>CM076141.1:22692500-23987500 GCA_038025085.1 Tetragonia tetragonoides
GAATTACTACGGTTATCCGAGTAGCAGGTACCATAAAACAAACTATAACTGATTTAATGAGCCATTTGCAGTTTCACAGTCTGAATTAGTTCATACTTACACATGCATGGCTTAATCTTTGAGACAAGAATATGACTACTGGCAGGATCAACCAGGTAGCACCATCAACTGACGTCAAACGCGTATGAGCCTTTCCGAGTGATCGGGAGGTCAACTCGCGCTTGGTCGCCGTTCGTGCTGAGCGAAGAACACTAGATTGGACAGCACAGGCCTTTCGGACCCATGCCCTCTCAGTGTTCCGCATCCCAGAGAACAGCTAGAGCACGCAGCCCATGCCACAGCCGCACCGTAGGCTCGACGTGGGTGGACGACGTGCTCAACTTGAGTGGTCCACCCGGCACCCTTGGGAGGATGTCGGATGAAGATCTAATCTTTTCAGGGTAACGATTACCATCCGTAGGCATCAAACACAGGAAACCATGCTTCGTCCAAGGCAATTCGGTCTTGGAGTAATCGATGAAAAGGTCTGTGGGTGGGCGGTTGACTGCACGAGCAGGAACCCCACCAACCCAAACGGACCGAGTGCCACTCACACGCCTTCACAATTACTGCGCCAAAATCACCCTCGACGGACCCACGAAACTACATAGTAGCCCCATGGATGACCGAGGGAGACCCAGACGAGCACAACGCTCGGCTTGAAAATCTCCATGAAGGGACGTTCGATGAAGGGACATTCAATGAAGGGACGGTCGATACCCACAAGCCGGATGGATAGCTCATCCCGAAGGAGATCACATCCATCCGACGTTTATACCCGCACGTCGACTAGATAGCTCATCCCGAAAGAGATCACATCCATCCGACGTTGATACCCACACGTCGGCTAGATAGCTCATCGCAAAGGAGATCACATCCATCCGACGTTTATACCAGGTCGTCGACTAGATAGCTCATCCCGAAGGAGATGACATCCATCCGACGTTTATACCCACACGTCGGCTAGATAGCTCATCCCGAAGGAGATCACATCCATCCGACATTTATACCCGGACGTCGGCTGGATAGGTCATCCCAAAGGAGGTCACATCCATCCGACATTTATGCCCACAAGCCGGCTGGATAGCTCATCCCAAAGGAGATCACATCCATCCAACATCGGCTGGATAGCTCATCCCGAAAAAGATCACATCCATCCGACGTCGGCTAGAAAGCTCAATCCCGAAGGAGATCACATTCGTCCGACATTTATACCCACGTCGTTTCCGTCTGCCATCGTCGACCTCGAAAGCGCCCGAGTGGACACGACATGACACTACTCAGTGCCTACTAGGAGCTTCATGTCGCGTCCATCTCCGGTGCCGCCTCTGTCTCCGACATAGGGGGCCGGTGCTTGAGCCGAGGTGTCGTGGGTGCCCGGCTATGAGGGCGCACAACTCGACACTAGTCGGCGCCTGGTAGGCGCTTCATGTTGCATCACTTGCCTTCGCCCACAAGCACTCTCTCAACCAACTACCCCCTAAAGAGTTATAAGGTTTAGTGGTTCAGACAGGAGTAGACATGCCTAGTGCATAACTTTCATACTGGGGTTTTTGAGAGTTTGGATAATTACTTTCCAAAAGTTCCACCTCAAACTTTTCAAGTATATTATTAAATTATGGAAAAATATATTTTTAAAATTTTTCACACAAGATAGCTATTTAATTTAATTTTTATCTAAAAAATAGGCAGAAAAATAGGAAATAAATAGAACTAATGTCAGAAAAATTACAAATCGCTTCAAAAAATTGGGAAAGATTTTTGAGACCTCACTTTAATTTTTGAAATAATTTTGAGACCTCACTCGAGTAGGAAATTCCTGCCATCACCCATGATTTTGGTGTTCCGGCCCTTACATTGGTGTCCCATCAAAATGCCCTTACAAGCCTATCATGGACCAGATAACCGACCCCGAGACCCTCTCATGTCCCTTAGGGATGTCCCGTGCGATATGGTGTGAAAATATACACCAACGGTTCGGAGCCTCTCGGAAGCCAAAAAAAACGTGGATTATATCCTTTGATTTCGGTTTCCAAGGGCCAGGGTGTAATTTTTGCCCAAACATCTCCTAGGGGTCTATCATGACCCTAGAGGACCCTAGGCGCTCCGGGAGGGTCATCCTTATCCCCGAACTCCGATATCACCCATGACGCCGGTATTCCGACCCTTACATTATCATCGTGTAAAGCCGCCCTTACAAGCCTATCAGGGACCCAGTAACCGACCCTGGGGGCCTCCCATGTCCCCTAGGGGTCTTCCGTGCGATATGGGGCGAAAATATTAACGCCAAAATGTTTGCTTTCGGAGGCCCAGAACACGTGTCCTACAACATTTCCGGTTGCCGTTTTCGCCCAAATATTTTTTGGGGGGGGCTATCATGGCTCTAGGGGACCCTCGATACCCCAGGAGGGTCACCTTCATCCCCGAACACCGATATCACCCATGTCGCCCGTATAGACGCGCGCGCGCGTGTGTTGGGGGAGAGTCTTCCCTTGACTCTTTGTTCAAAGACTAAGAGTACACACCAATATATAAAGTCTCTTCTCTTTCCTTTCTCTACCAATGTCGGACAATGAGTTTTATGAACAAGGCTTTTGTGGGAATTTTCACAAGGCTTTTGTGGGACTTTCTTTGAAGCATACCAAGCTTCATGAAGCATATTCAAGCTTCATTTCCAACACGAAAAACAACAGAAAAGGAAAAAATATCAATTGACAATAATTCTCTTTCGTGAACCCTTCTCTATTTTCTAATTTTGGTTTCTGGTAACGTGTTGATTAAAAGACTTTCGTAAGTGAATCGTACTCGATGGCTAATCCAACAATTATGTGGGTTAATCATGAAACAATAACAAAATCATAGTCTATATCGAAAGTAAATGAACCAAATACTTGTTGAAATAATAAGAAAAAGAAAACAAACAAAACACGAATTATAGCCACGATTTTGGGAAGCACTACAACAATTTTATGTTTTGGAGAACTAAGCAAACCTTAAGCTTTGTTATTGCCAAAAAAAAAAAAAAAAAAAAAAAAAAAAAAAAGAATCACTTAGGTTGTATGGATACAAATATGAGTGCAGAGAGGATAAGAATACATGAACTGTATCTTTAAAAAAGAATACATGTATGCATAATAATAATAAAAACAAATATAAAAGAATAAGAACTATGTCAATAAAGTTAGATTTTAAATCTTAATATTATTAAGATAACAAACATAATGTGAACTAAAAATAATTTAAACATAGTTTAATAGTTTCATCTCAATAGTTTTTAGGACAAATAATAGATAAGTATACGTAAATATGCCTAAGGAATATCGATTAAGTACCCTGCAAGTATCGGTATCCAACAAATATTAGATACGGGATATTGTACCAATTTGAGGTATCAGTGCAACCTAGGGATTCACAAGCTTGAAAAAAAAAACAAAAGAAAATTGAACCAAATGCTCGGTTCTGTACCACAATAATTTTTTGCCTTTCCAACTCTTCCTTTTATATAACACAAAAAATTGTTCAAAACGGTCTTTTTGTAACTTTTAGTGAGACGGGAATTATTTTTAGATAAGGGTCACTGCTCATGACCTCCTAAATTGCTAAAGAGTGACCCTCTTTTTCTGTAAGTTGGTCTCTTGGAGATATGGATGAAAAAAAAAACAGAAGAAGAAAAAAGTTGTATCATTTCATCCCGTCTTGTAAAGAAAACTGGACAAGGGTTCACAATTAGGCGGGAAAGCCGTCTTGCTCTCTAGAGAGAGAGATGGCGAACCGGCTAATCAGCGAGATGGGTCTCCCGAAATCAATCACCCACATATTCGCTGCTCGTAACATCAAAACCGCTAAGGTATACTATCGTTATTCCCTTTAAATTTCAGTTTTTGAAGAGTTGCTTGGTTCTATTTGCAGTGTAAATATTCAGCAACTTCCCAAATCAATTACAGCAAAAATAGTCTAATTTTAAATGTGAGGGGTAAAAATGGGACATGTGTTGAAAGGTGGGTGGTATTAAATAAAAAGGTGGGTGATATTAAATATAGCCCATTCTAGTTGATTATACTTCGAATTACTTGTTCAAATGCATAATCAATTACAATTGTGCATGTAATATAAAGACTACGAGAATGATAATCTAGTAAACATATATCTCACTTATGCTTGTTAATTTAATTGCTTAATTTGGAAGAGATGTTACTTGATTGAACCTATGCTTTTCAAGTTGTCCAACTGTAGTTTTGCTTTTAGTTGCTGGGCTGCATGTTTCCATAAGTGAAACTTGATTGTCGAAACTCGAAGTGGGTCAGTTATTGTTTGATGAGATAGTGGAAGCTTCTAGATATGTCATTTACTAAATGTAACACAAATTAAGAAGATCAATGCTAAAAAAGTTTGTTAGCCTCATGGTTTATGAGTAAGGGCCCAATTAATGCCTTTGAAAGCTCTTGCAGCCCGCAAATGATCCGGGGTTTTGTAGCTGGACTTGCTTGAATCTTGTTGCTAACCCTTTGAAGGCCATGTTGTTTCTTGAAGGATGTGCTTTCTCTAACAGAAATCGAGTTGATGGAGTTAATGGATGTGGGGTTGGCAGAGGTAGCATCAGCAGTTGCATACATTAGTGAAGTGGTCTGCCCTCCCCCACAAACTGTAAGCGTAGAAGCTTCAACTGTTTTTGCGCTTTGTGTTGTTTTTATTGTTTGCTCAGATCATTGTTGTGACTTTTGTTTGGAAGATTTTTTCAGGCACTATCGCTTTTAGAGCAACGAGTTCAGAATGAGTACTTGGCTGGTCATCTTCCTACAAGACTAAAAGGTCTAGACGAGGCCTTGTGCGGTGGGATACCATTTGGTGTTCTGACTGAATTGGTTGGTCCAGCTGGGATTGGCAAGAAGCAAGTATGTCAAGTAGCACAATTTTTTTTGACATTCATGTATGGCTGTTTCTTTCTTTTGGCAATAGGACCATAATAGGCTACATATATTTGGGTACCTAGGTGATTATATGAATATTTCGATCACGAGTAATACTGGCCTTAGTGAAAAAGAAATACAGATATCCAATAATTACGGACAACTATTTGTTATCCTAGTAAGTGGTTCTATTACGTTCCAGCCATCAATTTATGAGCTCTATACCGACGACAAAACAAGGGGAAAAGAATCAGTCTCACTCTTTTTTTTACGGGACACTGATGTTGCGTGAAAATGGAACTGGGAAATGGAAAAGAGGAATGGGGTGCTCAGATAAACAGGAAGACGAACTCCACGTGTTGTTCTTCTGTCCTTTCGCTGTCCAGGTATGGGAACTGATGGGATGGAGTGATATGATGTCTCATCCATATGCTGGTGATTTTAAAATGTGGCTATTTGAATTTTTGCTTCAGAGGCAACAAGAAGTAGTGGGACTTTGTTTAACTGTTCTTTGGCCCTTGTGGTCATGTCGTAATACTAGGATATTTAAAGGTGAGCATAATCTCCATCCTATGTTGTTGATTATGCTACATCTTTTTTTCCAAAATTATTGTGAGGCATGGATGTCGGTGGTGCCAAAAGGGCTTTCTAGTTCTCAGCATGTTGTCTCACCTAAGACTTGGAAAGCTCCTGCCATGAGAAAAGTTAAACTAATTGTGATGCAACTTTGTTTTCGGATTGGAGAGTTAGCCTTGGCTTTGTTACAAGTGATGGAAGTGGGTGATCTACTTATTACAGGTGTGTGCCAATTTGCAAATCACTATCAAATAGAAGTGGTAGAAGCACTGGCAATAAGGTTTGGTATGGTCATAACTTTGGAGAGTGGATCTCATGACATAATTGTTGAATCAGACTCTCTCAAGGTCACTACGGATTTGAAGAAGAAAGTTCTCCCAAAAAATGAGTTGGGTCTCAAATTAGCTAATATATTATCTCTTAGTAATGCATTGGGTCCTATGATATGGTGCAACGCCGGAGGCCTGACTGGTCCCTTCTATCGGGATTCTGTGTGATGTGCCGTCATGATGGGAAAGATAGCCTGCATTTGTTTGTCCTGTGTAACTTTGCTACGTCTTTATGGAGTAGGTTGCTGGAGGGGGAGAGTTTTGTGTGTCATGCCCGGTGGGAGATTTTCCACAGCTTCGTTTTGCAGCAATGAGGGGAAATTGTTTTGGAGGTGCATGTGTATGGCCATCCTGTGGTGTATTTGGTTGGAGAGGAACTCTCGGGTGTTCTGTGATGTTAGGAAGCCTATAGACTATGTCTGGGATCATGTGGTCTATTTGGCCTCCCTTTGGGCTAAGGCGGCGGGTGCTTTTAAGGGCATTCCGCTTACCTTTGTACTCCATTGGTGAGATTTGTAGTTTCTTTTGGTTGCTGCATAAGAGGATGCCTTATCCTCTTTTTGGTATTCTGTACAGATTTGATTAATAAAATTTTTCCTTATCTGAAAAATCTCTTAGTATGCTTTTAGCTCTTGTAGTTGGTCTCATGCTGGTAGCCGGTAGGTCTAGCAATCAGGTGGCTCACCACCATGCTCGATTGCAGCCCTATGTTTTTCAGGATAGAATTTGGTTGGAGGAGGGTCCAAATGAGGTGGATGTTTTTGTATCCATGGACATTTGTATCATGAATGTTTAATATATCCCTCTTTCTTGTCAAAAAACATTAGGAAACCTGGAAACACAGCAAAAAATGGATTCACTTTTTTCCTAGAAACCTGAAACTTCTTCTGATTGTTGTTAGTATAATATAGGGGAAGTTTGAGTAAGGTATATTGAGACGTATACCGACGTTTCAAAAAGTATGTTCATGTATACTATCTTGCGCAATGTTTATTCGATTATTTTGGGCCAATGGGACAAGTAATTGTTTGAAATTAGTGATTTACTATTGATAAAGAATAAGGTTGAGAAAATGGTAATTTAAGGATTCTACAGGTCCATCAGAGGGTAGAACTTGTTAGTCATACCAAGAAAACCTTTCCCTGAGTTTCATTGTTCTTGAAACGGGAAACATGTATGGCCTTCATGAGAGGTTCTGTGCAACAAGTGCTGCTATATTCAATTTGAAAATGGTTGTTTCAAGTAGTGATGGCATGTTTTAGTTGACAGATAAAGGCTTTTCATACGGTGCAGTATTTATCCTGATGCAATCAGACAACAATACTTGAGCGTAATAAATTTAATAATAATCCACTACATCTTGCAGATAGAGTCTTTTCATACAGTTCAGTATTTATCCTGATGCAATCAGACAACAATACTATTGAGGGTAATAAATTTAATGGATAATAATCCACTGCATCTTGAGAAGGCCTTTGCAAATCTCTACGGGAGGGGAACAACTTTTGAGGAAGAGTGTGGACTTAAAAAATGAGTTACAGGAGGTGATGTTAAGGGAGAAACAAAGTCAATGACAGAAGATAAAGGTTAAGTGGGCGAAGGAGGGAGACATGAATTCTAGACATTTCTTAAAGGTGGTCCATGGGAGGCGGGGGAGGGCTTTTATTAAAGAGTTAGAGGGCAATGATGGGGAAGTGATCTCTGATCTTGATGCCATTAGTCGTCAGATCACTGATTTTATAAGAATCTGTTTAGGGAGGAAGAATGGGAACGACCTAGTATTGATGGAGTGGTGTGGAGCCCGATCCCTTCGCACTCAGGGGCTTGGGTTGAAAGGCCTTTTGAGGAGGTCGAGGTGAGAGCAGCGGTTTTTAGTATGGATAGGGAGAAAGCACTGATGGTTTCACTATAGCGTTCTTCCAGTGGGAGGTTATCAAAGGTGATCTTCTTGGGGTTTTTGAGGAGTTCTATGAGCAGGGAGTCTTTGGAAGGGGTATAGATTCAAATTTCATTACCTTGGTGTCGAAAAAGGACCGATCGATTAGGGTAAGGGATTTTCTCCCTATAAGTCTGGTGACGAGTGTTTTTAAAATCCTTGCCAAAGTCCTTTCTAATAGACTTGGAGAAGTTTTGCCGCCTACAATCTCCCAGTCACAGAGTGCTTTAGTAGGCGGTCGGCAAATTTTGGATGTTGTGGCAAATGAGGTAGTTGATGAAGCAAGGCGTAAGGGGCTTAAGGGTGTGGTTTTCAAGCTGGATTTTGTAAAGGCATAAGATAGGGTGGGTTGGCGATTTCTGGATATGGAGTTGGACAAGAAGGCGTTTGGGGAGCGGTGGCGAAGGTGGATTAGAGGGTGTTTTAAGAACACGTATTTCTCGGTATTGGTTAATGGTGCGCCTTGAAATTGGTTTACTTCGTCCAAGGGGTTAAAACAAGGGAAACCCCTATCGCCATTTTTGTTCACTTTGGATAGGATGTTGGAGAAAGGTGTGGAAGTGGGGATGTTTGAGGGGTTCAAGATAGGCAGGGAGGCGTACACGTATCGCACTTGCAATTCATGGATGATAAGGTACGTTTTCTGTCAGCGGATAAGGAGAACTTTATGAATGTCCTTATAGTTTCGCAGATCTTTGAGCTGATCTCAGGCATGAAAGTAAACCTTGGCAAGTGCAGCTTAGCTGGTATAAATGTGGATCATGCGCTTTTGGAGGAGTTTAATTCTTTCGTAGGTTGTCAGATGGCCACAAAGTTACTTGGGGCTGCCGCTTAGGGGTAGTCCGCGTTCTGAAGCTTTTTGGGAGCCAGTTGTACAACGAGTTGCTAAGAGGCTTGACGGGGGGAAGCGAGTTTACTTCTTTTTGGGAGGAAGGATTTCTATCATTCAGTCATGTCTCTCTAGTATTCCCTTATACTATCTATCTCTTTTTAAAATCCCGGCAGCTGTGGCTGGTAGGATCGAGAAGATGATGCGGGATTTCTTATGGACGGGTAAGGATGGTGAGAAGAAGGACCACTTGGTGAGGTGGGATAAGGTGTGTCGGTCGAAGGAGGAAGGGGGTTTGGGGTTTGGGGTTTGGGAGGTTGGTGACTAAAAATATTGCACTTGTTGGAAAATGGTTATGGCGATTTGCTTTGCAGACTGAGGCTTTGTGGCATAAGGTTATTAGGAGTAAATATGGCATGCAAATGGGACGCATGGTACCACACATACGAGTCCCTGGAAGTTTATATCTCAGGTTTCTATGTACCTTTTCCCATTAGTGCTGTGGAACCTTGGGAGTTGGACGCGGATTAGATTTTAGAGGACAGTTGGGGAAATAACCAGCCTTTGTGCTTGAGATTTCCGAGAGTTTTTCAGCTGTCTATGCTTCACGAGGCTGCAGTTTCAGAGTTTTATTCTTCCTCGACAGGTTCTTGGGATTTGCATTTACGGAGACCTCCTCAGGATTGGGAGATGGAGGAGGTCATTTCACTACTTGGTTGGTTGGTTGGAGTCCATCCAATTACAGGATCAGGAAGACTCTAGGAGGTGGGCGGGGGACCCTTCGAGGGTGTTTTCCTGCAGCACTTTTCTTCAGCAGCTGGGGCTGTCTTCACAGCAGCCTGCCTTCCCGATTACAAAATGGCTCTAGAAGGCGAAAGTACCTCTTAAGGTATGGGCTTTTGCGTGGATATTGTTGTTGGACAGGGTTAATACCAATGATTTACGGCAGCTGAGGAGGCTGAATTCAGCATTGTTCCCAGATGTGTGTAAGTTTTGTCGGGCTAGCAGCTAGACTTCGACACATGTTTTCTTGGGGTGTGGAGTAGCACAGGCTCTATGAGGCGGACTATTTGATGCTATGGGTGCGCTGTGGAGCAGTCCAGGCACTGTTGTGGAGATTATGAAAGTGCCATTAGGAGGGGGGAAGGTGAGGAAAGTGCTGTGGAAATGTGCTATCTTTGCAATCTTGTCGTGTATTTGGCTAGAGAGGAACTCTTTCCTGGTATTTCTTTGACTATTGATATGTTGTGGGATAGGGTTGTATACTTAGCCTCTTTGTGGGCTAAGCTGCTGGGTGTTTGAGGAGCTCTCCTGTTACACATGTTATGCTACATTGGTTGGATATGTAACTAGATTCCTCTTGAGGACCCCTTGTCCTCTTAGGATGTAATTGTGTTTTCTTCATTAATATAATCTTTTTCTTATCTAAAAAAAATCTCTACCCCTTTTTTGTAGATAAGCTGAGGCCTTTTGGAACACCTAACAGGTTCTTCTGTGTTCAAATTGCAGTTTTGCCTGAAGTTGGCTTTACTGGCATCACTTCCTCCAAGTTATGGTGGCTTAGATGGTCATGTAATTTACATTGACGTGGAGTCCAAATGTAGTTCAAGAAGGTGTGTGCAAAAGACCTCTCTTTTTTCGGCCTTTATCTTTTTACTGATCAGTAGCAGCCAGGTTCTGAACTAAATTTGTTTTCAGGGAACTTGGGAAGTACTTGACTTTTGTTACCATCACTAAATAATGACAAGAAAAGTGTTCATTTTGAAAGAGTAATGAAATTTCTCCTCATGTTATTGCGTTCTCAGGATGATAGAAATTGGATCAAAAAGTTTCCCTGAGGTTTTTTATCGAGAAGGGATGGCAAAGGAGGTAACTGAAAAAAATGGTCACCAAGTTTAATGATGTGAATTTTGGTTTTATGAACTTAACACTACTTCCCCAGATGGCTGGTGGGATTTTGGTTCTGCAACCTGCATCAATTCCTGAATTTACGGAGAGGTATTATTTTAAACTCATTTAGAATAGATCTGATTACTTGCCAAGAAGTATTATTTAGCTTGTTCTTTAGTGCGACTGATAACAGGTGCTTTGGGCCTTGTTCTGAAAGTCTAAAATCGCACTTAGGCAGGTCATTAATGTCTAAACTGATATTATTGACATTTAAGTGTTGCTTGTTGGAACTGTGTGCTAAAGCTCAATTAAAGACGGTCTATATAATAAATTTATTACCAGAGAACTAAGAGTGTGAAAGATAATTTAACTGTTTGGCGTTGGATAGGATTAATTTTATTTAGATGAATAATTTTTTTTTCTTGAAATATCAAATGATAAACAGTTACAAGTATCAAGATAAGGAGTCCTCAAAAGAAAATAAGTGGGTAAAAGATAAATCAACTGTTTGGCATTGGATAGGATTATTACCAATGATATACGGCAATGGAGAAGGCCAAATTCGGCCTTGTCTTTCGATATGTGCATGCTTGACCGGGCTAGTAGTGATACTTCTACACGTCTTCTTGAGGTGTAGCGTAGCCCGTGCTTTCTGGTGTAAGTTGTCCGCTGTTATGGGGGAGGACTGGGACTGTCCTGATAGTGTTATGGGAATTATGCAGATGAGGTAGTGGGGATGAAGGAGTAACGGTGTTGTGCAACAATGTTGTTTTTGCGGTGTTGTGGTGTATTTGGTTAGAGAGGAATGCGAGGGTCTTTTCTGGTGTATCTATGTCGGTTGATATATTGTGGGAGCAGGTAGTCTATTTAGCCTCTTTGTGCGAAAGCTGCTGGGTGTTTTCGGAGTTACCCACTTACTCAATTGTGCTTCATTGGGCTGATTTGTAATTAGATTTCTCTTGAAGACTTCTTGTCCTCTTAGGGTGTAATTTTGTTCTTATCTAAAAAAAAATTATTCAACTGTTTGGCACATCATCCTTGAAGGTTAAAAAGGAATACTTTTGTTTTTTTTGTTTTGGTAATTAATCAAACTTTATTAATCACCAGATAAACGATACAGCACAGATTCTGTATGCCAGAATCTCTCATTACAGCACCTCAACAAACACTCAGTACATCATCATAGGAACAGTGCCACTAAAGACAGGGGAAGACACACCTTCTAGGAAGGGTTTCCTTCCCTAGTCTACTACAGCACACCTAAACAATGAACACAGCTTTACAAATAAAAGCCTTTACAGCAAAGACACACTAATGCAAATCTCCAATATACTTCAGCAGCCTAGGACTATTTTGCACTCTCACAAAGGTGTGCGTCTGGACCTGCTTAATAAGAGCATCAACTTGCATTGTCTTCCCTTGGAAAAATCTCAAATTTCTCCCAATCCAAATTGCGTACACAGTATGCGCCAAACACATCTTAAGCACAGCAGCAGCAGGTGACTTCCCCCTAGTCTGCCGTAATAACAGAGACCATTCAGCCTCCCAATCAAACACAGGCCTAAGATGTGCAGCCATCTCAGAATTACCTTCCACACTGCCTCAGATACAGAAAAAAGGACACATCTTTGTCATCAGTGGATTAGTTTTTTATGGCAGAGATCTTTACAAAATTGCAAATGATTGCTTCTCAACTCATCAATTGTTTTCTTTTCATGACCTGCAAATCTGCAATAGTCATTATTGTGACTGGAACACTTGGGTGAGACTTTTGAGTTTTGGGTAATTAGAATGGTCCTGGTCTTGTTAATGACATTAATTTCATTTATCGAAAGGGAAAAGCTACACCAAATAATACCAACTTTTACCCTTGTGCAAATTTTATCGTGAACTATACAGGAACAATAAATTAACATTTGACTTCATACTCTGGTCATATCCATACCACATATGGTTGGAGGTCATAAACAACCCCGATCCTGACAGTTTCTACGCCCTCGAGCAGACCCTTGTATGTCAGTACCTTTTTATAATTACCAAAAAGGTTCAGGTATCTTTACATCCGATCTCCAAAACTTGCAAAAAACCAGATTTTATTGCAGAACTACAGCAGCCCAACAACAGCAAAACTGCATTAGCAGAAAAACAGCTTGCCAGCAGCAGCAACAACATGAGAACAGTAAAAAAACAGCATGAGAGAATCTAGACAGTCAGACCTTCTCGCAACAGCATCCAACATATCCTTCTTCAAGCAGGCATATATATGATCAACCATCACTAAATCATCACCTATTACCTACAAAACAAACATGCAGATCATGTAAAACAATTTCTTTTAGCATTTTTTAATGCAAAATCAGTAATAATTGTATCAATATCAATATTTTCTAGCATATCCTTTTCAATGCATAATGTAGCTAAACCATTCAATCTTTTTGGTGACATTGATGACCTCAGATAGATTTTCAACAATTTCAACTTCGAAAACTTATTTAAGTCAATGCTACCGTCACAGGTAAAGTGGATAGTATTCGATAAACAATTAATTTATTGGAAGAGAATCATTAAAAGTTGTTCTAACAAACTCAAAAATCTGAATGGCCGACATTGACTTTGGCTCATCATTCAAATATACTTGCATCACAATTGATTATTGAACAAGACTATCCTATCCAAGATCAGACCAACCATTATGAGAAAAAGTAGCTCCCAAATTATTAGCTCATGAGATCCCAAAGAGTTGATGGTTTGTGAATCAGTAAAAATACCTTTGAATGCGTTTAATTGCTCAAATCTATTCCTCAGTAAAGTAATCGCACTATCCACCCCAACTATGAAGTTATTAAATGTAAAAGACTCCTGAGCTGTTTTTTTTTTTGGTTCAAAGTCATCATTTTCATCAAATTGTTTTTTTCCCTACAAACACGAGGTTTTATAGGAAAATAGGCTCTAAACCCTTATATAAGTTGGAAGAAGTTTCCCTATTGTTTTGCTATTGTTTTGCTACTGTTAATTGTTAAACCCTCTGTCTGTAACTTTCAAATATAAAATCACTTTTTCCAATTGTTTCATGGTTGCGTCTATGCCTATAGATTAAGATTGCTGCTTCTTACCCACCACATTGACTGAACATAAAAAGTCATGCCAAGTAACCATACCAAGAAAAAACTCATAACTCTTAGGTGCACCAGTCAAACTTTCTGCTTCACTCTTTGATTTGGGATCATCACATGATCTTTGTAATTCCAACAAAGCTAACCTTATTTGAGGAGTTTCAAATTAATGGCCTTGACACTTTTTATGCGACTCTTCCTACGGGTATTCGAAAAAGATTTCACTGTGAAGTTTGGAACATTATCAACTAAAACCTTCCATCTTAGGAGAAATTGAAAACAAAGCACATCTTTATCAACTGTTTCTCCTTTGAAATTTGGTATTTCATCTTTATCAACTGTTTGATGTTTGTCAAACTTTAAACCTTACTCTCAGTTCCATTCAAGTCTCCATGTTATAGTTTGATTCTTTGACTAAGATGCTTCCAGTCTCACAATCTATCACTTGCTATAAAACTTCTACTCTTAATACTTTTGAACAACTCCCAGAAAAACAATATACCATATGCACATGTTTTGAGTAAACCAACCATTGTTTTTTAGTAGTCTCACTATTGCTCAACTTTCTAGAATAATTAGTATACAAAAAATGCCTAGAATTTTTCCGAAGGAAACACAACATTTAGCTCCCTATTTAGCCCCTTTCCAACTAAAATACCCTTGCTTTATTATCAAGATTACCTTAGTTTTTAGGATCATAAATGTCCATAGGCGGGATTGGTTGTTCATCATCCAGTGAAATTTCAATATTAGACGCATTTGGTACATGATCATGCTAATTGAAATTACTAAAGTCCTCATTGGTCCATGGTTAGAAATTTTGTTGTAAGACTCATCAATGAGGCGAAATGTTTCTCTATAATTCTTGACTGTACCCTAGATGTGAGCCATCAAGAACAAATGACTCTATTAGTATGATGTGTAAACATGTAAGTAGACAAAATGGAGGAGTTCTTAAAGGTGGATGATACATATGTATTGGGACTTCTTAATGAGTTGCTAAAAGCATTAATGACTCTTGATCTTAAACGTCAACAATTAAAGTGGTCAAGTTTATAACATTGGTTAATACGAAAGGCAAGCACCATGTGGTTCAGATTCGCATACTTGATGTGAATCTGAATGCATTATATATACCATGTGCATCTTGTAGTCTTGCTCTTACTCTTTGTGATATGACAATTTTTTGAGTTAAAGCTATTTCAGTTTTTGGAGTCGTGCAACGATTATGTGCATTATTTTCAATTTCTCTTGAAAGAGGGAAGGCTTTAGTTGATGATGTTCCGAACTTTTTCGAATACGCGTAGGGAGAGTTGCATAAAAAGTGTCTAAGCCATTAGATTTTAGGATCCTTAAATAAGGTTGACTTTGTTGGACTTACAAAGATCTTGTGATGATTTCAAATCCAAGAGTGAAGCGGAACGTTTTTGATTGGTGCACCTAAGAGTTATGAGATTTTTCTTGGTATGAGTATTTGGCATGACATTTTGTTATCTATTAGTATGGTGAGTAAAGGTGCAATCTAAATCCATGTGCATAGAGATAGATGCTACCACGGAACAAATGGAAAATGTGAGGTTATATTTCGAAAATCATGGACAAAAAAATGGTAACACTAGCAAAACAATTGCCAAAAGTCTTGCAACTTATATGGGTATAGAACATATTGTTCCTACTAAGCCTCCTAATTGCAAGAAAAACAATTGATGAAAATGATGACATTTAAGAACAAAAATACTTGAGCAGTCATTTATATTCAAATACTTTGTAGTTGGGGAGCATAATGCGATTACTTCATTTAGGAATAGATTTGAGCAATTAAAGACATTCAAATGTATTTTTGAATTCTTATTTGGTCACAAACCTTGAACTCTTTGGAGTCTCATGAGCTACTTTTTGTAATAATGGTTTTTCTGAACCCTGAGGGGGTAGCTCAGCTGGTAAGATCTCTGAGAAATACTCCAGAGGTCTCAGGTTCAAGTCCCCTTAGGGCCACTGGAGGTTTTCTTGGTCGTTAACTTCAGGGCCCATGGGATTAGTCAAGCAAAGCTTGGATACCCATGTTATCTAAAGAACAAGCTTATCTAAATGAGCTTGGATACCCATGTTATCTAAAGAACAAGCTTATCTAAGACCACCCTATTTTATGGGCCGAGCTTGAAGAAAGCTATTGGAGTCCAGGAGAGTCTCCAGGACAATGGCATGGTAAGATTGGGAGCCCTTGTTTTTCCACAACCACAAGTGGAGCTAAATTATAGGTGCTCACTTCTACAATTCAGCATTGTAAGTATCCTTCAATTCTGAATTTTCCTTCAATTTATGTGGTGGATGATAAAGAGGCAAGGGATTTCCAGGAGTCTATAGGTTACAGTTACATGTTTAAATCGAAAAAGATGGGTGAAACTTTGTCTTCATATATGCTGAATTTTTACAACGGTCTTGAAATTTGGATGGATTACAGAGAAATGCATAGTTGGGGAAAAGTGGTAGTTTGGCCTTTAAATATAATTGATGACATGTCCTCTGGCTAACAGATGGAGAATCTGCACACCATAATTAAAATATATGGGACTCCCTACTATTTTTTCCCATGGTGTAACTGAATATGTGGTGGTGGTTTCTAAAGTAGTGTTTGATCCTGGTGGTTGGTCCAATTTGTCTTTATGTAGAGCCACTATGTCAAAGAGGTAATTATAATCTGATAGATGTGGAATTGTGGATGAGATGAATGGTGTTCGCATGGGGGTGGACAAGGACTTTGACCCTGGTGATTTGTGCTATACTCATGGAGCATCATGCCTCCAAATGTTTCTTGTTGCTGCACAGCTCAATGTAATGCTCGAGTAAACATCACAACGATGATGGGAGAGACGTGTTAATGCAGTCCGATTACAACGAAACGAGAACTTGGAAGATAGATGGTAGTTGCCTTCACCCTCATGATTTATTATGCCATTTCTATGGGGTTGGCTTCAAAATAATGTCCGATGGTTGCTTATAAAATGATGCCCATAACATTGAGGAAGTGAAAATAAGAGTCACTCATTTAGTATGGCAGAGCATGTCATGCAATTCTGATTTGATAAGTGAGGTCAAGGCTATCACCTTAAGGTTTATTTCCAACCCATTTTTTGAGCGGCTCATTTACATATTTGATCCTGGTGGAGCAAATTTGAGTCCAGCATCTTGCGGTTCTTGCAGGCTACGATCCTGTTGGTGTATATTCATTTATTCCGCACCCTTGAGGACAAGGGTGCTTTAAAGCGGACGATATTGATACACTTCAAAATGGAGCCTAGCCCATGTAATAAGGACCAATTAGCTACTTAAGCCCATTTCCACTTTATTAGTATTTTCCTGTTATTTTATTTTCTTTAGTTTCTTGTGCAAGCCACCTAAAGCTTTAAAAGGTACTGTAAGTCACTTGAAAACCATGTCGATGAATATGAGTCATTCTTTTCCCCCTTAGCTCTCTAGCTATGGCTTTTCCCCTTTCTCTTTCTATGTCTATCCCTTCCCCCAAATACTCCGTTTACTTTATGCAGTGCAATTTTTCTCACAATCTCTTTCTTTCCTTCTTTTGAGCATTGTCCTGTTGATTTGCAAATTCAGTCTATCCCAAAAATCCCTAACACCAAAACAGCCTAATTTATCCCCGATTTGGTGAGGAGCGTATCAAAGGTTGGATACCCATGTTATCTAAAAAAAAAAAGTAATAGCCCTGTTTGGCAATTGGCTTGTGACATTAGCTGTTGGCTGATAGCTGGTGGTCGATGGCTGGTATTGCTAGCTAATTTGACCAGATGGTAACATTGGATGTTTGAAAAGAAATGTTTGGTGACATTGGCTGGTAACATTAGCTGGTAATAGGTAAAATGACCTATAAGGACATTCATTTGATAGAGGAATTTGATGGCATAGAAGTAAATAATTGCAAGTCTTGGACTATTTTGTCATTGGACTATATTAATGCCACCAGCCAATACCCATAAGCTACCCTCATTGGCTTTTCAAAAGTTGGCTTGTGGGAACCCAAAAGCCAGTATCACAAGCTGACATCCAAATACCAATATTAGATGGTGGACTAGTCAAACATACAATTTTGCCAAAAGCCACCCCACAAGCCAATATCCAAACACCCCCATAATGGCTTTTCTGATCTTGAACTGCTAGTTATGCAAGTATATTTGAAAGATGAGCCAAAGTCAATGTTGGCAGTTGAGATTTTTGAGTAAGAGTATATTTGAAAGGTGAACAAAAGAACTCACCAACACTCTTATTTTACTGTCATTTCCGTGGTGTGGTATGCTAATAAGAACATCCAGGTCTTCAATTGAGAATTTAATGTATTTCAAATCATGGCTGTCACAAAGTCTAAATCTATTTCCTTTAACAAAAGTTTAAATCCAGTTGCTTCAAACGAAGTCTCAATCCATTTCTTTAATTAAGTCTAATTGCCTTTTCCCATTAAAGGGGCAAATCACTCGCTAGCATCTCTTCTTTTAAGCAAAGCTTGGACACCCTTGTTATCTAAAAAAGAGCATCCCTTCTGTTAATTCAGAAATGGGCCCTCAGAAAAAGAAAAAAAAAAAAACTTCATAAATGGAATTACTTTCTTGATTCACGAGAATAACAAAAGCAGATTTTATGCTTGGCTCTGGGAATTCATTTGTTTGTAAGGTATATCTTTGAGCACTTAGCCAAAGTGAAACAGAAGTTTTAGCACAAAGCTTTTTGTTTTTGTATGTAGGACCTTTAAACTTGATGGAATAGTAATGGGATAAGCAATAATTAATATAGTAATTTTGTATGAAGGTATGTATTATCAGAATATTAGCTGGAGCAGTATTAGATTAGGTTTGTACGTTTAGGTGAAAGTGTATTATAACTTGCCAATAGTATAATTAGGGTTGTCAAATAGGTCAAGTTGAGTGGGGATCATATTAATATTAACGAGGCGACAAGCTTCCAAGTTGAAATTGACCCATTTGTTAAATGGGTAGGAAACCATCAGGCTGGAACAACCCGCTAATAAACGGGTTGGGAATAGCGTGTCAGTAATATTATGGCCCCAACAAAATTCTTTTCTGGATCCCCCACTGGGACAGGGGCTGCCCTTTCATATTTCCAATCTAGTAATTCGCTCCACTAAGAGTCAGTGGATCTTTAGCCAAATAGGTTTTCACTTTTAAGGATAAGCATGCAGACATGCAGTATTATGTTGATGTTATTTTATCTCTCGTTTATGGTTGAGGATATCAAAGACACAAACATAAATGTTGGGGTTTTGAGCGTAACTTTCCAATTTGCAACAATAGAGAAGAGCAATAGAGCTTTACTCTTAATTTCTGCTTTTGGATAGAAAATTTTGCGGACGCTCTTTGTATCTCTTGCGTATTGCAAGTGCATGAGAAACTTCTTCATACAACTGACATGTGCAGTCATATACGATAAATCTGACTTTTCAGCGCAGAATGAGTTGGTGTTGGTTGTTGTCAATGGCCAAGTCAGTTTTGCTCTTGCGTATGAGTTTTTTTACCCTTTGCCTTAGGATTAGTCTGTTCCATCTCTCGATGGGGCAGGGAAGAGATATACTCAGCGGTAGAGTGTCACCTTGACATGGTGGAAGTCATCAGTTTGAGTCTAGTTATCCTAAACCCAAGAATGGTGCAAGGATGTCTCTTACCATTTTGGCAGTTTGTTCAGATGTTTTGAAATGCCAAAGTACTGCCATTAGTTCTAAGTGTTTAACTGTTGACATGTCCTCTTTATCAACCATTTTGGTAGTATAACAGAGTGCTGAATCCAATTTCATACTTTAGCTTCCCGTTATTCCATGCTTCCACACATTTGCAATCTGCTTAGGCATGAAGCTACATTGCTCTTGCCTAAATAATGCTAGGCACAATTCTTCTGTTTTCATCTCAGAATTTAGGTCTGAACAAGTTGTTGTGAGTGGGGGTGTGCCCGAGCTGTGCCGAGGCCAAGCCACCACCTCTTTAACCTTTTCCCACTCAAAGCTCTGCAAGGCAAGAAGTGTGAGCTTGGGCTCGTGGCTCTGCTCAAGCTCATTATTCTAAAAGGTCAAAGAGAGAAAAGAAATTCATTAGTCTGCATCTGCATTCAAAATTAATTCTAATAATATAGTTGTTTCTCTAAAAAATGAAGGAAAACATAAAGAAAAACAACACCATGCATATCCCACATAAAAAATAGGAAACTCTAGAGTCTCAACTATGAAGTGCAAATTACTATATGATTGAAACCCTAAAGATTAAGATGATTTCATATAAGTGCTTGTTTGGTTCACACATGAAGTGGAACTTAATTCACAGGAATTAAACACCTTCCTATCCTTCATAGGAAGTTCCTAAAGTTTTTTGGGCTGTCAATGTGTGGAGTAACTTCCCATAGGAATTTCCACATACCTAGAGAAGATTAGGTAAGCAACTTCCTCCATTTTGTGGTAAGTTGAAATTCATGGAAGTTCTACTTTACCCGTTTTGCTAACTTTTAGACAACCAAACAGCTCACCAACTCTGCACTTCCCCGGAAGTTCCACTTCCTATGCTTTCTAATGTCTACTAAACGACCACTATGTCTCATATGGTGTCACTCAAATGGGGGGAGGGGAGGGGGAGGAGGGACCAATATCAAGCTGTTATACGCATGGGCTTGGATCAGGGAGCATTCAAGCCGGCTCGATCTCAGGACAAACTGGGCTTGCTCTGATATTTGACTGAGCTGAGACTGAGGCTTGCTGAGCCGGTTCGACTCTGTTATGGCCCAAGTTGTGAGTGCACATCTCTTTGCCATCAATATTAATAAACACTTAAATAAGACCTGCTGTAGCAACTTAATGAAAGTTTACTTCTATGCTATTAGTTGGCTATAATCTGTTAAAGATTTTCGTCTTCCCCGTAGTTAAGGTTCCTTGCTCCATATTGATGCCCTTGCATGGTTAAAAAATGGGATTGAAAATATTGAGAAGTTGGTTATTCAATCTCTTTCCAGCTTGCAGCAAATTAAGGTTTCTTTGCTCCAGAGCAAAGTGAAGTTGCTTATCATTTGGCTGCTCTTATATCGGGGTGAGTCCTTTCCTCATTGTAATTTGGTTCTAAGTTCTAACCTCTTCCCTCTCCCTGGATAAGTAATATCGATGCAGTCAAGTCATTTGCTGTGTACTGCTTTCCTCTAGGCACATGGGACTTTTGTTGGAGATTGCCTTTTAAAAGTTTTATTTACAAATGTCCCTTCTTTGTAGGCCCATGATAAGATTTATTGTTAAAGGTATTAGGGGATGTTGGATCTTCAGAATGGGATCAGGCATCAGTAGCATGCCAATAAGTATGCGATTTTGGTAAATCAGTTACGGATGTTGGGCTTGGCATAGGTGAAAGTAACAGGGAATTAAATAGCGGCCGCTATGTAGCGGGATTTTAGCCAGCCACTACGCTATTTGGTTGTGAAATAGCGTTCACATAAATAGCGGCCGTTACGGCCGCTTTTCGCGGGGATCTTCTGTAATGCCCAAAAAAAAAAAAAAAAAAAAAAATTCGGGCCATAGGAAGACAAACAGGAGACGACAACCATTTACATGCTTTAAAATCAAATTAAACGAGAGAGGTGGGTAAACGAAAAGATCTATTCGTCTCCAAGTTTCAACCAGATTGCATGTTCACTCTAAATTAAAGACAGAGAGAAATAAATTTGGCCCAGAACGATAACTCATCTTCATCATCATCGTCATCATCGACTAAAAGTTAGGGTTTCTAAAATTATTGAGCTGATTTCTCATCGCTGACGGCAATCGAGGGTCTGTACGGCTGATGTTTCTCGTTCTCTCTCCTTTAGAGGCTTTAGAGTTCGGTTCTACTGGTATTTTTGATTTTCTCTTCTTGTCGCCATTAATGTGGGATTTTGGGGAAGAGGTTTTTGAGGAGAGAGAAAGCAACGAGAGGAAAGAGAGGGAGGTGTGGACTGTGGAGTGACGAATTGATCACTGACCGCTTATTAGTTAAGTATTGTTTTCTTTTGTTTTTCTTTTTTTATTATTTATTTTTATGTTACTATTAGTTCGGCACTTGGGCTGGCCCAAGAATAGATAGATTAGGGAGACTCTTAGTCTTAAATGGGTGTTGATTTTGAAAAGTAAAGAAAAAGACAACTTCTTAAATTATTAATATTATTATTAATAATAAATAATCAGTTATTATTTTTATTATTTTATTATTTTAATTAGTTTTAATTTTATTTATTTTGGTAAAAATCCATTTATATTGCTTTTGAACATATATTATCGTAGTATTATGATTTTAAAGTAAAATATACAATTACAAATGCAAATAATCCTATATAACCCTCAATGTGAAGCCAATCACACCGTAATTGCCGCAATCCGCTACGCGAAGCCCGCCATAGAACGTTTCCGCGATATCGCGACCGTTACCGCGATCGCAATCGCGACCGCTATTTAATTCCTTGGAAAGTAAGCTGGCAAATTTCCTTTAGGCACAGGAGGACCATTATGTTTGTTATTTCACTATCATGGCTAATAAAGAACTAGATATATGTACCAACACATGATGGGTACTAAATTCATGAGTAATTTACGAGAGAACTGATAGTAACTCGTTTAATGATATGAAGTCAGTCCTTTGTATTTCTCAGTTTGGAGAAATAGCAGTTCAGAACAGTTATTCTTTCTTCTTGTTCAAATTTTGTAATGAGCCAGGTAGAAAGATGATTAGGTGAGGAACTCCTCGTGTAAAATCTCTTTGGTTAGTAGCTAGCATTCTTTAGTCAATTTGTTTTCTTCTGGGGTACATATTTTATGCTATGCAAGGAAAACACTGCTACATTTTGAGATATGTTAGTTTCCGATTGAATCCATCTTTTTTATCGGGTTAAGTAATAGAAGCTTCATTACCAAAGAGTAAGCGAAAGTGAGCCACCTACAAGATAGGGTTTTCCCTATAGTGCAATCTCAATGACCTCACTACATCTATGGGATTGACTGCTTTATTACTGGTTGGAGGAACTTAACCACTGGGTCTATCTATGAGATGGGGGAGCGTTTCAGCCGGGCTTTTTCAGCTTGATCGGAATTTATTCTATGATTGAATAGCAGACTAGAGGGGAACTGATCTTTCTCCATGACCCCACCATCATCAATTGGACACTTTCACAGCACGGACACAATCAAGAACGAGAGGAATGGAGAAGTGGTGGAACGAAGCCGCTGGTGCCGAGTCAAGAAGGGAGGTGGGTTGGGTATTGTGCAATTTTAGCATCCAGACTATTTTCAACGGAACACCTAGCAGGCTATTTTCCCGGGTCCTCGATCTCCTAGTTTCACAGAGCGCAAATCAAGATCTAAGCATCTAACTATAGATTTAGTGTTCCGAAAAACTCTGTAGCACACCATATATTCTCCCTTGAAATGCTATATGTGAGAGAAGCAACCAAAGATCTCTGAAATTTAAGACCATCTCCTTCTAGCAATCCAGTTCCATAAAGTGACCAAAGAGGAGGAAGAGGCATCGGATATTTATCCAAGGCAGTTTCCAATTTCTGTAGAAACTGATTTGATCTTCTGAATTTAACAAGTAATGAATATCCTTCTGATCTGCACCTAAATAGCAAGCCAAATCACATTGATAGGAACCCTTTTGGGTCGTCGTGTGAGTGAACAGCTGCCTCAAATAAGAAAGCCACATAGTGAAACTGCCTAGGCATCTTCATTCTTCAGATTTCCGCAGATGAGTTTAACATGTCTGTGTCTCTGCAAAGTTCCCAACAGAAACACAAAACCACTGGCTGCTGAATATGTGCCAAATGCTGAAATGACCACTTTCCTGCAGGAAACAAATTTGCCCTTCAGTCTGTTGCTTAGACCAAAACCAGCTGTCTTTTTTCTGGAACATGACTCCTAAACACCACTATATCCACCTGACCCAAGAGTGTCCTACTTTGATGCCATTAAGTGCTCAATTCCGTAGCTGACAACTCTTGGAAGTTAAGCTCCATATTTTATCTTGCTATAGACAAGGTCCCAGCCAGTTAGACTTCGTATCTTGCTTTGATTATCCCCACAGAAATTGCCCACATTTCATTTCTATCTTCTTTATCACCCTAAGACATACTTGAAATAGGGGTACTGATTAAGGGGGTAATAGATCAAATTATAGGCTAAAATGAAAGGTGTAGGTGGTGGTGGGTGTTAAATTTTGTGGAGAGGGGGGTAATAATTACCCCCATTTAGAGAGTAATAGTTACCCTACCTCCCCTAGGGTATTGATCCCCCCCCCCCCCTCTCCCTTCATCGTGAGAGGGGCTTGTACATCGTCTCTTCTTGCCTTCTTGGTCTCTGGGTCCTATCTTAAATTCTTAATAGAATACTATATCATCAAGTTGGTTGGCGCCATGTAGACATTGCGGTGAAAAATCATTCAAATAGAATTAATTATTAGCGATAAATGTAGTGGCCTCAACTTTGAATTGGATCTAGCTTTATGCCTCAAGTACGTTCCAACTTTAGGGTGTGTTTTTTAACTGAAATATGTGATACAAAATGTATGTTTCTGAAGTGAACACTATTGAACTAAACTGAAAATCACTTAGCTAACACGAGATCACCACTAAATTGAATTGAATTGAGCTGAACTGACTCGACCGGATAAGCTCTAGAGACATACCCTTTGTTTTACCTTGACCAAGAATACAACATGTGTCAATAACTCAATGATAGAGATTAATAGTAAAAGCAAGGTAAAAGGTTGTTTCTGATACCAATTTGATAAAAATCTGAAAACCACTTAACCTCAGGAAAACAAGAAACTAATTTCTTGAAAAATCCAACACATGTTAGGAATTTAAATGTTCCTATATTCCTACAATATCCTTATTTGCCATCCTAAATATCCATCAAGATACATATGGAAAGTACATAAAAGTATAAAATACAACCAAATACACAATTTCTCTTTAAAGATTTTTATATTTTAAATCTTGCCCCTTTGGTTTGATTCCCAATCTCTTTCCAGTTTCTAGGATATTTTCTTCAATGTAAATGTGTCAAACAATGAAAGGGAAGAAATATTATTAACCAATAGCATGTATGGCAAAACAAACACGTTTCGAACTTTATGCATATGATTAACCTTGAGAAAATGGGATGCATTTCTTTGCGAATGAAAGCATCTTCAGGATAAATAAAATTGATTGTTGAACCCAGCAATACTGATGCTTGATTTTCTTTGGGACAGACTTGAAATCGCTTTATTTAGGCATAACCTGTTAACCTCAACCTCTTGTACCACTGATATATCCTGATTTAAGAGATTGAGGTTATGCCTTGATATGGGACACTTGACACTCGGACAAGGGCATGGACACTAGGCACTTCGTTCTCAGCCAAAATCAAGCTAAATTTTCAAATATTGCCCATTTCGACACTTGGACATGTATCCACATTGAACACTTCTAGCCGAGTCCATGTAAGATAGGTTCTCATATAAAAGCTTAACTGTTCCGCACACATCACTGCGATAAATCATTGCCATAATCTGCAAGTCCCAGAACTTGTTTTACACTCCTATCACAGCCAAACTTCCATGACCACCATCATTATCGTCACCATCATTGTTTCTCAAAATAATATGTAATAAAAATACAAGATAACTTTCCAAATACACAGTCATTCAGTAAATTCGGGTGTTCCTTTACTTTAATTTTTCTTCATTACGTCATATGTACACTTGGTGAAGATGGATGACAGCATAGTCTATTTTTTGTCAAATATTGATAAAATTTGCGAACTGACAGATATATGTTCTTGTAGGGAATATGAGCAGTCTAATCCTAGACAACATGCGCTTGGCTGGCACATCTCTTTCATTAAGTAAACTTTACTGGCCTAATACCATTTCTACCAAGTTCTTTTATATGATGGATATCCTTTTGCCAAACTGTGATTTGTCATATTAAATTTAACAGATCACTAGCAGAGCTTTCACGCATACCTGTTGTGGTAACAAATCAAGTCAGGACACAAATCCTTGATGAAGTCTCCTTCTTTTCTTTCCAACATGCTGAGGCTGTCAATTGTAAGTCTTTGCTTTACACTTTTCAGCTTGATCTATCCTTTCTTATTGCTTGACAGTCGATTAGAATATGACTGCGACAGTCACATACAGACTGCAACTTGTATTCAGCCTCAATTCTGAAAAGTGACCAATAATACATTCTCCAATGTTAAATTGCCGTTCAAAATAAAATCAAGATTATTATCCCCTTCCAGTCAAGTAAATGCGAACCTTAGAAATAAACCTACAAAGTTCTTTACAAACATAGAAACCATTCAGGATACACAAATCCGTTTGTCTAGTAGGCTTTTGTTAAAATTTTGGTGATCAATTATGATCTAGAAACACATTTTCATCATATAAACCTTTTTTACAATCTGGTTAAACCGCATTCAATTGAAAGGGACCATGGTCAAGGTTTCTTTGCCATTGTTACCGTGGTCGGGGTTTATTTTACTGTCAAAGTTTGTGGACTATTCTAGTTGATCATGACATGCCTTCTCTTAAGAAAACATGAGACAATTCCAAGTTTGTCAGATATTTTATGCAGCTGGATTGTAAAGTATCAACTCAAACTCCTTTTTATGGGGATTGCAACAATTGGTGCTTGGTGAAGAGGATTAAATGTGAAATTTAGGCTCGGTGTGTGAGTGGCACTTAATGATAAAATGCATAAATTATGCCCAAAGAATGAAGATGGGCTAGTCATTCACTCATTTGTAATGGAGATCTGTTGGATCCACATTTGTGCTGGTAAGCAGGCTAGGCGGATATAATTGATGGGCGTGGAGAAAAGCACTAGGAGATCTGAGAGCTGGAGAAACTAAACAAGATATAAATATTTGATCTTCACTAGATATAGCACTTATTAAAGAAAATCATGATGAAATATCCGTGTAACCTAATCCAAACATACAGTGGGGAGTCCTATTGGTGTTTGGTTTATGATGCATGATAGGCAAGGAAAATCGAGTGTTCTCATG
Source organism: Tetragonia tetragonoides (assembly GCA_038025085.1). Taxonomy (NCBI): domain Eukaryota; kingdom Viridiplantae; phylum Streptophyta; class Magnoliopsida; order Caryophyllales; family Aizoaceae; genus Tetragonia; species Tetragonia tetragonoides. Next base: position 22,719,189 of record CM076141.1, read on the forward strand.
TCTCAGAATACGTAAAGATAGAACTGGATTTGACTTAGGCTAAACGCTAGTTTACCACCCAAGACTAGGGATTTACCCTCGATAGGATAAACAGATAAAGGCTAGAGAAGTGTTGGGGAACCCTCGTTTGATGGGCCCCACACAATAATAACATATAAGAAGAAAAACAACAGGAATTGGAAAATGTAAAGGTTGGAGTAATGCAGCAGAATTACGCATGGGTGTTGCAAAAGACCATTTGACTTCCTTTGTTATGGGAATTAATATATAGTAGTTGGCATTTTATGTCTTGGAAAACCAAAGGCCATCTCCGCATATCAAGAGTTATATGGCTGTTCATTGTCTTTCGGATGTTTCACATGTTAATGGAAGAAGGATCTAGACTTAGCCAAATTTATTGGTCTAGCTAATTTTGTCACCTATAAATAGTGGGACTTTGAGAAGGCTTTGGACTACACACAAGTGTGAGATATCCACGACAAGTGAGAGCAATCCACTCTAAGAGTGAGAAAGAGAGCCAAAGTGAGTAGCTTGAGATAAATTCTAAATTCTCAAGCTTGTGAGTGTCCCACCATATTTTGGTGAGGTAGTAAATCATTGTAATACATCATGGGTGAAGTTCTTTGAGTGATATCCTCTAAATTTTACTGGAGAGGATATTTTTGTAATCCTAGTATATTAGAGGGCAAGTTTTACTAGGCCAAAGGTCCTGCGGTTTTTTCTTTCGCTTTTGAGGTTTTTCCACGTAATTTTTTTTTGTGTCCTCATCTATTTATTTTTCGTGTAACCCATTTCAATCACCAGAGGGAAAAGATATTCCTCAACTTAATCCATCTAAATGTCATTGTAGGAGTTATTCTTTTCCAAGAGAAATTTAGGTGGTTAGGAAAGAGAATTTGTAACTCCACATGCTTTCGTACTGGTTACTACTACGATGAGGAAGAGCTTTAGGTGAGCATATCACAACCTTTCATAAGAAATTGTTTGTTGAGTATAATTTTTGTTCAGGGGAGGAGGATGTACACCGGTGTTTGAGGAGATTGTTCCGGCAGATTTTTATATAGGAAGGGGACAAGGATTCGGATTCGGATGAATATTATATGGCCTTAACTTTAAGGTTTTTGAGGAATTCTGTAAGACAATGCAAGGGTGTTAGCTTGACCTTTATCACTTTGGTTCCCAAGGACTGGTCTTCGCAAATAAGATGGTCTAGTGTTCGTATTACTATGATAAAAGACTTAAAAGTACTAGCTAATGAGGACCATTAGATTTTGAATGCTGTTTTGATTGCAAATGAGGTACTGGAGGATGTTAAGTGGTGTTAAGGGAAGGGCTTTATCCTTAAGCTTGACTTTGACAAGGCTTATGATAGGGTGTGTTGGGTATTCTTAGATAAAATTATAGAGATGAAAGGTTTCTCTATAAAGGGGCGTCAAGGATTCGGGTCGGTACGTATCGAATTGGTTGGTACGTAATAGGCTTATAGAAGAACAACCGATATATACTGGTTTGTAACTGGTTGGAGCGTATTGTTCACATCTCGGTCGGTGTGGCCATAGCGATCCGATCATCGGGCGAATACAATCGTTACAGAAAAAGGGAGTTACTTTTTACTTTCACCAAGATTCTCTCTATTTTGGCAGGACAAAAATTTATTCAAGAAAAAAAAATACAGAAGAGAGAGAGAAGCACTTCATTCACAATAATTCACCGCAGAAAGCAAGCCAAGAGCTAGCTAGAAGGGTGTTGTAGGGGGTTAAGGGAAAGGACAACATAATCAGCCACAATTTCCTGTCAATTCTTTAATCTGCTCAAAGTTTTATGGAAATTAGGGTGGTCAAGGCCTCAAGGGTATGTATCATTGTCACATTAGAGCTCTGGCGACTTTGTTCATTTGATCTGCCATCTTCAACTGAAGCTCCTCCTTGGTGCTGAGGTGGTGGTAGCATCATCCATGTCTGAGCTTTTGTCATCAAGGGGTATGTGTGATGACCATGGCAGCTTGCATGGTCAACCTGGCTCCAGATTCAGGGAGACAGAATTGTGGCTAGGATTTGCTTCAGGATTTAGATGGAAAAGAGAGATGAATTTGGAGCATAAGGCTGTTGGACAAGTCTGATTGATTGACTATAATCATAAATAAAAACTTAAGTTCACAGCCCCATGCAATGTCGACGGTAGAGTGAAGAATAATGTTATTAGAAGTGGCCCGTTGAAAGTAAATTCTGAAAGCCATTCCCCCAAATAGGATCTAATGGAGAGAAGGATTACATTTTCTTTTGCATAACTCTTCTCAACACTTCTACCATCGAAATATCTAGCACTGATTGCTGGCTTTACCTATCTGTTACGCAATTGTGAAATCTTCCAGCCCTTGCTACTTGGTTTTATTATTTCATTGTGCCATTTTGTTATGTGCAGGGCAGGGCAAACAAGACTCTACAAGATCGGACTCTCATCTGATTGCTGCCTTAGGTATTCACTGGGCTCATGCTGTAAGCATAAGGCTTATCCTTGAATCAATATCAGGTGAACCTGAAACTTATAAGCCACAATGATGTTCTTATGATTAAGTTTTTCCTACATATTTCACTTTAGATCATATACTCTTCCTTGAGGAGTTGTTTGGCCGAAGCTAAGAATGTTGTTCCCTTTTGCTCTCTCAATTGCTTCTAAATGTCTTTGTATGTCTGTTACTACAAGTAGATGTTTAGTCTTGAGAGGCTTTTAAGCGTGTAGAAAGTGGAGAAAACAGTAGAGGGAAGAAGTGTTCTTCTGATCTGAACCTGTTATTATTGAATCAGATTGCTGTTGTGATATAAACAGATGCTGCATTGATTCCAGGACGCCAAAAGACATTCCTTCATTTTTCTTAAGTGACACAGACCTTTCAAGAAATACTTATTGCAGTAACAAAAGTTTCATTTTAACACTCCTTGAGATGTTCTGCCATCACACCAAGCTTAATTCTTAGGGACTCTAATCTAATGTTTGGCAAGGGCTTGTTAAATATGTCGGCGAGCTGAAACTCTGGACAGTTAACTGGCTTCACTTCTTCATGTAGTGCATCTCGGACTGCACGGAACTTTACTTTCATGTGCTTGTCTTGCTAGGGGAAACGGGGTTTTTGCTATATACCAAACTTAGCTAGCCTGTCCGTGCTTGCAGCCCAAGTCTGGAAGTTGACGGTTGCCGAGGTTGCAATGTACTCTGCTTTTATGGAGGAGTGAGCTGTTTATTTGAGATCCATGAAAATACACTCGAACCAAGTGAGAATGCATCATGAAAATACAGTAAGCTTCCAACTAAACTTCTGTTCTGCCTTGCACCAACCTTGTTTTGGCCATCATAACAGAACTTCTCATTTCATTTGGAACTTCTTTAGGATGTCTTGAGCTACTTAGTTTGAGAGAGGAAAATTCATCTTCTGATTTATGGACTTCGATGTCGAGAAAGTATTCGGATGGGTATATGGTGCACATGGTTTTGGGTATGGAGTTAGGAATGATGGTGGGACCTCGATATTAGATTTTTGGACTGCGTATGACCTGATGGTAACCAACTCCTTCTACAACAGAAGAGAAGAGCACCTAGCTACTTTTAGGAGCAGTACCGCTAAGACCCAAATTGATTACATTCTTGTTAGACGTGGTGATCGGAGATTGTGTATGGATTGCAAGGTTTTACCAGGTGCATGTGTGTCGACCCAACATAGAATGGTCGTTTTAGACCTTAAGGTGATGGGATAGAAGAGGAAGAGAAGTCCACATAACTGTACCAAAATCAAGTGATGGAGTCTTAGAGGAACTTTGGGGAGTCAATTTAAGGCCAAGGTTGAGTCGGATAGCATCTGAAATGTAGAAGGAAATGTGAGCCAACTGTGGAAGGGAGTGGCGGATCTCATTAGGAATGTTGCAAAGGAGACTTTAGGAGTTGCGAGAGGGATGGGAAGTAGCAAGAAGGAATCCTGGTGGTGGAGTGAGGACATTCAACACAGAGTGAAGGCTAGAAGGTTGCCTCTAAAGCTCTAATATATAGCACTACAGATGAGGAAAGGGTGGAGAAGCGAGAAGTGTACAAAACGGCAAAGAAAGAGGCAAAGAAATCAGTTGCAGAAGCCAAAAGCAAGCATATGAGAGCTTGTACCAAAAATTGGAATCTGAGGAGAGAGATAAGGACGTTTTCAGGTTGGCGAGAGCAAGGGAGAGGAAGACTAGAGACCTGGATCAAGTTCGTTGCATTAAGGATGAGGCGGGACGAGACGGACAACAAGAGAAGGTGGCATGGGTATTTCAATGAGCTTTTTAACAATGCGGATGTCGACATTTCGTTGGGGGATCTTAGTACGTCCGAGCAGCACTATAACTACAGTTTCTGTTGTCGTGTTACCAAGGAAGAAATCAAAGGGGCCATGAGGACTATGAAGAGTGGAAAGGTTGTGGGACCAGATGAGATACCTATAGTGGTATGGAAGAGTTTGGGGGAAGAAGGTTTATCTTGGTTAGTTAGACTTTTCAACATGATCCTCAAATCTGCAAGGATGCCACAGGAGTGGCGGCTCAGCATTGATTCTGCTATACAAGAACAAAGGAGATATTCAAAGTTGCAACAACTATAGAGGCATCAAACTACTCAGTCACACCATGAAGTTATGGGAGAGAGTGATTGAGAAGAGACTAAGGAAGAGTATTGTTATCTCGGAGAACCAAATTGGATTCATGCCAGGGAGGTCAAAAACAGAATCGATTCATCTACTTAGACGTTCTATGGAGTACTATAAAGATAGACAAAGGGACTTGCACATGGTTTTCATTGATTTGGAGAAGGCCTATGACAGTGTACCTAGAGAAGTTATGTGGAGGTGCTTGGAACCCCTGTTCCAGTCGCCTATATTCGAGTTATTAAGGATATGTATGAAGGAGAGAAGACTAGGGTGAGGACTACAGGAGGGGAAACTGAGCAATTTTCTATAGATATTGGGTTACATCAGGGATCATCGTTGAGCCCCTTCTTATTTGCAACAGTCATGGATGAGCTCACCAAGACTATTCAGGAGAATGTGCCTTGGTGTATGTTGTTTGCTGACGACATTGTCTTCATCTATGATGCTCGGACTCGGGTACGGGCGTCGGACTCGGGTATGGATCCAAGAGTCAGACATGTGAAAATCATAAATTGAAGATACGGAGACACGTTTTAGGAGTGTCCAATTTTAGGATATGGACACGGGGACATGGTCCATTCTCTTACACCATGCAAATTTATAAGTGAAAAGAATTATCTTATAATAGTGAAACTTACCGTACGTTGTAACCTTTTTAAATGTAAAAGAAAGACTCCTCGTTAAACGAGACAGCTGCCTTGGGAGATGATAAAAGTCAATAAGTTTCCTGACAGACAGCTGTAACTAGTAATAAATATTAACAGGGACCTAGGTAAGTGGATAGAGAGAAACCCAGATAAAATAGAGTAATAAAAGCTGAAGAAATCGACAGCTGTAAACACGGTAGGTAAGACTCCTTTTTAAATTTCTGCTTTCCGCTGAAAGAGAGAGAAAATGCGTGAGGAAAAATGAAGATGGAGATTGGAGAACAGAGAAGATAGATCCAACTAACAGGAATTGCTTTTACCCACAGTCGTTCTAAGTCGGTCGTGTCCACAAATTTCATGGCGAGTTGGAGCCCTGATCCCTGTCCGTATCCGTGTCGTGTCGACACGGGTATGGCAGGGGAAAGTGCTGAGTCCGAGCATCATAGGTCTTGATAGACGAGACTAGAGAATGTGTTAATGCCAAACTAGAACTTTGGCGGGGTACACTAGAGTCGAAGGGCTTTAAGTTGAGTCGGACGAAGACTGAGTACATGGATTGCAACTTCACAAGAAATAGGGTCGCCTGAGATTAAGGTTGGTACTGAAGTTGTACCGAAGAGAGACTGTTTCAAGTATCTTGGTTCAATTATACAAGGCAATGGCGAGATTGATGAGGACGTGACCCATCGTATTAGAACAGGGCGGCTAAAATGGAGGAGTGCTACAGGAGTGGAGTGCTGTGCTATGTGACAGGAAAATTTCACTCAAATTGAAAGGTAAATTCTATTGTACAGCCATTAGGCCAACTATGCTATATGGGGCGGAGTGTTGGCCGGTGAGACAGGTGCATGTGCAGAAGATGCGGGTGACCGAGATGAGGATGCTTTGTTGGATGTGCAACTCTACAAGAACAGAAAAAATTAGGAATGAAGTAACGAGAGGCAAGGTGGGAGTGACCGACATTGACAACAAGATGCGAGAGACGAGGCTTAGGTGGTTTGGGCATGTTAGGAGGAGATATCGAGATGCCCCGGTAAGAAGGTGTGAGAGAATTTTACTTAGTGACTGTAAGAGAAGAAGAGGGCGCCCGAAGAAGAGTTAGGGAGAGGTAATCATAGAACTTACAGAGGACTTGGCCCTAGATAGGAAAATTTGACGTAGTAGGATTCGTGTAGACGATCCTCGTTAGATTGTGGTTTTTGCATTGCTTAGGAATTAGAGCATGCAGCATTTTGTTTCTAGCTTGTAGTTGTCTTCGCTTTATCCTTTTCATTTGGTAGTCTTATGTGTTAGCCTGCTTATGCTTGCTTTCTCTTGCCCTTTTGCTCATTCTTCATTTCCTTATATATTGCATGCACTCTTGCCAAAAAAAAAAAATCATTTTTGAAAAAATGTTTTTCATAAAAAATAAAAGTTGTGGGTCTATCGGAAACAGCCTCTCTTCTAGGCGACTAGTTAGGAGTAAGGTTGCGTACATCTGAACCTCCCCGATCCCGCCCTAGACGGGATACTTTTTGGGTTGTTGTTGTTGATCTCGAGAAAGTATTCATTAGGCTCAAATCATTCATCTCAAATCTCTTCTTCATCTCCTCCTTGAATGCAAAGATCATCTCTAAATTGTTCTCTGAGACAAGGAGATCATCTATGTAGAGTGGTAGAATGAGTATATAATTGTTGCCCGACTTTTTAGTGTAAAGTGCATTCTTTTCGGCTTTCTTCAGGCCAGATAAAGCCTTTTTCCATTTGTACACTTTTCCTTCTCCTTTGACAACAAATCTTGAAGGGGGGGTCTCATTGAGGAAGGTAGATTTAATATTGAGCTGGAATAGTTTCCACTTCTCTTTGCGCGGCTAAAGCAATGAGGCCTCACAGTGTCATCTCTGTCTACCGGAGCCAAAGTGTCCCACTTGCTGGGAGTAGCCCTTCATCAACCAATCTGGCCTTGAATTTGTTGATGGAGCAATCTGGGTTATGCTTGATTTGCTACACCTACATCACGTCTCTCACTTGTCTGTTGGCCTGCGAACCAGATCCCGCGTCTTGCACTTCACTGTTATCATCATTTCACTTTCTATATTCTTGATGTCTAGATGCTTCTTCGTAGTTATTAGGGTCATCAATAACAAAATGACAATTTTCACACAATCCCGAGTCCTAGTTACATATATTTTTTAGAGTGAGACGGAAACAATATGTTTGCCATAAGCAAAAGATGAAACTAAGAAAATATTTTTTGTTTAGATAAGAAAAATTTTGTTCATTAAAATGTTGAAAGAATACAAAAATTGGCTGGATAAGTTATCCTCGAAAAGAAACAAAATATTTACAAGTCTCGCCAATGGCGTTGAACAACCGTAAGTGCACTCTTAAAGGTGCCCGCTGCTTAGCCCAAAGGGAGGCCAAGTAAGCTATATGATCTCAAACACAATCAACATTCTTCCCAGAGTTTTCTCGAATTCCTCTCCAACAAGATGCACCATAGAGTAGCCATGCAAGCACACCTCCATAACACTCTACCCTCTTTGTCCCTCCTCATTACAGAGAACCGTATCCGTAAGAACTGGTCAACCGTAGCTAGGCACACAAACAGTTCCCCACACAGCAACATATCCCATAAGGATCTAGCAAACCCGCACATCACAAACAAGTGCAAACAATCCTCCTCATCGTGACGACACATAACACACATTCCTGGCCGAAAAGACCAGCCAGGCCTCCGCTGCTGTAACATATCATTGGTATTTAACTTACCAAGCAACAGAGTCCACACAAATGCACGCACCTTAAGAGGAACCTTACACTTCCAAACATAAGTGGACAAAGGGAAAAATGGGAATTGAGAGGGGAGACTAAGTTGAAACTAAGAAAATCTTAGAAAATTCTTTGATATTATGGTAGTAGAGTATTCTAGACGAATGTAGGATATCTTAGAATATCTTAGTAGAATTATGGATCTATTTTGTACTATATAAAGGGGTCTTCCCTATTATCAATACAAGTCAGAATTTTATTTTACTCTCATATTTTGACATGGTATCAGAGCCTCTTTCGGCGAAGCACGGAAACGTGTTTAAGGTCCTCAAGAAAGAGGCTTTGATACCATGTCAAAATATGAGACAATAAATTCTGACTTGTATTGATAATAGGGAAGACCCCTTTATTTATAGTACAAAATAGATCTAGAATATTCTACTAAGATATACTGAGAATAATCTTTATTCATCTAGTCGCTATACTTGTGTTTATTCCCTCTGACATGTTCGTTGTCATCTCTTCATCATGTTTCTTAATTTGATTTAGAGTGGGATTTGTAGGAAGTGGGGCGGGGTCGATATCACTCTCAAGTCTTAACAGACTCCCACAAATTCAAGGCTTTTAAATAGCAGTCACTTCATAGTAAATTTTAAACATACCACAACTAACATGGAGGGCTCTTCTGTTTTGATTGTTTTTGGAGGACACCCTGTCTAAAAAAATCGTATTTCTTAAAAGTAAATATATCACTGTTGCCTGGACCTGATTAAAAGCACTCACTTTTTGACATGAATACGAACCATGATTTCTAGTCTGCGACTGAGATTTTGTTCCTATCAATGTACTTGGATTGTCTATGCGCGTTCACTTGTTTCATTGAAAAAGTCCGTTCTCGTCATGATCAATCTGTGTCTAACTCTAACCCTAGTGATTGGAGACAAGAATGACTTGCAATTATACTTGCAATTCAGTAAGAATCAACACTTGTTCGCCAAGATGAAACCCCTCCATCTCAAAGTGAGTATCCTACTTTCCTTTCTGGTCTTGTCCAAAGATTCCATTATCACTGTTAATATCGACGCACCACCATTAAAATGGGACTAATAGTTCTTTTTATTCTTAAATTTGAAAAATCGACTTGGACTACCACTTTCAGTGGATAGAGTATCATCATCGACAGTAAACAGATAGCATGATGGTTCAGCTTTAAATAGCGGTTATCTTGCTGACATAAAAGGATGAGCTCAGAGGGAATCATATAGCAGTTGTTGTTGAGATTGGTCACCGTCGTGAAATTTGGAGCTGTCAAATAAGCCGTGTCGTGTTCATGTCCGTGTCAAGGTTAAACGGGTTGAGAATCTCTTGACCCAAACCTAACCCATTTATTAATCGTGTCGGAAATCCTTGACCTGACCTTTTTAATAATCGTGTTACCTGCTAATGACCTGTTAACTCATTTATCTTTACTTGTATCATAAACTAGTTGAAATATGAGAAAAACATAAAATTTTATCTTGCGAGTTTTCTTTGATCTTGCGAGGTTGGAGAGACGCCCAAGATTAATTCATCTTGGTGTTGCGACTTTAAAGAGGAGTTATCTTATTTATCTTTATTGTTTTGTTTCATAAAAATCGAAAATTCCAAAAAAAATACGCATCAGCCAAAGCCAATTACACTTATCCTTTACACATGACTTGTTTAAGTTTGCTATACTTCTACAAAAATTCATCTGATGGTCTTATGGATTCCTCTTCTGGGATTTTTACTAATCATTTGAAGACTAGTGTTTTTGGAGGGGTATCAGGAGAAAAAGTGGCCATATTGAATACTTGTGAGTGGTGAGATCCCTTTCTTTCTGGAAGAGGGGGAGGTCTTGCCTTCCCAATATCTGGAGTTAATGAGATTTAAGCTAAGATAAGAAGCTAGATTACTAGGTTTAGAGTTATGATGTTGTTGTCCTATTTGTTTCTGTTAAACATGCAATTCTTGAAGTTATCAGAGCATGAACTGTTGGCCCTTTTGAGATAGTGCAATATGCCGTGAAGGTTCCGTATCACAAGCCAAACAATGGTTCCGCAGCTTCATTGATGCCACCAGCATCCTCTAGTCTGCACCGGATTGGAATTTCACTGGCACCACCAAGGATGTAGAGTATGTCCTCCTCGCTGGCACATCAAAAGGGGATATGGCTCTTATACTGTTGGGTGACAAGCAGCTCAATCCACCAAGAAACCACTACGGGCATTTGGGGAGCCTGCATAGGCCAAAAACAAAGATCTCGACTTGAGAGGTTTGCAACATCAACATTAGCAGGTCTATTCCTTCTTACGGAAGCTGATTGTAGTACATGATGAAAGAGATTTTATTTCAAAAGGGAAACAAGGTCAGTATGTGTAGCTTATTCTGCCAGATATACAGTTCTACCCAATAGCTTATTGTAGCTTGCTGTACACATGAACTGATGGCACTAAGCCCCTAATTAACATTCAAAGTTGTATGTTGTATGCTTATTCCTGGATGTTCAGCATCCTTCTCGTACAGAATTTCTAACAATTAAATGTCCAGAAATCATATGCAAGCATGAGAAGAGCCGTGGGTGGTTGCACCTGACAACTAGATATAGAATATTCCCGACTCCAATATCGGAGAGTAGTGGCTTATACACCTAATATGTTACTTGATACTTTTGTCCTATGTCTGCAAGGACACTTCCTCATTCCTATAAACACAAGTCCAGTCCAGAACTCTAGATGCGTAACTATAAATAGCTTGAACAGGAGTGTCAGATCGACCTTAACACTTTCTGAAGTGTTACCTATAAGGTTCACTAGTTAGGCTCGCTAGAACATTACTTTGACAACCTCATATTGAGTATCCTGTCAATGAGTCGATCTGCAGCACCAAACTAATACCAAACCAATTGTATTTTTGAGCTTTTCCAAGGTTTCTTAAAACTCGGTAGGTACAAGGACATAGAGCAACACTATGATGAGAACTGAGTAGCTAAGGCAAAATCAACCAGACGCATTTTAGTTCTTCCTAGGTGCAAACTAGTTGAGTGAGAACCACAGCATTTGTTTTAGGAGTTTCTTGTAAGGCAGTTGCGGAAGCAGGGAATAAAGGAAGACTGAAAGGTAATGAAGCATTGCAGCCTATTTCACCTGGCTAAGAGCTGCAACTACTATTCAGGTAGTGTTTGGAGTTTCTCGAACTGCTCCTAAGCAGCTTGTGGTAAACCGAATATGGCTCTTTGGACAAGTACAGGTCGCAGCTTCATGTTTAGGCAATCTAGAAGCTCCACTCAAGTTTTCTAGACGAGCAGATAGCCGTTTGCCCTAGTCAGACGTCGAAAAAAACCTTTGCAGCTTCATAACCAGCACCCAGGAGATATTCCGCAGAGAGGGGGGGTCTGGAGTTATCCAGTTATACGTAGCCTTATCCCTAACTAGTTGCCTAGTACAGACTGTTTCCGTTATGCCCACAAACAAACCTAGAAATTTTGCTAACAGTTGAAAATCGTTGCAGCTTTCTACACTGAATTTGCAGCTTTCTATACAAAATCGTTTTTCCTATGTTTCAGGTCAGAGGTTCATGAAAATTGCTAAATCTCCAATATCTCCCCCTCTGCAGTTTCACTATGAGATAACTTCATCAGGGATTTCATTATTAAGTGATGAAGGTGTAGAAGTCTCGGGGCCACAGATAAACGCAATACACTCTCGTGGTTAGTTACTTTGACCTGAACAATTAACAACAACAACAACCCAGTAAGTGTCCCGCCTAGGGCGGGGTTTGGGGAGGTCCAGATGTACGCAGTCTTACCCCTAACTAGTTAGCCAGAACAATGTACGCACTCCTCCACTTTAGCCACCCTGGGCGGGGTCCAGATGTACTTCAGTTTGATTCAGTCTGGGCGGGGTCTGGGGAGGTCCAGATGTACGCACTCCTCCACTTTAGCCACCCTGTTCTGATACGATGAGTCACGTCATCGTCAATCTTGCCGTTGCTGTATGATTGAACCGAGATATTTGAAACAATCCTTTTTCGGTACCACCTCCGTACCAATCTTAATCTCCATATCCGAGGCAACCCCATCTCTTGTGAATTTGCCTTCCAAGTACTCGGTCTTTGTCCTACTTAGCTTGAATCCCTTTGACTCTAGTGTGTCCCGCCAAAGTTCCAATTTGGCGTTAACACCTTCTGTAGTCTCGTCTATCAGAACAATGTCGCCGGCAAATAATTCTTGGCTAATAATGCTTAGTAAACGCTGGAGATGGCACTTCTGTTTTCCTGCATTAACGATGGTTAAATACATGTATATGTACATTTCCGGAAGAGCCAAAAGCTTCTTTACTTTTTGGCTTCGAAAAGTAATGGACTAAAGCGAAATGGCTCATAAAACTGTCGGCACTTCTTATTCATTGTGAAGTTTCCGATGGTCGTCGCATTTCGGATATCGGGTCAAACGGAAATAGCCTCTCTGTGAGACTCTCACATGAGTAAGGCTGCATACAACCGACCCTCCCTTACCCTGCCTAGGCGAGAGCCTCTTTGGAGGCAGTGGGGTAATGTTGATGTTGATGAAATACATATATACCTCTAAAAATCTTATGTGTCTTTTCAGGTCACAACAATATCATTTACTTTGGTGACACATTTTAAAGCAGCATACTGAATACAGTGGTTTTAATCAGTAAGTGCGCAATAAGCATCTTTTGCACTACAACTACAAGTCTAACGGCTCAAAACTCACTTATTCTTCTACTTCACCTTGTAGGTATTAGAAATATTGCAGCATATTTCATAAAGTATTTTTGTTGTTTCATGAGTCCAGGAAACCCAAATTGGCAACTCCAGATCACACACCTCTTTGGTACAGTGCTTCCGTTTATACCTCCAGATTAGTGTAGGGCCGATTTGCTGATGAGTGATGTCTAATATATCTAGTCATAACTATCCCTTATAACGACGGTGTCAATGTTTTATTTTTTTATTTTTTTTATTTTCTTAGGACAGTTAGGATCTATTTGGTCCACTGTACCTACTATGTGCTTGTACAAGTACAACACTGATGCTGAATTTTTCATGAACATCGGTGAGTAAATGAATACCCTGAATTAAAATTATCCCCTTGTGTAGCTGTGTTGTATGATAAGTTTACTTCTTCTTTTTTCGATTAAAATGATTTGTATATGTTCTTTATTATTGATTACAATACCTACTAATATTTCTAGTAATTCTCTTATAAGGCGGCATCATGCATGAGGTTGCTAGAAATATCACCTTTTTGTCCGAAAGATGACACTTTTCATTGCAAGGTGGCATCTCTTCTTTACTCCAAATACCACACCTCATACATGGTTTGTGTAATATTTCTCTCCTATCTCTGAAATACTTCTTCAAATTTTCTCTCTCAATTGTCTCTGCAACTTTAATTTATTGAAAGATATGATTTATCTCACTAACTATTGCCCCAAGTCTTTTTGAAAAGGGGATATATTCCTGGGTCCTTTCATCCTTTGGAAAGGTTGATTTATTCATCACTTTTTTTAGTGATGTATGATGGAATATGCCTACATAATTGTTAGCTACTTGTAGACAAATATGTCACCCTTTCTGTCCACGTCTAACAACAAATACAAAATCATCCTTTGTTCCCCACCAATATGGGTGTCTTGTTTTGTACCACACACGTTAAGATGTTGCTAGTGAAGTAGTGAGGACCACCAGCCCACCAAATGTGTTTACAATGTGTGAAGAATCCATTTCCTTCGTATTTAGCCTTTGCAGACATTATGTAAATATTTATGTAAATCTACGTCGATGAGGGAGACATGATCGGAATATCTATACACTTTTTTTTTCCTCATTAAAAAGGGATGCAAGTACATGGCGATCGAGGATCCCTTCTTTAAGTCATGTTCAAACTTTTGTGTTCAACAACGGAATATCATTACAGTTAAAGTGCGTTCTTTTTCACTAAAATGAATCGGACAAGATTGGACTGAAGTGAACTCTATCAAATTTAAACAAAACTGATGATAATCTGTAAAAGAGAAATTAGATTACTAAATTGAACCGGTATGAACTGAATTCCATGGAACTAAAACAAACCAATTCAATTACTAAGTAAGTGAAAAAAAACACATCCTTGATAGTTGATATAACTTATAAAAAACAAATTTAAAATTAATAAAAAGTGTTATCTATTTAAATTAGAAGGAAAATTTTCACTCAGAAGAAAACCTACAATAGAACATGTTCATGAAAAAGAGGGGAACAAAATAGAGAAAAACAACTCAGGAAAAAAGAATATAAACAAAATATCCAGGATATATTTTCTGAAATACTATATTCTATTAAAAAGCTGAAGGTGAATAAGAAAACTATATTCCTTATCATTTGAATTTTGAATTCAAAATATTGTTTGAATCTCAATAAAATTTGAATAGGTGAAAAGAAATTTAGATTTGTACTATTATGTAGGGGTGAGTAAAGCCGAATATCGGCTCCTCTTTTGCAATGTGGATCGAATATCCTCTTTTTCAAATCGCTAAGACTCTGATCCGTATTCGCTACGCTTTAAATCAGATATCCAATACAAGCGGATAACCACATCCGGTTTAGTTTTTTTTTCCGTTTTCTCTAATTTTATCAAATCCACCAAAACTACATCAGAAAGTTTAAAATGGGATAATTCAAGTTTTAAAAGTTGAATATACCTAATATAAGGTTATTGTAATTTAGTATATTTCAATGTTACCTCACCAAATGTCCAAAAGTACAATAAAAATAAACAACTATATAGTTAATGACACGATTCAGCACACAACAAAAGCAACCTAACTATAAAGTCACTTATAACTTTTTGTCAATTTTTTAAAATTAGTAATTTTTTTATAACAAAAATGAAAGCGGATTGAATATCAGATATCCAATTTGTGAAAATCTCGATCCGTATCCCCCCGATTTTACTCCAAAAAAAGCAATCAAGATATACATGTTTCGGATCAGCGGATCAGATCACTCTGCTCTCCCCTAATTTTTACATGTTTGTTAAATGACACCAAGAAAACTACTAAACAACACTAAATTAGTCTAAACTAGACACAATTACCCTTTTCATTTTTCCCCCTTCCCCCTCTTTCTCTCTCATGTAACCTAGTAACAACCCACGAAAGCAAAACAAAAAAAAAAAATTACACAGCCCATTCATCACCATAACATCACCACCGCTCCTCTGTCTCTGTCGACGTCTGTTCTTGAATTTTTGTTTCAATTTGTTTAGTTTGAATTTCGCAAGTATGTGAACAGTTTGATTTGCGAATGAAGTTTCTGAAGGAGCCTCATGAGACTCTCATGAAGCTCACTAATGAACTTTATGAGCGTCTCATGAAGCTCACTGATGAACTTCATGAGAGTCTCATGAAAGTCCTTCAATTTACGAAATTTCTTTACGGCAACCTGCGAATTTGTTTTTACGATAGTAGCTTCGTGAGATTTTCATAAAGCTTACTGATGAACTTCATGAGAGTCTCATGAAGCTCCTTCAATCTACAATTTTTTTTTTTTTTTACGACAGTTACTATACAAGACCACGAATGAGACTATAATACCTCAAATTCATCGCCAAAAATATTGTCACTATAATCCATCATTGCCAAAGATGTTGTAACTAACCTCCATCATCAAATTGTATTCAATATGTTGAATCAAATAGAAAAGATTGATTTTTTTTTTTTATATAATTTTTGAGTCTGTTGAGAAATTTCAATTAGAAAAGTGGTGAACAAAGTAGAAAAGACTCTCTACTCATAAATTACGTTAGGATTATTTTCGAAAATTTAGGGTAAAATTTAGTGACATTTGGTAATTTAGTAATTGCGTTTGGCACCACCCTAATTTTATGAATGGGAATTGGGAAGCCAACTAAATAGTGTGGGCTTTCACGCGGTCAAATTATGCCTAAACTTGCCTAAAGGGGAGGGTGGGGTGAGATATTGAACTTAGGGATATTAAAAATCTATTCATGAACATGAACATGTATTCAAACAATTAGAAACTTGCGCTTGAACGATATAACTATTATTGAGCCTATGTTAATGTGAATTCCATTAATGATTAAATAGAGCTTTGGAGTTAAATCTTGAAATTGTAACGTTATCTGTATTAATGTATGATCTAGATGACGTATGATCTAGATGAAGATCAAACATACTTGACCTGAAAACCCAAAAGCATGAAATGTGCAGAGGATTCATTGCCCAAAAGGTAGACAAGAATAAGAAAATTTTGTTTGTTTACAAATTAAATATCAAAAATTCAAAAACCACATTAACACTTAAACTAGAAACTTGCAAAATGCAGTGGAAGCAGGTCAGAGTTTCAATCAACAAATTGAATATCAAAAATTCAAAAACCACATTAACACTTAAAACTAGAAACTCGCAAAATAGCCACTGCAGTGGAAGCCGGTCAGAGTTTCAATCAACAGCCACCAAACCAATCACAAACACGTTTGTCCAATATGTGCAAAGCATAACACATTTCAACCGGATACCCACGGGAAAAATTAATAATAATAATAATAATAATAATAATAATAATAATAATAATAATAATAATAATAATAATAATAATAATAATAATAATAATAATAATAATTTTAATAATAAAATCCAAACCCTACAGAACACTATCACCATGACACTTTAACACAACGATCTCACTTAAGTTATCATCATATCCCAAGTAACAATATCTTGAGTACCGCCTTCAATGTTCTCATTTTTGTACTGTGAAACTGGCTATAACCACCCACCTCTATGGTTAGATCTACAACACAATTTCCAGAGCCATTTAAACATGAACTGAGACATATCTATGCAGGACACTAGGTATTTGCAAAGGCATTCTCCAAGCCAACAGCCAACGAAGAGCAGTCGAAATGGCATTCCGATAAACTTTTCCGGTTGTCAATGCAACATCACCACCACCAGAAGATAATGCATCAAAGTGCACACAGGAGGCAGCAGCATGCCAGATCAAGTCAAATTTATGGGCCAAAAGTTCTTATCATTCCCCTCCATAATTTTGTACCAAGGAACAGAATGATTCACTCATAATCACAAGGATATGTTAACAGAGTATGTACCATAAATAATCGATAGAATATCCCCATTTAATTTAAACCAATTTCCATCTCACTGTCAAAATTTCTGAGCGAGGCCTGATTCATTGTGGCAGAAAGCACACCAGGTGATCTCATAAAGGATGATACAGTGCAACCTCAAAGAGCTTGTGTCCCACCCTTCAGCAGACTTACACCTGGCAAACAAAGAATATCAATAAGCATGAAATGAACTTCTCATTAGCTCCCACATTCTTTTCTTTTATAGTTATTAGCTCCTGTTTCTTACTGGGAAGCCAGGCACTTCCTGAAGTTACCACCACAAACCGTCACAAAATTATGTTTCCATACAGGAAGGATTTACACATCTAAATGTATTCAAGTCAAATAATAATTGGTTCAGGAAAATATCTAGGTAACTGTATTTTACTAAAAACTACTTTAACAGTCATGTTCAGAAGGACATTTGAGAGTAATTTTACAATTTGGGAGTTTTCACTTCTTTAATCACTTGTAGCAAGCTTTGCGTATATTGAAGGTGAGTCATACTCGTATACACAAGGGGGTGCACAACACACCATGTCCTGCTGCCCCATCAACATTTGAAGACGAAAACTTTGCACACAAATATAGGATAGGAGAATGAGGCTACTAACAAATCATAATTTCATGACAAACCTAGACTTGTTACGCCATGTTTCCCCACATTGATAAAATAAAAGCATCCAAATTGCAGAGAAATACCTGCTACTGAGAAGTTGAATCCTCTTCCAGCTTCAGCCTATTCCTGTACAACTTAATGGCAAACGAAAATTCCAACTAAACTATCTCCAGAAGAGTGCCCTCCTACATTCAGTTGGAATACATGTCACCTCACCACAGAAACCAAACACAAAGTCTCAGCAAGTGATCAACCATGCACAGCACCCCACATAGTACGGCCAAAGCATCACATCAACAACTGTATGCTCACTCACAAAAATTTTGATCTCGAACAAGCGTCCCAAGGAGACCAATCAAACTGTCAGTCTGTCCTCGAGTACAAGGATATCACGTTGGTCTTCATGTGTCTACAAAGTGGCTCCCAAGCCAAAAGAATAAGGATGAGAATCACATCCTGAAACTCCTGTTATATAAATCACCTGAATTCGTCATTCCAAACTTGTTAAAGCCCAGTCTATCATTTCTAAGTAGCTCCGCAATGCCCATATCATTTGCAGCTGGAATTTCATTCCAGCTGTCCCAGTGGCCATTAGACCCTACTGTATTTCTGGCTTGCTGATGTGAGTACTGCGAAAAGGGGGAAAGATTGCTAGCTTGTGACTGCTCCATATGTCGAGAAGCAAAGCCATAAGCATCATTTGGTGGAGAGAAGTTATCTCTAACATCAGTGTATCTAAGATTTTGATGGGGGGAAAGAGATCTTTGCATCAATAAGTGAAGTCTTGACTCATTTTCATATGCAGGAGTCTGTACATGGAAATTAGGTCTCATGTCTATGCCCGAGTTGTTAACACCACTAGGAAGCCTCCCTTTGCCGACGGCCAAAATTGCAGGATCAATAAACTCAATATCATTAACAGTACTTATGTTACCACCAGGTGATGCCTGGTAAGGGTTCCGCAACATGGAGGAAGCATCTAGAAAATGGTTTCCTGCAAAGAGGAACAATCAATGTGACTCTTTACAGACACCAGAATGGTTATCGAGGAAAAGCACGAGAATTGAAGGAAGAAACAGGAAGCAAGCAGTAGGATCTAACAACAAATACAGGAATGGGATAAGAAAGAACTGAGTAACTAACCAGACTTTATGTCAAAACTTTGGTCACTTCTCTCTTGTGAAGAGAAACCTGGAGGTGGTGGTCTACTTGGAGCAGAAAAACCAGGTGGAGCACAAATTTGAGATCTTGATGCTGTAAACAGCAAGAGAATATGGTCAGTCATCAGTTCAGTAAACTTTAAAAATGATTCACCTCCATCATGTCATTAGCATAATCAATCTAAGGACCACATCTAGAGCTGTCAAAAGCTGACACGACACGACAACACGACACGAACCGGACACGAATGTAGCGGGTTAGTGTTGAGAGGTTTCGACCCGTTTAACTAAATGGGTCGACACGAGTAACACGTTTAGTTAAATGGGTTAGGTTAAGGTTGAGATTTCTGACATGAAAACAACCTGCTTACGACACGTTTAATTTTAATTGTCAAATTTAAGTTCAATATAATTGTAACAAGTAAATAATGTAATAGAATCTCACCTATCTTGAGCATTTTAATAATTTTAGACTGTTGAATATACACTTATATGGTTAAAACTTTAAATTTGTAGGTAAAATTTATGTTTTTCCTCATATTTAAATTAGTTTAGAATATAAGTAAAGATAAATAGGTTAACAGGTCATTAAACAGGTAACACGATTATTAAATAGGTCAAGTGCAGGTCAAGGATTTTCGACACGATTAATAAATGGGTTAGGTTTAGGTCAAGGGATTCTCGACACGTTTAACCTTGACACGAACACGAACACGACACGACCTGACCTATTTGACAGCTCTAACCACATCATAACCCCTTCAATTTTTATTACCATACAATTATTTTGATTAGAAAGTCCTTTCATTACTGTAGTATAAATTTGGATTCAATCAATTGCACATTAAAACTCAGTAACTAGTTAAAGGTTGTCGGCAAGACTACTCAAACGGACAACTTAAGTGGGCGTATTTAATAATGCCAATAGGACGATAGGACCTTAAACAGATATTCAAAATTCTAAGCAAAGGCCAAAAAGAAAACGGGACTGCACCAAATTATGTTTATGCATACATGTGCACACCAAGGAAAATAAATAGGCCATGACAAGTACTCACTAAAAAGCTTACTAGATGGAAATGTGGAGTTGCCACTTGTCAAACTCTCTGATGGCTCAATATGACGTTGAGGAAATCCAAAACCATTTTCAAGTCGATCCAGATATGGGTCTCTATTTTCAGCGAAGACCTGACCAAAAGGATGATTGTTGGCTACTTGTCCCAAACTGCCCATAGATGACTCAAAGTCAAACAAATGATTTCTAGACTCCTCCTGCCTTGCAAAAGAAAACCTGGACTGATTGCTGTTTTGACCTTTCCAGGGATTAGCCAACTTTGTCGGAACCTCCTGTTTATCAGTTTCACCAAACAGCTTGGCCAAATTCTGAGGAGAAGTCAAAGATTCATCCCATGAATCAAGGTCCAAAATATTTGATATTATACTGCTCTCACCCATATCAAGAGCAGAATGTGAATCAACGTTGGGCCCACCTTCGAACCTTCCAATCTGATTAACTTGCCCAGCACTGGGAAGCGAACAAGAATTACCCTGACCAGAAGCACGGTTCACAAAATTATCTAGGAATCCATTAGAAGCAACAGATACACCAGATACACTTGTCCCCAAACCTTCTTGAGGCATTCTATTCACACTTTGAGCACTTAAAGCATAGTTGACTGCACCAGCAGCATCAACATGCTGCTGTAAAGGACCCCTTAAATGGCTCAAAAGATGAAGCGGTGATGAGGAAGCCATAGTTGCCTGACTGACTACTATTGCATCTCTAAGTCTCTGGTTATCAAAATCGTCTTCTGTTTCAGAAGTCAGATTCTGGGTTGCGGAATTACATACCCCACTCAAAGCAGTAACAGAATCAAAATTCGGATCTGCAGCAGGAACTGAAGTTGAATGTTCTTGAAGCTTCTCAGAATCATGCCACTGTATACCACGACTGCCAGGTGATAGAAAATTATCCAAGCACAAACCATTAGGTCTGATAACATCAGAATGGTCATCATTTAGTCGGTTTTCAATGCCCATCGATGACATATCAGAGCATAGTTTCTCAATCTTTCCATCAGCTATAGAACTCCCGACGTCATCTGCACCTGGAGAACAAGGCAGCCCATCACTAGAGACCGTAGAATTAGGCAGCACACTATCTTCCGCCGCAAAACCATCTGCTCTCGGTGGACCAGGTGACTGCCTTACTGACTTCACTGCTGGAGCATCTATAGGTGTAGAAGACGCCTCTGAGACATTTATGTGAGAATTTACTACTGATTGCTGTTTCACAATATCTAGCATCTCCAATTTATCTTTGGTTGGCCTTGAATGAGTTTCTTCATTTGACATAAGCTTCTTTCCACCATCATTGGGCAACACTGAAGCTTGTGTGCTACCTAATATCGTTGTTGAAAGCACTGGCGACCCACTAACTGCTTCAGCCTTCTGCTTGGTCGGTCCATTCGAACATACTAAGTTAGCAGCCGTTGGATTACAATTGGATGCACGTGCTCCCCTAACATACAAAAAGTTCAGCACAAGTACTTGAGAAAACAATATACCTGACAAACTACGAATGAAGACACCTACCATGAAGCTGCCGGGGGAAGAGCACCTGATCTTCCAGAACTGGTAGTTGGAGGCGAACTTTTAAGACTGCTAGCTGAATTCTGTAAATGACGTGAAACATACCAATCAACCATGAAAATTTGTACCAAATTAATGGTTATAGCACAAACAGTTTTCCACTAACAAGAAAGAAGGGATGCCATACAAATTAGAACAGAACTATTTCTTTTGCCCTCCCAATTGCCAAGCGAACATCAAATGCCGAAATATTCAGGCATTGAATAACCTACATACTCAGTTTTCTTCATATACTATTTCTTTAAGAAATTCCTTACAACTTTGCTACAAATAATACTGAAGTAGTTCATCCATGACAGCTCCCCTCACATAATAAATAGAACTTGCAAGCGCAGATAGATGTAGAAAAGATATCAATTTCAGAAGTAAGAACTCTTACATTTGAAGAACTTTCGACCACAGGAGGCTTCACAGTCACAGGAGAACTGCTATTGCAGTAATCATCTGCTGGGGGAGGCAATACATTCCCTGAACGCCGTTGCAGATTATTTGTAAACCCAGTAATTTGCTGAACTCTACTCCTTTGAAAGAAACAAGTCAATATCATACAATCATGCAACTGGCAAGCCATTCAAAATTCAAGAAAATTGAACTGCGGCATGCAATAATCTCTCCATAACAAAATTTTAGCTTCACTACTAAATGCTTTGTTACACATCTTAAGCTATCAAACATCTTGGAATCTATCATCCATATCTGTCATCAAATATCATGTTGTCCAGCTAAGAAATACATTTTTAACAGACCACAATACATCTCAAAACTCACTCATATGAAACTAGAGGACTTGAAAATCTATGTAAAAAACTCGTTCGTAAATTAGAAGATGAAGACTCCGGAAAAATAATTTTACAATAAGTTGTAGAATCTCAAGCATCAGGAATCGATTCAACAAAGAGAGTCAGAGACACAGAGTTATGAACCATTTGACATTCACAATTCAGTATAGAGAACATTCAGCACTTGTATACATGAGAATTTCAGGAACGGACTCAATAGAGAGCACTTGTAGATATGTACCTAGTGTATGCTGATATAATTTCATCCTTCGTGAAGCTGTCCTCTTGAGAACCAATCTCATGCAAGTACAGACAATCAGGATTGCTGCAGGGCTGGATCGAAAGAAATTCGCATTAAGTGATACTACCATTTTAACCACATAAAGTCGCACTAAAATACAGAATTGAATATACATCTCATACCACATTCCGCAGCCATGCATGACAGTATTTTGTGGTTCCAAAGCATGCCCTGGATACACAGCCTATGTCATTGAAAGTCTAAATATAAACCAAGAATAAATACAAAAGAAAGCGAAAACGGCACTGGATGAAAACACCATGGTTGCTTATTTAATGTTTGCAACCAACCTCAAGGGTCGACCATCCAATATAAATCCATGCACCGACTGAATGCAACGGACAGCTTCCTCTTCCTTTGAGTACGTAATATATCTGAAACCAAACAGAAACAATAAAACACCAAGGACTACTGTCACTAAATGTATATTTTGATGTATTATATATGATTTGACGACTGACAGGCTCAAAAACAGCAACAAAGGTAATTTCTTCAAAAATGCATACATGAAGGAGGCCACGCGACTCAGGCCTTTCTGCTGATTCATTGTTATCTACACTCAAACGCATTGTACTTTGCTTACAGGTATTCATGTTAGCCGTGAGTGTTTGGCGATGCTTTAGGTTTCTAAAAAAAAGTCAAATCCAATTCCTTATTTTCCTCTGACTCACCTGGTGTCATATACCTTACAAAGCATGTCCATGAAACATTTCAGCCAACAGAAAAGTCACAATCCTCTCTATAGTTTCACCTTCCCCAATGCTTCAAATGTTATAGGCAAGGTGATTATCTATCGTGTGGAAAAAGAGGAGGTCGGTGTTATTTATAATATTAAGCATAAAAAAAAGCTCTTTTGTCCTAAATAAATAAAAGCAATCCAATCAAAAAACTTAATTAACATTAAAAACACGTGACTAATTAAATAATATATAAGGAAACAGTTCACCATTAAGTTTTGATATCAATATTAATTCCAATATGAAGAACCAAATATTTGACAAGCAAAATCAGTTAAAAGAAACTACTGGGAATACTTCCAAGGCGAGTAGGTTGCCAGAATTTAGCAGCAGTCACATGAACTTGATCTCAAAAAATTTGTTGGTGTACCAAGGGCGTACAAGCAATCTTTTCTGGACAGTAATGATAATTCAATTTTACTACAAGTACAAAAAGACCATGAGAAGGCAATATGTACCCTAAAAAGAGGGGGGAGGGGGCAATATGAAAGGTCCCAATAGAAGAGGGAAATGAGGGCAGCCACTACAGCTACAAAGACATTTTCACTTGGACTTACACACTACAGGTATTGTTTGCGAACTGTTGGATAGTGCCAGCTGAAGTCCGGGATATAGACACCTTTAAAACCTTGCCATACTGGTTAAAATAATCTTTACGCTGCAAAAGCTGCTAAGAAAACCAAAGCAACGGAACCATTATTTTATTTTTTCGATAAAGTGAAAAGGAATAATATTAAAAAAAAAAAAAAAAAAAAAAAGCTAAGAATGGGAGGAACACATCAAGCAAGTACTCACATCTTCATCAGCAAGGTTAAGCGGTAAGCCAACTATGTAGACCAGATTCCTCTGAATAACACGGACACTACTTAGCTGTTTCCTGCTTTCAGAAGTCTTGACCTTAGCTTTCTGTGACTTGTGCTTCTTTTCCATATGAATTTCTGCTCCCAGCCTACTGAAAAGTTTTAATTCAAGGAAAAAACAAAAAATAAAGCAGGGGAGTGAGCAATTTTTATAGTTTTCCACTTTTTAGTGGAGTAAGGGATGGGGGGGGGGGGCTGAGAAAATACATTATTTAACTTATGCCAAGCAAACTGTAGCAAAATGCAACCTTTCACAATTTGCAGCAGTCCCCACAATTCTTTCCTTGTCATAGGGAGTACGACAAGCAGGACAGCGTCCCTCTGTCTCATCCTTTTCAGCCATGTCCATGATGTGATGCCAACACCAAACACAAATCTGCATAAAATGCAAGCAAAAGTCAAAGTGAACTCTACTACAGCAACTTGATATAATCCCATAAATGATATTTATCTGGAAGCAAACAACATTTTAGGCACAGAACTAATTAACAATACATAGTGTAAGACTCGAATTTACCATAATCTGTTTGAGACAGTCAACTTTCAACAAAGACAAGTAAAACGGATAGTCAATGACAAATGAAGGAACAGACCAAGAGAATGTTTGATGACCACTGCTACTTTAGTACTATGTAACTCGAAAATAAGAAAGCTGTAACCCGTATGAATATGATTGTGCAGGAAATTTTACCAGAAGGTTGATAAGCAAATAGAGAATCAATAGGGGGCAAAGGAGAAAAGAAAAAAGAAAGATACCTCACAAACTAATAGTCACTAAATGCATAGGGAAATTGCTGAGCAGAAGAAAGAAAAGCATTAGCTAAGAGGCTTCTGAAGCAGAAACAGAAATATATGGAGAAGAGTTCAGCAAATGTAGAGAAAGAATAAAGCGATGAAGGCAGGGATGAAAGAGATAGCATGGTGGAGAAAGAACTCCAAGCAAAAACAAAGATATACATGAAAACCAAATGAAAAAGAAGAGGAGTTAGATGGGCAGACGGAAGGAACGAGGGGAAAAAAAACAAACAAAGGAAAAAGATAAAGGGGAGGGACAATAGAAGCGGATGAAAAGCATCAAGATAGATGTGGTCAGGCATTGCAGACCATTGAATAAATCAATACATTTCCCCACCTAAACGGCTAAACCTATGCATTTGCATGATATTTTTTTATTTCAACAAACTATAAGTCCAGGTATATGTATTAGCCAAAACACTATTTCGACAAAAACAACTAATGTTTTACATAAATATTGGAGAAGAACAAAGACCCGCTTTCTTTTTAAGGTGTCCATCACATTAGCCTTACACAAGCCTCACAAAGGTTCATGTGAGACATCTAGCTTCAACAGTTGTGACATGCACATAGCACACGTTACAATTACGCGGAGGAAAAGTAATGAATAAGCCAATATGAGAAACCCAACCCTTATAAGAAACTACAGCAGCGAAAATACCAATGTTTCCAGTTATGCAAAAGACATCCATGAAAAACCTAGGAAGGAATCCACCTATACTTTCAAGTTTCAACCTTTTACATCCAAGAAAAAGACAGAAGAGACAAGGACCTACAACATCCATGAAATTTGAGAATCAGGAAGACAGAACTTCAGCTGACCATGCCCGGCCTAGCAGTCTTCCTTTAAAAGAAGGAACATCGGAACATCAGAACATTAACATAACTTCCAGTGTCTCCCAAGAGGCTCCGCCCAAGTGAGGAAGGGGCGGTCAGATGCTAAGTTTCTCAGACTCGAGATTACAAAGTTCGGGTTCAGCTGCGGATCCATCGGCGTTTGGACCCTTCTATTTTAAGGATATTCTCCTAAATTGACTAATTTGACGTGTCCAAGTGCCATATCAAATCCTAGTATTGTAGATAAGACACAGATACTTTTGCTCAAATGAAGAGTCCAAGTAACATTGGTCAGGTGTCACCTTAACTCTGTGAATTGTGAAAACAAAAGGGCTTTTTAGTCTGACCCTTTAGCGAAAGATAGTATTGGACTATTAAGGTGGGAAAGGGACCAATAAAGTTTCCACCTCAAATTCGAGAGTGAAGTAGACGTGAAAAGCATGGAATAACTCATAATTGACAGACTTAATTTCAAAGCCTGTTCAATTCGATGTTGCCACCAAAAATCCCTTCTTCCTCATTTCCCATTCTCACCGAATCATCGATTTCCATAATGCCTCCTTTCATATCTCCGTCCTTATGACTTTCCTCCCATTGTCTCTCTCCGTTCTTCGTCATTACTATTCCTATTTCCTTGTGATTCTTTTCTCACTAAGGCCCTTCACCATGATTTCCCCCTCCCCAACCTTTCATCCTTTGTTTCTTTCTGTCCCTTTTCTTCACAAACATACATGTATTCAACAAATAGACGAGCTCAACATCCCTTTTCCTTAAGCAAATGAAGAAGTGAGGCATATTTGCAAATTGAATTCTTTGGCCTGATACTCCGCAACCACAAGTACCACTCCACTTCTCCTCTCATTGGGATCAATAGAACATATAGCCAAGTCATATATTGTAAATTACTAAAAAGAAGTTCAATCAAAACAAAATTTTATTCATAACCGTTTTTTACCACAAAACACTAAATGCTTAACTAATGGAGGGAATGACAAGTCTACCTCATAGCCACATCTGCATGGCTTCAATTGCTGATCAGTCAAATCCATCTCCTCTGCACAAAGAGGACAGGTCTTCTCACCCTCGTCACTCATGATTGCTCCGGAAAAAATCTAACCAAAAACACAAACACATAAACAAATATGAGACAGCATATAAATAACCAAGCATAACTTAGACACTGCTGACTAGCTGCAGCTTTACGCATATGAAAAGCTTTATCAGAAAGAACAATAATAGCAGAGAGGACACAATTCACTATGGATAGTAGTCTTGTTATAGTGAAAGAACAACAAGCTGGCAACTGAAAACGGTACTGAAATGAGTGAAATCTCCAAAAAATTTCCACACAAACCTAAACTAAAAACTCTTAGAACTCAAAACAGTTCACAAAGATGTCTCAGTCAACTTTACACATGCATATACAAATTGGTAATCACCAAAGATTCCGTACTGCAGTGCCAGTTAGCAGCCAAATATCATAGCCTCAAATTGACAATCATCAACTGAAAAAAGTTCATGCTCAAAAAGTGATAAATTGACTGACATAAAATTAAGCATACACATAACCCTAAAAACCACAACCCTATTTCTGACACCAAATTGAACCCAAAATCACAACAGCGACGAAAAAGCAATTAAAAAAAAAAAAAAACAGTGTGAACAACTACAATCGACCATCGGAAACATGAATATCAACAGCAACAAAACAAATCAAAAGTACCAGCTTTTTCATTTTAGCACAAAAAAGCCGATGAAAAGCAAAATCGTCAAAAAAACCTAATCCAAAATCAACAGCATGCAACAAAACTAACATGCATCTCATCATCTCACAGAAAGATACGAAATTCCGCTTCAAGTGAAGCAACAAACTCAATTAAAAGAACAAAAACAAAAACCAAAAAGTGAGAAAATTAGGGATCTTAGAGATCGGTAATCCGATTAAGAAAAATAACTACCTAGTAGAAATTGATGAACAAAGAATTAGATGAAGTGAGAGAGGATAGAGAGAGCGAAGAGGACTTACAGTGAAGAGATCGAGAAAACGATGAATCTGCGAGAGAGGAGAGAGAGAGAGGAGAGAGAGGGAGAGATGAGGATGAGAAACGCGAGATGGGGAAACAGAGAGAGAAAAGACCAAATTATGTGAGAGAAATGAAAAAAGGGTGAGAAAAAACCACACGGCCTTTTCAGAGAGAGAGAGAGAACAGCATAAGGTGGGAGGCTTTTTGTTTTCTTCTTTTGTTCTTTTTTTAATTACTAGTTTTAAATTACGTTAAACACTATATTAATATTTTTCATTCGTTATATATAGACAAAGTATATAGACACCGAAATACCCGTTGAAAGCTAATTTTTAATTCATTATAACCGTGCACATTTTATAATTAACCCGTTGAAAAGTAGTTTTTAGTTGATTATAACTATGTACATTTTATATTTCGTAAAACGGTACATTCAGAATCAAAAGATACTTCAATTTTTTTTTGGAAAATGGTAAGAGATTTCTTATATCCACCTTCCAAAGGGTGTCAAAGCAACACCCCTAGTATCAACAATTTTACAAGCTGGTTACCAAGATAGTAACCTCTGAACGCACGCTACATTCACATGCGTACTACAAATACAGGTTACAGTTACCAGCATACAACAAGATCATAAAAGGACAAGCTCAGTTAAACAAGTCATGCAAACACATACTCTCCTGAGGAGCAAAACGATGGAATATGGCAGCATTGAACTGGATCCAGTCCACGACTTGTTCACAGCTCCTGTGTTGTCCAGTAAATATCCTCTTGTTACGTTCACTCCATATACAGTAGATTGTAGCACAGAAGGCAGCCCTTCTCATTTTCTGCTTTATCTGCTTACCTTTGACGTATTTACCAAACCACTACAACTCCCTCTTTAGGCTAAGCACTCTGCGTTTTATACCAAGCCAAGACAGCATTGATCGCCAAACCTCCTGTGAGTATGAACACTCAAAGAAGAGATGATTATGGTCCTTAGCTGCCATACGACACAGGCAACATCTATTCACCAGGTGCCAACCTCTATTGACCAGGTTATCCACAGTGGTTAACTTTTCAACAGCAGCCATCTATGCTATAAAGCAGTGTCTATGCAGCACATGGCTATCCCAAATGGTTTTATAGTGTCTCTGTTTACTCCCCTTCTGTCTAAGGTATTCATACGCCATAGAGACATGGAACTTCCCCACAAACCAAGAGTGCATCAGAACTCTAGCCTGCTGTGAACTACCACATCTTTGACAAAGATCATCACGCACTTGTATCAACATTTTCCACACCCAGGAATCTTGGGGTTTAGCCTGAACACTCCAGATATCCTCATTTACAAGATAATAGTGCTTAACCCAGCTAAACCATAGAGAATTCACACCTCTATCCAGCTGAGAAAGCCATTTCAGTTGCAATGATTTGTTCCAAGTAGGCACTTCCTTCATATTCAGACCTCCCTTATTACGAGGTTTGCAATAATTTTCCCACCTAATAAAAATGCCATAATTCCCCTTATTCCCCCAAAAACATTTCCTGCACATCTGATCAATCTTATCTAGGACAGTTTTTGGAAGGAAGAAAGCAGAACCCCAGTAGTTCTCCATGCCAAAGATCACAGAGTTAATCAATTGAGCTTTTCCAGCGTAGCTCAAGAATTGTGTAGCCTAATGTTTAAGTTTCTGCGTTATGTTATCCACCAATATCTGGCAAACAGCAACTGTGAGTCTTCTAGTAGAGAGGGGTACACCCAAGTACCTGAAAGGAAAAGCCCCCTCAGTATACCCAGTCACCTGCAGGACATTCCTCTTCACCTCCTCACTGACACCCCCGAAGTAGATACAAGTTTTGCTAGGGTTAGGTTGCAAGCTAGAGATTCCAGCAAATTTTTGCATAGTCTCTACAACAACCTGAATGGGAGGCACATCACCCCTACAAAACACCAACAAATCATCTGCAAAAATCAAGTGGTTTAACTTGGTCCTAACACATTTAGGGTGGAAGCTAAACCCTTGGGTAGTAGTAGCTTGCCTCAACATCCTTGAGCAAATCTCCATACATAATACAAATAAGCTGGGTGACATTGGATCTTCCTGACGTAACCCTCTCTTTCCTTCAAAAAAACCCACAGACTCCCCATGGAAATTTATTGAGAAACGAGCAGTTGTGACACATTTCATCACCCAAGCTCGAAATACAGCTGGAAATTTGAAGTAGCACAGTGCAGAATCCTGTAGACACCAAAAATTGTGTCTATAATAAGTCCCCGTAAAACCCTATGATGAAAGGATTAGATTTTGCTCGAACTTGGGTTGCGAGAATGACTGCTCTGATGATTAGCCAGTTCATTTGAATTAACTAGTGGAAGCCTTTTGTACGGTGATCCAAACCAGTTGGACTCAATTCAATTGGAGTCCAAAACTGAGAGATAGGCCTCTTTGAACCTAAGAGTCCGAAAGGGAACCCAAACCCATAGGTCAACCCTTGGTCAAACAAGGGAACTCAGTCAATTCCGGGTGGACCCCCTCGGAAAAGCCTCCCCCGCGTGAAAAACACGTCAGGCGTCTATACAGACATGCCGCTCCAGGTCCAAGCGGCCACGCTTGAGTTCAAGCGGTGGCCGCTAGGACAAGCGGCTGTGCCGTAGGCCAAGCGGCTTGACCGCTTGTCCTGCCAGCTTGGCCGCTTGGCCTACCTGTATGGCCGCCTAGACCTTTTCTCGCGGACGGCAAATTCGAGGCCCATTCGATTTCCGTGCCAAACTCTGGCAGCTCCCCCTCTCCTATTTAAACAAACTTTAGGGTTCAGTTGGAGAGGTTGGACATTCTCTCTGAAAGGGTTGGCAGTTAGAGACTCCTAGGCTGAAAATTCTCTCTCTCTCTCTCTCTCTCCCCCTCTCTCTCTCTCTCTCTCATATTAAACCATAAATTCTGATCTACTCCTTCTTTAGGGTTAGCCTAGCACCACAAAATAAGCCTTCACACTTCATCAAGAGCATGAATTCAAGCAATATAACCCAATAAGTTCATTGTGAGCATCCAGGTAATCCAACCTGAGGGTTTTCAATAGTTTTTATATTGCTTGTTATTACTAACGGTTTTGGTTTATGTGATATGTACATGCATGGCGCGTTTTGAGCAAAAGGGCTTGTATTAAGCCTAATTAATGGATGAATGAATGTTTTAATTTTGTTATTTATAGCTTTTCTTTATGATTGAATCATGATTGGTTTGTGGATTGGTGGATGAATTATGTATTTGTCCTCTAACTTGCAGGGTTTAGCATATTTATCGTTTTCTAGCAATAAAAGCATGTAACTTGATAAATTGTTTAAAGTGGTCACAATAATAATGTTTGTTCAACCCATTAGTTAAAACTAGGAATTTGGACAAATTAAACCTTGTTTGGAACCGTAGCATTAATAATTAGTAAAGCCCGTTGTTGTCAACGGGCGAGTTGGGTGACTAACACCTTCCTAGCTCGTACCTACGCCCCCGAACTCTTTTATGAAGTCAATTTTCCCAATAGGGATTGGGGTGCATAGGAGTTGAGTTGACGTCTTTCTAGACTATCGACTAGACTCCAAGGTTTCCAAATTACCTTAAAATTTGGTGGCGACTTCCGACGATCTTAATTATGTCCTTGGTGCATAAATCTTTACGTGCATTCACACTCAAGGATTCACGAAACCCGAACACCATCGCGCTCTCCCAGGCTGTCCGAAAACCCGAATCCAGAAAGGGTCGAAGGAAGACACGTGAAAAGAGGGGAGAAAAATACAGCAGCTTACAGTGGCGACTTCACCTCCACCACCTAAGACTACTGATGAGATGTTGGCTGAAATGATGAAAATGTTGGAAACCATGGGAAACAGTGTGACATAGATAGAAAGAAAGGTTAAGGAAACTGACCCTTTCAGCCAAGATGATCCTCCACCTCGAGATGACAAGGTAGAAGAGCTAAGTGCTCAATATTAAAAGAACCTTGAGTTGGCTCTAACTCAAAACAAGATCATAAGTGACTACATGATCAATGCTGAAGGATATTCCTCTCACATCAAGGGGAAGCTCCCATAAAAGTTCTCTATTGTAACACCCCCGAATTCGCAACGATTTTCTGGGAACTATCGACGTCGTTGTGCACGACTCGACACCGCTGAACAGTCCTGAACCCGAGGGGGTGTCACTGCAACATTTATCACTAAGGAGTAAATGCTAAGCAGAAAGAAAGACTAGGCATCAAAAGGAGCTTACTAAAGAACTAAACAAACTAAACAGTTAATATCAGAGTTGTCTACATAGTGAGCTAAAACCCATTAAACCAAATTTATTACAACTTGCCTTTAAACGGCTAAATCCAATAAAAATAATCTCACGATCTATCTTAACAGAAACAGTTCTATAAACCGACGCCAACTCTACCTTCCAAGCTGTACGTCCTCAATCAATTAAACCTGCACTTTGGTTTCCGTGACGGAAACAAAATACAGAAGAGAAGAAAAGAGATAAATGGGAAACAAAAATCAGATAAACTGAATAAACGTCATCCGTACCCAGTAAAAACATTTTGCAAACCTTACCTGAGGTTTTAGAAGAATCATTGAAATTCATTTGCATACGCACGTAAGCATATAATCAAGCATACGCACAACGACATTCTTTTACATACAGTTCTTGTGTAGTGATCATACAAAATACGACATAGACAATCCGTCTTGATTAGAGAGATGTAAGAGAGCGAATAGAACAGCGATTACCCATACTGTTCATCGAAGATACAATCACGCCATGGACTTAATGACTCTAGTGTGCACACTACCTCTAGTACAATTACACGAGCCTAGAGGACTTATTAAATGGGGAATGATTCGTCCCAGACACACTACGAGGTGTCCATAAGTAACTTGGGAATCACTCATCCCTTGAACTACACCATTAGGTGCAATCCCAATTGCTCGACTACTCCTAGGGATCCATTAGGAGTCTTACTCTCATTTAATTCAATTCACATAATTTGTATTGGTTGACATAAGTGGTACTACCAGACCACGACTTACTAATTCATTTCATGCTCTTGACAATGAATAGTAAATAACGTTGATAATGATAATTCAATACGATGAGAATTAAACATGCTTTAATTCAATAACGACGATAATTCAATAATGATGACAAGTCATGTCTAGCACAATTTCGGCAGCACTTCGGCAGGGTAATATGATATCCAAAAATTCACAAATCACCAAAGACATCCAACGATAATATATAGGTGGTCACTAGCACTCAATAATACCCATACCAATTAGCATATAATTAATAGCATAATAATATTAATAATTCGCTATTCAACAATTGTTCAATAATCATTATATGGATTAATTAATTCCCAAAACATGCTAACATCAACATGCTAATTATAACTCATGTTTACAGCAGTGAATCATGCTTAATAACTTCATAATAACGACGATATAATTTAATCATGCTTTGCATACTAAATTCACAACAAATTCCCAATTAGCACATAACACATCAAAATAGTTTTGATGGGGCTTTGGAAGAAGGTAGTCATGAGCGCTTATCACTAATACGCTACCAACAGTAAGTATGCTCCAACCAATCGACAATAATCACGCTTGCTCGTTAGGTCCTAATTAAAAACAATTACCGAATCAGTATTAATTAAATACGAAAATACAAACAGTAATTAAATCTCAATATGATATTTTTATTAAATTCTTTGATTTATTTCAACCAATCTAGGCTTTTGAAAATTCGAATTCCGATTCCGAATGAGTGCAAAAAATTAAAATATTAAATCACAAATACTGAAAATCGAATTAATAATTACGAAAAATATAAAAACGAAACCCTAACTTCAAAAATAGGTCTAGGCCACGGGTACCCATGCATGGGGCCCATGACCCGACCCTACATCACCACCACCACCCACTGGCCACCATGGCCGGTGGTGGTGGTCGCCGGAGCTCCGGCGAAGAGGAGAGAGAACGAGAGCGAAAGAGAGAGACGAACGAGAAAGAGAGTGGGAGAACGAGAGAGAGGGAGTAGGCGGCTGGGCCACCCGCCGGTCACCACCTGGGCGTCAGCCCGTTGACCCAGCGGTGGTCTGGCGACCAAGCGGCCGCGTGTGAGGCCGCGCGAAGGAGGAGAGCCGCGGAGAGGGAAAGAGAGAAAAAGAAAGAGAAAGAGAGAGAGAGAAGAGAGAAGAGATTACCGGCGTGAGGAGGAGGTGGCACTAGTGGTTCTCCGGTGAACTGGGCGGCTGAGAGGGAGGCTCTATGGAGAGAGAGAGGGCGGAGAGAGGAGGGCGAGAGAGAGAGAGAGAGAGATTGCTTGAGGCTTTTGGCTCAGTTTGCAAAACTGATCAACTGTCTCACCTTTTCCTTATATAGGCCCTTAGTCAATCCAAATCAAATACTACTAGGTTTAGGAATTAATTGAATAATTTTCTGATTTACAAAACTAATTAAAACAATATGAATAATTCTCATTCATATATAAAATATTTTAATTAAACTCCTCAAAATTAATAAATGCAATTTATGAAAGTCCCATAATAATAATTAATATTATTATGGCTTTAATTGAATAAATCGAATCCTTAAATGAATATACGATTTAATCTCCGAAACTATTTATAAATCATTTATAAATCGATCTAATAATTATAGAAAATATTGGGGTATCACATTCTACCCTCCTTAAAAGAAGTTTCGTCCCGAAACTTGAGACATGAAGTAATCACTTCCCAAAACAAAACGAGTTTACCTATACGAAGGTATAAAACAATTTCTAGGACACTAACATATGCAAGATGAGCAAGTACGATCGTGATTCTAAGTTGATTAGCATGCACCATGCAATGCTTGAACATGCAATTCGTGCAAAGCGATAAACAAAACGAAATTTCGAGGCGTGACATTCTACCCTCCTTAAAAGGAGTTTTGTCCCGAAACTCAAGTGGGACTACTACCTTCTAGGAAGAGGTCTAGATACTTCTCGCACATCATGGATTCAGCTTCCCATGTTGCTTCCTCTTGACCTTGTCGAGACCAAACGACTTTGACGATCGGAATAGTCTTTGATCGATTTGAGCGCTCTTTGCGATCCACTATCTTGATAGGACGCTCTTCATAAGTCAAACTTTCATCGAGATCGATCGTTTCAGGTTGAACGACATGAGTTGGATTATGTACGTATCGCTTCAACTGAGAGACAAGAAACACACTGTGGACTTTTGCAAGTTCCACATGTAAAGCTAATCGATAAGCAACCTCACCAATCCTTTCCAGGATCTCGTAAGGACCAATGTAACGAGGACTCAATTTTCCCTTACGACCAAAACGCATGACACCTTTGGTAGGAGATACTCACAAAAGTACCTTGCTTCCTACCTCAAACTCTTCAGGTCTACGACCTCTATCTGCGTACGATTTCTGATGATCTTGAGCACTACGCATCTTTGCTTGAATCACTTTGACCATATCGACGGTCTGCTGGATCATTCCAGGACCCAAAACTGCAGTTTCACTAATATCGTTCCAACAAACTGGCAATCTACACTTCCTACCATACAATGTTTAATATGACGCTCGATCAATGCTTGAATGATAGCTATTGTTGTAA
Organism: Tetragonia tetragonoides; assembly: GCA_038025085.1. Classification (NCBI taxonomy): domain Eukaryota; kingdom Viridiplantae; phylum Streptophyta; class Magnoliopsida; order Caryophyllales; family Aizoaceae; genus Tetragonia; species Tetragonia tetragonoides. Next base: position 22,754,829 of record CM076141.1, read on the forward strand.
GAAAACTCGATCAACGGAATGTGAGTATCCCACGAGCCTTGATACTCGAGAGCACACGCTCGAAGCATATCCTCCAAAGTCTGAATCGTTCTTTCCGTCTGACCATCAGTCGCAGAATGAAAAGCAGTACTGAACTTCAATTTGCTTCCAAAAGCTTCTTGCAATTTCTTCCAAAAATGTGATAGGAATCTCGAATCTCTATCTGAAACGATATCCTCTGGAACACCATGAAGTCTCATGACTTCCTTGACGTAAGCATCCGCTAGCTTCTCCATTTTCCAAGTGTCATTCATTGGGATGAATCTCGCATCTTTCGTCAAACGATCCACAACTACCCAAATGGCGTTCTTCTTCTTCTGTGTCAATGGTAAACCCATGACAAAGTTCATTGAAATCGAATTCCATTTCCACGTAGGGACCTCAAGCGATTGAATCATTCCACCAGGTCTCTTGTGTTCGATCTTCACCTTTCTGGCACGTCAGACACTTAGCCACGAATTCAGCGACATCTTGTTTCATACCTTTCCACCAGAACATTTGGCGAAGGTCTTTGTAAAGCTTGTCTCCACCAGGATGTACAGAAGAAGGTGTATTGCGAGCTTCACCCAGAATCCGGCTCTTGATCTCCGGGTCATTCGGCACACAGACACGATCACGAAATCTCAAGACACCGTCTTGACCAATAGAAAAGTCCTCGGATCTACCCTCGTCTTTGTGGCGTAGAATCCGCTGAAGATCCTCATCTGTACTCTGTTTACCCTTGATCTCGTCGAGTAAGGTTGGTCAAACTGACATATGTGCTAAGATATATTGAACGTCACCTTTCAGCACCATCTCCACATCTAGACTCTGCAAGTCACAAATGATCTCCCTTGGAAGTACTAAAGCAGTGTTCAACGTATGACGAGTCTTTCTACTCAAAGCGTCAGCTACCACGTTAGCTTTCCCTTCGTGATACTGTATGTCGATGTCGTACTCTGTCAATAACTCTAGCCATCTTCTTTGTCGCATATTCAATTTCTTTTGTGTGAATATGTACTTGAGACTCTTGTGGTCCGTAAACATCTTGACAGCAGAACCATAGTGATAATGTCTCCAAATCTTTAAAGCAAACACGACAGCAGTGAGCTCTAAGTCATGAGTAGGGTAATTATCCTCGTGCTTCTTCAATTGTCTTGAGGCATAAGCCACTACCTTACCATGTTGCATCAAAACACAACCTAAACCATGCTTAGACACGTCACTATAGACTTCGTACCCTTCAGTTCCCGATGGCAAAGTCAAAATCGGCGCGCTTGTAAGACGTTTCTTCAGCTCTTGAAAAGCAGCTTCACACTTTTCCGACCACACGAACTTCGTCGTCTTTTTCATCAAGTTTGTCATAGGCTGCGCTATCTTGGAAAATCCTTCCACAAACCTACGATAGTAACCAGCTAACCCAAGAAAACTTCTGACCTCGGTCACGCTCTTCGGTGCGGACCAGTCTATAACAGCTCTAATCTTTTCCGGGTCAACAGCAACTCCACTCTTAGACACCACATGTCCTAAGAAGGAAACAGTTTCTAACTAAAACTCGCACTTCGACAGCTTGGCGTACAACTGATGTCGTCTCAAAATCTCCAAAACTGTTCGCAAGTGTTGCTCGTGCTCATCAGCGTTCTTCGAATAGACCAAAATATCGTCAATAAAGACAACAACGAACTGATCAAGATAAGGCTGGAACGTACGGTTCATCAAATCCATAAACTTCGCAGGTGCGTTCGTCAACCCAAAAGGCATCACCTTGAACTCGTAGTGTCCATACCTCGTCCTAAACGCGGTCTTTACAATGTCAGGCTCGGAAATCCTGAGTTGATGGTATCCTGAACGTAGATCGATCTTGGAGAAAACGGTCGCTCCACGAAGTTGGTCAAATAGGTCGTCAATCTTCGAAAGTGGATAACGATTCTTGATCGTGATCTTGTTCAACTCTCGGTAATCTATGCACAGTCTCATACTACCGTCCTTCTTACGTACGAACAGAACAGGAGCACCCCAAGGCGATACACTCGGGCGTATGTATCCCTTCTCCAGTAGTTCCTCGAGTTGCGTTTTCAGTTCTTTCATCTCTGCAGGAGCCATACGATACGGAGCTTTCGAGATCGGAGCAGAACCTGGAGCTAAGTCAATCGTGAAGTCGATAATGCGTTGCCGAGGCATTCCTGGAATCTCGTCTGGAAAGACGTCAGCGTACTCCGAAACAATTGGAATAGGTTTTGAAACTTCGGCTTCTCGACTTGTATCCACTACATGACATAGGTAAATCTCTTCACCTTTAGTCATACACTCCTTTGCTTTCATGGTGCCACTACCTTCAACTTTGGCTTAACCACGACTCCTTTGTAGGTAATCCTCCTACCTTTTGGTCCACGCAACGACACACGTTGTTCAAAGCATTCAATCTTAGCCCTATACTTGGCTAGCCAATCCATTCCCAAAATCACGTCAAAATCTTTCAAATCCATCTGGATCAAATCCGCAGGCAAATCGGAACCAGCTATCCTAATCGGACACTTTTCATACAATGCTTTACAATTAACAATCGTGCCATCTGGCATCCTAATATTCGCACTGAACACAGAACTAGGCTATAAACCTATCTTAGATGCAAAGCTCTTAGAAAGAACAGAGTGTGTTGCACCACTATCAAACAAAACAAAAGCAGGTTGAGAGTTAACGAGAAAAGTACTAGCGATCACATTCGGGTTCGCTTCAGCTTCATTGCGGTTCAGCACGTAGACCCTTCCATTTACCCCTCTATTGTTGTTGTTGTTGTTGTTGTTGTTGTTGTTGTTGTTGTTGTTGTTGTTGTTGTTGTTGTTGTTGTTGTTGTTGTTGTTGTTGTTGTTGTTGTTCTGCGCGGGGTTGGCAGGTGCGGGAAGTAGTGCTTGATTATTCGCAGCAGGAGCAGCAGTATTGTTGCGGTTGTTGTTGTTGTAACCCCCATTTCCACGGTAGTTACCACCATTTCCGCGATTAGCATTTCCATTTCCACCACGATTGTAGTTGTTATCACGGTTCTGACCATTGTCGTTCCTTCCCCGACTCCAGCATTCAGAAGCTTTGTGACCAGGCTTGTTGCACTCGTAGCATTGAAGTACATCGCCACGACAGTTCTTGCCAGGATGCGTCTTGTTGCAGCGACTACAAGGCGTATTCCTCCTAGCTAAGATCGTAGCTCTATGACTATTCGAGTCACGATTCCTGTTCCCGTTGTGGTTCTGACCACCCTGGTTGTTGTGATTGCCGTTGTTCGGCCTTGGCCTCTTATCTACGCCATTCGATTGGGAAGAATTCCCTTCGTCACGTTTATGCTTTCCGAGCAACGAATCACGACAATCCATAGCACGCTCTTGGTTCAAGGCTTTCTCGTAAGATCCTTGGAACGTCAGCGAGTTTCCCATAACATAACGCTGAATATCCCACTTCAGGCCATCTTCGAACCTCTCGCCCCGTTCAGCTTCGGTCGTCACCAAGTTAGGTGCAAAAGCAGCAAGCTCGTTGAACTTTGTTGCGTACTCAGCCACAGATAGCTTTCCTTGATAGATGTTCTCGAATTCCAGTTGCTTCTGGCGACGGACAGCTCTTGGATAGAACCGTTCACGAATAGACTCTTTGAACTCGGTCCACCCATATTCCTCAATGGTGAGAAGATCAGTGCCCACATCGCTCCACCACTTGTTAGCCTCACCCTTCAGGAAGTACGTAGCGGTGTTGATCTTCATGTTGTTGGGCCGATTAGTCGCCCTAAACAATTTCTCGAACTCTATTATCCAATTCTCCAACTTGGTGGGCTCAGAGCCACCCTCAAACGTCGGAGGTTTGAGTGCATCGAAATCCCTAAAGTTGCGCGTCTCAGGGTTCTGCGCGTTGTGATCTTGCTCTTGGCGCTCTAGCTGGCGCGTGATGTGCTCGACCACGTTGGTAAGACCTACTTCTAGTCTCACGAGTCGGTCGTTGGTTGCCATTATAACAAATCTGAGACATAAAAGAGCAATGGTTGATCACCATTTCAGCAAAATTGGCACATTCGACCCAAATTGAGGTCTGATTGAGAGATATAGGTTATAATTGAAACCAATCCCTTGACATTTAGCAAATAACATATAAGTTTCAATGATCGACCTTACATTGTAGGTCTAAGCAACATACTTTCTTTGAATGTTCTCAGTTCCCATGCATAATAGTTCGATATGCAATAACAAAGTAGACACATTGGTCTCACACGATTGATAAGCAATGACATTCGCAGTTCACACATCGAGGCTCCATACTATTTTAGTAGGGCAATAAACAATGACATTTGATTGCATACAATACATGTTAGCCTTTGGCTCACAATTGATATGATGATGCTCAATGAAAATTTCGCCATAACTCCGACATGGATTTCCCATCATGTCTAGGCAATACGAGATAGCATTATGAAGCTATGAGTCAACCATGCAGTTATGTGATAAAACGATCATATAGAACAAATTCTCAACGATATCATATAATCAAATGAAATAGTCTTGCAATGAGACAAATTGCAAGTAAATAGTAATCATAATTATTTGTTGCCTATGCAAGTACACCAACATCAAAATTGACCACGTAGGGCCATCACAATAGCTAAAAGTTCAATAAAACTCAAGTAAAACTAATAAGGCAATAATCTAGTTCTACTTGACACTAGCACACATCTTCTTCGTGCTAGGGGACTCGTCATGATCATCCTTCCTCCTAGGCTTCACCTCTTTCCAGGGCGTGTATGGATAAGCATATCCACCGAATTTCTGGGGCATGAAACGCTTCCTAAATTCATCTGCATGCTTGCGCTGCTTGGTCCAGCAGTACTCGCACATACCTTTCAGCGCAGGCACTAGCACGTGGTTCACCTTCCACTCGAACTCGGATAGGCATAACTCAGCTGCGACGCCTCTAAAGCAAAGAGACCATCTCGTACCTTCTCCGTACTTCTTCTCGTGCAAGTGACCGCTCTTGGAGACTACGTCGTCGTACTTCTCCTTGAGTCCCATCCAAGGATGGATGTTAGGTAGACCAGCCAGCAGTAGCTCTACCCATAAGCCTTCATGTAGACTCGTGCGATTCTCGTACTGATAACGCTCGATCGTAGTGTAAGCATGTCGTATATAGATACGTATATCCTCCAGCTCAGCATCAGTAGCAAAGAACGGCTCCACAGGAGGAGACCAATTTGCAGCAGGAGTAGGTGCAGCAATAGGTGCAGGAGTAGGCGCGATGTTGTTGTCGCTCTCGGCACTAGTATCTTCCAATTTTGGCATGTCATCATACTCTTCCGGCGCTGTATGCTCAGGGGGATCTTCCTCTTCATCAACATATGCAGCAGGTGCGACAACTGGGGCAACAATAGGCGTGGCTACAGGCACCGGGCGTGCGGCCTCATTGCGTACGACGATCACGCGTGCGGCGCGATCTTGCGCGGGTTCACGGCGTACATTCGCGTCGTTTCCTGTCGATTCGCTATCCGATGAAGCTACGTATTCCGCAGATGGTGCATGATGGGCTAGGGTACGTGCCCTTTGGTGTGCGGTCGTCATTCGCGCAGTCTTTCTTGTCCTTACCATCTACAGGTAGACAATCAAGTAATGATAACATTATAAATCACAAGCAAAGTGATTTCAAATAATTCCTATCTTCTCGGACTACTACGCTCAACAGCTTTAATTATATTTTATTTCCCCAAAATGAAACTAATATTTATTAATTCAGTAATTAATCTTAAGCAACCTTTTTAAACCTAGGGCTCTGATACCATTTGTAGCACCCCCGAATTCGCAATGATTTCCTGGGAACTATCGACGTCGTTGTGCACGACTCAACACCGCTGAACCGTCCCGAACCCGAGGAGATGTCACTGCAACATTTATCACTAAGGAGTAAATGCTAAGCAGAAAGAAAGAGTAGGCATCAAAATGAGCTTATCAAGGAACTAAACAAACTAAACAGTTAATATCAGAGTTGTCTATATAGTGAGCTAAAACCCATTAAACCAAATTTATTACAACTTGCCTTCAAAGGGCTAAATCCAATAAAAATAATCTAACGATCTATCTTAACAGAAACATTTCTATAAACCGACGCCAACTCTACCTTCCAAGCTGTACGTCCTCAATCAACTAAACCTGCACTTTGGTTTCCGTGACGGAAACAAAATACAGAAGAGAAGAAAAGAGACAAAAGGGAAACAAAAATCAGATAAAGTGAATAAACGTCATCCGTACCCAGTAAAAACATTTCGCAAACCTTACCTGAGGTTTTAGAAGAATCATTGAAATTCATTTGCATACGCACGTAAGCATATAATCAAGCATACGCACAACGACATTCTTTTACATACAATTCTTGTATAGTGATCATACAAAATACGACATAGACAATCCGTCTTGATTAGAGAGATGTAAGAGAGCGAGTAGAACAGCGATTACCCATACTGTTCATCGAAGATACAATCACGCCATGGACATAATGACTCTAGTGTGCACACTACCTCTAGTACAATTACACGAGCCTAGAGGACTTATTAAATGGGGAATGATCCGTCCCAGACACACTACGAGGTGTCCATAAGTAACTTGGAAATCACTCATCCCTTGAACTACACTATTTTGCATTAGGAGTCTTACTGTTATTTAATTCAATTCACATATTTTGCATTGGTTGACATAAGTGGTACTACGAGACCACGACTTACTAATTCATTTCATGCTCTTGACAATGAATAGTAAATAACGACGATAATGATAATTCAATACGATGAGAATTAAACATGCTTTAATTCAATAATGATGACAAGTAATGTCTAGCACAATTTCGGCAGCACTTCGGCAGGGTAATATGATATCCAAAAATTCACAAATCACCAAAGACATTCAACGATAATATATAGGTGCTCACTAGCACTCAATAATACCCATACCAATTAGCTTATAATTAATAGCATAATAATATTAATAATTCGTTATTCAACAATTGTCCAATAATCATCATATGGACTAGGCTGAAAATTCTCTCTCTCTCTCTCTCTCTCTCTCTCTCTCTCTCCCTCTCTCTCTCTCTCTCATATTAAACCATAAATTCTGATCTACTCCTTCTTTAGGGTTAGCCTAGCACCACAAAATAAGCCTTCACACTTCATCAAGAGCATGAATTCAAGCAATATAACCCAATAAGTTCATTGTGAGCATCCAGGTAATCCAACCTGAGGGTTTTCAATAGTTTTTATATTGCTTGTTATTACTAACGGTTTTGGTTTATGTGATATGTACATGCATGGCGCGTTTTGAGCAAAAGGGCTTGTATTAAGCCTAATTAATGGATGAATGAATGTTTTAATTTTGTTATTTATAGCTTTTCTTTATGATTGAATCATGATTGGTTTGTGGATTGGTGGATGAATTATGTGTTTGTCCTCTAACTTGCAGGGTTTAGCATATTTATCGTTTTCTAGCAATAAAAGCATGTAACTTGATAAATTGTTTAAAGTGGTCACAATAATAATGTTTGTTCAACCCATTAGTTAAAACTAGGAATTTGGACAAATTGAACCTTGTTTGGAACTGTAGCATTAATAATTAGTAAAGCCCGTTGTTGTCAACGGGCGAGTTGGGTGACTAACACCTTCCTAGCTCGTACCTACGCCCCCGAACTCTTTTATGAAGTCAATTTTCCCAATAGGGATTGGGGTGCATAGGAGTTGAGTTGACGTCTTTCTAGACTATCGACTTGACTCCAAGGTTTCCAAATTACCTTAAAATTTGGTGGCGACTTTCGACGATCTTAATTATGTCCTTGGTGCATAAATCTTTACGTGCATTCACACTCAAGGATTCACGAAACCCGAACACCATCGCGCTCTCCCAGGCTGTCCGAAAACCCGAATCCAGAAAGGGTCGAAGGAAGACACGTGAAAAGAGGGGAGAAAAATACAGCAGCCTACAGTGGCGACTTCACCTCCACCACCTAAGACTACTGATGAGATGTTGGCTGAAATGATGAAAATGTTGGAAACCATGGGAAACAGTGTGACATAGATAGAAAGAAAGGTTAAGGAAACTGACCCTTTCAGCCAAGATGATCCTCCACCTCGAGATGACAAGGTAGAAGAGCTAAGTGCTCAATATTAAAAGAACCTTGAGTTGGCTCTAACTCAAAACAAGATCATAAGTGACTACATGATCAATGCTGAAGGATATTCCTCTCACATCAAGGGGAAGCTCCCATAAAAGTTCTCTATTGTAACACCCCCGAATTCGCAACGATTTCCTGGGAACTATCGACGTCGTTGTGCACGACTCGACACCGCTGAACAGTCCTGAACCCGAGGGGGTGTCACTGCAACATTTATCACTAAGGAGTAAATGCTAAGCAGAAAGAAAGACTAGGCATCAAAAGGAGCTTACTAAAGAACTAAACAAACTAATCAGTTAATATCAGAGTTGTCTATATAGTGAGCTAAAACCCATTAAACCAAATTTATTACAACTTGCCTTTAAACGGCTAAATCCAATAAAAATAATCTCACGATCTATCTTAACAGAAACAGTTCTATAAACCGACGCCAACTCTACCTTCCAAGCTGTACGTCCTCAATCAATTAAACCTGCACTTTGGTTTCCGTGACGGAAACAAAATACAGAAGAGAAGAAAAGAGATAAATGGGAAACAAAAATCAGATAAACTGAATAAACGTCATCCGTACCCAGTAAAAACATTTTGCAAACCTTACCTGAGGTTTTAGAAGAATCATTGAAATTCATTTGCATACGCACGTAAGCATATAATCAAGCATACGCACAACGACATTCTTTTACATACAGTTCTTGTGTAGTGATCATACAAAATACGACATAGACAATCCGTCTTGATTAGAGAGATGTAAGAGAGCGAATAGAACAGCGATTACCCATACTGTTCATCGAAGATACAATCACGCCATGGACTTAATGACTCTAGTGTGCACACTACCTCTAGTACAATTACACGAGCCTAGAGGACTTATTAAATGGGGAATGATTCGTCCCAGACACACTACGAGGTGTCCATAAGTAACTTGGGAATCACTCATCCCTTGAACTACACCATTAGGTGCAATCCCGATTGCTCGACTACTCCTAGGGATCCATTAGGAGTCTTACTCTCATTTAATTCAATTCACATAATTTGTATTGGTTGACATAAGTGGTACTACCAGACCACGACTTACTAATTCATTTCATGCTCTTGACAATGAATAGTAAATAACGTTGATAATGATAATTCAATACGATGAGAATTAAACATGCTTTAATTCAATAACGACGATAATTCAATAATGATGACAAGTCATGTCTAGCACAATTTCGGCAGCACTTCGGCAGGGTAATATGATATCCAAAAATTCACAAATCACCAAAGACATCCAACGATAATATATAGGTGGTCACTAGCACTCAATAATACCCATACCAATTAGCATATAATTAATAGCATAATAATATTAATAATTCGCTATTCAACAATTGTTCAATAATCATTATATGGATTAATTAATTCCCAAAACATGCTAACATCAACATGCTAATTATAACTCATGTTTACAGCAGTGAATCATGCTTAATAACTTCATAATAACGACGATATAATTTAATCATGCTTTGCATACTAAATTCACAACAAATTCCCAATTAGCACATAACACATCAAAATAGTTTTGATGGGGCTTTGGAAGAAGGTATGCATGAGCGCTTACCACTAATACGCTACCAACAGTAAGTATGCTCCAACCAATCGATAATAAACACGCTTGCTTGTTAGGTCCTAATTAAAAATAATTACCGAATCAATATTAATTAAATACGAAAATACAAACAGTAACGAATTCTCAATCTGATATTTTTTTTATTAAATTCTTTGATTTATTTATTCAATCTAGGTTTTAAAAATCTGAATTCCGATTCCGAATGAGTGCAGAAAAATAAAATTATTAAATCAAAAATACTGAAAATCGAATTAATAATTACGAAAAATATAAAAACGAAACCCTAACTTCAAAACTAGGTATAGGCCACAGGTACCCATGCATGGGGCCCATGACCCGACCCTACATCACCACCACCACCCACTGGCCACCATGGCCGGTGGTGATGGTCGCCGGAGCTCCGGTGAAGAGGAGAGAGAACGAGAGTGAAAGAGAGAGACGAACGGGAGAGAGAGCGGGAGAACGAGAGAGAGGGAGTAGGCGACTGGGCCACTCGCCGGTCACCACCTTGGCGTCAGCCCGGTGACCCGGGGGTGGTCCGGTGACCGAGCGGCCGCGCGTGGGGCCGCGCGAAGAAGGAGAGTCGCGGAGAGGGAAAGAGAGAAAAAAAAAGAGAAAGAGAGAGAGAAGAGATTACCGGCGTGAGGAGGAGGTGGCGCAGGTGGTTCTCCGGTGAACTGGGCGGCTGATTGGGAGGCTCGGTGGAGAGAGAGAGGATGGCGAGAGAGAGAGAGAGAGATTGCTTGAGGCTTTTGGCGCAGTTTGCAAAACTGATCAACTGTCTCACCTTTTCCTTATATAGGCCCTCAGTCAACCCAAATCAAATACTACTAGGTTTAGGAATTAATTGAATAATTTTCTGATTTAAAAAGCTAATTAAAACTAATTAAAACTAATTAAAACAATATGAATAATTCTTATTCATATATAAAACATTTTAATTAAACTCCTCAAAGTTAATAAATGCAATTTTTGAAAGTCCCATAATAATAATTAATATTATTATGGCTTTAATTGAATAAATATAATCCTTAAATGAATATACGATTTAATCTCCGAAACTATTTATAAATCATTTATAAATCGATATAATAATTATAGAAAATATTGGGGTATCACATCTATGCCTGAAGTCCCCACCTTCAAAGGGACCAACGATCCAAAAGATCACATAAGGGATTTCACTACCGCAATGGGCCTAAGAGGAGTGGATCCTGATCTATATATTCACCTTTTCTCCCAAACCTTGGACCCCACTGTTAGGGCATGGTTCTTCAAGCTTGAGCCCAATCAGATTTAGGAATGGAACAAAGTGTCTAGTTTGTTACTCACTAGGTATGCCGACAATGTCATCCAGCCAACTACCATGAGAGAGTTGGAAGGGATAAAGCAAGGTGAAAATGAAAGCTTCACTGACTTTGTTAAGAAATGGAGAACTAAAGTAGCCGAAATGCTCGATCGTCCATCCGAGGAAGAGCAAATTCGAAAACTTATCAAGAACTTACAACCTCCTTACTTGAATCCCCCCCAATACCAAGCAATTACTTCATACACACAACTCAATAGTGTGGGATTGCTCATAGAGAACGATCAAGCACTTAAAAAGGAGAAAAGCAAGGATTTCTTCAACAAAGGCACTTATAACTCGAACTACAAGAAGAACCCCAATTTGGGAAACTCTTCCAATAAGGTTAATGAAGTCAACGCTGTCTACGACAAACCGTAAAGGCAATACACCCCATTGGGCATGAACTATGCTAAAGCTTTGGAAAAGCTTGTCAAGAATGACTACCTCAATGTAGTGGGTCCCACTTCGGATCCTGACATCGAAAAGAGGAGCCCATCATGGAATCCTAATCTTTATTGCAAATTCCATAGAGGAAAAGGACATGACACCAAAAAGTGTTGGACACTCAAGAATAAAATCCAGGATCTCTTTGACAATGGGACTATTCCCAAGCCAAAGAATGTTCCCACTCCAAACAACAACACCAATCCTCTAGGTGCGGTTTTCGTCATTACAAATGAAGAGAAAAAAAAGGACCCCTCTCGCTTGATTGTGCCGATTGGACATTCTATCTCACCATTTAAGCTTGACTCCTTCCACCTAGAGGTAGCCGGAGTCTGGGTAGTGGTGAAGGAGATGACCTTCAAACAATAAAAAGCACCCCTAAGAAATCATTGGAAGAATTGCTCATGGAAATCACCGTTTGTCTACAACAAATAGACGAGAAGGTAACTAACATTGAGATGAAGAGAAAAGAAAGAGAGGACGCGGAAGCGCAGTCCGCATCTATCCATCAGCAAAGCATAAATCTCCCACTTAGTCACGTCCCATCCACGAGGGATATGACCAAAAGAGACTTTTTCCCATTACCTCTTCGCCTTACTCACACTCTCGAAATACTCATAAGTATTGGGATCATACGACCACTGGGACCCACTCCTGATCCTGTCTCTCCAGGAATGGCCTGACACACACGTAAGTTTTGCAATTACCACAGGGGAAGAGGCCACGAGACTGAAGAATGTTGGGCACTGAAACACAGAATTCAAGATCTTATAGAAGTTCAGCCATGTAGCTACAAAAATACCCCAATCCCGAGAAGGAATACCGTAACCGAATGCCAAAAAGGTTACACACCTCCCTCCTTTCAATCCCAACTCAAATCTTTCAAGATCTTTGTTGGAAAGGTATTCTAGATCCCATCGGGCCAACACCTGATCCAGATCCAGGAAATAAGAGTAAGAAGTGCAACAATACCTCTTTTTGCATCTATCATCGAGGAAGAGGACATCATGCGGACGAGTGTGTACACCTGGAACGCAAGATACAAGACCTCGTTGACGAGGGGGTCATCTGCATGATATGAGACCTTATCCGACACCCCTAACAAAGGAAGGATCACCTTCATCCCTCCTTTGCCTGTAAGGAGGAGGCTAAGTTTTGATTGGGTAGAGGACACGCCCAACAACGCTTTGGGTCTATTATTTGGACAAGAGCATCGCCATCCAGAAGATGAGGAGCTCCACAATGTCAATAACGCAATTCAAGATGCGAACTTTGACCCAACTAAGTTGAGCACTCCAAACGAGGGTCAACTCACAAAGCAGAAACGCACCATAAGCTGGACAGGAGCCAACAAAAAGAAGATCAAGATCACGATCCCCGAAGAATCCAAGCCTAACACCGACACTGGCTCCGACCGGACTGAGTCTGATTCTGAGGACGAGTCTAATATAGTAGAGTCGGGTGGTCCACTTAAATCTATGTTTATGTCTGTTTGCAAGTCTAATGATGTTAAAGCCAATAGTAATGGCTCAGTTGATGTTCCAGTTTCCTCTATCAATGAAATAATTACTGATTCTGCTTACTTCTTGGATTACTTAGTAGCTAATAATTCAAAAGATAAACAAGAATTGCCCAAAGAAGTAATTAAAGCACTATTAGAGCATGAACAAAACACTTCAATTGTGGAAGAAACAGAATTAATCAATCTTGCAAACGATCAAGAGCCGCGCCAAGTGCACATTGGCTTATCGTTAACTCCTAAAGAGCGAGAAAGCTTTATAAATCTCTTAAAAGAATACATAGACGTTTTCGCTTGGTCCTACATAGACATGCCGGGAATAAGTCGTGAGATAGCACAGCATACAATACCGCTCAATCCTGATTCAAAACCGGTAAAGCAAAAACTTCGGAGAATGAAACCTGAGTGGACATTGAAAATCAAAGAAGAGGTACAGAAACAGCTCGCAACAAGTTTTATTAGGGTTGCTCAATATTCAGAATGGGTTGCTAACATAGTGCCCGTTCCAAAAAAGGATGGCAAAGTAAAGATGTGCATCGATTTCAGAGATCTAAACAAGGGAAGTCCAAAGGACGACTTTCCCTTGCCGCATATAGACGTACTAGTGGACAATACCGCAGGACATGCCCTCTTATCATTCATGGATGGCTATGCAGGGTATAACCAAATACAAATGGCCGAAGAAGATATGGAGAAAACCACCTTCATAACCCAATGGGGGACATATTGCTATACCGTCATGCCTTTCGGGTTGAAGAATGCGGGAGCAACATACCAAAGAACCGCAACTTCCCTTCTACATGACATGATGCACAAGGAAGCCGAGGTGTACGTAGACGATATGATCATCAAATCCAAGGAAAGAGAAGGGCATATACCCTCTCTAAAGATATTCTTTGACAGGCTTCGGAACTACAATATGAGATTGAATCCTCAAAAGTGCGCATTTGGAGTAACTTCTGGCAAGCTTTTAGGATTCGTCATAAGCACAAGAGGCATTGAAATTGATCCCACCAAAATCAAAGCTATAAGAGACATGCCATCTCCCAAAAAAAAAAAGGAGATAAGAGAGTTCCTAGGACGACTCCAATATATAAGTCGATTCATATCCAAATTGACTATTACATGCGAGCCCATCTTCAAAAAGCTCAAAAAGGACACTAAATCTACCTGGGATGATCAATGCCAACAAGCCTTCGACAAAATTAAGGAATACTTAGCTAATCCACCCGTATTGGTTCCGCCAATTCCGGGAAAACCACTTATGCTATGCCTAACAGTCACAGATTCCGCCATGGGTGCTATGTTGGCCCAAAAGGCGGAGAATGATGAAAAGGCAATATACTACCTTAGCAAGAAGTTCTTAGAGTACGAAACACGCTACTCCACACTAGAGAAAACGTGTCTCGCATTGGTCACTGCAACAAAGAAACTTCGACACTACATGCTACAACATTCTATCCATATAAAGTGAAGGATGAATCCCCTAATGTACTTATTCGAAAAGCCCATTCTTAGTGGGAAAATAGCAAGATGGACTGTCATGCTTTCAGAATTCAATCTAACTTTTGAACACCAAAAGGCGATCAAAGGACATGCCATTTCTGAACATCTCGCTGAGAACCCAGTTATTAGCGAAGATACTACACATGACTTTCCCGACGAAGGAATAATGAGTGTCGAAGAAACCACTTGGCAGTTATATACTTTGACGGAGCATCAAACCAAAAAGGTTATGGCGTAGGAGTATTATTAGTCAGCCCAGAAGGCGCACATACTCCCATAGCCGTCAAATTAGACCATGAGGTAACCAACAACGGCGCCGAATATGAAGCATGCATCATTGGCTTAGAAGCGGCAATAAAACTACAAATTAAGGATCTAAAGGTATATGGAGATTGAACTCTCATCATAAACCAAGTCTCCAAAAAGTGGAAAGTGAAAAGCGGATCCTTGGCACCTTACCAGGAATATCTTGAAAAGATAGTCAAATATTTCGCTTATGTCCATTTCACATACCTTCCTAGAGATGACAACCAGTTCGCAGACGCCTTAGCAAAAATGGCTTCCATGATAAATATTCCAGATGATGTAATCTCCATGCCCATTCACATTCAAAGGCGCACTGAGCCCGCCTTTTGTAATGCACTTGAAGTACGCGCCAATGAGGAAGAAGAAGAAGAGAAATGGTTTACCGACATCCTCAATCTACTCGCCAAAGGTGATTACCCTCCACAATCAACACCTAGGGCACAAAGAGCTTTAAGAAGACTAGCCGCACAATACATACATGTGAAGGGCAAACTTTATAAAAAGACACCACAAGGGCTAAGTCTTCTATGCTTAAAGGAACGTGAGGTCATCAAAGTCATGAGTGATATACATAATGGCGTATGTGGTTCCCATATGAATGGACTCACCTTGGTCAAGAAAATCTTAAGGCAAGGATACTATTGGACTACGATGGAAAAGGACTGCATTGAATACGTGAGGAAGTGCACACGCTGTTAATTCCACACCAATTTACAACATAGACCTCCTACTCCTCTACATACATTCACTTCACCATGGCCGTTCTCTGCATGGGGTATTGACATCATTGGGAAAATCACCCCTAAGGGAAAAGGAGGCCATGAATACATACTAGTCGCATTAGATATTTCACCAAATGGGTTGAAGCTCGCTCGTACGTAAGAATAGCGTCGAAACACGTGGCAAAGTTCATACATGACAACATCATTACCAGATATGGAGTACCCACGAAATCATAAGTGATCACGGGTCCCAATTAAAAAAGGATGTTGTCGAACTCTTCACTAAGTTTAAAATTCAACATTGACAGTCTTCACCCTATAGGCCACAAACGAATGGAGCCGTAGAATCCGCAAACATGAACGTGAAGCAAATGATAGCTAAGATGACGGAAAACTATGAAGATTGGCTCGACAAGCTACGATTCGCCTTATAGGGATATAGAACCACTATTCGATCCTCAACAGGAGCAACACCTTATTCTTTAGTATACGGAATGGAGGCGGTACTCCCAGTCGAGGTAGAAATCCCCTCTTTAAGGATAGCTTTGGAAAGTGAATTACCCGAAGTAGATTGGGTCCAGGCCCGGTATGTCCAGTTGATCTTGCTAGTCGAAAGACGACTAAATGCCCTACATTATGGTCATGTCTACCAAGCAAGGATGGCAAGACATTTTGATCAACGATTCAAGGCTAGAGGACTAAAAGAAGGAGACTTAGTCCTAAAAGAGGTAAGACCAATTGTAGTCGACCCTCGGGGAAAGTTCAAGCCTAATTGGGTCGGACCATACTTTATCAAGACAATATTGTCCGGTGGGGCGGTAAAGCTAATGGATTTAGACGGCGACGAGTTCACTCAACTCGCAAATATGGACCAACTTAAGCGATTCTATGCATAAATGTAAATCTTTGAGAGAGCCCACTAAGGCACCGAATCCAAGTCAAAATCGGTCAAGCTCGTCCACATAGGACCCACGACCGAAAAAAAATAAAATAAAATTAATATAAAAAAAAAAAGATTTGGTTTTACGAACTACATTGGCCTGATTCCGCATGGATATGTAGGTAACCCATATAACTTGGGCCCGGCCACTTTAATAACATAAATCTCTAAAAGGGAGTTTTAATCCATTCAATTAATGCAAAAATAAGCAAGTCTTTCATTAATATGGCTAAAATCCATTACATGCTCTAATAAATAAATAAAAAGCGCAAAAATAATAAACAAGTAAAAGGGCAATTCTAAACTACATCTACTTGGGCATGCAAACCCGTTATTTGAATTATACTACTAAGCAAAAAGAACAAGACTTGCTAGACAATTAGAGGTGGACTACTCCTCCTTGTCTTTGACTTTGGGCTCTTGGACGGGTTCGCTAGGCTCATCAAGTTCCATTCGTTCTTTTGGAGCCCATCTTTCCCTGCCATAACTAGAAGAGGCCTCACGATCATTGGGCCTAACTGGAGCTACTTGTTTGGCCGAGTGGGCCGGATTCTTTCTCTTCTTGGATTGGGCCTTTGCCTTGCCTTTTTCTTTACCCTTATTTTGGGGTTTGGAAAGTTTAGCGGGCCTATCAATGAGAGTTATCCTTACACCGCTTGGCTCATCATATTTGCGGGCCTTGAATAACTCTTTTTCCTCCTCTAGAAGCCTTTGGTTGACTTGATGGTCACCGCTCCAAATTCATTCCTCATAAAAGCTAGACAACCCGTTTGAGTGCGGGTATACCGGCTTAGTCCACACTTGGCAATGGTTTCAATGCTGTTCCCAATTAGACACCAAGGAGGATGTTAAGGGTCTTTGGCAAGGAGGTTCACAACTTACATTCGGGATCCTTTGCCTTAAGCCGTATTAGAGGAGGAGGCAATTCGGTAAGAAGAACGTCAAGGTATACAAACCAATGATCCTCGTAAAGGGCACATTCTCACTACACCCTACGATCTTGGTGGTACGCCACCACGGGACGAACCAAGCCGATTAGATGTTGGTATAGAAGTATCCTATCCACTCCTTCCGAGAAGATTCAGAGAACTTGCGGCGCCTCACCGGAAAATGCTTAGGGAGGAACTTCCTAGTGTCTATTGGGGCCTCAAGCAAGTGGAGTCTCTCTTGAAGCCATATCTACACAAAAACAACAAAAGAAAAATTCAAGTCAATAGAAGATGAGAATTTCACCAAATAAAGTTAAATCCACAAAGATTAAGGCTTTATCACAAAACCTACTTGAAGGAGTAAAGGGCTCCCGGTGAAGGACTCTTGAGGATTGCTCTTGAGCCTATCTAAAGCAAGGATTGTCTCTCCCACGACCAAGTGCATAGGAGAGCTATCCCACTGTATTTGCTCGGTCACCCTAAGAAGACAAGCTTTGCCCCTATTAATGGTCATCTTCTTCTCGGAGGGAATAAGAGCATCTTCATTACCACCAACGAAAAAATAACGATGGAGGAGGCAAAATACAAAGGCACGCTTTTTGTACCTCATATCCATCGCATCCCGGGCCTTGGAGGTGAAGAAAATCACAAGCTTGGCAAGATCAACATCCTCACCATGAAGCAATTGACCCGCCTGGCGGGGAGATAACCCAAGGTACCTTTGAAAATCACCCACAAAATCATTCCCCAAGTAAGGAACGACGGGAGGGCTTTCGGTTGGAAAGCAAATTATATCGGAGAACTCCTCCACTAAAGGGCACATCTCATGAGCACTAAATCGGAAGACAAGGAATTTTGGGTCACAAAACTCAATAGAAGCATGAAGAAAATCCCACAAAATCTTGACTTAGATGAAAGAAGGCATTGAGGTGGAAGGGAGTAAGCTCTAACCTCTCCTCTACAGTCATGGAAGCCAACCAAGCATCAAGACATCATCAAAGTTCACCATTGTTAAGATTAAGGATTTTCTCTCAAGGAATTCTCTCTCTCTAAGGGCTCAAAGTAAGTGGTGAGAAGAGAAGAGAAGAGAAAGAAACCCAACTATATAGAGACTACGGTTGGATTCTCGTCGAAAAATTAAGGAAATTCAGACAACCGACGAAAAGGGGCCAGGCGGCCTTGAAGCTAGTCCAGAGGGCTTAGTCGCTCCAGCAAGCGGCTTGACCGCTAGGACAAGCGGCCAAACCGCAAGCCCAAGCGCCATAGCCGCTTGCCCAAGTGGCAACTGCTAGAGCTCTAGCACAGCCGCTAGGAGCTCTAGCGATCACCCTGTATAGGCGCCTGGTGTGCTCTTTCGCGAGAACCCTCGGTCCACCCGACCCCACGCTTGACCGGGCTCCACCTTCCTAACTCCCACTTGGACAGTTTTTGGAAGCCTTCCCTTATATTTTTCTTACCTTAAATTTTGGCTCTTGCCACTTTTCTATTTATTACCTTTTATTTTCTTTCCTTCTTTTTATTTTGATTACCAAGTTCCACTTTTATTCCTTTTATTTTCTGATTCTCTATTTCCTTTATTAATATTTTTCCCTTTTAATTATCTTCTTCTATTTTGCTTTTCTTTACTTTATTTTTTATTTAGGGGAAGAGGTACCCCAAATGTGCTAAATTCTTGGGAATCCTAAATTCCCGAATGTCGGGACTTGCGATTTCCCACTCGGAAGTTAGTTGATTGAGTTCACATATGGGCATTTGCGTGATATTTCTGTGCGTGAATAAAATGCAATAATTTGTAGCAGGTTTAATACAAGCCCGAAAGTTCAAATGCACTACAACAAATATCACTAGCCATCTTCGCTAGTACTCGGACCCGCCTGAGGCGACTCTCCGGGTCCACTCGATGATGAGCACCTGAAGGACCGGGCTGAGGCATCGCCCAAGCTCTAGGGTTAAAAGCAAACAATGAACCCGTCAAGTAAGCGGGATCCAGTGAATGACGCGGTGGCTCCGACATGCCGGGATAGCCGCCATACCCCATACTCTCCTGACTCCAAGAACCCCTTGGAGGGACTGGAGGATACATGGGCATATGATAGCCCGAATACCCCATATAGGGAGGCGGTGCAGGCCACTGCGGAAGAGAAGGCACTTGGGGCAAGCTCCCCGTATCCACTCTCGCTCGAGGCATCCCCTGACGCACCTCCGTACTCTCCTGCCTAGAAGGAGGACGCCGTGGCGTAGGCACAGACTCCGGAGTACGAACAACTGGAGGCCTGGGAGGCCTCACTACGTGAACGGGCTGCGAAAACAAAGCCCAAAGTCAGGAAATTACCAAAAATTCAAATCAAGCACTATTACTTGAAATGAACATACCTCTCGAACGTCGGACCGACGACTCGTGCATACACTCCGAGACGCGAACCTGGAAAACCAATTCTTAAAGGCATGCATGCCTCTATAGATCTTCCGTGTCTCAGCAGCATCCAACTGTGCACATAAAGAAAAGAGTCAGTATAAATGCAAAGAAAACATTGCAAATTACAATGAATTCTCACTTACCCCCCTACAACCAGCTGGTAGAGGGAATCCCTCGACCTCCTCATCAGGGCCACGAAACTCAGGAATCTGTATAACCTGAGGAGACCCGTCCGCTCCTGTGTAACCCATCGACATGGAAGGGAGAGTAGGACGCGGAGAAGAAGTAGTCGCATGAGACGACGAAGAACTTGCAGCACTCTGCAAAAGACTCAAAAAATATTAGACATATTTCTAAATTTCCAAATGAAATTAAGAAACAAAAAGTATACTAGTTACCGGGTCGGTAGAGAAGTTGGGGCACAACCGAGCCCCCACAAAATCAGTATATGCCACCATAAGATCCACCTCAGGATCAGCTGGAAGCAAATACTCGAGGGCATTCACCCCAACAGTAGCCGCCCTTACCTGCTCCACGGTAAGGTGACAAACATAAAGCATAGAATCTAGAGGATCCAAAGGAATCCTCGGAGCCGGAAGGTCGGATAAAGTCTGCCTAATCAGTCTCTCTCCCAAGAACCACTCAAAACCGAAAGGACCCTCAATAAGGATCCTCCTCTATTCATACTCCCGAGCACCCAAAAATCTATCCGAGAGACCCGGGAGGTAATCCGTCTAGGGGAACCGGTCGACCTGCAAAAGCAAGAATGAGCACACAAAAGAATGAAAGGACAAAAGAAGCACAAAGGTTGATGACTTACATCCTGAGCGGTCAAGGGATATATCGCCTCCCTAAGGGCGTGCAAGGTAGTAAATGGGCAAGATGCCCGTCCCTTCCAGGTCTGCATCGCTGGAAAAGATAAGTCCCCTGTCTCGAGAAGAGGGGCAAGGTCGGAGAAATGCTTATAAAGCCAAATCTAAGACATGCAAAGTACATGGATTAGGCACAAGTTATTAATAATGAGCCAGAAACACAAAGTATAAGAAGGGTAAAAGGAAATTACCTCCATAACCTTCCAATAACCGACTAAGGAGACGCGAGACGCGAGACGCGCCCTCCTCTCCACTGAGGCGGCTGGACTGCCTCAAACACCGTAGAAGACAAGAGTATGCGGGAAGACCCCAGTTGTACTCCGCAACTCTATCCAAATCCCGCAAGAACGGGAAATAGCGAACATGGTACCTACTAGCTTTATCCGAAAAGACGGAACAAGCTAGAACATAGGCCAAGAATAGGCGAGCGTGCTGCTCCGCCGTGACCTTCTTCAACTTCCTCGGGTTGGTCAAGAACTGGACCATAACGTCAATCCGGCCAGACTCCTTACCATCCCAGTTGGTCCCAAAAAGACCAAACATCTCCACCATAATCTCCCTACTCACGTCTCCATAGGTGATCGGAGTACCGGTGCAAGGGAGCCCGAAAATGAGACCAAACTCGAAAGGGGTGATCATGATCTCACCCATAGGAAAATGAAAAGTACTGGTAGTATCCCAGTACCGCTCCGCAAGACCTCTAACAAGCAAGCGGTCAGAGCGCTCAGCTGAAACAATGGACGCTAAAAAGTGACCAAAGCTACAACGCTCCACAATAGCGTCAACCGAAGGAGTCACATACCTACGGGCTTTCTCGATACCCGAAAGGCTACTGTAACCCTGCTTGGTAGTATCGACATCCTATACAACACAATAATTGCAAGGCAATTAGCTAGGTGATCCTAGTAACAACTACCAGTCTCCGATTTAGTCCTAAATTTTTACAATTTGTAAAATTTAGCATTTTAGCTAAACCAATATGACAAGAGTAAATTTTAAAGAGAGCAAATTTCACACAAGTTTATTCTCCACAAATATACTCAAGAAATCATTTACCACCACAACAAGAATAAACTTCACTCAAGTTTATTTTCACAGAATATATACGATTGCAACGAGAATAAATTTCATACAAATTTATTTTCCACCGCTAAAGATGAATTTCACGCAAATTCATTCTTCACGTGCAAAAAACATATATGATACAAGAAACCTATGGGAATTCGCAAATTGACAAGAAAAACAATTTCACGCAAATTGGTTTTTCCACATTTAGCTACACTACAGTTCTCAACCTAGAAATTCTATGTTTGCCTACACATGATTTTGTAAGTGTAAAAGAGCAAGAAAAAAAAGAGACGACATACCCGACATTTGGTACCAACGGTAACCAAATGCTCCTTCTTCTTGAAAACAAGATTGCTGGGCTCCAACGATCGGTAGGATGGAAATCACTACGAGTGAACTCATCCTGGACTAACCGGCTCTCACCCACCCGGTGATGGGGTATACCGGAAACGAATACCCGAGTGAAAACATTCGAGGCCTCATGAACAAAAATCTCTTGCCCCTTCCTTTTCCTACCTCCTCAAAGTTTAGGAGCCATGGATGAAGAGCAAAAATGAAGCTTTTGGAAATTTGAGTGAAGCTCACAAAAGTCACAAATTCACACAATTTTGAGTTTTGACACTCAAAAACACAAGAACAACTAGCAAAATCAAGTTCTACTAAGAATTTGAGCAAGAAAACCTCAAGATTTGGAGCTAGGGGCTTTGATGGAGGTTGAAAACTTGAGTAAAAATGGAGGAGAGAGAGAAGAGAAGGCACGAAATGGGGAAGATGACCCATTTCGGCCCCCCTTTTTCCTTTTTATGCACAACCCGTGGAAAACTTAACGGACGGTCAAACTGCCTACGTGGACGGTCAAACCGCCCAGCTGGCGGTCAGGCCGCAAGGCAGGCGGCTTGGCCACTAGTCCCAATGGCTTGACTGTTTGGGTGAGCGGTTCAACCGCTCCACTGAGCGGCATAACCGCTCCACCAAGCGGCATAGCCGCTCCAACCAGCGGTTTAGCCGCTCCACGTAGCGGTTCAACCGCTTGACGTGGCGACTTGACCGCCTGGCCCACTCTTTCACCTCTGACGTTTTATGGGTCATTGGTTCAAAATCAGTGGGCCCCACGCGAGGTCCATTGTAGTCATTTGCGCGCCAAAGTCCGTTTATGAAAGCAGGACTACTTTAAACCCACAGGTTTGCACATTTAAACTCGACCAAATGGCATGGGCTCAAACCCGACCTAAGGTCTGAGTAACCTTTTATTACCTTTACAATAGCATTTACTACTCATCTTATTTCTAACGAAATATTTTTATTGTGTAAACTACAGCATAGGGTTCCCCTTCGACTGAAAATCGAAGGACGTTTATTGTTTGACCTACAGCATAGGGTCCCCTTCGACTGAAAATCGAAGGATTTTTAGCTCTATCTTATTTCTAACGAAATATTTTTATTGTGTAACCTACAGCATAAGGTTCCCCTTCGACTGAAAAGCGAAGGACATTTATTGTCTGACCTACAGCATAGGGTCCCCTTCGACTGAAAATCGAAGGATTTTTATCTCGTATCTTATTTCTAACGAAATATTTTTATTGTGTAACCTGCATCATAGGGTTCCCATTCGACTGAAAATCGAAGGACATTTATTGTCTGACCTACATCATAGGGTCCCCTTCGACTGAAAATCGAAGGATTTTTATCTCTTATCTTATTTCTAATGAAATATTTTATTGTGTAACCTACAGCATAGGGTTCCCCTTCGACTGAAAATCGAACGTTTATTGTTTGACCTACAGCATAGGGTCCCCTTCGACTGAAAATCGAATGATTTTTATCTCTTATCTTATTTCTAACGAAATATCTTTATTGTGTAACCTACAGCAAAGGGTTCCCCTTCGACTGAAAATCGAAGGACATTTATTGTCTGACCTACAGCATAGGGTCCCCTTCGACTGAAAATCGAAGGATTTTTATCTCTTATCTTATTTCTAACGAAATATTTTTATTGTGTAACCTACAGTATAGGGTTCCCCTTCGACTGAAAATTGAAGGACATTAATTGTCTGATCTACAGCATAGGGTCCCTTTCGACTGAAAATCGAAGGATTTTAACCGTATATTGTCTAACCGTTTATTGTGTGACCTACAGCATAGGGTCAAACTCTTAGTCAAATAAACCGGGAAATTTATTTACTACTCTAAAAATGATTGTTTATCTTTAACTGATTGTCACCTCACTCAGTTTGCCTGTTTTATTGCAGGTATTGGCACAGGAATACTTTTACCTTCGCTCTATTCGAGCTCGGCCAAATTAGGGGCTTCTGTAGACACCAAAAATTGTGTCTATAATAAGTCCCCGTAAAAACCCGATGATGAAAGGATTGGATTATGCTCGAACTTGGGTTGCGAGAATGATTGCTCTGATGATTAGCCCAATTCATTTGAATTAACTAGTGGAAGCCTTTTGTACAGGTAATCCAAACCAGTTGGACTTAATTCAATTGGAGTCCAAAACTAAGAGATCGGCCTCTTTGAACCTAAGAGCCCGAAAGGGAACCCAAACCCATGAGTCAACCCTTGGTCAAACAAGGGAACTCAGTCAATCCCACGTGGACCCCCCGGAAAAGCCTCCCTTCCGTGAAAAACACGTCAGGCGCCTATACAGGCATGTCGCTCCAGGTCCAAGCGGCCACGATTGAGTTCAAGCGGTGGCCGCTAGGCCAAGCGGCTTGACCGCTTGCCTTGCGGCTAATCCGCTTGCCAAGCGGCTTGACCACTTGTCCTGCCAGCTTGGCCGCTTGGCCTAGCTGTATGGCCGCCTGGACCTTTTCTCATAAACGACAAATTCGAGGCCCATTCGATTTCCATGCTAAACCCTAGCAGCTCCCCTCTCCAATATAAACAAACCTTAGGGTTCAGTTGGAGAGGTTGGACATTCTCTCTGAAAGGTTGGCAGTTAGAGACTCCTAGGCTGAAAGTTCTCTCTCTCTCTCTCTCATATTAAACCATAAATTCGGATTCTACTCCTTCTTTGGGGTTAGCCTAGCACCACAAAATAAGCCTTCACACTTCATCAAGGGCATGAATTCAAGCAATATAACCCAATAAGTTCATTGTGAGCATCCAGGTAATCCTACCTAAGGGTTTTCAATAGTTTTTATATTGCTTGTTATTACTAACGGTTTTGGATTATGTGATATGTACATGCATGACGCGTTTTGAGCAAAAGGGCTTGTATTAAGCCTAATTAATGGATAAATGAATGTTTTAAGTTTGTTATTTATTGCTTTTCTTTATGATTGAATCATGCTTTGTTTGTGGATTGGTGGATGAATTATGTGTTTGTCCTCTAACTTGTAGGGTTTAGCATCTTTATCGTTTTCTAGCAATAAAAGCATGTAACTTGATAAATTGTTTAAAGTGGTCACAATAATAATGTTTGTTCAACCCATTACTTAAAACTAGGAATTCGGACAAATTGAACCTTGTTTGGAATCGTAGCATTCATAATTATATTGAATCGATTAGTAAAGGCCATTGTTGTCAATGGGCGAGTTGGGTGCCTAACACCTTCCTAGCTCGCACCTACGCCCCCGAACTCATTTATGAAGTCAATTTCCCCAATAGGGATTGGGGTGCACAGGAGTTGAGTTGACGTCTTTCTAGACTATCGACTTGACTCCAAGGTTTCCAAATTACCTTAAAATTTGGTGGCGACTTCCGACAATCTTAATTATGTCCTTGGTGTATAAATCTTTACGTGCATTCACACTCAAGGATTCACGAAACCCGAACACCACCGCGCTCTCCCAGGCTGTCCAGAAACTCGAATCCAGAAAGGGTCGAAGGAAGACATGTGAAAAGAAGGGAGAAAAATACGGCAGCCTACAAATCAAGAAAATCCCAGTTGATGGAGTCATATGGTTTTTTTATATCTATTTTGATCATGGCCCCAGGAGATATACCAATTCTCTCATAATGTCTGACCAGATCATGAGCCAACAAAATATTCTTCCCAATATTCCTATTTTTAACAAATGCATCTTGTTCTTTTCCAACCAAGGATTCCATAACACTCTGCATTCTCTCAGTTATAACCTTGGTAATAACCTTATACAGGACATTACATCATGATATAGGTTGGAATTCAAGAACAGATGCAGAGACAGAACACTTTGGGATGAGGAAAATTAAAGTAGCATTAAGTTGGTTGAGTAACTTGCCTGTGCGAAAGAAATCCCCTACAGCATTGCATACGTCAGCTCTAATAACTCCCTAAGCAGACTTGAAGAACTTTGAAGAGAAATCGTCAGGCCCCGGTGCTTTATCATCTGGAATTGAGAAAAGAGCTCGCTTGATTTATTCACAAGTAATAGGAGTCATCAACAGAGCACTTTGCTCCTGAGATATGAAGGGACCTCCAGTAAGAGAAGCATGATCAAAAGGTTGCACAGGGACACTAGTGCCAAGCAAGTTGTGATAATACTTCACAAAAGCATCACGAATGCTTATCTCAGTGTCTTGCAACACTCCATTCATGTCTTTCAGACACCCACCATTAACTGCATCTTTTCTTTCCTTGATTTTAGCATGGAAATATTTAGAGCTCTCATCACTGAACTTCATGTCAGTAACTTTTTCCTTCTGCATAATACTAGCCACCTCAGGCTTTCTCAACCTGACCAGGGTAGCTCTCTCTCTTTTTCAATCAGCACATCACTATAAAGGTCATTTTGCAGCTGACCTTGTATATCTCTCAACTCAAGTCATTTCTGGCACTCTGAATTCTATTCTCAAGCCCATTGTAGTGTTCTCCATGGAAACTCTTCAAAGCATTCTTAACCCTTTTCAGTTTACATACCACTTGATACATAGGAAACCCAGATACTCGCGGCATCCATTCAGTTTCTACAATGGGTAAAAATCTCTCATCCAGCGCCCAGCAGTTCAAGAACTTAAATGATCTCTTTTTAAGAGCAGTTTCATTCCCCATAGTCAGAATACCAGGATTATGGTCAGAGATACTTGGCTCAGCAAATGTGGCCTGAGACCTCACCCCTTGGAGCATCCAGTGAGTGTTACACATGATCCTATCCAGCTTGCTGTAGATTCTAGTACCACCATCTTGTTTATTCGTCCAGGTGAACAAGGCAGCTGTAGCAGGGATGTCAACAAGGCCCACAGACCCAACACAATCACCAAACTTCTGAATATCCCTCAAATTAGGGCAAGAGTTGCTTTGTCTTTCCTCCACAGTCAAAGTAACATTAAAGTCCCCAAGAAGAGACCAGGGTACATCAATGTTACTACCCCAATTTGCAATATCAGCCCATAACACTCTCCTACTCTCAGCAGAATTACTTGCATACACAAAAGTGACAAAGAATAATAACCCAGAGGATAAATCCCTAACCTTGCAATGAATGGCTTGAGAAGTCATAGCCACCACACACACATAAGCAATAGAGGGCTTCCATAAAACCCAAATTCTACCATTGGGGTGACAACTGTAGTTGAAACATCTACACCATGTCCTACCCAATTTATTACAGATCCCATCAGCTCTTTTTTCTTTCACATGAGTCTCCAAAATACCAACTAATTCAATCTTATTATTTCCCAAGAAATTTCTCATTTCCTGGTGTTTCTCAGGGGCATTAAAGCCCCTGATGTTCCATGCACTAATCTTCATAAAGAGGTAGTAGGATGAGTCCCCCCAGGGTCCCCACCACCCACATTTGCACTCATAACAACAGTATCTCCTTCCTGCTCAACTTCATTAGCCCATAAGTTCTCAAACATGGACTTGGAAATTCCTGCTGAAGAACTTGTAGTGGTGATGATCCTCCTATAAGAGAATGTATGCTTTGCTGGCACTGACCTAGATGCCAAATCAAGACATTGTGCTTCATCAGTCAAGTCTACCTCACAGTCAGGGGGATTCACATTTAGGTCAGTTTGCTCCTGCACACTACTATCCTGCCTCACTTACTCCAATCCCACCTGTACTTCTTCTGGAGCAGCTTCAGGTATTAGGGTGGCAGGCTGGGGCTTCTCAACTTGGCCTCCATTCTTCTCATGCTGTTCTTCTCCATTCTTCTCAGCTCTAGGTCTCCTCGAGTACCTAGCTTCCAAGTGCCCTAACTTATGACAAGTATGTCAATAAAATGGCACCCATTCATATATAATCTTCTGTTTCAAACGTACCCCAAAAGGTGTAGTTATGGGCACCTCCTTTGGGAGTACCCCTGAAACATCCACCTCAATAAGACATCTTGCAAAAGACACCTTTTCTTTAGTATCAGTGCACCAATCAGCAGAGAGTGGCACCCCAATCTTGCTTGCTAATTTGCTTAATCCCCTCATCGACCAAAACTGAACATCAAGATTTGGAAATGTCACCCATACTGGAGCCCTGCTTATCTCTTCCTTCTCTATGCAGAAAGTAGGTGTCCAGGGCTTTAGTAGGAATGCCCTGTTTCCAATAGTCCAAGGACTTGCCCGTAGGATGGCATCCCTGTCTTCCTCTCTATCAAACCTTATGAAAATCCAACCCTTGGCATGTGCAAGCACCTGGGGCTTCCTAACACTGGACCAATATTTCTCAATGAATTCATGAATGACAGCCATCTTAGGGTTTCCCCCAAGAATAAAACCAACAAGATAATTTGCCCAGTACCCAATTTCCCCCTCAATGTCCTCCATATCAAAGCGCACCTCATCATTTTCAAGAACACTAGGCATATACTCCAATTTCATTCCCATTCTAGGTGCCCTATTACCAGTAACAACCCTTTTTCATTGATTAGTAGGAACAGAGTTACTAATTGGTTCACCATTAGGTACCACCTCCCCCCCCCCCCCCATTTCCACTAGAATCACCATTAACATGCAATTCAGAAGTTGATTCAATATTAAGGTTAGGGTTTACAGAGTCTCCGTCTTCCCCAATTACCCCATTAACAACATTCCCAATTACATCCAGCGACAAATCACCATTATCAGTTGAAAAACCCAAAGATTCAAGACTAGGGTTAGAGTTCAGTGTTTGATTACATGTACCATTCCGCCGACTTCGAGTACTAACACTAGTATCACCATTGTTAAGCATCGAAGGTACAAAATCCCCAAAAACCGTGGGTCTTGGCCCCTGCTGGGTATCTGGGTTTTCGATGGACGAACCACCAATTGCCTCACTTGAGCCATCAGGGCGTTTCTCTGCTGCCTTAGATGGCTTCTCCGTATTCGATTTCTTCGGTCTCCCTCTTCCAGTTCCCATGGCGGTCAGATAGCGAGGTTCGAGATGAAGACCCACTACCAGAGCTTAACAAACTCTCTCACCGCTTTGATTACTTGAGCCTAGATACTTCAATTTTGTGATAAAAATAAATAAATATAAACCCGTGTGTTGTCTTATTTATTCTCTGTATTTACTATTTTGAACTTTTGTGACCCTTCACTGAGTTATAATAAGGTTCATCTATATTTTTGCTTTAACTTTACTTTTACTCTTTATTTATCTCGACATAATAGTTAATTGATAAAGTTTTCTAAAACTAAATCCTCCCTTAAGTGTGGCATCCTATCTCTTTGCTTAGGTTTCTATTTTGGGATATTTTAGTTAACAGTTCTATGCAATTTACATATATGATATAGACATACTGTAAATGTATCTCGTTCTAAAGTATTTTTCAATACGAATCTGATGATGTTACTTTTGTTGTTTTTTGAAATGTATAGAAAATGTTATATTAGATTTTAAATATTTGACAAAAATCTGTTATAACTCTCGTAAAACACTATGGTTAATCACAAATCAAACTCGATTCTTCAATATCCAAACTTTATCTATAAAGGAGTAATAAAGCCCGTTTCATATCATAATTATTTATAAAGCCCGTGCATACCATAATTATTTTTAAATTAATTTAGGTATTTTTTTTTATTTAATTAATCGTCAATTCTTTTATATCATGATGATTTACATATTTAAGTTACATCTTTTTACCATTCAATAAAAAAAGTTAGAATTTTTTAATTATAACTCCATACGTTTTACTCTCCAATATCCTTTACGTATTAGCATAATCATCACTCACTTGTGCATGATTAGTAGTTACATTTTTATTCGAGTATGGTAAAATTAATAAATATGAGTTGATAACATATTTAATTTCAGGTGTCAACTTTTTCAATGTCCAATGATGTAACTCTATGGAAATTTTTAAATAGATGTCATCCGATCACTATCAACTAATAAGTAATTCCTAACTCAAATTTTGTTTAGTATAAGCTATAATGCTTTTCGCCCAATTGAATTTCGTGATTTATGTCATAGTTTAATATATGGCTATCTTAAGAAGTAAATTCAAGTATAACCTGTAGAAATCACTTGATGTAGGTTAGTATAAAAATTAATTAAACAACACAAAGTAGGATAATGAAGTGTGAGAAAGGGAAAAGAAAGAAGAAAAAAAAAAGCGTGAAGGAGGAGGGACCATTCTAACTCCTTGTATTGCATTGCTTGTGCCTCAATGCAAATTAGGTGGCATGGTACGCAAAGCACTATACAATAACTCACATGAGGCGGCCTCATATATAGGGCATGATATATGTGAACAAAAAAGTGATACCACTATTCATTAAATGCGATAACTCCAAATAAAAAAGTAATATTCTGTGTATAAGGCCGCCTCACATAAGAGTTTTTGAACACACTATGGTAAGAAAAATTGTACACTCTTTTTATTGCTGCAATCAAAATAAGCGACATTAATTATTTATAAACACTTATTTCTCTTTTATTTATGATACAAACTCCAATTAAAATAGCCATTATTTAAAATATATAAGACTTTATCACTCAAAAAAGGAAAAATAACTCTTAATTCAAATAATGGTTAGTGAGTAAATATTTACAAATTGTAAACCAATATTCTCACACATTGACATCTCGATGTCAACAATGCTTCTATATCAATAGGTTTGATTTGTGAGAGGCTCACCACCACCCCCACCACCACCAGGAATATGAAGATGTTAGTACAGCGTAACTTTAGTTAAAGGTTGCAACTTTGATGACATATGAAA
This sequence comes from Tetragonia tetragonoides, assembly GCA_038025085.1. Taxonomy (NCBI): domain Eukaryota; kingdom Viridiplantae; phylum Streptophyta; class Magnoliopsida; order Caryophyllales; family Aizoaceae; genus Tetragonia; species Tetragonia tetragonoides. The sequence goes on from CM076141.1 coordinate 22,785,779, forward strand.
ATTTCATAGTATGAACAAAAGTATAAACATTAAAATCAAATTCGAGTAAACAAATAAATAAGTCATGAATAGCCAATAATATAATCATAAATTATATATAATTATAAAACAAAAAATACGGATACATACCTTAAGACGGGTAAACATAGTAACAATTACACACCAATTGACAATACATACTATAAGACTATTAAGTCATAGAAAGCTAACATAAAGCATATGATCATACTATATAAAGCATGTATAAAATAGAGACTTGTATGTGATCATCAAAATCAAAAATCGGAAAAAAGAAAACCAAACATGAAAAAGAACAAGAGTAATGGAATTACGTGATTTGAATGAAGGATATTATCACTTATATAGTTATTTGAAAAAAAAAATTCATACTCATATTAGGACTCTAGTGTTAGTAAAACTTCAAAATTATTACTTTTTGCTTATACAGTTCTACATGAACTTTGTTACTATTAATTGGCTCCACCTTTGTTTTTAATTATGATTCAACCGGTATATAAAACACACAATGAAAATGGTGTTAGTAGTATCCACTCATATTCTACTACTCATTTGCTAGCCCTTTCATTTGAGTAGTTACAGTTACAAGTAGACCTGTAAAACGGGATGACTTAGTGGGTTACGGGTCTGGTCACCCGGGTTCGGGTCGGGTCGTTACAGGTTGGTTTTGGGTTGAATCCACTTTTTAGTTCATTTTATCGGATTGTAAATGGGTTTGGGTTGAGAAAGTTTTGTGAAGAGCCTAAAATAAGGATTCGGTTGGGTCAAGTTTCCGGGTCGAGTCAGGTTTTTACAGCTCTAATTGCAAGCATTCTAATTCTACTCAAAAACTATTATTTATTTTTGTACATTGCTTTTTGTTTAATTTTTTAATGCTAGTTTTTAAGCTGTTTATTATGATATTTAAGCATTCCAATTTGTTTTTATTATGATAATATCACAATTGAGAATCCGTTTACTGATTGAGATTTCGTGTACTTTTTGGCTTTTTTTTTTTTTCTTTTTTCTTTTTTCTTTCTATGATAATAATAGTGTTAGTTTTAATTCTTATTTCTTTTTATGATAATATTGTTAGTTTTAATTCAATATCTTATTGATTTAAAGTCTTTTAGTTCATATACAAGTCTTTAATTTTTTGTTTATTTAGTCATATGCTCTTTTATGATGTGGCATACCTCTGTTATCCCAAAAAATGTCTCCTTATATGTTTTAAACATATTGTAAACGCATCTCGTTATGAAGTATTTTTCGATCCGAATCTGATGGTGTAATTTTTGTTATTTTTTTAGAAGTATAGAAAACGTTATATATGATTTTGAATATATGACGAAGATCTATGTTAACCCTCATAAAACTCTAGTGGATGCTAACTGCTAAGACTCTTAAACGTTTTAGACCCATTATTTTTTGTCTTTATTCTCGCTTAGGTGGCGCGCTCTTAAAATTCTCGCCTACGTGGTGTGCCTCATTACTTTCGAAAATGCCTCCTTTATAGGGTTGGGATCACATGACATCAATTATAGGGTGAGAGCATGAGAGCAGTTTTAAGCCTTTGGATCTCATACAATATTAATGTAAGGCTCAGATTGCTCCATCCATTAATGAGGTCATGTGCATAGCACATCCCTCATTAATGGCATTTTTGTATATTGAACAAAAACCATACCCCCCAAACCCAATTCCTAACCCTCCAAACCTTACCCCCCAAACCCTAACCCTAACCCTCCAAACCCTAACCCCTCAAACCCTAACCCTCAAACCTAATCCTCCAAACCCTAACCCCCCCATACCCTAACCCCCAAAACCCTAACTCCCGAACCCTAACCCCCCAAACCCTAACCCCTCAAACCCTAACCCCCAAACCCTAACCCTCCAAAACCCTAACCCCAAACCCTCCAAACCCTAACCCCCCAAAACCCTAACCCCTCGAACCATAACACTCAAACCCTAACCCTCCAAACCCTACCCCCCGAACCCTAACCCTCCAACCCTAACCGCCCAAAACCCTAACCCTCCAAACCCTAACCCTCCAAACCCTTACCCTCCAAAATCTAACCCTCCAAACCCTAACCTCCAAAACCTAACCCTCCAAACCCTAACCCCCCGAACCCTAAATATCGGGTTAAAGCGGCTTAGGGTTTGGGGACACCCGTCGTCGACCTTTATAAACCTAAATACGCGGTTAAGACGGCTTAGTGTTTGGGGACTAGCGTCCCCAAACCCTAAGCACTCGCCGCCACCCCCGCAACATTAGATACCCTAAAGACTGGAGCACAGTAGGGCAGGGTGAACCCTAGCCCAGGTTTCGACCTAAATTGGTGGACATCGGGTATAACTCGTGTCACTACACCACCAAACCCTTACTCTTAACGCTCCAAACCCTATTTTTATATCTCAAACCTAAACCCTATTTTCTCTCTCCAGTTCGACCCTACCCCTCAACCGCCTACCAAACCAAGGCTGAGGTCGTCAACGGTGACCTCAGCCATATCCACCACCTATGACCAGCACCAATGCAACCCCAAACCCTAACAAATTTCTTTTTAATCATTCACATCCAAATCAGAAAAAAAAAACAACATAAATTCGACATCAAAACCACAATTAAACAGAAATAAGAACAAATTCCAGATCTGAAATCGATTTCCATAAATATTCTGACATTAGCAATAAACCACTTATTGCTCACAAATCAAAAATAAAATGAGAAAATTGAAGATAAAAATGGGCGAAGCAGATTCGAAATTATAATTCACATAATAAATTACCACATTTCAGCAAAAAAATCGAAAATATAAAAACAAAATCCAGAAAATGATAATCGCAAAAACAAATACTGTAGAAAATAATAAACAAAATCAAGCATAAAAATGTGCGAAACTACATCGAAATTCAAAGCAAAGAAAAGAAGAAAGCAGATTCAAGGTTCTTAACCTCAAGCAAGGCGTGGATGCTCGTCAGAGTTGTGATCGGAGATTAAAATTGCGGTTGACCATGGCCGGAGAACACATATCGATGGCCGGAGACTGTAGATCGATGGCTTTAGACGCCGAATCTCTGGTCGCCAGCCATAAATTGGTGGTCACCGGCCATTTTCACTGAGCACGAAGGTTCCGAAGCTCAAGCACGCCATTAATGGTTGTTTCTGGAAGTGAGAGCTCGAGAGAAGAAGATAGAGAGAGAACTCGAGAGGAGAGAGAAAGGGGACAAGAGTTCATGACCTTCAAAATGTGAGCTCGTTGGAGCTCATGACCTTCAAAATTGAGCTCGCCGGTGCTCGAAATCGGTAGATAGGAGCTTCTAAGCTCTTACATGGTCGTTAATGGCGGAAAGGCTTCAAGTTGGAAGCTTGGGCTGAGTTCTTGTCGCCAGAAATGGCGGTAATCAGAGGAGAGAGACGAGAGAGAGAGAGAGAGAGAGAGAGAGAGAGAGAGAGAGAGAGAGAGAGAGAGAGAGAGAGAGGACAGTGAGACTTGCTGGAGCTTCACCGAAGGTGGAGGGAGAGAGAGGCAGTGAGGAGAGAGAGAGAGAGAGAGAGAGAGAGAGAGAGTGAACCCAGGAGAGAGAAAGAGGAGAGAGAGTCGGGGGCTGAAATGTTAGGGTTTGGGCTTGATGTTTTTTTTAATATCTGCGAAGCGGAATGACTTTAATACCCATATAATTTTGTTTAATGCCAAGCGTGTCCTTTTTTCTTAGTAATGTCCGAAATTGATTTGTAGCCCTTAGATCTGCGATACAACGGCTGATAATTGCTCTCATACTCTCACCCTAAGTCTGCTCTCATTTGAACCTGACTCTCTCTCTCTGTATATATATATATATATATATATATATATATATATATATATATATATATATATATATATATATATATATATATATATATATATATATATATATATATATATGAGTCCAGATCTGGTGTGAACCTATATTTTGTGCGAACTGGTGCAAACTAAATCCTGACCGTCCATCTTTTTAATTACGATGTGCACAGTAATTATAAATAAATAAAAAACGATCGCTCGAGTACCACTATTGCGCTCTCTCTCTCTCCTCTCTCTATCTCTGTCTCATCTCTCTCTCTCTCTCTCTCCTCTCTCTATCTCTCTGTCTCATCTCTCTCTCTCTCTCTCTCTCTCTCTCTCTTCCCCATTAAAGACGACTCCATTAAGCTCAGAGGAAGCCTTCTTTGCCGTCCAGTTAAACTCTCCATTTGCCCTAATTTGTGCTCCATTTGTACCGTTCTTCAATAGGTAAACTCTCCCTCTGATTGATATCAACTCCAATTGTTATTGATCTGATTAAGGATTTAGGGTTTTGTTTGGTTTAATTTCAGAGATAACGAATTGATTCTAGACTTACTAATTTGATTTATAATAGATATGTTTCAATAGTTGGCTTAATTTCAATGAGGGAAGAATGTGGCCTTTTGGGTTATGGAATATGTTTGCAGGGCTTCTGTTGTATGTAATGTTGGTTTGTTCTTAGGTCATGTCTTGGTATATCTCTCTAATCTCCAGCAAGACCAATAGTAGACTTGTTTTGTTGATTGTACAAACGCCATAATGTTAGAAGTTGCTACAGTGGAGTTAGGTCATGGTTTGTGTTTTAATTCACAAAACTTCTTATTTGAATTGGGTTTGATGTCTGCGTATGCCTATACATCAAAGGAAATGTTTGATTGACTTCACACATTTGGATGTTATGTTTAATTTGGATTTCATCTCTGCAAGTTGAATTTCTAAGTTCAAATAGATCTGACATTTTTTGAGGATTGGGTTAACTTTTATTCATAATTGGGTTAACTTTTATGTGTAATAGGGTTAACTTCTTTTAGAACAAGACTGACTTTGTTTCTGAAGAGGACTAATATTTATTTTGGGGTGAATGCGATGGACCATAAGAGCTCATTTTTCTAGATCCTTCTTGAGAACATTTAGAAACAGATCCGTTACCGTCATATTTATGAGTAGTTAACATAGGAATAGATTTCTTAAACTGGATGCTGTAGCTAGCAGTGGACTGGGATTTTGCGCAATGAACCAAGATTGGACTTAAATGTGTCATAAGCTAATTTCTGGAAATAATTGCAAAAGAACATCCTAAATGTTTTTATATGATTTGTTCTATGACAGGTTTAGTTGAGAATCTGCTTTCATTTTTTTTATTTATGCATATATGTGTTTTTTTGCTTTATTGTTTTGCTTTTTTTGGACTTTGATATGTTACATTTGACTGACAAAGGTACTCGAACTGTTTTGGATCTGTGAAATTGTGCGAACTAATTTGAGATTGGAGAAAATATTGAATTGAGCTTTAATTTGTAAGGAATTCGGAATTTATGTTCCTGATTTTGAGCTTGTTGTTCTTTTGCTGACTTTCTAGTTTTTCTTGGAAAGTTGAGGGGTGACAGAGAGTTTGAGTTGAGCTACTAAGGCATAATTTTGCTTGAAACAACGTAGTTTTAGGGAAATGGGATTAGAAGGAGAGAGAAAATGGAGGGGAGGATGAAGAAGTATAGTCACGTGAGTCCAGAGAGAGCGAAAGTGTGGATGGAGAGGTCACCGAACTACGGGCAAAATTTCAAAGTGGTGATTGTTTACGATCATCCTCATGTCAATTAATTTCCTGTGTCTTCCACTGCGGGTAGCTACAATCTCTACTTCTGGACTGATCTTGGTCTTTGCAATATAGTCCAGCTGATAGGGTTAACTTTTATTTATTGAAGGGTTAACTTTTATTTATTGAAGGGTTAACTTTTAGTTTTAAAAGGTTAACTTTTATTCATTGTAGGGCTAACTTTTAGTTATATTAGGGTTAAACTTTTATTCATTGAAGAGTTAACTTTTATTCGAATAGAAGTGACTTTGTTTCCGAAGAGCGTTTAACTTATATTTTTGGCTGAATGTGATGGATCTTTGATCAAAAGATAGAACCTCTACGTATGATCTTTGATCAAGGGCAAGGTCATCTAGATCTAAACAACATAGCTTACAAGAGCTGAGCTATGCACTCTGTGATTATAGAATGTTAAATCATTTGCGCTGGAAGTTGCTAGTTGATAATTATGTTCCATTTGAGTTCTTACATTGGTGCTTGATTGTTGTTGAGCTAAGATTGATTCTTTTTTTTCTTTCTTTTTTTTCCCCCTTAGTATCTCTCTGTGTTTCTGCTGGATGGATGATCGGGGAATTTCCAGGAAAAAGGAGCAGTTGGAACTTGGAGAGTCACAGGATAAAGGATGTGTGTCATACTGTCAGTGCATTGGAGCTGAGGTAGACTACCGGTGTCAATGGGGGTATAAGTTGACCTTGTTTCCCACTGAAAATTACCGAGTGCTGAACAGATGAGACGCGTTCATGATTACAGAAGTAGCCTTGTTGCTTGTTGGAGTGTTGGTAGATTTTGAGCTCGTAGTTTCATGTCTTAATGATAAGATTATGCAAGTAAAAAGAATTATTGGGAATACTTTGGTAACATGAATAGGATATGCAGGTCACACACAAATTTATATCTAAATGTTTTAGTGTACATTGTTTGTACATTGCACTATTAACATAAATTTATATAAACTTAAAATTGTTCTGATGCTCATGGGAGATAGACACTCACAAGCAATAGGAAATATAGCAGTAGCTCATGCTATAATGTCTTATTTGAGGAGCATCAGATATACAGAGAGGCTTCCCGGATTTCGGAACCATTTCATATACCCAAGCATAGATTTATTTTGTGGCTGTAGACTCACTGCTTTATTTTGTGGATGTAGACTCTTAACAACTGGGCGGCTACTCAGAATGGGGGTGCAGATTGATTCTGTGTAGTGTGTCTTGTGCGATTCTGATGAAATGAAACCATCTAGCATATATTCTTTCAATGTGCATGTGTAAGGGAGAACGCAAAAGAGGGATTGCCAGTGTAGATTTGGTATATATGTTATTATTGTTGCAAGCCTATTAGCTCGGATGGTAGAGCAATTGTGCTCTTGCACAAAGACGTGGGTTCAAATCCCACATAGGCTGATTAATAGAGATTATGTTTAGTACACTTTTATAGAGAATAGGGTTAACTTTTATTGAGATCTGGGTTAACTTTGTTTGGAAACAAGGTTAACTTTGTTTCATAATGGGTTCAAAAATGAGTATACACACCAACACACCTAAGATGAATGCACACACATAAAACAAACTGCATTGAACAACTGGTTTTTGCTCTCATGACACAGTTTGAAATGTATAAAATTATTGTGTCTTCGTCCTCTATTGCTACAGAAGATTGGAGTTTAGTACTTGAAAGCGTATTGTGTCCTTGATTTATTTAGAAGACTATTGGTAGCTTTATAAGCAGAAAGTGGATGTAGAGCTTCAACTTTCAACTTAAGTCTTGTATTAAAATTTAAAAGTTGTGTCTTGTGGTTAATTTTGGTGATTCTACATTAATGGCTATCTCTATTGTTCATGCAGCAATGAAGGTGAAAATATGTGCTGATTTATAGGATGGATAATACTTGCAGCTGCCGTATGCTACTTTCCGCAGCTGCTGATTGAGTGATGATTCCCTGGTGGTTTGTTGTTTTTCTAATGGATTTCTGCAGGTTAGTTGCTGCTGCGCTATAGATCTGCTATGTTACATTCCCTGCAGTTGTATCTGTTCTTGAGTCGTGCTGCAGGTCTCTTTTTCTGTTGGTCTATAGATCCGAAAGCTTTCCCCTTGTATGTATTTTTTTTTTGAGGTACCCCCTTGTATGTATTTTAGCTATTGTGGAGTTGGCTCAACTTGGTTGTGAAGAGGAAAATTGGATCTTAAACCTTGCAAAATCTGAAAACTCCACGCTTGGTTTCAGAGAGCTGCATCTTTTTCCGTTTTCAATTTGAACAAGGATGTATTGTAATCAATTGTTGAACACTCTTATAATGGAAAATGTGTATTTTGATGGATCATTGTGTAAACAGATAAGTATCTCACTACAACAGATGCATGATGCTCATGATTATTTAGTAGAGATCTCTTTATTGTTTTTGACAGATGCTCTCTTTCTTGCAAACTGAGAACTTTTTTTCCAAAACAGGGTCGACTTTGGTTAATAATAGACTTAACTTTTATTTAAAACAGGGGTAACTTTGATTAATGATAGGGTTAACTTTTATTAAGAAAGGGAATAACTTTGATTTTTTTGGTTTTTTGATAATTATGGGGATAACTTTGATTATAGGTTTAACTATTATTAATTAGAAGCCTATGTAGGAATCGAACCTACAACCTTTGTGCAATTGCACAAATGCTCTACCAATTGAGCTAATAGGCTAGTTATAAGAGAACAACTCTTAAGTACTCAAATCAAATAGCACAAGTATTGCATAATAAATTAAATAATGTATACAAAGCTCCTTGCTAGCACCTTGGATAAATGTATGCTTATGAACAAACTGCTCCACGACATATTAAAATGGTGGATAAAAGGGGTATAATGGGTTTGCCAGAGTGAAAAGCATACATGAATAACCAACTTTATTTATGTAACAAGCTTACAGAGAAGACTTATAGAACAAAAGACACCAGGATACACACATCCACACATCCACACATCCACACGCCCACACATGAACTACAATATAGCATATCTAAATCATGTTTCATTCTCTCACGTTCGCGAAGCTGTAAATTGGAACCATTTTCTCTTGTATCTTCATGAAAAATACCCACTTTAGATCTGCTTCTCTCCTTCTCACCACCATCACATTGCCCTAGTATGAATAAAAAGTTAATCCTATCATCTATAAAAGTTAATCCTATTATGAATAAAAGTTAACCCTAGTATAAATAAAAAGTTAACCTTGTTAAGAGTAAAAGTTAACCTTGTTAAGAGTAAAAGTTAATCCTACTGTGGAATAAAAGTTAAACCCTACTAGTACATAGAAAGTTGATCTTCTAGTAATCACTCTAACAACATGTGCATGGGCTCTTAGCCTCTTATCCTACTCCTCTGTTCTTCTCTTCCTCCTTTTTAGATCCAGTGTGGAGCAAAATCGACGAGTAGGATTTAGCACAAGTGCTGATTGTGTAAAGAAACAAGATTTGGTCATTAATTCTAAAATTTAAGCATGCCAAACAAGCAACAGATCCAGTTAAATAGGCTAAGTTTGAATTTAGATTATCAACCTCTAAAATGACCTCCTTCAACCATTTAGCTACATTGTGCGTGTGTTACTTTAAAGTATGTTTCATAGCTACTACCTCTGTGCTATGATGAAGACATTTTTAATATGCTTATAGCTGGAGGGCAGTAAAAAATGTGTATGTTTGCAAATTCAGTAGCTAAACTACTTGTATGTCCATCATATACAGCAAAGTGTGCACATCTGCCACAAAGCCTACAATCATAATAAGATAATTGTCCATCAATGGTTGTACTTTCATCCAAGTTACAAGCACAAACCTTGACACTAAAGATGAACAACTAAAAGCTCTTACGTGCCCAAACAAATGGAAACAGAAAAAGAAAACATACTAAAAACAGTATCTCACTCTGTAGCAACGTCTCCATCAGGTGAATGTGGCAATATCATATAGGCATGCATTTCAACGAGAAAACAGGAAAATACTTAATCAGCAACTTAAAACAGGAACCAGATGACCAAAAACAGATACAAATCAGAGTTTAGAGATGCTTGTCAGTTCTATGATAATTCACATTCATTACAGAAGAACCCTAAGCTACTATAGCACTTAGAAGGTGTGAGCGCCTTGGCCTTTCATGATACTCATTTAAAAGAGGTAGTGAGGATTTGTAAAGTGAGTTTTCTGTTTGAGAGGTTCTGTTTATTCAGAATTTATCTGGTGATTAATAAAATTGCATCAGTTACCCAAAAAAAAGAATTCTTATTATACTACTAGCAATATCATTTGAAAAAACACCTTAACACAACACCCTACTATGAATGTAAGTTAAACCCTAGTTTCTGTAAAAGTTAACCCTTCTATAATTAAAAGTTAACCTTCTTATGAGTTAAAGTTAACCCTGTTATCTATAAAAGTTAACCCTTCTATGAATAAAAGTTAATCATGTTATCTATAAAAGTTAACCCTTTTGATAATAAATAAAATTCCTTCTCAACTACCACCAAAAAAATGCTTACCTGCTTTGCGTACCACTAGAAACATTGACACGATTCTTAAAGAAAGATACTTGTATTAAAGAAATGACAAAAGTCAGCGATAGTAATGTGGCCCTATTAAAAAGAAGGGTAGACCTTAATACTTGAAGGGCCTGCAAATAGAATAGGATCATCATATGGCCTCAAAGTTCAAAGAATAGAGCATTGAAACATGCTATGCTGAAAATAGACATAAAGCCACCCCGAAAGTTAACTAAAAAGACACTAAAGTTTTAAGAAACAAGAACATATCCAAAACTATCAACATGTATTTATAAAGTAAGTATCTGATAACTTCAAAATGAATCTACGGCCAACTACAACTGGAGTCACCCCCATACTTAACCAGCTATAGCTGAAGCCACCCCCTACGTCAACTGAAGTCACTAGTGTGTGTGTGTGTGTTCATGTTGCTGAGCTATGTGTGTGTGTGAATCATGTGTGTGTCATTGAGTGTGTGTGTTCATGTTGCTGTGCTATGTGTGTGTGAATCATGTTGTACAAATTGATTAAACCTAAAAAGAGTATTCCTTTTTTCTACTGCTTTGTGTAATTGTGTGTTTTCCAAGTGCCTCTTTGTTTGTTAATTTTGGGTTTTTTGGTTTGTGGATGTTATTAATCATTTGTTTCAATTAATCAGTTAGTAGATAAAGACCCAGAGAAAGCAATCCCTTTGTTTTGGGCAGCCATCAATGCTGAAAATAGAGTGGATAGTGCACTCAAAGACATGGATAATGTTATGAAGCAACAAAATAGGGCTGATGAAGCTATTGAAGCCATTGAATCGCTTCGTAGTCGGTGTTCTGATCAAGCCCAGGAGTCTCTTGACAACATTCTTCTCGATCTCTACAAGGTATAATGTCTTTTATTATTCCACTCAGACCAGTTTTTGTATGATTGATTATTTTGAAGCAATAAAAAGAAAAATTGATAGTTAGAGAAATCAATGTTTCAAACATTACACCCACAGAACCCTAAAAACTAAATTCCAAACCCTAACAATCAATAGTCAATGTCATAAAAATTCATACCTTGCAATCTCAAATTTGCCTCGCAATTTGAAATCAGCCTTTGAATTCGAACACAAATCCTACTTTGATTCGCGATTTGCCTGGATTTAGAGTTGTTGAAGGTAGAGTTTGAGGAGAGAGAAAGAGGAGAGCATGGTTAGAGAACGAACGACAATAGCAGAGCAATAGAGCACTGTATACGCCTTCTTCTTTTTTTTTTTTTTTTTTTTTTTCTTTTTTAGAAGAAACTTCGATTTTATTACAATAATGCCACCGAACTTTTTACGAGATCTTAGCCATTGATTGATGATCCGACGGTTGACGTTTTAAGTTCGCATAGTTCGCGTATAAGGAGGGGTTCGCTCCTGAACCTAATTCATATATATATATATATATATTGATTTTTGTTCTTCTTTTTGTTATATTATTTTTGTTTTATAATTTTTGGGAGTGTGGCTTTGTGGAATGGTTTGGGGGTTGGTGTTAAGAACTTGAGATGGTATTTTCTTTTCTCTTTCTTTCGTTTTCATATTTTCCTTTCCTTTCCTTTATATTTTCCAGTTTTTATTAAATTATGGAGTAAAATATTAAAATTATTAAAAAAACTTCTAAAATGTAATCAACTGTACAATACTCCTTTAATTTCAAGGTAATTAAAAAATATAGTTATAGTTTCTCTCAAATTTAGTGTTCAGGAGTAGAGTTCTTCTATTTTGGCCTCTATGATTATAAGATTTGCATCTGATCAAACAAAAAAAAAAAAAGAAAAAAACTATATGATTTGCTTGGATTAGATTTCTATAGTTTTCTATATTGTCCACATGATTGCTCTCTTCTGGTAATTTAATTCTACATGGTATTTTCGGATCTCCTTTTTTGTCAAGGACTTCATTCCCTGCGAGTTTTAGATCTTAGGGTTAGAGTAGAGCACAATGCTTTTTTCTAATCCATGGTTTCCAGTTTGGAAAGGGCGGTGAAGCATTTGTGTTGACTAAGCACGAGGTGGAGGTAGTAGTTTGTGAGCAGGACACAAAGGATACAGAGGAGTTTGTGTACAACAAACGCAAGCCCAATTTCGATAGCTCATATCTCACTCATTCGGGCTCCTTTTGGATGGTTCAAACTTAAAAGTGCATTGAAAAACCTTTGAGTCTCATTTCAAATGCGACTAGCTTTAGGCCTATGTGATTTGAGGATGAGATATATCCGCAATAGTAAGGAGTGGTGAGATTTGACACACTTCTAAGTACTATGCTTGTATCTCATTCGTTATGAATGTGTTTTGGGCTCATGATATGTCATGAAAGCCATTTTAATAAGAAATCCACGAATATAAGTCTCACAACTCAATCTATCCCCCAAAGTGAATTAGAATTATATACTGGTTTGACCCTAAAATTCATTTGACCATAACTCTTAGGTTCGGGCTCAATTTTTGACACGCAATGTGGCATTGAAAAACTTATGAATTAGGCTATCCAATTAGATGAGACAAATGGTATTTGATCAAAGATTTATTCTAACAAGTTAAGATAAGGTCTTAGCTTTCCGTTACCACTCATATCAAGCTCTGTAAATGGAAGTTGATGGCATTTATTTGGGTGTCTACAAGCTGTAAAAACACTCGCCTTTCAGCGCTAATTAAATTTTAGTTGAAATTTGCGGTTCTTAAAAAAAAGATGATGTATTTGATCAAAGATTTATTCTAACAAGTTAAGATAAGGTCTTAGCTTTCCGTTACCACTCATATCAAGCTCTGTAAATGGAAGTTGATGGCATTTATTTGGGTGTCTACAAGCTGTAAAAACACTCGCCTTTCAGCGCTAATTAAATTTTAGTTGAAATTTGCGGTTCTTAAAAAAAAGATGATGATTATTATGATTATTGCATGATTGCGGAATTAATAAACAAATAGTGAAGTCACCGCCAATTTTTAAGAAAATATTTGGAAACCATCAAAGTGCACCCAATTTTGATTGGGAATTGACTCATAAAATCCAATATGGCCAAATATTGAATTCAGGGGTTTGAGTACGAAAAGATAAAAAGAATCTTATCTAAATCGCTCGTAGTAAAGCCTCTAGTAATCTCATCCATATTGATTCTTAATTCACATTGCAAGGTTCCAATCAACCCGGTCGTCCAAGATCCTAAATTAACTAGGTGGTTTGGAAACCAAATTATTAAAGTTATCGCTTTGCACATAATTATCCAATTGCATGCATTTTAATTAATAAGTAAAACCAAACAAATAATAAGATAAAAGAAATAAATCTCCACATTACTGTTCTTGCTAAACGCGTCAAATTGCATATGCACACCAATGAAATTGTTAGTAACTTCAATGGAAGTGAAGTAAGAAATATAAACAAAATAATAAAAATATACTAATATACAATCTAGGGCTAACTATATGCAAAAACCCAATTATATACTAATATGCTAATTAAATATCCTAATCATGCAAAGATGCAATACTTACACTAAATAAACATGCATTATCTTGGAATTAAACTAATTAAGACATCCAAATCAATTATCTAGATATGAACATTATTCATAACAAAATTATCTAAGCATGATAGAGTAACTAACGCAATTAAAATAATCAAAACATGCCATACAAATGAACTATAATCATAATCATAATCAAAGTAAAACATGATTTGAAAAAGAGTTTTGAAAGATTGAGAAAATATGTTCTCAGGTTAACCTTTGTTGCACTAGAATTGAATGCCAATTGCTCTTGTATTTTCTCTTGCTTTTGGGTATGGAGTTACTCTTGAATAATGCTTGAAGAAGGATTGAATTAATGTGATTAGGGTTGTATGGGAGAGAGGAGAGAGTAATTAGGATTCTCTTGAGTTGAATCCCGTAATATTGAGTTCTAATCCCGTAAAATTGTGTTTAGAGAGGTATTTATAGGGATTGGCCCAAAGAAAATAGGAAATTAGGTTTCCTAGGCCAAAAACGGTCCAGCGGCCATGGGAAGTGCCGTTGGGCCAGTGACCAACCGCTGGTGGTGGAGCCGCTGGGGCCGATGGTCCGACTTATTGTCGCCGCTCCCACAAAAAGACCATTGGAGGGCTCGTTTCACCTCCGGTTGACCCGATCCTTGGTGTGACGTATTCCTTGTTCAAAGGGATTTCTTTTAACATATTTTGGGCTCATATAGCATAAGTATCCAATGAGTTATGTTCCGAACACTAGAGAGGTGTCTGTTTCAACGCATTAATCAATCATCGGATAATATCTCCTTCGTTTCTTATGGGATTTTGGCCCACAATACACCATTGGAAAGATAATTCAAAGGGGAATACAATCCTTGTGGGATCATACTCCAATTCATCATTTTATGGATAAAAATCAGTGTTGGACAGTGATATGCGGGTATGAGAACATCGCTGTTAGGCCATAACTTCATTAAATCATAACTTTTGACTCCGGTATCCTTTTGGGACAAATGAGATGGCATTGGAAAGTTTATGGAAATGCTTATTTGTGGGTATGAAAATTAATGATATCTTGAGTGAATATGGGTAAAGGATTTCAAATTAGCATAAGTACTTGAGCATTGATATATTTTTTTTTAAACATGATTATAGGTTATCATCATTGGGCGCTACGCTAGGGGGGACACATTTGTGTGTCTACAGAAGCTCCCAATCTGGCCGAACTTTTGAAAAGCGAAGGTCAAAGAATTGCCACAATTTACCTGCACGTTTAGAAAACAAAACAAGTATAATGGAAATCAAGTATTTCGATCGAACTTGCGTGAACAAGCGGTCAAAGTTACCTTTAAGGATAATAATGTCGAGGAGAGTGTACCTTGATAAAACTCTTGATCGATCTGTCTTGGCTGACGATATAGAGTTGCTTTGCTTGTGTGTAAAACTCAAATGGACCCGCTTGGGCTATCACCTGAAGATTTCTTTTTTTTTTCTTCTTTTTTCTTCTTTTGGAAAGTAAAGAGATTTTTATTACTTACAAATGGATATGCAATGAGTACAAAGCAGTAAGCTGCACTCCAAACACACTTACAACTCTCCTACATGTTGTAATACAATAAATCTATCTACTACCCTTTAGAAAGCCAATAAGGCCTCCTACTATTCATATGAATAGTACCCATCTACCCTTTAAAACACCAACAAGGCCTCCTACTATTCATATAAATAGTACCCATGTTTAGCCCTCCTAATACCCTCTTAGTTATCTGTAATTATATATAAACCATTGTCTTTCATCCAAATCAACCCTTGCTGAGGTCCACAACCTTCTTCTAATAATTGGATAAAAGAACTTTACACCCATCCAACTTAGCCCAGATCCACAACCTTTATTTAATAATTTGATAAATTAAAAAAAAAAAAACTTACACCTTCAAGGGCTTCAACCAACGAGCCTTCTTTCAATCAAATAAAAAAAAAAATTCTCTTCTCAAATCAAAACAACCGACATACAATCTCCTTCTCTTTCTCTCTGTCTCTCTCTCTCTCCTAATCCCTTACCTCTTCTACCATGGAAATCGGGTTCAACCCCCCCCTATCTCTCTCTCTCCTCAGCCCTTACCTCTTGTACCATGTACTCAACCGCCACAACCAGTTTTCAGGCTTAAGCCCATACTTTCTAGGTTATGGGTATCATTCCTCTACTCTATGTCACGTCCATCACTCTCTCTTTTTTCCCCTCCTTCTCTCTACTACAGCTATCTACCTTTTTAGTAATATTGTACTCCCTAATCCATGAAGTGGTATAATTGATTTCAATTTCAGGTTTGTTCTTCTCTCTTTCTAAATTTTGTACAAAATACTTGCAATTTAACACTGTTCTTCTTAATTTCTTTGGCTCCTACAAGAACATGGGCTTTTATTTGACTTGATGCTATGTGAAGAACAATTAAATTGGGAATTTCAAGTACTATTATCTCCCACTCTCTTTAATTAGTGTCCTTTTTTTTGGGATGAATCTCTTTGTTGAATCCTGATCGACGGTTTGGTGAAATTAACCTGATGTCGCTTTTAGTTTAAAAAAAAATAATTTAGTCAATGATTTTCATATGGTAATTGGCATATGTCAGGTGAATTCAATTTATGGATATTGACAATCAAGTTCTATTAGTATAGGTTTTTTAAAATGTGTTTTCAAATTATTAATAGAATTGAGGATCATAAGAGATTTGCATTTTTAGGCCAGGAGCCAATTACACTACTACAAAAAAAAGATATTGCGGTGCTCCGAAAGTGCTGCATTAAGCTATAAAAATGTTGCCTTATACATAAGGCGACACTTTTTGGAGTGCTGCCTTTGCTCGCGTTGCATTTGCCTAATGCAACGTTTTTAAGAGCTAGTGCAACGTTTTAAAAAAACGTTGCATAGTGTAGCACTTTTTTTATAAAATCAATGGCATCGCTTTTAAATATGAATTGCAGCGCTTTTTTAAACTGATCTTATTATGTAGTACTTAAATCGAAGTCAAGTTTGGTCTTCTCTCTCTCTCTCTAGAAACTACACCACACTGACGACACTCGCTCAACCCCAGTCAGAGGGCTCAATTTCGCTCGCTGGCGGCTGGTAGCTGTCGATAGACGCTGCCTTCTCGCCGGCGAGGCCCTGTTGTACAGTAATTTCAGGTATTTCTTTTTTGTTCTTGGAGTTTTGTTCAGATCTGGTCATTCTAGGCACTGGTTGGTTGTTGCTTTAGTGTAATTGATTAGGGGCCTTAGTTTCCTTGGTTTTCTTGTGTTTGATTTGGGTTGCTGATCATGAATTCCAAAACTTTTCTATTCGATCTGTTGAATGTTCATCTTTGTACTGAGGATGATGATATGGTGGAGGATGATTTGTGTCAGCTTTTATCTCATCTGGAGGGTCCTCGAGATATTCTTTTCCATGTTAATCTTCTAAAGGATCAAGGGAATGATTGGTTCAAGAAGGGTAAATTCAAAAATTCTCACTTATGTTATGATAAAGGTGCAAAATTACTTTGCTTTGGTATGCCCATGTGTGATGATGATCAATAATTTATTTTTCATGATTTGGCTGTCTCCTTAAACTTGAATCTTGCTGCTTGTGCTCTTAAATTTCGGGATTTTCGTCGAGCATGTACTCTTTGTTCTATTGTTCTGGGTTGGGTTCCTTCACACACCAAAGCTTTGTTTAGGAGAGCTATTGCGTCTTTGGAGTTAGGTTTTCTTGAGGATGCTCACACTGACTTAATTAAGGCTAAAGCTAGTGAGCCTAACAATAAGGATGTTCTGCGGGAATTGGGAAATGTTGAGAAGTTGCTGGGTTGTGGCTCTAGGGCCAAAAGGAGTATTGGGGAAATTTCAGGTGAGTGTCAGGACAATAAAGGAAAAAAGGTCCTGATATGTGAGGAAGATGAAGCTTCCTGAAGTAGTTCTAACCAATTTGTGGATCATAGTTTTGTTGCAAAGGAGCTTAGTAGCTCATCTAGTTGTGTGAGTCCTGTAGAACCGATATGTGCAGTTAAAGACACTCATTGTATTGAGAGTGGGTCTGAATGCTCTGTTGTTATTCATGGTGTGGTGGATTTTCATGAGGGTATGATGGTGGATTCGAAACTTGATGACGCAGCTAGTTGTTTGAGTAATAACAAGGGTCTTGCTGAGCCTAAATTACGGTTTTACAACCGACAAAGGCAGGGCTTATGTATTCGTATTTCTCCAGTGGTTTAAGACCTTGTGCAGCATGGTAAAGAGGTCATTTTCTCCCATCCTGGTGGTTCTGCCATTATGATGGTCATAGTTCGGCATGTTGAGAAGTCTCATAGCACGGTGACAACCCCCAGTGATTCATCCATGATGGCTTCTGTTAATGGCTCGGCTTCAAGAGATTCTGTGAATTTGAACCAGTTTGCAAATTTGAGCCAGTCTGTTTGTAAGGATGGTGCTGGTGTCGGAGCTTCTCAATTATCCTGTGTGTCTCATTCGAATGCTTAGTCTTCTTTGGATATGAGTGGTAAGACTTCTCTTCGTGCAGATCCAGTAGGTTTTATAATCTCTACCATGTCAAGTCCTCAACACCGTTCAAGCTCGCGAGACGCTCGTTCGTCTGCGTCTCCATGTGTGCCACTTCGAGGAAGAAAGCTGATTTCTCATAGGAAGCTGATGGCTTGTGTGGGGACCAAGCGGATAAACGCACTGATTCATCCTAATGTTCTGGATTCCCCAAGAAGGAAAAGAATTTCCCTTTGATCGTAGTAGTGTTGTTAGTTGTAGTACTAGTGCCTAGTTGTGGTCAAGTTGGTTTGTTTGGTTTTAGGTGTTTTGTTTGTATTTTTGTATATTTCTGTATTTCATGTTGCCCAAAAAAAAAAAAAAAAAAAAAAAAAAGAAAAAAAAAGAAAAGCTGATCTTATTACAAATATTATTGTCAAAATAAATAAATAAATAAGCCCCATGGGCCTACGGACTGAGCAGTGAGCACTATCTCACTTCCCTTTACAAAGGAATTTATTCCTCAAATGTCTGAGGTGGTCCTCGAGACCTCTGACCCTACCTGGAACATAACCTCAGGGCCCAACCACTCCACTCAACTTCACATGTTCACTTTGATGAACGTAAGTGTATATAACATGTTTTCCATTTCCTTTATTTCATTTTGTCATTTCGTTTTTTTTTTTTAACTTCTCTTTGCTACAAATGAAATCAGATACTATAAGTTACTCTAATTAAAATTGTGGTCAATAACTTTATTGTTTTTCCTATTTTATTATCTTCACCATTTTCATTATGCCTTTTTTTTTATTTCAAATTCAAATTAAAACCCATTAGAAAATAGAGCAAGTTTTGTATAAGACCAACTTACAGAAAAATGTGGGTCACTATTTAGAAATATAGGGGTCACTTATTATGAGCAATACATGACCATTGTTTCACTAAAAAGGACCATCGTCCATACAAGACCGTCTTAAATAAGTTTTTATGTAGAAGAGACTATCTCTGCTAGGTAGTGTCAAAATTGATTAAAAGTACGAGCTTTACAGAACGGCGGGTAAGTGTCTGTTTTGTATCTGCCTTTGTGAGTTGGTCCATATTTGTGAGTTGGGTGAACTCGTTGTCGTCTAAGTCCATTAGCTTTGCCGGCCCAATTAGTCTTGAACTTTCCCGAGGATCGGCCACAATTGGTCTCACCTCTTTTAGGACTAAGTCTCCTTCTTTTAGTCCTCTAGCCTTGAATCATTAGTCAAAATGCCTCGCCATCCTTGCTTGGTAGACATAACCATATTGTAGGGCATTTAGTCGTCTTTCATCTAGCAAGATTAATTGGTCATACCGGGCTTGAACCCACTCTACTTCCGGTAATTCACTTTCCAAAGCTATCCTCAAAGAGGGAATTTCTACCTCGACTGGGAGTATCGCTTCCATTTCGTATACTAAAGAATAAGGTGTTGCTCCCGTTGAGGAACGAATGGTGGTTCTATATCCCCATAAGGCGAATTGTAGCTTCTCCGGCCAATCTTCGTAGTTTTCCGTCATCTTAGCTATCATTTGTTTCACGTTTTTGTTTGCGAATTCTACGGCTCCATTTGTTTGTGGCCTGTAAGGTGAAGACTGGCGATGTTGAATTTCAAACATAGTGAAAAGCTTGGCAACATCCTTTTTGAATTGGGACCCGTGATCACTTATGATCTCGTTGGGCACCCCATATCTGGTGATGATGTTGTCATGTATGAAGTTTGCCACGTGTTTGGACGCTATCCTTGCGTACGAACGAGCTTTAACCCATTTGGTAAAGTAGTCTACCGCGACTAATATGTATTCATGGCCTCCTTTTCCTGTGGGGGTGATTTTTCCAATGATGTCAATACCCCATACAGAGAACGGCCATGGTGAAGTGAATGTATGTAAAGGGGTAGGTGGTCTATGTTGTAAATTAGCGTGCAATTGGCAGCGTGTGCACTTTCTCACGTATTCGATGCAATATTTTTCCATCGTAGTCCAATAGTATCCTTGCCTTAGGATTTTCTTGACCAAGGTGAGTCCATTCATGTGGGGACCATATACGCCATTATGTATATCGCTCATGACTTTGAGGACCTCGCGTTCTTTTAAGCACAGAAGATTTAACCCTTGTGGTGTCTTTTTATAAAGTTTGCCTTGCACATGTATGTATTGTGCGGCTAGTCTTCTTAAGCCTCTTTGTGCCCTAGGTGTGGACTCTGGAGGATAAACGCCTTTGGCGAGTAAATTGAGAATGTCGGTAAACCATTCTTCCTCTTCTTCCTCGTTGAGGCATACTTCAAGTGCATTAGAGAAGGCGGGCTCAGTGCGCCTTCGAATGTGAATGGGCATGGAGATTACATCATCTGGAATATTAATCATAGAAGGCATCTTTGCTAAGGCATCTGCGAACTGGTTGTCATCTCTAGGAAGGTATGTGAAATGGACATAAGTGAAATATTTGGCTATCTTTTCAAGGTATTCCTGGTAAGGTGCCAGGGACTCGCTTTTCACTTTCCATTTTTTAGAAACTTGGTTTATGATGAGAGTTGAATCTCCATATACCTTTAGATCCTTAATTTGCAGTTCTATTGCCGCTTCTAGACCAATGATGCATGCTTTATATTCGGCGCCGTTGTTGGTTACCTCATGATCTAACTTGACGGCTATGTGAGTATGTGCACCTTCGGGGCTGACTAATAACACTCCTACGCCATAACCCTTTTGGTTTGATGCTATGTCAAAGTATAATTGCCAAGTGTTCTCCTCGACACTCATTATTCCTTCATCTGGAATGTCATGTGTAGCATCTTCACTAGTAACTGGGTTTTCGGCGAGATGTTCAGAAATGGCATGTCCTTTGATCGTCTTTTGGTGTTCAAAAGTTAGATCGAATTCTGAAAGCATGACGGTCCATCTTGCTATTCTTCCACTAAGGATGGGTTTTTCGAACAAGTACTTTAACGGATTCATCCTTGACTTTATATGAACGGAATGTTGTAGCATGTAGTGTCGAAGCTTCTTGGTTGCAGTGACCAATGCGAGACACGTTTTCTCTAGGGTGTAGTATCGTGTTTCGTATTCTAGGAATTTCTTGCTAAGGTAGTATATTGCCTTTTCGTCATTCTCCACCTTTTGGGCCAACATAGCACCCATGGCGGTTTCTGTAACTGTTAGGTATAGCATAAGTGGTTTTCTCGGAATAGGCGGAACCAGTACGGGTGGTTTAGCTAAGTATTCCTTAATCTTGTCGAAGGCTTGCTGGCATTGATCATCCCAGGCAGATTTAGTGCCCTTTTTGAGCTTCTTGAAGATGGACTCGCATGTAATAGTCAATTTGGATATGAACCGACTTATATATTGGAGACGTCCTAAGAATCCTCTTATCTCCTTTTCATTTTTGGGAGATGGCATATCCCTTATGGCTTTGATTTTGGTAGGTTCGATTTCAATACCTCTTGTGCTTATGACGAATCCTAAGAGCTTGCCCGAAGTTACTCCAAACGCACACTTTTGAGGATTTAATCTCATGTTGTAATTCCGAAGCCTGTCAAAGAATTTCCTTAGAGAGGGTATATGCCCTTCTCTCTCCTTTGATTTAATGATCATATCGTCTACGTACACCTCAGCCTCCTTGTGTATCATGTCATGTAGAAGGGAAGTTGCGGTTCTTTAGTATGTTGCTTGATGCGTTGGCATCAAGCTCCTGTCTTCACTTAAGTTCCATACAATCTGTTCTTGGTCCATCAATGATACTATCATGTTCTATGGCACACTTTTAGTACATGGTGGCTTCATCAATGGTCCTAGGGGCCTTAATGTCCTTTCAATGGCATTAACCTGATTAGTCCGTACATTATTAGTCCGTACAACATGCCGTGCACATGCCCGTACACAAATAACCTTGCAATTAGCTTAATTATCATGATTAGATGATTAACATGGTTTTTGTCCGTACAAATGTTCGTACACATGTTCGTACTTAGTTAGCTTAATTATGTTGCATGTAATTAGTTAATTAGGATGTTTTAATTGCATTTTGAATTCCCTAAGTAGCTGCTGAATGAGGAGAGTCTAAAAGCACATGGGATGGATAAGGATGAAGCTTGAGGCTCCTCTTACAGCTCACCCACGTTTGTCCTTGTGCAAGGACAAGCAACAGCTGTCAAGTGGTCCAAAACGGAAGGAAATGCGCTCCAAATTGTACTGCACGTATTTGGCTCATTTCTGGGCAAAATACTGAAGTTTCATTTTGCTTGGGCACTACTCTTGGACAGCTCACCCTTTCTAGAGTATTCTTAGGTTATTAGGGCACATTTGTGACCCCTATAAATATGTAAGAACAGCTGATGTAAAAGGCACTTGATGATGATGAATGAAAATATGAAATGGCTGCTGCCTTTTGCTTACAAACCTTGTTGTTCTTTATAATGTCCTTAGGGATATTTGGTGAAACAAGTAGTATCCTTTAGCCTTGACTTGGTGGTTAAATCCTTTATAGTCTTGGTGGTGGTGCTATCTATCCTCCCTCTTCTTATTTTTCGTTTCATTTACTTCGTTTTCAATCTTTACAATCGCAAAACAAACAAAATATTATCAAAATACCCATTGTTCGAAAACGAGCTAAAACTTTCAGTTTTGCTAATGCAACAGTTGGTATCAGAGCTTTGGTTTTCTTAGCTCGTTAATTCAGAGGTTTTTCTTCATTGAAAAGTCCTCTTTCACCTGGTTTTGGTTTCAAGGAAAAAGGTTGAGATTTGGGTACTCAAGTAAGCATTTTCCCTCGGTGACTCCTGCTGGACGTGCGATTGGACCAAGCTGAGGATCTTTGTTTTTCGAGGCGTTTCAAAAGGTAAAGGTGTCAAATTTGATACTTTTCTGAGTTCCTTAGACATTTATCTTTCGGAATATCTTGGTGGTTTTTCTTAAATCGTTGTGGGTTGGAGCAGTTTATTGTGAGAAGTTGCTATATGTGCTGAGCGTGAACTAGGATCTTGTTTGTTGTGTTGCTTGTTTGTTCTGGATTTTACCTGCATATTTGTGGTGAACCTTGAGGGATTTCTAACTGGTTATCTTATTTGGGGTTATATCTTTGTTATCCAAGTGGTTTGAAGTTAAAAGGTTGAGTCTTTGGCCTTCATTGGTGCTCAAACATTTTGTTGGTCCTGCTGGGTTGCGAACAGGAGTCATGTTGGCATTTTGCTCATATCTCAAGATCTAGAGATTAAGTTTATGTCTTTCTTACTCCTATAGCCTCCTAATACCTTATACTACAAATTATCTTGGTAGATTTCGGGTTTTGTCACCCTTGTATGTAAGAAATTTTGAGATTTGTTGAGCTGTTCGTGTACACGGAAAATTTGGAATTGCTCTGTTTGAAGTTGAGCTGTTGTGAGTGATTGGCGTTTGTTCTCTTATGGATCTTTGTTGAAACTGGAATTGGGTGTTGAATTATTGGATAATTTTGAGTATTCATTGCATTTGATTGTCTTATCCCGTCACTCCACAACACTGAGTCCACAAAGAACCCAAAAACAGCCCAAACACCATCCGAACTCAAACACAACCTAACTCCAAAAAAATGTCTTGTCTTTATGATACCAAGTATAATGATGATGACTTAGAGATTGACTTTCCTAAATTTGGTGGGTTTCTCTATTCTGAAGATTTTTATACGTGGCTTGAGACGGTGGACGAATGGTTTAAAGTCTTGGAGTTTTCTAATCGCAAGAAAATAGAACTTGTGACGAGTTCTTTCGATTGTGATGCTTTGATTTGGTGGGAACTCTTAGAAATCAGAAGAAGAAGGATTGGAAAGGGGAAAATACAAAGCTGGGGTGAGATGAGAGAAGAACTCATTAGAAAGTTTGTGCCAAAGTTCACGTCACGAGCTTTTTACACTCCACACAACCATGAGCATGTGGCTAACATGAAAGCTCGTGAAAATGAAGCTCCCACAATTGTGAGCCTAGAGGAATGGCGAATGATTGGAGAAACATTTGAAGAGCCAACTTTAGCTCAAGAGGAAGACAAGGGCAGGTTCGAAATTGTTCTTGAATCAGCAGCTCTTGAACAAGAGTTACAACACTCTAGTGATATAACTATCATTTGTCATGAGGTTATGCAAGCAACAGCTAAGACAAGCGCCTTTGTTACTTCTCAATGTGAAACCCCAAGCAAACAGGTGGTAGAAGAGATTGTTAGACAACCCCTCGTGAAAGGTCACAATGGCTCCTATAATTCTTTTACTGTCAATGAACAAACCCAAAATGAAGAAATCAGCATGTGCATCATGAAAGAGCCGTTTCAAGATCTTAAGCTCAAAAGAATATTACCTTGCTTATTATCTTCTTCTTGTTCTGAAATGATCAAACAATTGAACTTCTCTTTGTTTGAGTGTGTACCTCGAAGGTACAAATCAGATTGGACGGATTTTAATAACTTTTCTAGAGTGGGGATTGGTACAATCGTGCCACTGTTCTTTGAGGTACAAATGCAGTAATATTGTAAAGATGTCATGAGATCAATTGGGGCTTGGATTAGAGGCCGTATTCGGGATGGAAAGTTCAGCACCTACTTCATTGAGCTACATTGGAAAGCTTTCTACTTCCAGGACTTGAGGGCAAGTCCTAAAACAACACCGGGTGTATGATGCGTTGGCATCAAGCTCCTGTCTTCACTTAAGTTCCATACAATCTGTTCTTGGTCCATCGATGATACTATCATGTTCTATGGCACACTTTTAGTACATGGTGGCTTCATCAATGGTCCTAGGGGCCTTAATGTCCTTTCAATGGCATTAACCTGATTAGTCCGTACATTATTAGTCCGTACAACATGCCGTGCACATGCCCGTACACAAATGACCTTGCAATTAGCATAATTATCATGATTAGATGATTAACATGGTTTTTGTCCGTACAAATGTTCGTACACATGTTCGTACTTAGTTAGCTTAATTATGTTGCATGTAATTAGTTAATTAGGATGTTTTAATTGCATTTTGAATTCCCTAAGTAGCTGCTGAATGAGGAGAGTCTAAAAGCACATGGGATGGATAAGGATGAAGCTTGAGGCTCCTCTTACAGCTCACCCACGTTTGTCCTTGTGCAAGGACAAGCAACAGCTGTCAAGTGGTCCAAAACGGAAGGAAATGCGCTCCAAATTGTATTGCACGTATTTGGCTCATTTCTGGGCAAAATACTGAAGTTTCATTTTGCTTGGGCACTACTCTTGGACAGCTCACCCTTTCTAGAGTATTCTTAGGTTATTAGGGCACATTTGTGACCCCTATAAATATGTAAGAACAGCTGGTGTAAAAGGCACTTGATGATGATGAATGAAAATATGAAATGGCTGCTGCCTTTTGCTTACAAACCTTGTTGTTCTTTATAATGTCCTTAGGGATATTTGGTGAAACAAGTAGTATCCTTTAGCCTTGACTTGGTGGTTAAATCCTTTATAGTCTTGGTGGTGGTGCTATCTATCCTCCCTCTTCTTATTTTTCGTTTCATTTACTTCGTTTTCAATCTTTATAATCGCAAAACAAACAAAATATTATCAAAATACCCATTGTTCGAAAACGAGCTAAAACCTTCAGTTTTGCTAACGCATCATTGCTCCCGCGTTCTTCAACCCGAAAGGCATGACGGTGTAGCAATAAGTCCCCCATTGGGTAATGAAAGTGGTTTTCTCCATATCTTCTTCAGCCATTTGTATTTGGTTATACCCTGCATAGCAGTCCATGAATGATAAGAGGGCATGTCCTGCGGTATTATCCACCAATACGTCTATATGTGGCAAGGGAAAGTCGTCCTTTGGACTTACCTTGTTAAGATCCCTAAAGTCAACACACATCCTTACTTTGCCATCCTTTTTTGGAACGGGCACTATGTTAGCAACCCATTCGGGATATTGAGCAACCCTGATAAAACCCGTTGTGAGCTGTTTTTGCACCTCCTCTTTGATTTTCAGTGCCCACTCAGGCTTCATTCTCCGAAATTTCTTCTTTACGGGCTTTGAATCCGGATTGAGCGGTATTGTATGCTGTGCTATTTCGCGACTTATTCCCGGCATATCTTTGTAGGACCAAGCGAAAACGTCTATGTATTCTTTTAAGAGATTTATAAAGCTTTCTCGCTCTTTGGGAGTTAACGATAAGCCTATGCGCACTTGGCGCGGCTCTTGATCGTTTGCAAGATTGATTAATTTTATTTCTTCCACAATTGAAGTCTTTTGTTCATGCTCTAACAATGCTTTAGTTACTTCTTTGGGCAATTCTTGTTCATCTTTTGAATTATTAGCTACTAAGTAATTCAAGAAGTAAGCAGAATCAGTTATTATTTCATTGATAGGGAAAACTGAAACATCAACTGAGCCATTATTATTGGCTTTAACATCTTTAGACTTGCAAACGGAATTAAACATAGATTTGGGTGGAACACCCGACTCTACTATATTAGACTCGTCTTCGGAATCGGACTCGGTCCGGTCGGAATCAGTGTCGGAGTCAGGCTTGGATTCTTCGGAGATCGTGATCTTGATCTTCTTTCCATTGGCTCCTGTCCAGCTTATAGTACGTTTCTGCTTTGTGAGTTGACCCTCGTTTGGAGTGATCAACTTAGTTAGGTCAAAGTTTGCATCCTGAATTGCATTATTGACATTATGGAGCTCTTCATCTTTTGGATGGCGATGCTCTTGTCCAAATAATAGACCCAAAGCATTGTTGGGTGTGTTCTCAACCCAATCAAAGTTCACCCTCCTTCTTACATGCAAAGGAGGGATGAAGGTGATTCTTCCTTTGTTAAGAGTGTCGGATAAGGCCTTATATCATACGAACGACCCCTTCAATGACGAGGTCTTGTATCTTGCGTTCCAGGTGCACACATTCGTCCATATGATGTCCCCTTCCTCAGTGATAGATGCAAAAAGAGGTATGGTTCCAGTCCTTACTCTTATTTCCTGGATCTAGATCAGGTGTTGGCCCAATGGGCCCTAGAATACCTTTCCAAAACAGGTCCTGAAAGATTTGAGTTGGGGTTGAAAGGATGGGGGTGTATACCCTTTTTGGCATTTGGTTATGGTACTCTCTCTCGAGATTGGCGATGTTTCTACAGCTGTATGGTTGAACTTCTATGAGATCTTGAATTCTGTGCTTCAACGCCAACACTCTTCAGTGTCGTGGCCTGTTCCCCTGTGGTAATTGCAAAACTTACATGGGTGCCAGGCGATCCCTGGAGAGACAGGATCGGGGGTTGGTCCCAGTGGTCGTATAATTCCAATGCTTATGAGTATCTCAAGAGTGTGAGTCAGATGGAGAGGTAGTGGGGAGAAGTTTCTTTTAGTCATATCCCTCATGGATGGGACGTGACTAAGTGGGAGACTTACGCTTGGGTGGAGGATAGATACGGAATGCACTTCTGCGTCCTCTCTTTCTTTCCTCTTCATCTCGATGTTAGTTACTTCAGTGATTTCCTTGACCAACTCCTCCAATGATTTCTTGGGGGTGCTGTTGGTTGTGTGAAGGTCATCCTCCTCATCACTATCCCAAATTCCGGCCACCTCTAGATGGAGGGAGTCAATCTTAAATGGTGGGACACGATGTCCAATTGGCACAATCAGGCGAGAGGGGTCCTTTTCCTCTTCTTCATTTGTAATGACGAAAACTACGCCTAGAGGATTGGTGTTGTTATTTGGAGTGGGAATATTCTTTGGCTTGGGAATAGTCTCATTGTCAAAAAGATCCTGGATTTTACTGTTGAGTGTCCAACACTTCTCGGTGTCATGTCCTTTTCCTCTATGGAATTTGCAATAAAGATTAGGGTTCCATGACGGGCTCCTCTTTTCGACGTCGGGATCCGGAGTGGGGCCCACGACATTGAGGTAGTCATTCTTGACAAGCTTTTCCAAAGCTTTAGCATAGGTCATGCCCAATGGGGTGTATTGCCTTTGCGGTTTGTCGTAGACAGCATTGATTTCATTAACCTTGTTGGAAGAGTTTCCCGAATTGGGGTTCTTCTTTGAGTTATAAGCACCTTTGTTGAAGAAGTCCTTGTTTTTCTCCTTTTTGGGTGCTTGATCATCCTCTATGAGCAATTCCACACTATTGAGTTGTGCATATGAAGTAACTGCTTGGTATTTGAGAGGATTCAAGTAAGGAGGTTGTAAGTTCTTGACGAGTTTCCGAATTTGCTCTTCCTTGGATGGACGGTCGAGCATTTCGGCCACTTTAGTTCTCCATTTCTTGACAAAATCAGTGAAGCTTTCATTTTCACCTTGCTTGATTGCTTCCAACTCTCTCATGGTGGTTGGTTGGATGACATTGTCGGCATACCTAGTGAGGAATAAACTGGACACTTTGTTCCATTCCTGAACCTGATTGGGCTCGAGCTTGAAAAACCATGCCCTAACAGTGGGGTCCAAGGTTTGTGAGAAAAGGTGAATATAGAGGTCGGGATCTACTTCTCTTAGGCCCATTGCAGTGGTGAAAGCCCTTATGTGATCTTTTGGATCATCGGTCCCTTTGAAGATGGGGACTTCAGGCATAGAGAACTTTTGTGGGAGCTTCCCCTTGATGTGAGAGGAGTATCCTTCGGCATTGATCATGTAGTCACTTATGATCTTGTTTTGAGTTAGAGCTAACTCAAGGTTCTTAATTTTAGCATTTAGCTCTTCCACCTTGTCATCTCGAGGTGGAGGATCATCCTGGTTAAGATGGTCAGCTTCTTTGACCTTGCTCTCTATCCATGTCACACGGTTTCCCATAGTTTCCAGCATTTTCATCATTTCAGTCAACATCTCATTGGTGGTCTTAGGTGGTGGAGGGGGCATATCATCTTCGGCCATTTCAGTCAACTTAGAACAAGATTGTCGATACGGAGGGGGAGTAACAAATACTGCCAGGCCTAGCTTTGCTCGAAGGGGGAGATTCCAATACAAGCTTCCTAACCAGACGTTGATTACTATGATCGTGTTCCGAACTTTTCGGACCGACTGTTTTCTTCCCAATCCTGGACAGCGGATAAGACGTAGAAAAGGAAAAACTAACAAGTTACACGAAAGAAAAGTTTTAAAACAAAGATGGGAAGTTTCTATCTAGGATGTTCTATCAACATAGTTACCCTTGGGGACTAAGTAATGGGTTTAGGTCAAAAGATCTCGACTCAATATTGGATAAACAAAAGATATTATCCTCTTGACTAAGAAGAGAGGGGAGAGATATTATCTCGACTCAATATGGGATAAAGCAAAAGATATCATACTCTTGACTAAAAGAGAGGGGAGAGATATTATCTCGACTCAATATGGGATAAAGCAAAAGATATTATACTCTTGATTAAAAGGAGAGGGGAGAGATATTATCTCAATCTCAACTCAATATGGGATAAAGCAAAAGATATTATACACTTGACTAAAAGGAGAGGGGAGAGATATAATCTCGACTCAATATGGGATAAAGCAAAAGATATTATAAAGATTCTAGACTCGATCTTAAGACAAAATCTAGACTCAAAAAAGGAAAAGATCCTAATTGGGGACTAACCTAATATTCTATGACAACCAAAAAGACTACGCAAAGATTGCGTTCACATATGGGCAAACAGCAAACAACGCAATATGACCTGATTATGCAAATCTAGCATGGACATGGGACTGAGTTTCAATCTAAAACATCGGATCTAGTTCATGCAATGGGGTAGGCTTAAGGGTTTTGGTCAAAAGGTACTCATGATCAAGAATGTACTACAATCCAGGGGATGCACGACAATGTGAGGCATTCTAGTTATCCTACTCGTCGAGTGGACGAATGCGTAGGAAGGTACATGAGGTGGGGGGATCCATGTTGCTTGGCAAAGAAGAATCGAGTGGATTCTCACCAAGACACTTCACCACACTCCATTGGCTAAAAACTGGTTTGAACTTGTAAAAACAAGTTTGGAAGTCGCGCAAGCGCATGCACATGAATGCAAAGAATGCAAATTAATAATGAATGACAAGTCACAAAATAATAATAAGAACACTCAAGGCAGTGAACCAAGAAAAAATAATTATAATGAATCGATTTTCAAGTTACACCCTCTTAATCAGGTCCCCAGTAAAGTCGCCACTGTAGGCTGCCGTATTTTTCTCCCCTCTTTTCAGCGTGCCTCACCTTCGGCCCTCTTTTCAGTGGGTCGGGTTTTCCAGACAACCTGGGAGAGCGCGTTGGGTGATCGAATTTCGTGAATCTTTTAGTGTATATGCACATGGAGATTTTTGTACCAAGGACATGATTAAGATTGTCGGAAGTCGCCACCAAATTTTGAGGTAATTTGGAAACCTTGGAGATCAAGTCGATAGTCTAGAAAGACGTCAACTCAACTCCTGTGCACCCCAATCCCTATTGGGGAAATTGACTTCATTAATGAGTTCGAGGGCGTAGGTACGAGCTAGGAAGGTGTTAGGCACCCAACTCGCCCGTTAACAACAACGACCCTTACTAATCGATTCAATATAATTATTAATGCTACGGTTCCAAACAGGGTTCAGTTCGTCCAAATTCCTAGTTTTAACTAATGGGTTTGAACAAGCATTGTTAATGTGACCACTTTTAACAATTTATCAAGTTACATACTTTTTATTGCTAGGAAACGATAAATATGCTAAAAAGCTGCGAGTTAGAAGACAAACAAGGTAATCCATCCACCAATTCACAAACAAAGCATAATTCAATATAAAGCAATAAATAATAAATATGCATTCATTCATCCATTCATTAGGCTTAATACAAGCCCTGTTGCCCAAAACGCGTCATGCATGTACATATCACATAAACCAAATTTGTTAGTAATAACAAGCAATATAAAATTTATTGAAAACCCTGAGGTTGGATTACCTGGATGCTCACAATGAACTTATTGGGTTGTATTGCTTGAATTCATGGTCTTGATGAAGTATAAAGGTTTATTTTTGTGGTGCTAGGGCTAATCCTAAAGAATGAGTAGAATCAGAATTTAGGGTTTATAATATGAGAGAGAATCTCCAACCTTGAGAGGAAAATCTCCAACCTCTTAGAGGAAAATCTCCAACCTTGAGAGGAAAATCTCCAACCCCTTCAACTAAACCCTAAGGTTTGCTTATATAGAAGAGAGGGAGCTGCCAGGGTTTGGCACGGAAATCGAATAGGCCTTGAATTTTGCCGTCCGCGAGAAAGGGTCCAGGCGGCCAAACCGCTAGGCCGAGCGGCCAAACCGGCAGGCCAAGCGGTCAAGCCGCTTGGCAAGCGACTTAGCCGCAAGGCAGGCGGTCAAACCGCTTGTCCTAGCGGCCACCGCTTGAGCCCAAGCGTGGCCTCTTGGACTTGGTGCGGTGTGCCTGCTTAGGCGCTTGGCATGATTTTCGTGCTGGAGAGGCTCTTCCGAGGGGGTCCACGCGGGATTGACTGAGCTCCCTTGTTTGACCAAGGGTTGACATCTTGGGTTTGGGTTTCCTTTCGGGCCCTTAGGTTCAAAGAGGCCTATCTCTTAGTTTTGGACTCCAATTGAATTGAGTCCAACTGGTTTGGATCACCTGTACAAAACGCTTCTACTGGCTAATTCAAATGAACTGGGCTAATCATCAGAGCAATTATTCTCGCAATCCAAGTTCGAGCAAAATCCAATCCTTTCATCATCGGGTTTTTACGGGGACTTATTATAGACACAATTTTTGGTGTCTACAGTAGGTAACCTTGCTAATCTCAACCCGATCACGCTTGTCCGTTGGTCCTAATTAAAAACAATTACCGAGAAATAATCAGTAAATACGAAAATCCAAACAGTGCTGAAATTATAAACTAATATTTTTATTACATTCCTTGATTTATTCCAACCAATCTAGGCTTTTCAAAGTCCGGATTCGGACTCCAAACGAGTACAGAAAAATAAAAACAATTATTGAAAAAAATAATGAAAATACGAAATTAATTGAAACGAAATTATTAAATGAAATCCTAATCGGTTTTTCGAGTCTAGGCCGTGATACACCAAGTATGGGGACCCACGACCTAGCCCATCACCAAGACCACCACCCACCGACCTCCATGATCGGCGGTGGCTCGCCGGAGCACCGGCGACGGAGGAGAGAGCGAGAGAGCGCGAGAGATCGCTAGAGAGAGAGAAATTGCGAGAGAGAGAGAGAGCGACTGAGAGAGGGAGGAGCGACGGACAGGGCCCAGTCGCGTTGACCACTCGCCGACGACCACCCAGGCGCGGCGGCAGCGCGACAGTCGCGGTTCAGCAAAACAGAGGAGGGGGAAAAACAGAGCATGAAATAGAGAGAAAGAAAGAGAGAGAGGGAGGGGGATTACCGGCGGGAAGAGGAGGCCGGTGGCTGGCCTGGTGGCCGGCGACAGCAGGGGGAGAGAGAGAGAGAAGGTGTGCGGTGGAGAGAGAGAGAAACCGTGAGGGAGGAGACAGAGAATTGGGGTTTTTGGCTCAGTTTTTGCAACTGATCAACTGGCCCATCTCTTAGCTTATATAGGTATTTGGTCAAAGAAAGTCGAAACCTACTAGACCTAGGATTATTTTCTGATTTAATTGCTAATTAAAAACAATTAAAACTAATTAAATGCTAATTAAAACCAATTTAAAACAATATGAATAAGCCTTATTCATATACAAAAATAATTTTAATTAAATCCCTCAATTTGATAATTATAAATCCCGAAATTCCCATAATAATAATTAATATTATTATGGCTTAATTTGAGTAAATCGAATCGTTAAATAAATATACGATTTAGATCTCCGAAACTATTTATAAATGAATTATAAATCGATATTATATTATAGAAAATATTGGGGTATCACATTCTACCCTTCTTAAAAGAAGTTTCTTCCCGAAACTTGAAACATGAAGTAATCACTTCTCAACGAAACGAGTTTACCCATATGAAGGTATAAAACGATTTTAGGACAACGACAATGCAATGCGTGTACTACGGTTGTGATCTAAGTCGATTAGCAATGCAGCATGCAACGCTAGAACATGCAAGTCGTGCAAAGCGATAAACAAAAGACGAATTTACTAGGTGTGACATTCTACCCTCCTTAAAAAAGGTTTCGTCCCGAAACTCAAACAGAATTAGTACCTTCGATAAAGAGTTCTGGGTACTTCTCGCGCATCATGGATTCAGCTTCCCATGTTGCATCTTCTTGACTATGACGGGACCAAATTACTTTCACAATCGGAACAGTCTCTGTTCGAGTCGAGCTCTCTTTGCGGTCGGTGATCTTGATTGGACGTTCTTCATACGTCAAACTCTCATCAAGTTCGATCGTTTCAGGTTGAACGACATGAGTTGGATCATGTACGTATCGCTTCAGTTGAGAAACGTGAAACACATTGTGGACTTTTTCAAGTTCCACAGGCAAAGCTAAACGATAAGCAACCTCGTCAATCCTTTCTAGGATCTCATAAGGTCCAATGTAACGAGGACTCAATTTTCCCTTACGACCAAAACGCATAACGCCCTTGGTAGGAGATACTCGCAAAAGTATCTTGCTTCCCACCTCAAATTCTTCAGGTCGACGACCTCTATCTGCATACGATTTCTGGCGATCTTGTGCACATCGCATCTTCGTCTGAATCACCTTTACAATGTCGACAGTCTGTTGGATCATGTCAGGACCCAAAACTGCAGTCTCGCTAATGTCGTCCCAACATACAGGCGATCTACACTTCCTACCACACAAGGCTTCATATGGTGCTCGATCGATGCTCGAATGATAGCTGTTGTGGTAAGAAAATTTGATCAATGGAATGTGTTTGTCCCACGAACCTTCGTATTCGAGGGCACACGCTCGAAGCATATCCTCTAGAGTCGGGATCGTTCTTTCCTTCTGGCCATCTGTTGCAGGATGAAAAGTGGTACTAAACTTCAATTTGCTTCCGAAAGCTTCTGGTAATTTCTGCCAGAAGGGAGAGAGAAATCTCGAGTGTCTATCAGAAACTACACCTAGGATGTTTACAAGTACAAACAAGCTTCAACTGAAGCTTTTGAATGCATTTACGCGTTTTAAAAGCTCATACGAGTAGGGTGAATGCATTTCTTAAGTGTTGTATATTAAGAGAAAGCATCCAAATACTTTGTTTGTTTTCATTTGAGTGTAAAACTACACCTAGGATGTTTACAAGTACAAACAAGCTTCAACTCAAGCTTTTGAATGCATTTACGCGTTTTAACAGCTCTTACGACTAGGGTGATAGAAATTGAGTTCTTTTGTGTCGTATATTAAGAGAAAGTATCCAAATACTTTATTTGCATTCATTTCAGTGGGAAATAACACCAGGGATGTTTACAAGTACAAACAAGCTTCAACTCAAGCTTTTGAATGCATTTACGCGTTTTAACAGCTCGTACGACTAGGGTGATAGAATTTGAGTTCTTTTGTGTTGTATATTAAGAGAACGCACCCAAATATTTTGTTTGCATTCATTTGAGTATGAAACTACACCAAGAATGTTTGAATGTTTTAAAGTACAAACAAACTTCAACTCAAGCTATTGAATGCATTTACGCGTTTTAAAATCTCATACGAGTAGGGTGAAAGAGATTTGAGTTTTTTTGTGTTGTATAATAAGAGAAAGCATCAAAATACTTTTGTTTGCAATCATTTGAGTGTGAAACTGCACCTGGGATGTTTACAAGTACAAACAAGCTTCAACTCAAGCTTTTGAATGCATTTACGCGTTCTAAAAGCTCAAACGAATAGAGTAAAAGAGATTTGAATTCTTTTGTGTTGTATATTAAGAGAAAGCATCCAAATACTTTTTTTGCATTCATTTGAGTGTGAAACTACATCTAGGATGTTTACAAGTACAAACAAGCTTCAACTCAAGCTTTTGAATGCATTTATGCGTTTTCAAAGCTTATACGAGTAGGGTGAAAGAGATTTGAGTTCTTTTATGTTGTATATTAAGAGAAACCATCCAAATACTTTGTTTGCATTCATTTGAGTGTGAAACTACACCTAAGATGTTTACAAGTACAAACAAGCTTCAACTCAAGCTTTTGAATGCACTTACGCGTTTTAACAGCTCTTACGACTAGGGTGATAGAAATTAAGTACTTTTGTGTTGTATATTAAGAGAAAGTATCCAAATACTTTGTTTGCATTCATCTGAGTGTGAAATAACACCAGGGATGTTTACAAGTACAAACAAGCTACAACTCAAGCTGTTGAATGCATTTAAGCGTTTTAACAGCTCGTACGACTAGGGTGATAGAATTTGAGATCTTTTGCGTTGTATATTAAGAGAAAGCACCCAAATGTTTTGTTTGCATTCATTTAAGTATGAAACTACACCAAGAATGTTTTAAAGTACAAAAAAACGAATGCATTTACGCGTTTTAAAATCTCATACGAGTAGGGTGAAAGAGATTTGAGTTCTTTTGTGTTGTATATTAAGAGAAAGCATCCAAATACTTTGTTTGCTTTCATTTGAGTGTGAAACTACACCTACGATGTTTACAAGTACAAACAAGCTTGAACTCAAGCTTTTGAATGCATTTACGCGTTTTAAAAGCTCATAAGAATAGAGTAAAAGAGATTTGAGTTCTTTTGTGTTGTATATTAAGAGAAAGCATCCAAATAATTTGTTTGCATTCATTTGAGTGTGTAACTACACCTAGGATGTTTACAAGTACAAACAAGCTTCAGCTCAAGCTTTTGAATGCATTTACGCGTTTTAAAAGCTCATACGAGTAGGGTGAAAGAGGTTTGAGTTCTTTTGTGTTGTATATTAAGAGAGAGCATCCAAATACTTTGTTTGCATTCATTCGACTGTGAAGCTACACCTGGGATGTTTACAAGTACAGACAAGCTTCAACTGAAGCTTTTGAATGCATTTACGCGTTTTAAAAGCTTATACGAGTAGGGTGAAAGATATTTGAGTTCTTTTGTGTTGTATATTAAGAGAAAGGATCCAAATAATTTGTTTGCATTCATTTGAGTGAGAAACTACACCTAGGATGTTTACAAGTACAAACAATATTCAACTCAAGCTTTTGAATGCATTTACTCGTTTTAAAAGCTCATACGAATAGGGTGAAATAGATTTGAGTTCTTTTGTGTTGGATATTAAGAGAAAGCATCCAAATACTTTGTTTGCATTCATTTGAGTGTGAAACTACACCTAGGATGTTTACAAGTACAAACAAGCTTCAACTCAAGCTTTTGAATGCATTTACGCGTTTTAAAAGCTTATACGAGTAGGCTGAAAGAGATTTGAGTTCTTTTGTGTTGTATATTAAGAGAAAGGATCCAAATAATTTGTTTGCATTCATTTGAGTGTGAAACTACACCAAGGATGTTTACAAGTATAAACAAGCTACAACTGAAGCTTTTGAATGCATTTACGCGTATTAAAAGCTCATACGAGTAGGGTGAAAGAGATTTGAGTTCTTTTGAGTTGTATATTAAGAGAAAGCATCCAAATACTTTGTTTGCCTTCATTTGAGTGTGAAACTACACCTAGAATGTTTACAAGTACAAACAAGCTTCAGCTCAAGCTTTTGAATGCATTTACGCGTTTTAACAACTCTTACGACTAGGATGATAGAAATTGAGTTCTTTTGTGTTGTATATTAAGAGAAAGTATCCAAATACTATGTTTGCATTCATTTGAGTGTGAAATAACAGCAAGGATGTTTACAAGTACAAACAAGCTACAACTGAAGCGTTTGAATGCATTTACGCGTATTAAAAGCTCATACGAGTAAGGTGAAAGAGATTTGAGTTCTTTTGTGTTGTATATTAAGAGAAAGCACACAAATGTTTTGTTTGCATTCATTTGAGTATGAAACTACACCAAGAATGTTTTAAGGTACAAACAAGCTTCAACTCAAGCTTTTTAATGCATTTACGCGTTTTATAAGCTGATACCAGTAGGGTGAAAGAGGTTTGAGTTCTTTTGTGTTGTATATTAAGAGAAAGCATCCAAATGTTTTGTTTGCATTCATTCGAGTGTGAAACTACACCTAGGATGTTTACATAAACAAGCTTCAACTGAAGCTTTTGAATGCATTTACGCGTTTTAAAAGCTTATACAAGTAGGGTGAAAGAGATTTCAGTTCTTTTGTGTTGTATATTAAGAGAAAACATCCAAATACTTTGGTTGCATTCATTTGAGTGTGAAACTACACCTAGGATGTTTACAAGTACAAAGAAGCTTCAACTCAAGCTTTTGAATGCATTTACGCGTTTCAAAAGCTCATACGAATAGGATAAGTGAGATTTGAGTTCTTTTGTGTTGTATATTAAGAGAAAGCATCCAAATACTTTGTTTGCATTCATTTTAGTGTAAAACTACACCGAGGATGTTTACAAGTACAAACAAGCTTCAACTCAAGCTTTTGAATGCATTGACGCGTTTTAAAAGCTCATACGAGTATGGTGAAAGAGATTTGAGTTCTTTTGTGTTGTATATTAAGAGAAAGCATCCAAATACTTTGTTTGCATTCATTTGAGTGTGAAACTACACCTAGAATGTTTACAAGTACAAACAAGCTTCAGCTCAAGCTTTTGAATGCATTTACGCGTTTTAGCAACTCTTACGACTAAGGTGAAAGAATTTGAGTTCTTTTGTGTTGTATTTTAAGAGAAAGCACACAAATATTTTGTTTGCATTCATTTGAGTATGAAACTACACCAAGAATGTTTTTAAGTATAAACAAGCTTCAACTCAAGCTTTTTAATGCATTTATGCGTTTTAAAAGCTCATACAAGTAAGGTGAAAGAGATTTGAGTTCTTTTGTGTTTTATATTAAGAGAAAGTATCCAAATACTTTGTTTGCATTCATTTGAGTGTGAAACTACACCTAGGATGTTTACCAGTACAAACAAGCTTCAACTCATGCTTTTAAATGCATTTACACGTTTTAAATGTTCATACGAGTAGGGTGAAAGAGATTTGAGTTCTTTTATGTTGTATATTAAGAGAAAGCATCCAAATACTTTGTTTGCATTCATTTGAGCGTGAAACTACACCTAGGATTTTTACAATTACAAACAAGCTTCAACTCAAGCTTTTGAATGCATTTATGGGTTTTAACAGCTCTTATGACTAGGGTGATAGAAATTTAGTTCTTTTGTGTTGTATATTAAGAGAAAGTATCCAAATACTTTGTTTGCATTAATTTGAGTGTGAAATAACACCAGGGATGTTTACAAGTACAAACAAGGTTCAACTCAAGCTTTTAAATGCATTTACGCGTTTTTACAGCTCTTACGACTAGGGTGATAGAAATTGAGCTCTTTTGTGTTGTATATTAAGAGAAAGCATCCAAATACTTTGTTTGCATTCATTTGAGTGTGAAACTACACCTAGGATGTTTACTAGTACAAACAAGCTTCAACTCAAGCTTTTTAATGCATTTACGCGTTTCAAAAGCTCATACAAGTAGGGTGAAAGAGATTTGAGTTCTTTTGTGTTTTATACTAAGAGAAAGCATTCAAATACTTTGTTTGCATTCATTTGAGTGTGATACTACACTTAGGATGTTTACAAGTACAAACAAGCTTCAACTCAAGCTTTTTAATGCATTTACGCGTTTCAAAAGCTCATACGAGTAGGGTGAAAGACATTTGAGTTCTTTTGTGTTTTATATTAAGAGAAAGCATCCAAATACTTTGTTTGCATTCATTTGAGTGTGAAACTATACCTAGGATGTTTACTAGTACAAACAAGCTTCAACTCAAGCTTTTGAATGCATTTACGCGTTTTTACAGCTCTTACGACTAGGGTGATAGAAATTGAGTTCTTTTGTGTTGTATATTAAGAGAAAGTATCCAAATACTTTGTTTTCATTCATTTGAGTGTGAAACTACACCTAGGATGTTTACTAGTACAAACAAGCTTCAACTCAACCTTTTGAATGCATTTACGCGTTTTTACAGCTCTTACGACTAGGGTGATAGAAATTGAGTTCTTTTGTGTTGTATATTAAGAGAAAGCATCCAAATACTTTGTTTGCATTCATTTGAGTGTGAAACTACACCTAGGATGGTTGCAAGTACAAACAAGCTTAAACTCGAGCTTTTGAAAGCATTTACGCGTTTTAATAGCGCTTACGACTAGGGTGATAGAAATTGAGTTCTTTTGTGTTGTATATTAAGAGAAAGCACCCAAATGTTTTGTTTGCATTCATTTGAGTATGAAACTACACCAAGAATGTTTTAAAGTACAAACAAACTTCAACTCAAGCTTTTGAATGGATTTACGCGTTTTAAAATCTCATACGAGTAGGGTGAAAGAGATTTGAGTTCTTTTGAGTTGTATATTAAGAGAAAGCATCCAAATACTTTGTTTGCATTCATTTAAGTGTGAAACTACACCTAGGATGTTTACAACTACAAACAAGCTTCAACTCAAACTTTTAAATGCAATTACGCGTTTTAAAAGCTCATACGAATAGGGTAAATGAGATTTGAGTTCTTTTGTGTTGTATATTAAGAGAAAGCATCCAAATACTTTATTTGCATTCATTTGAGTGTGAAACTACACCTAGGATGTTTACAAGTACAAACAAGCTTCAACTCAAGCTTTTGAATGCATTTACGCGTTTTAAAACCTCATCCGAGTAGGGTGAATGAGATTTGTGTTCTTTTGTGTTCTATATTAAGAGAAAGCATCCAAATACTTTGTTTGAATTCATTTGAGTGTCAAACTACACCTAGGATGTTTACAAGTACAAACAAGTTTCAACTCCGGCTTTTGAATGCATTTACGCGTTTTAAAAGCTCATACGAGTAGGGTAAAGGAGATTTGAGTTCTTTTGTGTTGTATATTAAGAGAAATCATCCAAATACTTTGTTTGCATTCAATTGAGTCTGAAACTACACCTAGGATGTTTAGAAGTACAAACAAGCTCCAACTCAAGCTTTTGAATGCATTTACGGGTTTTAACAGCTCTTACGATTAGGGTGATAGAAATTGAGTTCTTTGGTTTTGTATATTAAGAGAAAGTGTCCAAATACTTTGTTTGCATCATTTAAGTGTGAAATAACACCAGGGATGTTTACAAGTACAAACAAGCTTCAACTCAAGCTTTTGAATCCATTTACGCGTTTTAACAACTCGGACGACTAGGTTGATAGAATTTGAGTTCTTTTGTGTTGTATATTAAGAGAAAGCACCCAAATGATTTGATTGAATTCATTTTAGTATGAAACTACACCAAGAATGTTTTAAAGTAC
This sequence comes from Tetragonia tetragonoides, assembly GCA_038025085.1. Classification (NCBI taxonomy): domain Eukaryota; kingdom Viridiplantae; phylum Streptophyta; class Magnoliopsida; order Caryophyllales; family Aizoaceae; genus Tetragonia; species Tetragonia tetragonoides. The sequence continues at coordinate 22,826,146 of CM076141.1, forward strand.
AAAGAAACTTCAACTCTAGCTTTTGAATGCATTTACGCGTTTTAAAAGCTCTTACGACTAGGGTGATAGAAATTGAGTTCTTTTGTGTTGTATATTAAGAGAAAGCATCCAAATACTTTGTTTGCATTCATTTGAGTGTGAAACTACACCTAGGATGTTTACCAGTACAAACAAGCTTCAACTCATGCTTTTGAATGCATTTACGCGTTTTAAAAGCTCATACGAGTAGGGTGAAAGAGATTTGAGTTCTTTTGTGTTGTATATTAAGAGAAAGCATCCAAATACTTTGTTTGCATTCATTTGAGTGTGAAACTACACCTAGGATGTTTACAAGTACAAACAAGCTTGAACTCAAGCATTTGAATGCATTTATGCGTTTTAAAAGCTCATACGAGTAGGGTGAAAGAGATTTGAGTTCTTTTGTGTTGTATATTAAGAGAAAGCATCCAAATACTTTGTTTGCATTCATTTGAGTGTGAAACTACACCTAGGATCTTTGCAATTACAAACAAGCTTCAACTCAAGCTTTTGAAGGCATTTACGGGTTTTAACAGCTGTTATGACTAGGGTGATAGAAATTTTGTTATTTTGTGTTGTATATTAAGAGAAAGTATCCAAATACTTTGTTTGCATTAATTTGAGTGTGAAATAACACCAGGGATGTTTACAAGTACAAACAAGTTTCAACTCAAGCTTTTGAATCCATTTACGCGTTTTAACAACTCGGACGACTAGGTTGATGGAATTTGAGTTCTTTTCTGTTGTATATTAAGAGAAAGCACCCAAATGATTTGATTGAATTCATTTTAGTATGAAACTACACCAAGAATGTTTTAAAGTACAAAGAAACTTCAACTCAAGCTTTTGAATGCATTTACGCGTTTTAAAAGCTCATACGAATAGGGTAAAAGAGATTTGAGTTCTTTTGTGTTGTATATTAAGAGAAAGCATCCAAATACTTTGTTTGCATTCAATTGAGTGTGAAACTACAGCTAGGATGTTTAGAAGTACAAACAAGCTCCAACTCAAGCTTTTGAAAGCATTTACGCGTTTTAACAACTCTTACGATTAGGGTGATAGAAATTGAGTTCTTTTGTGGTGTATATTAAGAGAAAGTATCAAAATACTTTGTTTGTACTCATTTGAGTGTGAAATAAAACCTAGGATGTTTACAAGTACAAACAAGCTTCAACTCAAGCTTGTGAATGCATTTACGCGTTTTAGAAACTCATAAAAATAGGGTAAAAGAGATTTGAGTTCTTTTGTGTTGTATATTAAGAGACAGCATCCAAATACTTTTTTTCCAATCATTTAAGTGTGAAACTACACCTAGGATGTTTACAAGTACAAACAAGCTTCAACTCAAGCTTTTGAATGTATTTACGCGTTTTAAAAGCTCGTACGAGTAGGGTGAAAGAGATTTGACTTCTTTTGTGTTGTATACTAAGAGAAAGCATCCAAGTACTTTGTTTGCATTAATTTAAGTGTGAAACTAATCCCAGGATGTTTACAAGTACAATCATGCTTCAACTCAAGCTTGTGAATGCATTTACGCGTTTTAGAAACTCATAAAAATAGGGTAAAAGAGATTTGAGTTCTTTTGTGTTGCATATTGAGAGAAAGCATCCAAATCCTTTGTTTGCATTCATTTGAGTGTGAAACTACACCTAGGATGTTTACAAGTACAAACAAGCTTCAACTCAAGCTTTTGAATGCATTTACGCATTTTAAAAGCTCATACGAATAGGGTAAAAGAGATTTGAGTTTATTTGTGTTGTATATTAAGAGAAAGCATCCAAATACTTTGTTTGGATTCATTTGAGTGTGAAACTAAACCCAGGATGTTTACAATTACAATCAAGCTTCAACTCAAGCTTTTGAATGCATTTACGCGTTTTAAAAGCTCATACGAGTAGGGTGAAAGAGATTTGAGTTCGTTTGTGTTGTACATTAAGACAAAGAACCCAAATGTTTTGGTTGCATTCTTTTGAGTATGAAACTACACCAAGAATGTGTTAAAGTACAAACTAGCTTCAACCCAAGCTTTTGAATGCATTTACGCGTTTAAAAGCTCATAGTAATAGGGTGAAAGAGATTTGAGTTCTTTTCTGTTGTATATTAAAAGAAAGCATCCAAATACTTTGTTTGCATTCATTTTGAGTGTGAAATAACACCAGGGATGTTTACAAGTACAAACAAGCGTCAGCTCAAGCTTTTGAATGCATTTATGCGTTTTAACAGCTCTTACGACTAGGGTGATAGAATTTGAGTTCTTTTGTCTTGTAATTAAGAGAAAGCACCCAAATGTTTTGTTCGCATTCATTTGAGTATTAAACTACACCAAGAATGTTTTAAAGTACAAACAAGCTTCAACTCAACCTTTTGAATAAATTTACGCGTTCTAAAAGCTCATACGAGTTGGGTAAAAGAGATTTGAGTTCTTTTGTGTTGTATATTGAGAGAAAGCATCCAAGTACTTTGTTTGCATTCATTTGAGTGTGAAACTACACCTAGGATGTTTACACGTACAAACAAGCTTCAACTCAAGGTTTTGAATGCATTTCCGAGTTTTTAAAGCTCATGCGAGTAGGGTGAAACTACACCTAGGATGTTTACAAGTACAAACAAGCTTCAACTCAAGCTTTTGAATGCATTTACGCGTTTTAACAGCTCTTACGACTAGGGTGATAGAAATTGAGTTTTTTTGTGTTGCATATTAAGAGAAAGTATCCAAATATTTTGTTTACGTTCATTTGAGTGTGAAATAACACCAGGGATGTTTTCAAGTACAATCAAGCTTCAACTCAAGCTTTTGAATGCATTTACGCGTTTTAAAAGCTCATATGAGTAGGGTGAAAGAGATTTGAGTTCTTTTGTGTTGTATATTGAGAGAAAGCATCCAAATACTTTGTTTGCATTCATTTGAGTGTGAAACTACACCTAGGATGTTTACAAGTACAAACAAGCTTCAACTCAAGCTTTTGAATGCATTTCCGCGTTTTAAAAGCTCATGCGAGTAGGGTGAAAGAGATTTGAGTTCTTTTGTGCTGTATATTAAGAGAAAGTGATGCGGGAGCAAGTGTACAAAGTAAACAAAACAACCATGGAACTAGCAAGCGAACATACATTCTTGTTTACATCGAGTTCCTTTGGTGGTTATGCATTAAATTGACTCCTATAAAGATAATTACATGGAGTTGCCATACAAGGTCGGGATTAAAGCTCTTATTATATGATCACATTCGTTATCAGGATTCCCGTAATTTTGACAGCTTCTACACTGGTTCGTATTTTAATCATAACTCACTCATACGACATGGGATCATGGTGATTCAAAGTTCTGTAGAAAGCTGGAAACGACATCTAAAACTCCCATGCTTTGAGTTTTCCCATATTCAGAACGTAACAGAGTTGAAAAGGCAATTGAAGGTACAGAGCAAAACTAATCCAGCGGTTTTGAGCCTTGGGCGCCAAGTAATTAGCTGTTTGAGTTTGATTTCGTTTGCCTATTTCCTTAATTAGTTAGAATATGTTTAGGAGAGTAATAATATGATTGTTATTAGTATTAGAAGTCCATTAGGTGTTAGGAAAGCTGTTAGTTAGTCCGTTTTACAATTGTAGTCAGTTTCGTAGTTAGTTTCCTATTCGGACTAGGATTAGGATTCCGAATAGCTTTAGATTTTCTTTGTCTATAAATAGGGGAGAGCTTGCTACTGTAAACTCATGCTTTGATGATTAATTATTGAATACGTGAGTATTTACCCCTCAAACTGAGTGATTCAGGTTGAAACCCTTACGAGTGATTGGTGAGTTGTTCTTGAGTGATTCTTGAACAAGATCCCTTTGTGTGATACTATCAAAGGTTAATTTCCGTTTTGTTACTTATTTCACATCAACTTGGTATCAGAGTGAACAACCAAGGAAGAAAGGGAGATTGATGCGGGAGCAAGTGTACAAAGTAAACAAAACAACCAAGGAACTAGCAAGCGAACATACATTCTTGTTTACATCGAGTTCCTTTGGTGGTTATGCATTAAATTGACTCCTATAAAGATAATTACATGGAGTTGCCATACAATGTCGGGATTAAAGCTCTTATTATATGATCACATTCGTTATCAGGATTCCCGTAATTTTGACAGCTTCTACACTGGTTCGTATTTTAATCATAACTCACTCATACGACATGGGATCGTGGTGATTCAAAGTTCTGTAGAAAGCTGGAAACGACATCTAAAACTCCCATGCTTTGAGTTTTCCCATATTCAGAACGTAACGGAGTTGAAAAGGCAATTGAAGTTACAGAGCAAAACTGTTCCAGCGGTTTTGAGCCTTGGGCGCCAAGTAACTAGCTGTTTGAGTTTGATTTCGTTTGCCTATTTCCTTAATTAGTTAGAATATATTTAGGAGAGTAATAATCTGATTGTTATTAGTATTAGAAGTCCATTAGGTGTTAGGAAAGCTGTTAGTTAGTCCGTTTTACAATTGTATTAAGTTTCGTAGTTAGTTTCCTATTCGGACTAAGATTAGGATTCCGAATAGCTTTTGATATTTTCTTTGTCTATAAATAGGGGAGAGCTTGCTACTGTAAACTCGTGCTTTGATGATTAATTATTGAATACGTGAGTATTTACCCCTCAAACTGAGTGATTCAGGTTGAAACCCTTACGAGTGATTCGTGAGTTGTTCTTGAGTGATTTTTGAACAAGATCCCTTTGTGTGATACTATCAAAGGTTAATTTCTGCTTTGTTACTTATTTCACATCAAACTATACCTAGGATATTTACAGTTACAAACAAGTTTCAACTCAAGCTTTTGAATGCGTTTACGCGTTTTAAAAGCTCATACGAGTAGGGTGAAAGACATTTGAGTTCTTTTGTGTTGTATATTAAGAGAAAGCATCCAAATACTTTGTTTGCATTCATTTGAGTGTAAAACTATACCTAGGATGTTTAGAAGTACAAACAAGCTTCAACTCAAGCTTTTGAATGTATTTACGCGTTTTAAAAGCTCATACGAGTAGGGTGAAAGAGATTTGAGTTCTTTTGTGTTGTATATTAAGAGAAAGCATCCAAATACTTTGTTTGCATTCATTTGAGTGTGAAACTACACCTAGGATGTTTACAAGTACAAACAAGCTTCAATTCAAGCTGTTGAATGAATTTACGCGTTTTAACAGCTCTTACGACTAGGGTGATAGAAATTCAGTTCTTTTGTGTTGTATATTAGGAGAAAGCATCCAAATACTTTGTTTGCATTCATTTGAGTCTGAAACTACTCCAAGAATGTTTTAAAGTACAAACAAGCTTCAACTCAAGCTTTTGAATGCATTTACGCGTTTTAAAAGCTCATACGAGTAGCGTGAAAGAAATTTGAGCTTTTTTGTGTTGTATATTAAGAGAAAGCATCCAAATACTTTGTTTCCATTCATTTGAGTGTGAAACTACACCTAGGATGTTTACAAGTACAAACAAGCTTCAACTCAAGCTTTTGAATGCATTTACGCCTTTTAAAAGCTCATACGAGTAGGGTGAAAGAGATTTGAGTTCTTTTGTGTTGTATATTAAGAGAAAGTATCCAAATACTTTTTTTGCATTCATTTGAGTGTGAAACTACACCTAGGATGTTTACAAGTACAAACAAGCTTCAACTCAAGCTTTTGAATGTATTTACGCGTTTTAAAAGCTCATACGAATAGGGTGAAACAGATTTAAGTTCTTTTGTGTTGTAAATTAAGAGAAAGCATCCAAATACTTTGTTTGCATTCATTTGAGTGTGAAACTACACCTAGAATGTTTACAAGTACAAAAAAGCTTCAACTCAAGCTTTTGAATGTATTTACGCGGTTTAACAGGTCCTACGACTAGGGTGATAGAAATTGTGTTCTTTTGTGTTGTATATAAAGAGAAAGTATCCAAATACTTTGTCTGCATTCATTTGAGTTTGAAATAACACCAGGGATGTTTACGAGTACAAACAAGCTTCAACTCAAGCTTTTGAATGCATTTACGCGTTTTAACAGCTCTTACAACTAGGGTGATAGAATTTTAGTTCTTTTGTGTTGTGTATTAAGAGAAAGCACCCAAATGTTTTGTTTGCATTCCTTTGAGTATGAAACTACTCCAAGAATGTTTTAAAGTACAAACAAGCTTCAACTCAAGCATTTCAATGTATTTACGCGTTTTAAAAGCTCATACGAGTAGGGTGAAAGAGATTTGAGTTCTTTTGTGTTGTATAGTAAGAGAAAGCATCCAAATACTTTGTTTGCATTCATTTGAGTGTGAAACTACACCTAGGATGTTTACAAGTCCAAAAAGTTTCAACTCAAGCTGTTGAATGAATTTACGCGTTTTAACAGCCCTTACGACTAGGGTTATAGAAATTGAGTTCTTTTGTGTTGTATATTAAGAGAAAGCATCCAAATCCTTTGTTTGCATTCATTTGAGTGTGAAACTACACCTAGGATGTTTACAAGTACAAACAAGCTTCAACTCAAGCTGTTGAATGAATTTACGCGTTTTAACAGCTCGTATGACTAGGGTGATAGAAATTGAGTTCTTTTGTGTTGTATATTAATATAAACCATCCAAATAATTTGTTTGCATTCATTTGAGTGTGAAACTACACCTAGAATGTTTACAAGTACAAAAAAGCGCCAACTCAAGCTTTTGAATGTATTTACGCGTTTTAAAAGCTCATACGAGTAGGGTGAAAGGGATTTGAGTTCTTTTGTGTTGAATATTAAGAAAAAGCATCCAAATACTTTGTTTACATTCATTTGAGTGTGAAACTACACCTAGGATGTTTACAGTTACAAACAAGTTTCAACTCAAGCTTTTGAATGCATTTACGCGTTTTAAAAGCTCATACGAGTAGCGTGAAAGAGATTTGAGTTCTTTTGTGTTGTATATTAAGAAAAAGCATCCAAATGCTTTGTTTGAATTCATTTGAGTGTGAAACTACACCTAGGATGTTTACAAGTACAAAAAAGCTTCAACTCAAGCTTTTGAATGTATTTACGCGTTTTAAAAGCTCATACGAGTAGGCTGAAAGAGATTTGAGTTCTTTTGTGTTGTATATTAAGAGAAAGCGTCCAAATACTTTGTTTGCATTCATTTGAGTGTGAAACTACACCTAGGATGTTTACAAGTACAAACAAGCTTCAACTCAAGCTGTTGAATGAATTTACGCGTTTTAACAGCTCTTACGACTAGGGCGATAGAAATTGAGTTCTTTTGTGTTGTATATTTAGAGAAAGCATCCAAATCCTTTGTTTGCATTCATTTGAGTGTGAAACTACACCTAGGATGTTTACAGTTACAAACAAGCTTCAACTCATGCTTTTGAATGCATTTGCGCATTTTAAAAGCTCATACGAGTAGGGTGAAAGAGATTTGAGTTCTTTTGTGTTGTATATTAAGAGAAAGCATCCAAATCCTTTGTTTGCATTCATTTGAGTGTGAAACTATACCTAGGATGTTTACAGTTACAAACAAGCTTCAACTCAAGCTTTTGACCGCATTTACGCGTTTTAAAAGCTCATACGAGTAGGGTGAAAGAGATTTGAGTTCTTTTGTGTTGTATATTAAGAGACAGCATCCAAATACTTTTTTTCCAATCATTTAAGTGTGAAACTACACCTAGGATGTTTACAAGTACAAACAAGCTTCAACTCAAGCTTTTGAATGTATTTACGCGTTTTAAAAGCTCGTACGAGTAGGGTGAAAGAGATTTGAGTTCTTTTGTGTTGTATACTAAGAGAAAGCATCCAAGTACTTTGTTTGCATTCATTTAAGTGTGAAACTACACCTAGGATGTTTACAAGTACAAACAAGCTTCAACTCAAGCTGTTGAATGAATTTACACGTTTTAACAGCTCTTACGACTAGGGTTATAGAAATTGAGTTCTTTTGTGTTGTATATTAAGAAAAAAGCATCCAAATACTTTATTTGCATTCATTTGAATGTGTGAAACTACACCTAGGATGTTTACAAGTACAAACAAGCTTCAACTCAAGCTGTTGAATGAATTTACGCGTTTTAACAGCTCTTACGACTAGGGTGATAGAAATTGAGTTCTTTTGTGTTGTATATTAAGAGAAAGCATCCAAATACTTTGTTTGCATTCATTTGAGTGTGAAACTACACCTAGAATGTTTACAAGTACAAAAAAGCGTCAACTCAAGCTTTTGAATGCATTTACGCGTTTTAAAAGCTCTTACGACTAGGGTGATAGAATTTTAGTTCTTTTGTGTTGTATATTAAGAGAAAGCAACCAAATGTTTTGTTTGCGTTCATTTGAGTATGAAACTACTCCAAGAATGTTTTAAAGTACAAACAAGCATCAACTCAAGCTTTTGAATGTATTTACGCGTTTTAAAAGCTCATACGAGTAGGGTGAAAGAGATTTGAGTTCTTTTGTGTTGTATATTAAGAGAAAGCATCCAAATACTTTGTTTGCATTCATTTGAGTGTGAAACTACACCTAGGATGTTTACAAGTACAAACAAGCTTCAACTCAAGCTGTTGAATGAATTTACGCGTTTTAACAGCTCGTACGACTAGGGTGATAGAAATTGAGTTCTTTTGTGTTGTATATTAAGAGAAAGCATTCAAATACTTTGTTTGCATTCATTTGAGTGTGAACCTACACCTAAGATGTTTATAGTTACAAACAAGCTTCAACTCATGCTTTTGAATTCATTTACGCGTTTTAAAAGCTCATACGAGTAGGGTGAAAGAGATTTGAGTTCTTTTGTGTTGTATAGTAAGAGAAAGCATCCAAATACTTTGTTTGCATTCATTTAAGTGTGAAACTACACCAAGGATGTTTACAAGTACAAACAAGCTTCAACTCAAGCTGTTGAATGAATTTACGCGTTTTAACAGCTCTTACGACTAGGGTTATAGAAATTGAGTTCTTTTGTGTTGTATATTAAGAGAAAGCATCCAAATCCTTTGTTTGCATTCATTTGAGTGTGAAACTACACCTAGGATGTTTACAAGTACAAACAAACTTCAACTCAAGCTGTTGAATGAATTTACGCGTTTTAACAGCTCTTACGACTAGGGTGATAGAAATTGAGTTCTTTTGTGTTGTATATAAATAGAAACCATCCAAATACTTTGTTTGCATTCATTTGAGTGTGAAACTACACCTAGGATGTTTACAAGTACAAACAAAATTCAACTCAAGCTTTTGAATGTATTTACGCGTTTTAAAAGCTCATATGAGTAGGGTGAAAGGGATTTGAGTTCTTTTGTGTTGAATATTAAGAGAAAGCATCCAAATACTTTGTTTGCATTCATTTGAGTGTGAAACTACACCTAGGATATTTACAGTTACAAACAAGTTTCAACTCAAGCTTTTGAATGCATTTACGGATTTAAAAGCTCATACGAGTAGCGTGAAAGAGATTTGTGTTCTTTTGTGTTGTATATTAAGAGAAAGCATCCAAATACTTTGTTTGCCTTCATTTGAGTGTGAAACTACACCTAGGATGTTTACAAGTAAAAACAAGCTTGAACTCAAGTTGTTGAATGAATTTACGCGTTTTAACAGCTCTTACGACTAGGGTGATAGAAATTGAGTTCTTTTGTGTTGTATATTAGGAGAAAGCATCCAAATACTTTGTTTGCATTCATTTGAGTGTGAAACTACACCTAGGATGTTTACAGTTACAAACCAGCTTCAACTCATGCTTTTGAATTCATTTGCGCGTTTTAAAAGCTCATACGAGTAGGGTGAAAGAGATTTGAGTTCTTTTGTGTTGTATAATAAGAGAAAGCATCAAAATACTTTGTTTGCATTCATTTGAGTGTGAAACTACACCTAGGATGTTTACAAGTACAAACAAACTTCAACTCAAGCTTTTGAATGTATTTACGCGTTTTAAAAGCTCATACGAGTAGGGTGAAAGAGATTTGAGTTCTTTTGTGTTGTATATTAAGAGAAAGCATCCAAATACTTTGTTTGCATTCATTTGAGTGTGAAACTACACCTAGGATGTTTACAAGTACAAACAAGCTTGAACTCAAGCATTTGAATGCATTTATGCGTTTTAAAAGCTCATACGAGTAGGGTGAAAGAGATTTGAGTTCTTTTGTGTTGTATATTAAGAGAAAGCATCCAAATACTTTTTTTGCATTCATTTGAGTGTGAAACTACACCTAGGATGTTTACAAGTACAAACAAGCTTCAACTCAAGCTTTTGAATGTATTTACGCGTTTTAAAAGCTCATACGAATAGGGTGAAATAGATTTGAGTTCTTTTGTGTTGTAAATTAAGAGAAAGCATCCAAATACTTTTTTGCATTCATTTGAGTGTGAAACTACACCTAGAATGTTTACAAGTACAAACAAGCTTCAACTCAAGCTTTTGAATGCATTTACGCGTTTTAACAGCTCCTACGACTAGGGTGATAGAAATTGTGTTCTTTTGTGTTGTATATTAAGAGAAAGTATCCAAATACTTTGTCTGCATTCATTTGAGTTTGAAATAACACCAGGGATGTTTACGAGTACAAACAAGCTTCAACTCAAGCTTTTGAATGCATTTACGCGTTTTAAAAGCTCTTACGACTAGGGTGATAGAATTTTAGTTCTTTTGTGTTGTATATTAAGAGAAAGCAACCAAATGTTTTGTTTGCGTTCATTTCAGTATGAAACTACTCCAAGAATGTTTTAAAGTACAAACAAGCATCAACTCCAGCTTTTGAATGTATTTACGCGTTTGAAAAGCTCATACGAGTAGGGTGAAAGAGATTTGAGTTCTTTTGTGTTGTATATTAAGAGAAAGCATCCAAATACTTTGTTTGCATTCATTTGTGTGTGAAACTACACCTAGGATTTTTACAAGTACAAACAAGCTTCAACTCAAGCTTTTGAATGTATTTACGCGTTTTAAAAGGTCATACGAGTAGGTTGAAAGAGATTTGAGTTCTTTTGTGTTGTATATTAAGAGAAAGCATCCAAATACTTTGTTTGCATTCATTTGAGTGTGAAACTACACCTAGGATGTTTACAAGTACAAACAAGCTTCAACTCAAGCTGTTGAATGAATTTACGCGTTTTAACAGCTCTTACGACTAGGGTGATAGAAATTGAGTTCTTTTGTGTTGTATATTAAGAGAAAGCATTCAAATACTTTGTTTGCATTCATTTGAGTGTGAAACTACACCTAGAATGTTTATAGTTACAAACAAGCTTCAACTCATGCTTTGAATTCATTTACGCGTTTTAAAAGCTCATACGAGTAGGGTGAAAGAGATTTGAGTTTTTTTGTGTTGTATAGTAAGAGAAAGCATCCAAATACTTTGTTTGCATTCATTTGACTGTGAAACTACACCTAGGATGTTTACAAGTACAAACAAGCTTCAACTCAAGCTGTTGAATGAATTTACGCGTTTTAACAGCTCTTCCGACTAGGGTTATAGAAATTTAGTTCTTTTGTGTTGTATATTAAGAGAAAGCATCCATATCCTTTGCTTGCATTCATTTGAGTGTGAAACTACACCTAGGATGTTTACAAGTACAAACAAGCTTCAACTCAAGTTGTTGAATGAAATTAGGCGTTTTAACAGCTCTTACGACTAGGGTGATAGAAATTGAGTTCTTTTGTGTTGTATATTAATAGAAACCATCCAAATACTTTGTTTGCATTCATTTGAGTGTGAAACTACACCTAGGATGTTTACAAGTACAAACAAGCTTCAACTCAAGCTTTTGAATGTATTTACGCGTTTTAAAAGCTCATACGAGTAGGGTGAAAGGGATTTGAGTTCTTTTGCGTTGAATATTAAGAGAAAGCATCCAAATACTTTGTTTACATTCATTTGAGTGTGTAACTACACCTAGGATATTTACAGTTACAAACAAGTTTGAACTCAAGCTTTTGAATGCATTTACGCGTTTTAAAAGCTCATACGAGTAGCGTGAAAGAGATTCGAGTTCTTTTGTGTTGTATATTAAGAGAAAGCATCCAAATACTTTGTTTGCTTTCATTTGAGTGTGAAACTACACCTAGGATGTTTACAAGTGAAAACAAGCTTCAACTCAAGCTGTTGAATGAATTTACGCGTTTTAACAGCTCTTACGACTAGGGTGATAGAAATTGAGTTCTTTTGTGTTGTATATTAAGAGAAAGCATCCAAATACTTTGTTTGCATTCATTTGAATGTGAAACTACACCTAGGATGTTTATAGTTACAAACCAGCTTCAACTCATGCTTTTGAATTCATTTGCGCGTTTTAAAAGCTCATACGAGTAGGGTGAAAGAGATTTAAGTTCTTTTGTGTTGTATGGTAAGAGCAAGCATCCAAATACTTTGTTTGCATTCAGTTGAGTGTGAAACTACACCTAGGATGTTTACAAGTACAAACAAACTTCAACTCAAGCCTTTGAATGTATTTACGCGTTTTAAAAGCTCATACGAGTAGGGTGAAAAAGATTTGAGTTCTTTTGTGTTGTATATTAAGAGAAAGCATCCAAATACTTTGTTTGCATTCATTTGAGTGTGAAACTACACCTAGGATGTTTTCAAGTCCAAACAAGCTTCAACTCAAGCTTTTGAATGCATTTACGCGTTTTAAAAGCTCATACGGGTAGGGTGAAAGAGATTTCAGTTCTTTTGTGTTGTATATTAAAAGAAAGCATCCAAATACTTTGTTTGCATTCATTTAAGTGTGAAACTATACCTAGGATGTTTACAGTTACAAACAAGCTTGCACTCAAGCTTTTGAATGCATTTACGCGTTTTAAAAGCTCATACGAGCAGGGTGAAAGAGGTCTGAGTTCTTTTGTGTTGTATATTAAGAGAAAGCATCCAAATACTTTGTTTGCATTCATTTGAGTGTGAAACTACACCAAGGACGTTTTCAAGTACAAACAAGGTTCAACTCAAGCTTTTGAATGCATTTACGCGTTTTAAAAGCTCATACGAGTAGGTTGAAAGAGATTTGAGTTCTTTTGTGTTGTATATTAAGAGAAAGCATCCATATACTTTTTTTGCATTCATTTGAGTGTGAAACTACACCTAGGATATTTATAGTTACAAACAAGTTTCAACTCAAGCTTTTGAATGCATTTACGCGTTTTAAAAGCTCATACGAGTAGCGTGAAAGAGATTTGAGTTCTTTTGTGTTTTATATTAAGAGAAACCATCCAAATACTTTGTTTGCATTCATTTGATTGTGAAACTACACCTAGGATGTTTACAAGTACAAACAAGCTTCAACTCAAGCTTTTGAATGTATTTACGCGTTTTAACAACTCTTACAACTAGGGCGATAGAAATTGAGTTCTTTTGTGTTGTATATTTAGAGAAAGCATCCAAATCCTTTGTTTGCATTCATTTGAGTGTGAAACTACACCTAGGATGTTTACAGTTACAAACAAGCTTCAACTCATGCTTTTGAAGGCATTTACGCGTTTTAAAAGCTCATACGAGTAGGGTGAAAGAGATTTGAGTTCTTTTGTGTTGTATATTAAGAAAAAGCATCCAAATCCTTTGTTTGCATTCATTTGAGTGTGAAACTATACCAAGGATGTTTACAGTTACAAACAAGCTTCAACTCAAGCTTTTGACCGCATTTACGCGTTTTAAAAGCTCATACGAGTAGGGTGAAAGTAATTTGAGTTATTTTGTGTTGTATATTAAGAGACAACATCCAAATACTTTTTTTCCATTCATTTAAGTGTGAAACTACACCTAGGATGTTTACAAGTACAAACAAGCTTCAACTCAAGCTTTTGAATGTATTTACGCGTTTTAAAAGCTCATACGAGTAGGGTGAAAGAGATTTGAGTTCTTTTGTGTTATATACTAAGAGAAAACATCCAAGTACTTTGTTTGCATTCATTTGAGTGTGAAACTACACCTAGGATGTTTACAAGTACAAACAAGCTCCAACTCAAGCTGTTGAATGAATTTACGCGTTTTCACAGCTCTTACGACTAGGGTGATAGAAATTGAGTTCTTTTGTGTTGTATATTAAGAGAAAGCATCCAAATACTTTGTTTGCATTCATTTGAGTGTGAAACTACACCTAGGATGTTTACAAGTACAAACAAGCTTCAACTCAAGCTTTAGAATGTATTTACGCGTTTTAAAAGCTCATACGAGTAGGATAAAAGAGATTTGAGTTCTTTTGTGTTGTATATTAAGAGAAAGCATCCAAATACTTTGTTTGCATTCATTTGAGTGTGAAACTACACCTAGGATGTTTACAAGTAAAAACAAGCTTCAACTCAAGCTGTTGAATGAATTTACGCGTTTTAACAGCTCTTACGACTAGGGTGATAGAAATTGAGTTCTTTTGTGTTGTATATTAAGAGAAAGCATCCAAATACTTTGTTTGCATTCATTTGAGTGTGAAACTACACCTAGGATGTTTACAGTTACAAACCAGCTTCAACTCATGCGTTTGAATTCATTTGCGCGTTTTAAAAGCTCATACGAGTAGGGTGAAAGAGATTTGAGTTCTTTTGTGTTGTATAGTAACAGAAAGCATCCAAATACTTTGTTTGCATTCATTTGAGTGAGAAACTACACCTAGGATGTTTACAAGTAAAAACAAGCTTCAACTCAAGCTGTTGAATGAATTTACGCGTTTTAACAGCTCTTACGACTAGGGTGATAGAAATTGAGTTCTTTTGTGTTGTATATTAAGAGAAAGCATCCAAATACTTTGTTTGCATTCATTTGAGTGTGAAACTATACCTAGGATGTTTACAGTTACAAACAAGCTTGCACTCAAGCTTTTGAATGCATTTACGCGTTTTAAAAGCTCATACGAGTAGGGTGAAAGAGATTTGAGTTCTTTTGTGTTGTATATTAAGAGAAAGCATCCAAATACTTTGTTTGCATTCATTTGAGTGTGATACTACACCTAGGATGTTTTCAAGTACAAAGAAGCTTCAACTCAAGCTTTTGAATGCATTTACGCGTTTTAAAAGCTCATACGAGTAGGGTGAAAGAGATTTGAGTTCTTTTGTGTTGTATATTAAGAGAAAGCATCCAAATACTTTTTTTGCATTTATTTGAGTGTGAAACTACACCTAGGATGTTTACAAGTACAAACAAGCTTCAACTCAAGCTTTTGAATGTATTTACGCGTTTTAAAAGCTCATACGACTAGGGTGAAAGAGATTTGAGTTCGTTTGTGTTGTAAATTAAGAGAAAGCATCCACATACTTTGTTTGCATTCATTTGAATGTGTGAAACTACACCTAGGATGTTTACAAGTACAAACAAGCTTCAACTCAAGCTGTTGAATGAATTTACGCGTTTTAACAGCTCTTACGACTAGGGTGACAGAAATTGAGTTCTTTTGTGTTGTATATTAAGAGAAAGCATCCAAATACTTTGTTTGCATTCATTTGAGTGTGAAACTACACCTAGGATGTTTACAGTTACAAACCAGCTTCAACTCATGCTTTTGAATTCATTTGCGCGTTTTAAAAGCTCATACGAGTAGGGTGAAAGAGATTTGAGTTCTTTTGTGTTGTATGGTAAGAGCAAGCATCCAAATACTTTGTTTGCATTCAGTTGAGTGTGAAACTACACCTAGGATGTTTACAAGTACAAACAAACTTCAACTCAAGCCTTTGAATGTATTTACGCGTTTTAAAAGCTCATACGAGTAGGGTGAAAAAGATTTGAGTTCTTTTGTGTTGTATATTAAGAGAAAGCATCCAAATACTTTGTTTGCATTCATTTGATTGTGAAACTACACCTAGGATGTTTTCAAGTCAAAACAAGCTTCAACTCAAGCTTTTGAATGCATTTACGCGTTTTAAAAGCTCATACGGGTAGAGTGAAAGAGATTTGAGTTCTTTTGTGTTGTATATTAAGAGAAAGCATCCAAATACATTGTTTGCATTCATTTGAGTGTGAAACTATACCTAGGATGTTTACAGTTACAAACAAGCTTGCACTCAAGCTTTTGAATGCATTTACGCGTTTTAAAAGCTCATACGAGCAGGGTGAAAGAGGTTTGAGTTCTTTTGTGTTGTATATTAAGAGAAAGCATCCAAATACTTTGTTTGCATTCATTTGAGTGTGAAACTACACCAAGGACGTTTTCAAGTACAAACAAGCTTCAACTCAAGCTTTTGAATGCATTTACGCGTTTTAAAAGCTCATACGAGTAGGTTGAAAGAGATTTGAGTTCTTTTGTGTTGTATATTAAGAGAAAGCATCCATATACTTTTTTTGCATTCATTTGAGTGTGAAACTACACCTAGGATATTTATAGTTACAAACAAGTTTTAACTCAAGCTTTTGAATGCATTTACGCGTTTTAAAAGCTCATACGAGTAGCGTGAAAGAGATTTGAGTTCTTTTGTGTTTTATATTAAGAGAAACCATCCAAATACTTTGTTTGCATTCATTTGAGTGTGAAACTACACCTAGGATGTTTACAAGTACAAACAAGCTTCAACTCAAGCTTTTGAATGTATTTACGCGTTTTAAAAGCTCATACGAGTAGGGTGAAAGAGATTTGAGTTCTTTTGTGTTGTATATTAAAAGAAAGCATCCAAATATTTTGTTTGCATTCATTTGAGTGTGAAACTACACCTAGGATGTTTACAAGTACAAACAAGCTTCAACTCAAGCTGTTGAATGAATTTACGCGTTTTAACAGCTCTTACGACTAGGGCGATAGAAATTGAGTTCTTTTGTGTTGTATATTTAGAGAAAGCATCCAAATCCTTTGTTTGCATTCATTTGAGTGTGAAACTACACCGAGGATGGTTACAGTTACAAACAAGCTTCAACTCATGCTTTTGAATGCATTTACGCGTTTTAAAAGCTCATACGAGTAGGGTGAAAGAGATTTGAGTTCTTTTGTGTTGTATATTAAGAGAAAGCATCCAAATCCTTTGTTTGCATTCATTTGAGTGTGAAACTATACCAAGGATGTTTACAGTTACAAACAAGCTTCAACTCAAGCTTTTGACCGCATTTACGCGTTTTAAAAGCTCATACGAGTAGGGTGAAAGTAATTTGAGTTCTTTTGTGTTGTATATTAAGAGACAACATCCAAATACTTTTTTTCCATTCATTTAAGTGTGAAACTACACCTAGGATGTTTACAAGTACAAACAAGCTTCAACTCAAGCTTTTGAATGTATTTGCGCGTTTTAAAAGCTCATACGAGTAGGGTGAAAGAGATTTGAGTTCTTTTGTGTTGTATACTAAGAGAAAACATCCAAGTACTTTGTTTGCATTCATTTGAGTGTGAAACTACACCTAGGATGTTTACAAGTACAAACAAGCTCCAACTCAAGCTGTTGAATGAATTTACGCGTTTTCACAGCTCTTACGACTAGGGTGATAGAAATTGAGTCGTTTGTGTTGTATATTAAGAGAAAGCATCCAAATACTTTGTTTGCATTCATTTGAGTGTGAAACTACACCAAGGATGTTTACAAGTACAAACAAGCTTCAACTCAAGCTTTAGAATGTATTTACGCGTTTTAAAAGCTCATACGAGTAGGATAAAAGAGATTTGAGTTCTTTTGTGTTGTATATTAAGAGAAAGCATCCAAATACTTTGTTTGCATTCATTTGACTGTGAAACTACACCTAGGATGTTTACAAGTAAAAACAAGCTTCAACTCAAGCTGTTGAATGAATTTACGCGTTTTAACAGCTCTTACGAGTAGGGTGATAGAAATTGAGTTCTTTTGTGTTGTATATTAAGAGAAAGCATCCAAATACTTTGTTTGCATTCATTTGAGTGTGAAACTATACCTAGGATGTTTACAGTTACAAACAAGCTTGCACTCAAGCTTTTGAATGCATTTACGCGTTTTAAAAGCTCATACGAGTAGGGTGAAAGAGATTTGAGTTCTTTTGTGTTGTATATTAAGAGAAAGCATCCAAATACTTTGTTTGCATTCATTTGAGTGTGATACTACACCTAGGATGTTTTCAAGTACAAAGAAGCTTCAACTCAAGCTTTTGAATGCATTTACGCGTTTTAAAAGCTCATACGAGTAGGGTGAAAGAGATTTGAGTTCTTTTGTGTTGTATATTAAGAGAAAGCATCCAAATACTTTTTTTGCATTTATTTGAGTGTGAAACTACACCTAGGATGTTTACAAGTACAAACAAGCTTCAACTCAAGCTTTTGAATGTATTTACGCGTTTTAAAAGCTCATACGACTAGGGTGAAAGAGATTTGAGTTCGTTTGTGTTGTAAATTAAGAGAAAGCATCCAAATACTTTGTTTGCATTCATTTGAATGTGGGAAACTACACCTAGGATGTTTACAAGTACAAACAAGCTTCAACTCAAGCTGTTGAATGAATTTACGCGTTTTAACAGCTCTTACGACTAGGGTGACAGAAATTGAGTTCTTTTGTGTTGTATAATAAGAGAAAGCATCCAAATACTTTGTTTGCATTCATTTGAGTGTGAAACTACACCTAGGATGTTTACAGTTACATACCAGCTTCAACTCATGCTTTTGAATTCATTTGCGCGTTTTAAAAGCTCATACGAGTAGGGTGAAAGAGATTTGAGTTCTTTTGTGTTGTATATTACGAGAAAGCATCCAAGTACTTTGTTTGCATTTATTTGAGTGTGAAACTACACCTAGGATGTTTACAAGTACAAACAAGCTTCAACTCAAGCTTTTGAATGCATTTACGCGTTTTAAAAGCTCATACGAGTAGGGTGAAAGAGATTTGAGTTCTTTTGTGTTGTATATTAAGAGAAAGCATCCAAATACTTTTTTTGCATTCATTTGAGTGTGAAACTACACCTAGGATGTTTACAAGTACAAACAAGCTTCAACTCAAGCTTTTGAATGTATTTACGCGTTTTAAAAGCTCATACGAATAGGGTGAAAGAGATTTGAGTTCGTTTGTGTTGTAAATTAAGAGAAAGCATCCAAATACTTTGTTTAAATTCATTTGAATGTGTGAAACTACACCTAGGATGTTTACAAGTACAAACAAGCTTCAACTCAAGCTGTTGAATGAATTTACGCGTTTTAACAGCTCTTACGACTAGGGTGATAGAAATTGAGTTCTTTTGTGTTGTATATTAAGAGAAAGCATCCAAATACTTTGTTTGCATTCGTTTGAGTGTGAAACTACACCTAGGATGTTTACAGTTACAAACCAGCTTCAACTCATGCTTTTGAATTCATTTGCGCGTTTTAAAAGCTCATACGAGTAGTGTGAAAGAGATTTGAGTTCTTTTGTGTTGTATATTAAGAGAAAGCATCCAAATACTTTGTTTGCATTCATTTGCCTGTGAACACCTAGGAT
This sequence comes from Tetragonia tetragonoides, assembly GCA_038025085.1. Lineage (NCBI taxonomy): Eukaryota > Viridiplantae > Streptophyta > Magnoliopsida > Caryophyllales > Aizoaceae > Tetragonia > Tetragonia tetragonoides. The sequence continues at coordinate 22,845,433 of CM076141.1, forward strand.
GTTTACAAGTACAAACAAGCTTCAACTCAAGCTGTTGAATGAATTTACGAGTTTTAACAGCTCTTACGACTAGGGTTATAGAAATTGAGTTCTTTTGTGTTGTATATTAAGAGAAAGCATCCAAATTCTTTGTTTGCATTCATTTGAGTGTGAAACTACACCTAGGATATTTACAAGTACAAACAAGCTTCAACTCAAGCTGTTGAATAAATTTACGCGTTTTAACAGCTCTTACGACTAGGGTGATAGAAATTGAGTTCTTTTGTGTTGTATATTAAGAGAAAGCATCCAAATCCTTTGTTTGCATTCATTTGAGTGTGAAACTACACCTAGGATGTTTACAGTTACAAACAAGCTTCAACTCATGCTTTTGAATGTATTTACGCGTTTTAAAAGCTCATACGAGTAGGGTGAAACAGATTTGAGTTCTTTTGTGTTGTATACTAAGAGAAAGCATCCAAGTACTTTGTTTGCATTCATTTGAGTGTGAAACTACACCTAGGATGTTTACAAGTACAAACAAGCTTCAACTCAAGCTGTTGAATGAATTTACGCGTTTTAACAGCTCTTACGACTAGGGTGATAGAAATTGAGTTCTTTTGTGTTGTATATTGATAGAAACCAGCCAAATACTTTGTTTGCATTCATTTGAGTGTGAAACTACACCTAGGATGTTTACAAGTACAAACAAACTTCAACTCAAGCTGTTGAATGAATTTACGCGTTTTAACAGCTCTTACGAATAGGGTGATAGAAATGGAGTTCTTTTGTGTTGTATATTAAGAGAAAGCATCCAAATACTTTGTTTGCATTCATTTGAGTGTGAAACTACACCTAGGATGTTTACAAGTACAAACAAGCTTCAACTCAAGCTTAGAATGTATTTACGCGTTTTAAAAGCTCATACGAGTAGGGTAAAAGAGATTTGAGTTCTTTTGTGTTGTATATTAAGAGAAAGCATCCAAATACTTTTTTTGCATTCATTTGAGTGTGAAACTACACCTAGGATGTTTACAAGTACAAACAAGCTTCAACTCAAGCTGTTGAATGAATTTACGCGTTTTAACAGCTCTTACGACTAGGGTGAAAGAAATTGAGTTCTTTTGTGTTGTATATTAAGAGAAAGCATCCAAATACTTTGTTGCATTCATTTGAGTGTGAAACTACACCTAGGATGTTTATAGTTACAAACCAGCTTCAACGCATGCTTTTGAATTCATTTGCACGTTTTAAAAGCTCATACGAGTAGGGTGAAAGAGATTTGAGTTCTTTTGCGTTGTATGGTAAGAGAAAGCATCCAAATACTTTGTTTGCATTCATTTGAGTGTGAAACTACACCTAGGATGTTTACAAGTACAAACAAACTTCAACTCAAGCTTTTGAATGTATTTACGCGTTTTAAAAGCTCATACGAGTAGGTTGAAAGAGATTTGAGTTCTTTTGTGTTGTATATTAAGAGAAAGCATCCAAATACTTTGTTTGCATTCATTTGAGTGTGAAACTATACTTAGGATGTTTACAGTTACAAACAAGCTTGCACTCAAGCTTTTGAATGCATTTACGCGTTTTAAAAGCTCATACGAGTAGGGTGAAAGAGATTTGAGTTCTTTTGTGTTGTATATAAAGAGAAAGCTTCCAAATACTTTGTTTGCATTCATTTGAGTGTGAAACTACACCTAGGATGTTTACAAGTACAAACAAGCTTCAACTCATGCTTTTGAATTCATTTGCGCGTTTTAAAAGCTCATACGAGTAGGGTGAAAGAGATTTGAGTTCTTTTGTGTTGTATGGTAAGAAAAAGCATCCAAATAGTTTGTTTGCATTCATTTGAGTGTGAAACTACACCTAGGATGTTTACAAGTACAAACAAACTTCACCTCAAGATTTTGAATGTATTTACGCGTTTTAAAAGCTCATACGCGTAGGGTGAAAAAGATTTGAGTTCTTTTGTCTTGTATATTAAGAGAAAGCATCCAAATACTTTGTTTACATTCATTTGAGTGTGAAACTACACGTACGATGTTTTCAAGTACAAACAAGCTTCAACTCAAGCTTTTGAATGCATTTACGCGTTTTAAAAGCTCATACGAGTAGGGTGAAAGAGATTTGAGTTCTTTTGTGTTGTATATTAAGAGAAAGCATCCAAATACTTTGTTTGCATTCATTTGAGTGTGAAATTATACCTAGGATGTTTACAGTTACAAACAAGCTTGCACTCAAGCTTTTGAATGCATTTACGCGTTTTAAAAGCTCATACGAGTAGGGTGAAAGAGATTTGAGTTCTTTTGTGTTGTATATTAAGAGAAAGCATCCAAATACTTTGTTTGCATTCATTTGAGTGTGAAACTACACCTAGGATGTTTTCAAGTACAAACAAGCTTCAACTCAAGCTTTTGAATGCATTTACGCGTTTTAAAAGCTCATACGAGTAGGGTGAAAGAGATTTGAGTTCTTTTGTGTTGTATATTAAGAAAAAGCATCCAATTACTTTGTTTGCATTCATTTGAGTGTGAAACTACACCTAGGATGTTTACAAGTACAAACAAGCTTCAACTCAAGCTGTTGAATGAATTTACGCGTATTAACAGCTCTTACGACTAGGGTGATAGAAATTGAGTTCTTTTGTGTTGTATATTGATAGAAACCATCCAAATACTTTGTTTGCATTCATTTGAGTGTGAAACTACACCTAGGATGTCTACAAGTACAAACAAACTTCAACTCAAGCTGTTGAATGAATTTACGCGTTTTAACAGCTCATACGACTAGGGTGATAGAAATTGAGTTCTTTTGTGTTGTATATTAAGAGAAAGCATCCAAATACTTTGTTTGCATTCATTTGAGTGTGAAACTACACCTAGGATGTTTACAAGTACAAACAAGCTTCAACTTAAGCTTAGAATGTATTTACGCGTTTTAAAAGCTCATACGAGTAGGGTAAAAGAGATTTGAGTTCTTTTGTGTTGTATATTAAGAGAAAGCATCCAAATACTTTGTTTGCATTCATTTGAGTGTCAAACTACACCTAGGATATTTACAAGTAAAAACAAGCTTCAACTCAAGCTGTTGAATGAATTTACGCGTTTTAACAGCTCTTACAACTAGGGTGAAAGAGATCTGAGTTCTTTTGTGTTGTATGGTAAGAGAAAGCATCAAAATACTTTGTTTGCATTCATTTGAGTGTGAAACTACACCTAGGATGTTTACAGTTACAAACAAGCTTGCACTCAAGCTTTTGAATGCATTTACGCGTTTTAAAAGCTCATACGAGTAGGGTGAAAGAGATTTGAGTTCTTTTGTGTTGTATATTAAGAGAAAGCATCCAAATACTTTGTTTGCATCCATTTGAGTGTGAAACTACACCTACGATGTTTACAAGTACAAACAAACTTCAACTCAAGATTTTGAATGTATTTACGCGTTTTAAAAGCTCATACGAGTAGGGTGAAAAAGATTTGAGTTATTTTGTCTTGTATATTAAGAGAAAGCATCCAAATACTTTGTTTACATTCATTTGAGTGTGAAACTACACCTACGATGTTTTCAAGTACAAACAAGCTTCAACTCAAGCTTTTGAATGCATTTACGCGTTTTAAATGCTCATACGAGTAGGGTGAAAGAGATTTGAGTTCTTTTGTGTTGTATATTAAGAGAAAGCATCCAAATACTTTGTTTGCATTCATTTGAGTGTGAAATTATACCTAGGATGTTTACAGTTACAAACAAGCTTGCACTCAAGCTTTTGAATGCATTTACGCGTTTTAAAAGCTCATACGAGTAGGGTGAAAGAGATTTGAGTTCTTTTGTGTTGTATATTAAGAGAAAGCATCCAAATACTTTGTTTGCATTCATTTGAGTGTGAAACTACACCTAGGATGTTTTCAAGTACAAACAAGCTTCAACTCAAGGTTTTGAATGCATTTATGCGTTTTAAAAGCTCATACGAGTAGGGTGAAAGAGATTTGAGTTCTTTTGTGTTGTATATTAATAGAAAGCATCCAAATACTTTTTTTGCATTCATTTGAGTGTGAAACTACACCTAGGATATTTACAGTTACAAACAAGTTTCAAATCAAGCTTTTGAATGCATTTACGCATTTTCACAGCTCTTACGACTAGGGTGATAGAAATTGAGTTCTTTTGTGTTATATATCAAGAGAAAGCATCCAAATACTTTGTTTGCATTCATTTGAGTGTGAAACTACACCTAGGATGTTTACAAGGACAAACAAGCTTCAACTCAAGCTTTAGAATGTATTTACGCGTTTTAAAAGCTCATACGAGTAGGGTAAAAGAGATTTAAGTTCTTTTGTGTTGTATATTAAGAGAAAGCATCCAAATACTTTGTTTGCATTCATTTCAGTGTGAAACTACACCTAGGATGTTTACAAGTAAAAACAAGCTTCAACTCAAGCTGTTGAATGAATTTACGCGTTTTAACAGCTCTTACGACTAGAGTGATAGAAATTGAGTTCTTTTGTGTTGTATATTAAGAGAAAGCATCCAAATACATTGTTTGCATTCATTTGAGTGTGAAACTACACCTAGGATGTTTACAAGTACAAACAAGCTTTAACTCAAGCTGTTGAATGAATTTACGCGTTTTAACAGCTCTTACGAGTAGGGTGAAAAAGATTTGAGTTCTTTTGTGTTGTGTCTAAGAGAAAGCATCCAAATACTTTGTTTGCATTCATTTGAGTGTGAAACTACTCCTAGGATGTTTTCAAGTACAAACAAGCTTCAGCTCAAGCTTTTGAATGCATTTACGCGTTTTAAAAGCTCATACGAGTAGGGTGAAAGAGATTTGAGTTCTTTTGTGTTGTATATTAAGAGAAAGCATCCAAATACTTTGTTTGCATTCATATGAGTGTGAAACTATACCTAGGATGTTTACAGTTACAAACAAGCTTACACTCAAGCTTTTGAATGCATTTACGCGTTTTAAAAGCTCATACGAGTAGGGTGAAAGAGATTTGAGTTCTTTTGTGTTGTATATTAAGAGAAAGCATCCAAATACTTTGTTTGCATTCATTTGAGTGTGAAACTACACCTAGGATGTTTTCAAGTACAAACAAGCTTCAACTCAAGCTTTTGAATGCATTTACGCGTTTTAAAAGCTCATACGAGTAGGGTGAAAGAGATTTGAGTTCTTTTGTGTTGTATATTAAGAGAAAGCATCCAAATACTTTGTTTGCATTCATTTGATTGTGAAACTACACCTAGGATGTTTTCAAGTACAAACAAGCTTCAACTCAAGCTTTTGAATGCATTTACGCGTTTTAAAAGCTCATACGAGTAGGGTGAAAGAGATTTGAGTTCTTTTGTGTTGTATATTAAGAGAAAGCATCCAAATACTTTGTTTGCATTCATTTGAGTGTGAAACTACACCTAGGATGTTTTCAAGTACAAACAAGCTTCAACTCAAGGTTTTGAATGCATTTATGCGTTTTAAAAGCTCATACGAGTAGGGTGAAAGAGATTTGAGTTCTTTTGTGTTGTATATTAATAGAAAGCATCCAAATACTTTTTTTGCATTCATTTGAGTGTGAAACTACACCTAGGATATTTACAGTTACAAACAAGTTTCAAATCAAGCTTTTGAATGCATTTACGCGTTTTTTCAGCTCTTACGACTAGGGTGATAGAAATTGAGTTCTTTTGTGTTATATATCAAGAGAAAGCATCCAAATACTTTGTTTGCATTCATTTGAGTGTGAAACTACACCTAGGATGTTTACAAGGACAAACAAGCTTCAACTCAAGCTTTAGAATGTATTTACGCGTTTTAAAAGCTCATACGAGTAGGGTAAAAGAGATTTGAGTTCTTTTGTGTTGTATATTAAGAGAAAGCATCCAAATACTTTGTTTGCATTCATTTGAGTGTGAAACTACACCTAGGATGTTTACAAGTAAAAACAAGCTTCAACTCAAGCTGTTGAATGAATTTACGCGTTTTAACAGCTCTTACGACTAGGGTGATAGAAATTGAGTTCTTTTGTGTTGTATATTAAGAGAAAGGATCCAAATACATTGTTTGCATTCATTTGAATGTGAAACTACACCTAGGATGTTTACAAGTACAAACAAGCTTTAACTCAAGCTGTTGAATGAATTTACGCGTTTTAACAGCTCTTACGACTAGGGTTATAGAAATTGAGTTCTTTTGTGTTGTATATTAAGAGAAAGCATCCAAATCCTTTGTTTGCATTCATTTGAGTGTGAAACTACACCTAGGATATTTACAAGTACAAACAAGCTTCAACTCAAGCTTTTGAATGCATTTACGCGTTTTAAAAGCTCATACGAGTAGGGTGAAACAGATTTGAGTTCTTTTGTGTTGTATACTAAGAGAAAGCATCCAAGTACTTTGTTTGCATTCATTTGAGTGTGAAACTACACCTAGGATGTTTACAAATACAAACTAGTTTCAACTCAAGCTGTTGAATGAATTTACGCGTTTTAACAGCTCTTACGACTAGGGTGATAGAAATTGAGTACTTTTGTGTTGTATATTGATAGAAACCATCCAAATACTTTGTTTGCATTCATTTGAGTGTGAAACTACACCTAGGATGTTTACAAGTACAAACAAACTTCAACTCATGCTGTTGAATGAATTTACGCGTTTTAACAGCTCTTACGACTAGGGTGATAGAAATTGAGTTCTTTTGTGTTGTATATTAAGAGAAAGCATCCAAATACTTAGTTTGCATTCATTTGAGTGTGAAACTACACCTAGGATGTTTACAAGTACAAACAAGCCTCAACTCAAACTTAGAATGTATTAACGCGTTTTAAAAGCTCATACGAGTAGGGTAAAAGAGATTTGAGTTCTTTTGTGTTGTATATTAAGAGAAAGCATCCAAATACTTTGTTTGCATTCATTTGAGTGTGAAACTACACCTAGGATGTTTACAAGTAAAAACAAGCTTCAACTCAAGCTGTTGAATGAATTTACGCGTTTTAACAGCTCTTACGACTAGGGTGATAGAAATTGAGTTCTTTTGTGTTGTATATTAAGAGAAAGCATCCAAATACTTTGTTTGCATTCATTTGAGTGTGAAACTACACCTAGGATGATTATAGTTACAAACCAGCTTCAACTCATGCTTTTGAATTCATTTGCGCGTTTTAAAAGCTCATACGAGTAGGGTGAAAGAGATTTGAGTTCTTTTGTGTTGTATGGTAAGAGAAAGCATCCAAATACTTTGTTTGCATTCATTTGAGTGTGAAACTATACTTAGGATGTTTACAGTTACAAACAAGCTTGCACTCAAGCTTTTGAATGCATTTACGCGTTTTAAAAGCTCATACGAGTAGGGTGAAAGAGATTTGAGTTCTTTTGTGTTGTATATTAAGAGAAAGCATCCAAATACTTTGTTTGCATTCATTTGAGTGTGAAACTACACCTACGATGTTTACAAGTACAAACAAGCTTCAACTCAACCTGTTGAATGAATTTACGCGTTTTAACAGCTCTTACGACTAGGGCGATAGAAATTGAGTTCTTTTGTGTTGTATATTTAGAGAAAGCATCCAAATCCTTTGTTTGCATTCATTTGATTGTGAAACTACACCTAGGATGTTTACAGTTACAAACAAGCTTCAACTCATGCTTTTGAATGCATTTACGCGTTTTAAAAGCTCATACGAGTAGGGTGAAAGAGATTTGAGTTCTTTTATGTTGTATATTAAGAGCAAGAATCCAAATCCTTTGTTTGCATTCATTTGAGTGTGAAACTATACCAAGGATGTTTACAGTTACAAACAAACTTCAACTCAAGCTTTTGACCGCATTTACGCGTTTTAAAAGCTCATACGAGTAGGGTGAAAGAAATTTGAGTTCTTTTGTGTTGTATATTAACAGACAACATCCAAATACTTTTTTTCTATTCATTTAAGTGTGAAACTACACCTAGGATGTTTACAAGTACAAACAAGCTTCAACTCAAGCTTTTGAATGTATTTACGCGTTTTAAAAGCTCATACGAGTAGGGTGAAACAGATTTGAGTTCTTTTGTGTTGTATACTAAGAGAAAGCATCCAAGTACTTTGTTTGCATTCATTTGAGTGTGAAACTACACCTAGGATGTTTACAAGTACAAACAAGCTTCAACTCAAGCTGTTGAATGAATTTACGCGTTTTAACAGCTCTTACGACTAGGGTGATAGAAATTGAGTTCTTTTGTGTTGTATATTGATAGAAACCATCCAAATACTTTGTTTGCATTCATTTGAGTGTGAAACTACACCTAGGATGTTTACAAGAACAAACAAACTTCAACTCAAGCTTTTGAATGTATTTACGCGTTTTAAAAGCTCATACGAGTAGGGTGAAAGAGATTTGAGTTCTTTTGTGTTGTATATTAAGACAAAGCATCCAAATACTTTGTTTGCATTCATTTGAGTGTGAAACTATACTTAGGATGTTTACAGTTACAAACAAGCTTGCACTTAAGCTTTTGAATGCATTTACTCGTTTAGAAGCTCATACGAGTAGGGTGAAAGAGATTTGAGTTCTTTTGTGTTGTATATTAAGAGAAAGCATCCAAATACTTTGTTTGCATTCATTTGAGTGTGAAACTACACCTAGGATGTTTTCAAGTACAAACAAGCTTCAACTCAAGCTTTTGAATGCATTTACGCGTTTTAAAAGCTCATACGAGTATGGTGAAAGAGATTTGAGTTCTTTTGTGTTGTATATTAAGAGAAAGCATCCAAATACTTTGTTTGCATTCATTTGAGTGTGAAACTATACTTAGGATGTTTACAGTTACAAACAAGCTTGCACTCAAGGTTTTGAATGCATTTACGCGTTTTAAAAGCACATACCAGTAGGGTGAAAGAGATTTGAGTTCTTTTGTGTTGTATATTAAGAGAAAGCATCCAAATACTTTGTTTGCATTCATTTGAGTGTGAAACTATACTTAGGATGTTTACAGTTACAAACAAGCTTGCACTCAAGCTTTTGAATGCATTTACGCGTTTTAAAAGCTCATACGAGTAGGGTGAAAGAGATTTGAGTTCTTTTGTGTTGTATATTAATAGAAAGCATCCAAATACTTTGTTTGCATTCATTTGAGTGTGAAACTACACCTAGGATGTTTACAAGTACAAACAAGCTTCAACTCATGCTTTTGAATTCATTTGCGCGTTTTAAAAGCTCATACGAGTAGGGTGAAAGAGATTTGAGTTCTTTTGTGTTGTATGGTAAGAGAAAGCATCCAAATACTTTGTTTGCATTCATTTGAGTGTGAAACTACACCTAGGATGTTTACAAGTACAAACAAACTTTAACTCAAGATTTTGAATGTATTTACGCGTTTTAAAAGCTCATACGAGTGGGGTGAAAAAGATTTGAGTTCTTTTGTGTTGTATATTAAGAGAAAGCATCCAAATCCTTTGTTTGCATTCATTTGAGTGTGAAACTACACCTACGATGTTTTCAAGTACAAACAAGTTTCAACTCAAGCTTTTGAATGCATTTACGCGTTTTAAAAGCTCATACGAGTAGGGTGAAAGAGATTTGAGTTCTTTTGTGTTGTATATTAAGAGAAAGCATCCAAATACTTTGTTTGCATTCATTTGAGTGTGAAACTACACCTAGGACGTTTTCAAGTACAAACAAGCTTCAACTCAAGCTTTTGAATGCATTTACGCATTTTAAAAGCTCATACGAGTAGGGTGAAAGAGATTTGAGTTCTTTTGTGTTATATATTAAGAGAAAGCATCCAAATACTTTTTTTGCATTCATTTGAGTGTGAAACTACACCTAGGATATTTACAGTTACAAACAAGTTTCAACTCAAGCTTTTGAATGCATTTACGCTTTTTCACAGCTCTTATGACTGGGGTGATAGAAATTGAGTTCTTTTGTGTTGTATATTAAGAGAAAGCATCCAAATACTTTGTTTGCATTCATTTGAGTGTGAAACTACACCTACGATGTTTTCAAGTACAAACAAGCTTCAACTCAAGCTTTTGAATGCATTTACGCGTTTTAAAAGCTCATACGAGTAGGGTGAAAGAGATTTGAGTTCTTTTGTGTTGTATATTAAGAGAAAGCATCCAAATACTTTTTTTGCATTCATTTGAGTGTGAAACTACGCCTAGGATATTTACAGTTACAAACAAGTTTCAACTCAAGCTTTTGAATGCATTTACGCGTTTTCACAGCTCTTACGACTAGGGTGATAGAAATTGAGTTCTTTTGTGTTGTATATTAAGAGAAAGCATCCAAATACTTTGTTTGCATTCATTTGTGTGTGAAACTACACCTAGGATGTTTACAAGTACAAACAAGCTTCAACTCAAGCTTTAGAATGTATTTACGCGTTTTAAAAGCTCATGCGAGTAGGGTAAAAGAGATTTGAGTTCTTTTGTGTTGTATATTAAAAGAAAGAATCCAAATACTTTGTTTGCATTCATTTGAGTGTGAAACTACACCTAGGATGTTTACAAGTAAAAACAAGCTTCAACTCAAGCTGTTGAATGAATTTACGCGTTTTAACAGCTCTTACGACTAGGGTGATAGAAATTGAGTTCTTTTGTGTTGTATATTAAGAGAAAGCATCCAAATACATTGTTTGCATTCATTTAAGTGTGAAACTACACCTAGGATGTTTACAGATACAAACCGGCTTCAACTCAAGCTTTAGAATGTATTTACGCGTTTTAAAAGCTCATACGAGTAGGGTAAAAGAGATTTGAGTTCTTTTGTGTTGTATATTAAGAGAAAGCATCTAAATACTTTGTTTGCATTCATTTGAGTGTGAAACTACACCTAGGATGTTTATAAGTAAAAACGAGCTTCAACTCAGGCTGTTGAATGAATTTACGCGTTTTAACAGCTCTTACGACTAGGGTGATAGAAATTGAGTTCTGTTGTAATGTATATTAAGAAAAAGCATCCAAATACATTGTTTACATTCATTTGAGTGTGAAACTACACCTAGGATGTTTACAGTTACAAACCCGCTTCAACTCATGCGTTTGAATTCATTTGCGCGTTTTAAAAGGTCATACGAGTAGGGTGAAAGAGATTTGAGTTCTTTTGTGTTGTATAGTAAGAGAAAGCATCCAAATACTTTTTTTGCATTCATTTGAGTGTGAAACTACACCTAGGATGTTTACAAGTAAAAACAAGCTTCAACTCAAGCTGTTGAATGAATTTACGCGTTTTAACAGCTCTTACGATTAGGGTGATAGAAATTGAGTTCTTTTGTGTTGTATATTAAGAGAAAGCATCCAAATACTTTGTTTGCATTCATTTGAGTGTGAAACTACACCTAGGATGTTTACAGTTACAAACCAGCTTCAACTCATGCTTTTGAATTCATTTGCGCGTTTTAAATACTCATACGAGTAGGGTGAAAGAGATTTGAGTTCTTTTGTGTTGTATGGTAAGAGAAAGCATCCAAATACTTTGTTTGCATTCATTTGAGTGTGAAACTACACCTAGGATGTTTACAAGTACAAACAAACTTCAACTCAAGCTTTTGAATGTATTTACGCGTTTTAAAAGCTCATACGAGTAGGGTGAAAGAGGTATGAGTTCTTTTGTGTTGTATATTAAGAGAAAGCATCCAAATGCTTTGTTAGCATTCATTTGAGTGTGAAACTATACCTAGGATGTTTACAGTTACAAACAAGCTTCAACTCAAGCTTTTGAATGCATTTACGCGTTTTAAAAGCTCATACGAGTAGGGTGAAAGAGATTTGAGTTCTTTTGTGTTGTATATTAAGAGAATGCATCCAAATACTTTTTTTGCATTCATTTGAGTGTGAAACTACACCTAGGATATTTACAGTTACAAACAAGTTTCAACTCAAGCTTTTGAATGCATTTACGCGTTTTCACAGCTCTTATGACTAGGGTGATAGAAATTGAGTTCTTTTGTGTTGTATATCAAGAGAAAGCATCCAAATACTTTGTTTGCATTCATTTGAGTGTGAAACTACACCTAGGATGTTTACAAGTACAAACAAGCTTCAACTCAAGCTTTAGAATGTATATACGCGTTTTAAAAGCTCATACGAGTAGGGTAAAAGAGATTTGAGTTCTTTTATATTGTATATTAAGAGAAAGCATCCAAATACTTTGTGTGCATTCATTTGAGTGTGAAACTACACCTAGGATAATTACAAGTACAAACAAGCTTCAACTCAAGCTTTAGAATGTATTTACGCGTTTTAAAAGCTCATACGAATAGGGTGAAAGAGATTTGAGTTCGTTTGTGATGTAAATTAAGAGAAAGCATCCAAATACTTTGTTTGCATTCATTTGAATGTGTGAAACTACACCTAGGATGTTTACAAGTACAAACAAGCTTCAACTCAAGCTGTTAAATGAATTTACGCGTTTTAACAGCTCTTACGACTAGGATGATAAAAATTGAGTTCTTTTGTGTTGTATATTAAGAGAAAGCATCCAAATACTCTGTTTGCATTCATTTGAGTGTGAAACTACACCTAGGATGTTTACAGTTACAAACCAGCTTCAACTCATGCTTTTGAATTCATTTCCGCATTTTAAAAGCTCATACGAGTAGGGTGAAAGAGATTTGAGTTCTTTTGTGTTGTATGGTAAGAGAAAGCATCCAAATACTTTGTTTGCATTCATTTGAGTGTGAAACTACACCTAGGATGTTTACAAGTACAAACAAACTTCAACTCAAGCTTTTGAATGTATTTACGCGTTTTAAAAGCTCATACGAGTAGGGTGAAAGAGATTTGAGTTCTTTTGTGTTGTATATTAAGAGAAAGCATCCAAATACTTTGTTTGCATTCATTTGAGTGTGAAACTATACCTAGGATGTTTACAGTTACAAACAAGCTTGCACTCAAGCTTTTGAATGCATTTACGCGTTTTAAAAGCTCATACGAGTAGGGTGAAAGAGATTTGAGTTCTTTTGTGTTGTATATTAAGAGAAAGCATCCAAATACTTTGTTTGCATTCATTTGAGTGTGAAACTACACCTAGGATGTTTACAAGTACAAACAAGCTTCAACTCAAGCTTTCGAATGTATTTACGCGTTTTAAAAGCTCATACGAATAGGGTGAAAGAGATTTGAGTTCTTTTGTGTTGTATAGTAAGAGAAAGCATCCAAATACTTTTTTTGCATTCATTTGAGTGTGAAACTACACCTAGGATGTTTACAAGTACAAACAAACTTCAACTCAAGCTTTTGAATGCATTTACGCGTTTTAAAAGCTCATACGAGTAGGGTGAAAGAGATATGAGTTCTTTTGTGTTGTATATTAAGAGAAAGCATCCAAATGCTTTGTCGCGTTCATTTGAGTGTGAAACTATACCTAGAATGTGTACAGTTACAAACAAGCTTCAACTCAAGCTTTTGAATGCATTTACGCGTTTTAAAAGCTCATACGAGTAGGGTGAAAGAGATTTGAGTTCTTTTGTGTTGTATATTAAGAGAAAGCATCCAAATACTTTGTTTGCATTCATTTGAGTGTGAAACTACACCTAGGATGTTTTCAAGTACAAACAAGCTTCAACTCAAGCTTTTGAATGTATTTACGCATTTTAAAAGCTCATACGAATAGGGTGAAAGAGATTTGAGTTCGTTTGTGTTGTAAATTAAGAGAAAACATCCAAATACTTTGTTTGCATTCATTTGAATGTGTGAAACTACACCAAGGATGTTTACAAGTACAAACAAGCTTCAACTCAAGCTGTTGAATGAATTTACGCGTTTTAACAGCTCTTACGACTACGGTGATAGAAATTGAGTTCTTTTGTGTTATATATTAAGAGAAAGCATCCAAATACTTTGTTTGCATTCATTTGAGTGTGAAACTACACCTAGGATGTTTACAAGGACAAACAAGCTTCAACTCAAGCTTTAGAATGTATTTACGCGTTTTAAAAGCTCATACGAGTAGGGTAAAAGAGATTTGAGGTTTTTGTGTAGTATATTAAGAGAAAGCATCCAAATACTTTGTTTGCATTCATTTGAGTGTGAAACTACACCTAGGATGTTTACAAGTAAAAACAAGCTTCAACTCAAGCTGTTGAATGAATTTACGCGTTTTAACAACTCTTACGACTAGGGTGATAGAAATTGAGTTCTTTTGTGTTGTATATTAAGAGAAAGCATCCAAATACATTGTTTGCATTCATTTGAGTGTGAAACTACACCTAGGATGTTTACAGTTACAAACCAGCTTCAACTCATGCGTTTGAATTCATATGCGCGTTTTAAAAGCTCATACGAGTAGGGTGAAAGAGATTTGAGTTCTTTTGTGTTGTATATTAAGAGAAAGCATCCAAATACTTTGTTTGCATTCATTTGAGTGTGAAACTACACCTAGGATGTTTACAAGTACAAACAAGCTTCAACTCAAGCTTTAGAATGTATATACGCGTTTTAAAAGCTCATACGAGTAGGGTAAAAGAGATTTGAGTTCTTTTGTGTTGCATATTAAGAGAAAGCATCCAAATACTTTGTTTGCATTCATTTGAGTGTGAAACTACACCTAGGATGTTTACAAGTACAAACAAGCTTCAACTCAAGCTTTAGAATGTATTTACGCGTTTTAAAAGCTCATACGAGTCGGGTGAAAGAGATTTGAGTTCTTTTGTGTTGTATATTAAGAGAAAGCATCCAAATACTTTGTTTGCATTCATTTGAGTGTGAAATTATACGTAGGATGTTTACAGTTACAAACAAGCTTGCACTCAAGCTTTTGAATGCATTTACGCGTTTTAAAAGCTCATACGAGTACGGTGAAAGAGATTTGAGTTGTTTTGTGTTGTATATTAAGAGAAAGCATCCAAATACATTTTTTGCATTCATTTGAGTTTGAAACTACTCCTAGAATGTTTACAAGTACAAACAAGCTTCAACTCAAACTTTTGAATGCATTTACGCGTTTTAACAGCTCCTACGACTAGGGTGATAGAAATTGTGTTCTTTTGTGTTGTATATTGAGAGAAAGTATCCAAATACATTGTCTGCATTCATTTGAGTTTGAAATAACACCAGGGATGTTTACGAGTACAAACAAGCTTCAACACAAGCTTTTGAATGCATTTACGCGTTTTTACAGCTCTTACGACTAGGGTGATAGAATTTTAGTTCTTTTGTGTTGTATATTAGGAGAAAGCACCCAAATGTTTTTTTTGCATTCATTTGACTGTGAAACTATTCCAAGAATGTTTAAAAGTACAAACAAGCTTCAACTCAAGCTTTTGAATGCATTTACGCGTTTTAAAAGCTCATACGAGTAGGGTGAAAGAGATTTGAGTTCTTTTGTGTTGTATATTAAGAGAAAGCATCCAAATACTTTGTTTGCATTCATTTGAGTGTGAAACTACACCTAGGATTTTTACAAGTACAAACAAGCTTCAACTCATTCTTTTGAATGTATTTACGCGTTTTAAAAGCTCGTACGAGTAGGGTGAAAGAGATTTGACTTCTTTTGTGTTGTATATTAAGAGAAAGCATCCAAATACTTTGTTTGCATTCATTTGAGTGTGAAACTACACCTAGGATGTTAACAATTACAAACAAGCTTCAACTCAAGCTGTTGAATGAATTTACGCGTTTTAACAGCTCTTACGACAAGGGTGATAGAAATTGAGTTCTTTTGTGTTGTATATTTAGAGAAAGCATCCAAATCCTTTGTTTGCATTCATTTGAGTGTGAAACTACACCTAGGATGTTTACAGTTACAAACGAGCTTCAACTCATGCTTTTGAATGCATTTACGCGTTTTAAAAGCTCATACGAGTAGGGTGAAAGAGATTTGAGTTCTTTTGTATTGTATATTAAGAGAAAGCATCCAAATTCTTTGTTTGCATTCATTTGAGTGTGAAACTATACCTAGGATGTTTACAGTTACTAACAAGCTTCAACTCAAGCTTTTGACCGCATTTACGCGTTTTAAAAGCTCATACGAGTAGGGTGAAAGAGATTTGAATTCTTTTGTGTTGTATACTAAGAGACAGCATCCAAATACTTTGTTTGCATTCATTTGAGTGTGAAACTACACCTGGGATGTTTACAAGTACAAACAAGCTTCAACTCAAGCTGTTGAATGAATCTACGCGTTTTAACAGCTCTTACGACTAGGGTTATAGAAATTGAGTTCTTTTGTGTTGTATATTAAGAAAAAGCATCCAAATACTTTGTTTGAATTCATTTGAATGTGTGAAACTACACCTAGGATGTTTACAAGTACAAACAAGCTTCAACGTAAGCTGTTGAATGAATTTACGCGTTTTAACAACTCTTACGACTAGGGTGATAGAAATTGAGTTCTTTTGTGTTGTATATTAAGAGAAAGCATCCAAATACTTTGTTTGCATTCATTTGAGTGTGAAACTACACCTAGGATGTTTACAAGTAAAAACAAGCTTCAACTCAAGCTGTTGAATGAATTTACGCGTTTTAACAGCTCTTACGACTAGGGTGATAGAAATTGGGTTCTTTTGTGTTGTATATTAAGAGAAAGCATCCAAATACTTTGTTTGCATTTATTTGAGTGTGAAACTACACCTAGGATGTTTACAGTTACAAACCAGCTTCAACTCATGCTTTTGAATTCATTTACGCGTTTTAAAAGCTCATACGAGTAGGGTGAAAGAGATTTGAGTTCTTTTGTGTTGCACAGTAAGAGAAAGCATCCAAATACTTTGTTTGCATTCATTTGAGTGTGAAACTACACCTAGGATGTTTACAAGTACAAACAAGCTTCAACTCAAGCTTTTGAATGCATTTACGCGTTTTAAAAGCTCATACGAGTAGGGTGAAAGAGATTGTGTTCTTTTGTGTTGTATATTAAGAGAAAGTATCCAAATACTTTGTCTGCATTCATTTGAGTTTGAAATAACACCAGGGATGTTTACAAGTACAAACAAGCTTCAACTCAAGCTTTTGAATGCATTTACGCGTTTTAACAGCTCTTACGACTAGGGTGATAGAATTTTAGTTCTTTTGTGTTGTATATTAAGAGAAAGCACCCAAATGTTTTATTTGCATTCACTTGAGTATAAAACTACTCCAAGAATGTTTACAAGTACAAACAAGCTTCAACTTAAGCTTTTGAATGTATTTACGCGTTTTAAAAGCTCATACGAGTAGGGTGAAAGGGATTTAAGTTCTTTTGTGTTGAATATTAAGAGAAAGCATCCAAATTCTTTGTCTGCATTCATTTGAGTATGAAACTACACCTAGGATGTTTACAGTTCCAAACAAGCTTCAACTCATGCTTTTGAATGCAGTTACGCGTTTTAAAAGCTCATACGAGTAGGGTGAAAGAGATTTGAGTTCTTTTGTGTTGTATATTAAGAGAAAGCATCCAAATCCTTTGTTTGCATTCATTTGAGTGTGAAACTATACCTAGGATGTTTACAGTTACAAACAAGCTTCAACTCAAGCTTTTGACCGCATTTAGGCGTTTTAAATGCTCATACGAGTAGGGTGAAAGAGATTTGAGTTCTTTTGTGTTGTATATTAAGAGACAGCATCCAAATACTTTTTTTCCATTCATTTAAGTGTGAAACTACACCTAGGATGTTTACAAGTATAAACAACCTTCAACTCAAGCTTTTTGAATGTATTTACGCGCTTTAAAAGCTCATACGAGTAGGGTGAAAGAGATTTGAGTTCTTTTGTGTTGTATATTAAGAGAAAGCATCCAAATACTTTGTTTGCATTCATTTGAGTGTGAAACTACACCTAGGATGTTTACAAGTAAAAACAAGCTTCAACTCAAGCTGTTGAATGAATTTACGCGTTTGAACAGCTCTTACGACTAGGGTTATAGAAATTGAGTTCTTTTGTGTTGTATATAAAGAGAAACCATCCAAATACTTTGTTTGCATTCATTTGAGAGTGAAACTACACCTAGGACGTTTACAAGTACAAACAAGCTTCAACTCAAGCTTTTGAATGTATTTACGCGTTTTAAAAGCTCATACGAGTAGGGTGAAAGGGATTTGAGTTCTTTTGTGTTGAATATTAAGAGAAAGCATCCAAATACTTTGTTTACATTCTTTTGAGTGTGAAACTACACCTAGGATGTTTACAGTTACAAACAAGTTTCAACTCAAGCTTTTGAATGCATTTACGCGTTTTAAAAGCTCATACGAGTAGCGTGAAAGAGATTTGAGTTCTTTTGTGTTGTATATTAAGAGAAAGCATCCAAATACTTTGTTTGCATTCATTTGAGTGTGAAACTACACCTAGGATGTTTACAAGTACAAACAAGCTTCAAGTCAAGCTTTTGAATGTATTTACGCGTTTTAAAAGCTCATACGAGTAGGGTGAAAGAGATTTGAGTTCTTTTGTGTTGTATATTAAGAGAAAGCATCCAAATACTTTGTTTGCATTCATTTGAGTGTGAAACTACACCTAGGATGTTTACAAGTACAAACAAGCTTCAACTCAAGCTGTTGAATGAATTTACGCGTTTTAACAGCTCTTACGACTAGGGCGATAGAAATTGAGTTCTTTTGTGTTGTATATTCAGAGAAAGCATCCAAATTCTTTGTTTGCATTCATTTGAGTGTGAAACTACACCTAGGATGTTTACAGTTACAAACAAGCTTCAACTCATGCTTTTGAATGCATTTACGCGTTTTAAAAGCTCATACGAGTAGGGTGAAAGAGATTTGAGTTCTTTTGTGTTATATATTAAGAGAAAGCATCCAAATCCTTTGTTTGCATTCATTTGAGTGTGAAACTATACCTAGGATGTTTACAGTTACTAACAAGCTTCAACTCAAGCTTTTGACCGCATTTACGCGTTTTAAAAGCTCATACGAGTAGGGTGAAAGAGATTTGAATTCTTTTGTGTTGTATACTAAGAGACAGCATCCAAATACTTTTTTTCCATTCATTTAAGTGTGAAACTACACCTAGGATGTTTACAAGTACAAACAAGCTTCAACTCAAGCTGTTGAATGAATCTACGCGTTTTAACAGCTCTTACGACTAGGGTTATAGAAATTGAGTTCTTTTGTGTTGTATATTAAGAAAAAGCATCCAAATCCTTTGTTTGCATTCATTTGAGTGTGTGAAACTACACCTAGGATGTTTACAAGTACAAACAAGCTTCAACTCAAGCTGTTGAATGAATTTACGCGTTTTAACAGCTCTTACGACTAGGGTGATAGAAATTGAGTTCTTTTGTGTTGTATATTAAGAGAAAGCATCCAAATACTTTGATTGCATTCATTTGAGTGTGAAACTACACCTAGGATGTTTACAAGTACAAACAAGCTTCAACTCAAGCTTTAGAATGTATTTACGCGTTTTAAAAGCTCATACGAGTAGGGTAAAAGAGATTTGAGTTCTTTTGTGCTGTATATTAAGAGAAAGCATCCAAATACTTTGTTTGCATTCATTTGAGTGTGAAACTACACCTAGGATGTTTACAAGTAAAAACAAGCTTCAACTCAAGCTGTTGAATGAATTTACGCGTTTGAACAGCTCTTACGACTAGGGTTATAGAAATTGAGTTCTTTTGTGTTGTATATTAAGAGAAAGCATCCAAATCCTTTGTTTGCATTCATTTGAGTGTGAAACTACACCTAGGATGTTTACAAGTACAAACAAGCTTCAACTCAAGCTGTTGAATGAATTTACGCGTTTTAACAGCTCTTACGACTAGGGTGATAGAAATTGAGTTCTCTTGTGTTGTATATTAATAGAAACCATCCAAATACTTTGTTTGCATTCATTTGAGTGTGAAACTACACCTTGGACGTTTACAAGTACAAACAAGCTTCAACTCCAACTTTTGAATGTATTTACGCGTTTTAAAAGCTCATACGAGTAGGGTGAAAGGGATTTGAGTTCTTTTGTGTTGAATATTAAGAGAAAGCATCCAAATACTTTGTTTACATTCATTTGAGTGTGAAACTACACCTAGGATGTTTACAGTTACAAACAAGTTTCAACTCAAGCTTTTGAATGCATTTACGCGTTTTAAAAGCTCTTACGAGTAGCGTGAAAGAGATTTGAGTTCTTTTGTGTTGTATATTAAGAGAAAGCATCCAAATACTTTGTTTGCATTCATTTGAGTGTGAAACTAGACCTAGGATGTTTACAGTTACAAACAAGCTTCAACTCAAGCTGTTGAATGAATCTACGCGTTTTAACAGCTCTTACGACTAGGGTTATAGAAATTGAGTTCTTTTGTGTTGTATATTAAGAAAAAGCATCCAAATCCTTTGTTTGCATTCATTTGAGTGTGTGAAACTACACCTAGGATGTTTACAAGTACAAACAAGCTTCAACTCAAGCTGTTGAATGAATTTACGCGTTTTAACAGCTCTTACGACTAGGGTGATAGAAATTGAGTTCTTTTGTGTTGTATATTAAGAGAAAGCATCCAAATACTTTGATTGCATTCATTTGAGTGTGAAACTACACCTAGGATGTTTACAAGTACAAACAAGCTTCAACTCAAGCTTTAGAATGTATTTACGCGTTTTAAAAGCTCATACGAGTAGGGTAAAAGAGATTTGAGTTCTTTTGTGCTGTATATTAAGAGAAAGCATCCAAATACTTTGTTTGCATTCATTTGAGTGTGAAACTACACCTAGGATGTTTACAAGTAAAAACAAGCTTCAACTCAAGCTGTTGAATGAATTTACGCGTTTGAACAGCTCTTACGACTAGGGTTATAGAAATTGAGTTCTTTTGTGTTGTATATTAAGAGAAAGCATCCAAATCCTTTGTTTGCATTCATTTGAGTGTGAAACTACACCTAGGATGTTTACAAGTACAAACAAGCTTCAACTCAAGCTGTTGAATGAATTTACGCGTTTTAACAGCTCTTACGACTAGGGTGATAGAAATTGAGTTCTTTTGTGTTGTATATTAATAGAAACCATCCAAATACTTTGTTTGCATTCATTTGAGTGTGAAACTACACCTTGGACGTTTACAAGTACAAACAAGCTTCAACTCAAACTTTTGAATGTATTTACGCGTTTTAAAAGCTCATACGAGTAGGGTGAAAGGGATTTGAGTTCTTTTGTGTTGAATATTAAGAGAAAGCATCCAAATACTTTGTTTACATTCATTTGAGTGTGAAACTACACCTAGGATGTTTACAGTTACAAACAAGTTTCAACTCAAGCTTTTGAATGCATTTACGCGTTTTAAAAGCTCTTACGAGTAGCGTGAAAGAGATTTGAGTTCTTTTGTGTTGTATATTAAGAGAAAGCATCCAAATACTTTGTTTGCATTCATTTGAGTGTGAAACTAGACCTAGGATGTTTACAGTTACAAACAAGCTTCAACTCATGCTTTTGAATGAATTTACGCGTTTTAACAGCTCTTACGACTAGGGTGATAGAAATTGAGTTCTTTTGTGTTGTATATTAAGAGAAAGCATCCAAATACTTTGTTTGCATTCATTTGAGTGTGAAACTACACCTAGGATGTTTACAAGTACAAACAAGCTTCAACTCAAGCTTTAGAATGTATTTACGCGTTTTAAAAGCTCATACGAGTAGGGTAAAAGAGATTTGAGTTCTTTTGTGCTGTATATTAAGAGAAAGCATCCAAATACTTTGTTTGCATTCATTTGAGTGTGAAACTACACCTAGGATGTTTACAAGTAAAAACAAGCTTCAACTCAAGCTGTTGAATGAATTTACGCGTTTGAACAGCTCTTACGACTAGGGTTATAGAAATTGAGTTCTTTTGTGTTGTATATTAAGAGAAAGCATCCAAATCCTTTGTTTGCATTCATTTGAGTGTGAAACTACACCTAGGATGTTTACAAGTACAAACAAGCTTCAACTCAAGCTGTTGAATGAATTTACGCGTTTTAACAGCTCTTACGACTAGGGTGATAGAAATTGAGTTCTTTTGTGTTGTATATTAATAGAAACCATCCAAATACTTTAATTGCATTCATTTGAGTGTGAAACTACACCTTGGACGTTTACAAGTACAAACAAGCTTCAACTCAAACTTTTGAATGTGTTTACGCGTTTTAAAAGCTCATACGAGTAGGGTGAAAGGGATTTGAGTTCTTTTGTGTTGAATATTAAGAGAAAGCATCCAAATACTTTGTTTACATTCATTTGAGTGTGAAACTACACCTAGGATGTTTACAGTTACAAACAAGTTTCAACTCAAGCTTTTGAATGCATTTACGCGTTTTAAAAGCTCTTACGAGTAGCGTGAAAGAGATTTGAGTTCTTTTGTGTTGTATATTAAGAGAAAGCATCCAAATACTTTGTTTGCATTCATTTGAGTGTGAAACTACACCTAGGATGTTTACAGTTACAAACAAGTTTCAACTCAAGCTTTTGAATGCATTTACGCGTTTTAAAAGCTCTTACGAGTAGCGTGAAAGAGATTTGAGTTCTTTTGTGTTGTATATTAAGAGAAAGCATCCAAATACTTTGTTTGCATTCATTTGAGTGTGAAACTACACCTAGGATGTTTACAAGTACAAACAAGCTTCAAGTCAAGCTTTAGAATGTATTTACGCGTTTTAAAAGCTCATACGAGTAGGGTAAAAGAGATTTGAGTTCTTTTGTGCTGTATATTAAGAGAAAGCATCCAAATACTTTGTTTGCATTCATTTGAGTGTGAAACTATACCTAGGATGTTTACAGTTACAAACAAGCTTCAACTCAAGGTTTTGAATGCATTTACGCGTTTTAAAAGCTCATACGAGTAGGGTGAAAGAGATTTGAGTTGTTTTGTGTTGTATATTAAGAGAAAGCATCCAAATACTTTGTTTGCATTCATTTGAGTGTGAAACTACACCTAGGATGTTTACAAGTAAAAACAAGCTTCAACTCAAGCTGTTGAATGAATTTACGCGTTTGAACAGCTCTTACGACTAGGGTTATAGAAATTGAGTTCTTTTGTGTTGTATATTTAGAGAAAGCATCCAAATCCTTTGTTTGCATTCATTTGAGTGTGAAACTACACCTAGGATGTTTACAGTTGCAAACAAGCTTCAACTCATGCTTTTGAATGAATTTACGCGTTTTAACAGCTCTTACGACTAGGGTGATAGAAATTGAGTTCTTTTGTGCTGTATATTAAGAGAAAGCATCCAATTACTTTGTTTGCTTTCATTTGAGTGTGAAATTACACCTAGGATGTTTACAGTTACAAACAAGCTTCAACTCAAGCTTTTGAATGCATTTACGCGTTTTAAGAGCTCATACGAGTAGGGTGAAAGAGATTTGAGTTCTTTTGTGTTGTATATTAAGAGAAAGCATCCAAATACTTTGTTTGCATTCATTTGAGTGTGAAACTATACCTAGGATGTTTACAGTTACAAACAAGCTTCAACTCAAGGTTTTGACCGCATTTACGCGTTTTAAAAGCTCATACGAGTAGGGTGAAAGAGATTTGAGTTCTTTTGTGTTGTATATTAAGAGAAAGCATCCAAATACTTTGTTTACATTGATTTAAGTGTGAAACTACACCTAGGATGTTTACAAGTACAAACAACCTTCAACTCAAGGTTTTGAATGTATTTACGCGTTTTAAAAGCTCATACGAGTAGGGTGAAAGAGATTTGAGTTCTTTTGTGTTGTATACTAAGAGAAAACATCCAAGTACTTTGTTTGCATTCATTTGAGTGTGAAACTACACCTAGGATGTTTACAAGTACAAACAAGCTTCAACTGAAGCTGTTGATTGAATCTACGCGTTTTAACAGCTCTTACGACTAGGGTTATAGAAATTGATTTCTTTTGTGTTGTATATTAAGAAAAAGCATCCAAATACTTTGTTTTCATTCATTTGGATGTGTGAAACTACACCTAGGATGTTTACAAGTACAAACAAGCTTCAACTCAAGCTGTTGAATGAATTTACGCGTTTTAACAGCTCTTACGACTAGGGTGATAGAAATTGAGTTCTTTTGTGTTGTATATTAAGAGAAAGCATCCAAATACTTTGTTTGCATTCATTTGAGTGTGAAACTACACCTAGGATGTTTACAAGTACAAACAAGCTTCAACTCAAGCTTTAGAATGTATTTACGCGTTTTAAAAGCTCATACGCGTAGGGTAAAAGAGATTTGAGTTCTTTTGTGTTGTATATTAAGAGAAAGCATCCAAATACTTTGTTTGCATTCATTTGAGTGTGAAACTACACCTAGGATGTTTACAAGTAAAAACAAGCTTCAACTCAAGCTGTTGAATGAATTTACGCGTTTGAACAGCTCTTACGACTAGGGTTATAGAAATTGAGTTCTTTTGTGTTGTATATTAAGAGAAAGCATCCAAATCCTTTGTTTGCAATCATTTGAGTGTGAAACTACACCTAGGATGTTTACAAGTACAAACAAGCTTCAACTCAAGCTGTTGAATGAATTTACGCGTTTTAACAGCTCTTACGACTAGGGTGATAGAAATTGAGTTCTTTTGTGTTGTATATTAATAGAAACCATCCAAATACTTTGTCTGCATTCATTTGAGTGTGAAACTACACCTAGGATGTTTACAAGTACAAACAAGCTTCAACTCAAGCTTTTGAATGCATTTACGCGTTTTAAGAGCTCATACGAGTAGGGTGAAAGAGATTTGAGTTCTTTTGTGTTGTATATTAAGAGAAAGCATCCAAATACTTTGTTTGCATTCATTTGAGTGTGAAACTATACCTAGGATGTTTACAGTTACAAACAAGCTTCAACTCAAGGTTTTGACCGCATTTACGCGTTTTAAAAGCTCATACGAGTAGGGTGAAAGAGATTTGAGTTCTTTTGTGTTGTATATTAAGAGAAAGCATCCAATTACTTTGTTTACATTGATTTAAGTGTGAAACTACACCTAGGATGTTTACAAGTACAAACAACCTTCAACTCAAGGTTTTGAATGTATTTACGCGTTTTAAAAGCTCATACGAGTAGGGTGAAAGAGATTTGAGTTCTTTTGTGTTGTATACTAAGAGAAAACATCCAAGTACTTTGTTTGCATTCATTTGAGTGTGAAACTACACCTAGGATGTTTACAAGTACAAACAAGCTTCAACTGAAGCTGTTGATTGAATCTACGCGTTTTAACAGCTCTTACGACTAGGGTTATAGAAATTGATTTCTTTTGTGTTGTATATTAAGAAAAAGCATCCAAATACTTTGTTTTCATTCATTTGGATGTGTGAAACTACACCTAGGATGTTTACAAGTACGAACAAGCTTCAACTCAAGCTGTTGAATGAATTTACGCGTTTTAACAGCTCTTACGACTAGGGTGATAGAAATTGAGTTCTTTTGTGTTGTATATTAAGAGAAAGCATCCAAATACTTTGTTTGCATTCATTTGAGTGTGAAACTACACCTAGGATGTTTACAAGTACAAACAAGCTTCAACTCAAGCTTTAGAATGTATTTACGCGTTTTAAAAGCTCATACGAGTAGGGTAAAAGAGATTTGAGTTCTTTTGTGTTGTATATTAAGAGAAAGCATCCAAATACTTTGTTTGCATTCATTTGAGTGTGAAACTACACCTAGGATGTTTACAAGTAAAAACAAGCTTCAACTCAAGCTGTTGAATGAATTTACGCGTTTGAACAGCTCTTACGACTAGGGTTATAGAAATTGAGTTCTTTTGTGTTGTATATTAAGAGAAAGCATCCAAATCCTTTGTTTGCAATCATTTGAGTGTGAAACTACACCTAGGATGTTTACAAGTACAAACAAGCTTCAACTCAAGCTGTTGAATGAATTTACGCGTTTTAACAGCTCTTACGACTAGGGTGATAGAAATTGAGTTCTTTTGTGTTGTATATTAATAGAAACCATCCAAATACTTTGTCTGCATTCATTTGAGTGTGAAACTACACCTAGGATGTTTACAAGTACAAACAAGCTTCAACTCAAGCTTTTGAATGTATTTACGCGTTTTAAAAGCTCATACGAGTAGGGTGAAAGGGATTTGAGTTCTTTTGTGTTGAATATTAAGAGAAAGCATCCAAATACTTTGTTTACATTCATTTGAGTGTGAAACTACACCTAGGATCTTTACAAGTACAAACAAGCTTCAACTCAAGCTTTAGAATGTATTTACGCGTTTTAAAAGCTCATACGAGTAGGGTAAAAGAGATATGAGTTCTTTTGTGTTGTATATTAAGAGAAAGCATCCAAATACTTTGTTTGCATTCATTTGAGTGTAAAACAACACCTAGGATGTTTACAAGTAAAAACAAGCTTCAACTCAAGCTGTTGAATGAATTTACGCGTTTTAACAGCTCTTACGACTAGGGTGATAGAAATTGAGTTCTTTTGTGTTGTATATTAAGAGAAAGTATCCAAATACTTTGTTTGCGTTCATTTGAGTGTGAAATTACACCTAGGATGTTTACAGTTACAATTAAGCTTCAACTCAAGCTTTTGAATGCATTTACGCGTTTTAAAAGCTCATACGAGTAGGGTGAAAGAGATTTGAGTTCTTTTGTGTTGTATATTAAGAGAAAGCATCCAAATACTTTGTTTGCATTCATTTGAGTGTGAAACTATACCTAGGATGTTTATAGTTACAAACAAGCTTCAACTCAAGGTTTTGACCGCATTTACGCGTTTTAAAAGCTCATACGAGTAGGGTGAAAGAGATTTGAGTTCTTTTGTGTTGTATATTAAGAGAAAGCATCCAAATACTTTGTTTGCATTCATTTGAGTCTGAAACTACACCTTGGATGTTTACAAGTAAAAACAAGCTTCAACTCAAGCTGTTGAATGAATTTACGCGTTTGAACAGCTCTTACGACTAGGGTTATAGAAATTGAGTTCTTTTGTGTTGTATATTTAGAGAAAGCATCCAAATCCTTTATTTGCATTCATTTGAGTGTGAAACTACACCTAGGATGTTTACAGTTACAAACAAGCTTCAACACATGCTTTTGAATGAATTTACGCGTTTTAACAGCTCGAACGACTAGGGTGATAGAAATTGAGTTCTTTTGTGTTGTATATTAAGAGAAAGCATCAAAATACTTTTTTTGCATTCATTTGAGTGTGAAACTACACCTAGGATGTTTACAAGTACAAACAAGCTTAAACTCAAGCTTTAGAGGGTATTTACGGGTTTTAAAAGCTCATACGAGTAGGGTAAAAGAGATTTGAGTTCTTTTGTGTTGTATATTAAGAGAAAGCATCCCAATGCTTTGTTTGCATTCATTTGAGTGTGAAACTACACCTAGGATGTTTACAAGTAAAAACAAGCTTCAACTCAAGCTGTTGAATGAATTTACGCGTTTGAACAGCTCTTACGACTAGGGTTATAGAAATTGAGTTCTTTTGTGTTGTATATTCAGAGAAAGCATCCAAATCCTTTGTTTGCATTCATTTGAGTGTGAAACTACACCTAGGATGTTTACAGTTGCAAACAAGCTTCAACTCATGCTTTTGAATGAATTTACGCGTTTTAACAGCTCTTACGACTAGGGTGATAGAAATTGAGTTCTTTTGTGCTGTATATTAAGAGAAAGCATCCAAATACTTTGTTTGCTTTCATTTGAGTGTGAAATTACACCTAGGATGTTTACAGTTACAAACAAGCTTCAACTCAAGCTTTTGAATGCATTTACGCGTTTTAAGAGCTCATACGAGTAGGGTGAAAGAGATTTGAGTTCTTTTGTGTTGTATATTAAGAGAAAGCATCCAAATACTTTGTTTGCATTCATTTGAGTGTGAAACTATACCTAGGATGTTTACAGTTACAAACAAGCTTCAACTTAAGGTTTTGACCGCATTTACGCGTTTTAAAAGCTCATACGAGTAGGGTGAAAGAGATTTGAGTTCTTTTGTGTTGTATATTAAGAGAAAGCATCCAAATACTTTGTTTGCATTCATTTGAGTGTGAAACTACACCTAGGATGTTTACAAGTAAAAACAAGCTTCAACTCAAGCTGTTGAATGAATTTACGCGTTTGAACAACTCTTACGACTAGGGTTATAGAAATTGAGTTCTTTTGTGTTGTATATTTAGAGAAAGCATCCAAATCCTTTGTTTGCATTCATTTGAGTGTGAAACTACACCTAGGATGTTTACAGTTACAAACAACCTTTAACTCATGCTTTTGAATGAATTTACGCGTTTTAACAGCTCGTACGACTAGGGTGATAGAAATTGAGTTCTTTTGTGTTGTATATTAAGAGAAAGCATCCAAATAATTTGTTTGCATTCATTTGAGTGTGAAACTACACCTA
The DNA here is from genome assembly GCA_038025085.1 of Tetragonia tetragonoides. Classification (NCBI taxonomy): domain Eukaryota; kingdom Viridiplantae; phylum Streptophyta; class Magnoliopsida; order Caryophyllales; family Aizoaceae; genus Tetragonia; species Tetragonia tetragonoides. Next base: position 22,873,595 of record CM076141.1, read on the forward strand.
GGATGTTTACAAGTACAAACAAGCTTCAACTCAAGCTTTAGAATGTATTTACGCGTTTTAAAAGCTCATACGAGTAGGGTAAAAGAGATTTGAGTTCTTTTGTGTTCTATATTAAGAGAAAGCATCCAAATGCTTTGTTTGCATTCATTTGACTGTGAAACTACACCTAGGATGTTTACAAGTAAAAACAAGCTTCAACTCAAGCTGTTGAATGAATTTACGCGTTTGAACAGCTCTTACGACTAGGGTTATAGAAATTGAGTTCTTTTGTGTTGTATATTTAGAGAAAGCATCCAAATCTTTTGTTTGCATTCATTTGAGTGTGAAACTACACCTAGGATGTTTACAGTTGCAAACAAGCTTCAACTCATGCTTTTGAATGAATTTACGCGTTTTAACAGCTCTTACGACTAGGGTGATAGAAATTGAGTTCTTTTGTGCTGTATATTAAGAGAAAGCATCCAAATACTTTGTTTGCTTTCATTTGAGTGTGAAATTACACCTAGGATGTTTACAATTACAAACAAGCTTCAACTCAAGCTTTTGAATGCATTTACGCGTTTTAAGAGCTCATACGAGTAGGGTGAAAGAGATTTGAGTTCTTTTGTGTTGTATATTAAGAGAAAGCATCCAAATACTTTGTTTGCATTCATTTGAGTGTGAAACTATACCTAGGATGTTTACAGTTACAAACAAGCTTCAACTCAAGGTTTTGACCGCATTTACGCGTTTTAAAAGCTCATACGAGTAGGGTTAAAGAGATTTGAGTTCTTTTGTGTTGTATATTAAGAGAAAGCATCCAAATACTTTGTTTCCATTGATTTAAGTGTGAAACTACACCTAGGATGTTTACAAGTACAAACAACCTTCAACTCAAGGTTTTGAATGTATTTACGCGTTTTAAAAGCTCATACGAGTAGGGTGAAAGAGATTTGAGTTCTTTTGTGTTGCATACTAAGAGAAAACATCCAAGTACTTTGTTTGCATTCATTTGAGTGTGAAACTACACCTAGGATGTTTACAAGTACAAACAAGCTTCAACTGAAGCTGTTGATTGAATCTACGCGTTTTAACAGCTCTTACTACTAGGGTTATAGAAATTGAGTTCTTTTGTGCTGTATATTAAGAAAAAGCATCCAAATACTTTGTTTGCATTCATTTGAATGTGTGAAACTGCACCTAGTATGTTTACAAGTACAAACAAGCTTCAACGCAAGCTGTTGAATGAATTTACGCGTTTTAATAGCTCTTACGACTAGGGTGATAGAAATTGAGTTCTTTTGTGTTGTATATTAAGAGAAAGCATCCAAATACTTTGTTTTCATTCATTTGAGTGTGAAACTACACCTAGGATGTTTACAAGTAAAAACAAGCTTCAACTCAAGCTGTTGAATAAATTTACGCGTTTTAACAGCTCTTACGACTAGGGTGATAGAAATTGGGTTCTTTTGTGTTGTATATTAGGAGAAAGCATCCAAATACTTTGTTTGCATTCTTTTGAGTGTGAAACTACACCTAGGATGTTTACAGTTACAAACCAGCTTCAACTCATGCTTTTGAATTCATTTACGCGTTTTAAAAGCTCATACGAGTAGGGTGAAAGAGATTTGAGTTCTTTTGTGTTGCATAGTAAGAGAAAGCATCCAAATACTTTGTTTGCATTCATTTGAGTGTGAAACTAAACCTAGGATGTTTACAAGTACAAACATGCTTCAACTCAAGCTTTTGAATGCATTTACGCGTTTTAAAAGCTCTTACTAGTAGGGTGAAAGAGATTGTGTTCTTTTGTGTTGTATATTAAGAGAAAGTATCCAAATACTTTGTCTGCATTCATTTGAGTTTGAAATAACACAAGGGATGTTTACAAGTACAAACAATCTTCAACTCAAGCTTTTGAATGCATTTACGCGTTTTAACAGCTGTTACGTCTAGGGTGATAGAATTTTAGTTCTTTTGTGTTGTATATTAAGAGAAAGCACCCAAATGTTTTATTTGCATTCATTTGAGTATGAAACTACTCCAAGAATGTTTTAAAGTACAAACAAGCTTCAACTCAAGCTTTTGAATGTATTTACGCGTTTTAAAAGCTCATACGAGTAGGCTGAAAGAGATTTGAGTTCTTTTGTGTTGTATATTAAGAGAAAGCATCCAAATACTTTGTTTGCATTCATTTGAGTGTGAAACTACACCTAGGATGTTTACAAGTACAAACAAGCTTCAACTCAAGCTGTTGAATGAATTTACGCGTTTTAACAGCTCTTACGACTAGGGTGATAGAAATTGAGTACTTTTGTGTTGTATCTTAAGAAAAAGCATCCAAATACTTTGTTTGCATTCATTTGAATGTGTGAAACTAGACCTAGGATGTTTACAAGTACAAACAAGCTTCAACTCAAGCTGTTGAATGAATTTACGCGTTTAAACAGCTCTTACGACTAGGGTGATAGAAATTGAGTTCTTTTGTGTTGTATATTAAGAGAAAGCATCTAAATACTTTGTTTGCATTCATTTGAGTGTGAAACTACACCTAGGATGTTTACAAGTACAAACAAGTTTCAACTCAAGCTTTAGAATGTATTTACGCGTTTTAAAAGCTCATACGAGTAGGGTAAAAGAGATTTGAGTTCTTTTGTGTAGTATATTAAGAGAAAGCATCCAAATACTTTGTTTGCATTCATTTGAGTGTGAAACTACACCTAGGATGTTTACAAGTACAAACAAGCTTCAACTCAAGCTGTTGAATGAATTTACGCGTTTTAACAGCTCTTACGACTAGGGCGATAGAAATTGAGTTCTTTTGTGTTGTATATTTAGAGAAAGCATCCAAATTCTTTGTTTGCATTCATTTGAGTGTGAAACTACACCTAGGATGTTTACAGTTACAAACAAGCTTCAACTCATGCTTTTGAATGCATTTACGCGTTTTAAAAGCTCATACGAGTAGGGTGAAAGAGATTTGAGTTCTTTTGTGTTGTATATTAAGAGACAGCATCCAAATACATTTTTTCCATTCATTTAAGTGTGAAACTACACCTAGGATGTTTACAAGTAAAAACAAGCTTCAACTCAAGCTGTTGAATGAATTTACGCATTTTAACAGCTCTTACGACTAGGGTGATAGAAATTGAGTTCTTTTGTGTTGTATATTAAGAGAAAGTATCCAAATACTTTGTTTGCTTTCATTTGAGTGTGAAATTACACCTCGGATGTTTACAGTTACAATTAAGCTTCAACTCAAGCTTTAGAATGTATTTACGCGTTTTAAAAGCTCATACGAGTAGGGTAAAAGAGATTTGAGTTCTTTTGTGTTGTATATTAAGAGAAAGCATCCAAATACTTTGTTTGCATTCATTTGACTGTGAAACTACACCTAGGATCTTTACAAGTACAAACAAGCTTCAACTCAAGCTGTTGAATGAATTTACGCGTTTGAACAGCTCTTACGACTAGGGTTATAGAAATTGAGTTCTTTTGTGTTGTATATTAAGAGAAAGCATCCAAATCCTTTGTTTGCAATCATTTGAGTGTGAAACTACACCTAGGATGTTTACAAGTACAAACAAGCTTCAACTCAAGCTGTTGAATGAATTTACGCGTTTTAACAGCTCTTACGACTAGGGTGATAGAAATTGAGTTCTTTTGTGTTGTATATTAATAGAAACCATCCAAATACTTTGTCTGCATTCATTTGAGTGTGAAACTACACCTAGGATGTTTACAAGTACAAACAAGCTTCAACTCAAGCTTTTGAATGTATTTACGCGTTTTAAAAGCTCATACGAGTAGGGTGAAAGGGATTTGAGTTCTTTTGTGTTGAATATTAAGAGAAAGCATCCAAATACTTTGTTTACATTCATTTGAGTGTGAAACTACACCTAGGATCTTTACAAGTACAAACAAGCTTCAACTCAAGCTTTAGAATGTATTTACGCGTTTTAACAGCTCTTACGACTAGGGTGATAGAAATTGAGTTCTTTTGTGCTGTATATTAAGAGAAAGCATCCAAATACTTTGTTTGCTTTCATTTGAGTGTGAAATTACACCTAGGATGTTTACAGTTACAAACAAGCTTCAACTCAAGCTTTTGAATGCATTTACGCATTTTAAGAGCTCATACGAGTAGGGTGAAAGAGATTTGAGTTCTTTTGTGTTGTATATTAAGAGAAAGCATCCAAATACTTTGTTTGCATTCATTTGAGTGTGAAACTATACCTAGGATGTTTACAGTTACAAACAAGCTTCAACTCAAGGTTTTGACCGCATTTACGCGTTTTAAAAGCTCATACGAGTAGGGTGAAAGAGATTTGAGTTCTTTTGTGTTGTATATTAAGAGAAAGCATCCAAATGCTTTGTTTCCATTGATTTAAGTGTGAAACTACACCTAGGATGTTTACAAGTACAAACAACCTTCAACTCAAGGTTTTGAATGTATTTGCGCGTTTTAAAAGCTCATACGAGTAGGGTGAAAGAGATTTGAGTTCTTTTGTGTTGTATACTAAGAGAAAACATCCAAGTACTTTGTTTGCATTCATTTGAGTGTGAAACTACACCTAGGATGTTTACAAGTACAAACAAGCTTCAACTGAAGCTGTTGATTGAATCTACGCGTTTTAACAGCTCTTACTACTAGGGTTATAGAAATTGAGTTCTTTTGTGCTGTATATTAAGAAAAAGCATCCAAATACTTTGTTTGCATTCATTTGAATGTGTGAAACTGCACCTAGTATGTTTACAAGTACAAACAAGCTTCAACGCAAGCTGTTGAATGAATTTACGCGTTTTAACAGCTCTTACGACTAGGGTGATAGAAATTGAGTTCTTTTGTGTTGTATATTAAGAGAAAGCATCCAAATACTTTGTTTTCATTCATTTGAGTGTGAAACTACACCTAGGATGTTTACAAGTAAAAACAAGCTTCAACTCAAGCTGTTGAATAAATTTACGCGTTTTAAGAGCTCTTACGACTAGGGTGATAGAAATTGGGTTCTTTTGTGTTGTATATTAGGAGAAAGCATCCAAATACTTTGTTTGCATTCATTTGAGTGTGAAACTACACCTAGGATATTTACAGTTACAAACAAGCTTCAACTCAAGCTTTTGAATGCATTTACGCATTTTAAGAGCTCATACGAGTAGGGTGAAAGAGATTTGAGTTCTTTTGTGTTGTATATTAAGAGAAAGCATCCAAATACTTTGTTTGCATTCATTTGAGTGTGAAACTATACCTAGGATGTTTACAGTTACAAACAAGCTTCAACTCAAGGTTTTGACCGCATTTACGCGTTTTAAAAGCTCATACGAGTAGGGTGAAAGAGATTTGAGTTCTTTTGTGTTGTATATTAAGAGAAAGCATCCAAATGCTTTGTTTCCATTGATTTAAGTGTGAAACTACACCTAGGATGTTTACAAGTACAAACAACCTTCAACTCAAGGTTTTGAATGTATTTGCGCGTTTTAAAAGCTCATACGAGTAGGGTGAAAGAGATTTGAGTTCTTTTGTGTTGTATACTAAGAGAAAACATCCAAGTACTTTGTTTGCATTCATTTGAGTGTGAAACTACACCTAGGATGTTTACAAGTACAAACAAGCTTCAACTGAAGCTGTTGATTGAATCTACGCGTTTTAACAGCTCTTACTACTAGGGTTATAGAAATTGAGTTCTTTTGTGCTGTATATTAAGAAAAAGCATCCAAATACTTTGTTTGCATTCATTTGAATGTGTGAAACTGCACCTAGTATGTTTACAAGTACAAACAAGCTTCAACGCAAGCTGTTGAATAAATTTACGCGTTTTAACAGCTCTTACGACTAGGGTGATAGAAATTGGGTTCTTTTGTGTTGTATATTAGGAGAAAGCATCCAAATACTTTGTTTGCATTCTTTTGAGTGTGAAACTACACCTAGGATGTTTACAGTTACAAACCAGCTTCAACTCATGCTTTTGAATTCATTTACGCGTTTTAAAAGCTCATACGAGTAGGGTGAAAGAGATTTGAGTTCTTTTGTGTTGCATAGTAAGAGAAAGCATCCAAATACTTTGTTTGCATTCATTTGAGTGTGAAACTAAACCTAGGATGTTTACAAGTACAAACATGCTTCAACTCAAGCTTTTGAATGCATTTACGCGTTTTAAAAGCTCTTACTAGTAGGGTGAAAGAGATTGTGTTCTTTTGTGTTGTATATTAAGAGAAAGTATCCAAATACTTTGTCTGCATTCATTTGAGTTTGAAATAACACCAGGGATGTTTACAAGTACAAACAAGCTTCAACTCAAGCTTTTGAATGCATTTACGAGTTTTAACAGCTGTTACGTCTAGGGTGATAGAATTTTAGTTCTTTTGTGTTGTATATTAAGAGAAAGCACCCAAATGTTTTATTTGCATTCATTTGAGTATGAAACTACTCCAAGAATGTTTTAAAGTACAAACAAGCTTCAACTCAAGCTTTTGAATGTATTTACGCGTTTTAAAAGCTCATACGAGTAGGCTGAAAGAGATTTGAGTTCTTTTGTGTTGTATATTAAGAGAAAGCATCCAAATACTTTGTTTGCATTCATTTGAGTGTGAAACTACACCTAGGATGTTTACAAGTACAAACAAGCTTCAACTCAAGCTGTTGAATGAATTTATGCGTTTTAACAGCTCTTACGACTAGGGTGATAGAAATTGAGTACTTTTGTGTTGTATCTTAAGAAAAAGCATCCAAATACTTTGTTTGCATTCATTTGAATGTGTGAAACTAGACCTAGGATGTTTACAAGTACAAACAAGCTTCAACTCAAGCTGTTGAATGAATTTACGCGTTTAAACAGCTCTTACGACTAGGGTGATAGAAATTGAGTTCTTTTGTGTTGTATATTAAGAGAAAGCATCTAAATACTTTGTTTGCATTCATTTGAGTGTGAAACTACACCTAGGATGTTTACAAGTACAAACAAGTTTCAACTCAAGCTTTAGAATGTATTTACGCGTTTTAAAAGCTCATACGAGTAGGGTAAAAGAGATTTGAGTTCTTTTGTGTAGTATATTAAGAGAAAGCATCCAAATACTTTGTTTGCATTCATTTGAGTGTGAAACTACACCTAGGATGTTTACAAGTACAAACAAGCTTCAACTCAAGCTGTTGAATGAATTTACGCGTTTTAACAGCTCTTACGACTAGGGCGATAGAAATTGAGTTCTTTTGTGTTGTATATTTAGAGAAAGCATCCAAATTCTTTGTTTGCATTCATTTGAGTGTGAAACTACACCTAGGATGTTTACAGTTACAAACAAGCTTCAACTCATGCTTTTGAATGCATTTACGCGTTTTAAAAGCTCATACGAGTAGGGTGAAAGAGATTTGAGTTCTTTTGTGTTGTATATTAAGAGACAGCATCCAAATACATTTTTTCCATTCATTTAAGTGTGAAACTACACCTAGGATGTTTACAAGTAAAAACAAGCTTCAACTCAAGCTGTTGAATGAATTTACGCATTTTAACAGCTCTTACGACTAGGGTGATAGAAATTGAGTTCTTTTGTGTTGTATATTAAGAGAAAGTATCCAAATACTTTGTTTGCTTTCATTTGAGTGTGAAATTACACCTCGGATGTTTACAGTTACAATTAAGCTTCAACTCAAGCTTTAGAATGTATTTACGCGTTTTAAAAGCTCATACGAGTAGGGTAAAAGAGATTTGAGTTCTTTTGTGTTGTATATTAAGAGAAAGCATCCAAATACTTTGTTTGCATTCATTTGACTGTGAAACTACACCTTGGATGTTTACAAGTAAAAACAAGCTTCAACTCAAGCTGTTGAATGAATTTACGCGTTTGAACAGCTCTTACGACTAGGGTTATAGAAATTGAGTTCTTTTGTGTTGTATATTAAGAGAAAGCATCCAAATCCTTTGTTTGCAATCATTTGAGTGTGAAACTACACCTAGGATGTTTACAAGTACAAACAAGCTTCAACTCAAGCTGTTGAATGAATTTACGCGTTTTAACAGCTCTTACGACTAGGGTGATAGAAATTGAGTTCTTTTGTGTTGTATATTAATAGAAACCATCCAAATACTTTGTCTGCATTCATTTGAGTGTGAAACTACACCTAGGATGTTTACAAGTACAAACAAGCTTCAACTCAAGCTTTTGAATGTATTTACGCGTTTTAAAAGCTCATACGAGTAGGGTGAAAGGGATTTGAGTTCTTTTGTGTTGAATATTAAGAGAAAGCATCCAAATACTTTGTTTACATTCATTTGAGTGTGAAACTACACCTAGGATCTTTACAAGTACAAACAAGCTTCAACTCAAGCTTTAGAATGTATTTACGCGTTTTAACAGCTCTTACGACTAGGGTGATAGAAATTGAGTTCTTTTGTGCTGTATATTAAGAGAAAGCATCCAAATACTTTGTTTGCTTTCATTTGAGTGTGAAATTACACCTAGGATGTTTACAGTTACAAACAAGCTTCAACTCAAGCTTTTGAATGCATTTACGCATTTTAAGAGCTCATACGAGTAGGGTGAAAGAGATTTGAGTTCTTTTGTGTTGTATATTAAGAGAAAGCATCCAAATACTTTGTTTGCATTCATTTGAGTGTGAAACTATACCTAGGATGTTTACAGTTACAAACAAGCTTCAACTCAAGGTTTTGACCGCATTTACGCGTTTTAAAAGCTCATACGAGTAGGGTGAAAGAGATTTGAGTTCTTTTGTGTTGTATATTAAGAGAAAGCATCCAAATGCTTTGTTTCCATTGATTTAAGTGTGAAACTACACCTAGGATGTTTACAAGTACAAACAACCTTCAACTCAAGGTTTTGAATGTATTTGCGCGTTTTAAAAGCTCATACGAGTAGGGTGAAAGAGATTTGAGTTCTTTTGTGTTGTATACTAAGAGAAAACATCCAAGTACTTTGTTTGCATTCATTTGAGTGTGAAACTACACCTAGGATGTTTACAAGTACAAACAAGCTTCAACTGAAGCTGTTGATTGAATCTACGCGTTTTAACAGCTCTTACTACTAGGGTTATAGAAATTGAGTTCTTTTGTGCTGTATATTAAGAAAAAGCATCCAAATACTTTGTTTGCATTCATTTGAATGTGTGAAACTGCACCTAGTATGTTTACAAGTACAAACAAGCTTCAACGCAAGCTGTTGAATGAATTTACGCGTTTTAACAGCTCTTACGACTAGGGTGATAGAAATTGAGTTCTTTTGTGTTGTATATTAAGAGAAAGCATCCAAATACTTTGTTTTCATTCATTTGAGTGTGAAACTACACCTAGGATGTTTACAAGTAAAAACAAGCTTCAACTCAAGCTGTTGAATAAATTTACGCGTTTTAAGAGCTCTTACGACTAGGGTGATAGAAATTGGGTTCTTTTGTGTTGTATATTAGGAGAAAGCATCCAAATACTTTGTTTGCATTCATTTGAGTGTGAAACTACACCTAGGATATTTACAGTTACAAACAAGCTTCAACTCAAGCTTTTGAATGCATTTACGCATTTTAAGAGCTCATACGAGTAGGGTGAAAGAGATTTGAGTTCTTTTGTGTTGTATATTAAGAGAAAGCATCCAAATACTTTGTTTGCATTCATTTGAGTGTGAAACTATACCTAGGATGTTTACAGTTACAAACAAGCTCCAACTCAAGGTTTTGACCGCATTTACGCGTTTTAAAAGCTCATACGAGTAGGGTGAAAGAGATTTGAGTTCTTTTGTGTTGTATATTAAGAGAAAGCATCCAAATGCTTTGTTTCCATTGATTTAAGTGTGAAACTACACCTAGGATGTTTACAAGTACAAACAACCTTCAACTCAAGGTTTTGAATGTATTTGCGCGTTTTAAAAGCTCATACGAGTAGGGTGAAAGAGATTTGAGTTCTTTTGTGTTGTATACTAAGAGAAAACATCCAAGTACTTTGTTTGCATTCATTTGAGTGTGAAACTACACCTAGGATGTTTACAAGTACAAACAAGCTTCAACTGAAGCTGTTGATTGAATCTACGCGTTTTAACAGCTCTTACTACTAGGGTTATAGAAATTGAGTTCTTTTGTGCTGTATATTAAGAAAAAGCATCCAAATACTTTGTTTGCATTCATTTGAATGTGTGAAACTGCACCTAGTATGTTTACAAGTACAAACAAGCTTCAACGCAAGCTGTTGAATGAATTTACGCGTTTTAACAGCTCTTACGACTAGGGTGATAGAAATTGAGTTCTTTTGTGTTGTATATTAAGAGAAAGCATCCAAATACTTTGTTTTCATTCATTTGAGTGTGAAACTACACCTAGGATGTTTACAAGTAAAAACAAGCTTCAACTCAAGCTGTTGAATAAATTTACGCGTTTTAAGAGCTCTTACGACTAGGGTGATAGAAATTGGGTTCTTTTGTGTTGTATATTAGGAGAAAGCATCCAAATACTTTGTTTGCATTCATTTGAGTGTGAAACTACACCTAGGATGTTTACAGTTACAAACCAGCTTCAACTCATGCTTTTGAATTCATTTACGCGTTTTAAAAGCTCATACGAGTAGGGTGAAAGAGATTTGAGTTCTTTTGTGTTGCATAGTAAGAGAAAGCATCCAAATACTTTGTTTACATTCATTTGAGTGTGAAACTACACCTAGGATCTTTACAAGTACAAACAAGCTTCAACTCAAGCTTTAGAATGTATTTACGCGTTTTAAAAGCTCATACGAGTAGGGTAAAAGAGATATGAGTTCTTTTGTGTTGTATATTAAGAGAAAGCATCCAAATACTTTGTTTGCATTCATTTGAGTGTGAAACAACACCTAGGATGTTTACAAGTAAAAACAAGCTTCAACTCAAGCTGTTGAATGAATTTACACATTTTAACAGCCCTTACGACTAGGGTGATAGAAATTGAGTTCTTTTGTGTTGTATATTAAGAGAAAGTATCCAAATACTTTGTTTGCTTTCATTTGAGTGTGAAATTACACCTAGGATGTTTACAGTTACAATTAAGCTTCAACTCAAGCTTTTGAATGCATTTACGCGTTTTAAAAGCTCATACGAGTAGGGTGAAAGAGATTTGAGTTCTTTTGTGTTGTATATTAAGAGAAAGCATCCAAATACTTTGTTTGCATTCATTTGAGTGTGAAACTATACCTAGGATGTTTACAGTTACAAACAAGCTTCAACTCAAGGTTTTGACCGCATTTACGCGTTTTAAAAGCTCATACGAGTAGGGTGAAAGAGATTTGAGTTATTTTGTCTTGTATATTAAGAGAAAGCATCCAAATACTTTGTTTGCATTCATTTGAGTGTGAAACTACACCTTGGATGTTTACAAGTAAAAACAAGCTTCAACTCAAGCTGTTGAATGAATTTACGCGTTTGAACAGCTCTTACGACTAGGGTTATAGAAATTGAGTTCTTTTGTGTTGTATATTTAGAGAAAGCATCCAAATCCTTTGTTTGCATTCATTTGAGTGTGAAACTACACCTAGGATGTTTACAGTTACAAACAAGCTTCAACTCATGCTTTTGAATGAATTTACGCGTTTTAACAGCTCGAACGACTAGGGTGATAGAAATTGAGTTCTTTTGTGTTGTATATTAAGAGAAAGCATCCAAATACTTTTTTTGCATTCATTTGAGTGTGAAACTACACCTAGGATGTTTACAAGTACAAACAAGCTTAAACTCAAGCTTTAGAGGGTATTTACGCGTTTTAAAAGCTCATACGAGTAGGGTAAAAGAGATTTGAGTTCTTTTGTGTTGTATATTAAGAGAAAGCATCCAAATGCTTTGTTTGCATTCATTTGAGTGTGAAACTACACCTAGGATGTTTACAAGTAAAAACAAGCTTCAACTCAAGCTGTTGAATGAATTTACGCGTTTGAACAGCTCTTACGACTAGGGTTATAGAAATTGAGTTCTTTTGTGTTGTATATTCAGAGAAAGCATCCAAATCCTTTGTTTGCATTCATTTGAGTGTGAAACTACACCTAGGATGTTTACAGTTGCAAACAAGCTTCAACTCATGCTTTTGAATGAATTTACGCGTTTTAACAGCTCTTACGACTAGGGTGATAGAAATTGAGTTCTTTTGTGCTGTATATTAAGAGAAAGCATCCAAATACTTTGTTTGCTTTCATTTGAGTGTGAAGTTACACCTAGGATGTTTACAGTTACAAACAAGCTTCAACTCAAGCTTTTGAATGCATTTACGCGTTTTAAGAGCTCATACGAGTAGGGTGAAAGAGATTTGAGTTCTTTTGTGTTGTATATTAAGAGAAAGCATCCAAATACTTTGTTTGCATTCATTTGAGTGTGAAACTATACCTAGGATGTTTACAGTTACAAACAAGCTTCAACTCAAGGTTTTGACCGCATTTACGCGTTTTAAAAGCTCATACGAGTAGGGTGAAAGAGATTTGAGTTCTTTTGTGTTGTATATTAAGAGAAAGCATCCAAATACTTTGTTTGCATTCATTTGAGTGTGAAACTACACCTAGGATGTTTACAAGTAAAAACAAGCTTCAACTCAAGCTGTTGAATGAATTTACGCGTTTGAACAGCTCTTACGACTAGGGTTATAGAAATTGAGTTCTTTTCTGTTGTATATTTAGAGAAAGCAACCAAATCCTTTGTTTGCATTCATTTGAGTGTGAAACTACACCTAGGATGTTTACAGTTACAAACAAGCTTCAACTCATGCTTTTGAATGAATTTACGCGTTTTAACAGCTCGTACGACTAGGGTGATAAAAATTGAGTTCTTTTGTGTTGTATATTAAGAGAAAGCATCCAAATACTTTGTTTGCATTCATTTGAGTGTGAAACTACACCTAGGATGTTTACAAGTACAAACAAGCTTCAACTCAAGCTTTAGAATGTATTTACGCGTTTTAAAAGCTCATACGAGTATGGTAAAAGAGATTTGAGTTCTTTTGTGTTCTATATTAAGAGAAAGCATCCAAATGCTTTGTTTGCATTCATTTGAGTGTGAAACTACACCTAAGATGTTTACAGTTACAAACAAGCTTCAACTCATGCTTTTGAATGAATTTACGCGTTTTAACAGCTCGTACGACTAGGGTGATAAAAATTGAGTTCTTTTGTGTTGTATATTAAGAGAAAGCATCCAAATACTTTGTTTGCATTCATTTGAGTGTGAAACTACACCTAGGATGTTTACAAGTACAAACAAGCTTCAACTCAAGCTTTAGAATGTATTTACGCGTTTTAAAAGCTCATACGAGTATGGTAAAAGAGATTTGAGTTCTTTTGTGTTCTATATTAAGAGAAAGCATCCAAATGCTTTGTTTGCATTCATTTGAGTGTGAAACTACACCTAGGATGTTTACAAGTAAAAACAAGCTTCAACTCAAGCTGTTGAATGAATTTACGCGTTTGAACAGCTCTTACGACTAGGGTTATAGAAATTGAGTTCTTTTGTGTTGTATATTTAGAGAAAGCATCAAAATCCTTTGTTTGCATTCATTTGAGTGTGAAACTACACCTAGGATGTTTACAGTTGCAAACAAGCTTCAACTCATGCTTTTGAATGAATTTACGCGTTTTAACAGCTCTTACGACTAGGGTGATAGAAATTGAGTTCTTTTGTGCTGTATATTAAGAGAAAGCATCCAAATACTTTGTTTGCTTTCATTTGAGTGTGAAATTACACCTAGGATGTTTACAGTTACAAACAAGCTTCAACTCAAGCTTTTGAATGCATTTACGCATTTTAAGAGCTCATACGAGTAGGGTGAAAGAGATTTGAGTTCTTTTGTGTTGTATATTAAGAGAAAGCATCCAAATACTTTGTTTGCATTCATTTGAGTGTGAAACTATACCTAGGATGTTTACAGTTACAAACAAGCTTCAACTCAAGGTTTTGACCGCATTTACGCGTTTTAAAAGCTCATACGAGTAGGGTGAAAGAGATTTGAGTTCTTTTGTGTTGTATATTAAGAGAAAGCATCCAAATGCTTTGTTTCCATTGATTTAAGTGTGAAACTATACCTAGGATGTTTACAAGTACAAACAACCTTCAACTCAAGGTTTTGAATGTATTTGCGCGTTTTAAAAGCTCATACGAGTAGGGTGAAAGAGATTTGAGTTCTTTTGTGTTGTATACTAAGAGAAAACATCCAAGTACTTTGTTTGCATTCATTTGAGTGTGAAACTACACCTAGGATGTTTACAAGTACAAACAAGCTTCAACTGAAGCTGTTGATTGAATCTACGCGTTTTAACAGCTCTTACTACTAGGGTTATAGAAATTGAGTTCTTTTGTGCTGTATATTAAGAAAAAGCATCCAAATACTTTGTTTGCATTCATTTGAATGTGTGAAACTGCACCTAGTATGTTTACAAGTACAAACAAGCTTCAACGCAAGCTGTTGAATGAATTTACGCGTTTTAACAGCTCTTACGACTAGGGTGATAGAAATTGAGTTCTTTTGTGTTGTATATTAAGAGAAAGCATCCAAATACTTTGTTTTCATTCATTTGAGTGTGAAACTACACCTAGGATGTTTACAAGTAAAAACAAGCTTCAACTCAAGCTGTTGAATAAATTTACGCGTTTTAACAGCTCTTACGACTAGGGTGATAGAAATTGGGTTCTTTTGTGTTGTATATTAGGAGAAAGCATCCAAATACTTTGTTTGCATTCATTTGAGTGTGAAACTACACCTAGGATGTTTACAGTTACAAACCAGCTTCAACTCATGCTTTTGAATTCATTTACGCGTTTTAAAAGCTCATACGAGTAGGGTGAAAGAGATTTGAGTTCTTTTGTGTTGCATAGTAAGAGAAAGCATCCAAATACTTTGTTTGCATTCATTTGAGTGTGAAACTACACCTAGGATGTTTACAAGTACAAACATGCTTCAACTCAAGCTTTTGAATGCATTTACGCGTTTTAAAAGCTCTTACGAGTAGGGTGAAAGAGATTGTGTTCTTTTGTGTTGTATATTAAGAGAAAGTATCCAAATACTTTGTCTGCATTCATTTGAGTTTGAAATAACAACAGGGATGTTTACAAGTACAAACAAGTTTCAACTCAAGCTTTTGAATGCATTTACGCGTTTTAACAGCTCTTACGTCTAGGGTGATAGAATTTTAGTTCTTTTGTGTTGTATATTAAGAGAAAGCACCCAAATGTTTTATTTGCATTCATTTGAGTATGAAACTACTCCTAGAATGTTTTAAAGTACAAACAAGATTCAACTCAAGCTTTTGAATGTATTTACGCGTTTTAAAAGCTCATACGACTAGGCTGAAAGAGATTTGAGTTCTTTTGTGTTGTATATTAAGAGAAAGCATCCAAATACTTTGTTTGCATTCATTTGAGTGTGAAACTACACCTAGGATGTTTACAAGTACAAACAAGCTTCAACTCAAGCTGTTGAATGAATTTACGCGTTTTAACAGCTCTTACGACTAGGGTGATAGAAATTGAGTACTTTTGTGTTGTATCTTAAGAAAAAGCATCCAAATACTTTGTTTGCATTCATTTGAATGTGTGAAACTACACCTAGGATGTTTACAAGTACAAAGAAGCTTCAACTCAAGCTGTTGAATGAATTTACGCGTTTTAACAGCTCTTACGACTAGGGTGATAGAAATTGAGTTCTTTTGTGTTGTATATTAAGAGAAAGCATCTAAATACTTTGTTTGCATTCATTTGAGTGTGAAACTACACCTAGGATGTTTACAAGTACAAACAAGTTTCAACTCAAGCTTTAGAATGTATTTACGCGTTTTAAAAGCTCATACGAGTAGGGTAAAAGAGATTTGAGTTCTTTTGTGTTGTATATTAAGAGAAAGCATCCAAATACTTTGTTTGCATTCATTTGAGTGTGAAACTACACCTAGGATGTTTACAAGTACAAACAAGCTTCAACTCAAGCTGTTGAATGAATTTACGCGTTTTAACAGCTCTTACGACTAGGGCGATAGAAATTGAGTTCTTTTGTGTTGTATATTTAGAGAAAGCATCCAAATTCTTTGTTTGCATTCATTTGAGTGTGAAACTACACCTAGGATGTTTACAGTTACAAACAAGCTTCAACAAATGCTTTTGAATGCATTTACGCGTTTTAAAAGCTCATACGAGTAGGGTGAAAGAGATTTGAGTTCTTTTGTGTTGTATGTTAAGAGAAAGCATCCAAATCCTTTGTTTGCATTCATTTGAGTGTGAAACTATACCTAGGATGTTTACAGTTACAAAGAAGCTTCAACTCAAGCTTTTGACCGCATTTACGCGTTTTAAAAGCTCATACGAGTAGGGTGAAAGAGATTTGAGTTCTTTTGTGTTGTATATTAAGAGACAGCATCCAAATACATTTTTTCCATTCATTTAAGTGTGAAACAACACCAAGGATGTTTACAAGTACAAACAAGCTTCAACTCAAGCTTTTGAATGTATTTACGTGTTTTAAAAGCTCATACGAGTAGGGTGTAAGAGATTTGAGTTCTTTTGTGTTGTATGCTAAGAGAAAGCATCCAAGTACTTTGTTTGCATTTATTTGGGTGTGAAACTACACCTAGGATGTTTACAAGTACAAACAAGCTTCAACTCAATCTTTTGAATGTATTTACGCGTTTTAAAAGCTCATACGAGTAGGGTGAAAGAGATTTGAGTTCTTTTGTGTTGTATATTAAGAGAATGCATCCAAATACTTTGTTTGCATTCATTTGAGTGTGAAACTACACCCAGGATGTTTACAAGTACAAACAAGCTTCAACTCAAGCTGTTGAATGAATTTACGCGTTTTAACAGCTCTTACGACTAGGGCGATAGAAATTGAGTTCTTTTGTGTTGTATATTTAGAGAAAGCATCCAAATTCTTTGTTTGCATTCATTTGAGTGTGAAACTACCCCTAGGATGTTTACAGTTACAAACAAGCTTCATTTCATGCTTTTGAATGCATTTACGCGTTTTAAAAGCTCATACGAGAAGGGTGAAAGAGATTTGAGTTCTTTTGTGTTGTATATTAAGAGAAAGCGTCCAAATCCTTTGTTTGCATTCATTTAAGTGTGAAACTATACCTAGGATGTTTACAGTTACAAACAAGCTTCAACTCAAGCTTTTGACCGCATTTAAGCGTTTTAAAAGCTCATACGAGTAGGGTGAAAGAGATTTGAGTTCTTTTGTGTTGTATATTAAGAGACAGCATCCAAATACTTTTTTTCCATTCATTTAAGTTTGAAACTACACCTAGGATGTTTACAAGTACAAACAAGCTTCAACTCAAGCTTTTGAATGTATTTACGCGTTTTAAAAGCTCATACGACTAGGGTGAAAGAGATTTGAGTTCTTTTGTGTTGTATACTAAGAGAAAGCATCCAAGTACTTTGTTTGCATTCATTTGAGTGTGAAACTACACCTAGGATGTTTACAAGTACAAACAAGTTTCAACTCAAGCTGTTGAATGAATCTACGCGTTTTAACAGCTCATACGACTAGGGTTATAGAAATTGAGTTGTTTTGTGTTGTATATTAAGAAAAAGCATCCAAATACTTTATTTGCATTCATTTGAATGTGTGAAACTACACCTAGGATGTTTACATGTACAAACAAGCTTCAACTCAAGCTGTTGAATGAATTTACGCGTTTTAACAGCTCTTACGACTAGGGTGATAGAAATTGAGTTCTTTTGTGTTGTATAATAAGAGAAAGCATCCAAATACTTTGTTTGCTTTCATTTGAGTGTGAAACTACACCTAGGATGTTTACAAGTACAAACAAGCTTCAACTCAAGCTTTAGAATGTATTTACGCGTTTTAAAAGCTCATACGAGTAGGGTAAAAGAGATTTGAGTTCTTTGTTGTATATTAAGAGAAAGCATCCAAATACTTTGTTTGCATTCATTTGAGTGTGAAACTACACCTAGGATGTTTACAAGTACAAACAAGTTTCAACTCAAGCTGTTGAATGAATCTACGCGTTTTAACAGCTCATACGACTAGGGTTATAGAAATTGAGTTGTTTTTTGTTGTATATTTAGAGAAAGCATCCAAATTCTTTGTTTGCATTCATTTGAGTGTGAAACTACCCCTAGGATGTTTACAGTTTCAAACAAGCTTCATTTCATGCTTTTGAATGCATTTACGCGTTTTAAAAGCTCATACGAGAAGGGTGAAAGAGATTTGAGTTCTTTTGTGTTGTATATTAAGAGAAAGCATCCAAATCCTTTGTTTGCATTCATTTGAGTGTGAAACTATACCTAGGATGTTTACAGTTACAAACAAGCTTCAACTCAAGCTTTTGACCGCATTTAAGCGTTTTAAAAGCTCATACGAGTAGGGTGAAAGAGATTTGAGTTCTTTTGTGTTGTATATTAAGAGACAGCATCCAAATACTTTTTTTCCATTCATTTAAGTTTGAAACTACACCTAGGATGTTTACAAGTACAAACAAGCTTCAACTCAAGCTTTTGAATGTATTTACGCGTTTTAAAAGCTCATACGACTAGGGTGAAAGAGATTTGAGTTCTTTTGTGTTGTATACTAAGAGAAACCATCCAAGTACTTTGTTTGCATTCATTTGAGTGTGAAACTACACCTAGGATGTTTACAAGTACAAACAAGTTTCAACTCAAGCTGTTGAATGAATCTACGCGTTTTAACAGCTCATACGACTAGGGTTATAGAAATTGAGTTGTTTTGTGTTGTATATTAAGAAAAAGCATCCAAATACTTTGTTTGCATTCATTTGAATGTGTGAAACTACACCTAGGATGTTTACAAGTACAAACAAGCTTCAACTCAAGCTGTTGAATGAATTTACGCGTTTTAACAGCTCTTACGACTAGGGTGATAGAAATTGAGTTCTTTTGTGTTGTATAATAAGAGAAAGCATCCAAATACTTTGTTTGCTTTCATTTGAGTGTGAAACTACACCTAGGATGTTTACAAGTACAAACAAGCTTCAACTCAAGCTTTAGAATGTATTTACGCGTTTTAAAAGCTCATACGAGTAGGGTAAAAGAGATTTGAGTTCTTTGTTGTATATTAAGAGAAAGCATCCAAATACTTTGTTTGCATTCATTTGAGTGTGAAACTACACCTAGGATGTTTACAAGTACAAACAAGTTTCAACTCAAGCTGTTGAATGAATCTACGCGTTTTAACAGCTCATACGACTAGGGTTATAGAAATTGAGTTGTTTTTTGTTGTATATTTAGAGAAAGCATCCAAATTCTTTGTTTGCATTCATTTGAGTGTGAAACTACCCCTAGGATGTTTACAGTTTCAAACAAGCTTCATTTCATGCTTTTGAATGCATTTACGCGTTTTAAAAGCTCATACGAGAAGGGTGAAAGAGATTTGAGTTCTTTTGTGTTGTATATTAAGAGAAAGCATCCAAATCCTTTGTTTGCATTCATTTGAGTGTGAAACTATACCTAGGATGTTTACAGTTACAAACAAGCTTCAACTCAAGCTTTTGACCGCATTTAAGCGTTTTAAAAGCTCATACGAGTAGGGTGAAAGAGATTTGAGTTCTTTTGTGTTGTATATTAAGAGACAGCATCCAAATACTTTTTTTCCATTCATTTAAGTTTGAAACTACACCTAGGATGTTTACAAGTACAAACAAGCTTCAACTCAAGCTTTTGAATGTATTTACGCGTTTTAAAAGCTCATACGACTAGGGTGAAAGAGATTTGAGTTCTTTTGTGTTGTATACTAAGAGAAACCATCCAAGTACTTTGTTTGCATTCATTTGAGTGTGAAACTACACCTAGGATGTTTACAAGTACAAACAAGTTTCAACTCAAGCTGTTGAATGAATCTACGCGTTTTAACAGCTCATACGACTAGGGTTATAGAAATTGAGTTGTTTTGTGTTGTATATTAAGAAAAAGCATCCAAATACTTTGTTTGCATTCATTTGAATGTGTGAAACTACACCTAGGATGTTTACAAGTACAAACAAGCTTCAACTCAAGCTGTTGAATGAATTTACGCGTTTTAACAGCTCTAACGACTAGGGTGATAGAAATTGAGTTCTTTTGTGTTGTATAATAAGAGAAAGCATCCAAATACTTTGTTTGCTTTCATTTGAGTGTCAAACTACACCTAGGATGTTTACAAGTACAAACAAGCTTCAACTCAAGCTTTAGAATGTATTTACGCGTTTTAAAAGCTCATACGAGTAGGGTAAAAGAGATTTGAGTTCTTTGTTGTATATTAAGAGAAAGCATCCAAATACTTTGTTTGCATTCATTTGAGTGTGAAACTACACCTAGGATGTTTACAAGTACAAACAAGTTTCAACTCAAGCTGTTGAATGAATCTACGCGTTTTAACAGCTCATACGACTAGGGTTATAGAAATTGAGTTGTTTTGTGTTGTATATTAAGAAAAAGCATCCAAATACTTTGTTTGCATTCATTTGAATGTGTGAAACTACACCTAGGATGTTTACAAGTACAAACAAGCTTCAACTCAAGCTGTTGAATGAATTTACGCGTTTTAACAGCTCTTACGACTAGGGTGATAGAA
Organism: Tetragonia tetragonoides; assembly: GCA_038025085.1. Lineage (NCBI taxonomy): Eukaryota > Viridiplantae > Streptophyta > Magnoliopsida > Caryophyllales > Aizoaceae > Tetragonia > Tetragonia tetragonoides. Next base: position 22,894,086 of record CM076141.1, read on the forward strand.
ATTGAGTTCTTTTGTGTTGTATAATAAGAGAAAGCATCCAAATACTTTGTTTGCTTTCATTTGAGTGTGAAACTACACCTAGGATGTTTACAAGTACAAACAAGCTTCAACTCAAACTTTAGAATGTATTTACGCGTTTTAAAAGCTCATACGAGTAGGGTAAAAGAGATTTGAGTTCTTTGTTGTATATTAAGAGAAAGCATCCAAATACTTTGTTTGCATTCATTTGAGTGTGAAACTACACCTAGTATGTTTACAAGTAAAAACAAGCTTCAACTCAAGCTGTTGAATGAATTTACGCGTTTGAACAGCTCTTACGACTAGGGTTATAGAAATTGAGTTCTTTTGTGTTGTATATTAAGAGAAAGCATCCAAATCCTTTGATTGCATTCATTTGAGTGTGAAACTACACCTAGGATGTTTACAAGTACAAACAAGCTTCAACTCAAGCTGTTGAATGAATTTACGCGTTTTAACAGCTCTTACGACTAGGTTGATAGAAATTGAGTTCTTTTGTGTTGTATATTAATAGAAACCATCCAAATACTTTGTTTGCATTCATTGAGTGTGAAACTACACCTAGGATATTTACAAGTACAAACAAGCTTCAACTCAAGCTTTTGAATGTATTTACGCGTTTTAAAAGCTCATACGAGTAGGGTGAAAGGGATTTGAGTTCTTTTGTGTTGAATATTAAGAGAAAGCATCCAAATACTTTGTTTACATTCATTTGAGTTTGCAACTACACCTAGGATGATTACAGCTACAAACAAGTTTCAACTCAAGCTTTTGAATGCATTTATGCGTTTTAAAAGCTCATACGAGTAGCGTGAAAGAGATTTGAGTTCTTTTGTGTTGTATATTAAGAGAAAGCATCCAAATACTTTGTTTGCATTCATTTGAGTGTGAAACTACACCTAGGATGTTTACAAGTACAAACAAGCTTCAACTCAAGCTTTTGAATGTATTTACGCGTTTTAAAAGCTCATACGAGTAGGGTGAAAGAGATTTGAGTTCTTTTGTGTTGTATATTAAGAGAAAGCATCCAAATACTTTGTTTGCATTCATTTGAGTGTGAAACTACACCTAGGATGTTTACAAGTACAAACAAGCTTCAACTCATGCTGTTGAATAAATTTACGCGTTTTAACAGCTCTTACGAGTAGGGTGAAAGAGATTTGAGTTCTTTTGTGTTGTACAGTAAGAGAAAGCATCCAAATACTTTGTTTGCATTCATTTGAGTGTGAAACTACACCTAGGATGTTTACAAGTACAAACAAGCTTCAACTCAAGCTTTTGAATGTATTTACGCGTTTTAAAAGCTCGTACGAGTAGGGTGAAAGAGATTTGAGTTCTTTTGTGTTGTATATTAAGAGAAAGCATCCAAATACTTTGTTTGCATTCATTTGAGTGTGAAACTACACCTAGGATGTTTACAAGTACAAATAAGCTTCAACTCAAGCTGTTGAATGAATTTACGCGTTTTAACAGCTCTTACGACTAGGGCGATAGAAATTGAGTTATTTTGTGTTGTATATTTAGAGAAAGCATCCAAATCCTTTCTTTGCATTCATTTGAGTGTGAAACTACACCTAGGATGTTTACAGTTACAAACAACCTTCAACTCATGCTTTTGAATGCATTTACGCGTTTTAAAAGCTCATACGAGTAGGGTGAAAGAGATTTGAGTTCTTTTGTGTTGTATAGTAAGAGAAAGCATCCAAATACTTTGTTTGCATTCATTTGAGTGTGAAACTACACCTAGGATGTTTACAAGTACAAACAAGCTTGAACTCAAGCTGTTGAATGAATTTACGCGTTTGAACTGCTCATACGACTAGGGTTATAGAAATTGAGTTCTTTTGTGTTGTATATTAAGAGAAAGCATCCAAATCCTTTGTTTGCATTCATTTGAGTGTGAAACTACACCTAGGATGTTTACAAGTACAAACAAGCTTCAACTCAAGCTGTTGAATGAATTTACGCGTTTTAACAGCTCTTACGACTAGGGTGATAGAAATTGAGTTCTTTTGTGTTGTATATTAATAGAAACCATCCAAATACTTGGTTTGCATTCGTTTGAGTGTGAAACGACACCTAGGATGTTTACAAGTACAAACAAGGTTCAACTCAAGCTTTTGAATGTATTTACGCGTTTTAAAAGCTCATAAGAGTAGGGTGAAAGGGAATTGAGTTCTTTTGTGTTGAATATTAAGAGAAAGAATCCAAATACTTTGTTTGCATTCATTTGAGTGTGAAACTACAGCTAGGATGTTTACAGTTACAAACAAGTTTCAACTCAAGCTTTTGAATGCATTTACGCGTTTTAAAAGCTCATATGAGTAGCGTGAAAGAGATTTGAGTTCTTTTGTGTTGTATACTAAGAGAAAGCATCCAAATACTTTGTTTGCATTCATTTGAGTGTGAAACTACACCTAGGATGTTTACAAGTACAAACAAGCTTCAACTCAAGCTTTTGAATGTATTTACGCGTTTTAAAAGCTCATAAGAGTAGGGTGAAAGGGAATTGAGTTCTTTTGTGTTGAATATTAAGAGAAAGAATCCAAATACTTTGTTTGCATTCATTTGAGTGTGAAACTACAGCTAGGATGTTTACAGTTACAAACAAGTTTCAACTCAAGCTTTTGAATGCATTTACGCGTTTTAAAAGCTCATATGAGTAGCGTGAAAGAGATTTGAGTTCTTTTGTGTTGTATACTAAGAGAAAGCATAATACTTTGTTTGCATTCATTTGAGTGTGAAACTACACCTAGGATGTTTACAAGTACAAACAAGCTTCAACTCAAGCTTTTGAATGTATTTACGCGTTTTAAAAGCTCATACGAGTAGGGTGAAAGAGATTTGAGTTCTTTTGTGTTGTATATTAAGAGAAAGCGTCCAAATACTTTGTTTGCATTCATTTGAGTGTGAAACTGCACCTAGGATGTTTACAAGTACAAACAAGCTTCAACTCAAGCTGTTGAATGAATTTACGCGTTTTAACAGCTCTTACGACTAGGGCGATAGAAATTGAGTTATTTTGTGTTGTATATTTAGAGAAAGCATCCAAATCCTTTGTTTGCATTCATTTGAGTGTGAAACTACACCTAGGATGTTTACAGTTACAAACAAGTTTCAACTCAAGCTTTTGAATGCATTTACGCGTTTTAAAAGCTCATACGAGTAGGGTGAAAGGGATTTGAGTTCTTTTGTGTTGAATATTAAGAGAAAGCATCCAAATACTTTGTTTACATTCATTTGAGTGTGCAACTACACCTAGGATGTTTACAGTTACAAAGAAGTTTCAACTCAAGCTTTTGAATGTATTTACGCGTTTTAAAAGCTCATACGAGTATATTAAGAAAAAGCATCCAAATACTTTGTTTGCATTCATTTGAATGTGTGAAACTACACCTAGGATGTTTACAAGTACAAACAAGCTTCAACTCAAGCTGTTGAATGAATTTACGCGTTTTAACAGCTCTTACGACTAGGGTGATAGAAATTGAGTTCTTTTGTGTTGTATATTAAGAGAAAGCATTCAAATACTTTGTTTCCATTCATTTGAGTGTGAAACTACACCTAGGATGTTTACAAGTAAAAACAAGCTTCAACTCAAGCTGTTGAATGAATTTACGCGTTTTAATAGCTCTTACGACTAGGGTGATAGAAATTGAGTTCCTTTGTGTTGTATATTAAGAGAAAGCATTCAAATACTTTGTTTGCATTCATTTGAGTGTGAAACTACACATAGGATGTTTACAGTTACAAGCAACCTTCAACTCATGCTTTTGAATGCATTTAAGCGTTTTAAAAGCTCATACGAGTAGGGTGAAAGAGATTTGAGTTCTTTTGTGTTGTATATTAAGAGAAAGCATCCAAATACTTTGTTTCCATTGATTTAAGTGTGAAACTACACCTAGGATGTTTACAAGTACAAACAAGCTTCAACTCAAGCTGTTGAATCAATTTAAGCGTTTTAACAGCTCTTACGACTAGGGTGATAGAAATTGAGTTCTTTTGTGTTGTATATTAAGAGAAAGCATCCAAATACTTTGTTTGCATTCATTTGAGTGTGAAACTACACCTAGGATGTTTACAAGTACAAACAAGCTTCAACTCAAGCTTTAGAATGTATTTACGCGTTTTAAAAGCTCATACGAGTAGGGTAAAAGAGATTTGAGTTCTTTTGTGTTGTATATTTAGAGAAAGCATCCAAATCCTTTGTTTGCATTCATTTGAGTGTGAAACTACACCTAGGATGTTTACAAGTACAATCAAACTTCAACTCAAGCTTTTTAATGTATTTACGCGTTTTAAAAGCTCATACGAGTAGGGTGAAAGAGATTTGAGTTCTTTTGTGTTGTATATTAAGAGAAAACATCCAAATACTTTGTTTGCATTCATTTGAGTGTGAAACTCTACCTATGATGTTTACAGTTACAAACAAGCTTCAACTCATGCTTTTGAATTCATTTACGCGTTTTAAAAGCTCATACGAGTAGGGTGAAAGAGATTTGAGTTCTTTTGTGTTGTATATTAAGAGAAAGCATCCAAATACTTTGTTCGCATTCATTTGAGTGTGAAACTACACCTAGGATTTTTACAAGTACAAACAAGCTTCAACTCATGCTTTTGAATGTATTTACGCGTTTTAAAAGCTCATACGAGTAGGGTGAAAGATATTTGAGTTCTTTTGTGTTGCATATTAAGAGAAAGCATCCAAATACTTTATTTGCATTCATTTGAGCGTGAAACTACACCTAGGATGTTTACAAGTACAAACAAGCTTCAACTCAAGCTGTTTAATGAATTTAATGGTTTTAACAGCTCTTACGACTAGGGTGATAGAAATTGAGTTCTTTTGTGTTGTATATTAATAGAAACCATCCAAATACTTTGTTTGCATTCATTTGAGTGTGAAACTACACCTAGGATGTTCACAGTTACAAACAAGCTTCAACTCATGCTTTTGAATTCATTTACGCGTTTTAAAAGCTCATACGAGTAGGGTGAAAGAGATTTGAGTTCTTTTGTGTTGTATATTAAGAGAAAGCGTCCAAATACTTTGTTTGCATTCATTTGAGTGTGAAACTGCACCTAGGATGTTTACAACTACAAACAAGCTTCAACTGAAGCTGTTGAATGAATTTACGCGTTTTAACAGCTCTTACGACTAGGGCGATAGAAATTGAGTTATTTTGTGTTGTATATTTAGAGAAAGCATCCAAATCCTTTGTTTGCATTCATTTGAGTGTGAAACTACACCTAGGATGTTTACAGTTACAAACAAGTTTCAACTCAAGCTTTTGAATGCATTTACGGTTTTTAAAAGCTCATACGAGTAGGGTGAAAGGGATTTGAGTTCTTTTGTGTTGAATATTAAGAGAAAGCATCCAAATACGTTGTTTAAATTCATTTGAGTGTGCAACTACACCTAGGATGTTTACAGTTACAAACAAGTTTCAACTCAAGCTTTTGAATGCATTTACGCGTTTTAAAAGCTCATACGAGTAGCGTGAAAGAGATTTGAGTTCTTTTGTGTTGTATATTAAGAGAAAGCATCCAAATACTTTGTTTGCATTCATTTGAGTGTGAAACTACACCTAGGATGTTTACAAGTACAAACAAGCTTCAACTCAAGCTTTTGAATGTATTTACGCGTTTTAAAAGCTCATACGAGTAGGGTGAAAGAGATTTGAGTTCTTTTGTGTTGTATATTAAGAGAAAGCATCCAAAAACTTTGTTTGCATTCATTTGAGTGTGAAACTACACCTAGGATGTTTACAAGTACAAACAAACTTCAACTCATGCTGTTGAACGAATTTACGCGTTTTAACAGCTCTTACGACTAGGGCGATAGAAATTGAGTTATTTTGTGTTGTATATTTAGAGAAAGCATCCAAATCCTTTGTTTGCATTGTTTTGAGTGTGAAACTACACCTAGGATGTTTACAGTTACAAACAACCTTCAACTCATGCTTTTGAATGCATTTACGCGTTTTAAAAGCTCATACGAGTAGGGTGAAAGAGATTTGAGTTCTTTTGTGTTGTATATTAAAAGAAAGCATCCAAATACTTTGTTTGCATTCATTTGAGTGTGAAACTACACCTAGGATGTTTACAAGTACAAATAAGCTTCAACTCAAGCTGTTGAATGAATTTACGCGTTTTAACAGCTCTTACGACTAGGGCGATAGAAATTGAGTTATTTTGTGTTGTATATTTAGTGAAAGCATCCAAATCCTTTGTTTGCATTCATTTGAGTGTGAAACTACACCTAGGATGTTTACAGTTACAAACAACCTTCAACTCATGCTTTTGAATGCATTTACGCGTTTTAAAAGCTCACACGAGTAGGGTGAAAGAGATTTGAGTTCTTTTGTGTTGTATATTAAGAGAAAGGATCCAAATACTTTGTTTCCATTGATTTTAGTGTGAAACTACACCTAGGATGTTTACAAGTACAAACAAGCTTCAACTCAAGCTGTTGAATCAATTTAAGCGTTTTAACAGCTCTTACGACTAGGGTGATAGAAATTGAGTTCTTTTGTGTTGTATATTAAGAGAAAGCATTCAAATACTTTGTTTGCATTCATTTGAGTGTGAAACTACACCTAGGATGTTTATAGTTACAAACAAGCTTCAACTCATGCTTTTGAATTCATTTACGCATTTTAAAAGCTCATACGAGTAGGGTGAAAGAGATTTGAGTTCTTTTGTGTTGGATAGTAAGAGAAAGCATCCAAATACTTTGTTTGCATTCATTTGAGTGTGAAACTACACCTAGGATGTTTACAAGTACAAACAAGCTTGAACTCAAGCTTTTGAATGTATTTACGCGTTTTAAAAGCTCATAAGAGTAGGGTGAAAGGGAATTGAGTTCTTTTGTGTTGAATATTAAGAAAAAGAATCCAAATACTTTGTTTGCATTCATTTGAGTGTGAAACTACACCTAGGATGTTTACAGTTACAAACAATTTTCAACTCAAGCTTTTGAATGCATTTACGCGTTTTAAAAGCTCATATGAGTAGCGTGAAAGAGATTTGAGTTGTTTTGTGTTGTATATTAAGAGAAAGCATCCAAATACTTTGTTTACATTCTTTTGAGTGTGAAACTACACCTAGGATGTTTACAAGTACAAACAATCTTCAACTCAAGCTTTTGAATGTATTTACGCATTTTAAAAGCTCATACGAGTAGGGTGAAAGAGATTTGAGTTCTTTTAAGTTGTATATTAAGAGAAAGCGTCCAAATACTTTGTTTGCATTCATTTGAGTGTGAAACTGCACCTAGGATGTTTACAAATACAAACAAGCTTCAACTCAAGCTGTTGAATGAATTTACGCGTTTTAACAGCTCTTACGACTAGGGCGATAGAAATTGAGTTATTTTGTGTTGTATATTTAGAGAAAGCATCCAAATCCTTTGTTTGCATTCATTTGAGTGTGAAACTACACCTAGGATGTTTACAGTTACAAACAAGTTTCAACTCAAGCTTTTGAATGCATTTACGCGTTTTAAAAGCTCATACGAGTAGGGTGAAAGGGATTTGAGTTCTTTTGTGTTGTATATTAATAGAAACCATCCAAATACTTTGTTTGCATTCATTTGAGTGTTAAACTACACCTAGGATGTTTACAGTTACAAACAAGCTTCAACTCATGCTTTTGAATTCATTTACGCGTTTTAAAAGCTCATACGAGTAGGGTGAAAGAGATTTGAGTTCTTTTGTGTTGTATAGTAAGAGAAAGCATCCAAATACTTTGTTTGCATTCATTTGAGTGTGAAACTACACCTAGGATGTTTACAAGTACAAACAAGCTTGAACTCAAGCTGTTGAATGAATTTACGCGTTTGAACAGCTCTTACGACTAGGGTTATAGATATTGAGTTCTTTTGTGTTGTATATTAAGAGAAAGCATCCAAATCCTTTGTTTGCATTCATTTGATTGTGAAACTACTCCTAGGATGTTTACAAGTACAAACAAGCTTCAACTCAAGCTGTTGAATGAATTTACGCGTTTTAACAGCTCTTACGACTAGGGTGATAGAAATTGAGTTCTTTTATGTTGTATATTAATAGAAACCATCCAAATACTTTGTTTGCATTCATTTGAGTGTGAAACTACACCTAGGATGTTTACAAGTACAAATAAGCTTCAACTCAAGCTTTTGAATGTATTTACGCGTTTTAAAAGCTCATACGAGTAGGGTGAAAGGGATTTGAGTTCTTTTGTGTTGAATATTAAGAGAAAGCATCCAAATACTTTGTTTCCATTCATTTGAGTGTGAAACTACACCCAGGATGTTTACAGTTACAAACAAGCTTCAACTCATGCCTTTGAATGCATTTACGCGTTTTAAAAGCTCATACGAGTAGGGTGAAAGAGATTTGAGTTCTTTTGTGTTGTATATTAAGTGAAAGCATCCAAATACTTTGTTTCCATTTATTTAAGTGTGAAACTACACCTAGGATGTTTACAAGTACAAACAAGCTTCAACTCAAGCTTTTGAATGTATTTACGCGTTTTAAAAGCTCATACGAGTAGGGTGAAAGAGATTTGAGTTCTTTTGTGTTGTATACTAAGAGAAAGCGTCCAAGTACTTTGTTTGCATTCATTTGAGTGTGAAACTACACCTAGGATGTTTACAAGTACAAACGAGCTTCAACTCAAGCTGTTGAATGTATTTACGCGTTTGAAAAGCTCTTACGACTAGGGCGATAGAAATTGAGTTATTTTGTGTTGTATATTTAGAGAAAGCATCCAAATCCTTTGTTTGCATTCATTTGAGTGTGAAACTACACCTAGGATGTTTACAGTTACAAACCAGCTTCAACTCATACTTTTGAATGCATTTACGCGTTTTAAAAGCTCATACGAGTAGGGTGAAAGAGATTTGAGTTCTTTTGTGTTGTATATTAAGAGAAAGCATCCAAATAATTTGTTTCCATTGATTGAAGTGTGAAACTACACCTAGGATGTTTACAAGTACAAACAAACTTCAACTCAAGCTTTTGAATGTATTTATGCGTTTTAAAAGCTCATACGAGTAGGGTGAAAGAGATTTGGGTTCTTTTGTGTTGTATATTAAGAGAAAGACTCGAAATACTTTGTTTGCATTCATTTGAGTGTGAAACTATACCTAGGATGTTTACAGTTACAAACAAGCTTGAACTCAAGCTTTTGAATGCATTTACGTGTTTTAAAAGCTCATACGAGTAGGGTGAAAGAGATTTGAGTTCTTTTGTGTTGTATATTAAGAGAAAGCATCCAAATACTTTGTTTCCATTGATTTAAGTGTGAAACTACACCTAGGATGTTTACAAGTACAAACAAGCTTCAACTCAAGCTTTTGAATGTATTTACGCGTTTTAAAAGCTCATACGAGTAGGGTGAAAGAGATTTGAGTTCTTTTGTGTTGTATACTAAGAGAAAGCATCCAAGTACTTTGTTTGGATTCATTTGAGTGTGAAACTACACCTAGGATGTTTACAAGTACAAACAAGCTTCAACTCAAGCTGTTGAATGAATCTACGCGTTTTAACAGCTCTTACGACTAGGGTTATAGAAATTGAGTTCTTTTGTGTTGTATATGAAGAAAAAGCATCCAAATACTTTGTTTGCATTCATTTGAATGTGTGAAACTACACCTAGGATGTTTACAAGTACAAACAAGCTTCAACTCAAGCTGTTGAATGAATTTACGCGTTTTAACAGCTCTTACGACTAGGGTGATAGAAATTGAGTTCTTTTGTGTTGTCTATTAAGAGAAAGCATCCAAATACTTTGATTGCATTCATTTGAGTGTGAAACTACACCTAGGATGTTTACAAGTACAAACAAGCTTCAACTCAAGCTTTAGAATGTATTTATGCATTTTAAAAGCTCATACGAGTAGGGTAACAGAGATTTAAGTTCTTTTGTGTTATATATTAAGAGAAAGCATCCAAACACTTTGTTTGCATTCATTTGAGTGTGAAACTACACCTAGGATGTTTACAAGTAAAAACAAGCTTCAACTCAAGCTGTTGAATGAATTTACGCGTTTTAATAGGTCTTACGACTAGGGTGATAGAAATTGAGTTCTTTTGTGTTGTATATTAAGAGAAAGCATTCAAATAATTTATTTGCATTCATTTGAGTGTGAAACTACACATAGGATGTTTACAGTTACAAACAAGCTTCAATTCATTCTTTTGAATTCATTTACGCGTTTTAAAAGCTCATACGACTAGGGTGAAAGAGGTTTGAGTTCTTTTGTGTTGTATAGTAAGAGAAAGCATCCAAATGCTTTGTTTGCATTCATTTGAGTGTGAAACTACACCTAGGATGTTTACAAGTACAAACAAGCTTGAACTCAAGCTGTTGAATGAATTTACGCGTTTGAACGGCTCTTACGACTAGGATTATAGAAATTGAGTACTTTTGTGTTGTATATTAAGAGAAAGCATCCAAATCCTTTGTTTGCATTCATTTGAGTGTGAAACTACACCTAGGATGTTTACAAGTACAAACAAGCTTCAACTCAAGCTGTTGAATGAATTTACGCGTTTTAACAGCTCTTACGACTAGGGCGATAGAAATGGAGTTATTTTGTGTTGTATATTTAGAGAAAGCATCCAAATCCTTTGTTTGCATTCATTTGAGTGTGAAACTACACCTAGGATGTTTACAGTTACAAACCAGCTTCAACTCATGCTTTTGAATTCATTTACGCGTTTTAAAAGCTCACACGAGTAGGGTGAAGGAGATTTGAGTTCTTTTGTGTTGTATAGTAAGAGAAAGCATAAAATACTTTGTTTGCATTCATTTGAGTGTGAAACTACACCTAGGATGTTAACAAGTACAAACAAACTTCAACTCAAGCTTTTGAATGTATTTACGCGTTTTCAAAGCTCATACGAGTAGGGTGAAAGAGATTTGGGTTCTTTTGTGTTGTATATTAAGAGAAAGACTCGAAATACTTTGTTTGCATTCATTTGAGTGTGAAACTATACCTACGATGTTTACAGTTACAAACAAGCTTGAACTCAAGCTTTTGAATGCATTTACGTGTTTTAAAAGCTCATACGAGTAGGGTGAAAGAGATTTGAGTTCTTTTGTGTTGTATATTAAGAGAAAGCATCCAAATACTTTGTTTGCATTCATTTGAGTGTGAAACTACACCTAGGATGTTTTCAAGTACAAACAAGCTTCAACTCAAGCTTTTGAATGCATTTTTGCGTTTTAAAAGCTTATACGAATAGGGTGAAAGATATTTGAGTTCTTTTGCGTTGTATATTAAAAGAAAGTGATGTGAAATAAGTAACAAAATGGAAATTAACCTTTGATAGTATCACACAAAGGGATCTTGTTCAAGAATCACTCAAGAACAACTCACGAATCACTCGTAAGGGTTTCAACCTGAATCACTCAGTTTGAGGGGTAAATACTCACGTATTCAATAATTAATCATCAAAGCACGAGTTTACAATAGCAAGTTCTCCCCTATTTATAGACAAAGAAAATCTAAAGCTATTCGGAATCCTAATCTTAGTCCGAATAGGAAACTAACTACGAAACTGACAACAATTGTAAAACCGACTAACTAACAGCTTTCCTAACACCTAATGGACTTCTAATACTAATAACAATCAGATTATTACTCTCCTAAACATATTCCAAGTAATTAAGGGAATACTAAACGAAATCGAACTAAACAACTGATTACCTAGCGGCCAAGGCTCAAAACCGCTGGAACAGTTTCCTTTGCGCCCAAGGCTTCTTCTTTTCAGCTTCTAGTCATCTTCTTGCCACTCTAACATAGTTACCTCACACTTTACCTCACGTGGCATTATACTCTTGGTAATGAGCAGCTCAAGATCAAGCATTAACGTTTCAAGAACTGGGTTCTTGGACGTTCTTGATTCGTCGTCTTCTTGCATGTCCTTTAACGTACTTGCCCCTGCATCAGAAAGCATCCAAATACTTTGTTTGCATTCATTTGAGTGTGAAACTACACCTACGATGTTTACAGTTACAAACAAGCTTCAACTCATGCTTTTGAATTCATTTACGCGTTTTAAAAGCTCATACGAGTAGGGTGAAAGAGATTTGAGTTCTTTTGTGTTGTATATTAAGAGAAAGCAACCAAATACTTTGTTTGCATTCATTTGAGTGTGAAACTACACCTAGGATGTTTACAAGTACAAACAAGCTTCAACTCAAGCTGTTGAATGAATTTACGCGTTTTAACAGCTCTTACGACTAGGGTTATAGAAATTGAGTTCTTTTGTGTTGTATATTAAGAGAAAGCATCCAAATCCTTTGTTTGCATTCATTTGAGTGTGAAACTACACCTAGGATAATAACAAGTACAAACAAGCTTCAACTCATGCTGTTGAATGAATTTACCCGTTTTTACAACTTTTACGGCTAGGGTAATAGAAATTGAGTTCTTTTGTGTTGTATATTAAGAGAAACCATCCAAATACTTTGTTTGCATTCATTTGAGTGTGAAACTACACCTAGGATGTTTACAAGTACAAACAAGCTTGAACTCAAGCTTTTGAATGTATTTACGCGTTTTAAAAGCTCATACGAGTAGGGTGAAAGAGATTTGAGTTCTTTTGTGTTGTATATTAAGAAAAAGCATCCAAATACTTTGTTTGCATTCATTTGAGTGTGAAACTACACCTAGGATGTTTACAAGTACAAACAAGCTTCAACTCAAGCTTTTGAATGTATTTACGCGTTTTAAAAGCTCATACGAATAGGGTGAAAGAGATTTGAGTTCTTTTGTGTTGTAAATTAAGAGAAAGCATCCAAATACTTTGTTTCCATTCATTTGAGTGTGAAACTACACCTAGAATGTTTACAAGTACAAACAAGCTTCAACTCAAGCTTTTGAATGCATTTACGCGTTTTAACAGCTCCTACGGCTAGGGTGATAGAAATTGTGTTCTTTTGTGTTGTATATTAAGAGAAAGTATCCAAATACTTTGTCTGCATTCATTTGAGTTTGAAATAACACCAGGGATGTTTACAAGTACAAACAAGCTTCAACTCAAGCTTTTGAATAAATTTAACAGCTCTTACGACTAGGGCGATAGAAATTGAGTTATTTTGTGTTGTATATTAAGAGAAAGCATCCAAATCCTTTGTTTGCATTCATTTGAGTGTGAAACTACACCTAGGATGTTTACAGTTACAAACAAGCTTCAACTCACGCTTTTGAATGCATTGACGCGTTTTAAAAGCTCATACGAGTAGGGTGAAAGAGATTTGAGTTCTTTTGTGTTGTATATTAAGAGAAAGCATCCAAATACTTTGTTTGCATTCATTTGAGTGTGAAACTATACCTAGGATATTTACAGTTACAAACAAGCTTCAACTCAAGCTTTTGACCGCATTGACGCGTTTTAAAAGCTCATATGAGTAGGGTGAAAGATATTTGAGTTCTTTTGTGTTGTATATTAAGAGAAAGCATCCAAATACTTTTTTTCCATTGATTTAAGTGTGAAACTACACCTAGGATGTTTACAAGTACAAACAAGCTTCAACTCAAGCTTTTGAATCTATTTACGCGTTTTAAAAGCTCATACGAGTAGGGTGAAAGAGATTTGAGTTCTTTTGTGTTGTATACTAAGAGAAAGCATCCAAGTACTTTGTTTGCATTCATTTGAGTGTGAAAATACACCTAAGATGTTTACAAGTACAAACAAGCTTCAACTCAAGCTGTTGAATGAATCTACGCGTCTTAACAGCTCTTACGACTAGGGTTATAGAAATTGAGTTCTTTTGTGTTGTATATTAAGAAAAAGCATCCAAATACTTTGTTTGCATTCTTTTGAATGTGTGAAACTACACCTAGGATGTTTACAAGTACAAACAAGCTTCAACTAAAGCTGTTGAATGAATTTACGCGTTTTAACAGCTCTTACGACTAGGGTGATAGAAATTGAGTTCTTTTGTGTTGTATAATAAGAGAAAGCATCCAAATACTTTGTTTGCTTTCATTTGAGTGTGAAACTACAGCTAGGATGTTTACAAGTACAAACAAGCTTCAACTCAAGCTTTAGAATGTATTTACGCGTTTTAAAAGCTCATACGACTAGGGTAAAAGAGATTTGAGTTCTTTGTTGTATATTAAGAGAAAGCATCCAAATAATTTGTTTGCATTCATTTGAGTGTGAAACTACACCTAGTATGTTTACAAGTAAAAACAAGCTTCAACTCAAGCTGTTGAATGAATTTACGCGTTTGAACAGCTCTTACGACTAGGGTTATAGAAATTGAGTTCTTTTGTGTTGTATATTAAGAGAAAGCATCCAAATCCTTTGTTTGCATTCATTTGAGTGTGAAACTACACCTAGGATGTTTACAAGTACAAACAAGCTTCAACTCAAGCTGTTGAATGAATTTACGCGTTTTAACAGCTCTTACGACTAGGATGATAGAAATTGAGTTCTTTTGTGTTGTATATTAATAGAAACCATCCAAATACTTTGTTTGCATTCATTGAGTGTGAAACTACACCTAGGATGTTTACAAGTACAAACAAGCTTCAACTCAAGCTTTTGAATGTAATTACGCGTTTTAAAAGCTCATACGAGTAGGGTGAAAGGGATTTGAGTTCTTTTGTGTTGAATATTAAGAGAAAGCATCCAAATAATTTGTTTACATTCATTTGAGTGTGCAACTACACCTAGGATGTTTACAGTTACAAACAAGTTTCAACTCAAGCTTTTGAATGCATTTATGCGTTCTAAAAGCTCATACGAGTAGCGTGAAAGAGATTTGAGTTCTTTTGTGTTGTATATTAAGAGAAAGCATCCAAATACTTTGTTTGCATTCATTTGAGTGTGAAACTACACCTAGGATGTTTACAAGTACAAACAAGCTTCAACACAAGCTTTTGAATGTATTTACGCGTTTTAAAAGCTCATACGAGTAGGGTGAAAGAGATTTGAGTTCTTTTGTGTTGTATCTTAAGAGAAAGCATCCAAATACTTTGTTTGCATTCATTTGAGTGTGAAACTACACCTAGGATGTTTACAAGTACAAACAAGCTTCAACTCATGCTGTTAAATGAATTTACGCGTTTTAACAGCTCTTACGAGTAGGGTGAAAGAGATTTGAGTTCTTTTGTGTTGTATAGTAAGAGAAAGCATCCAAATACTTTGTTTGCATTCATTTGAGTGTGAAACTACACCTAGGATGTTTACAAGTACAAACAAGCTTCAACTCAAGCTTTTGAATGTATTTACGCGTTTTAAAAGCTCATACGAGTAGGGTGAAAGAGATTTGAGTTCTTTTGTGTTGTATATTAAGAGAAAGCATCCAAATACTTTGTTTGCATTCATTTGAGTGTGAAACTACACCTAGGATGTTTACAAGTACAAATAAGCTTCAACTCAAGCTGTTGAATGAATTTACGCGTTTTAACAGCTCTTACGACTAGGGCGATAGAAATTGAGTTATTTTGTGTTGTATATTTAGAGAAAGCATCCAAATCCTTTGTTTGCATTCATTTGAGTGTGAAACTACACCTAGGATGTTTACAGTTACAAACAACCTTCAACTCATGCTTTTGAATGCATTTACGCGTTTTAAAAGCTCATACGAGTAGGGTGAAAGAGATTTGAGTTCTTTTGTGTTGTATATTAAGAGAAAGCATCCAAATACTTTGTTTCCATTGATTTAAGTGTGAAACTACACCTAGGATGTTTACAAGTCCAAACAAGCTTCAACTCAAGCTGTTGAATCAATTTAAGCGTTTTAACAGCTCTTACGACTAGGGTGATAGAAATTGAGTTCTTTTGTGTTGTATATTAAGAGAAAGCATTCAAATACTTTGTTTGCATTCATTTGAGTGTGAAACTACACCTAGGATGTTTACAGTTACAAACAAGCTTCGACTCATGCTTTTGAATTCATTTACGCGTTTTAAAAGCTCATACGAGTAGGGTGAAAGAGATTTGAGTTCTTTTGTGTTGTATAGTAAGAGAAAGCATCCAAATACTTTGTTTGCATGCATTTGAGTGTGAAACTACACCTAGGATGTTTACAAGTACAAACAAGCTTGAGCTCAAGCTGTTGAATGAATTTACGCGTTTGAACAGCTCATACGACTAGGGTTATAGAAATTGAGTTCTTTTGTGTTGTATATTAAGAGAAAGCATCCAAATCCTTTGTTTGCATTCATTTGAGTGTGAAACTACACCTAGGATGTTTACAAGTACAAACAAGCTTCAACTCAAGCTGTTGAATGAATTTACGCGTTTTAACAGCTCTTACGACTAGGGTGATAGAAATTGAGTTCTTTTGTGTTGTATATTAATAGAAACCATCCAAATACTTGGTTTGCATTCATTTGATTGTGAAACTACACCTAGGATGTTTACAAGTACAAACAAGGTTCAACTCAAGCTTTTGAATTTATTTACGCGTTTTAAAAGCTCATAAGAGTAGGGTGAAAGGGAATTGAGTTCTTTTGTGTTGAATATTAAGAGAAAGAATCCAAATACTTTGTTTGCATTCATTTGAGTGTGAAACTACACCTAGGATGTTTACAGTTACAAACAAGTTTCAACTCAAGCTTTTGAATACATTTACGCGTTTTAAAAGCTCATATGAGTAGCGTGAAAGAGATTTGAGTTCTTTTGTGTTGTATATTAGGAGAAAGCATCCAAATACTTTGTTTGCATTCATTTGAGTGTGAAACTACACCTAGGATGTTTACAAGTACAAACAAGCTTCAACTCAAGCTTTTGAATGTATTTACGCGTTTTAAAAGCTCATACGAGTAGGGTGAAAGAGATTTGAGTTCTTTTGTGTTGTATATTAAGAGAAAGCGTCCAAATACTTTGTTTGCATTCATTTGAGTGTGAAACTGCACCTAGGATGTTTACAAGTACAAACAAGCTTCAACGCAAGCTGTTGAATGAATTTACGCGTTTTAACAGCTCTTACGACTAGGGCGATAGAAATTGAGTTATTTTGTGTTGTATATTTAGAGAAAGCATCCAAATCCTTTGTTTGCATTCATTTGAGTGTGAAACTACACCTAGGATGTTTACAGTTACAAACAAGTTTCAACTCAAGCTTTTGAATGCATTTACGCGTTTTAAAAGCTCATACGAGTAGGGTGAAAGGGATTTGAGTTCTTTTGTGTTGAATATTAAGAGAAAGCATCCAAATACTTTGTTTCCATTGATTTAAGTGTGAAACTACACCTAGGATGTTTACAAGTACAAACAAGCTTCAACTCAAGCTGTTGAATCAATTTAAGCGTTTTAACAGCTCTTACGACTAGGGTGATAGAAATTGAGTTCTTTTGTGTTGTATATTAAGAGAAAGCATCCAAATACTTTGTTTGCATTCATTTGAGTGTGAAACTACACCTAGGATGTTTACAAGTACAAACAAGCTTCAACTCAAGCTTTAGAATGTATTTACGCGTTTTAAAAGCTCATACGATTAGGGTAAAAGAGATTTGAGTTCTTTTGTGTTGTATATTTAGAGAAAGCATCCAAATCCTTTGTTTGCATTCATTTGAGTGTGAAACTACACCTAGGATGTTTACAAGTACAAACAAACTTCAACTCAAGCTTTTGAATGTATTTACGCGTTTTAAAAGCTCATACGAGTAGGGTGAAAGAGATTTGAGTTCTTTTGTGTTGTATATTAAGAGAAAACATCCAAATACTTTGTTTGCATTCATTTGAGTGTGAAACTCTACCTATGATGTTTACAGTTACAAACAAGCTTCAACTCATGCTTTTGAATTCATTTACGCGTTTTAAAAGTTCATACGAGTAGGGTGAAAGAGATTTGAGTTCTTTTGTGTTGTATATTAAGAGAAAGCATCCAAATACTTTGTTCGCATTCATTTGAGTGTGAAACTACACCTAGGATTTTTACAAGTACAAACAAGCTTCAACTCATGCTTTTGAATGTATTTACGCGTTTTAAAAGCTCATACGAGTAGGGTGAAAGAGATTTGAGTTCTTTTGTGTTGCATATTAAGAGAAAGCATCCAAATACTTTGTTTGCATTCATTTGAGCGTGAAACTACACCTAGGATGTTTACAAGTACAAACAAGCTTCAACTCAAGCTGTTTAATGAATTTAATCGTTTTAACAGCTCTTACGACTAGGGTGATAGAAATTGAGTTCTTTTGTATTGTATATTAATAGAAACCATCCAAATACTTTGTTTGCATTCATTTGAGTGTGAAACTACACCTAGGATGTTTACAGTTACAAACAAGCTTCAACTCATGCTTTTGAATTCATTTACGCGTTTTAAAAGCTCATACGAGTAGGGTGAAAGAGATTTGAGTTCTTTTGTGTTGTATATTAAGAGAAAGAGTCCAAATACTTTGTTTGCATTCATTTGAGTGTGAAACTGCACCTAGGATGTTTACAAGTACACACAAGCTTCAACTCATGCTTTTGAATGTATTTACGCGTTTTAAAAGCTCATACGAGTAGGGTGAAAGAGATTTGAGTTCTTTTGTGTTGCATATTAAGAGAAAGCATCCAAATACTTTGTTTGCATTCATTTGAGCGTGAAACTACACCTAGGATGTTTACAAGTACAAACAAGCTTCAACTCAAGCTGTTGAAGGAATTTACGCGTTTTAACAGCTCTTACGACTAGGGCGATAGAAATTGAGTTATTTTGTGTTGTATATTTAGAGAAAGCATCCAAATCCTTTGTTTGCATTCATTTGAGTGTGAAACTACACCTAGGATGTTTACAAGTACAAACAAACTTCAACTCAAGCTTTTGAATGTATTTACGCGTTTTAAAAGCTCATACGAGTAGGGTGAAAGAGATTTGAGTTCTTTTGTGTTGTATTTTAAGAGAAAATATCCAAATACTTTGTTTGCATTCATTTGAGTGTGAAACTCTACCTATGATGTTTACAGTTACAAACAAGCTTCAACTCATGCTTTTGAATTCATTTACGCGTTTTAAAAGCTCATACGAGTAGGGTGAAAGAGATTTGAGTTCTTTTGTGTTGTATATTAAGAGAAAGCATCCAAATACTTTGTTCGCATTCATTTGAGTGTGAAACTACACCTAGGATTTTTACAAGTACAAACAAGCTTCAACTCATGCTTTTGAATGTATTTACGCGTTTTAAAAGCTCATACGAGTAGGGTGAAAGAGATTTGAGTTCTTTTGTGTTGCATATTAAGAGAAAGCATCCAAATACTTTGTTTGCATTCATTTGAGCGTGAAACTACACCTAGGATGTTTACAAGTACAAACAAGCTTCAACTCAAGCTGTTTAATGAATTTAATCGTTTTAACAGCTCTTACGACTAGGGTGATAGAAATTGAGTTCTTTTGTGTTGTATATTAATAGAAACCATCCAAATACTTTGTTTGCATTCATTTGAGTGTGAAACTACACCTAGGATGTTTACAGTTACAAACAAGCTTCAACTCATGCTTTTGAATTCATTTACGCGTTTTAAAACCTCATACGAGTAGGGTGAAAGAGATTTGAGTTCTTTTGTGTTGTATATTAAGAGAAAGCGTCCAAATACTTTGTTTGCATTCATTTGAGTGTGAAACTGCACCTAGGATGTTTACAAGTACAAACAAGCTTCAACTCATGCTTTTGAATGTATTTACGCGTTTTAAAAGCTCATACGAGTAGGGTGAAAGAGATTTGAGTTCTTTTGTGTTGCATATTAAGAGAAAGCATCCAAATACTTTGTTTGCATTCATTTGAGCGTGAAACTACACCTAGGATGTTTACAAGTACAAACAAGCTTCAACTCAAGCTGTTGAAGGAATTTACGCATTTTAACAGCTCTTACGACTAGGGCGATAGAAATTGAGTCATTTTGTGTTGTATATTTAGAGAAAGCATCCAAATCCTTTGTTTGCATTCATTTGAGTGTGAAACTACACCTAGGATGTTTACAAGTACAAACAAACTTCAACTCAAGCTTTTGAATGTATTTACGTGTTTTAAAAGCTCATACGAGTAGGGTGAAAGAGATTTGAGTTCTTTTGTGTTGTATATTAAGAGAAAACATCCAAATACTTTGTTTGCATTCATTTGAGTGTGAAACTCTACCTATGATGTTTACAGTTACAAACAAGCTTCAACTTATGCTTTTGAATTCATTTACGCGTTTTAAAAGCTCATACGAGTAGGGTGAAAGAGATTTGAGTTCTTTTGTGTTGTATATTAAGAGAAAGCATCCAAATACTTTGTTCGCATTCATTTGAGTGTGAAACTACACCTAGGATTTTTACAAGTACAAACAAGCTTCAACTCATGCTTTTGAATGTATTTACGCGTTTTAAAAGCTCATACGAGTAGGGTGAAAGAGATTTGAGTTCTTTTGTGTTGCATATTAAGAGAAAGCATCCAAATACTTTGTTTGCATTCATTTGAGCGTGAAACTACACCTAGGATGTTTACAAGTACAAACAAGCTTCAACTCAAGCTGTTTAATGAATTTAATCGTTTTAACAGCTCTTACGACTAGGGTGATAGAAATTGAGTTCTTTTGTGTTGTATATTAATAGAAACCATCCAAATACTTTGTTTGCATTCATTTGAGTGTGAAACTACACCTAGGATGTTTACAGTTACAAACAAGTTTCAACTCAAGCTTTTGAATGCATTTACGCGTTTTAAAACCTCATACGAGTAGGGTGAAAGGGATTTGAGTTCTTTTGTGTTGAATATTAAGAGAAAGCATCCAAATATTTGTTTACATTCATTTGAGTGTGCAACTACACCTAGGATGTTTACAATTACAAACAAGTTTCAACTCAAGCTTTTGAATGTATTTACGCGTTTTAAAAGCTCATACGAGTAGCGTGAAAGAGATTTGAGTTCTTTTGTGTTGTATATTAAGAGAAAGCATCCAAATACTTTGTTTGCATTCATTTGAGTGTGAAACTACACCTAGGATGTTTACAAGTACAAACAAGCTTCAACTCAAGCTTTTGAATGTATTTACGCGTTTTAAAAGCTCATACGAGTTGGGTGAAAGAGATTTGAGTTCTTTTGTGTTGTATATTAAGAGAAAGCATCCAAATACTTTGTTTGCATTCATTTGAGTGTGAAACTACACCTAGGATGTTTACAAGTACAAACAAACTTCAACTCATGCTGTTGAATGAATTTACGCGTTTTAACAGCTCTTACGACTAGGGCGATAGAAATTGAGTTATTTTGTGTTGTATATTTAGAGAAAGCATCCAAATCCTTTGTTTGCATTCATTTGAGTGTGAAACTACACCTAGGATGTTTACAGTTACAAACAACCTTCAACTCATGCTTTTGAATGCATTTACGCGTTTTAAAAGCTCATACGAGTAGGGTGAAAGAGATTTCAGTTCTTTTGTGTTGTATATTAAGAGAAAGAATCCAAATACTTTGTTTGCATTCATTTGAGTGTGAAACTACACCTTGGATGTTTACAAGTACAAATAAGCTTCAACTCAAGCTGTTGAATGAATTTACGCGTTTTAACAGCTCTTACGACTAGGGCGATAGAAATTGAGTTATTTTGTGTTGTATATTTAGAGAAAGCATCCAAATCCTTTGTTTGCATTCATTTGAGTGTGAAACTACACCTAGGATGTTTACAGTTACAAACAACCTTCAACTCATGCTTTTGAATGCATTTACGCGTTTTAAAAGCTCATACGAGTAGGGTGAAAGAGATTTGAGTTCTTTTGTGTTGTATATTAAGAGAAAGCATCCAAATACTTTGTTTCCATTGATTTAAGTGTGAAACTACACCTAGGATGTTTACAAGTACAAACAAGCTTCAACTCAAGCTGTTGAATCAATTTAAGCGTTTTAACAGCTCTTACGACTAGGGTGATAGAAATTGAGTTCTTTTGTGTTGTATATTAAGAGAAAGCATTCAAATACTTTGTTTGCATTCATTTGAGTGTGAAACTACACCTAGGATGTTTATAGTTAAAAACAAGCTTCAACTCATGCTTTTGAATTCATTTACGCGTTTTAAAAGCTCATACGAGTAGGGTGAAAGAGATTTGAGTTCTTTTGTGTTGTATAGTAAGAGAAAGCACCCAAATACTTTGTTTGCATTCATTTGAGTGTGAAACTACACCTAGGATGTTTACAAGTAAACAAGCTTGAAGTCAAGCTGTTGAATGAATTTACGCGTTTGAACAGCTCTTACGACTAGGGTTATAGATATTGAGTTCTTTTGTGTTGTATATTAAGAGAAAGCATCCAATTCCTTTGTTTGCATTCATTTGAGTGTGAAACTACACCTAGGATGTTTACAAGTACAAACAAGCTTCAACTCAAGCTGTTGAATGAATTTACGCGTTTTAATAGCTCTTACGACTAGGGTGATAGAAATTGAGTTCTTTTATGTTGTACATTAATAGAAACCATCCAAATACTTTGTTTGCATTCATTTGAGTGTGAAACTACACCTAGGATGTTTACAAGTACAAATAAGCTTCAACTCAAGCTTTTGAATGTATTTACGCGTTTTAAAAGCTCATACGAGTAGGGTGAAAGGGATTTGAGTTCTTTTGTGTTGAATATTAAGAGAAAGCATCCAAATACTTTGTTTCCATTCATTTGAGTGTGAAACTACACCCAGGATGTTTACAGTTACAAACAAGCTTCAACTCATGCTTTTGAATGCATTTACGCGTTTTAAAAGCTCATACGAGTAGGGTGAAAGAGATTTGAGTTCTTTTGTGTTGTATATTAAGAGAAAGCATCCAAATACTTTGTTTCCATTGATGTAAGTGTGAAACTACACCTAGGATGTTTACAAGTACAAACAAGCTTCAACTCAAGCTTTTGAATGTATTTACGCGTTTTAAAAGCTCATACGAGTAGGGTGAAAGAGATTTGAGTTCTTTTGTGTTGTATACTAAGAGAAAGCGTCCAAGTACTTTGTTTGCATTCATTTGAGTGTGAAACTACACCTAGGATGTTTACAAGTACAAACAAGCTTCAACTCAAGCTGTTGAATGTATTTACGCGTTTTAAAAGCTCTTACGACTAGGGCGATAGAAATTGAGTTATTTTGTGTTGTATATTTAGAGAAAGCATCCAAATCCTTTGTTTGCATTCATTTGAGTGTGGAACTACACCTAGGATGTTTACAGTTACAAACCAGCTTCAACTCATGCTTTTGAATTCATTTACGCGTTTTAAAAGCTCATACGAGTAGGGTGAAAGATATTTTAGTTCTTTTGTGTTGTATAGTAAGAGAAAGCATAAAATACTTTGTTTGCATTCATTTGAGTGTGAAACTACACCTAGGATGTTTACAAGTACAAACAAACTTCAACTCAAGCTTTTGAATGTATTTACGCGTTTTAAAAGCTCATACGAGTAGGGTGAAAGAGATTTGGGTTCTTTTGTGTTGTATATTAAGAGAAAGACTCTAAATACTTTGTTTGCATTCATTTGAGTGTGAAACTACACCTAGGATGTTTACAGTTACAAACAAGCTTCAACTCAAGCTTTTGAATGCATTTACGTGTTTTAAAAGCTCATACGAGTAGGGTGAAAGAGATTTGAGTTCTTTTGTGTTGTATATTAAGAGAAAGCATCCAAATACTTTGTTTCCATTGATTTAAGTGTGAAACTACACCTAGGATGTTTACAAGTACAAACAAGCTTCAACTCAAGCTTTTGAATGTATTTACGCGTTTTAAAAGCTCATACGAGTAGGGTGAAAGAGATTTGAGTTCTTTTGTGTTGTATACTAAGAGAAAGCATCCAAGTACTTTGTTTGGATTCATTTGAGTGTGAAACTACACCTAGGATGTTAACAAGTACAAACAAGCTTCAACTCAAGCTTTAGAATGTATTTACGCGTTTTAAAAGCTCATACGAGTAGGGTAACAGAGATTTGAGTTCTTTTGTGTTTTATATTAAGAGAAAGCATCCAAACACTTTTTTTGCATTCATTTGAGAGTGAAACTACACCTAGGATGTTTACAAGTAAAAACAAGCTTCAACTCAAGCTGTTGAATGAATCTACGCGTTTTAACAGCTCTTACGACTAGGGTTATAGAAATTGAGTTCTTTTGTGTTGTATATGAAGAAAAAGCATCCAAATACTTTGTTTCCATTCATTTGAATGTGTGAAACTACACCTAGGATGTTTACAAGTACAAACAAGCTTCAACTCAAGCTGTTGAATGAATTTACGCGTTTTAACAGCTCTTACGACTAGGGTGATAGAAATTGAGTTCTTTTGTGTTGTCTATTAAGAGAAAGCATCCAAATACTTTGATTGCATTCATTTGAGTGTGAAACTACACCTAGGATGTTTACAAGTACAAACAAGCTTCAACTCAAGCTTTAGAATGTATTTACGCGTTTTAAAAGCTCATACGAGTAGGGTAACAGAGATTTGAGTTCTTTTGTGTTTTATATTAAGAGAAAGCATCCAAACACTTTGTTTGCATTCATTTGAGTGTGAAACTACACCTAGGATGTTTACAAGTAAAAACAAGCTTCAACTCAAGCTGTTGAATGAATTTACGCATTTTAATAGGTCTTACGACTAGGGTGATAGAAATTGAGTTCTTTTGTGTTGTATATTAAGAGAAAGCATTCAAATACTTTATTTGCATTCATTTGAGTGTGAAACTACACATAGGATGTTTACAGTTACAAACAAGCTTCAACTCATTCTTTTGAATTCATTTACGCGTTTTAAAAGCTCATACGACTAGGGTGAAAGAGGTTTGAGTTCTTTTGTGTTGTATAGTAAGAGAAAGCATCCAAATGCTTTGTTTGCATTCATTTGAGTGTGAAACTACACCTTGGATGTTTACAAGTACAAACAAGCTTGAACTCAAGCTATTAAATGAATTTACGCGTTTGAACAGCTCTTAAGACTAGGGTTATAGAAATTGAGTACTTTTGTGTTATATATTAAGAGAAAGCATCCAAATCCTTTGTTTGCATTCATTTGAGTGTGAAACTACACCTAGGATGTTTACAAGTACAAACAAGCTTCAACTCAAGCTGTTGAATGAATTTACGCGTTTTAACAGCTCTTACGACTAGGGCGATAGAAATTGAGTTATTTTGTGTTGTATATTTAGAGAAAGCATCCAAATCCTTTGTTTGCATTCATTTGAGTGTGAAACTACACCTAGGATGTTTACAGTTACAAACAAGCTTCAACTCATGCTTTTGAATGCATTTACGCGTTTTAAAAGCTCATACGAGTAGGGTGAAAGAGATTTGAGTTCTTTTGTGTTGTATATTAAGAGAAAGCATCCAAATACTTTGTTACCATTGATTTAAGTGTGAAACTACACCTAGGATGTTTACAAGTACAAACAAGCTTCAACTCAAGCTTTTGAATGTATTTACGCGTTTTAAAAGCTCATACGAGTAGGGTGAAAGAGATTTGAGTTCTTTTGTGTTGTATACTAAGAGAAAGCATCCATGAACTTTGTTTGCATTCATTTGAGTGTGAAACTACACCTAGGATGTTTACAAGTACAAACAAGCTTCAACTCAAGCTGTTGAATGAATTTACGCGTTTTAACAGCTCTTACGACTAGGGCGATAGAAATTGAGTTATTTTGTGTTGTATATTTAGAGAAAGCATCCAAATCCTTTGTTTGCATTCATTTGAGTGTGAAACTACACCTAGGATGTTTACAGTTACAAACCAGCTTCAACTCATGCTTTTGAATTCATTTACGCGTTTTAAAAGCTCACACGAGTAGGGTGAAAGAGATTTGAGTTCTTTTGTGTTGTATATTAAGAGAAAGCATCCAAATAATTTGTTTGCATTCATTTGAGTGTGAAACTACACCTAAGATGTTTACAAGTACAAACAAGCTTCAACTCAAGCTTTTGAATGTATTTACGCGTTTTAAAAGCTCATACGAATAGGGTGAAAGAGATTTGAGTTCTTTTGTGTTGTAAATTAAGAGAAAGCATCCAAATACTTTGTTTCCATTCATTTGAGTGTGAAACTACACCTAGAATGTTTACAAGTATAAACAAGCTTCAACTCAAGCTTTTGAATGCATTTACGCGTTTTAACAGCTCCTACGGCTAGGGTGATAGAAATTGTGTTCTTTTGTGTTGTATATTAAGAGAAAGTATCCAAATACTTTGTCTGCATTCATTTGAGTTTGAAATAACACCAGGGATGTTTACAAGTTCAAACAAGCTTCAACTCAAGCTTTTGAATAAATTTACGTGTTTTAACAGCTCTTACGACTAGGGTGATAGAAATTGAGTTATTTTGTGTTGTATATTAAGAGAAAGCATCCAAATCCTTTGTTTGCATTCATTTGAGTGTGAAACTACACCTAGGATGTTTACAGTTACAAACAAGCTTCAACTCACGCTTTTGAATGCATTGACGCGTTTTAAAAGCTCATACGAGTAGGGTGAAAGAGATTAGAGTTCTTTTGTGTTGTATATTAAGAGAAAGCATCCAAATACTTTGTTTGCATTCATTTGAGTGTGAAACTATACCTAGGATGTTTACAGTTACAAACAAGCTTCAACTCAAGCTTTTGACCGCATTGACGCGTTTTAAAAGCTCATACGAGTAGGGTGAAAGATATTTGAGTTCTTTTGTGTTGTATATTAAGAGAAAGCATCCAAATACTTTTTTTCCATTGATTTAAGTGTGAAACTACACCTAGGATGTTTACAAGTACAAACAAGCTTCAACTCAAGCTTTTGAATCTATTTACGCGTTTTAAAAGCTCATACGAGTAGGGTGAAAGAGATTTGAGTTCTTTTGTGTTGTATACTAAGAGAAAGCATCCAAGTACTTTGTTTGCATTCATTTGAGTGTGAAACTACACCTAAGATGTTTACAAGTACAAACAAGCTTCAACTCAAGCTGTTGAATGAATCTACGCGTCTTAACAGCTCTTATGACTAGGGTTATAGAAATTGAGTTCTTTTGTGTTGTATATTAAGAAAAAGCATCCAAATACTTTGTTTGCATTCATTTGAATGTGTGAAACTACACCTAGGATGTTTACAAGTACAAACAAGCTTCAACTCAAGCTGTTGAATGAATTTACTCGTTTTAACAGCTCTTACGACTAGGGTGATAGAAATTGAGTTCTTTTGTATTGTATATTAAGAGAAAGCATCCAAATACTTTGTTTGCATTCATTTAAGTGTGAAACTACACCTAGGATGTTTACAGTTGCAAACCAGCATCAACTCATGCTTTTGAATTCATTTACGCGTTTTAAAAGCTCATACGAGTAGGGTGAAAGAGATTTTAGTTCTTTTGTGTCGTATAGTAAGAGAAAGCATCAAATACTTTGTTTGCATTCATTTGAGTGTGAAACTACACCTAGGATGTTTACAGTTACAAACAAGCTTGAACTCAAGCTTTTGAATGCATTTACGTGTTTTAAAAGCTCATACGAGTAGGGTGAAAAGATTTGAGTTCTTTTGTGTTGTATATTAAGAGAAACCATCCAAATACTTTGTTTGCATTCATTTGAGTGTGAAACTACACCTACGATGTTTACAAATACAAACAAGCTTCAACTCAAGCTTTTGAATGTATTTTCGCGTTTTAAAAGCTCATACGAATAGGGTGAAAGATATTTGAGTTCTTTTGTGTTGTATTTTAAAAGAAAGTGATGTGAAATAAGTAACAAAACGGAAATTAACCTTTGATAGTATCACACAAAGGGATCTTGTTCAAGAATCACTCAAGAACAACTCACGAATCACTCGTAAGGGTTTCAACCTGAATCACTCAGTTTGAGGGGTAAATACTCACGTATTCAATAATTAATCATCAAAGCACGAGTTTACAATAGCAAGCTCTCTCCTATTTATAGACAAAGAAAATCTAAAGCTATTCGGAATCCTAAACCTAGTCCGAATAGGAAAGTAACTACGAAACTGACTACAATTGTAGAACGGACTAACTAACAGCTTTCCTAACACCTAATGGACTTCTAATACTAATAACAATCAGATTATAACTCTCCTAAACATATTCTAACTAATTAAGGGAATACTAAACGAAATCGAACTAAACAACTGATTACCTAGCGCCCAAGGCTCAAAACCGCTGGAACAGTTTCCTTTGCGCCCAAGGCTTCTTCTTTTCAGCTTCTAGTCATCTTCTTGCCACTCTAACATAGTTACCTCACACTTTACCTAACGTGGCATTATACTCTTGGCAATGAGCAGCTCAAGATCAAGCATTAACGTTTCAAGAACTTGGTTCTTGGACGTTCTTGATTCGTCGTCTTCTTTCTTGTCCTTTAACGTACTTGCCCCTGCATTAGAAAGCATCCAAATACTTTGTTTGCATTCATTTGAGTGTGAAACTACACCTATGATGTTTACAGTTACAAACAAGCTTCAACTCATGCTTTTGAATTCATTTACGCGTTTTAAAAGCTCATACGAGTAGGGTGAAAGAGATTTGAGTTCTTTTGTGTTGTATATTAAGAGAAAGCATCCAAATACTTTGTTTGCGTTCATTTGAGTGTGAAACTACACCTAGGATGTTTACAAGTACAAACAAGCTTCAACTCAAGCTGTTGAAGGAATTTACGCGTTTTAACAGCTCTTACGACTAGGGTTATAGAAATTGAGTTCTTTTGTGTTGTATATTAAGAGCAAGCATCCAAATCCTTTGTTTGCATTCATTTGAGTGTGAAACTACACCTAGGATGTTTACAAGTACAAACAAGCTTCAACTCAAGCTGTTGAATGAATTTACGCGTTTTTACAGCTTTTACGGCTAGGGTGATAGAAATTGAGTTCTTTTGTGTTGTATATTAAGAGAAACCATCCAAATACTTTGTTTGCATTCATTTGAGTGTGAAACTACACCTAGGATGTTTACAAGTACAAACAAGCTTGAACTCAAGCTTTTGAATGTATTTACGCGTTTTAAAAGCTCATACGAGTAGGGTGAAAGAGATTTGAGTTCTTTTGTGTTGTATATTAAGAGAAAGCATCCAAATACTTTGTTTGCATTCATTTGACTGTGAAACTACACCTAGAATGTTTACAAGTACAAACAATCTTAAACTCAAGCTTTTGAATGCATTTACGCGTTTTAACAGCTCCTACGGCTAGGGTGATAGAAATTGTGTTCTTTTGTGTTGTATATTAATAGAAAGTATCCAAATACGTTGTCTGCATTCATTTGAGTTTGAAATAACACCAGGGATGTTTACAAGTACAAACAAGCTTCAACTCAAGCTTTTGAATGCATTTACGCGTTTTAACAGCTCTTACGACTAGGGTGATAGAATTTTAGTTCTTTTGTGTTGTATATTAAGAGAAAGCACCCAAATGTTTTATTTGCATTCATTTGAGTATGAAACTACTCCAAGAATGTTTTAAAGTACAAACAAGCTTCAACTCAAGCATTTGAATGTATTTACGCGTTTTAAAAGCTCACACGAGTAGGCTGAAAGAGATTTGAGTTCTTTTGTGTTGTATATTAAGAGAAAGCATCCAAGTACTTTGTTTGTATTCATTTGAGTGTGCAACTATACCTAGGATGTTTACAAGTACAAACAAGCTTCAACTCAAGCTGTTGAATGAATTTACGCCTTTTAATAGCTCTTACGACTTGGGTGATAGAAATTGAGTTCTTTTGTGTTCTATATTAAGACAAAGCATCCAAATCCTTTGTTTGCATTCATTTGAGTGTGAAAGTACACCTAGGATGTTTACAGTTACAAACAAGCTTCGACTCATGCTTTTGAATGCATTTACGCGTTTTAAAAGCTCATACGAGTAGGGTGAAAGAGATTTGAGTTCTTTTGTGTTGTATATTATGAGAAAGCATCCAAATACTTTGTTTGCATTCATTTGAGTGTGAAACTATACCTAGGATGTTTACAATTACAAACAAACTTCATCTCAAGCTTTTGAATTCATTTACGCGTTTTAAAAGCTCATACGAGTAGGGTGAAAGAGATTTGAGTTCTTTTGTGTTGTATATTAAGAAAAAAGCATCCAAACACTTTGTTTCCATTCATTTAGGTGTGAAACTACACCTAGGATGTTCACAAGTACAAACAAGCTTCAACTCAAGCTTTTGAATGCATTTACGCATTTTAAAAGCTCATACGAGTAGGGTGAAAGAGATTTGAGTTCTTTTGTGTTGTATACTAAGAGAAAGCATCCAAGTACTTTGCTTGCATTCATTTGATTGTAAAACTACACCTAGGATGTTTACAGTTACAAACAAGCTTCAACTCAAGCTTTTGAATGCATTTACGCCTTTTAAAAGCTCATGCGAGGAGGGTGAAAGAGATTTGAGTTCTTCTGTGTTGTATACTAAGAGAAAGCATCCAAATACTTTGTTTGCATTCATTTGAGTGTGAAACTACACCTAGGATGTTTACAAGTACAAACAAGCTTCAACTCAAGTTGTTGAATGAATCTACACGTTTTAACAGCCCTTACGACTAGGGTTATAGAAATTGAGTTCTTTTGTGTTGTATATTAAGAGAAAATATCCAAATACTTTGTTTGCATTCATTTGAGTGTGAAACTACACCTAGGATGTTTACAGTTACAAACAAGCTTCAACTCAAGCTTTTGAATGTATTTACGCGTTTTAAAAGCTCACACGAGTAGGCTGAAAGAGATTTGAGTTCTTTTGTGTTGTATATTAAGAGAAAGCATCCAAAACTTTGTTTGCATTCATTTGAGTGTGAAACTACACCTAGGATGTTTACAAGTAAAACAAGCTTCAACTCAAGCTGTTGAATGAATTTACGCGTTTTAACAGCTCTTACGACTTGGGTGATAGAAATTGAGTTCTTTTGTTTTCTATATTAAGACAAAGCATCCAAATCCTTTGTTTGCATTCATTTGAGTGTGAAAGTACACCTAGGATGTTTACAGTTACAAACAAGCTTCAACTCATGCTTTTGAATGCATTTACGCGTTTTAAAAGCTCATACGAGTAGGGTGAAAGAGATTTGAGTTCTTTTGTGTTGTATATTAAGAGAAAGCATCCAAATACTTTGTTTGCATTCATTTGAGTGTGAAACTATACCTAGGATGTTTACAGTTACAAACAAACTTCAACTCAAGCTTTTGAATGCATTTACGCGTTTTAAAAGCTCATACGAGTAGGGTGAAAGAGATTTGAGTTCTTTTGTGTTGTATATTAAGAAAAAAGCATCCAAACACTTTGTTTCCATTCATTTAGGTGTGAAACTACACCTAGGATGTACACAAGTACAAACAAGCTTCAACTCAAGCTTTTGAATGCATTTACGCATTTTAAAAGCTCATACGTATAGGGTGAAAGAGATTTGAGTTCTTTTGTGTTGTATACTAAGAGAAAGCATCCAAGTACTTTGCTTGCATTCATTTGATTGTAAAACTACACCTAGGATATTTACAGTTACAAACAAGCTTCAACTCAAGCTTTTGAATGCATTTACGCCTTTTAAAAGCTCATGCGAGGAGGGTGAAAGAGATTTGAGTTCTTCTGTGTTGTATACTAAGAGAAAGCATCCAAATACTTTGTTTGCATTCATTTGAGTGTGAAACTACACCTAGGATGTTTACAAGTACAAACAAGCTTCAACTCAAGTTGTTGAATGAATCTACAAGTTTTAACAGCTCTTACGACTAGGGTTATAGAAATTGAGTTCTTTTGTGTTGTATATTAAGAGAAAATATCCAAATACTTTGTTTGCATCCATTTGAGTGTGAAACTACACCTAGGATGTTTACAGTTACAAACAAGCTTCAACTCAAGCTTTTGAATGCATTTACGCGTTTTAAAAGCTCATACGAGGAGGGTGAAAGAGATTTGAGTTCTTCTGTGTTGTATACTAAGAGAAAGCATCCAAATACTTTGTTTGCATTCAATTGAGTGTGAAACTACACCTAGGATGTTTACAAGTAAAAACAAGCTTCAACTCAAGCAGTTGAATGAATTTACGCGTTTTAACAGCTCTTACGACTAGGGTGATAGAAATTGAGTTCTTTTGTGTTGTATATTATGAAAAAGCATCGAAATACTTTGTTTGAATTCATTTGAATGTGTGAAACTACACCTAGGATGTTTACAAGTACAAACAAGCTTCAACTCAAGCTGTTGAATGAATTTACGCGTTTTAACAGCTCTTACGACTAGGGTGATAGAAATTGAGTTCTTTTGTGTTGTATATTAAGAGAAAGCATCCAAATACTTTGTTTTCATTCATTTGAGTGTGAAACTACACCTGGGATGTTTACAAGTACAAACAAGCTTCAACTCAAGCTTTTGAATGTATTTACGCGTTTTAAAAGCTCATACGAGTAGGGTGAAAGAGATTTGAGTTCTTTTGTGTTGTAAATTAAGAGAAAGCATCCAAATACTTTGTTTCCATTCATTTGAGGGTGAAACTACACCTAGAATGTTTACAAGTACAAACAAGATTCAACTCAAGCTTTTGAATGCATTTACGCGTTTTAACAGCTCTTACGACTAGGGTGATAGAACTTTATTTCTTTTGTGTTGTATATTAAGAGATAGCACCCAAATGTTTTGTTTGCATTCATTTGAGTATGAAACTACTCCAAGAATGTTTTAAAGTACAAACAAGCTTCAACTCAAGCTTTTGAATGTATTTACGCGTTTTGAAAGTTCATACGAGTAGGGTGAAAGAGATTTGAGTTCTTTTGTGTTCTATATTAAGAAAAAGCATTCAAATACTTTGTTTGCATTCATTTGAGTGTGAAACTACACCTAGGATTTTTACAAGTACAAACAAGCTTCAACTCAAGTTGTTGAATGAATCTACACGTTTTAACAGCTCTTACGACTAGGGTTATAGAAATTGAGTTCTTTTGTGTTGTATATTAAGAGAAAATATCCAAATACTTTGTTTGCATTCATTTGAGTGTGAAACTACACCTAGGATGTTTACAGTTACAAACAAGCTTCAACTCAAGCTTTTGAATGTATTTACGCGTTTTAAAAGCTCACACGAGTAGGCTGAAAGAGATTTGAGTTCTTTTGTGTTGTATACTAAGAGAAAGCATCCAAATACTTTGTTTGCATTCATTTGAGTGTGAAACTACACCTAGGATGTTTACAAGTACAAACAAGCTTCAACTCAAGTTGTTGAATGAATCTACACGTTTTAACAGCTCTTACGACTAGGGTTATAGAAATTGAGTTCTTTTGTGTTGTATATTAAGAGAAAATATCCAAATACTTTGTTTGCATTCATTTGAGTGTGAAACTACACCTAGGATGTTTACAGTTACAAACAAGCTTCAACTCAAGCTTTTGAATGTATTTACGCGTTTTAAAAGCTCACACGAGTAGGCTGAAAGAGATTTGAGTTCTTTTGTGTTGTATATTAAGAGAAAATATCCAAATACTTTGTTTGCATTCATTTGAGTGTGAAACTACACCTAGGATGTTTACAAGTACAAACAAGATTCAACTCAAGCTTTTGAATGCATTTACGCGTTTTAAAAGCTCATACGAGGAGGGTGAAAGAGATTTGAGTTCTTCTGTGTTGTATACTAAGAGAAAGCATCCAAATACTTTGTTTGCATTCAATTGAGTGTGAAACTACACCTAGGATGTTTACAAGTAAAAACAAGCTTCAACTCAAGCAGTTGAATGAATTTACGCGTTTTAACAGCTCTTACGACTAGGGTGATAGAAATTGAGTTCTTTTGTGTTGTATATTATGAAAAAGCATCGAAATACTTTGTTTGCATTCATTTGAATGTGTGAAACTACACCTAGGATGTTTACAAGTACAAACAAGCTTCAACTCAAGCTGTTGAATGAATTTACGCGTTTTAACAGCTCTTACGACTAGGGTGATAGAAATTGAGTTCTTTTGTGTTGTATATTAAGAGAAAGCATCCAAATACTTTGTTTTCATTCATCTGAGTGTGAAACTACACCTGGGATGTTTACAAGTACAAACAAGCTTCAACTCAAGCTTTTGAATGTATTTACGCGTTTTAAAAGCTCATACGAGTAGGGTGAAAGAGATTTGAGTTCTTTTGTGTTGTAAATTAAGAGAAAGCATCCAAATACTTTGTTTCCATTCATTTGAGGGTGAAACTACACCTAGAATGTTTACAAGTACAAACAAGATTCAACTCAAGCTTTTGAATGCATTTACGCGTTTTAACAGCTCTTACGACTAGGGTGATAGAACTTTATTTCTTTTGTGTTGTATATTAAGAGATAGCACCCAAATGTTTTGTTTGCATTCATTTGAGTATGAAACTACTCCAAGAATGTTTTAAAGTACAAACAAGCTTCAACTCAAGCTTTTGAATGTATTTACGCGTTTTAAAAGTTCATACGAGTAGGCTGAAAGAGATTTGAGTTCTTTTGTGTTCTATATTAAGAAAAAGCATTCAAATACTTTGTTTGCATTCAATTGAGTGTGAAACTACACCTAGGATTTTTACAAGTACAAACAAGCTTCAACTCAAGCTTTTGAATGCATTTACGTGTTATAAAAGCTCATACGAGTAGGGTGAAAGAGATTTGAGTTCTTTTGTGTTGTATATTAAGTGAAAGCATCCAAATACTTTGTTTGCATTCATTTGAGTGTGAAACTACACCTAGGATGTTTACAAGTACAAACAAGCTTCAACTCAAACTGTTGAATGAATTTACGCGATTTAAAAGCTCATACGAATAGGGTGAAAGAGATTTGAGTTCTTTTGTGTTGTAAATTAAGAGAAAGAATCCAAATACTTTGTCTCCATTCATTTGAGTATAAAACTACACCTATAATGTTTACAAGTACAAACGAGCTTCAACTCAAGCTTTTTAATGCATTTACGAGTTTTAACAGCTCCTACGACTAGGGTGATAGAAATTGTGTTCTTCTGTATTGTATATTAAGAGAAAGTATCCAAATACTTTGTCTGCATTCATTTGAGTTTGAAATATCCCCAGGGATGTTTACAAGTACAAACAAGCTTCAACTCCAGCTTTTGAATGCATTTACGCGTTTTAAAAGCTCTTACGACTAGGGTGATAGAATTTTAGTTCTTTTGTGTTGTATATTAAGAGAAAGCACCCAAATGTTTTGTTTGCATTCAGTTGAGTATGAAACTACTACAAGAATGTTTTAAAGTACAAACAAGCTTCAACTCAAGCTTTTGAATGTATTTACGAGTTTTAAAAGCTCATACGAGTAGGGTGAAAGAGATTTGAGTTCTTTTGTGTTGTGTATTGAGAGAAAGCATCCAAATACTTTGTTTGCATTCATTTGAGTGTGAAACTATACCTAGGATGTTTACAGTTACAAACAAGCTTCAACTCAAGCTTTTGAATGCATTTACGCGTTTTAAAAGCTCATACGAGTAGGGTGAAAGAGATTTGAGTTCTTTTGTGTTGTATATTATGAAAAAAGCATCCAAATACTTTTTTTTCATTCATTTAAGTGTGAAACTACACCTAGGATGTTTACAAGTACAAACAAGCTTCAACTCAAGCTTTTGAATGTATTTACGCGTTTTAAAAGCTCATACGAGTAGGGTGAAAGAGATTTGAGTTCTTTTGTGTTGTATACTAAGAGAAAGCATCCAAGAACTTTGTTTGCATTCATTTGAGTGTGAAACTACACCTAGGATGTTTACAAGTACAAACAAGCTTCAACTCAAGCTTTTGAATGTACCTACGCGTTTTAAAAGCTCATACGAGTAGGGTGAAAGAGATTTGAGTTATTTTGTGTTGTATACTAAGAGAAAGCATCCAAGAACTTTGTTTGCATTCATTTGAGTGTGAAACTACACCAAGGATGTTTACAAGTACAAACAAGCTTCAACTCAAGCTGTTGAATGAATCTACACGTTTTAACAGCTCTTACGACTAGAGTAATAGAAATTGAGTTCTTTTGTGTTGTATATTAAGAAAAAGCATCGAAATACTTTGTTTGCATTCATTTGAATGTGTGAAACTACACCTAGGATGTTTACAAGTACAAACAAGCTTCAACTCAAACTGTTGAATGAATTTACGCGTTTTAACAGCTCTTACGACTAGGGTGATAGAAATTGAGTTCTTTCTGTTGTATATTAAGAGAAAGCATCTAAATACTTTGTTTTCTTTCATTTGAGTGTGAAACTACACCTGGGATGTTTACAAGTACAAACAAGTTTCAACTCAAGCCTTTGAATGTATTTACGCGTTTTAAAAGCTCATACGAGTAGGGTGAAAGAGATTTGAGTTCTTTGGTGTTGTATATTAAGAGACAGCATCCAAATACTTTGTTTGCATTCATTTGAGTGTGAAACTACACCTAGGATGTTTACAGTTACAAACAAGCTTCAACTCAAGCTTTTGAATGCATTTACGCGTTTTAAAAGCTCATACGAGGAGGGTGAAAGAGATTTGAGTTCTTCTGTGTTGTATACTAAGAGAAAGCATCCAAATACTTTGTTTGCATTCATTTGAGTGTGAAACTACACCAAGGATGTTTACAAGTACAAACAAGCTTCAACTCAAGCTGTTGAATGAATTTACGCGTTTTAACACCTCTTACGACTAGGGCGATAGAAATTGAGTTCTTTTGTGTTGTATATCAAGAGAAAGCATCCAAATACTTTGTTTGCATTCATTTGAGTGTGAAACTACACCTAGGATGTTTACAGTTACAAACAAGCTTCAACTCATGCTTTTGAATTCATTTACGCGTTTTAAAATCTCATACGAGTAGGGTGAAAGAGATTTGAGTTATTTTGTGTTGTATAATAAGAGAAAGCATCCAAATACTTTGTTTGCATTCATTTGAGTGTAAAACTACACCTAGAATGTTTACAAGTACAAACAAAGTTCAACTCAAGCTTTTGAATGAATTTACGCGTTTTAAAACCTCATCCGAGTAGGGTGAAAGTGATTTGAGTTCTTTTGTGTTGTATATTAAGAGAAAGCATCCAAATACTTTGTTTGCATTCATTTGAGTGTGAAACTATACCTAGGATGTTTACAGTTACAAAGAAGCTTCAACTCAAGCTTTTGAATGCATTTACGCGTTTTAAAAGCTCATACGAGTAGGGTGATAGAATTTTAGTTCTTTTGTGTAGTATATTAAGAGAAAGCACCCAAATATTTTGTTTGCATTCATTTGAGTATGAAACTACTCCAAGAATGTTTTTAAAGTACAAAAAAGCTTCAACTCAAGCTTTTGAATGCATTTACGGGTTTTTAAAGCTCATACGAGTAGGGTGAAAGAGATTTTAGTTCTTTTGTGTTGTATATTAAGAGAAAGCATCCAAATACTTTGTTTCCATTCATTTGACTGAGAAACTACACCTAGGATGTTTACAAGTACAAACAAGCTTCCACTCAAGCTTTTGAATGCATTTACGCGTTTTAACAGCTCCTACGACTAGGGTGATAGAAATTGTGTTCTTTTGTGTTGTATATTAAGAGAAAGTATCCAAATACTTTGTCTACATTCATTTGAGTTTGAAATAACACCAGGGATGTTTACAAGTACAAACAAGCTTCAACTCAAGCTTTAGAATGCATTTACGCGTTTTAACAGCTCTTACGACTAGGGTGATAGAATTTTAGTTCTTTTGTGTTGTATATTAAGAGAAAGCACCCAAATGTTTTGTTTGCATTCATTTGAGTATGAAACTACTCCAAGAATGTTTTAAAGTACAAACAAGCTTCAACTCAAGCTTTTGAATGAGCTTTGAGTTCTTTTGTGTTGTATATTAAGAGAAAGCATCCAAATACATTGTTTGCATTCATCTGAGTGTGAAACTACACCTAGGATGTTTACAAGTACAAACAAGCTTCAACTCAAGCTGTTGAATGAATTTACGCGTTTTAACAGCTCTTACGACTAGGGTGATAGAAATTGAGTTCTTTTGTGTTGTATATTAAGAGAAAGCATCCAAATACTTTGTTTGCATTCATTTGAGTGTGAAACTACACCTAGGATGTTTACAAGTACAAATAAGCTTCAACTCATGCTTTTGAATGTATTTACGCGTTTTAAAAGCTCATACGAATAGGGTGAAAGAGACTTGAGTTCTTTTGTGTTGTAAATTAAGAGAAAGCATCCAAATACTTTGTTTCCATTCATTAGAGGGTGAAACTACACCTAGAATGTTTACAACTACAAACAAGCTTCAACTCAAGGTTTTGAATGCATTTACGCGTTTTAACAGCTCCTACGACTAGGGTGATAGAAATTGTGTTCTTTTGTGTTGTATATTAAGAGAAAGTATCCAAATACTTTGTCTGCATTCATTTGAGTTTGAAATAACACCAGGGATGTTTACAAGTACAAACAAGCTTCAACTCAAGCTTTTGAATGCATTTACGCGTTTTAACAGCTCTTACGACTAGGGTGATAGAATTTTAGTTCTTTTGTGTTGTATATTAAGAGAAAGCACCCAAATGTTTTGTTTGCATTCATTTGAGTATGAAACTACTCCAAGAATGTTTTAAAGTACAAACAAGCTTCAACTCAAGCTTTTGAATGTATTTACGCGTTTTAAAAGCTCATACGAGTAGGCTGAAAGAGATTTGAGTTCTTTTGTGTTGTATATTAAGAGAAAGCATCCAAATACTTTGTTTGCATTCATTTGAGTGTCAAACTACACCTAGGATGTTTACAGTTACAAACAAGCTTCAACTCATGCTTTTGAATTCATTTACGCGTTTTAAAAGCTCATACGAGTAGGGTGAAAGAGATTTGAGTTCTTTTGTGTTGTATATTAAGAGAAAGCATCCAAATGCATTGTTTGCATTCATTTGAGTGTGAAACTACACCTAGGATGTTTACAAGTACAAACAAGCTTCAACTCAAGCTGTTGAATGAATTTACGCGTTTTAACAGCTCTTACGACTAGGGTGATAGAAATTGAGTTCTTTTGTGTTGTATATTAAGAGAAAGCATCCAAATACTTTGTTTGCATTCATTTGAGTGTGAAACTACACCTAGGATGTTTATAGTTCCAAACAAGCTTCAACTAATGCTTTTGAATTCATTTACGCGTTTTAAAAGCTCATACGAGTAGGGTGAAAGAGATTTGAGTTCTTTTGGGTTGTATAGTAAGAGAAAGCATCCAAATACTTTGTTTGCATTCATTTGAGTGTGAAACTACACCTAGGATGTTTACAAGTACAAACAAAGTTCAACTCAAGCTTTTTAATGTATTTACGCGTTTTAAAAGCTCATACTAGTAGGGTGAAAGAGATTTGAGTTCTTTTGTGTTGTATATTAAGAGAAAGCATCCAAATACTTTGTTTGCATTCATTTGAGTGTGAAACTACACCTAGGATGTTTACAAGTACGAACAAAGTTCAACTCAAGCTTTTTAATGTATTTACGCGTTTTAAAAGCTCATACGAGTAGGGTGAAAGAGATTTGAGTTCTTTTGTGTTGTATATTAAGAAAAAAGCATCCAAATACTTTGTTTCCATTCATTTAAGTGTGAAACTACACCTAGTTTGTTTACAAGTACAAACAAGCTTCAACTCAAGCTTTTGAATGTATTTACGCGTTTTAAAAGCTCTTACGACTAGGGTGATAGAAATTGAGTGTGAAATAACACCAGGGTTGTTTACAAGTACAAACAAGCTTCAACTCAAGCTTTTGAATGCATTTACGCGTTTTAAAAGCTCATATGAGGAGGGTGAAAGAGATTTGAGTTCTTCTGTGTTGTATACTAAGAGAAAGCATCCAAATACTTTGTTTGCATTCTTTTGAGTGTGAAACTACACCTAGGATGTTTATATGTACAAACAAGCTTCAACTCAAGCTGTTGAATGAATCTACACATTTTAACAGCTCTTACGACTAGGGTTATAGAAATTGAGTTCTTTTGTGTTGTATACTAAGAAAAAGCATCGAAATACTTTTTTTGCATTCATTTGAATGTGTGAAACTACACCTGGGATGTTTACAAGTACAAACAAGCTTCAACTCAAGCTGTTGAATGAATTTACGCGTTTTAAAAGCTCATACGAATAGGGTGAAAGAGATTTCAGTTCTTTTGTGTTGTAAATTAAGAGAAAGCATCCAAATACTTTGTTTCCATTCATTTGAGTGTGAAACTACACCTAGAATGTTTACAAGTACAAACAAGCTTCAACTCAAGCTTCTGAATGCATTTACGCGTTTTAACAGCTCCTACAACTAGGGTGATAGAAATTGTGTTCTTTTGTATTGTATATTAAGAGATAGTATCCAAATACTTTTTCTGCATTCATTTGAGTTTGAAATAACCCCAAGGATGTTTACAAGTACAAACAAGCTTCAACACAAGCTTTTGAATGCATTTACGCGTTTTAAAAGCTCTTACGACTAGGGTGATAGAATTTTAGTTCTTTTGTGTTGTATATTAAGAGAAAGCACCCAAATGTTTTGTTTGCATTTAGTTGAGTATGAAACTACTCCAAGAATGTTTTAAAGTACAAACAAACTTCAACTCAAGCTTTTGAATGTATTTACGCGTTTTAAAAGCTCATACGAGTAGGGTGAAAGAGATTTGAGTTCTTTTGTGTTGTATACTAAGAAAAAAGCATCCAAATACTTTGTTTCCATTCATTTAAGTGTGAAACTACACCTAGGATGTTTACAAGTACAAACAAGCTTCAACTCAAGCTTTTGAATGTATTTACGCGTTTTAAAAGCTCATACGAGTAGGGTGAAAGAGATTTGAGTTCTTTTGTGTTGTATACTAAGAGAAAGCATCCAAGTACTTTGTTTGCATTCATTTGAGTGTGAAACTACACCTAGGATGTTTACAGTTACAAACAAGCTTCAACTCAAGCTTTTGAATGCATTTACGCGTTTTAAAAGCTCATACGAGGAGGGTGAAAGAGATTTGAGTTCTTCTGTGTTGTATA
The DNA here is from genome assembly GCA_038025085.1 of Tetragonia tetragonoides. Classification (NCBI taxonomy): domain Eukaryota; kingdom Viridiplantae; phylum Streptophyta; class Magnoliopsida; order Caryophyllales; family Aizoaceae; genus Tetragonia; species Tetragonia tetragonoides. Next base: position 22,934,928 of record CM076141.1, read on the forward strand.
CTAAGAGAAAGCATCCAAATACTTTGTTTGCATTCATTTGAGTGTGAAGCTACACCTAGGATGTTTACATGTACAAACAAGCTTGAACTCAAGCTGTTGAATGAATCTACACGTTTTAACAGCTCTTACGACTAGGGTTATAGAAATTGAGTTCTTTTGTGTTGTATATTAAGAAAAAGCATCGAAATATTTGTTTGCATTCATTTGAATGTGTGAAACTACACCTAGGATGTTTACAATTACAAACAAGCTTCAACTCAAGCTGTTGATTGAATTTACGCGTTTTAACAACTCTTACGACTAGGGTGATAGAAATTGAGTTCTTTTGTGTTGTATACTAAGAGAAAGCATCCAAATACTTTGTTTTCATTCATTTGAGTGTGAAACTACACCTGGGATGTTTACAAGTACAAACAAGTTTCAACTCAAGCCTTTGAATGTATTTACGCGTTTTAAAAGCTCATACGAGTAGGGTGAAAGAGATTTGAGTTCTTTGGTGTTGTATATTAAGAGAAAGCATCCAAATACTTTGTTTGCATTCATTTGAGTGTGAAACTACACCTAGGATATTTACAGTTACAAACAAGCTTCAACTCATGCTTTTGAATTCATTTACGCGTTTTAAAAGCTCATACGAGTAGGGTGAAAGAGATTTGAGTTCTTTTGTGTTGTATAGTAAGAGAAAGCATCCAAATACTTTGTTTGCATTCATTTGAGTGTGAAACTACACCTAGGATGTTTACAAGTACAAAAAAAGTTCAACTCAAGCTTTTGAATGTATTAACGCGTTTTAAAAGCTCATACGAGTAGGGTGAAAGAGATTTGAGTTCTTTTGTGTTGTATATTAAGAGAAAGCATCCAAATACTTTGTTTGCATTCATTTGAGTGTGAAACTATACCTAGGATGTTTACAGTTACAAACAAGCTTCAACTCAAGCTTTTGAATGCATTTACGCGTTTTAAAAGCTCATCCGAGTAGGGTGATAGAATTTTAGTTCTTTTGTGTAGTATATTAAGAGAAAGCACCCAAATATTTTGTTTGCATTCATTTGAGTATGAAACTACTCCAAGAATGTTTTAAAGTACAAACAAGCTTCAACTCAAGCTTTTGAATGTGTTTACGCGTTTTAAAAGCTCATACGAGTAGGCTGAAAGAGATTTGAGTTCTTTTGTGTTGTATATTAAGGGAAAGCATCCAAATACTTTGTTTGCATTCATTTGAGTGTGAAACTACACCTAGGATGTTTACAAGTACAAACAAGCTTCAACTCAAGCTTTTGATTGTATTTACACGTTTTAAAAGCTCATACGAGTAGGGTGAAAGAGATTTGAGTTCTTTTGTGTTGTATACTAAGAAAAAGCATCCAAATACTTTGTTTGCATTCATTTGAGTGTGAAACTATACCTTGGATGTTTACAAGTACAAACAAGCTTCAACTCAAGCTTTTGAATGCATTTACGCGTTTTAAAAGCTCATACGAGTAGGGTGAAAGAGATTTGATTTCTTTTCTGTTGTATATTAAGAGAAAGCACCCAAATGTTTTGTTTGCATTCTTTTGAGTATGAAACTACACCTAGAATGTGTTAAATTATAAACAAGCTTCAACTCAAGCTGTTGAATGAATTTACGCGTTTTAAAAGCTCATACGAATAGGGTGAAAGAGATTTAAGTTCTTTTGTCTTGTAAATTAAGAGAAAGCATCCAAATACTTTGTTTGCATTCATTTGAGTGTGAAACTACACCCAGGATGTTTACAAGTACAAATAAGCTTCAACTCATGCTTTTGAATGTATTTACGCGTTTTAAAAGCTCATACGAATAGGGTGAAAGAGACTTGAGTTCTTTTGTGTTGCAAATTAAGAGAAAGCATCCAAATACTTTGTTTCCATTCATTTGAGGGTGAAACTACACCTAGAATGTTTACAAGTACAAACAAGCTTCAACTCAAGCAGTTGAATGAATCTAGACGTTTTAACAGGTCTTACGACTAGGGTTATAGAAATTGAGTTCTTTTGTGTTGTATATTAAGAAAAAGCATCGAAATACTTTGATTGCATTCATTTGAATGTGTGAAACTACACCTAGGATGTTTACAAGTACAAACAAGCTTCAACTCAAGCTGTTGAATGAATTTACGCGTTTTAACAGCTCTTACGACTAGGGTGATAGAAATTGAGTTCTTTTGTGTTGTATATTAAGAGAAAGCATACAAATACTTTTTTTTCATTCATTTGACTGTGAAACTACACCTGGGATGTTTACAAGTACAATCAAGTTTCAACTCAAGCTTTTGAATGTATTTACGCGTTTTAACAGCTCTGACGATTAGGGTGATAGAAATTGAGTTTTTTTGTGTTGTATATTAAGAGAAAGCATCCAAATACTTTGTTTGCATTCATTTGAGTGTGAAACTACACCTAGGATGTTTACAAGTACAAACAAGCTTCAACTCAAGCTGTTGAATGAATTTACGCGTTTTAACAGCTCTGACGACTAGGGTGATAGAAATTGAGTTCTTTTGTGTTGTATATTAAGAGAAAGCATCCAAATACTTTGTTTGCATTCATTTGAGTATGAAACTACACCTAGGATGTTTACAGTTACAAACAACTTTCAACTCATGCTTTTGAATTCATTTACGCGTTTCAAAAGCTCATACGAGTAGGGTGAAAGAGATTTGAGTTCTTTTGTGTTGTATAGTAAGAGAAAGCATCCAAATACTTTGTTTGCATTCATTTGAGTGTGAAACTACACCTAGGATGTTTACAAGTACAAACAAAGTTCAACTCAAGCTTTTGAATGCATTTACGCGTTTTAAAAGCTCATACGAATAGGGTGATAGAATTTTAGTTCTTTTGTGTAGTATATTAAGAGAAAACACCCAAATATTTTGTTTGCATTCATTAGAGTATGAAAGTACTCCAAGAATGTTTTAAAGTACAAACAAGCTTCAACTCAAGCTGTTGAATGCATTTACGAGTTTTAAAAGCCCATACGAGTAGGGTGAAAGAGATTTTAGATCTTTTGTGTTGTATATTAAGAGAAAGCATCCAAATACTTTGTTTGCATTCATTTGACTGTGAAACTACACCTAGGATGTTTACAAGTACAAACAAGCTTCAACTCATGCTTTTGAATGTATTTACGCATTTTAAAAGCTCATACGAATAGGGTGAAAGAGATTTGAGTTCTTTTGTGTTGTAAATTAAGAGAAAGCATCCAAATACTTTGTTTCCATTCATTTGAGGGTGAAACTACACCTAGAATGTTTACAATTACAAACAAGCTTCAACTCAAGCTTTTGAATGCATTTACGCGTTTTAACAGCTCCTACGACTAGGGTGATAGAAATTGTGTTCTTTTGTGTTGTATGTTAAGAGAAAGTATCCAAATACTTTGTCTGCATTCATTTGAGTTTGAAATAACACCAGGGATGTTTACAAGTACAAACAAGCTTCAACTCAAGCTTTTGAATGCATTTACGCGTTTTAACAGCTCTTACGACTTGGGTGATAGAATTTTAGTTCTTTTGTGTTGTATATTAAGAGAAAGCACCCAAATGTTTTGTTTGCATTCATTTGAGTATGAAACTACTCCAAGAATGTTTTAAAGTACAAACAAGCTTCAACTCAAGCTTTTGAATGTATTTACGCGTTTTAAAAGCTCATACGAGTAGGCTGAAAGAGATTTGAGTTCTTTTGTGTTGTATATTAAGAGAAAGCATCCAAATACTTTGTTTGCATTCATTTGAGTGTGAAACTACACCTAGGATATTTACAAGTACAAACAAGCTTCAACTCAAGCTTTTGAATGTATTTACGCGTTTTAAAAGCTCATACGAGTAGGGTGAAAGAGATTTGAGTTCTTTTATGTTGTATATTAAGTGAAAGCATCCAAATACTTTGTTTGCATTCATTTGAGTGTGAAACTACACCTAGGATGTTTACAAGTACAAACAAGCTTCAACTCAAGCTGTTGAATGAATTTACGCGTTTTAAAAGCTCATACGAATAGGGTGAAAGAGATTTGAGTTCTTTTGTGTTGTAAATTAAGAGAAAGCATCCAAATACTTTGTTTCCATTCATTTGAGTGTGAAACTACACCTAGAATGTTCACAAGTACAAACAAGCTTCAACTCAAGCTTTTGAATGCATTTACGCGTTTTAACAGCTCCTACGACTAGGGTGATAGAAATTGTGTTCTTTTGTATTGTATATTAAGAGAAAGTATCCAAATACTTTGTCTGCATTCATTTGAGTTTGCAATAACCCCAAGGATGTTTACAAGTACAAACAAGCTTCAACTCAAGCTTTTGAATGCATTTACGCGTTTTAAAAGCTCATACGAGTAGGGTGAAAGAGATTTGAGTTCTTTTGTGTTGTATATTAAGAAAAAATAATCCCCAAATACTTTGTTTCCATTCATTTAAGTGTGAAACTACACCTAGGATGTTTACAAGTACAAACAAGCTTCATGTCAAGCTTTTGAATGTATTTACGCGTTTTAAAAGCTCATACGAGTAGGGTGAAAGAGATTTGAGTTTGTGTTGTATATTAAGAGAAAGCATCCAAATACTTTGTTTGCATTCATTTTAGTGTGAAACTACACATAGGATGTTTACAGTTACAAACAAGCTTCAACTCAAGCTTTTGAATGCATTTACGCGTTTTAAAAGCTCATACGAGGAGGGTGAAAGATATTTGAGTTCTTCTGTGTTGTATACTAAGAGAAAGCATCCAAATACTTTGTTTGCATTCATTTGAGTGTGAAACTACACCTAGGATGTTTACAAGTACAAACAAGCTTCAACTCAAGCTGGTGAATGAATCTACACGTTTTAACAGCTCTTACGACTAGGGTTATAGAAATTGAGTTCTTTTGTGTTGTATATTAAGAGAAAGAATCCAAATACTTTGTTTTCATTCATTTGAGTGTGAAACTACACCTGGGATGTTTACAAGTACAAACAAGTTTCAACTCAAGCCTTTGAATGTATTTAAGTGTTTTAAAAGCTCATACGAGTAGGGTGAAAGAGATTTGAGTTCTTTTGTGTTGTATATTAAGAGAAAGCATCCAAATACTTTGCTTGCATTCATTTGAGTGTAAAACTACACCTAGGATGTTTACAAGTACAAACAAGCTTCAACTCAAGCTGTTGAATGAATTTACGCGTTTTAACAGCTCTTACGACAAGGGTGATAGAAATTGAGTTCTTTTGTGTTGTATATTAAGAGAAAGCATCCAAATACTTTGTTTGCATTCATTTGAGTGTGAAACTACACCTAGGATATTTACAGTTACAAACAAGCTTCAACTCATGCTTTTGAATTCATTTACGCGTTTTAAAAGCTCACACGAGTAGGGTGAAAGAGATTTGAGTTCTTTTGTGATGTATATTAAGAGAAAGCATCCAAATACTTTTTTTGCATTCATTTGAGTGTGAAACTACACCTAGGATGTTTACAACTACAAACAAGCTTCAACTCATGCTTTTGAATGTATTTACGCGTTTTAAAAGCTCATACGAATAGGGTGAAAGAGATTTGAGTTCTTTTGTGTTGTAAATTAAGAGAAAGCATCCAAATACTTTGTTTCCATTCATTTGAGGGTGAAACTACACCTAGAATGTTTACAAGTACAAACAAGCTTCAACTCAAGCTTTTGAATGCATTTACGCGTTTTAACAGCTCCTACAACTAGGGTGATAGAAATTGCGTTCTTTTGTGTTGTATGTTAAGAGAAAGTATCCAAATACTTTGTCTGCATTCATTTGAATGCATTTACGCATTTTAAAAGCTCTTACGACTAGGGTGATAGAATTTTAGTTCTTTTGTGTTGTATATTTAAAAGAAAGCACCCAAATGTTTTGTTTGCATTCATTTGAGTATGAAACTACTCCAAGAATGTTTTAAAGTACAAACAAGCTTCAACTCAAGCTTTTGATTGTATTTACGCGTTTTAAAAGCTCATACGAGTAGGGTGAAAGAGATTTGAGTTCTTTTGTGTTGTATATTAAGAGAAAGCATCCAAATACTTTGTTTGCATTCATTTGAGTGTGAAACTATACCTAGGATGTTTACAGTTACAAACAAGCTTCAACTCAAGCTTTTGAATGCATTTACGCGTTTTAAAAGCTCATACGAGTAGGGTGAAAGAGATTTGAGTTCTTTTGTGTTGTATACTAAGAGAAAGCATCCAAGTACTTTGTTTGCATTCATTTGAGTGTGAAACTACACCTAGGATGTTTACAAGTACAAACAAGCTTCAACTCAAGCTTTTGAATGCATTTACGCGTTTTAAAAGCTCATACGAGGAGGGTGAAAGAGATTTGAGTTCTTCTGTGTTGTATACTAAGAGAAAGCATTCAAATACTTTGTTTGCATTCATTTGAGTGTGAAACTACACCTAGGATGTTTACAAGTACAAACAAGCTTCAACTGAAGCTGTTGAATGAATCTACACGTTTTAACAGCTCTTACGACTAGGGTTATAGAAATTGAGTTCTTTTGTGTTGTATATTAAGAAAAAGCATCGAAATACTTTGTTTGCATTCATTCGAATGTGTGAAACTACACCTAGGATGTTTACAAGTACAAACAAGCTTCAACTCAAGCTGTTGAATGAATTTACGCGTTTTAACAGCTCTTACGACTAGGGTGATAGAAATTGAGTTCTTTTGTGTTGTATATTAAGAGAAAGAATCCAAATACTTTGTTTTCATTCATTTAAGTGTGAAACTACACCTGGGATGTTTACAAGTGCAAACAAGTTTCAACTCAAGCCTTTGAATGTATTTACGCGTTTTAAAAGCTCATACGAGTAGAGTGAAAGAGATTTGAGTTCTTTTGTGTTGTATGTTAAGAGAAAGCATCCAAATACTTTGTTTGCATTCATTTGAGTGTGAAACTACACCTAGGATGTTTACAAGTACAAACAAGCTTCAACTCAAGCTGTTGAATGAATTTACGCGTTTTAACAGCTCTTACGACTAGAGTGATAGAAATTGAGTTCTTTTGTGTTGTATATTAAGAGAAAGCATCCAAATACTTTGTTTGCATTCATTTGAGTGTGAAACTACACCTAGCATGTTTACAGCTACAAACAAGCTTCAACTCAAGCTTTTGAATTCATTTACGCGTTTTAAAAGCTCATACGATTAGGGTGAAAGAGATTTGAGTTCTTTTGTGTTGTATAGTAAGCGAAAGCATCCAAATACTTTGTTTGCATTCATTTGAGTGTGAAACTACACCTAGGATGTTTACAAGTACAAACAAAGTTCAACTCAAGCTTTTGAATGTATTTACGCGTTTTAAAAGCTCATACGAGTAGGCTGAAAGAGATTTGAGTTCTTTTGTGTTGTATATTAAGAGAAAGCATCCAAATACTTTGTTTGCATTCATTTGAGTGTGAAACTACACCTAGGATTTTTACAAGTACAAACAAGCTTCAACTCAAGCTGTTGAATGAATTTTCGCGTTTTAACAGCTCTTACGACTAGGGTGATAGAAATTGAGTTCTTTTCTGTTGTATATTAAGAGAAAGCATCCAAATACTTTGTTTGCATTCATTTGAGTGTGAAACTACACCTAGGATTTTTACAAGTGCAAACAAGCTTGAACTCAAGCTGTTGAATGAATTTTCGCGTTTTAACAGCTCTTACGACTAGGGTGATAGAAATTGAGTTCTTTTCTGTTGTATATTAAGAGAAAGCATCCAAATACTTTATTTGCATTCATTTGAGTGTGAAACTACACCTAGGATTTTACAGTTACAAACAAGCTTCAACTCATGCTTTTGTATTCATTTACGCGTTTTAAAAGCTCAAACGAGTAGGGTGAAAGAGATTTGAGTTCTTTTGTGTTGTATAGTAAGAGAAAGCATCCAAATACTTTGTTTCCATTCATTTGAGTGTGAAACTACACCTAGAATGTTCACAAGTACAAACAAGCTTCAACTCAAGCTTTAGAATGCATTTACGCGTTTTAACAGCTCCTACGACTAGGGTGATAGAAATTGTGTTCTTTTGTGTTGTATATTAAGAGAAAGTATCCAAATACTTTGTCTGCATTCATTTGAGTTAGAAATAACCCCAAGGATGTTTACAAGTACAAACAAGCTTCAACTCAAGCTTTTGAATGCCTTTACGCGTTTTAAAAGCTCTTACGACTAGGGTGATTCAATTTTAGTTCTTTTGTGTTATATATTAAAAGAAAGCTGCCAAATACTTTGTTTGCATTCATTTGAGTGTGAAAATATACCTAGGATGTTTACAGTTACAAACAAGCTTCAACTCAAGCTTTTGAATGCATTTACGCGTTTTAAAAGCTCATACGAATAGGGTGAAAGAGGTTTGAGTTCTTTTGTGTTGTATATTAAGAAAAAAGCATCCAAATACTTTAAATCCATTCATTTAAGTGTGAAACTACACCTAGGATGTTTACAAGTACAAACAAGCTTCAACTAAAGCTTTTGAATGTATTTACGCGTTTAGAAAGCTCATACGAGTAGGGTGAAAGAGATTTGAGTTCTTTTGTGTTGTATATTAAGAGAAAGCATCCAAATACTTTGTTTGCATTCATTTGAGTGTGAAAATATACCTAGGATGTTTACAGTTACAAACAAGCTTCAAGTCATGCTTTTGAATTCATTTACGCGTTTTAAAAGCTCATACGAGTAGGGTGAAAGAGATTTGAGTGCTTTTGTGTTGTAAATTAAGAGAAAGCATCCGAATACTTTGTTTCCATTCATTTGAGGGTGAAACTACACCTAGAATGTTTACAAGTACAAACAAGCTTCAACTCAAGCTTTTGAATGCATTTACGCGTTTTAACAGCTCCTACGACTAGGGTGATAGAAATTGCGTTCTTTTGTGTTGTATGTTAAGAGAAAGTATCCAAATACTTTGTCTGCATTCATTTGAATGCATTTACGCGTTTTAAAAGCTCTTACGACTAGGGTGATAGAATTTTAGTTCTTTTGTGTTGTATATTTAAAGGAAAGCACCCAAATGTTTTGTTTGCATTCATTTGAGTATGAAACTACTCCAAGAATGTTTTAAAGTACAAACAAGCTTCAACTCAAGCTTTTGAATGCATTTACGTGTTATAAAAGCTCATACGAGTAGGGTGAAAGAGATTTGAGTTCTTTTGTGTTGTATATTAAGAAAAAAGCATCCCCAAATACTTTGTTTCCATTCATTTAAGTGTGAAACTACACCTAGGATGTTTACAAGTACAAACAAGCTTCAACTCAAGCTTTTGAATGTATTTACGTGTTTTAAAAGCTCATACGAGTAGGGTGAAAGAGATTTGAGTTCTTTTGTGTTGTATACTAAGAGAAAGCATCCAAGTACTTTGTTTCCATTCATTTGAGGGTGAAACTACACCTAGAATGTTTACAAGTACAAACAAGCATCAACTCAAGCTTTTGAATGCATTTACGCGTTTTAACAGCTCCTACGACTAGGGTGATAGAAATTGCGTTCTTTTGTGTTGTATGTTAAGAGAAAGTATCCAAATACTTTGTCTGCATTCATTTGAATGCATTTACGCGTTTTAAAAGCTCTTACGACTAGGGTGATAGAATTTTAGTTCTTTTGTGTTGTATATTTAAAACAAAGCACCCAAATGTTTTGTTTGCATTCATTTGAGTATGAAACTACTCCAAGAATGTTTTAAAGTACAAACAAGCTTCAACTCAAGCTTTTGAATGCATTTACGTGTTTTAAAAGCTCATACGAGTAGGGTGAAAGAGATTTGAGTTCTTTTGTGTTGTATATTAAGAAAAAAGCATCCCCAAATACTTTGTTTCCATTCATTTAAGTGTGAAACTACACCTAGGATGTTTACAAGTACAAACAAGCTTCAACTCAAGCTTTTGAATGTATTTACGCGTTTTAAAAGCTCATACGAGTAGGGTGAAAGAGATTTGAGTTCTTTTGTGTTGTATACTAAGAGAAAGCATCCAAGTACTTTGTTTGCATTCATTTGAGTGTGAAACTACACATAGGATGTTTACAGTTACAAACAAGCTTCAACTCAATCTTTTGAATGCATTTACGCGTTTTAAAAGCTCATACGAGGAGGGTGAAAGAGATTTGAGTTCTTCTGTGTTGTATACTAAGAGAAAGCATCCAAATACTTTGTTTGCATTCATTTGAGTGTGAAACTACACCTAGAATGTTCACAAGTACAAACAAGCTTCAATTCAAGCTTTTGAATGCATTTACGCGTTTTAACAGCTCCTACGACTAGGGTGATAGAAATTGTGTTCTTTTGTGTTGTATATTAAGAGAAAGTATCCAAATACTTTGTCTGCATTCATTTGAGTTTGAAATAACCCCAAGGATGTTTACAAGTACAAACAAGCTTCAACTCAAGCTTTTGAATGCATTTACGCGTTTTAAAAGCTCTTACGACTAGGGTGATTGAATTTTAGTTCTTTTGTGTTGTATATTAAAAGAAAGCACCCAAATGTTTTGTTTGCATTCATTTGAGTATGAAACTACTCCAAGAATGTTTTAAAGTACAAACAAGCTTCAACTCAAGCTTTTGATTGTATTTACGCGTTTTAAAAGCTCATACGAGTAGGGTGAAAGAGATTTGAGTTCTTTTGTGTTGTATATTAAGAGAAAGCATCCAAATACTTTGTTTGCATTCATTTGAGTGTGAAACTATACCTAGGATGTTTACAGTTACAAACAAGCTTCAACTCAAGCTTTTGAATGCATTTACGCGTTTTAAAAGCTCATACGAGTAGGGTGAAAGAGATTTGAGTTCTTTTGTATTGTATACTAAGAGAAAGCATCCAAGTACTTTGTTTGCATTCATTTGAGTGTGAAACTACACCTAGGATGTTTACAAGTACAAACAAGCTTCAACTCAAGCTGTTGAATGAATTTACGCGTTTTAAAAGCTCATACGAATAGGGTGAAAGAGATTTCAGTTCTTTTGTGTTGTAGATTAAGAGAAAGCATCCAAATACTTTGTTTCCATTCATTTGAGTGTGAAACTACACCTAGAATGTTTACAAGTACAAACAAGCTTCAACTCAAGCTTCTGAATGCATTTACGCGTTTTAACAGCTCCTACGACTAGGGTGATAGAAATTGTGTTCTTTTGTATTGTATATTAAGAGAAAGTATCCAAATACTTTTTCTGCATTCATTTAAGTTTGAAATAACCCCAAGGATGTTTACAAGTACAAACAAGCTTCAACACAAGCTTTTGAATGCATTTACGCGTTTTAAAAGCTCTTACGACTAGGGTGATAGAATTTTAGTTCTTTTGTGTTGTATATTAAGAGAAAGCACCCAAATGTTTTGTTTGCATTCATTTGAGTATGAAACTACTCCAAGAATGTTTTAAAGTACAAACAAACTTCAACTCAAGCTTTTGAATGTATTTACGCGTTTTAAAAGCTCATACGAGTAGGGTGAAAGAGATTTGAGTTCTTTTGTGTTGTATATTAAGAAAAAAGCATCCAAATACTTTGTTTCCATTCAATTCATTTAAGTGTGAAACTACACCTAGGATGTTTACAAGTACAAACAAGCTTCAACTCAAGCTTTTGAATGTATTTACGCGTTTTAAAAGCTCATACGAGTAGGGTGAAAGAGATTTGAGTTCTTTTGTGTTGTATACTAAGAGAAAGCATCCAAGTACTTTGTTTGCATTCATTTGAGTGTGAAGCTACACCTAGGATGTTTACATGTACAAACAAGCTTCAAGTCAAGCTGTTGAATGAATCTACACGTTTTAACAGCTCTTACGACTAGGGTTATAGAAATTGAGTTCTTTTGTGTTGTATATTAAGAAAAAGCATCGAAATATTTGTTTGCATTCATTTGAATGTGTGAAACTACACCTAGGATGTTTACAATTACAAACAAGCTTCAACTCAAGCTGTTGAATGAATTTACGCGTTTTAACAGCTCTTACGACTAGGGTGATAGAAATTGAGTTCTTTTGTGTTGTATACTAAGAGAAAGCATCCAAATACTTTGTTTTCATTCATTTGAGTGTGAAACTATACCTGGGATGTTTACAAGTACAAACAAGTTTCAACTCAAGCCTTTGAATGTATTTACGCGTTTTAAAAGCTCATACGAGTAGGGTGAAAGAGATTTGAGTTCTTTGGTGTTGTATAGTAAGAGAAAGCATCCAAATACTTTGTTTGCATTCATTTGAGTGTGAAACTACACCTAGGATATTTACAGTTACAAACAAGCTTCAACTCATGCTTTTGAATTCATTTACGCGTTTTAAAAGCTCATACGAGTAGGGTGAAAGAGATTTGAGTTCTTTTGTGTTGTGTAGTAAGAGAAAGCATCCAAATACTTTGTTTGCATTCATTTGAGTGTGAAACTACACCTAGGATGTTTACAAGTACAAAAAAAGTTCAACTCAAGCTTTTGAATGTATTAACGCGTTTTAAAACCTCATACGAGTAGGGTGAAAGAGATTTGAGTTCTTTTGTGTTGTATATTAAGAGAGAGCATCCAAATACTTTGTTTGCATTCATTTGAGTGTGAAACTATACCTAGGATGTTTACAGTTACAAACAAGCTTCAACTCAAGCTTTTGAATGCATTTATGCGTTTTAAAAGCTCATCCGAGTAGGGTGATAGAATTTTAGTTCTTTTGTGTAGTATATTAAGAGAAAGCACCCAAATATTTTGTTTGCATTCATTTGAGTATGAAACTACTCCAAGAATGTTTTAAAGTACAAACAAGCTTCAACTCAAGCTTTTGAATGCATTTACGCGTTTTAAAAGCTCATACGAGTAGGGTGAAAGAGATTTTAGTTCTTTTGTGTTGTATATTAAGAGAAAGCATCCAAATACTTTGTTTACATTCATTTGTATGAGAAACTACACCTAGGATGTTTACAAGTACAAACAAGCTTCAACTCAAGCTTTTGAATGCATTTACGCGTTTTAAAAGCTCATACGAGTAGGGTGATAGAGATTTGAGTTCTTTTGTGTTGTATATTAAGAGAAAGCATCCAAATACTTCGTTTGCATTCATTTGAGTGTGAACCTACACCTAGGATGTTTACAAGTACAAACAAGCTTCAAGTCATGCTTTTGAATGTATTTACGCGTTTTAAAAGCTCATACGAATAGGGTGAAAGATATTTGAGTTCTTTTGTGTTGTAAATTAAGAGAAAGCATCCAAATACTTTGTTTCCATTCATTTGAGGGTGAAACTACACCTAGAATGTTTACAAGTACAAACAAGCTTCAACTCAAGCTTTTGAATGCATTTACGCGTTTTAACAGCTCCTACGACTAGGGTGATAGAAATTGTGTTCTTTTGTGTTGTATATTAAGAGAAAGTATCCAAATACTTTGTCTACATTCATTTGAGTTTGAAATAACACCAAGGATGTTTACAAGTACAAACAAGCTTCAACTCAAGCTTTTGAATGCATTTACGCGTTTTAACAGCTCTTACGACTAGGGTGATAGAATTTTAGTTCTTTTGTGTTGTATATTAAGAGAAAGCACCCAAATGTTTTGTTTGTATTCATTTGAGTATAAAACTACTCCAAGAATGTTTTAAAGTACAAACAAGCTTCAACTCAAGCTTTTGAATGTATTTACGCGTTTTAAAAGCTCATACGAGTAGGCTGAAAGAGATTTGAGTTCTTTTGTGTTGTATATTAAGAGAAAGCATCCAAATTCTTTGTTTGCATTCATTTGAGTGTGAAACTACACCTACGATGTTTACAAGTACAAACAAGCTTCAACTCAAGCTTTTGATTGTATTTACATGTTTTAAAAGCTCATTCGAGTAGGGTGAAAGAGATTTGAGTTCTTTTGTGTTGTATACTAAGAAAAAGCATCCAAATACTTTGTTTGCATTCATTTGAGTGTGAAACTATACCTAGGATGTTTACAAGTACAAACAAGCTTCAACTCAAGCTTTTGAATGCATTTACGCGTTTTAAAGGCTCATACGAGTAGGGTGAAAGAGATTTGATTTCTTTTCTGTTGTATATTAAGAGAAAGCACCCAAATGTTTTGTTTGCATTCTTTTGAGTATGAAACTACACCAAGAATGTGTTAAATTACAAACAAGCTTCAACTCAAGCTGTTGAATGAATTTACGCGTTTTAAAAGCTCATACGAATAGGGTGAAAGAGATTTAAGTTCTTTTGTCTTGTAAATTAAGAGAAACCATCCAAATACTTTGTTTGCATTCATTTGAGTGTGAAACTACACCTAGGATGTTTACAAGTACAAATAAGCTTCAACTGATGCTTTTGAATGTATTTACGCGTTTTAAAAGCTCATACGAATAGGGTGAAAGAGACTTGAGTTCTTTTGTGTTGTAAATTAAGAGAAAGCATCCAAATACTTTGTTTCCATTCATTTGAGGGTGAAACTACACCTAGAATGTTTACAAGTACAAACAAGCTTCAACTCAAGCAGTTGAATGAATCTAGACGTTTTAACAGCTCTTACGACTAGGGTTATAGAAATTGAGTTCTTTTGTGTTGTATATTAAGAAAAAGCATCGAAATACTTTTGATTGCATTCATTTGAATGTGTGAAACTACACCTAGGATGTTTACAAGTACAAACAAGCTTCAACTCAAGCTGTTGAATGAATTTACGCGTTTTAACAGCTCTTACGACTAGGGTGATAGAAATTGAGTTCTTTTGTGTTGTATATTAAGAGAAAGCATACAAATACTTTTTTTTCATTCATTTGACTGTGAAACTACACCTGGGATGTTTACAAGTACAAACAAGTTTCAACTCAAGCTTTTGAATGTATTTACGCGTTTTAACAGCTCTGACGACTAGGGTGATAGAAATTGAGTTTTTTTGTGTTGTATATTAAGAGAAAGCATCTAAATACTTTGTTTGCATTCATTTGAGTGTGAAACTACACCTAGGATGTTTACAAGTACAAACAAGCTTCAACTCAAGCTGTTGAATGAATTTACGCGTTTTAACAGCTTTGACGACTAGGGTGATAGAAATTGAGTTCTTTTGTGTTGTATATTAAGAGAAAGCATCCAAATACTTTGTTTGCATTCATTTGAGTATGAAACTACACCTAGGATGTTTACAGTTACAAACAACTTTCAACTCATGCTTTTGAATTCATTTACGCGTTTTAAAAGCTCATACGAGTAGGGTGAAAGAGATTTGAGTTCTTTTGTGTTGTATAGTAAGAGAAAGCATCCAAATACTTTGTTTGCATTCATTTGAGTGTGAAACTACACCTAGGATGTTTACAAGTACAAACAAAGTTCAACTCAAGCTTTTGAATGCATTTACGCGGTTTAAAAGCTCATACGAATAGGGTGATAGAATTTTAGTTCTTTTGTGTAGTATATTAAGAGAAAACACCCAAATATTTTGTTTGCATTCATTAGAGTATGAATGTACTCCAAGAATGTTTTAAAGTACAAACAAGCTTCAACTCAAGCTGTTGAATGCATTTACGGGTTTTAAAAGCCCATACGAGTAGGGTGAAAGAGATTTTAGATCTTTTGTGTTGTATATTAAGAGAAAGCATCCAAATACTTTGTTTGCATTCATTTCACTGTGAAACTACACCTAGGATGTTTACAAGTACAAACAAGCTTCAACTCATGCTTTTGAATGTATTTACGCGTTTTAGTTCTTTTGTGTTGTATATTAAGAGAAAGCACCCAAATATTTTGTTTGCATTCATGTGAGTATGAAACTACTCCAAGAATGTTTTAAAGTACAAACAAGCTTCAACTCAAGCTTTTGAATGTATTTACGCGTTTTAAAAGCTCATACGAGTAGGCTGAAAGAGATTTGAGTTCTTTTGTGTTGTATATTAAGAGAAAGCATCCAAATACTTTGTTTGCATTCATTTGAGTGTGAAACTATACCTAGGATGTTTACAAGTACAAACAAGCTTCAACTCAAGCTGTTGAATGAATTTACGCGTTTTAAAAGCTCACACGAGTAGGCTGAAAGAGATTTGAGTTCTTTTGTGTTGTATATTAAGAGAAAGCATCCAATCACTTTGTTTGCATTCATTTGAGTGTTAAACTACACTTAGGATATTTACAAGTACAAACAAGCTTCTACTCAAGCTTTTGAATGTATTTACGCGTTTTAAAAGCTCATACGAGTAGGGTGAAAGAGATTTGAGTTCTTTTATGTTGTATATTAAGTGAAAGCATCCAAATACTTTGTTTGCATTCATTTGAATGTGAAACTACACCTAGGATGTTTACAAGTACAAACAAGCTTCAACTCAAGCTGTTGAATGAATTTACGCGTTTTAAAAGCTCATACGAATAGGGTGAAAGAGATTTGAGTTCTTTTGTGTTCTAAATTAAGAGAAAGCATCCAAATACTTTGTTTCCATTCATTTGAGTGTGAAACTACACCTAGAATGTTCACAAGTACAAACAAGCTTCAACTCAAGCTTTTGAATACATTTACGCGTTTTAACAGCTCCTACGACTAGGGTGATAGAAATTGTGTTCTTTTGTATTGTATATTAAGAGAAAGTATCCAAATACTTTGTCTGCATTCATTTGAGTTTGCAATAACCCCAAGGATGTTTACAAGTACAAACAAGCTTCAACTCAAGCTTTTGAATGCATTTACGTGTTTTAAAAGCTCTTACGACTAGGGTGATAGAATTTTAGTTCTTTTGTGTTGTATATTAAAAGAAAGCACCCAAATGTTTTGTTTGCATTCATTTGAGTATGAAACCACTCCAAGAATGTTTTAAAGTACAAACAAGCTTCAACTCAAGCTTTTGAATGCATTTACGCGTTTTAAAAGCTCATACGAGTAGGGTGAAAGAGATTTGAGTTCTTTTGTGTTGTATATTAAGAAAAAAGCATCCCCAAATACTTTGTTTCCATTCATTTAAGTGTGAAACTACACCTAGGATGTTTACAACTACAAACAAGCTTCAACTCAAGCTTTTAAATGTATTTACGCGTTTTAAAAGCTCATACGAGTAGGGTGAAAGAGATTTGAGTTCTTTTGTGTTGTATACTAAGAGAAAGCATCCAAGTACTTTCTTTGCATTCATTTTAGTGTGAAACTACACATAGGATGTTTACAGTTACAAACAAGCTTCAACTCAAGCTTTTGAATGCATTTACGCGTTTTAAAAGCTCATACGAGGAGGGTGAAAGATATTTGAGTTCTTCTGTGTTGTATACTAAGAGAAAGCATCCAAATACTTTGTTTGCATTCATTTGAGTGTGAAACTACACCTAGGATGTTTACAAGTACAAACAAGCTTCAACTCAATCTGGTGAATGAATCTACACGTTTTAACAGCTCTTACGACTAGGGTTATAGAAATTGAGTTCTTTTGTGTTGTATATTAAGAGAAAGAATCCAAATACTTTGTTTTCATTCATTTGAGTGTGAAACTACACCTGGGATGTTTACAAGTACAAACAAGTTTCAACTCAAGCCTTTGAATGTATTTAAGTGTTTTAAAAGCTCATACGAGTAGGGTGAAAGAGATTTGAGTTCTTTTGTGTTGTATATTAAGAGAAAGCATCCAAATACTTTGCTTGCATTCATTTGAGTGTGAAACTACACCTAGGATGTTTACAAGTACAAATAAGCTTCAACTCAAGCTGTTGAATGAATTTACGCGTTTTAACAGCTCTTACGACAAGGGTGATAGAAATTGAGTTCTTTTGTGTTGTATATTAAGAGAAAGCATCCAAATACTTTGTTTGCATTCATTTGAGTGTGAAACTACACCTAGGATATTTACAGTTACAAACAAGCTTCAACTCATGCTTTTGAATTCATTTACGCGTTTTAAAAGCTCACACGAGTAGGGTGAAAGAGATTTGAGTTCTTTTGTGATGTATAGTAAGAGAAAGCATCCAAATACTTTGTTTGCATTCATTTGAGTGTGAAACTACACCTAGGATGTTTACAAGTACAAACAAAGTTCAACTCAAGCTTTTGAATGTATTTACGCGTTTTAAAAGCTCATACGAGTAGGGTGAAAGAGATTTGAGTTCTTTTGTGTTGTATATTAAGAGAAAGCATCCAAATACTTTGTTTGCATTCATTTGAGTGTGAAACTACACCTAGGATGTTTACAAGTACAAACAAGCTTCAACTCATGCTTTTGAATGTATTTACGCGTTTTAAAAGCTCATACGAATAGGGTGAAAGAGATTTGAGTGCTTTTGTGTTGTAAATTAAGAGAAAGCATCCAAATGCTTTGTTTCCATTCATTTGAGGGTGAAACTACACCTAGAATGTTTACAAGTACAAACAAGCTTCAACTCAAGCTTTTGAATGCATTTACGCGTTTTAACAGCTCCTACGACTACGGTGATAGAAATTGTGTTCTTTTGTGTTGTATATTAAGAGAAAGTATCCAAATACTTTGTCTGCATTCATTTGAGTTTGAAATAACACCAGGGTTGTTTACAAGTACAAACAAGCTTCAACTCAACCTTTTGAATGCATTTACGCGTTTTAACAGCTCTTACGACTAGGGTGACAGAATTTTAGTTCTTTTGTGTTGTATATTAAGAGAAAGCACCCAAATGTTTTGTTTGCATTCATTTGAGTATGAAACTACTCCAAGAATGTTTTAAATTACAAACAAGCTTCAACTCAAGCTTTTGAATGTATTTACGCGTTTTAAAAGCTCATACGAGTAGGCTGAAAGAGATTTGAGTTCTTTTGTGTTGTATATTAAGAGAAAGCATCCAAATACTTTGTTTGCATTCATTTGAGTGTGAAACTATACCTAGGATGTTTACAAGTACAAACAAGCTTCAACTCAAGCTGTTGAATGAATTTACGCGTTTTAAAAGCTCACACGAGTAGGGTGAAAGAGATTTGAGTTCTTTTGTGTTGTATATTAAGAGAAAGCATCCAAATACTTTGTTTGCATTCATTTGAGTGTGAAACTACACCTAGGATGTTTACAGTTACAAACAAGCTTCAACTCATGCTTTTGAATTCATTTACGCGTTTTAAAAGCTCATACGAGTAGGGTGAAAGAGATTTGAGTTCTTTTGTGTTGTATAGTAAGAGAAAGCATCCAAATACTTTGTTTGCATTCATTTGAGTGTAAAACTACACCTAGGATGTTTACAAGTACAAACAAAGTTCAACTCAAGCTTTTGAATGCATTTACGCGTTTTAAAAGCTCATATGAGTAGGGTGAAAGAGATTTGAGTTCTTTTGTGTTGTATATTAAGAGAAAGCATCCAAATACTTTTTTTGCATTCATTTGAGTGTGAAACTACACCTAGGATGTTTACAAGTACAAACAAGCTTCAACTCATGCTTTTGAATTTATTTACGCGTTTTAAAAGCTCATACGAATAGGGTGAAAGAGATTTGAGTTCTTTTGTGTTGTAAATTAAGAGAAAGCATCCAAATACTTTGTTTCCATTCATTTGAGGGTGAAACTACACCTAGAATGTTTACAAGTACAAACAAGCTTCAACTCAAGCTTTTGAATGTATTTACGCGTTTTAAAAGCTCATACGAGTAGGGTGAAAGAGATTTGAGTTCTTTTGTGTTGTATATTAAGAAAAAAGCATCCAAATACTTTGTTTCCATTCAATTCATTTAAGTGTGAAACTACACCTAGGATGTTTACAAGTCAAACAAGCTTCAACTCAAGCTTTTGAATGTATTTACGCGTTTTAAAAGCTCATACGAGTAGGGTGAAAGAGATTTGAGTTCTTTTGTGTTGTATACTAAGAGAAAGCATCCAAGTACTTTGTTTGCATTCATTTGAGTGTGAAACTACACATAGGATGTTTACAGTTACAAACAAGCTTCAACTCAATCTTTTGAATGCATTTACGCGTTTTAAAAGCTCATACGAGGAGGGTGAAAGAGATTTGAGTTCTTCTGTGTTGTATACTAAGAGAAAACATCCAAATACTTTGTTTGCATTCATTTGAGTGTGAAACTACACCTAGAATGTTCACAAGTACAAACAAGCTTCAATTCAAGCTTTTGAATGCATTTACGCGTTTTAACAGCTCCTACGACTAGGGTGATAGAAATTGTGTTCTTTTGTGTTGTATATTAAGAGAAAGTATCCAAATACTTTTTTTGCATTCATTTGAGTGTGAAACTACACCTAGGATTTTTACAAGTACAAAAAAGCTTCAACTCAAGCTTTTGAATGCATTTACGCGTTTTAAAAGCTCTTACGACTAGGGTGATTGAATTTTAGTTCTTTTGTGTTGTATATTAAAAGAAAGCACCCAAATGTTTTGTTTGCATTCATTTGAGTATGAAACTACTCCAAGAATGTTTTAAAGTACAAACAAGCTTCAACTCAAGCTTTTGATTGTATTTACGCGTTTTAAAAGCTCATACGAGTAGGGTGAAAGAGATTTGAGTTCTTTTGTGTTGTATATTAAGAGAAAGCATCCAAATACTTTGTTTGCATTCATTTGAGTGTGAAACTATACCTAGGATGTTTACAGTTACAAACAAGCTTCAAGTCAAGCTTTTGAATGCATTTACGCGTTTTAAAAGCTCATACGAGTAGGGTGAAAGAGATTTGAGTTCTTTTGTGTTGTATACTAAGAGAAAGCATCCAAGTACTTTGTTTGCATTCATTTGAGTGTGAAACTACACCTATGATGTTTACAAGTACAAACAAGCTTCAACTCAAGCTTTTGAATGCAGTTACGCGTTTTAAAAGCTCATACGAGGAGGGTGAAAGAGATTTGAGTTCTTCTGTGTTGTATACTAAGAGAAAGCATTCAAATACTTTGTTTGCATTCATTTGAGTGTGAAACTACACCTAGGATGTTTACAAGTACAAACAAGCTTCAACTGAAGCTGTTGAATGAATCTACACGTTTTAACAGCTCTTACGACTAGGGTTATAGAAATTGAGTTCTTTTGTGTTGTATATTAAGAAAAGGCATCGAAATACATTGTTTGCATTCATTCGAATGTGTGAAACTACACCTAGGATGTTTACAAACAAGCTTCAACTCAAGCTGTTGAATGAATTTACGCGTTTTAACAGCTCTTACGACTAGGGTGATAGAAATTGAGTTCTTTTGTGTTGTATATTAAGAGAAAGAATCCAAATACTTTGTTTTCATTCATTTAAGTGTGAAACTACACCTGGGATGTTTACAAGTACAAACAAGTTTCAACTCAAGCCTTTGAATGTATTTACGCGTTTTAAAAGCTCATACTAGTAGAGTGAAAGAGATTTGAGTTCTTTTGTGTTGTATGTTAAGAGAAAGCATCCAAATACTTTGTTTGCATTCATTTGAGTGTGAAACTACACCTAGGATGTTTACAAGTACAAACAAGCTTCAACTCAAGCTGTTGAATGAATTTACGCGTTTTAACAGCTCTTACGACTAGGGTGATAGAAATTGAGTTCTTTTGTGTTGTATATTAAGAGAAAGCATCCAAATACTTTGTTTGCATTCATTTGAGTGTGAAACTACACCTAGCATGTTTACAGTTACAAACAAGCTTCAACTCAAGCTTTTGAATGCATTTACGCGTTTTAAAAGCTCATACGACGAGGGTGAAAGAGATTTGAGTTCTTCTGTGTTGTATACTAAGAGAAAGCATCCAAATACTTTGTTTGCATTCATTTGAGTGTGAAACTACACCTAGGATGTTTACAAGTACAAACAAGCTTAAACTCAAGCTGTTGAATGAATCTACACGTTTTAACAGCTCTTACGACTAGGGTTATAGAAATTGAGTTCTTTTCTGTTGTATATTAAGAGAAAGCATCCAAATACTTTGTTTGCATTCATTTGAGTGTGAAACTACACCTAGGATGTTTACAGTTGAAAACAAGCTTCAACTCATGCTTTTGAATTCATTTACGCGTTTTAAAAGCTCAAACGAGTAGGGTGAAAGAGATTTGAGTTCTTTTGTGTTGTATAGTAAGCGAAAGCATCCAAATACTTTGTTTGCATTCATTTGAGTGTGAAACTACACCTAGGATGTTTACAAGTACAAACAAAGTTCAACTCAAGCTTTTGAATGTATTTACGCGTTTTAAAAGCTCATACGAGTAGGCTGAAAGAGATTTGAGTTCTTTTGTGTTGTATATTAAGAGAAAGCATCCAAATACTTTGTTTGCATTCATTTGAGTGTGAAACTACACCTAGGATTTTTACAAGTACAAACAAGCTTCAACTCAAGCTGTTGAATGAATTTTCGCGTTTTAACAGCTCTTAC
Source organism: Tetragonia tetragonoides (assembly GCA_038025085.1). NCBI lineage: Eukaryota > Viridiplantae > Streptophyta > Magnoliopsida > Caryophyllales > Aizoaceae > Tetragonia > Tetragonia tetragonoides. Next base: position 22,957,130 of record CM076141.1, read on the forward strand.
GACTAGGGTGATAGAAATTGAGTTCTTTTGTGTTGTATATTAAGAGAAAGCATCCAAATACTTTGTTTGCATTCATTTGAGTGTGAAACTACACCTAGGATTTTTACAAGTGCAAACAAGCTTTAACTCAAGCTGTTGAATGAATTTTCGCGTTTTAACAGCTCTTACGACTAGGGTGATAGAAATTGAGTTCTTTTCTGTTGTATATTAAGAGAAAGCATCCAAATACTTTGTTTGCATTCATTTGAGTGTGAAACTACACCTAGGATGTTTACAGTTACAAACAAGCTTCAACTCATGCTTTTGTATTCATTTACGCGTTTTAAAAGCTCAAACGAGTAGGGTGAAAGAGATTTGAGTTCTTTTGTGTTGTATAGTAAGAGAAAGCATCCAAATACTTTGTTTCCATTCATTTGAGTGTGAAACTACACCTAGAATGTTCACAAGTACAAACAAGCTTCAACTCAAGCTTTTGAATGCATTTACGCGTTTTAACAGCTCCTACGACTAGGGTGATAGAAATTGTGTTCTTTTGTGTTGTATATTAAGAGAAAGTATCCAAATACTTTTTCTGCATTCATTTGAGTTTGAAATAACCCCAAGGATGTTTACAAGTACAAACAAGCTTCAACTCAAGCTTTTGAATGCATTTACGCGTTTTAAAAGCTCTTACGACTAGGGTGATTGAATTTTAGTTCTTTTGTGTTGTATATTAAAAGAAAGCTGCCAAATACTTTGTTTGCATTCATTTGAGTGTGAAACTACACCTAGGATGTTTACAAGTACAAACAAGCTTCAACTCAAGCTTTTGAATGCATTTACGCGTTTTAACAGCTCCTACGACTAGGGTGATAGAAATTGTGTTCTTTTGTGTTGTATATTAAGAGAAAGTATCCAAATACTTTGTCTGCATTCATTTGAGTTTGAAATAACCCCAAGGATGTTTACAAGTACAAACAAGCTTCAACTCAAGCTTTTGAATGCATTTACGCGTTTTAAAAGCTCTTACGACTAGGGTGATTGAATTTTAGTTCTTTTGTGTTGTATATTAAAAGAAAGCTGCCAAATACTTTGTTTGCATTCATTTGAGTGTGAAAATATACCTAGGATGTTTACAGTTACAAACAAGCTTCAACTCAAGCTTTTGAATGCATTTACGCGTTTTAAAAGCTCATACGAATAGGGTGAAAGAGGTTTGAGTTCTTTTGTGTTGTATATTAAGAAAAAAGCATCCAAATACTTTGTTTCCATTCATTTAAGTGTGAAACTACACCTAGGATGTTTACAAGTACAAACAAGCTTCAACTAAAGCTTTTGAATGTATTTACGCGTTTAGAAAGCTCATACGAGTAGGGTGACAGAGATTTGAGTTCTTTTGTGTTGTATATTAAGAGAAAGCATCCAAATACTTTGTTTGCATTCATTTGAGTGTGAAAATATACCTAGGATGTTTACAGTTACAAACAAGCTTCAAGTCATGCTTTTGAATGCATTTACGCGTTTTAAAAGCTCATACGAGGAGGGTGAAAGAGATTTGAGTTCTTTTGTGTTGTATATTAAGAGAAAGCATCCAAATACTTTGTTTGCATTCATTGGAGTGTGAAACTACATCAAGGATGTTTACAAGTACAAACAAGCTCCAACTCAAGCTTTTGAATGAATTTACGCGTTTTAACAGCTCTTACGACTAGGGTGATAGAAATTGAGTTCTTTTGTGTTGTATATTAAGAGAAAGCATCCAAATACTTTGTTTGCATTCATTTGAATGTGAAGCTACACCTAGCATGTTTACAGTTACAAACAAGCTTCAACTCAAGCTTTTGAATGCATTTACGCGTTTTAAAAGCTCATACGACGAGGGTGAAAGAGATTTGAGTTCTTCTGTGTTGTATTCTAAGAGAAAGCATCCAAATACTTTGTTTGCATTCATTTGAGTGTGAAACTACACCTAGGATGTTTACAAGAACAAACAAGCTTAAACTCAAGCTGTTGAATGAATCTACACGTTTTAACAGCTCTTACGACTAGGGTTATAGAAATTGAGTTCTTTTCTGTTGTATATTAAGAGAAAGCATCCAAATACTTTGTTTGCATTCATTTGAGTGTGAAACTACACCTAGGATGTTTACAGTTGCAAACAAGCTTCAACTCATGCTTTTGAATTCATTTACGCGTTTTAAAAGCTCATACAAGCAGGGTGAAAGAGATTTGAGTTCTTTTGTGTTGTATAGTAAGCGAAAGCATCCAAATACTTTGTTTGCATTCATTTGAGTGTGAAACTACACCTAGGATGTTTACAAGTACAAACAAAGTTCAACTCAAGCTTTTGAATGTATTTACGCGTTTTAAAAGCTCATACGAGTAGGCTGAAAGAGATTTGAGTTCTTTTGTGTTGTATATTAAGAGAAAGCATCCAAATACTTTGTTTGCATTCATTTGAGTGTGAAACTACACCTAGGATTTTTACAAGTACAAACAAGCTTCAACTCAAGCTGTTGAATGAATTTTCGCGTTTTAACAGCTCTTACGACTAGGGTGATAGAAATTGAGTTCTTTTCTGTTGTATATTAAGAGAAAGCATCCAAATACTTTGTTTGCATTCATTTGAGTGTGAAACTACACCTAGGATTTTTACAAGTGCAAACAAGCTTTAACTCAAGCTGTTGAATGAATTTTCGCGTTTTAACAGCTCTTACGACTAGGGTGATAGAAATTGAGTTCTTTTCTGTTGTATATTAAGAGAAAGCATCCAAATACTTTGTTTGCATTCATTTGAGTGTGAAACTACACCTAGGATGTTTACAGTTACAAACAAGCTTCAACTCATGCTTTTGTATTCATTTACGCGTTTTAAAAGCTCAAACGAGTAGGGTGAAAGAGATTTGAGTTCTTTTGTGTTGTATAGTAAGAGAAAGCATCCAAATACTTTGTTTCCATTCATTTGAGTGTGAAACTACACCTAGAATGTTCACAAGTACAAACAAGCTTCAACTCAAGCTTTTGAATGCATTTACGCGTTTTAACAGCTCCTACGACTAGGGTGATAGAAATTGTGTTCTTTTGTGTTGTATATTAAGAGAAAGTATCCAAATACTTTGTCTGCATTCATTTGAGTTTGAAATAACCCCAAGGATGTTTACAAGTACAAACAAGCTTCAACTCAAGCTTTTGAATGCATTTACGCGTTTTAAAAGCTCTTACGACTAGGGTGATTGAATTTTAGTTCTTTTGTGTTGTATATTAAAAGAAAGCTGCCAAATACTTTGTTTGCATTCATTTGAGTGTGAAAATATACCTAGGATGTTTACAGTTACAAACAAGCTTCAACTCAAGCTTTTGAATGCATTTACGCGTTTTAAAAGCTCATACGAATAGGGTGAAAGAGGTTTGAGTTCTTTTGTGTTGTATATTAAGAAAAAAGCATCCAAATACTTTGTTTCCATTCATTTAAGTGTGAAACTACACCTAGGATGTTTACAAGTACAAACAAGCTTCAACTAAAGCTTTTGAATGTATTTACGCGTTTAGAAAGCTCATACGAGTAGGGTGACAGAGATTTGAGTTCTTTTGTGTTGTATATTAAGAGAAAGCATCCAAATACTTTGTTTGCATTCATTTGAGTGTGAAAATATACCTAGGATGTTTACAGTTACAAACAAGCTTCAAGTCATGCTTTTGAATGCATTTACGCGTTTTAAAAGCTCATACGAGGAGGGTGAAAGAGATTTGAGTTCTTTTGTGTTGTATATTAAGAGAAAGCATCCAAATACTTTGTTTGCATTCATTGGAGTGTGAAACTACATCAAGGATGTTTACAAGTACAAACAAGCTCCAACTCAAGCTTTTGAATGAATTTACGCGTTTTAACAGCTCTTACGACTAGGGTGATAGAAATTGAGTTCTTTTGTGTTGTATATTAAGAGAAAGCATCCAAATACTTTGTTTGCATTCATTTGAGTGTGAAAATATACCTAGGATGTTTACAAGTACAAACAAGCTTCAACTCAAGCTTTTGAATGTATTTACGCGTTTTAAAAGCTCATAAGAGTAGGGTGAAAGAGATTTGAGTTGTTTTGTGTTGTATACTAAGTGAACGCAACCAAGTACTTTGTTTGCATTCATTTGAGTGTGAAACTACACCTAGGATGTTTACAAGTACAAACAAGCTTCAACTCAAGCTGTTGAATGTTTTTACGCATTTTAACAGCTCTTACGACTAGGGTCATAGAAATTGAGTTCTTTTGTGTTGTATATTAAGAGAAAGCATCCAAATACTTTTTTTTTATTCAATTGAGTGTGAAACTACACCTAGGATGTTTACAGTTACAAAAAAGCTTCAACTCATGCTTTTGAATGCATTTACGCGTTTTAAAAGCTCATACGAGTAGGGTGAAAGAGATTTGAGTTCTTTTGTGTTGTATATTAAGAGAAAGCATCCAAATACTTTGTTTGCATTCATTTGAGTGTGAAAATATACCTAGGATGTTTACAGTTACAAACAAGCTTCAACTCAAGCTTTTGAACGCATTTACGCGTTTTAACAGCTCTTACGACTAGGGTGATAGAAATTGAGTTTTTTTGTGTTGTATATTAAGAGAAAATATCCAAATACTTTGTTTGCATTCATTTGAGTGCGAAATAACACCAGGGTTGTTTACAAGTAAAAACAAGCTTCAACTCAAGCTTTTGAATGCATTTACGCGTTTTAACAGCTCTTACGACTAGGGTGATAGAAATTGAGTTCTGTTGTGTTGTATATTAAGAGAAAATTTCCAAATACTTTGTTTTCATTCATTTGAGTGTGAAATAACACCAGGGTTGTTTACAAGTACGAACAAGCTTCAACTCAAGCTTTTGAATGCATTTACGCGTTTTAAAAGCTCATACGAGTAGGGTGAAAGAGATTTGATTTCTTTTGTGTTTTATATTAAGAGAAAGCACCCAAAAGTTTTGTTTGCATTCTATTGAGTATGAAACTACACCAAGAATGTGTTAAATTACAAACAAGCTTCAAGTCAAGCTTTTGAATGCATTTACGCGTTTTAAAAGCTCATACGAGTAGGGTGAAAAAGATTTGAGTTCATTTGTGTTGTATATTAAGAGAAAGCATCCAAATACTTTGTTTGCATTCATTTGAGTGTGAAACTACACCGAGGATGTTTACAAGTACAAACAAGCTTCAACTCAAGCTTTTGAATGTATTTACGCGTTTTAAAAGCTCATACGAGTAGGGTGAAGGAGATTTGAGTTCTTTTGTGTTGTATATTTAGAGAAAGCATCCAAATACTTTGTTTGCATTTATTTGAGTGTGAAACTACACCTAGGATGTTTACAAGTACAAACAAGCTTCAACTCAAGCTGTTGAATGAATTTACGCGTTTTAACAGCTCTTACGACTAGGGTGATAGAAATTGAGTTCTTTTGTGTTGTATATTAAGAGAAAGCATCCAAATACTTTGTTTTGCATTCATTTGAGTGTTAAACTACACCTAGGATGTTTACAGTTACAAACAAGCTTCAACTCATGCTTTTGTATTCATTTACGCGTTTTAAAAGCTCAAACGAGTAGGGTGAAAGAGATTTGAGTTCTTTTGTGTTGTATAGTAAGAGAAAGCATCCAAATACTTTGTTTCCATTCATTTGAGTGTGAAACTACACCTAGAATGTTCACAAGTACAAACAAGCTTCAACTCAAGCTTTTGAATGCATTTACGCGTTTTAACAGCTCCTACGACTAGGGTGATAGAAATTGTGTTCTTTTGTGTTGTATATTAAGAGAAAGTATCCAAATACTTTGTCTGCATTCATTTGAGTTTGAAATAACCCCAAGGATGTTTACAAGTACAAACAAGCTTCAACTCAAGCTTTTGAATGCATTTACGCGTTTTAAAAGCTCTTACGACTAGGGTGATTGAATTTTAGTTCTTTTGTGTTGTATATTAAAAGAAAGCTGCCAAATACTTTGTTTGCATTCATTTGAGTGTGAAAATATACCTAGGATGTTTACAGTTACAAACAAGCTTCAACTCAAGCTTTTGAATGCATTTACGCGTTTTAAAAGCTCATACGAGTAGGGTGAAAGAGGTTTGAGTTCTTTTGTGTTGTATATTAAGAAAAAAGCATCCAAATACTTTGTTTCCATTCATTTAAGTGTGAAACTACACCTAGGATGTTTACAAGTACAAACAAGCTTCAACTCAAGCTTTTGAATGTATTTACGCGTTTTAAAAGCTCATACGAGTAGGGTGAAAGAGATTTGAGTTCTTTTGTGTTGTATACTAAGAGAAAGCATCCAAGTACTTTGTTTGCATTCATTTGAGTGTGCAACTACACCTTGGATGTTTACAAGTACAAACAAGCTTCAACTCAAGCTGTTGAATGAATCAACGCGTTTTAACAGCTCTTACGACTAGGGTTATAGAAATTAAGTTCTTTTGTGTTGTATATTAAGAAAAAGCATCCAAATACTTTGTTTGCATTCATTTGAATGTGTGAAAGTACACCTAGGATGTTTACAAGTACAAACAAGCTTCAACTCAAGCTGTTGAATGAATTTACGCGTTTTAACAGCTCTTACGACTAGGGTGATAGAAATTGAGTTCTTTTGTGTTGTATATTAAGAGAAAGCATCCAAATACTTCGTTTGCATTCATTTGAATGTGTGAAAGTACACCTAGGATGTTTACAAGTACAAACAAGCTTCAACTCAAGCTTTTGAATGTATTTACGCGTTTTAAAAGCTCATACGAGTAGGGTGAAAGAGATTTGAGTTCTTTTGTGTTGTATATTAAGAGAAAGCATCCAAATACTTTGTTTGCATTCATTTGAGTGTGAAACTACATCTAGGATGTTTACAAGTACAAACAAGCTTCAACTCAAGCTGTTGAATGAATTTACGCGTTTTAAAAGCTCATACGAATAGGGTAAAAGAGATTTAAGTTCTTTTGTGTTGTATATTAAGAGAAAGCATCCAAATACTTTGTTTGCAATCATTTGAGTGTGAAACTACACCGAGGATGTTTACAAGTACAAAAAAGCTTCAACTCAAGCACCCAAATGTTTTATAGAAATTAAGTTCTTTTGTGTTGTATATTAAGAAAAAGCATCCAAATACTTTGTTTGCATTCATTTGAATGTGTGAAAGTACACCTAGGATGTTTACAAGTACAAACAAGCTTCAACTCAAGCTGTTGAATGAATTTACTTGTTTTAACAGCTCTTACGACTAGGGTGATAGAATTTTAGTTCTTTTGTGTTGTATATTAAGAGAAAGCACCCAAATGTTTTGTTTGCATTCATTTGAGTATGAAACTACTCCAAGAATGTTTTAAAGTACAAACAAGCTTCAACTCAAGCTTTTGAATGTTTTTACGCGTTTTAAAAGCTCATACGAGTAGGGTGAAGGAGATTTGAGTTCTTTTGTGTTGTATATTAAGAGAAAGCATCCAAATACTTTGTTTGCATTCATTTGAGTGTGAAACTACATCTAGGATGTTTACAAGTACAAACAAGCTTTAACTCAAGCTGTTGAATGAATTTTCGCGTTTTAACAGCTCTTGCGACTAGGGTGATAGAAATTGAGTTCTTTTGTGTTGTATATTAAGAGAAAGCATTCATATGCTTTGTTTGCATTCATTTGAGTGTGAAACTACACCTAGGATGTTTACAGTTACAAACAAGCTTCAACTCATGCTTTTGAATTCATTTACGCGTTTTAAAAGCTCATACGAGTAGGGTGTAAGAGATTTGAGTTCTTTTGTGTTGTATAGTAAGAGAAAGCATCCAAATACTTTGTTTGCATTCATTTGAGTGTGAATTTACACCTAGGATGTTTACAAGTGCAAACAAGCTTCAACTCAACGTTTTGAATATATTTACGCGTTTTAAAAGCTCACACGAGTAGGGTGAAAGAGATTTGAGTTCTTTTGTGTTGTATATTAAGAGAAAGCATCCAAATACTTTGTTTGCATTCATTTGAGTGTGACACTACACCTAGGATGTTTACAAGTACAAACAAGCTTCAACTCAAGCTGTTGAATGAATTTACGCGTTTCAATAGCTCTTACGACTAGGGTGATCGAAATTGAGTTCTTGTGTGTTGTATATTAAGAGAAAGCATCCAAATACTTTGTCTGCATTCATTTGTGTGTGAAACTACATCTAGGATGTTTACAAGTACAAACAAGCTTCAACTCAAGCTTTTGAATGAATTTACGCGTTTTAAAAGCTCATACGAGTAGGGTGAAAGAGATTTGAGTTCTTTTGTGTTGTATATTAAGAGAAAGCATCCAAATACTTTGTTTGCATTCATTTGAGTGTGAAAGTACACCTAGGATGTTTACAAGTACAAACAAGCTTCAACTCAAGCTGTTGAATGAATTTACGCGTTTTAACAGCTCTTACGACTAGGGTGATAGAAATTGAGTTCTTTTATGTTGTATATTAAGAGAAAGCATTCAAATACTTTGTTTGCATTCATTTGAGTGTGAAACTACATCTAGGATGTTTACAAGTACAAACAAGCTTCAACTCAAGCTTTTGAATGAATTTACGAGTTTTAAAAGCTCAAACGAGTAGGGTGAAAGAGATTTGAGTTCTTTTGTGTTGTATATTAAGAGAAAGTATCCAAATACTTTGTTTGCATTCATTTGAGTGTGAAACTACGCCTAGGATGTTTACAAGTACAAAAAAGCTTCAACTCAAGCTTTTGAATGTATTTACGCGTTTTAAAAGCTCATACGAGTAGGGTGAAAGAGATTTGAGTTCTTTTGTGTTGTATATTAAGAGAAAGCATCCAAATACTTTGTTTGCATTCATTTGAGTGTGAAACTACACCTAGGATGTTTACAAGTACAAACAAGCTTCAACTCAAGCTGTTGAATGAATTTACGCGTATTAACAGCTCTTACGACTAGGGTGATAGAAATTGAATTCTTGAGTGTTGTATATTAAGAGAAAGCATCCAAATACTTTGTTTGCATTCATTTGAGTGTGAAACTACATCTAGGATGTTTACAAGTACAAACAAGCTTCAACTCAAGCTTTTGAATGAATTTACGAGTTTTAAAAGCTCAAACGAGTAGGGTGAAAGAGATTTGAGTTCTTTTGTGTTGTATATTAAGAGAAAGTATCCAAATACTTTGTTTGCATTCATTTGAGTGTGAAACTACACCTAGGATGTTTACAACTACAAAAAAGCTTCAACTCAAGCTTTTGAATGTATTTACGCGTTTTAAAAGCTCATACGAGTAGGGTGAAAGAGGTTTGAGTTCTTTTGTGTTGTATATTAAGAAAAAGCATCCAAATACTTTGTTTGCATTCATTTGAATGTGTGAAAGTACACCTAGGATGTTTACAAGTGCAAACAAGCTTCAACTCAAGCTCTTGAATGAATTTACGCGTTTTAACAGCTCTTACGACTAGGGTGATAGAAATTGAGTTTTTTGTGTTGTATATTAATAGAAAGTATTCAAATACTTTGTTTGCATTCATCTGAGTGTGAAACTACACCTAGGATGTTTACAGTTACAAACAAGCTTCAACTCATGCTTTTGAATTCATTTACGCGTTTTAAAAGCTCATACGAGTAGGGTGTAAGAGATTTGAGTTCTTTTGTGTTGTATAATAAGAGAAAGCATCCAAATACTTTGTTTGCATTCATTTGAGTGTGAAACTACACCTAGGATGTTTACAAGTACAAACAAGCTTCAACTCAAGCTTTTGAATATATTTACGCGTTTTAACAGCTCTTGCGACTAGGGTGATAGAAATTGAGTTCTTTTGTGTTGTATGTTAAGAGAAAGTATCCAAATACTTTGTCTGCATTCATTTGAATGCATTTACGCGTTTTAAAAGCTCTTACAACTAGGATGATAGAATTTTAGTTCTTTTGTGTTGTATATTTAAAAGAAAGCACCCAAATGTTTTGTTTGCATTCATTTGAGTATGAAACTACTCCAAGAATGTTTTAAAGTACAAACAAGCTTCAACTCAAGCTTTTGAATGCATTTACGTGTTTTAAAAGCTCATACGAGTAGGGTGAAAGAGATTTGAGTTCTTTTGTGTTGTATATTAAGAAAAAAGCATCCCCAAATACTTTGTTTCCATTCATTTAAGTGTGAAACTACATCTAGGATGTTTACAAGTACAAACAAGCTTCAACTCAAGCTTTTGAATGTATTTACGCGTTTTAAAAGCTCATACGAGTAGGGTGAAAGAGATTTGAGTTCTTTTGTGTTGTATACTAAGAGAAAGCATCCAAGTACTTTGTTTGCATTCATTTGAGTGTGAAACTACACATAGGATGTTTACAGTTACAAACAAGCTTCAACTCAATCTTTTGAATGCATTTACGCGTTTTAAAAGCTCATACGAGGAGGGTGAAAGAGATTTGAGTTCTTCTGTGTTGTATACTAAGAGAAAGCATCCAAATACTTTGTTTGCATTCATTTGAGTGTGAAACTACACCTAGAATGTTCACAAGTACAAACAAGCTTCAATTCAAGCTTTTGAATGCATTTACGCGTTTTAACAGCTCCTACGACTAGGGTGATAGAAATTGTGTTCTTTTGTGTTGTATATTACGAGAAAGTATCCAAATACTTTGTCTGCATTCATTTGAGTTTGAAATAACCCCAAGGATGTTTACAAGTACAAACAAGCTTCAACTCAAGCTTTTGAATGCATTTACGCGTTTTAAAAGCTCTTACGACTAGGGTGATTGAATTTTAGTTCTTTTGTGTTGTATATTAAAAGAAAGCACCCAAATGTTTTGTTTGCATTCAATTGAGTATGAAACTACTCCAAGAATGTTTTAAAGTACAAACAAGCTTCAACTCAAGCTTTTGATTGTATTTACGCGTTTTAAAAGCTCATACGAGTAGGGTGAAAGAGATTTGAGTTCTTTTGTGTTGTATATTAAGAGAAAGCATCCAAATACTTTGTTTGCATTCATTTGAGTGTGAAACTATACCTAGGATGTTTACAGTTACAAACAAACTTCAACTCAAGCTTTTGAATGCATTTACGCGATTTAAAAGCTCATACGAGTATGGTGAAAGAGATTTGAGTTCTTTTGTGTTGTATACTAAGAGAAAGCATCCAAGTACTTTGTTTGCATTCATTTGAGTGTGAAACTACACCTAGAATGTTTACAAGTACAAACAAGCTTCAACTCAAGCTTTTGAATGCATTTACGCGTTTTAAAAGCTCATACGAGGAGGGTGAAAGAGATTTGAGTTCTTCTGTGTTGTATACTAAGAGAAAGCATTCAAATACTTTGTTTGCATTCATTTGAGTGTGAAACTACACCTAGGATGTTTACAAGTACAAACAAGCTTCAACTGAAGCTGTTGAATGAATCTACACGTTTTCACAGCTCTTACGACTAGGGTTATAGAAATTGAGTTCTTTTGTGTTGTATATTAAGAAAAAGCATCGAAATACTTTGTTTGCATTCATTTGAATGTGTGAAACTACATCTAGGATGTTTACAAGTACAAACAAGCTTCAACTCAAGCTGTTGAATGAATTTACGCGTTTTAACAGCTCTTACTACTAGGGTGATAGAAATTGTGTTCTTTTGTGTTGTATATTAAGAGAAAGAATCCAAATACTTTGTTTTCATTCATTTAAGTGTGAAACTACACCTGGGATGTTTACAAGTACAAACAAGTTTCAACTCAAGCCTTTGAATGTATTTACGCGTTTTAAAAGCTCATACGAGTAGAGTGAAAGAGAATTGAGTTCTTTTGTGTTGTATGTTAAGAGAAAGCATCCAAATACTTTGTTTGCATTCATTTGAGTGTGAAACTACACCTAGGATGTTTACAAGTACAAACAAGCTTCAACTCAAGCTGTTGAATGAATTTACGCGTTTTAACAGCTCTTACGACTAGGGTGATAGAAATTGAGTTCTTTTGTGTTGTATATTAAGAGAAAGCATCCAAATACTTTGTTTGCATTCATTTGAGTGTGAAACTACACCTAGCATGTTTACAGTTACAAACAAGCTTCAACTCAAGCTTTTGAATGCATTTACGCGTTTTAAAAGCTCATACGACGAGGGTGAAAGAGATTTGAGTTCTTCTGTGTTGTATACTAAGAGAAAGCATCCAAATACTTTGTTTGCATTCATTTGAGTGTGAAACTACACCTAGGATGTTTACTAGTACAAACAAGCTTAAACTCAAGCTGTTGAATGAATCTACACGTTTTAACAGCTCTTACGACTAGGGTTATAGAAATTGAGTTCTTTTCTGTTGTATATTAAGAGAAAGCATCCAAATACTTTGTTTGCATTCATTTGAGTGTGAAACTACACCTAGGATGTTTACAGTTGCAAACAAGCTTCAACTCATGCTTTTGAATTCATTTACGCGTTTTAAAAGCTCATACGAGTACGGTGAAAGAGATTTGAGTTCTTTTGTGTTGTATAGTAAGCGAAAGCATCCAAATACTTTGTTTGCATTCATTTGAGTGTGAAACTACACCTAGGATGTTTACAAATACAAACAAAGTTCAACTCAAGCTTTTGAATGTATTTACGCGTTTTAAAAGCTCATACGAGTAGGCTGAAAGAGATTTGAGTTCTTTTGTGTTGTATATTAAGAGAAAGCATCCAAATACTTTGTTTGCATTCATTTGAGTGTGAAACTATACCTAGGATTTTTACAAGTACAAACAAACTTCAACTCAAGCTGTTGAATGAATTTTCGCGTTTTAGCAGCTCTTACGACTAGGGTGATAGAAATTGAGTTCTTTTCTGTTGTATATTAAGAGAAAGCATCCAAATACTTTGTTTGCATTCATTTGAGTGTGAAACTACACCTAGGATTTTTACAAGTGCAAACAAGCTTTAACTCAAGCTGTTGAATGAATTTTCGCGTTTTAACAGCTCTTACGACTAGGGTGATAGAAATTGAGTTCTTTTCTGTTGTATATTAAGAGAAAGCATCCAAATACTTTGTTTGCATTCATTTGAGTGTGAAACTACACCCTAGGATGTTTACAGTTACAAACAAGCTTCAACTCATGCTTTTGTATTCATTTACGCGTTTTAAAAGCTCAAACGAGTAGGGTGAAAGAGATTTGAGTTCTTTTGTGTTGTATAGTAAGAGAAAGCATCCAGATACTTTGTTTCCATTCATTTGAGTGTGAAACTACACCTAGAATGTTCACAAGTACAAACAAGCTTCAACTCAAGCTTTTGAATGCATTTACGCGTTTTAACAGCTCCTACGACTAGGGTGATAGAAATTGTGTGCTTTTGTGTTGTATATTAAGAGAAAGTATCCAAATACTTTGTCTGCATTCATTTGAGTTTGATATAACCCCAAGGATGTTTACAAGTACAAACAAGCTTCAACTCAAGCTTTTGAATGCATTTACGCGATTTAAAAGCTCTTACGACTAGGGTGATTGAATTTTAGTTCTTTTGTGTTGTATATTAAAAGAAAGATGCCAAATACTTTGTTTGCATTCATTTGAGTGTGAAAATATACCTAGGATGTTTACAGTTACAAACAAGCTTCAACTCAAGCTTTTGAATGCATTTACGCGTTTTAAAAGCTCATACGAATAGGGTGAAAGAGGTTTGAGTTCTTTTGTGTTGTATATTAAGAAAAAAGCATCCAAATACTTTGTTTCCATTCATTTAAGTGTGAAACTACACCTAGGATATTTACAAGTACAAGCAAGCTTCAACTAAAGCTTTTGAATGTATTTACTCGTTTAGAAAGCTCATACGAGTAGGGTGAAAGAGATTTGAGTTCTTTTGTGTTGTATATTAAGAGAAAGCATCCAAATACTTTGTTTGCATTCATTTGAGTGTGAAAATATACCTAGGATGTTTACAGTTACAAACAAGCTTCAAGTCATGCTTTTGAATGCATTTACGCGTTTTAAAAGCTCATACGAGTAGGGTGAAAGAGATTTGAGTTCTTTTGTGTTGTATATTAAGAGAAAGCATCCAAATACTTTGTTTGCATTCATTGGAGTGTGAAACTACATCAAGGATGTTTACAAGTACAAACAAGCTTCAACTCAAGCTTTTGAATGAATTTACGCGTTTTAACAGCTCTTACGACTAGGGTGATAGAAATTGAGTTCTTTTGTGTTGTATATTAAGAGAAAGCATCCAAATACTTTGTTTGCATTTATTTGAGTGTGAAACTACACCTAGGATGTTTACAGTTACAAACAAGTTTCAACTCATGCTTTTGAATGCATTTACGCGTTTTAAAAGCTCATACGACTAGGGTGAAAGACATTTGAGTTCTTTTGTGTTGTATATTAAGAGAAAGCATCCAAATACTTTGTTTGCATTCATTTGAGTGTGAAAATATACCTAGGATGTTTACAGTTACAAACAAGCTTCAACTCAAGCTTTTGAATGCATTTACGCGTTTTAAAAGCTCATACGAGTAGGATGAAAGAGGTTTGAGTTCTTTTGTGTTGTATATTAAGAAAAAAGCATCCAAATACTTTGTTTCCATTCATTTAAGTGTGAAACTACACGTAGGATGTTTACAAGTACAAACAAGCTTCAACTCAAGCTTTTGAATGTATTTACGCGTTTTAAAAGCTCATAAGAGTAGGGTGAAAGAGATTTGAGTTCTTTTGTGTTGTATACTAAGAGAAAGCAACCAAGTACTTTGTTTGCATTCATTTGAGTGTGAAACTACACCTAGGATGTTTACAAGTACAAACAAGCTTCAACTCAAGCTGTTGAATGAATTTACGCATTTTAACAGCTCTTACGACTAGGGTCATAGAAATTGAGTTCTTTTATGTTGTATATTAAGAGAAAGCATCCAAATACTTTGTTTGCATTCAATTGAGTGTGAAACTACACCTAGGATGTTTACAGTTACAAACAAGCTTCAACTCATGCTTTTGAATGCATTTACGCGTTTTAAAAGCTCATACGAGTAGGGTGAAAGAGATTTGAGTTCTTTTGTGTTGTATATTAAGAGAAAGCATCCAAATACTTTGTTTGCATTCATTTGAGTGTGAAAATATACCTAGGATGTTTACAGTTACAAACAAGCTTCAACTCAAGCTTTTGAACGCATTTACGCGTTTTAACAGCTCTTACGACTAGGGTGATAGAAATTGAGTTTTTTTGTGTTGTATATTAAGAGAAAATATCCAAATACTTTGTTTGCATTCATTTGAGTGCGAAATAACACCAGGGTTGTTTACAAGTACAAACAAGCTTCAACTCAAGCTTTTGAATGCATTTACGCGTTTTAACAGCTCTTACGACTAGGGTGATAGAAATTGAGTTCTGTTGTGTTGTATATTAAGAGAAAATTTCCAAATACTTTGTTTTCATTCATTTGAGTGTGAAATAACACCAGGGTTATTTACAAGTACGAACAAGCTTCAACTCAAGCTTTTGAATGCATTTACGCGTTTTAAAAGCTCATACGAGTAGGGTGAAAGAGATTTGATTTCTTTTGTGTTTTATATTAAGAGAAAGCACCTAAAAGTTTTGTTTGCATTCTTTTGAGTATGAAACTACACCAAGAATGTGTTAAATTACAAACAAGCTTCAAGTCAAGCTTTTGAATGCATTTACGCGTTTTAAAAGCTCATACGAGTAGGGTGAAAAAGATTTGAGTTCATTTCTGTTGTATATTAAGAGAAAGCATCCAAATACTTTGTTTGCATTCATTTGAGTGTGAAACTACACCGAGGATGTTTACAAGTACAAACAAGCTTCAACTCAAGCTTTTGAATGTATTTACGCGTTTTAAAAGCTCATACGAGTAGGGTGAAGGAGATTTGAGTTCTTTTGTGTTGTATATTTAGAGAAACATCCAAATACTTTGTTTGCATTTATTTGAGTGTGAAACTACACCTAGGATGTTTACAAGTACAAACAAGCTTCAACTCAAGCTGTTGAATGAATTTACGCGTTTTAACAGCTCTTACGACTAGGGTGATAGAAATTGAGTTCTTTTGTGTTGTATATTAAGAGAAAGCATCCAAATACTTTGTTTGCATTCATTTGAGTGTTAAACTACACCTAGGATGTTTACAGTTACAAACAAGCTTCAACTCATGCTTTTGTATTCATTTACGCGTTTTAAAAGCTCAAACGAGTAGGGTGAAAGAGATTTGAGTTCTTTTGTGTTGTATAGTAAGAGAAAGCATCCAAATACTTTGTTTCCATTCATTTGAGTGTGAAACTACACCTAGAATGTTCACAAGTACAAACAAGCTTCAACTCAAGCTTTTGAATGCATTTACGCGTTTTAACAGCTCCTACGACTAGGGTGATAGAAATTGTGTTCTTTTGTGTTGTATATTAAGAGAAAGTATCCAAATACTTTGTCTAAATTCATTTGAGTTTGAAATAACCCCAAGGATGTTTACAAGTACAAACAAGCTTCAACTCAAGCTTTTGAATGCATTTACGCGTTTTAAAAGCTCTTACGACTAGGGTGATTGAATTTTAGTTCTTTTGTGTTGTATATTAAAAGAAAGCTGCCAAATACTTTTTTTGCATTCATTTGAGTGTGAAAATATACCTAGGATGTTTACAGTTACAAACAAGCTTCAACTCAAGCTTTTGAATGCATTTACGCGTTTTAAAAGCTCATACGAGTAGGGTGAAAGAGGTTTGAGTTCTTTTGTGTTGTATATTAAGAAAAAAGCATCCAAATACTTTGTTTCCATTCATTTAAGTGTGAAACTACACCTAGGATGTTTACAAGTACAAACAAGCTTCAACTCAAGCTTTTGAATGTATTTACGCGTTTTAAAAGCTCATACGAGTAGGGTGAAAGAGATTTGAGTTCTTTTGTGTTGTATATTAAGAGAAAGCATCCAAATACTTTGTTTGCATTCATTTGAGTGTGAAAATAACCCTAGGATGTTTACAGTTACAAACAAGCTTCAAGTCATGCTTTTGAATGCATTTACGCGTTTTAAAAGCTCATACGAGTAGGGTGAAAGAGATTTGAGTTCTTTTGTGTTGTATATTAAGAGAAAGCATCCAAATACTTTGTTTGCATTCATTTGAGTGTGAAACTATACCAAGGATGTTTACAAGTACAAAGAAGCTTCAACTCAAGCTTTTGAATGAATTTACGCGTTTTAACAGCTCTTACGACTAGGGTGATAGAAATTGAGTTCCTTTGTGTTGTATATTAAGAGAAAGCATCCAAATACTTTGTTTGCATTCATTTGAGTGTGAAACTACACCTAGGATGTTTACAGTTACAAACAAGCTTCAACTCATGCTTTTGAATGCATTTACGCGTTTTAAAAGCTCATACGAGTAGGGTGAAAGACATTTGAGTTCTTTTGTGATGTATATTAAGAGAAAGCATCCAAATACTTTGTTTGCATTCATTTGAGTGTGAAAATATACCTAGGATGTTTACAGTTACAAACAAGCTTCAACTCATGCTTTTGAATGCATTTACGCGTTTTAAAAGCTCATACGAGTAGGGTGAAAGAGCTTTGAGTTCTTTTGTGTTGTATATTAAGAAAAAAGCATCCAAATACTTTGTTTCCATTCATTTGAGTGTGAAACTACACCTAGGATGTTTACAAGTACAAACAAGCTTCAACTCAAGCTTTTGAATGTACCTACGCGTTTTAAAAGCTCATACGAGTAGGGTGAAAGAGATTTGAGTTCTTTTGTGTTGTATACTAAGAGAAAGCATCCAAGTACTTTGTTTGCATTCATTTGAGTGTGCAACTACACCTTGGATGTTTACAAGTACAAACAAGCTTCAACTCAAGCTGTTGAATGAATCTACGCGTTTTAACAGCTCTTACGACTAGGGTTATAGAAATTAAGTTCTTTTGTGTTGTATATTAAGAAAAAGCATCCAAATACTTTGTTTGCATTCATTTGAATGTGTGAAAGTACACCTAGGATGTTTACAAGTACAAACAAGCTTCAACTCAAGCTGTTGAATGAATTTACGCGTTTTAACAGCTCTTACGACTAGGGTGATAGAAATTGAGTTCTTTTGTGTTGTATATTAAGAGAAAGCATCCAAATACTTTATTTGCATTCATTTGAATGTGTGAAAGTACACCTAGGATGTTTACAAGTACAAACAAGCTTCAACTCAAGCTTTTGAATGTATTTACGCGTTTTAAAAGCTCATACGAGTAGGGTGAAAGAGATTTGAGTTCTTTTGTGTTGTATATTAAGAGAAAGCATCCAAATACTTTGTTTGCATTCATTTGAGTGTGAAACTACATCTAGGATGTTTACAAGTACAAACAAGCTTCAACTCAAGCTGTTGAATGAATTTACGCGTTTCAAAAGCTCATACGAATAGGGTAAAAGAGATTTAAGTTCTTTTGTGTTGTATATTAAGAGAAAGCATCCAAATACTTTGTTTGCAATCATTTGAGTGTGAAACTACACCGAGGATGTTTACAAGTACAAAAAAGCTTCAACTCAAGCACCCAAATGTTTTATAGAAATTAAGTTCTTTTGTGTTGTATATTAAGAAAAAGCATCCAAATACTTTGTTTGCATTCATTTGAATGTGTGAAAGTACACCTAGGATGTTTACAAGTACAAACAAGCTTCAACTCAAGCTGTTGAATGAATTTACTTGTTTTAACAGCTCTTACGACTAGGGTGATAGAATTTTAGTTCTTTTGTGTTGTATATTAAGAGAAAGCACCCAAATGTTTTGTTTGCATTCATTTGAGTATGAAACTACTCCAAGAATGTTTTAAAGTACAAACAAGCTTCAACTCAAGCTTTTGAATGTATTTACGCATTTTAAAAGCTCATACGAGTAGGGTGAAGGAGATTTGAGTTCTTTTGTGTTGTATATTAAAAGAAAGCATCCAAATACTTTGTTTGCATTCATTTGAGTGTGAAACTACATCTAGGATGTTTACAAGTACAAACAAGCTTCAACTCAAGCTGTTGAATGAATTTTCGCGTTTTAACAGCTCTTGCGACTAGGGTGATAGAAATTGAGTTCTTTTGTGTTGTATATTAAGAGAAAGCATTCATATGCTTTGTTTGCATTCATTTGAGTGTGAAACTACACCTAGGATGTTTACAGTTACAAACAAGCTTCAACTCATGCTACTGAATTCATTTACGCGTTTTAAAAGCTCATACGAGTAGGGTGTAAGAGATTTGAGTTCTTTTGTGTTGTATAGTAAGAGAAAGCATCCAAATACTTTGTTTGCATTCATTTGAGTGTGAATTTACACCTAGGATATTTACAAGTATAAACAAGCTTCAACTCAACGTTTTGAATATATTTACGCGTTTTAAAAGCTCATACGAGTAGGGTGAAAGAGATTTGAGTTCTTTTGTGTTGTATATTAAGAGAAAGCATCCACATACTTTGTTTGCATTCATTTGAGTGTGAAACTACACCTAGGATGTTTACAAGTACAAACAAGCTTCAACTCAAGCTGTTGAATGAATTTACGCGTTTCAATAGCTCTTACGACTAGGGTGATCGAAATTGAGTTCTTGTGTGTTGTATATTAAGAGAAAGCATCCAAATACTTTGTCTGCATTCATTTGAGTGTGAAACTACATCTAGGATGTTTACAAGTACAAACAAGCTTCAACTCAAGCTTTTGAATGAATTTACGCGTTTTAAAAGCTCATACGAGTAGGGTGAAAGAGATTTGAGTTCTTTTGTGTTGTATATTAAGAGAAAGCATCCAAATACTTTGTTTGCATTCATTTGAGTGTGAAACTACACCTAGGATGTTTACAAGTACAAACAAGCTTCAACTCAAGCTGTTGAAAGAATTTACGCGTTTTAACAGCTCTTACGACTAGGGTGATAGAAATTGAGTTCTTTTATGTTGTATATTAAGAGAAAGCATTCAAATACTTTGTTTGCATTCATTTGAGTGTGAAACTATACCTAGGATGGTTACAGTTACAAACAAGCTTCAACTCATGCTTTTGAATTCATTTACGCGTTTTAAAAGCTTATACGAGTAGGGTGTAAGAGATTTGAGTTCTTTTCTGTTGTATAGTAAGAGAAAGCATCCAAATACTTTGTTTGCATTCATTTGAGTGTGAAACTACACCTAGGATGTTTACAAGTGCAAACAAGCTTCAACTCAAGCTTTTGAATATATTTATGCGTTTTAAAAGCTCATACGAGTAGGGTGAAAGAGATTTGAATTCTTTTTTGTTGTATATTAAGAGAAAGCATCCAAATACTTTGTTTGCATTCATTTGAGTGTGAAACTACACCTAGGATGTTTACAAGTATAAACAAGCTTCAACTCAAGCTGTTGAATGAATTTACGCGTTTTAACAGCTCTTACGACTAGGGTGATAGAAATTGAGTTCTTGTGTGTTGTATATTAAGAGAAAGCATCCAAATACTTTGTTTGCATTCATTTGAGTGTGAAACTACATCTAGGATGTTTACAAGTACAAACAAGCTTCAACTCAAGCTTTTGAATGAATTTACGAGTTTTAAAAGCTCAAACGAGTAGGGTGAAAGAGATTTGAGTTCTTTTGTGTTGTATATTAAGAGAAAGTATCCAAATAATTTTTTTGCATTCATTTGAGTGTGAAACTACACCTAGGATGTTTACAAGTACAAAAAAGCTTCAACTCAAGCTTTTGAATGTATTTACGCGTTTTAAAAGCTCATACGAGTAGGGTGAAAGAGATTTGAGTTCTTTTGTGTTGTATATTAAGAGAAAGCATCAAAATACTTTGTTTGCCTTTATTTGAGTGTGAAACTACATCTAGGATGTTTACAAGTACAAACAAGCTTCAACTCAAGCTTTTGAATGAATTCACGCGTTTTTACAGCTCTTACGACTAGGGTGATAGAAATTGAGTTCTTTTGTGTTGTATATTAAGAGAAAGCATCCAAATATTTTGTTTGCATTCATTTGAATGTGTGAAAGTACACCTAGGTTGTTTACAAGTACAAACAAGCTTCAACTCAAGCTCTTGAATGAATTTACGCGTTTTAACAGCTCTTACGACTAGGGTGATAGAAATTGAGTTCTTTTGTGTTGTATATTAAGAGAAACCATCCAAATACTTTGTTTGCATTCATTTGAGTGTGAAACTACACCTAGGATGTTTACAAGTACAAAAAAGCTTCAACTCAAGCTTTTGAATGTATTTACGCGTTTTAAAAGCTCATACGAGTAGGGTGAAAGAGGTTTGAGTTCTTTTGTGTTGTATATTAAGAAAAAGCATCCAAATACTTTGTTTGCATTCATTTGAATGTGTGAAAGTACACCTAGGATGTTTACAAGTACAACCAAGCTTCAACTCAAGCTCTTGAATGAATTTACGCGTTTTAACAGCTCTTACGGTTAGGGTGATAGAAATTGAGTTCTTTTGTGTTGTATATTAATAGAAAGTATTCAAATACTTTGTTTGCATTCATTTGAGTGTGAAACTACACCTAGGATGTTTACAGTTACAAACAAGCTTCAACTCATGCTTTTGAATTCATTTACGCGTTTTAAAAGCTCATACGAGTACGGTGTAAGAGATTTGAGTTCTTTTGTGTTGTACAATAAGAGAAAGCATCCAAATACTTTGTTTGCATTCATTTGAGTGTGAAACTACACCTAGGATGTTTACAAGTACAAACAAGCTTCAACTCATGCTTTTGAATATATTTACGCGTTTTAACAGCTCTTGCGACTAGGGTGATAGAAATTGAGTTATTTTGTGTTGTATGTTAAGAGAAAGCATCCAAATCCTTTGTTTGCATTCATTTGAGTGTGAAAATATACCTAGGATGTTTACAGTTACAAACAAGCTTCAACTCATGCTTTTGAATGCATTTACGCGTTTTAAAAGCTCATACGAGTAGGGTGAAAGAGGTTTGAGTTCTTTTGTGTTGTATATTAAGAAAAAGCATCCAAATACTTTGTTTGCATTCATTTGAATGTGTGAAAGTACACCTAGGATGTTTACAAGTACAAACAAGCTTCAACTCAAGCTCTTGAATGAATTTACGCGTTTTAACAGCTCTTACGACTAGGGTGATAGAAATTGAGTTCTTTTGTGTTGTATATTAAGAGAAACCATCCAAATACTTTGTTTGCATTCATTTGAGTGTGAAACTACACCTAGGATGTTTACAAGTACAAAAAAGCTTCAACTCAAGCTTTTGAATGTATTTACGCGTTTTAAAAGCTCATACGAGTAGGGTGAAAGAGATTTGAGTTCTTTTGTGTTGTATATTAAGAGAAAGCATCCAAATACTTTGTTTGCATTCATTTGAGTGTGAAACTACATCTAGGATGTTTACAAGTACAAACAAGCTTCAACTCAAGCTGTGGAATGAATTTACGCGTTTTAAAAGCTCATACGAATAGGGTGAAAGAGATTTGAGTTCTTTTGTGTTGTATATTAAGAGAAAGCATCCAAATACTTTGTTTGCATTCATTTGAGTGTGAAACTACACCTAGGATGTTCACAAGTACAAACAAGCTTTAACTCAAGCTGTTGAATGAATTTACGCGTTTTAACAACTCTTACGACTAGGGTGATAGAAATTGAATTCTTTTGTGTTGTATATTAAAACAAAGTGATGTGAAATAAGTAACAAAACGGAAATTAACCTTTGATAGTATCACACAAAGGGATCTTGTTCAAGAATCACTCAAGAACAACTCACAAATCACTCGTAAGGGTTTCAACCTGAATCACTCAGTTTGAGGGGTAAATACTCACGTATTCAATAATTAATTATCAAAGCACGAGTTTACAATAGCAAAGCTCTCCCCTATTTATAAACAAAGAAATCTAAAGCTATTCGGAATCCTAATCCTAGTCCGAATAGGAAACTAACTACGAAACTGACTACAATTGTAAAACGGACTAACTAACAGCTTTTCTAATTCCTAATGGACTCCTAATGCTACTAATAATCAGAATACTACTTTCCTAAACATATTCTAACTAATTAAGGGAATACTAAACGAAATCGAACTAAACAACTGATTACCTAGCGCCCAAGGCTCAAAACCGTGGGAACAGCTTTCCACTGTAAATTAAATCGCCTTTTAAACCCTGTTACGTTTCGAATATGAGAAAACTCAAAAGATAGGAGTTTTAGATCTCTTTTCCAGCTTTCTACAGAACTTTGAATCACCACGATCCCATGTCGTATGAGTGAGTTTTGATCAAAATACGAACCAGTGTAGAAGCTGTCAAAATTACGGGAATCCTTATAACGAATGAGATCATATAATAAGAGCTTTAATCCCGATCTTGTGTGTAAACTCCATGTAATTATCTATGTAGGAGTCAATTTAATGCATAACCACCAAAGAAACTCGATGTAAACAAGAATAGATGTTCTCTTGCTAATTCCTTGGTTGTTCTGTTTACTTTGCACACTTGCTCCCGCATCACAAAGCATCCAAATACTTTGTTTGCATTCATTTGAGTGTGAAACTACACCTAGGATGTTTACAGTTACAAACAAGTGTCAACTCATGCTTTTGAATTCATTTACGCGTTTTAAAAGCTCATACGAGTAGGGTGAAATAGATTTGAGTTCTTTTGTGTTGTATAGTAAGAGAAAGCGTCCAAATACTTTGTTTGCATTCATTTGAGTGTGAAACTACACCTAGGATGTTTACAAGTACAAACAAACTTCAACTCAAGCTTTTGAATGTATTTACGCGTTTTAAAAGCTCATACGAGTAGGGGTGAAAGAGATTTGAGTTCTTTTGTGTTGTATATTAAGAGAAAGTATCCAAATACTTTTTTTGCATTCATTTGAGTGTGAAACTATACCTAGGATGTTTACAGTTACAAACAAGCTTCAACTCAAGCTTTTGAATGCATTAACGCGTTTTAAAAGCTCATACGAGTAGGGTGAAAGAGATTTGAGTTCTTTTGTGTTGTAAATTAAGAGAAAGCATCCAAATACTTTGTTTCCATTCATTTGAGTGTGAAACTACACCTAGGATGTTTGCAAGTACAAACAAGCTTCAACTCAAGCTTTTGAATGTACTTACGCGTTTTAAAAGCTCATACGAGTAGGGTGAAAGAGATTTGAGTTCTTTTGCGTTGTATACTAAGAGAAAGCATCCAAGTACTTTGTTTGCATTCATTTGAGTGTGCAACTACATCTAGGATGTTTACAAGTACAAACAAGTTTCAACTTAAGCTGTTGAATGAATCTACGCGTTTTAACAGCTCTTACGACTAGGGTTATAGAAATTGAGTTCTTTTGTGTTGTATATTAAGAAAAAGCATCGAAATACTTTGTTTGCATTCATTTGAATGTGTGAAAGTACACCTAGGATGTTTGCAAGTACAAACATGCTTCATCTCAAGCTCTTGAATGAATTTACGCGTTTTAACAGCTCTTACGACTAGGGTGATAGAAATTGAGTTCTTTTGTGTTGTATATTAAGAGAAAATATCCAAATACTTTGTTTGCATTCATTTGAGTATGAAATAACACCAGGGTTGTTTACAAGTAAAAACAAGCTTCAACTCAAGCTTTTGAATGCATTTACGCGTTTTAAAAGGTCATACGTGTAGGGTGAAAGAGATTTGAGTTCTTTTGTGTTGTATATCAAGAGAAAGAATCAAAATACTTTGTTTGCATTCATTTGAGTGTGAAACTACATCTAGGATGTTTACAGGTACAAATAAGCTTCAACTCAAGCTGTTGAATGAGTTTACGCGTTTCAAAAGCTCATACGAATAGGGGGAAAGATATTTGAGTTCTTTTGTGTTGTAAATTAAGAGAAAGCATCCAAATACTTTGTTTCCATTCATTTGAGTGTGAAACTACACCTAGAATGTTTACAAGTACAAACAAGCTTCAACTCAAGCTTTTGAATGCATTTATGCGTTTTAACAGCTCCTACGACTAGGGTGATAGAAATTGTGTTCTTTTGTGTTGTATATTAAGAGAAAGTGTCCAAATACTTTGTCTGCATTCATTTGAGTTTGAAATAACACCAGGGATGTTTACAAGTACAAACAAACTTCAACTCATGCTTTTGAATGCATTTACGCGTTTTAAAAGCTCATACGAGGAGGGTGAAAGATATTTGAGTTCTTCTGTGTTGTATACTAAGAGAAAGCATCCAAATACTTTGTTTGCATTCATTTGAGTGTGAAACTACACCTAGGATGTTTACAAGTACAAACAAGCTTCAACTCAAGCTGGTGAATGAATCTACACGTTTTAACAGCTCTTACGACTAGGGTTATAGAAATTGAGTTCTTTTGTGCTGTATATTAAGAGAAAGAATCCAAATACTTTGTTTTCATTCATTTGAGTGTGAAACTACACCTGGGATGTTTACAAGTACAAACAAGTTTCAACTCAAGCCTTTGAATGTATTTAAGTGTTTTAAAAGCTCATACGAGTAGGGTGAAAGAGATTTGAGTTCTTTTGTGTTGTATATTAAGAGAAAGCATCCAAATACTTTGCTTGCATTCATTTGAGTGTGAAACTACACCTAGGATGTTTACAAGTACAAATAAGCTTCAACTCAAGCTGTTGAATGAATTTATGCGTTTTAACAGCTCTTACGACAAGGGTGATAGAAATTGAGTTCTTTTGTGTTGTATATTAAGAGAAAGCATCCAAATACTTTGTTTGCATTCATTTGAGTGTGAAACTACACCTAGGATATTTACAGTTACAAACAAGCTTCAACTCATGCTTTTGAATTCATTTACGCGTTTTAAAAGCTCACACGAGTAGGGTGAAAGAGATTTGAGTTTTTTTGTGATGTATAGTAAGAGAAAGCATCCAAATACTTTGTTTGCATTCATTTGAGTGTGAAACTACACCTAGGATGTTTACAAGTACAAACAAAGTTCAACTCAAGCTTTTGAATGTATTTACGCGTTTTAAAAGCTCATACGAGTAGGGTGAAAGAGATTTGAGTTCTTTTGTGTTGTATATTAAGAGAAAGCATCCAAATACTTTGTTTGCATTCATTTGAGTGTGAAACTACACCTAGGATGTTTACAAGTACAAACAAGCTTCAACTCATGCTTTTGAATGTATTTACGCGTTTTAAAAGCTCATACGAATAGGGTGAAAGAGATTTGAGTGCTTTTGTGTTGTAAATTAAGAGAAAGCATCCAAATGCTTTGTTTCCATTCATTTGAGGGTGAAACTACACCTAGAATGTTTACAAGTACAATCAAGCTTCAACTCAAGCTTTTGAATGCATTTACGCGTTTTAACAGCTCCTACGACTAGGGTGATAGAAATTGTGTTCTTTTGTGTTGTATATTAAGAGAAAGTATCCAAATACTTTGTCTTTATTCATTTGAGTTTGAAATAACACCAGGGTTGTTTACAAGTACAAACAAGCTTCAACTCAACCTTTTGAATGCATTTACGCGTTTTAACAGCTCTTACGACTAGGGTGACAGAATTTTAGTTCTTTTGTGTTTTATATTAAGAGAAAGCACCCAAATGTTTTGTTTTCATTCATTTGAGTATGAAACTACTCCAAGAATGTTTTAAATTACAAACAAGCTTCAACTCAAGCTTTTGAATGTATTTACGCATTTTAAAAGCTCATACGAGTATGCTGAAAGAGATTTGAGTTCTTTTGTGTTGTATATTAAGAGAAAGCATCCAAATACTTTGTTTGCATTCATTTGAGTGTGAAACTATACCTAGGATGTTTACAAGTACAAACAAGCTTCAACTCAAGCTGTTGAATGAATTTACGCGTTTTAAATGCTCACACGAGTAGGGTGAAAGAGATTTGAGTTCTTTTGTGTTGTATATTAAGAGAAAGCATCCAAATACTTTGTTTGCATTCATTTGAGTGTGAAACTACACCTAGGATGTTTACAGTTACAAACAAGCTTCAACTCATGCTTTTGAATTCATTTACGCGTTTTAAAAGCTCATACGAGTAGGGTGAAAGAGATTTGAGTTCTTTTGTGTTGTATAGTAAGAGAAAGCATCCAAATACTTTGTTTGCATTCATTTGAGTGTGAAACTACACCTAGGATGTTTACAAGTACAAACAAAGTTCAACTCAAACTTTTGAATGCATTTACGCGTTTTAAAAGCTCATACGAGTAGGGTGAAAGAGATTTGAGTTCTTTTGTGTTGTATATTAAGAGAAAGCATCCAAATACTTTTTTTGCATTCATTTGAGTGTGAAACTACACCTAGGATGTTTACAAGTACAAACAAGCTTCAACTCATGCTTTTGAATGTATTTACGCGTTTTAAAAGCTCATACGAATAGGGTGAAAGAGATTTGAGTTCTTTTGTGTTGTAAATTAAGAGAAAGCATCCAAATACTTTGTTTCCATTCATTTGAGGGTGAAACTACACCTAGAATGTTTACAAGTACAAACAAGCTTCAACTCAAGCTTTTGAATGCATTTACGCGTTTTAACAGCTCCTACGACTAGGGTGATAGAAATTGCGTTCTTTTGTGTTGTATGTTAAGAGAAACTATCCAAATACTTTGTCTGCATTCATTTGAATGCATTTACGCGTTTTAAAAGCTCTTACGACTAGGGTGATAGAATTTTAGTTCTTTAGTGTTGTTTATTTAAAAGAAAGCACCCAAATGTTTTGTTTGCATTCATTTGAGTATGAAACTACTCCAAGAATGTTTTAAAGTACAAACAAGCTTCAACTCAAGCTTTTGAATGCATTTACGTGTTTTAAAAGCTCATACGAGTAGGGTGAAAGAGATTTGAGTTCTTCTGTGTTGTATACTAAGAGAAAGCATCCAAATACTTTGTTTGCATTCATTTGAGTGTGAAACTACACCTAGAATGTTCACAAGTACAAACAAGCTTCAATTCAAGCTTTTGAATGCATTTACGCGTTTTAACAGCTCCTACGACTAGGGTGATAGAAATTGTGTTCTTCTGTGTTGTATACTAAGAGAAAGCATCCAAATACTTTGTTTGCATTCATTTGAGTGTGAAACTACACCTAGAATGTTCACAAGTACAAACAAGCTTCAACTCAAGCTTTTGAATGCATTTACGCGTTTTAAAAGCTCATACGAGGAGGGTGAAAGAGATTTAAATACTTTGTTTGCATTCATTTGAGTGTGAAACTACACCTAGGATGTTTACAAGTACAAACAAGCTTCAACTGAAGCTGTTGAATGAATCTACACGTTTTAACAGCTCTTACGACTAGGGTTATAGAAAGTGAGTTCTTTTGTGTTGTATATTAAGAAAAAGCATCGAAATACTTTGTTTGCATTCATTTGAATGTGTGAAACTACACCTAGGATGTTTACAAGTACAAACAAGCTTCAACTCAAGCTGTTGAATGAATTTACGCGTTTTAACAGCTCTTACGACTAGGGTGATAGAAATTGAGTTCTTTTGTGTTGTATATTAAGAGAAAGAATCCAAATACTTTGTTTTCATTCATTTAAGTGTGAAACTACACCTGGGATGTTTACAAGTACAAACAAGTTTCAACTCAAGCCTTTGAATGTATTTACGCGTTTTAAAAGCTCATACGAGTAGAGTGAAAGAGATTTGAGTTCTTTTGTGTTGTATGTTAAGAGAAAGCATCCAAATACTTTGTTTGCATTCATTTGAGTGTGAAACTACACCTAGGATGTTTACAAGTACAAACAAGCTTCAACTCAAGCTGTTGAATGAATTTACGCGTTTTAACAGCTCTTACGACTAGGGTGATAGAAATTGAGTTCTTTTGTGTTGTATATTAAGAGAAAGCATCCAAATACTTTGTTTGCATTCATTTGAGTGTGAAACTACACCTAGCATGTTTACAGTTACAAACAAGCTTCAACTCAAGCTTTTGAATGCATTTAAGCGTTTTAAAAGCTCATACGACGAGGGTGAAAGAGATTTGAGTTCTTCTGTGTTGTATACTAAGAGAAAGCATCCAAATACTTTGTTTGCATTCATTTGAGTGTGAAACTACACCTAGGATGTTTACAAGTACAAACAAGCTTAAACTCAAGCTGTTGAATGAATCTACACGTTTTAACAGCTCTTACGACTAGGGTTATAGAAATTGAGTTCTTTTCTGTTGTATATTAAGAGAAAGCATCCAAATACTTTGTTTGCATTCATTTGAGTGTGAAACTACACCTAGGATGTTTACAGTTGCAAACAAGCTTCAACTCATGCTTTTGAATTCATTTACGCGTTTTAAAAGCTCATACGAGTAGGGTGAAAGAGATTTGAGTTCTTTTGTGTTGTATAGTAAGCGAAAGCATCCAAATACTTTGTTTGCATTCATTTGAGTGTGAAACTACACCTAGGATGTTTACAAGTACAAACAAAGTTCAACTCAAGCTTTTGAATGTATTTACGCGTTTTAAAAGCTCATACGAGTAGGCTGAAAGAGATTTGAGTTCTTTTGTGTTGTATATTAAGAGAAAGCATCCAAATACTTTGTTTGCATTCATTTGAGTGTGAAACTACACCTAGGATTTTTACAAGTACAAACAAGCTTCAACTCAAGCTGTTGAATGAATTTTCGCGTTTTAACAGCTCTTACGACTAGGGTGATAGAAATTGAGTTCTTTTCTGTTGTATATTAAGAGAAAGCATCCAAATACTTTGTTTGCATTCATTTGAGTGTGAAACTACACCTAGGATTTTTACAAGTGCAAACAAGCTTTAACTCAAGCTGTTGAATGAATTTTCGCGTTTTGACAGCTCTTACGACTAGGGTGATAGAAATTGAGTTCTTTTCTGTTGTATATTAAGAGAAAGCATCCAAATACTTTGTTTGCATTCATTTGAGTGTGAAACTACACCTAGGATGTTTACAGTTACAAACAAGCTTCAACTCATGCTTTTGTATTCATTTACGCGTTTTAAAAGCTCAAACGAGTAGGGTGAAAGAGATTTGAGTTCTTTTGTGTTGTATAGTAAGAGAAAGCATCCAAATACTTTGTTTCCATTCATTTGAGTGTGAAACTACACCTAGAATGTTCACAGTTACAAACAAGCTTCAACTCAAGCTTTTGAATGCATTTACGCGTTTTAAAAGCTCATACGACGAGGGTGAAAGAGATTTGAGTTCTTCTGTGTTGTATACTAAGAGAAAGCATCCAAATACTTTGTTTGCATTCATTTGAGTGTGAAACTACACCTAGCATGTTTACAGTTACAAACAAGCTTCAACTCAAGCTTTTGAATGCATTTACGCGTTTTAAAAGCTCATACGACGAGGGTGAAAGAGATTTGAGTTCATCTGTGTTGTATACTAAGAGAAAGCATCCAAATACTTTGTTTGCATTCATTTGAGTGTGAAACTACACCTAGGATGTTTACAAGTACAAACAAGCTTAAACTCAAGCTGTTGAATGAATCTACACGTTTTAACAGCTCTTACGACTAGGGTTATAGAAATTGAGTTCTTTTCTGTTGTATATTAAGAGAAAGCATCCAAATACTTTGTTTGCATTCATTTGAGTGTGAAACTACACCTAGGATGTTTACAGTTGCAAACAAGCTTCAACTCATGCTTTTGAATTCATTTACGCGTTTTAAAAGCTCATACGAGTAGGGTGAAAGAGATTTGAGTTCTTTTGTGTTGTATAGTAAGCGAAAGCATCCAAATACTTTGTTTGCATTCATTTGAGTGTGAAACTACACCTAGGATGTTTACAAGTACAAACAAAGTTCAACTCAAGCTTTTGAATGTATTTACGCGTTTTAAAAGCTCATACGAGTAGGCTGAAAGAGATTTGAGTTCTTTTGTGTTGTATATTAAGAGAAAGCATCCAAATACTTTGTTTGCATTCATTTGAGTGTGAAAATATACCTAGGATGTTTACAGTTACAAACAAGCTTCAAGTCATGCTTTTGAATGCATTTACGCGTTTTAAAAGCTCATACGAGTAGGGTGAAAGAGATTTGAGTTCTTTTGTGTTGTATATTAAGAGAAAGCATCCAAATACTTTGTTTGCATTCATTGGAGTGTGAAACTAAATCAAGGATGTTTACAAGTACAAACAAGCTTCAACTCAAGCTTTTGAATGAATTTACGCGTTTTAACAGCTCTTACGACAAGGGTGATAGAGATTGAGTTCTTTTGTGTTGTATATTAAGAGAAAGCATCCAAATACTTTGTTTGCATTCATTTGAGTGTGAAACTACACCTAGGATGTTTACAGTTACAAACAAGCTTCAACTCATGCTTTTGAATGCATTTACGCGTTTTAAAAGCTCATACGAGTAGGGTGAAAGACATTTGAGTTCTTTTGTGTTGTATATTAAGAGAAAGCATCCAAATACTTTGTTTGCATTCATTTGAGTGTGAAAATATACCTAGGATGTTTACAGTTACAAACAAGCTTCAACTCAAGCTTTTGAAGGCATTTACGCGTTTTAAAAGCTCATACGAGTAGGATGAAAGAGGTTTGAGTTCTTTTGTGTTGTATATTAAGAAAAAAGCATCCAAATACTTTGTTTCCATTCATTTAAGTGTTAAACTACACCTAGGATGTTTACAAGTACAAACAAGCTTCAACTCAAGCTTTTGAATGTATTTACGCGTTTTAAAAGCTCATAAGAGTAGGGTGAAAGAGATTTGAGTTCTTTTGTGTTGTATACTAAGAGAAAGCAACCAAGTACTTTGTTTGCATTCATTTGAGTGTGAAACTACACCTAGGATGTTTACAAGTACAAACAAGCTTCAACTCAAGCTGTTGAATGAATTTACGCATTTTAACAGCTCTTACGACTAGGGTCATAGAAATTGAGTTCTTTTGTGTTGTATATTAAGTGAAAGCATCCAAATACTTTGTTTGCATTCAATTGAGTGTGAAACTACACCTAGGATGTTTACAGTTACAAACAAGCTTCAACTCATGCTTTTGAATGCATTTACGCGTTTTAAAAGCTCATACGAGTAGGGTGAAAGAGATTTGAGTTCTTTTGTGTTGTATATTAAGAGAAAGCATCCAAATACTTTGTTTGCATTCATTTGAGTTTGAAAATATACCTAGGATGTTTACAGTTACAAACAAGCTTCAACTCAAGCTTTTGAACGCATTTACGCGTTTTAACAGCTCTTACGACTAGGGTGATAGAAATTGAGTTTTTTTGTGTTGTATATTAAGAGAAAATATCCAAATACTTTGTTTGCATTCATTTAAGTGCGAAATAACACCAGGGTTGTTTACAAGTACAAACAAGCTTCAACTCAAGCTTTTGAATGCATTTAAGCGTTTTAACAGCTCTTACGACTAGGGTGATAGAAATTGAGTTCTGTTGTGTTGTATATTCAGAGAAAATTTCCAAATACTTTGTTTTCATTCATTTGAGTGTGAAATAACACCAGGGTTGTTTACAAGTACGAACAAGCTTCAACTCAAGCTTTTGAATGCATTTACGCGTTTTAAAAGCTCATACGAGTAGGGTGAAAGAGATTTGATTTCTTTTGTGTTTTATATTAAGAGAAAGCACCCAAAAGTTTTGTTTGCATTCTTTTGAGTATGAAACTACACCAAGAATGTGTTAAATTACAAACAAGCTTCAAGTCAAGCTTTTGAATGCATTTACGCGTTTTAAAAGCTCATACGAGTAGGGTGAAAAAGATTTGAGTTCATTTGTGTTGTATGTTAAGAGAAAGCATCCAAATACTTTGTTTGCATTCATTTGAGTGTGAAACTACACCGAGGATGTTTACAAGTACAAACAAGCTTCAACTCAAGCTTTTGAATGTATTTACGCGTTTTAAAAGCTCATACGAGTAGGGTGAAGGAGATTTGAGTTCTTTTGTGTTGTATATTTAGGGAAAGCATCCAAATACTTTGTTTGCATTTATTTGAGTGTGAAACTACACCGAGGATGTTTACAAGTACAAACAAGCTTCAACTCAAGCTGTTGAATGAATTTACGCGTTTTAACAGCTCTTACGACTAGGGTGATAGAAATTGAGTTCTTTTGTGTTGTATATTAAGAGAAAGCATCCAAATACTTTGTTTGCATTCATTTGAGTGTTAAACTACACCTAGGATGTTTACAGTTACAAACAAGCTTCAACTCATGCTTTTGTATTCATTTACGCGTTTTAAAAGCTCAAACGAGTAGGGTGAAAGAGATTTGAGTTCTTTTGTGTTGTATAGTAAGAGAAAGCATCCAAATACTTTGTTTCCATTCATTTGAGTGTGAAACTACACCTAGAATGTTCACTAGTACAAACAAGCTTCAACTCAAGCTTTTGAATGCATTTACGCGTTTTAACAGCTCCTACGACTAGGGTGATAGAAATTGTGTTTCTTTTGTGTTGTATATTAAGAGAAAGTATCCAAATACTTTGTCTGCATTCATTTGAGTTTGAAATAACCCCAAGGATGTTTACAAGTACAAACAAGCTTCAACTCAAGCTTTTGAATGCATTTACGTGTTTTAAAAGCTCTTACGACTAGGGTGATTGAATTTTAGTTCTTTTGTGTTGTATATTAAAAGAAAGCTGCCAAATACTTTGTTTGCATTCATTTGAGTGTGAAAATATACCTAGGATGTTTACAGTTACAAACAAGCTTCAACTCAAGCTTTTGAATGCATTTACGCGTTTTAAAAGCTCATACGAGTTGGGTGAAAGAGGTTTGAGTTCTTTTGTGTTGTATATTAAGAAAAAGCATCCAAATACTTTGTTTCCATTCATTTAAGTGTGAAACTACACCTAGGATGTTTACAAGTACAAACAAGTTTCAACTCAAGCTTTTGAATGTATTTACGCGTTTTAAAAGCTCATACGAGTAGGGTGAAAGAGATTTGAGTT
Organism: Tetragonia tetragonoides; assembly: GCA_038025085.1. Taxonomy (NCBI): domain Eukaryota; kingdom Viridiplantae; phylum Streptophyta; class Magnoliopsida; order Caryophyllales; family Aizoaceae; genus Tetragonia; species Tetragonia tetragonoides. The sequence continues at coordinate 22,990,849 of CM076141.1, forward strand.
CTTTTGTGTTGTATATTAAGGGAAAGCATCCAAATACTTTGTTTACATTCATTTGAGTGTGAAAATAACCCTAGGATGTTTACAGTTACAAACAAGCTTCAAGTCGTGCTTTTGAATGCATTTACGCGTTTTAAAAGCTCATACGAGTAGGGTGAAAGAGATTTGAGTTCTTTTGTGTTGTATATTAAGAGAAACTACACCGAGGATGTTTACAAGTACAAAAAAGCTTCAACTCAAGCACCCAAATGTTTTATAGAAATTAAGTTCTTTTGTGTTGTACATTAAGAAAAAGCATCCAAATACTTTGTTTGCATTCATTTGAATGTGTGAAAGTACACCTAGGATGTTTACAAGTACAAACAAGCTTCAACTCAAGCTGTTGAATGAATTTACTTGTTTTAACAGCTCTTACGACTAGGGTAATAGAATTTTAGTTCTTTTGTGTTGTATATTAAGAGAAAGCACCCAAATGTTTTGTTTGCATTCATTTGAGTATGAAACTACTCCAAGAATGTTTTAAAGTACAAACAAGCTTCAACTCAAGCTTTTGAATGTATTTACGCGTTTTAAAAGCTCATTCGAGTAGGGTGAAGGAGATTTGAGTTCTATTGTGTTGTATATTAAGAGAAAGCATCCACATACTTTGTTTGCATTCATTTGAGTGTGAAACTACATCTAGGATGTTTACAAGTACAAACAAGCTTCAACTCAAGCTGTTGAATGAATTTTCGCGTTTTAACAGCTCTTGCGACTAGGGTGATAGAAATTTAGTTCTTTTGTGTTGTATATTAAGAGAAAGCATTCATATGCTTTGTTTGCATTCATTTGAGTGTGAAACTACACCTAGGATGTTTACAGTTACAAACAAGCTTCAACTCATGCTTTTGAATTCATTTACGCGTTTTAAAAGCTCATACGAGTAGGGTGTAAGAGATTTGAGTTCTTTTGTGTTGTATAGTAAGAGAAAGCATCCAAATACTTTGTTTGCATTCATTTGAGTGTGAATTTACACCTAGGATGTTTACAAGTACAAACAAGCTTCAACTCAACGTTTTGAATATATTTACGCGTTTTAAAAGCTCATACGAGTAGGGTGAAAGAGATTTGAGTTCTTTTGTGTTGTATATTAAGAGAAAGCATCCAAATACTTTGTTTGCATTCATTTGAGTGTGAAACTACACCTAGGATGTTTACAAGTACAAACAAGCTTCAACTCAAGCTGTTGAATGAATTTACGCGTTTCAATAGCTCTTACGACTAGGGTGATCGAAATTGAGTTCTTGTGTGTTGTATATTAAGAGAAAGCATCCAAATACTTTGTCTGCATTCATTTGAGTGTGAAACTACATCTAGGATGTTTACAAGTACAAACAAGCTTCAACTCAAGCTTTTGAATGAATTTACGCGTTTTAAAAGCTCATACGAGTAGGGTGAAAGAGATTTGAGTTCTTTTGTGTTGTATATTAAGAGAAAGCATCCAAATACTTTGTTTGCATTCATTTGAGTGTGAAACTACACCTAGGATGTTTACAAGTACAAACAAGCTTCAACTCAAGCTGTTGAATGAATTTACGCGTTTTAACAGCTCTTACGACTAGGGTGATAGAAATTGAGTTCTTTTATGTTGTATATTAAGAGAAAGCATTCAAATACTTTGTTTGCATTCATTTGAGTGTGAAACTACACCTAGGATGTTTACAGTTACAAACAAGCTTCAACTCATGCTTTTGAATTCATTTACGCGTTTTAAAAGCTTATACGAGTAGGGTGTAAGAGATTTGAGTTCTTTTGTGTTGTATAGTAAGAGAAAGCATCCAAATACTTTGTTTGCATTCATTTGAGTGTGAAACTACACCTAGGATGTTTACAAGTGCAAACAAGCTTCAACTCAAGCTTTTGAATATATTTACGCGTTTTAAAAGCTCATACGAGTAGGGTGAAAGAGATTTGAGTTCTTTTTTGTTGTATATTAAGAGAAAGCATCCAAATACTTTGTTTGCATTCATTTGAGTGTGAAACTACACCTAGGATGTTTACAAGTACAAACAAGCTTCAACTCAAGCTGTTGAATGAATTTACGCGTTTTAACAGCTCTTACGACTAGGGGGATAGAAATTGAGTTCTTGTGTGTTGTATATTAAGAGAAAGCATCCAAATACTTTGTTTGCATTCATTTGAGTGTGAAACTACATCTAGGATGTTTACAAGTACAAACAAGCTTCAACTCAAGCTTTTGAATGAATTTACGAGTTTTAAAAGCTCAAACGAGTAGGGTGAAAGAGATTTGAGTTCTTTTGTGTTGTATATTAAGAGAAAGTATCCAAATACTTTGTTTGCATTCATTTGAGTGTGAAACTACACCTAGGATGTTTACAAGTACAAAAAAGCTTCAACTCAAGCTTTTGAATGTATTTACGCGTTTTAAAAGCTCATACGAGTAGGGTGAAAGAGATTTGAGTTCTTTTGTTTTGTATATTAAGAGAAAGCATCAAAATACTTTGTTTGCCTTCATTTGAGTGTGAAACTACATCTAGGATGTTTACAAGTACAAACAAGCTTCAACTCAAGCTTTTGAATGAATTTACGCGTTTTTACAGCTCTTACGACTAGGGTGATAGAAATTGAGTTCTTTTGTGTTGTATATTAAGAGAAAGCATCCAAATATTTTTTTTGCATTCATTTGAATGTGTGAAAGTACACCTAGGTTGTTTACAAGTACAAACAAGCTTCAACTCAAGCTCTTGAATGAATTTACGCGTTTTAACAGCTCTTACGACTAGGGTGATAGAAATTGAGTTCTTTTGTGTTGTATATTAAGAGAAACCATCCAAATACTTTGTTTGCATTCATTTGAGTGTGAAACTACACCTAGGATGTTTACAAGTACAAAAAAGCTTCAACTCAAGCTTTTGAATGTATTTACGCGTTTTAAAAGCTCATACGAGTAGGGTGAAAGAGGTTTGAGTTCTTTTGTGTTGTATATTAAGAAAAAGCATCCAAATACTTTGTTTGCATTCATTTGAATGTGTGAAAGTACACCTAGGATGTTTACAAGTACAAACAAGCTTCAACTCAAGCTCTTGAATGAATTTACGCGTTTTAACAGCTCTTACGACTAGGGTGATAGAAATTGAGTTCTTTTGTGTTGTATATTAAGAGAAACCATCCAAATACTTTGTTTGCATTCATTTGAGTGTGAAACTACACCTAGGATGTTTACAAGTACAAAAAAGCTTCAACTCAAGCTTTTGAATGTATTTACGCGTTTTAAAAGCTCATACGAGTAGGGTGAAAGAGATTTGAGTTCTTTTGTGTTGTATATTAAGAGAAAGCATCCAAATACTTTGTTTGCATTCATTTGAGTGTGAAACTACATCTAGGATGTTTACAAGTACAAACAAGCTTCAACTCAAGCTGTGGAATGAATTTACGCGTTTTAAAAGCTCATACGAATAGGGTGAAAGAGATTTGAGTTCTTTTGTGTTGTATATTAAGAGAAAGCATCCAAATACTTTGTTTGCATTCATTTGAGTGTGAAACTACACCTAGGATGTTCACAAGTACAAACAAGCTTCAACTCAAGCTGTTGAATGAATTTACGCGTTTTAACAACTCTTACGACTAGGGTGATAGAAATTGAATTCTTTTGTGTTGTATATTAAAACAAAGTGATGTGAAATAAGTAACAAAACGGAAATTAACCTTTGATAGTATCACACAAAGGGATCTTGTTCAAGAATCACTCAAGAACAACTCACAAATCACTCGTAAGGGTTTCAACCTGAATCACTCAGTTTGAGGGGTAAATACTCACGTATTCAATAATTAATCATCAAAGCACGAGTTTACAATAGCAAAGCTCTCCCCTATTTATAAACAAAGAAATCTAAAGCTATTCGGAATCCTAATCCTAGTCCGAATAGGAAACTAACTACGAAACTGACTACAATTGTAAAACGGACTAACTAACAGCTTTTCTAATTCCTAATGGACTCCTAATGCTACTAATAATCAGAATACTACTTTCCTAAACATATTCTAACTAATTAAGGGAATACTAAACGAAATCGAACTAAACAACTGATTACCTAGCGCCCAAGGCTCAAAATCGTGGGAACAGCTTTCCACTGTAAATTAAATCGCCTTTTAAACCCTGTTACGTTTCGAATATGAGAAAACTCAAAAGGTAGGAGTTTTAAATCTCTTTTCCAGCTTTCTACAGAACTTTGAATCACCACGATCCCATGTCATATGAGTGTGTTTTGATCAAAATACGAACAAGTGTAGAAGCTGTCAAAATACGGGAATCCTTATAACGAATGAGATCATATAATAAGAGCTTTAATCCCGATCTTGTGTGTAAACTCCATGTAATTATCTATGTAGGAGTCAATTTAATGCATAACCACCAAAGAAACTCGATGTAAACAAGAATAGATGTTCTCTTGCTAGTTCCTTGGTTGTTCTGTTTACTTTGCACACTTGCTCCCGCATCACAAAGCATCCAAATACTTTGTTTGCATTCATTTGAGTGTGAAACTACACCTAGGATGTTTACAGTTACAAACAAGTGTCAACTCATGCTTTTGAATTCATTTACGCGTTTTAAAAGCTCATACGAGTAGGGTGAAATAGATTTGAGTTCTTTTGTGTTGTATAGTAAGAGAAAGCGTCCAAATACTTTGTTTGCATTCATTTGAGTGTGAAACTACACCTAGGATGTTTACAAGTACAAACAAACTTCAACTCAAGCTTTTGAATGTATTTACGCGTTTTAAAAGCTCATACGAGTAGGGGTGAAAGAGATTTGAGTTCTTTTGTGTTGTATATTAAGAGAAAGTATCCAAATACTTTGTTTGCATTCATTTGAGTGTGAAACTATACCTAGGATGTTTACAGTTACAAACAAGCTTCAACTCAAGCTTTTGAATGCATTAACGCGTTTTAAAAGCTCATACGAGTAGGGTGAAAGAGATTTGAGTTCTTTTGTGTTGTAAATTAAGAGAAAGCATCCAAATACTTTGTTTCCATGCATTTGAGTGTGAAACTACACCTAGGATGTTTGCAAGTACAAACAAGCTTCAACTCAAGCTTTTGAATGTACTTACGCGTTTTAAAAGCTCATACGAGTAGGGTGAAAGAGATTTGAGTTCTTTTGCGTTGTATACTAAGAGAAAGCATCCAAGTACTTTGTTTGCATTCATTTGAGTGTGCAACTACATCTAGGATGTTTACAAGTACAAACAAGTTTCAACTTAAGCTGTTGAATGAATCTACGCGTTTTAACAGCTCTTACGACTAGGGTTATAGAAATTGAGTTCTTTTGTGTTGTATATTAAGAAAAAGCATCGAAATACTTTGTTTGCATTCATTTGAATGTGTGAAAGTACACCTAGGATTTTTGCAAGTACAAACATGCTTCATCTCAAGCTCTTGAATGAATTTGCGCGTTTTAACAACTCTTACGACTAGGGTGACAGAAATTGAGTTCTTTTGTGTTGTATATTAAGAGAAAATATCCAAATACTTTGTTTGCATTCATTTGAGTATGAAATAACACCAGGGTTGTTTACAAGTAAAAACAAGCTTCAACTCAAGCTTTTGAATGGATTTACGCGTTTTAAAAGGTCATACGTGTAGGGTGAAAGAGATTTGAGTTCTTTTGTGTTGTATATCAAGAGAAAGAATCAAAATACTTTGTTTGCATTCAATTGAGTGTGAAACTACATCTAGGATGTTTACAGGTACAAATAAGCTTCAACTCAAGCTGTTGAATGAGTTTACGCGTTTCAAAAGCTCATACGAATAGGGGGAAAGATATTTGAGTTCTTTTGTGTTGTAAATTAAGAGAAAGCATCCAAATAATTTGTTTCCATTCATTTGAGTGTGAAACTACACCTAGAATGTTTACAAGTACAAACAAGCTTCAACTCAAGCTTTTGAATGCATTTACGCGTTTTAACAGCTCCTACGACTAGGGTGATAGAAATTGTGTTCTTTTGTGTTGTATATTAAGAGAAAGTGTCCAAATACTTTGTCTGCATTCATTTGAGTTTGAAATAACACCAGGGATGTTTACAAGTACAAACAAGCTTCAACTCAAGCTTTTGAATGCATTTACGCGTTTTAAAAGCTCATACGAGTAGGGTGAAAGAGATTTGAGTTCTTTTGTGCTGTATATTAAGAGAAAGCATCCAAATACTTTGTTTGCATTCATTTGAGTGTGAAACTACACCTAGGATTTTTACAAGTACAAACAAGTTTCAACTCAAGGTTTTTAATGTATTTACGCGTTTTAAAAGCTCATACGAGTAGGGTGAAAGAGATTTGAGTTCTTTTGTGTTGTTGATGTGAAATAACTAACAAAACGGAAATTAACCTTTGATAGTATCACACAAAGGGATCTTGTTCAAGAATCACTCAAGAACAACTCACGAATCACTCGTAAGGGTTTCAACCTGAATCACTCATTTTGAGGGGTAAATACTCATGTATTCAATAATTAATCATCAAAGCACGAGTTTACAATAGCAAAGCTCTCCCCTATTTATAGACAAAGAAATCTAAAGCTATTCGGAATCCTAATCCTAGTCCAAATAGGAAACTAACTACGAAACTGACTACAATTGTAAAACGAGCTAATTAACAGCTTTCCTAATACCTAATGGACTCCTAATGCTACTAATAATCAGAATACTACTTTCCTCAACATATTCTAACTAATTAAGGAAATAGGCAAACGAAATCAAACTCAAACAGCTAATTACTTAGCGCCCAAGGCTCAAAACGCTGGAACAGTTTCCTTGGCGCCCAAGGCTTCTTCTTTTCAGCTTCTAGTCATCTTCTTGCCACTCTAACATAGTTACCTCACACTTTACCTCACGTGGAATTATACTCTTGGCAATGAGCAGCTCAATATCAAGCATTAACATCTCAAGAACTGGGTTCTTCAACGTTCTTGATTCGTCGTCTTCTTGCTTGTACTTTAACGTACTTGCTCCTGCATCAGTTGTATATTAAGATAAAGCATCCAAATACTTTGTTTACATTCATTTGAGTGTGAAACTACACCTACGATGTTTACAAGTACAAACAAGCTTCAACTCAAGCTTTTGAATGAATTTACGCGTTTTAACAGCTCTTACGACTAGGGTGATAGAAATTGAGTTCTTTTGTGTTGTATATTAAGAGAAAATATCCAAATACTTTGTTTGCATTCATTTGAGTGTGAAATAACACCAGGGTTGTTTACAAGTACAAACAAGATTCAACTCAAGCTTTTGAATGCATTTACGCGCTTTAAAAGCTCATACGAGTAGGGTGAAAGAGATTTGATTTCTTTTGTGTTGTATATTAAGAGAAAGCACCCAAATGATTTGTTTGCATTCTTTTGAGTATCAAACTACACCAAGAATGTGTTAAATTACAAACAAGCTTCAACTCAAGCTTTTGAATGCATTTACGCGCTTTAAAAGCTCATACGAGTAGGGTGAAAGAGATTTGATTTCTTTTCTGTTGTGTATAAAGAGAAAGCATCCAAATACTTTGTTTGCATTCATTGACTGTGAAACTACACCTAGGATGTTTACAAGAACAAACAAGCTTCAACTCAAGCTGTTGATTGTATTTACGCGTTTTAACAGCTCTTACGACTAGGGTGATAGAAATTGAGTTCTTTTGTGTTGTATATTAAGAGAAAGCATCCAAATACTTTGTTTGCATTCATTTGAGTGTGAAACTACACCTAGGATGTTTACAGTTACAAACAAAATTCAACTCATGCTTTTGAATTCATTTACGCGTTTTAAAAGCTCATACGAGTAGGGAGAAAGAGATTTGAGTTCTTTTGTGTTGTATAGTAAGAGAAAGCATCCAAATACGTTGTTTGCATTCATTTGAGTGTGAAACAACACCTAGGATGTTTACAAGTACAAACAAGCTTCAACTCAAGCTTTTGAATGCATTTACGCGTTTTAAAAGCTCATACGAGTAGGGTGAAAGATATTTGAGTTCTTTTGTGTTGTATATTAAGAGAAAATATCCAAATACTTTGTTTGCATTCATTTGAGTGTGAAATAACACCAGGGTTGTTTACAAGTACAAACAAGCTTCAACTCAAGCTTTTGAATGCATTTACGCGTTTTAAAAGCTCATACGAGTAGGGTGAAAGAGATTTGATTTCTTTTGTGTTGTATATTAAAAGAAAGCATCCAAATACTTTGTTTGCATTCATTTGAGTGTGAAACTACACCTAGGATGTTTACAAGTACAAACAAGCTTCAACTCAAGCTTTTGAATGAATTTACGCGTTTTAAAGCTCTTACGACTAGGGTGATAGAAATTGAGTTCTTTTGTGTTGTATATTAAGAGAAAATATCCAAATACTTTGTTTGCATTCATTTGAGTGTGAAATAACACCAGGGTTGTTTACAAGTACAAACAAGCTTCAACTCAAGCTTTTGAATGCATTTACGCGCTTTAAAAGCTCATACGAGTAGGGTGAAAGAGATTTGATTTCTTTTATGTTGTATATTAAGAGAAAGCACCCAAATGTTTTGTTTGCATTCTTTTGAGTATGAAACTACACCAAGAATGTGTTAAATTACAAACAAGCTTCAACTCAAGCTTTTGAATGCATTTACGAGCTTTAAAAGCTCATACGAGTAGGGTGAAAGAGATTTGATTTCTTTTCTGTTGTATATTAAGAAAAAGCATCCAAATACTTTGTTTGCATTCATTTGAGTGTGAAACTACACCTAGGATGTTTACAAGTACAAACAAGCTTCAACTCAAGCTGTTGAATGTATTTACGCGTTTTAACAGCTCTTACGACTAGGGTGATAGAAATTGAGTTCTTTTGTGTTGTATATTAAGAGAAAGCATCCAAATACTTTGTTTGCAATCATTTGAGTGTGAAACTACACCTAGGATGTTTACAGTTACAAACAAGCTTCAACTCATGCTTTTGAATTCATTTACGCGTTTTAAAAGCTCATACGAGTAGGGAGAAAGAGATTTGAGTTCTTTTGTGTTGTATAGTAAGAGAAAGCAACCAAATACGTTGTTTGCATTCGTTTGAGTGTGAAACTACACCTAGGATGTTTACAAGTACAAACAAGCTTCAACTCAAGCTTTTGAATGTATTTACGCGTTTTAAAAGCTTACGAGTAGGGTGAAAGAGATTTGAGTTCTTTTGTGTTGTATATTAAGAGAAAGCTTCCAAATACTTTTTTTTCATTCATTTGAGTGTGAAACTATATCTAGGATGTTTACAGTTACAAACAAGCTTCAACTCAAGCTTTTGAATGCATTTACGCATTTTAAAATCTTTCTCGAAAGTTCGCTATGGTGTCGTGTTTATGCTCAGGACCGTGTTGTTTAAACTTAAGAAAGCTCAAACCTTTAGCTCTGATACCAAGTTGATGTGAAATAAGTAACAAAACGGAAATTAACCTTTGATAGTATCACACAAAGGGATCTTGTTCAAGAATCACTCAAGAACAACTCACGAATCACTCGTAAGGGTTTCAACCTGAATCACTCAGTTTGAGGGGTAAATACTCACGTATTCAATAATTAATCATCAAAGCACGAGTTTACATTAGCAAAGATCTCCCCTATTTATGGACAAAGAAATCTAAAGCTATTCGGAATCCTAATCCTAGTCCGAATAGGAAACTAACTACGAAACTGACTACAATTGTAAAACGGACTAACTAACAGCTTTCCTAACACCTAATGGACTTCTAATACTAATAACAATCAGATTATTACTCTCCTAAACATATTCTAACTAATTAAGGGAATACTAAACGAAATAGAACTGAACAACTGATTACCTAGCGCCCAAGGCTCAAAACCGCTGGAACAGTTTCCTTGGCGCCCAAGGCTTCTTCTTTTCAGCTTCTAGTCATCTTCTTGCCACTCTAACATAGTTACCTCACACTTTACCTCACGTGGCATTATACTCTTGGCAATGAGCAGCTCAAGATCAAGCATTAACGTTTCAAGAACTTGGTTCTTGGACGTTCTTGATTCGTCGTCTTCTTGCTTGTCCTTTAACGTACTTGCTCCTGCATCATGTATATTAAGAGAAAGCATCCAAATACTTTGTTTGCATTCATTTGAGTGTGAAACTACACCTAGGATGTTTACAAGTACAAACAAGCTTCAACTCAAGTTGTTGAATGTATTTACGCGTTTTAACAGCTCTTACGACTAGGGTGATAGAAATTGAGTTCTTTTGAGTTGTATATTAAGAGAAAGCATCCAAATACTTTGTTTGCATTCATTTGAGTGTGAAACTACACCTAGGATGTTTACAGTTACAAACAAGCTTCAACTCATGCTTTTGAATTCATTTACGCATTTTAAAAGCTCAAATGACTAGGGAGAAAGAGATTTGAGTTCTTTTGTGTTGTACATTAAGAGAAAGCATCCAAATACTTTTTTTTCATTCATTTGAGTGTGAAACTATACCTAGGATGTTTACAGTTACAAACAAGCTTCAACTCAATGTTTTGAATGCATTTACGCATTTTAAAAGCTCATACGAGTAGGGTGAAAGAGATTTGATTTCTTTTCTGTTATATATTAAGAGAAAGCACCCAAATGTTTTGTTTGCATTCTTTTGAGTATGAAACTACACCAAGAATGTGTTAAATTACAAACAAGCTTCAACTCAAGCTTTTGAATGCATTTACGCGTTTTAAAAGCTCATACGAGTAGGGTGAAAGAGATTTGAGTTCTTTTGTATTATATAGTAAGAGAAAGCATCCAAATACTTTGTTTGCATTCATTTGAGTGTGAAACTACACCTAGGATGTTTACAAGTACAGACAAGCTTCAACTCAAGCTTTTGAATGTATTTACGCGTTTTGAAAGCTCATACGATCAGGGTGAAAGAGATTTGAGTTCTTTTGTGTTGTATATTAAGAGAAAATATCCAAATACTTTGTTTGCATTCATTTGAGTGAGAAATAACACCAGGGTTGTTTACAAGTACAAACAAGCTTTAACTCAAGCTTTTGAATGCATTTACGCGTTTTAAAAGCTCATACGAGTTGGGTGAAAGAGATTTGATTTCTTTTCTGTTGTATATTAAGAGAAAGCGTCCAAATACTTTGTTTGCATTCATTTGAGTATGAAACTACACCTAGGATGTTTACAAGTACAAATAAGCTTCAACTCAAGCTTTTGAATGAATTTACGCGTTTTAAAAGCTCTTACGACTAGGGTGATAGAAATTGAGTTCTTTTGTGTTGTATATTAAGAGAAAATATCCAAATACTTTGTTCGCATTCATTTGATTGTGAAATAACACCAGGGTTGTTTACAAGTACAAACAAGCTTCAACTCAAGCTTTTGAATGCATTTACGCGGTTTAAAAGCTCATACGAGTAGGGTGAAAGAGATTTGATTTCTTTTGTGTTGTATATTAAGAGAAAGCACCCAAGTGTTTTGTTTGCATTCTTTTGAGTATGAAACTACACCAAGAATGTGTTAAATTACAAACAAGCTTCAACTCAAGCTTTTGAATGCATTTACGCGCTTTAAAAGCTCATACGAGTAGGGTGAAAGAGATTTGATTTCTTTTCTGCTGTATATTAAGAAAAAGCATCCAAATACTTTGTTTGAATTCATTTGAGTGTGAAACTACACCTAGGATGTTTACAAGTACAAACAAGCTTCAACTCAAGGTGTTGAATGAATTTACTCGTTTTAACAGCTCTTACGACTAGGGTGATAGAAATTGAGTTCTTTTGTGTTGCATATTAAGAGAAAATATCCAAATACTTTGTTAGCATTCATTTGAGTGTGAAATAACACCAGGGTTGTTTACAAGTACAAACAAGCTTCAACTCAAGCTTTTGAATGCATTTACGCGTTTTAAAAGCTCATACTAGTAGGGTGAAAGAGATTTGATTTCTTTTCTGTTGTATATTAGGAGAAAGCATCCAAATACTTTGTTTGCATTCATTTGAGTGTGAAACTACACAAAGGATGTTTACAAGTACAAACAAGCTTCAACTCAAGCTGTTGAATGTACTTACGCGTTTTAACAGCTCTTACGACTAGGGTGATAGAAATTGAGTTCTTTTGTGTTGTATATTAAGAGAAAGCATCCAAATACTTTGTTTGCATTCATTTGAGTGTGAAACTACACCTAGGATGTTTACAGTTACAAACAAGCTTCAACTCATGCTTTTGAATTCATTTACCCATTTTAAAAGCTCATACGACTAGGGAGAAAGAGATTTGAGTTCTTTTGTGTGGTATAGTAAGAGAAAGCATCCAAATACGTTGTTTGCATTCATTTGAGTGTGAAACTACACCTAGGATGTTTACAAGTACAAACAAGCTTCAACTCAAGCTTTTGAATGTATTTACGCGTTTTAAAAGCTTACGAGTAGGGTGAAAGAGATTTGAGTTCTTTTGTGTTGTATATTAAGAGAAAGCTTCCAAATACTTTTTTTTCATTCATTTGAATGTGAAACTATACCTAGGATGTTTACAGTTACAAACAAGCTTCAACTCGAGCTTTTGAATGCATTTACGCGTTTTAAAAGCTCATACGAGGAGGGTGAAAAAGATTTGAGTTCTTTTGTGTTATATAGTAAGAGAAAGCATCCAAATACTTTGTTTGCATTCATTTGAGTGTGAAACTACACCTAGGATATTTCCAAGTACAAACAAGCTTCAACTCAAGCTTTTGAATGAATTTACACGTTTTAAAAGCTCTTACGACTAGGGTGATAGAAATTGAGTGTGAAATAAAACCAGGGTTGTTTACAAGTACAAACAAGCTTCAACTTAAGCTTTTGAATGCATTTACGCATTTTAAAAGCTCATACGAGTAGGGTGAAAGAGATTTGATTTCTTTTCTGTTGTATATTAAGAGAAAGCACCCAAATGTTTTGTTTGCATTCTTTTGAGTATGAAAATACACCTGGAATGTGTTAAATTACAAACAAGCTTCAACTCAAGCTTTTGAATGCATTTACGCTTTTAAAAGCTCATACGACTAGGGTGAAAGACATTTGATTTCTTTTGTGTTGAATAGTAAGAGAAAGCATCCAAATACTTTGTTTGCATTCATTTGAGTGTGAAACTACACCTAGGATGTTTACAAGTACAGACAAGCTTCAACTCAAGCTTTTGAATGTATTAACGCGTTTTGAAAGCTCATACGAGTAGGGTGAAAGAGATTTGAGTTCTTTTGTGTTGTATATTAAGAGAAAGCATCCAAATACATTTTTTTCATTCATTTGAGTGTGAAACTATACTTAGGATGTTTACAGTTACAAACAAGCTTCAACTCAAGCTTTTGAATGCATTTACGCGTTTTAAAAGCTCATACGAGTAGGGTAAAAGAGATTTAAGTTCTTTTGTGTTGTATATTAAGAGAAAGCATCCAAATACTTTTTTTTCATTCATTTGAGTGTGAAACTATACCTAGGATGTTTACAGTTACAAACAAGCTTCAACTCAAGGTTTTGAATGCATTTACGCGTTTTAAAAGCTCATACGAGTAGGGTGAAAGAGATTTGATTTCTTTTCTGTTGTATATTAAGAGAAAGCACCCAAATGTTTTGCTTGCATTCTTTTGAGTATGAAACTACACCAAGAATGTGTTAAATTACAAACAAGCTTCAACTCAAGCTTTTGAATGCATTTACGCGTTTTAAAAGCTCATACGAGTAGGGTGAAAGAGATTTGAGTTCCTTTGTATTATATAGTAAGAGAGAGCATCCAAATACTTTGTTTGCATTCATTTGAGTGTGAAACTACACCTAGGATGTTTACAAGTACAGACAAGCTTCAACTCAAGCTTTTGAATGTATTTACGCGTTTTGAAAGCTCATACGAGTAGGGTGAAAGAGATTTGAGTTCTTTTGTGTTGTATATTAAGAGAAAGCATCCAAATACTTTTTATTCATTCATTTGAGTGTGAAACAATACGTAGGATGTTTACAGTTACACACAAGCTTTAACTCAAGCTTTTGAATGCATTTACGCGTTTTAAAAGATCATATGAGTAGGGTGAAAGAGATTTGAGTTTTTTTGTGTTGTATATTAAGGGAAAGCATCCAAAAACTTTTTTTTCATTCATTTGAGTGTGAAACTACACCTAGGATGTTTACAAGTACAAACAAGCTTCAACTCAAGCTTTTGAATGAATATACGCGTTTTAACAGCTCTTACGACTAGGGTGATAGAAATTGAGTTCTTTTGTGTTGTATATTAAGAGAAAATATCCAAATAGTTTGTTTGCATTCATTTGAGTGTGAAATAACACCAGGGTTGTTTACAAGTACAAACAAGCTTGAACTCAAGCTTTTGAATGCATTTACGCGTTTTAAAAGGTCATACGAGTAGGGTGAAAGAGATTTGATTTCTTTGCTGTTGTATATTAAGAGAAAGCATCCAAATACTTTTGTTTGCATTCATTTGAGTGTGAAACTACACCTAGGATGCTTACAAGTACAAACAAGCTTCAACTCAATCTGTTGAATGTATTTACGCGTTTTAACAGCCCTTACGACTTGGGTGATAGAAATTGATTTCTTTTGTGTTGAATATTAAGAGAAAGCATCCAAATACTTTATTTGCATTCATTAGAGTGTCAAACTACACCTAGGTTGTTTACAGTTACAAACAAGCTTCAACTCAAGCTTTTTAATTCATTACGCGTTTTAAAAGCTCATACGAGTAGGGTGAAAGAGATTTGAGTTCTTTTGTGTTGTATAGTAAGAGAAAGCACCCAAATGTTTTGTTTGCATTCATATGAGTATGAAACTACACCAAGAATGTGTTAAATTACAAACAAGCTTCAACTCAAGCTTTTGAATGCATTTACGCGTTTTAAAAGCTCATACGAGTAGGGTGAAGGAGATTTGAGTTCTTTTGTGTTGTATATTAAGAGAAAGCATCCAAATACTTTTTTTTCATTCATTTGAGTGTGAAACTATACCTAGGATGTTTACAGTTACAAACAAGCTTCAACTCAAGGTTTTGAATGCATTTACGCGTTTTAAAACCTCATACGAGTAGGGTGAAAGAGATTTGAGTTCTTTTCTGTTGTATATTAAGAGAAAGCACCCAAATGTTTTGTTTGCATTCTTTTGAGTATGAAACTACACCAAGAATGTGTTAAATTACAAACAAGCTTCAACTCAAGCTTTTGAATGCATTTACGCGTTTTAAAAGCTCATACGAGTAGGGTGAAAGAGATTTGAGTTCTTTTGTGTTATATATTAAGAGAAAGCATCCAAATACTTTGTTTGCATTCATTTGAGTGTGAAAGTATACCTAGGATGTTTACAGTTACAAATAAGGTTCAACTCAAGCTTTTGAATGCATTTACGCGTTTTAAAAGCTCATACGAGGAGGGTGAAAGAGATTTGAGTTCTTTTGTGTTGTACATTAAGAGAAAGAATCCAAATACTTTGTTTGCATTCATTTGAGTGTGAAACTACACCTAGGATGTTTACAAGTACAAACAAGCTTCAACTCAAGCTTTTGAATGAATTTACGCGTCTTAAAAGTTCTTACGACTAGGGTGATAGAAATTGAGTGTGAAATAACACCAGGGTTGTTTACAAGTACAAACAAGCTTCAACTCAAGCTTTTGAATGCATTTACGCGTTTTAAAAGCTCATACGAGTAGGGTGAAAGAGATCTGATTTCTTTTCTGTTGTATATTCAGAGAAAGCACCCAAATGTTTTGTTTGC
Organism: Tetragonia tetragonoides; assembly: GCA_038025085.1. Lineage (NCBI taxonomy): Eukaryota > Viridiplantae > Streptophyta > Magnoliopsida > Caryophyllales > Aizoaceae > Tetragonia > Tetragonia tetragonoides. The sequence goes on from CM076141.1 coordinate 23,006,584, forward strand.
ATTCTTTTGAGTATGAAACTACACCAAGAATGTGTTAAATTACAAACAAGCTTCAACTCAAGCTTTTTAATGCATTTACGCGTTTTAAAAGCTCATACGAGTAGGGTGAAAGAGATTTGAGTTCTTTTGTGTTATATATTAAGAGAAAGCATCCAAATACTTTGTTTGCATTCATTTGAGTGTGAAACTACACCTAGGATGTTTACAAGTACAAACAAGCTTCAACTCAAGCTTTTGAATGAATTTACGCGTTTTAAAAGCTCTTACGACTAGGGTGATAGAAATTGAGTGTGAAATAACACCAGGGTTGTTTACAAGTACAAACAAGCTTCAACTCAAGCTTTTGAATGCATTTACGCGTTTTAAAAGCTCATACATGTAGGGTGAAAGAGATTTGATTTCTTTTCTGTTGTATATTCAGAGAAAGCATCCAAATACTTTGTTTGCATTCATTTGAGTGTGAAACTAGACCTAGGATGTTTACAAGTACAAACAAGCTTCAACTCAAGCTTTTGAATTAATATACGCGTTTTAACAGCTCTTACGACTAGGGTGATAGAAATTGAGTTCTTTTGTGTTGTATATTAAGAGAAAGCATCCAAATACTTTGTTTGCATTCATTTGAGTGTGAAACTACACCTAGGATGTTTACAGTTACAAACAAGCTTCAACTCATGCTTTTGAATTCATTTACGCGTTTTAAAAGCTCATACGAGTAGGGAGAAAGAGATTTGAATTCTTTTGTGTTGTATAGTAAGAGAAAGCATCCAAATACATTGTTTGCATTCATTTGAGTGTGAAACTACACCTAGGATGTTTGCAAGTACAAACAAGCTTCAACTCAAGCTTTTGAATGTATTTAACCGTTTTAAAAGCTTACGAGTAGGGTGAAAGAGATTTGAGTTCTTTTGTGTTGTATATTAAGAGAAAGCATCCAAATACTTTGTTTGCATTCATTTGAGTGTGAAACTACACCTAGGATGTTTACAAGTACAAACAATCTTCAACTCAAGCTTTTGAATGAATTTACGCGTTTTAACAGCTCTTACGACTAGGGTGATAGAAATTGAGTTCTTTTGTGTTGTATATTAAGAGAAAGCATCCAAATACTTTGTTTGCATTCATTTGAGTGTGAAACTACACCTAGGATGTTTACAGTTACAAACAAGCTTCAACTCATGCTTTTGAATTCATTTACGCATTTTAAAAGCTCATACGACTAGGGAGAAAGAGATTTGAGTTCTTTTGTGTGGTATAGTAAGAGAAAGCATCCAAATACGTTGTTTGCATTCATTTGAGTGTGAAACTACACCTAGGATGTTTACAAGTACAAACAAGCTTCAACTCAAGCTTTTGAATGTATTTACGCGTTTTAAAAGCTTACGAGTAGGGTGAAAGAGATTTGAGTTCTTTTGTGTTGTATATTAAGAGAAAGCTTCCAAATACTTTTTTTTCATTCATTTGAATGTGAAACTATACCTAGGATGTTTACAGTTACAAACAAGCTTCAACTCGAGCTTTTGAATGCATTTACGCGTTTTAAAAGCTCATACGAGGAGGGTGAAAGAGATTTGAGTTCTTTTGTGTTATATAGTAAGAGAAAGCATCCAAATACTTTGTTTGCATTCATTTGAGTGTGAAACTACACCTAGGATATTTCCAAGTACAAACAAGCTTCAACTCAAGCTTTTGAATGAATTTACGCGTTTTAAAAGCTCTTACGACTAGGGTGATAGAAATTGAGTGTGAAATAAAACCAGGGTTGTTTACAAGTACAAACAAGCTTCAACTCAAGCTTTTGAATGCATTTACGCATTTTAAAAGCTCATACGAGTAGGGTGAAAGAGATTTGATTTCTTTTCTGTTGTATATAAAGAGAAAGCACCCAAATGTTTTGTTTGCATTCTTTTGAGTATGAAAATACACCTGGAATGTGTTAAATTACATACAAGCTTCAACTCAAGCTTTTGAATGCATTTACGCTTTTAAAAGCTCATACGAGTAGGGTGAAAGACATTTGATTTCTTTTGTGTTATATAGTAAGAGAAAGCATCCAAATACTTTGTTTGCATTCATTTGAGTGTGAAACTACACCTAGGATGTTTACAAGTACAGACAAGCTTCAACTCAAGCTTTTGAATGTATTAACGCGTTTTGAAAGCTCATACGAGTAGGGTGAAAGAGATTTGAGTTCTTTTGTGTTGTATATTAAGAGAAAGCATCCAAATACATTTTTTTCATTCATTTGAGTGTGAAACTATACTTAGGATGTTTACAGTTACAAACAAGCTTCAACTCAAGCTTTTGAATGCATTTACGCGTTTTAAAAGCTCATACGAGTAGGGTAAAAGAGATTTAAGTTCTTTTGTGTTGTATATTAAGAGAAAGCATCCAAATACTTTTTTTTCATTCATTTGAGTGTGAAACTATACCTAGGATGTTTACAGTTACAAACAAGCTTCAACTCAAGGTTTTGAATGCATTTACGCGTTTTAAAAGCTCATACGAGTAGGGTGAAAGAGATTTGATTTCTTTTCTGTTGTATATTAAGAGAAAGCACCCAAATGTTTTGCTTGCATTCTTTTGAGTATGAAACTACACCAAGAATGTGTTAAATTACAAACAAGCTTCAACTCAAGCTTTTGAATGCATTTACGCGTTTTAAAAGCTCATACGAGTAGGGTGAAAGAGATTTGAGTTCCTTTGTATTATATAGTAAGAGAGAGCATCCAAATACTTTGTTTGCATTCATTTGAGTGTGAAACTACACCTAGGATGTTTACAAGTACAGACAAGCTTCAACTCAAGCTTTTGAATGTATTTACGCGTTTTGAAAGCTCATACGAGTAGGGTGAAAGAGATTTGAGTTCTTTTGTGTTGTATATTAAGAGAAAGCATCCAAATACTTTTTATTCATTCATTTGAGTGTGAAACAATACGTAGGGTGTTTACAGTTACACACAAGCTTTAACTCAAGCTTTTGAATGCATTTACGCGTTTTAAAAGATCATATGAGTAGGGTGAAAGAGATTTGAGTTTTTTTGTGTTGTATATTAAGGGAAAGCATCCAAAAACTTTTTTTTCATTCATTTGAGTGTGAAACTACACCTAGGATGTTTACAAGTACAAACAAGCTTCAACTCAAGCTTTTGAATGAATATACGCGTTTTCACAGCTCTTACGACTAGGGTGATAGAAATTGAGTTCTTTTGTGTTGTATATTAAGAGAAAATATCCAAATAGTTTGTTTGCATTCATTTGAGTGTGAAATAACACCAGGGTTGTTTACAAGTACAAACAAGCTTGAACTCAAGCTTTTGAATGCATTTACGCGTTTTAAAAGGTCATACGAGTAGGGTGAAAGAGATTTGATTTCTTTGCTGTTGTATATTAAGAGAAAGCATCCAAATACTTTTGTTTGCATTCATTTGAGTGTGAAACTACACCTAGGATGCTTACAAGTACAAACAAGCTTCAACTCAATCTGTTGAATGTATTTACGCGTTTTAACAGCTCTTACGACTTGGGTGATAGAAATTGATTTCTTTTGTGTTGAATATTAAGAGAAAGCATCCAAATACTTTATTTGCATTCATTAGAGTGTCAAACTACACCTAGGTTGTTTACAGTTACAAACAAGCTTCAACTCAAGCTTTTTAATTCATTACGCGTTTTAAAAGCTCATACGAGTAGGGTGAAAGAGATTTGAGTTCTTTTGTGTTGTATAGTAAGAGAAAGCACCCAAATGTTTTGTTTGCATTCATATGAGTATGAAACTACACCAAGAATGTGTTAAATTACAAACAAGCTTCAACTCAAGCTTTTGAATGCATTTACGCGTTTTAAAAGCTCATACGAGTAGGGTGAAAGAGATTTGAGTTCTTTTGTGTTGTATATTAAGAGAAAGCATCCAAATACTTTTTTTTCATTCATTTGAGTGTGAAACTATACCTAGGATGTTTACAGTTACAAACAAGCTTCAACTCAAGGTTTTGAATGCATTTACGCGTTTTAAAACCTCATACGAGTAGGGTGAAAGAGATTTGAGTTCTTTTCTGTTGTATATTAAGAGAAAGCACCCAAATGTTTTGTTTGCATTCTTTTGAGTATGAAACTACACCAAGAATGTGTTAAATTACAAACAAGCTTCAACTCAAGCTTTTGAATGCATTTACGCGTTTTAAAAGCTCATACGAGTAGGGTGAAAGAGATTTGAGTTCTTTTGTGTTATATATTAAGAGAAAGCATCCAAATACTTTGTTTGCATTCATTTGAGTGTGAAAGTATACCTAGGATGTTTACAGTTACAAATAAGGTTCAACTCAAGCTTTTGAATGCATTTACGCGTTTTAAAAGCTCATACGAGGAGGGTGAAAGAGATTTGAGTTCTTTTGTGTTGTACATTAAGAGAAAGCATCCAAATACTTTGTTTGCATTCATTTGAGTGTGAAACTACACCTAGGATGTTTACAAGTACAAACAAGCTTCAACTCAAGCTTTTGAATGAATTTACGCGTTTTAAAAGTTCTTACGACTAGGGTGATAGAAATTGAGTGTGAAATAACACCAGGGTTGTTTACAAGTACAAACAAGCTTCAACTCAAGCTTTTGAATGCATTTACGCGTTTTAAAAGCTCATACGAGTAGGGTGAAAGAGATCTGATTTCTTTTCTGTTGTATATTCAGAGAAAGCACCCAAATGTTTTGTTTGCATTCTTTTGAGTATGAAACTACACCAAGAATGTGTTAAATTACAAACAAGCTTCAACTCAAGCTTTTTAATGCATTTACGCGTTTTAAAAGCTCATACGAGTAGGGTGAAAGAGATTTGAGTTCTTTTGTGTTATATATTAAGAGAAAGCATCCAAATACTTTGTTTGCATTCATTTGAGTGTGAAACTACACCTAGGATGTTTACAAGTACAAACAAGCTTCAACTCAAGCTTTTGAATGATTTTACGCGTTTTAAAAGCTCTTACGACTAGGGTGATAGAAATTGAGTGTGAAATAACACCAGGGTTGTTTACAAGTACAAACAAGCTTCAACTCAAGCTTTTGAATGCATTTACGCGTTTCAAAAGCTCATACATGTAGGGTGAAAGAGATTTGATTTCTTTTCTGTTGTATATTCAGAGAAAGCATCCAAATACTTTGTTTGCATTCATTTGAGTGTGAAACTAGACCTAGGATGTTTACAAGTACAAACAAGCTTCAACTCAAGCTTTTGAATTAATATACGCGTTTTAACAGCTCTTACGACTAGGGTGATAGAAATTGAGTTCTTTTGTGTTGTATATTAAGAGAAAGCATCCAAATACTTTGTTTGCATTCATTTGAGTGTGAAACTACACCTAGGATGTTTACAGTTACAAACAAGCTTCAACTCATGCTTTTGAATTCATTTACGCGTTTTAAAAGCTCATACGAGTAGGGAGAAAGAGATTTGAATTCTTTTGTGTTGTATAGTAAGAGAAAGCATCCAAATACATTGTTTGCATTCATTTGAGTGTGAAACTACACCTAGGATGTTTACAAGTACAAACAAGCTTCAACTCACGCTTTTGAATGTATTTAACCGTTTTAAAAGCTTACGAGTAGGGTGAAAGAGATTTGAGTTCTTTTGTGTTGTATATTAAGAGAAAGCATCCAAATACTTTTTTTTCATTCATTTGAGTGTGAAACTATACCTAGGATGTTTACAGTTACAAACAAGCTTCAACTCAAGGTTTTGAATGCATTTACGCGTTTTAAAACCTCATACGAGTAGGGTGAAAGAGATTTGATTTCTTTTCTGTTGTATATTAAGAGAAAGCACCCAAATGTTTTGTTTGCATTCTTTTGAGTATGAAACTACACCAAGAATGTGTTAAATTACAAACAAGCTTCAACTCAAGCTTTTGAATGCATTTACGCGTTTTAAAAGTTCATACGAGTAGGGTGAAAGAGATTTGAGTTCTTTTGTGTTATATATTAAGAGAAAGCATCCAAATACTTTGTTTGCATTCATTTGAGTGTGAAACTACACCTAGGATGTTTACAAGTACAAACAAGCTTCAACTCAAGCTTTTGAATGAATTTACGCGTTTTAAAAGCTCTTACGACTAGGGTGATAGAAATTGAGTGTGAAATAACACCAGGGTTGTTTACAAGTACAAACAAGCTTCAACTCAAGCTTTTGAATGCATTTACGCGTTTTAAAAGCTCATACATGTAGGGAGAAAGAGATTTGATTTCTTTTCTGTTGTATATTAAGAGAAAGCATCCAAATACTTTGTTTGCATTCATTTGAGTGTGAAACTACACCTAGGATGTTTACAAGTACAAACAAGCTTCAACTCAAGCTTTTGAATTAATATACGCGTTTTAACAGCTCTTACGACTAGGGTGAAAGAAATTGAGTTCTTTTGTGTTGTATATTAAGAGAAAGCATCCAAATACTTTGTTTGCATTCATTTGAGTGTGAAACTACACCTAGGATGCTTATAGTTACAAACAAGTTTCAACTCATGCTTTTGAATTCATTTACACCTTTTAAAAGCTCATACGAGTAGGGAGTAAGAGATTTGAATTCTTTTGTGTTGTTTAGTAAGAGAAAGCATCCAAATACTTTGTTTGCATTCATTTGAGTGTGAAACTAGACCTAGGATGTTTACAAGTACAAACAAGCTTCAACTCAAGCTTTTGAATGTATTTACCCGTTTTAAAAGCTTACGAGTAGGGTGAAAGAGATTTGAGTTCTTTTGTGTTGTATATTAAGAGAAAGCTTCCTAATACTTTTTTTTCATTCATTTGTGTGTGAAAGTATACCTAGGATGTTTACAGTTACAAATAAGCTTCAACTCAAGCTTTTGAATGCATTTACTCGTTTTAAAAGCTCATACGAGGAGGGTGAAAGAGATTTGAGTTCTTTTGTGTTGTACATTAAGAGAAAGAATCCAAATACTTTGTTTGCATTCATTTGAGTGTGAAACTACACCTAGGATGTTTACAAGTAAAAACAAGCTTCAACTCAAGCTTTTGAATGAATTTACGCGTTTTAAAAGTTCTGACGACTAGGGTGATAGAAATTGAGTGTGAAATAACACCAAGGTTGTTTAAAAGTACAAAAAAGCTTCAACTCAAGCTTTTGAATGCATTTACGCGTTTTAAAAGCTCATACGAGTAGGGTGAAAGAGATCTGATTTCTTTTCTGTTGTATATTCAGAGAAATCACCCAAATGTTTTGTTTGCATTCTTTTGAGTATGAAACTACACCAAGAATGTGTTAAATTACAAACAAGCTTCAACTCAAGCTTTTGAATGTATTTACGCGTTTTAAAAGCTCATACGAGTAGGGTGAAAGAGATTTGAGCTCTTTTGTGTTGTATATTAAGAGAAAGCATCCAAATAATTTGTTTGCATTCATTTGAGTGTGAAACTACACCGAGGATGTTTACAGTTACAAACAAGCTTCAACTCAAGCTTTTGAATGCATTTACGCATTTTAAAAGCTCATACGAGTAGGGTGAAAGAGATTTGAGTTCTTTTGTGTTGTATATAAAGAGAAAGTATCCAAATACTTTGTTTACATTCATTTGAGTGTGAAACTATACCTAGGATGTTTACAGTTACAAACAAGCTTCAACTCAAGCTGTTGAATGCATTTACGCGTTTTAAAAGCTCATGCGAGTAGGGTGAAAGAGATTTGAGTTCTTTTGTGTTGTATATTAAGATAAAGCATCCAAATACTTTGTTTCCATTCATTTAAGTGTGAAACTACACCTAAGATGTTTACAAGTACAAACAAGCTTCAACTCAAGCTTTTGAATGTATTTACGCGTTTTGAAAGCTCATACGAGTAGGGTGAAAGAGATTTGAGTTCTTTTATGTTGTATATTAAGAGAAAGCATCCAAATACTTTTTTTTCATTCATTTGAGTGTGAAATTATACCGAGGATGTTTACAGTTACTAACAAGCTTCAACTCAAGCTTTTGAATGCATTTACGCGTTTTAAAAGCTCATACGAGTAGGATGAAAGAGATTTGAGTTCTTTTGTGTTGTATATTAAGAGAATGTATCCAAATACTTTGTTTGCATTCATTTGAGTGTGAAACTATACCTAGGATGTTTACAGTTACAAACAAGCTTCAACTCAAGCTGTTGAATGCATTTACGCGTTTTAAAAGCTCATGCGAGTAGGGTGAAAGAGATTTGAGTTCTTTTGTGTTGTATATTAAGAGAAAGCATACAAATACTTTGTTTCCATTCATTTAAGTGTGAAACTACACCTAGGATGTTTACAAGTACAAACAAGATTCAACTCAAGCTTTTGAATGCATTTACGCGTTTTAAAAGGTCATAAGAGGAGGGTGAAAGGGATTTGAGTTCTTTTGTGTTGTATATTAAGAGAAATCATCCAAATACTTTGTTTGCATTCATTTGAGTGTGAAACTACACCTAGGATGTTTATAAGTACAAACAAGCTTCAACTCAAGCTTTTGAATGAATTTACGCGTTTTAACAGCTCTTACGACTAGGGTGATAGAAATTGAGTTCTTTTGTGTTGTATATTAAGAGAAAATATCCAAATAGTTTGTTTGCATTCATTTGAGTGTGAAATAACACCAGGGTTGTTTACAAGTACAAACAAGCTTCAACTCAAGCTTTTGAATGTATTTACGCGTTTTAAAAGATCATACGAGTAGGGTGAAAGAGATTTGAGTTCTTTTGTGTTGTATATTAAGAGAAAGCATCCAAATACTTTTGTTTGCATTCATTTGAGTGTGAAACTACACCTAGGATGTTTACAAGTACAAACAAGCTTCAACTCAAGCTGTTGAATGTATTTACGCGTTTTAGCAGCTCTTACGACTTGGGTGATAGAAATTGAGTTCTTTTATGTTGTATATTAAGAGAAAGCATCCAAATACTTTGTTTGCATTCATTAGAGTGTGCAACTACACCTAGGTTGTTTACAGTTACAAACAAGCTTCAACTCATGCTTTTGAATTCATTTACGCGTTTTAAAAGCTCATACGAGTAGGGTGAAAGAGATTTGAGTTCTTTGGTGTTATATAGTAAGAGAAAGTATATTAAGAGAAAGTATCCAAATACTTTGTTTGCATTCATTTGAGTGTGAAACTACACCTAGGATGTTTACAAGTACATACAAGCTTCAACTCAAGCTGTTGAATGTATTTACGCGTTTTGAAAGCTCATACGAGTAGGGTGAAAGAGATTTGAGTTCTTTTATGTTGTATATTAAGAGAAAGCATCCAAATACTTTTTTTTCATTCATTTGAGTGTGAAATTATACCTAGGATGTTTACAGTTACAAACAAGCTTCAACTCAAGCTTTTAAATGCATTTACGCGTTTTAAAAGCTCATACGAGGAGGGTGAAAGAGATTTGAGTTCTTTTGTGTTGTATATTAAGAGAAAGCATCCAAATACTTTGTTTGCATTCATTTGAGTGTGAAACTATACCTAGGATATTTACAAGTACAAACAAGCTTCAACTCAAGCTTTTGAATGAATTTACGCGGTTTGACAGCTCTTACGACTAGGGTGATAGAAATTAAGTTCTTTTGTGTTGTATATTAAGAGAAAAAATCCAAATACTTTGTTTGCATTCATTTGAGTGTGAAATAACACCAGGGTTGTTTACAAGTACAAACAAGCTTCAACTCAAGCTTTTGAATGCGTTTACGCGTTTTAAAAGCTCATACGAGTAGGGTGAAAGAGATTTGAGTTCTTTTGTGTTGTATATTAAGAGAAAGCATCCAAATACTTTGTTTGCATTCATTTGAGTGTGAAACTACACCTAGGATGTTTACAGTTACAAACAAGCTTCAACTCAAGCTTTTGAATGCATTTACGCGTTTTAAAAGCTCATACGAGGAGGGTGAAAGAGATTTGAGTTCTTTTGTGTTGTATATTTAGAGAAAGCATCCAAATACTTTTTTTGCATTCATTTGAGTGTGAAACTACACAGAGGATGTTTACAGTTACAAACAAGCTTCAACTCAAGCTTTTGAATGCATTTGCGCGTTTTAAAAGCTCATACGAGTAGGGTGAAAGAGATTTGAGTTCTTTTGTGTTGTATATTAAGAGAAAGTATCCAAATACTTTGTTTGCATTCATTTGAGTGTGAAACTATGCCTAGGATGTTTACAGTTACAAACAAGCTTCAACTCATGCTGTTGAATGCATTTACGCGTTTTAAAAGCTCATACGAGTAGGGTGAAAGAGATTTTAGTTCTTTTGTGTTGTATATTAAGAGAAAGCATCCATATACTTTGCTTCCATTCATTAGAGTGTGAAACTACACCTAGGATGTTTATAAGTACAAACAAGCTTCAACTCAAGCTTTTGAATGAATTTACGCGTTTTAACAGCTTACGAGTAGGGTGAAAGAGATTTGAGTTCTTTTGTGTTGTATATTAAGAGAAAGCATCCAAATACTTTGTTTGCATTCATTTGAGTGTGAAACTACACCTAGGATGTTTACAAGTACAAACAAGCTTCAACTCAAGCTTTTGAATGTATTTACGCGTTTTAACAGCTTTTACGACTAGGGTGATAGAAATTGAGTTCTTTTGTGTTGTATATTAAGAGAAAGCATCCAAATACTTTGTTTGCATTCAATAGAGTGTGAAACTACACCTAGGTTGTTTACAGTTACAAACAAGCTTCAACTCATGCTTTTGAATTCGTTTACGCGTTTGAAAAGCTCATACGAGTAGGGTGAAAGAGATTTGAGTTCTTTTGTGTTATATAGTAAGAGAAAGCATCCAAATACTTTGTTTGCATTCATTTGAGTGTGAAACTACACCTAGGATGTTTACAAGTACAAACAAGCTTCAACTAAAGCTTTTGAATGTATTTACGCGTTTTGAAAGCTCATACGAGTAGGGTGAAAGAGATTTGAGTTCTTTTGTGTTGTATATTAAGAGAAAGCATCCAAATACTTTTTTTTCATTCATTTGAGTGTGAAATTATACCTAGGTTGTTTACAGTTACAAACAAGCTTCAACTCAAGCTTTTGAATGCATTTACGCATTTTAAAAGCTCATACGAGGAGGGTGAAAGAGATTTGAGTTCTTTTGTGTTGTATATTAAGAGAAAGCATCCAAATACTTTGTTTGCATTCATTTGAGTGTGAAACTACACCTAGGATGTTTATAAGTACAAACAAGCTTCAACTCAAGCTTTTGAATGAATTTACGCGTTTTAACAGCTCTTACGACTAGGGTGATAGAAATTGAGTTCTTTTGTGTTGTATATTAAGAGAAACTATCCAAATACTTTTTTTGCATTCATTTGAGTGTGAAATAACACCAGGGTTGTTTACAAGTACAAACAAGCTTCAACTCAAGCTTTTGAATGCATTTACGCGTTTTTAAAAGCTCATACGAGTAGGGTGAAAGAGATTTGAGTTCTTTTGTGTTGTATATTAAGAGAAAGCATCCAAATACTTTGTTTGCATTCATTTGAGTGTGAAACTACACCTAGGATGTTTATAAGTACAAACAAGCTTCAACTCAAGCTTTTGAATGAATTTACGCGTTTTAACAGCTCTTACGACTAGGGTGATAGAAATTGAGTTCTTTTGTGTTGTATATTAAGAGAAACTATCCAAATACTTTGTTTGCATTCATTTGAGTGTGAAATAACACCAGGGTTGTTTACAAGTACAAACAAGCTTCAACTCAAGCTTTTGAATGCATTTACGCGTTTTAAAAGCTCATACGAGTAGGGTGAAAGAGATTTGAGTTCTTTTGTGTTGTATATTAAGAGAAAGCATCCAAATACTTTGTTTGCATTCATTTGAGTGTGAAACTACACCTAGGATGTTTACAGTTACAAACAAGCTTCAACTCAAGCTTTTGAATGCATTTTCGCGTTTTAAAAGCTCATACGAGGAGGGTGAAAGAGATTTGAGTTCTTTTGTGTTGTATATTAAGAGAATGTATCCAAATACTTTGTTTGCATTCATTTGAGTGTGAAACTACACCTAGGATGTTTACAAGTACAAACAAGCTTCAACTCAAGCTTTTGAATGAATTTACGCGTTTTAACAGCTCTTACGACTAGGGTGATAGAAATTGAGTTCTTTTGTGTTGTATATTAACAGAACATATCCAAATACTTTGTTTGCATTCATTTGAGTGTGAAATAACACCAGGGTTGTTTACAAGTACAAACAAGCTTCAACTCAAGCTTTTGAATGCATTTACGCGTTTTAAAAGCTCATACGAGTAGGGTGAAAGAGATTTGAGTTCTTTTGTGTTGTATATTAAGAGAAAGCATCCAAATACTTTGTTTGCATTCATTTGAGTGTGAAACTACACCTAGGATGTTTACAGTTACAAACAAGCTTCAACTCAAGCTTTTGAATGCATTTTCGCGTTTTAAAAGCTCATACGAGGAGGGTGAAAGAGATTTGAGTTCTTTTGTGTTGTATATTAAGAGAATGTATCCAAATACTTTGTTTGCATTCATTTGAGTGTGAAACTACACCTAGGATGTTTACAAGTACAAACAAGCTTCAACTCAAGCTTTTGAATGAATTTACTCGTTTCAACAGCTCTTACGACTAGGGTGATAGAAATTGAGTTCTTTTGTGTTGTATATTAGGAGAAAGCATTCAAATACTTTGTTTGCATTCATTTGAGTGTGAAACTACACCTAGGATGTTTACAGTTACAAACAAGCTTCAACTCATGCTTTTGAATTGATTTACGCGTTTTAAAAGCTCATGCGAGTAGGGAGAAAGAGATTTGAGTTCTGTTGTGTTGTATAGTAAGAGAAAGCATCCAAATACTTTGTTTGCATTCATTTGAGTGTGAAACTAGACCTAGGATGTTTACAAGTACAAACAAGCTTCAACTCAAGCTTTTGAATGTATTTACGCGTTTTAAAAGCTTACGAGTAGGGTGAAAGAGATTTGAGTTCTTTTGAGTTGTATATTAAGAGAAAGCATCCAAATACTTTGTTTGCATTCATTTGAGTGTGAAACTACACCTAGGATGTTTACAAGTACAAACTAGCTTCAACTCAAGCTTTTGAATGAATTTACGCGTTTTAAAAGCTCTTACGACTAGGGTGATAGAAATTGAGTGTGAAATAACACCAGGGTTGTTTACAAGTACAAACAAGCTTCAACTCAAGCTTTTGAATGCATTTACGCGTTTTAAAAGCTCATACGAGTAGGGTGAAAGAGATTTGATTTCTTTTCTGTTGTATATTAAGAGAAAGCATCCAAATACTTTTGTTTGCATTCATTTGAGTGTGAAACTACACCTAGGATGTTTACAAGTACAAAAAAGCTTCAACTCAAGCTGTTGAATGTATTTACGCGTTTTAACAGCTTTTACGACTAGGGTGATAGAAATTGAGTTCTTTTGTATTGTATATTAAGAGAAAGCATCCAAATACTTTGTTTGCATTCATTAGAGTGTGAAACTACACCTAGGTTGTTTACAGTTACAAACAAGCTTCAACTCATGCTTTTGAATTCATTTACGCGTTTGAAAAGCTCATACGAGTAGGGTGAAAGAGATTTGAGTTCTTTTGTGTTATATAGTAAGAGAAGGCATCCAAATACTTTGTTTGCATTCATTTGAGTGTGAAACTACACCTAGGATGTTTACAAGTACAAACAAGCTTCAACTCAAGCTTTTGAATGTATTTACGCGTTTTGAAAGCTCATACGAGTAGGGTGAAAGAGATTTGAGTTCTTTTGTGTTGTATATTAAGAGAAAGCATCCAAATACTTTTTTTTTCATTCATTTGAGTGTGAAACTACACCTAGGATGTTTACAGTTACAAACAAGCTTCAACTCAAGCTTTTGAATGCATTTACGCGTTTTAAAAGCTCATACGAGGAGGGTGAAAGAGATTTGAGTTCTTTTGTGTTGTATATTAAGAGAAAGCATCCAAATACTTTGTTTGCATTCATTTGAGTGTGAAACTACACCTAGGATGTTTACAAGTACAAATAAGCTTCAACTCAAGCTTTTGAATGAATTTACGCGTTTTAACAGCTCTTATGACTAGGGTGATAGAAATTGAGTTCTTTTGTGTTGTATATTAACAGAACATATCCAAATACTTTGTTTGCATTCATTTGAGTGTGAAATAACACCAGGGTTGTTTACAAGTACAAACAAGCTTCAACTCAAGCTTTTGAAGGCATTTACGCGTGTTAAAAGCTGATACGACTAGGGTGAAAGAGATTTGAGTTCTTTTGTGTTGTATATTAAGAGAAAGCATCCAAATACTTTGTTTGCATTCATTTGAGTGTGAAACTACACCTAGGATGTTTACAGTTACAAACAAGCTTCAACTCAAGCTTTTTAATGCATTTACGCGTTTTAAAAGCTCATACGAGGAGGGTGAAAGAGATTTGAGTTCTTTTATGTTGTATATTAAGAGAAAGCATCCAAATACTTTGTTTGCATTCATTTGAGTGTGAAACTACACCGAGGATGTTTACAGTTACAAACAAGCTTTAACTCAAGCTTTTGAATGCATTTACGCGTTTTAAAAGCTCATACGAGTAGGGTGAAAGAGATTTGAGTTCTTTTGTGTTGTATATTAAGAGAAAGTATCCAAATACTTTGTTTGCATTCATTTGAGTGTGAAACTATGCCTAGGATGTTTACAGTTACAAACAAGCTTCAACTCATGCTGTTGAATGCATTTACGCGTTTTAAAAGCTCATACGAGTAGGGTGAAAGAGATTTTAGTTCTTTTGTGTTGTATATTAAGAGAAAGCATCCATATACTTTGTTTCCATTCATTTGAGTGTGAAACTACACCTAGGATGTTTATAAGTACAAACAAGCTTCAACTCAAGCTTTTGAATGAATTTACGCGTTTTAACAGCTCTTACGACTAGGGTGATAGAAATTGAGTTCTTTTGTGTTGTATATTAAGAGAAAGCTTCCAAATACTTTTTTTTCATTCATTTGAGTGTGAAAGTATACCTAGGTTGTTTACAGTTACAAACAAGCTTCAACTCAATCTTTTGAATGCATTTACGCGTTTAAAAGCTCATACGAGGAGGGTGAAAGAGATTTGAGTTCAGTTGAGTTGTATATTAAGAGAAAGCATCCAAATACTTTGTTTGCATTCATTTGAGTGTGAAACTACACCTAGGATGTTTACAAGTACAAACAAGCTTCAACTCAAGCTTTTGAATGTATTTACGCGTTTTAACAGCTTTTACGACTAGGGTGATAGAAATTAAGTTCTTTTGTGTTGTATATTAAGAGAAAAAATCCAAATACTTTGTTTGCATTCATTTGAGTGTGAAATAACACCAGGGTTGTTTACAAGTACAAACAAGCTTCAACTCAAGGTTTTGAATGCGTTTACGCGTTTTAAAAGCTCATACGAGTAGGGTGAAAGAGATTTGAGTTCTTTTGTGTTGTATATTAAGACAAAGCATCCAAATACTTTGTTTGCATTCATTTGAGTGTGAAACTACACCTAGGATGTTTACAGTTACAAACAAGCTTCAACTCAAGCTTTTGAATGAATTTACGCGTTTTAACAGCTCTTACGACTAGGGTGATAGAAATTGAGTTCTTTTGTGTTGTGTATTAACAGAAAATATCCAAATAGTTTGTTTGCATTCATTTGAGTGTGAAATAACACCAGGGTTGTTTACAAGTACAAACAAGCTTCAACTCATGCTTTTGAATTCATTTACGCGTTTGAAAAGCTCATACGAGTAGGGTGAAAGAGATTTGAGTTCTTTTGTGTTATATAGTAAGAGAAAGCATCCAAATACTTTGTTTGCATTCATTTGAGTGTGAAACTACACCTAGGATGTTTACAAGTACAAACAAGCTTCAACTCAAGCTTTTGAATGTATTTACGCGTTTTGAAAGCTCATACGAGTAGGGTGAAAGAGATTTGAGTTCTTTTGTGTTGTATATTAAGAGAAAGCATCCAAATACTTTGTTTGCATTCATTTTAGTGTGAAACTACACCTAGGATGTTTATAAGTACAAACAAGCTTTAACTCAAGCTTTTGAATGAATTTACGCGTTTTAACAGCTCTTACGACTAGGGTGATAGAAATTGAGTTCTTTTGTGTTGTATATTAAGAGAAACTATCCAAATACTTTTTTTGCATTCATTTGAGTGTGAAATAACACCAGGGTTGTTTACAAGTACAAACAAGCTTCAACTCAAGCTTTTGAATGCATTTACGCGTTTTAAAAGCTCATACGAGTAGGGTGAAAGAGATTTGAGTTCTTTTGTGTTGTATATTAAGACAAAGCATCCAAATACTTTGTTTGCATTCATTTGAGTGTGAAACTACACCTAGGATGTTTATAAGTACAAACAACCTTCAACTCAAGCTTTTGAATGAATTTACGCGTTTTAACAGCTCTTACGACTAGGGTGATAGAAATTGAGTTCTTTTGTGTTGTATATTAAGAGAAACTATCCAAATACTTTGTTTGCATTCATTTGAGTGTGAAATAACACCAGGGTTGTTTACAAGTACAAACAAGCTTCAACTCAAGCTTTTGAATGCATTTACGCGTTTTAAAAGCTCATACGAGTAGGGTGAAAGAGATTTGAGTTCTTTTGTGTTGTATATTAAGAGAAAGCATCCAAATACTTTGTTTGCATTCATTTGAGTGTGAAACTACACCTAGGATGTTTACAGTTACAAACAAGCTTCAACTCAAGCTTTTGAATGCATTTCCGCGTTTTAAAAGCTCATACGAGGAGCGTGAAAGAGATTTGAGTTCTTTTGTGTTGTATATTAAGAGAATGTATCCAAATACTTTGTTTGCATTCATTTGAGTGTGAAACTACACCTAGGATGTTTACAAGTACAAACAAGCTTCAACTCAAGCTTTTGAATGAATTTACGCGTTTTAACAGCTCTTACGACTAGGGTGATAGAAATTGAGTTCTTTTGTGTTGTATATTAGGAGAAAGCATTCAAATACTTTGTTTGCATTCATTTGAGTGTGAAACTACACGTAGGATTTTTACAGTTACAAACAAGCTTCAACTCATGCTTTTGAATTCATTTACGCGTTTTAAAAGCTCATGCGAGTAGGGAGAAAGAGATTTGAGTTCTGTTGTGTTGTATAGTAAGAGAAAGCATCCAAATACTTTGTTTGCATTCATTTGAGTGTGAAACTAGACCTTGGATGTTTACAAGTACAAACAAGCTTCAACTCAAGCTTTTGAATGTATTTACGCGTTTTAAAAGCTTACGAGTAGGGTGAAAGAGATTTGAGTTCTTTTGAGTTGTATATTAAGAGAAAGCATCCAAATACTTTATTTGCATTCATTTGAGTGTGAAACTACACCTAGGATGTTTACAAGTACAAACAAGCTTCAACTCAAGCTTTTGAATGAATTTACGCGTTTTAAAAGCTCTTACGACTAGGGTGATAGAAATTGAGTGTGAAATAACACCAGGGTTGTTTACAAGTACAAACAAGCTTCAACTCAAGCTTTTGAATGCATTTACGCGTTTTAAAAGCTCATACGAGTAGGGTGAAAGAGATTTGATTTCTTTTCTGTTGTATATTAAGAGAAAGCATCCAAATACTTTTGTTTGCATTCATTTGAGTGTGAAACTACACCTAGGATGTTTACAAGTACAAAAAAGCTTCAACTCAAGCTGTTGAATGTATTTACGCGTTTTAACAGGTTTTACGACTAGGGTGATAGAAATTGAATTCTTTTGTGTTGTATATTAAGAGAAAGCATCCAAATACTTTGTTTGCATTCATTAGAGTGTGAAACTACATCTAGGTTGTTTACAGTTACAAACAAGCTTCAACTCATGCTTTTGAATTCATTTACGCGTTTGAAAAGCTCATACGAGTAGGGTGAAAGAGATTTGAGTTCTTTTGTGTTATATAGTAAGAGAAAGCATCCAAATACTTTGTTTGCATTCATTTGAGTGTGAAACTACACCTAGGATGTTTACAAGTACAAACAAACTTCAACTCAAGCTTTTGAATGTATTTACGCGTTTTGAAAGCTCATACGAGTAGGGTGAAAGAGATTTGAGTTCTTTTGTGTTGTATATTAAGAGAAAGCATCCAAATACTTTTTTTTCATTCATTTGAGTGTGAAACTACACCTAGGGTGTTTACAGTTACAAACAAGCTTCAACTCAAGCTTTTGAATGCATTTACGCGTTTTAAAAGCTCATACGAGGAGGGTGAAAGAGATTTGAGTTCTTTTGTGTTGTATATTAAGAGAAAGCATCCAAATACTTTGTTTGCATTCATTTGAGTGAGAAACTACACCCAGGATATTTACAAGTACAAACAACCTTCAACTCAAGCTTTTGAATGAATTTACGCGTTTTAACAGCTCTTACGACTAGGGTGATAGAAATTGAGTTCTTTTGTGTTGTATATTAACAGAACATATCCAAATACTTTGTTTGCATTCATTTGAGTGTGAAATAACACCAGGGTTGTTTACAAGTACAAACAAGCTTCAACTCAAGCTTTTGAAGGCATTTACGCGTGTTAAAAGCTCATACAACTAGGGTGAAAGAGATTTGAGTTCTTTGTGTTGTATATTAAGAGAAAGCATCCAAATACTTTGTTTGCATTCATTTGAGTGTGAAACTACACCTAGGATGTTTACAGTTACAAACAAGCTTCAACTCAAGCTTTTGAATGCATTTACGCGTTTTAAAAGCTCATACGAGGAGGGTGAAAGAGATTTGAGTTCTTTTGTGTTGTATATTAAGAGAAAGCATCCAAATACTTTGTTTGCATTCATTTGAGTGTGAAACTACACCGAGGATGTTTACAGTTACAAACAAGCTTCAACTCAAGCTTTTGAATGCATTTACGCGTTTTAAAAGCTCATACGAGTAGGGTGAAAGAGATTTGGGTTCTTTTGTGTTGTATATTAAGAGAAAGTATCCAAATACTTTGTTTGCATTCATTTGATTGTGAAACTATACCTAGGTTGTTTACAGTTACAAACAAGTTTCAACTCAAGCTTTTGAATGCATTTACGCGTTTTAAAAGCTCATACGAGGAGGGTGAAAGAGATTTGAGTCCTTTTGAGTTGTATATTAAGAGAAAGCATCCAAATACTTTGTTTGCATTCATTTGAGTGTGAAACTACACCTAGGATGTTTACAAGTACAAACAAGCTTCAACTCAAGCTTTTGAATGAATTTACGCGTTTTAAAAGCTCTTACGACTAGGGTGATAGAAATTGAGTGTGAAATAACACCAGGGTAGTTTACAAGTACAAACAAGCTTCAACTCAAGCTTTTGAATGCATTTACGCGTTTTAAAAGCTCATACGAGTAGGGTGAAAGAGATTTGATTTCTTTTCTGTTGTATATTAAGAGAAAGCATCCAAATACTTTTGTTTGCATTCATTTGAGTGTGAAACTACACCTAGGATGTTTACAAGTACAAAAAAGCTTCAACTCAAGCTGTTGAATGTATTTACGCGTTTTAACAGCTTTTACGACCAGGGTGATAGAAATCGAGTTCTTTTGTGTTGTATATTAAGAGAAAGCATCCAAATACTTTGTTTGCATTCATTAGAGTGTGAAACTACACCTAGGTTGTTTACAGTTACAAACAAGCTTCAACTCATGCTTTTGAATTCATTTACGCGTTTGAAAAGCTCATACGAGGAGGGTGAAAGAGATTTAAGTTCTTTTGTGTTGTATATTTAAAGAAAGCATCCAAATTCTTTGTTTGCATTCATTTGAGTGTGAAACTACACCGAGGTTGTTTACAGTTACCAACAAGCATCAACTCAAGCTTTTGAATGCATTTACGCGTTTTAACAGCTCTTACGACTAGGGTGAAGGCATTTACCCGTGTTAAAAGCTCATACGAGTAGGGTGAAAGAGATTTGAGTTCTTTTGTGTTGTATATTAAGAGAAAGCATCCAAATACTTTGTTTGCATTCATTTGAGTGTGAAACTACACCTAGGATGTTTACAGATACAAACAAGCTTCAACTCAAGCTTTTTAATGCATTTACGCGTTTTAAAAGCTCATACGAGGAGGGTGAAAGAGATTTGAGTTCTTTTGTGTTGTATATTAAGAGAAAGTATCCAAATACTTTGTTTGCATTCATTTGAGTGTAAAACTACACCTAGGATGTTTACAAGTACAAACAAGCTTCAACTCAAGCTTTTGAATGAATTTACGCGTTTTAACAGCTCTTACGACTAGGGTGATAGAAATTGAGTTCTTTTGTGTTGTATAGTAAGAGAAAATATCCAAATACTTTGTTTGCATTCATTTGAGTGTAAAATAACACCAGGGCTGTTTACTAATACAAACAAGCTTCAAATCAAGCTTTTGAATGCATTTACGCGTTTTAAAAGCTCATACGAGTAGGGTGAAAGAGATTTGAGTTCTTTTGTGTTGTATATTAAGAGAAAGCATCCAAATACTTTGTTTGCATTCATTAGAGTGTGAAACTACACCTAGGATGTTTACAAGTACAAACAAGCTTCAACTCAAGCTTTTGAATGCATTTACACGTTTTAAAAGCTCATACGAGTAGGGTGAAAGAGATTTTAGTTCTTTTGTGTTGTATATTAAGAGAAAGCATACAAATACTTTATTTGCATTCATTTGAGTGTGACACCTAGGATGTTTACAGTTACAAACAAGCTTCAACTCAAGCTTTTGAATGCATTTATGCGTTTTAAAAGCTCATACGAGGAGGGTGAAAGAGAAAGAGATTTGAGTTCTTTGGTGTTGTATATTAAAAGAAAGCATCCAAATACTTTGTTTGCATTCATTTGAGTGTGAAATTACACCTAGGATGTTTACAAGTACAAACAAGCTTCAACTCAAGTTGTTGAATGTATTTAGGCGTTTTAATAGCTCTTACGACTAGGGTGATTGAATTTGAGTTCTTTTGTGTTGTATATTAAGAGAAAGCATCCAAATAATTTGTTTGCATTCATTAGAGTGTGAAACTACACCTAGGATGTTTATAGTTACAAACAAGCTTCAACTCATGCTTTTGAATTCATTTACGCGTTTTAAAAGCTCATACGAGTAGGGTGAAAGAGATTTGAGTTCTTTTGTGTAATATAGTAAGAGAAAGCATCCAAATACTTTGTTTGCATTCATTTGAGTGGGAAACTACACCTAGGATGTTTACAAGTACAAACAAGCTTCAACTCAAGCTTTTGAATGTATTTACGCGTTTTGAAAACTCATACGAGTAGGGTGAAAGAGATTTGAGTTCTTTTGTGTTGTATATTAAGAGAAAGCATCCAAATACTTTTTTTTCATTCATTTGAGTGTGAAACTACACCGAGGATGTTTAAAGTTACAAACAAGCTTCAACTCAAGCTTTTGAATGCATTTACGCGTTTTAAAAGCTCATACGAGTAGGGTGAAAGAGATTTGAGTTCTTTTGTGTTGTATATTAAGAGAAAGTATCCAAATACTTTGTTTGCATTCATTTGATTGTGAAACGATACCTAGGTTGTTTACAGTTACAAACAAGCTTCAACTCAAGCTTTTGAATGCATTTACGCGTTTTAAAACTCATACGAGTAGGGTGAAAGAGATTTGAGTTCTTTTGTGTTGTATATTAAGAGAAAGCATCCAAATACTTTGTTTCCATTCATTTAAGTGTGATATTACACCTAGAATGTTTACAAGTACAAACAAGCTTCAACTCAAGCTTTTGAATGTATTTACGCGTTTTAAAAGCTCATACGAGTAGGGTGAAAGAGATTTGAGTTCTTTTGTGTTGTAGACTAAGAGAAAGCATCCAAATACTTTGTTTGCATTCATTTGAGTGTGAAACTACACCTAGGATGTTTACAGTTACAAAAAAGCTTCAACTCAAGCTTTTGAATGCATTTACGCGTTTTAACAGCTCTTACGACTAGGGTGATAGAAATTGAGTTCTTTTGTGTTGTATATTAAGAGAAAATATCCAAATACTTTGTTTGCATTCATTTGAGTGTGAAATAACACCAGGGTTGTTTACAAGTACAAACAAGCTTCAACTCAAGCTTTTGAATGCATTTACGCATTTTAAAAGCTCATACGAGTAGGGTGAAAGAGATTTGAGTTATTTTGTGTTGTATATTAAGAGAAAGTATCCAAATACTTTGCTTGCATTCATTTGAGTGTGAAACTACACCTAGGATGTTTACAGTTACAAACAAGCTTCAACTCAAGCTTTTGAATGCATTTACGCGTTTTAAAAGCTCATACGAGGAGGGTGAAAGAGATTTGAGTTCTTTTGTGTTGTATATTAAGAGAAAGTATCCAAATACTTTGTTTGCATTCATTTGAGTGTGAAACTACACCTAGGATGTTTACAAGTACAAACAAGCTTCAACTCAAGCTGTTGAATGTATTTACGCGTTTTAAAAGCTCATACGAGTAGGGTGAAAGAGATTTAAGTTCTTTTGTGTTGTATATTAAGTGAAAGCATCCAAATACTTTGTTTGCATTCATTTGAGTGTGAAACTACACCGAGGATGTTTACAGTCACCAACAAGCTTCAACTCAAGCTTTTGAATGCATTTACGCGTTTTAAAAGGTCATACGAGTAGGGTGAAAGAGATTTGAGTTCTTTTGTGTTGTATATTAAGAGAAAGCATCCAAATACTTTGTTTGCATTCATTAGAGTGTGAAACTACACCTAGGATGTTTACAGTTACAAACAAGCTTCAACTCATGCTTTTGAATTCATTTACGCGTTTTAAAAGCTCATACGAGTAGGGTGAAAGAGATTTGAGTTCGTTTGTGTAATATAGTAAGAGAAAGCATCCAAATACTTTGTTTGCATTCATTTGAGTGGGAAACTACACCTAGGATGTTTACAAGTACAAACAAGCTTCAACTCAAGCTTTTGAATGTATTTACGCGTTTTGAAAACTCATACGAGTAGGGTGAAAGAGATTTGAGTTCTTTTGTGTTGTATATTAAGAGAAAGCATCCAAATACTTTTTTTTCATTCATTTGAGTGTGAAACTACACCGAGGATGTTTAAAGTTACAAACAAGCTTCAACTCAAGCTTTTGAATGCATTTACGCGTTTTAAAAGCTCATACGAGTAGGGTGAAAGAGATTTGAGTTCTTTTGTGTTGTATATTAAGAGAAAGTATCCAAATACTTTGTTTGCATTCATTTGATTGTGAAACGATACCTAGGTTGTTTACAGTTACAAACAATCTTCAACTCAAGCTTTTGAATGCATTTACGCGTTTTAAAACTCATACGAGTAGGGTGAAAGAGATTTGAGTTCTTTTGTGTTGTATATTAAGAGAAAGCATCCAAATATTTTGTTTCCATTCATTTAAGTGTGATATTACACCTAGAATGTTTACAAGTACAAACAAGCTTCAACTCAAGCTTTTGAATGTATTTACGCGTTTTAAAAGCTCATACGAGTAGGGTGAAAGAGATTTGAGTTCTTTTGTGTTGTAGACTAAGAGAAAGCATCCAAATACTTTGTTTGCATTCATTTGAGTGTGAAACTACACCTAGGATGTTTACAGTTACAAAAAAGCTTCAACTCAAGCTTTTGAATGCATTTACGCGTTTTAACAGCTCTTACGACTAGGGTGATAGAAATTGAGTTCTTTTGTGTTGTATATTAAGAGAAAATATCCAAATACTTTGTTTGCATTCATTTGAGTGTGAAATAACACCAGGGTTGTTTACAAGTACAAACAAGTTTCAACTCAAGCTTTTGAATGCATTTACGCGTTTTAAAAGCTCATACGAGTAGGGTGAAAGAGATTTGAGTTATTTTGTGTTGTATATTAAGAGAAAGCATCCAAATACTTTGCTTGCATTCATTTGAGTGTGAAACTACACCTAGGATGTTTACAGTTACAAACAAGCTTCAACTCAAGCTTTTGAATGCATTTACGCGTTTTAAAAGCTCATACGAGGAGGGTGAAAGAGATTTGAGTTCTTTTGTGTTGTATATTAAGAGAAAGTATCCAAATACTTTGTTTGCATTCATTTGAGTGTAAAACTACACCTAGGATGTTTACAAGTACAAACAAGCTTCAACTCAAGCTTTTGAATGAATTTACTCGTTTCAACAGCTCTTACGACTAGGGTGATAGAAATTGAGTTCTTTTGTGTTGTATATTAAGAGAAAGCATCCAAATACTTTGTTTGCATTCATTTGAGTGTGAAACTACACCTAGGATGTTTACAGTTACAAACAAGCTTCAACTCATGCTTTTGAATTCATTTACGCGTTTTAAAAGCTCATACGAGTAGGGTGAAAGAGATTTGAGTTCTTTTGTGTTGTATATTAAGAGAAAGCATCCAAATACTTTGTTTGCATTCATTTGAGTGTGAAACTACACCTAGGATGTTTACAGTTACAAACAAGCTTCAACTCATGCTTTTGAATTCATTTACGCGTTTTAAAAGCTCATACGAGGAGGGTGAAAGAGATTTGAGTTCTTTTGTGTTGTATATTAAGAGAAAGTATCCAAATACTTTGTTTGCATTCATTTGAGTGTGAAACTACACCTAGGATGTTTACAAGTACAAACAAGCTTCAACTCAAGCTGTTGAATGTATTTACGCGTTTTAAAAGCTCATACGAGTAGGGTGAAAGAGATTTAAGTTCTTTTGTGTTGTATATTAAGTGAAAGCATCCAAATACTTTGTTTGCATTCATTTGAGTGTGAAACTACACCGAGGATGTTTACAGTCACCAACAAGCTTCAACTCAAGCTTTTGAATGCATTTACGCGTTTTAAAAGGTCATACGAGTAGGGTGAAAGAGATTTGAGTTCTTTTGTGTTGTATATTAAGAGAAAGCATCCAAATACTTTGTTTGCATTCATTAGAGTGTGAAACTACACCTAGGATGTTTACAGTTACAAACAAGCTTCAACTCATGCTTTTGAATTCATTTACGCGTTTTAAAAGCTCATACGAGTAGGGTGAAAGAGATTTGAGTTCTTTTGTGTAATATAGTAAGAGAAAGCATCCAAATACTTTGTTTGCATTCATTTGAGTGGGAAACTACACCTAGGATGTTTACAAGTACAAACAAGCTTCAACTCAAGCTTTTGAATGTATTTACGCGTTTTGAAAACTCATACGAGTAGGGTGAAAGAGATTTGAGTTCTTTTGTGTTGTATATTAAGAGAAAGCATCCAAATACTTTTTTTTCATTCATTTGAGTGTGAAACTACACCGAGGATGTTTAAAGTTACAAACAAGCTTCAACTCAAGCTTTTGAATGCATTTACGCGTTTTAAAAGCTCATACGAGTAGGGTGAAAGAGATTTGAGTTCTTTTGTGTTGTATATTAAGGGAAAGTATCCAAATACTTTGTTTGCATTCATTTGATTGTGAAACGATACCTAGGTTGTTTACAGTTACAAACAAGCTTCAACTCAAGCTTTTGAATGCATTTACGCGTTTTAAAACTCATACGAGTAGGGTGAAAGAGATTTGAGTTCTTTTGTGTTGTATATTAAGAGAAAGCATCCAAATACTTTGTTTCCATTCATTTAAGTGTGATATTACACCTAGAATGTTTACAAGTACAAACAAGCTTCAACTCAAGCTTTTGAATGTATTTACGCGTTTTAAAAGCTCATACGAGTAGGGTGAAAGAGATTTGAGTTCTTTTGTGTTGTAGACTAAGAGAAAGCATCCAAATACTTTGTTTGCATTCATTTGAGTGTGAAACTACACCTAGGATGTTTACAGTTACAAAAAAGCTTCAACTCAAGCTTTTGAATGCATTTACGCGTTTTAACAGCTCTTACGACTAGGGTGATAGAAATTGAGTTCTTTTGTGTTGTATATTAAGAGAAAATATCCAAATACTTTGTTTGCATTCATTTGAGTGTGAAATAACACCAGGGTTGTTTACAAGTACAAACAAGCTTCAACTCAAGCTTTTGAATGCATTTTACGCGTTTTAAAAGCTCATACGAGTAGGGTGAAAGAGATTTGAGTTATTTTGTGTTGTATATTAAGAGAAAGCATCCAAATACTTTGCTTGCATTCATTTGAGTGTGAAACTACACCTAGGATGTTTACAGTTACAAACAAGCTTCAACTCAAGCTTTTGAATGCATTTACGCGTTTTAAAAGCTCATACGAGGAGGGTGAAAGAGATTTGAGTTCTTTTGTGTTGTATATTAAGAGAAAGTATCCAAATACTTTGTTTGCATTCATTTGAGTGTAAAACTACACCTAGGATGTTTACAAGTACAAACAAGCTTCAACTCAAGCTTTTGAATGAATTTACTCGTTTCAACAGCTCTTACGACTAGGGTGATAGAAATTGAGTTCTTTTGTGTTGTATATTAAGAGAAAGCATCCAAATACTTTGTTTGCATTCATTTGAGTGTGAAACTACACCTAGGATGTTTACAGTTACAAACAAGCTTCAACTCATGCTTTTGAATTCATTTACGCGTTTTAAAAGCTCATACGAGTAGGGTGAAAGAGATTTGAGTTCTTTTGTGTTGTATATTAAGAGAAAGCATCCAAATACTTTGTTTGCATTCATTTGAGTGTGAAACTACACCTAGGATGTTTACAGTTACAAACAAGCTTCAACTCATGCTTTTGAATTCATTTACGCGTTTTAAAAGCTCATACGAGGAGGGTGAAAGAGATTTGAGTTCTTTTGTGTTGTATATTAAGAGAAAGTATCCAAATACTTTGTTTGCATTCATTTGAGTGTGAAACTACACCTAGGATGTTTACAAGTACAAACAAGCTTCAACTCAAGCTGTTGAATGTATTTACGCGTTTTAAAAGCTCATACGGGTAGGGTGAAAGAGATTTAAGTTCTTTTGTGTTGTATATTAAGTGAAAGCATCCAAATACTTTGTTTGCATTCATTTGAGTGTGAAACTACACCGAGGATGTTTACAGTCACCAACAAGCTTCAACTCAAGCTTTTGAATGCATTTACGCGTTTTAAAAGGTCATACGAGTAGGGTGAAAGAGATTTGAGTTCTTTTGTGTTGTATATTAAGAGAAAGCATCCAAATACTTTGTTTGCATTCATTTGAGTGTGAAACTACACCTAGGATGTTTACAGTTACAAACAAGCTTCAACTCAAGCTTTTGAATGCATTTACGCGTTTTAAAAGCTCATACGAGGAGGGTGAAAGAGATTTGAGTTCTTTTGTTTTGTATATTAAGAGAAAGTATCCAAATACTTTGTTTGCATTCATTTGAGTGTAAAACTACACCTAGGATGTTTACAAGTACAAACAAGCTTCAACTCAAGTTTTGAGTGAATTTACGCGTTTTAACTGCTCTTACGACTAGGGTGATAGAAATTGAGTTCTTTTGTGTTGTATATTAAGAGAAAGCAACCAAATACTTTGTTTGCACTCATTTGAGTGTGAAACTACACCTAGGATGTTTACAGTTACAAACAAGCTTCAACTCATGCTTTTGAATTCATTTACGCGTTTTAAAAGCTCATACGAGTAGGGAGAAAGAGATTTGACTTCTTTTGTGTTGTATAGTAAGAGAAAGCATCCAAATACTTTGTTTGCATTCATTTGAGTGTGAAACTACACCTAGGATGTTTACAAGTACAAACAAGCTTCAACTCAAGCTTTTGAATGTATTTACGCGTTTTAAAAGCTCTTACGACTAGGGTGATAGAAATTGAGTGTGCAATAACACCAGGGTTGTTTACAAGTACAAACAAGCTTCAACTCAAGCTTTTGAATGCATTTACGCATTTTAAAAGCTCATACGAGTAGGGTGAAAGAGATTTGATTTCTTTTCTGTTGTATATTAAGAGAAAGTACCCAAATGTTTTGTTTGCATTCTTTTGAGTATGAAACTACACCAAGAATGTGTTAAATTACAAACAAGCTTCAACTCAAGCTTTTGAATGCATTTACGCGTTTTAAAAGCTCATACGAGTAGGGTGAAAGAGATTTGAGTTCTTTTGTGTTGTATATTAAGAGAAAGCATCCAAATACTTTGTTTGCATTCATTTGAGTGTGAAACTACACCTAGGATGTTTACAGTTAGAAACAAGCTTCAACTCATGCTTTTGAATGCATTTACGCGTTTTAAAAGCTCATACGAGTAGGGTGAAAGAGATTTGAGTTCTTTTGTGTTGTATACTAAGAGAAAGCATCCAAATACTTTGTTTGCATTCATTTGAGTGTGAAACTACACCTAGGATGTTTACAGTTACAAAGAAGCTTCAGCTCAAGCTTCAACTCAAGCTTTTGAATGAATTTACGCGTTTTAACAGCTCTTACGACTAGGGTGATAGAAATTGAGTTCTTTTGGGTTGTATATTAAGAGAAAATATCCAAATACTTTGTTTGCATTCATTTGAGTGTAAAATAACACCAGGGCTGTTTACAAGTACAAACAAGCTTCAAATCAAGCTTTTGAATGCATTTACGCGTTTTAAAAGCTCATACGAGGAGGGTGAAAGAGATTTGAGTTCTTTTGTTTTGTATATTAAGAGAAAGTATCCAAATACTTTGTTTGCATTCATTTGAGTGTAAAACTACACCTAGGATGTTTACAAGTACAAACAAGCTTCAACTCAAGTTTTGAGTGAATTTACGCGTTTTAACAGCTCTTACGACTAGGGTGATAGAAATTTTGTTCTTTTGTGTTGTATATTAAGAGAAAGCAACCAAATACTTTGTTTGCACTCATTTGAGTGTGAAACTACACCTAGGATGTTTACAGTTACAAACAAGCTTCAACTCATGCTTTTGAATTCATTTACGCGTTTTAAAAGCTCATACGAGTAGGAAGAAAGAGATTTGACTTCTTTTGTGTTGTATAGTAAGAGAAAGCATCCAAATACTTTGTTTGCATTCATTTGAGTGTGAAACTACACCTAGGATGTTTACAAGTACAAACAAGCTTCAACTCAAGCTTTTGAATGTATTTACGCGTTTTAAAAGCTCTTACGACTAGGGTGATAGAAATTGAGTGTGCAATAACACCAGGGTTGTTTACAAGTACAAACAAGCTTCAACTCAAGCTTTTGAATGCATTTACGCATTTTAAAAGCTCATACGAGTAGGGTGAAAGAGATTTGATTTCTTTTCTGTTGTATATTAAGACAAAGCACCCAAATATTTTGTTTGCATTCTTTTGAGTATGAAACTACACCAAGAATGTGTTAAATTACAAACAAGCTTCAACTCAAGCTTTTGAATGCATTTACGCGTTTTAAAAGCTCATACGAGTAGGGTGAAAGAGATTTGTGTTCTTTTGTGTTGTATATTAAGAAAAAGCATCCAAATACTTTGTTTGCATTCATTTGAGTGTGAAACTACAATGAGGATGTTTACAGTTACAAACAAGCTTCAACTCAAGCTTTTGAATGCATTTACGCGTTTTAAAAGCTCATACGAGTAGGGTGAAAGAGATTTGAGTTCTTTTGTGTTGTATATTAAGAGAAAGCATCCAAATACTTTGTTTGCATTCATTTGAGTGTGAAACTACACCTAGGATGTTTACAGTTACAAACAAGCTTCAACTCATGCTTTTGAATTCATTTACGCGTTTTAAAAGCTCATACGAGGAGGGTGAAAGAGATTTGAGTTCTTTTGTGTTGTATATTAAGAGAAAGTATCCAAATACTTTGTTTGCATTCATTTGAGTGTGAAACTACACCTAGGATGTTTACAAGTACAAACAAGCTTCAACTCAAGCTGTTGAATGTATTTACGCGTTTTAAAAGCTCATACGAGTAGGGTGAAAGAGATTTAAGTTCTTTTGTGTTGTATATTAAGAGAAAGCATCCAAATACTTTGTTTGCATTCATTTGAGTGTGAAACTGCACCGAGGATGTTTACAGTTACCAACAAGCTTCAACTCAAGCTTTTGAATGCATTTACGCGTTTTAAAAGCTCATACGAGTAGGGTGAAAGAGATTTGAGTTCTTTTGTGTTTTATATTAAGAGAAAGCATCCAAATACTTTGTTTGTATTCATTTGAGTGTGAAACTATACCTAGGATGGTTACAGTTACAAACAAGCTTCAACTCAAGCTTTTGAATGCATTTACGCGTTTTAAAAGCTCATACGAGTAGGGTGAAAGAGATTTGAGTTCTTTTGTGTTGTATACTAAGAGAAAGCACCCAAATACTTTGTTTGCATTCATTTGAGTGTGAAACTACACCTAGGATGTTTACAATTACAAACAAGCTTCAACTCAAGCTTTTGAATGAATTTACGCGTTTTAACAGCTCTTACGACTAGGGTGATAGAAATTGAGTTCTTTTGTGTTGTATATTAAGAGAAAGCAACCAAATACTTTGTTTGCATTCATTTGAGTGTGAAACTACACCTAGGATGTTTACAGTTACAAAAAACTTCAACTCATGCTTTTGAATTCATTTACGCGTTTTAAAAGCTCATACGAGTAGGGAGAAAGAGATTGGAGTTCTTTTGTGTTGTATAGTAAGAGAAAGCATCCAAATACTTTGTTTGCATTCATTTGAGTGTGAAACTACACCTAGGATGTTTACAAGTACAAACAAGCTTCAACTCAAGCTTTTGAATGTATTTACGCGTTTTAAAAGCTCATACGAGTAGGGTGAAAGAGATTTGAGTTCTTTTGTGGTGTATATTAAGAGAAAGCTTCCAAATACTTTTTTTTCATTCATTTGAGTGTGAATTTATACCTAGGATGTTTACAGTTACAAACAAGCTTCAAATGAAGCTTTTGAATGCATTTACGCGTTATAAAATCTCATACGAGGAGGGTGAAAGAGATTTGAGTTCTTTTGTGTTGTATATTAAGAGAAAGCATCCAAATACTTTGTTTGCATTCATTTGAGTGTGAAACTACGCCTAGGATGTTTACAAGTATAAACAAGCTTCAACTCAAGCTTTTGAATGAATTGACGCGTTTTAAAAGCTCTTACGACTAGGGTGATAGAAATTGAGTGTGCAATAACACCAGGGTTGTTTACAAGTACAAACAAGCTTCAACTCAAGCTTTTGAATGCATTTACGCGTTTTAAAAGCTCATACGAGTAGGGTGAAAGAGATTTGAGTTCTTTTGTGTTGTATACTAAGAGAAAGCATCCAAATACTTTGTTTGCATTCATTTGAGTGTGAAACTACACCTAGGATGTTTACAGTTACAAACAAGCTTCAACTCAAGCTTCAACTCAAGCTTTTGAATGAATTTACGCGTTTTAACAGCTCTTACGACTAGGGTGATAGAAATTGAGTTCTTTTGGGTTGTATATTAAGAGAAAATATCCAAATACTTTGTTTGCATTCATTTGAGTGTGAAACTACACCTAGGATGTTTACAAGTACAAATAAGCTTCAACTCAAGCTTTTGAATGAGTTTACGCGTTTTAACAGCTCTTACGACTAGGGTGATAGAAATTGAGTTCTTTTGTGTTGTATATTAAGAGAAAATATCCAAATACTTTGTTTGCATTCATTTGAGTGTAAAATAACACCAGGGCTGTTTACAAGTACAAACAAACTTCAAATCAAGCTTTTGAACGCATTTACGCGTTTTAAAAGCTCATACGAGTAGGGTGAAAGAGATTTGAGTTCTTTTGTGTTGTATATTAAGAGAAAGCATCCAAATACTTTGTTTGCATTCATTAGAGTGTCAAACTACACCTAGGATGTTTACAAGTACAAACAAGCTTCAACTCAAGCTTTTGAATGCATTTACACGTTTTAAAAGCTCATACGAGTAGGGTGAAAGAGATTTGAGTTCTTTTGTGTTGTATTTTAAGAGAAAGCATCCAAATACTTTGTTTGCATTCATTTGAGTGTGACACCTAGGATGTTTATAGTTACAAACAAGCTTCAACTCAAGCTTTTGAATGCATTTATGCGTTTTAAAAGCTCATACGAGGAGGGTGAAAGAGAAAGAAATTTGAGTTCTTTGGTGTTGTATATTAAGAGAAAGCATCCAAATACTTTGTTTGCATTCATTTGAGTGTGAAATTATACCTAGGATGTTTACAGTTACAAACAAGTTTCAACTCAAGCTTTTGAATGCATTTACGCATTTTAAAAGCTCATACGAGGAGGGTGAAAGATATTTGAGTTCTTTTGTGTTGTATATTAAGAGAAAGCATCCAAATACTTTGTTTGCATTCTTAGAGTGTGAAACTACATCTAGGTTGTTTACAGTTACAAACAAGCTTCAACTCATGCTTTTGAATTCATTTACGCGTTTTAAAAGCTCATACGAGTAGGGTGAAAGAGATTTGAGTTCTTTTGTGTAATATAGTAAGAGAAAGCATCCAAATACTTTGTTTGCATTCATTTGAGTGTGAAACTACACCTAGGATGTTTACAGTTACAAACAAGCTTCAACTCATGCTTTTGAATTCATTTACGCGTTTTAAAAGCTCATACGAGTAGGGTGAAAGAGATTTGAGTTCTTTTGTGTAATATAGTAAGAGAAAGCATCCAAATACTTTGTTTGCATTCTTAGAGTGTGAAACTACACCTAGGTTGTTTACAGTTACAAACAAGCTTCAACTCATGCTTTTGAATTCATTTACGCGTTTTAAAAGCTCATACGAGGAGGGTGAAAGAGATTTGAGTTCTTTTGTGTTGTATATTAAGAGAAAGTATCCAAATACTTTGTTTGCATTCATTTGAGTGTAAAACTACACCTAGGATGTTTACAAGTACAAACAAGCTTCAACTCAAGCTGTTGAATGCATTTACGCGTTTTAACAGCTCATACGAGTAGGGTGAAAGAGATTTGTGTTCTTTTGTGTTGTATATTAAGAAAAAGCATCCAAATTCTTTGTTTGCATTCATTTGAGTGTGAAACTACACCGAGGATATTTACAGTTACAAACAAGCTTCAACTCAAGCTTTTGAATGCATTTACGCGTTTTGAAAGCTCATACGAGTAGGGTGAAAGAGATTTGAGTTCTTTTGTGTTGTATATTAAGAGAAAGCATCCAAATACTATTTTTTCATTCATTTGAGTGTGAAACTACACCTAGGATGTTTACAAGTACAAACAAGCTTCAACTCAAGCTTTTGAATGCATTTACGCGTTTTAAAAGCTCATACGAGGAGGGTGAAAGAGATTTGAGTTCATTTGTGTTGTATATTAAGAGAAAGCATCCAAACACTTTGTTTGCATTCATTTGAGTGTGAAACTACACCTAGGATGTTTATAAGTACAAACAAGCTTCAACTCAAGCTTTTGAATGCATTTACGCGTTTTAAAAGCTCATACGAAGAGGGTGAAAGAGATTTGAGTTCTTTTGTGATTGTATATTAAGAGAAAGTATCCAAATACTTTGTTTGCATTCATTTGAGTGTGAAACTATACCTAGGATGTTTACAGTTACAAACAAGCTTCAACTCAAGCTGTTGAATGCATTTACGCGTTTTAAAAGCTCATACGAGTAGGGTGAAAGAGATTTGAGTTTTTTTGTGTTGTGTATTAAGAGAAAGCATCCAAATACTTTTTTTCCATTCATTTAAGTGTGAAACTACACCTAGGATGTTTACAAGTACAAAGAAGCTTCAACTCAAGCTTTTGAATGCATTTACGCGTTTTAAAAGCTCATACGAGGAGGGTGAAAGAGATTTGAGTTCTTTTGTGATGTATATTAAGAGAAAGCATCCAAATACTTTGTTTGCATTCATTTGAGTGTGAAACTACACCTAGGATGTTTATAAGTACAAACAAGCTTCAACTCAAGCTTTTGAATGCATTTACGCGTTTTAAAAGCTCATACGAGGAGGGTGAAAGAGATTTGAGTTCTTTTGTGTTGTATATTAAGAGAAAGCATCCAAATACTTTGTTTGCATTCATTTGAGTGTGAAACTACACCTAGGATGTTTACAAGTACAAACAAGCTTCAGCTCAAGCTTTTGAATGAATTTACGCGTTTTAACAGCTCTTACGACTAGGGTGATAGAAATTGAGTTCTTTTGTGTTGTATATTAAGAGAAAATATCCAAATACTTTGTTTGCATTCATTTGAGTGTGAAATAACACCAGGGTTGTTTACAAGTACAAACAAGCTTCAACTCAAGCTTTTGAATTCATTTACGCGTTTTAAAAGCTCATACGAGTAGGGTGAAAGAGATTTGAGTTCTTTTGTGTTGTATATTAAGAGAAAGCATCCAAATACTTTGTTTGCATTCATTTGAGTGTGAAACTACACCTAGGATGTTTACAAGTACAAACAAGCTTCAACTCAAGCTGTTGAATGTATTTACGCGTTTTAAAAGCTCATACGAGTAGGGTGAAAGAGATTTAAGTTCTTTTGTGTTGTATATTAAGAGAAAGCATCCAAATACTTTGTTTGCATTCATTTGAGTGTGAAACTACACCGAGGATGTTTACAGTTACCAACAAGCTTCAACTCAAGCTTTTGAATGCATTTACACGTTTTAAAAGCTCATACGATTAGGGTGAAAGAGATTTGAGTTCTTTTGTGTTGTATATTAAGAGAAAGCATCCAAATACTTTGTTTGCATTCATTTGAGTGTGAAACTACACCTAGGATGTTTACAGTTACAAACAAGCTTCAACTCAAGCTTTTGAATGCATTTACGCGTTTTAAAAGCTCATACGAGGAGGGTGAAAGAGATTTGAGTTCTTTTGTGTTGTATATTAAGAGAAAGTATCCAAATACTTTGTTTGCATTCATTTGAGTGTAAAACTACATTTAGGATGTTTACAAGTACAAACAAGCTTCAACTCAAGCTTTTGAATGAATTTACTCGTTTCAACAGCTCTTACGACTAGGGTGATAGAAATTGAGTTCTTTTGTGTTGTATATTAAGAGAAAGCATCCAAATACTTTGTTTGCATTCATTTGAGTGTGAAACTACACCTAGGATGTTTACAAGTACAAACAAGCTTCAACTCAAGCTGTTGAATGTATTTACGCGTTTTAAAAGCTCATACGAGTAGGGTGAAAGAGATTTAAGTTCTTTTGTGTTGTATATTAAGAGAAAGCATCCAAATACTTTGTTTGCATTCATTTGAGTGTGAAACTACACCGAGGATGTTTACAGTTACCAACAAGCTTCAACTCAAGCTTTTGAATGCATTTACACGTTTTAAAAGCTCATACGAGTAGGGTGAAAGAGATTTGAGTTCTTTTGTGTTGTATATTAAGAGAAAGTATCCAAATACTTTGTTTGCATTCATTTGAGTGTAAAACTACACCTAGGATGTTTACAAGTACAAACAAGCTTCAACTCAAGCTTTTGAATGAATTTACTCGTTTCAACAGCTCTTACGACTAGGGTGATAGAAATTGAGTTCTTTTGTGTTGTATATTAAGAGAAAGCATCCAAATACTTTGTTTGCATTCATTTGAGTGTGAAACTACACCTAGGATGTTTACAGTTACAAACAAGCTTCAACTCATGCTTTTGAATTCATTTACGCGTTTTAAAAGCTCATACGAGTAGGGTGAAAGAGATTTGAGTTCTTTTGTGTTGTATATTAAGAGAAAGTATCCAAATACTTTGTTTGCATTCATTTGAGTGTAAAACTACACCTAGGATGTTTACAAGTACAAACAAGCTTCAACTCAAGTTTTTGAATGAATTTACTCGTTTCAACAGCTCTTACGACTAGGGTGATAAAAATTGAGTTCTTTTGTGTTGTATATTAAGAGAAAGCATCCAAATACTTTGTTTGCATTCATTTGAGTGTAAAACTACACCTAGGATGTTTACAAGTACAAACAAGCTTCAACTCAAGCTTTTGAATGAATTTACTCGTTTCAACAGCTCTTACGACTAGGGTGATAGAAATTGAGTTCTTTTGTGTTGTATATTAAGAGAAAGCATCCAAATACTTTGTTTGCATTCATTTGAGTGTGAAACTACACCTAGGATGTTTACAGTTACAAACAAGCTTCAACTCATGCTTTTGAATTCATTTACGCGTTTTAAAAGCTCATACGAGTAGGGTGAAAGAGATTTGAGTTCTTTTGTGTTGTATATTAAGAGAAAGCATCCAAATACTTTGTTTGCATTCATTTGAGTGTGAAACTACACCAAGGATGTTTACAGTTACCAACAAGCTTAACTCAAGCTTTTGAATGCATTTACGCGTTTTAAAAGCTCATACGAGTAGGGTGAAAGAGATTTGAGTTCTTTTGTGTTGTATATTAAGAGAAAGCATCCAAATACTTTGTTTGCATTCATTTGATTGTGAAACTACACCGAGGATGTTTACAGTTACCAACAAGCTTCAACTCAAGCTTTTGAATGCATTTACACGTTTTAAAAGCTCATACGAGTAGGGTGAAAGAGATTTGAGTTCTTTTGTGTTGTATATTAAGAGAAAGCATCCAAATACTTTGTTTGCATTCATTTGAGTGTGAAACTACACCTAGGATGTTTACAGTTACAAACAAGCTTCAACTCAAGCTTTTGAATGCATTTACGCGTTTTAAAAGCTCATACGAGGAGGGTGAAAGAGATTTGAGTTCTTTTGTGTTGTATATTAAGAGAAAGTATCCAAATACTTTGTTTGCATTCATTTGAGTGTAAAACTACATTTAGGATGTTTACAAGTACAAACAAGCTTC
The DNA here is from genome assembly GCA_038025085.1 of Tetragonia tetragonoides. Classification (NCBI taxonomy): domain Eukaryota; kingdom Viridiplantae; phylum Streptophyta; class Magnoliopsida; order Caryophyllales; family Aizoaceae; genus Tetragonia; species Tetragonia tetragonoides. The sequence continues at coordinate 23,043,118 of CM076141.1, forward strand.
AACTCAAGCTTTTGAATGAATTTACTCGTTTCAACAGCTCTTACGACTAGGGTGATAGAAATTGAGTTCTTTTGTGTTGTATATTAAGAGAAAGCATCCAAATACTTTGTTTGCATTCATTTGAGTGTGAAACTACACCTAGGATGTTTACAAGTACAAACAAGCTTCAACTCAAGCTGTTGAATGTATTTACGCGTTTTAAAAGCTCATACGAGTAGGGTGAAAGAGATTTAAGTTCTTTTGTGTTGTATATTAAGAGAAAGCATCCAAATACTTTGTTTGCATTCATTTGAGTGTGAAACTACACCGAGGATGTTTACAGTTACCAACAAGCTTCAACTCAAGCTTTTGAATGCATTTACACGTTTTAAAAGCTCATACGAGTAGGGTGAAAGAGATTTGAGTTCTTTTGTGTTGTATATTAAGAGAAAGCATCCAAATACTTTGTTTGCATTCATTTGAGTGTGAAACTACACCTAGGATGTTTACAGTTACAAACAAGCTTCAACTCAAGCTTTTGAATGCATTTACGCGTTTTAAAAGCTCATACGAGGAGGGTGAAAGAGATTTGAGTTCTTTTGTGTTGTATATTAAGAGAAAGTATCCAAATACTTTGTTTGCATTCATTTGAGTGTAAAACTACACCTAGGATGTTTACAAGTACAAACAAGCTTCAACTCAAGCTTTTGAATGAATTTACTCGTTTCAACAGCTCTTACGACTAGGGTGATAGAAATTGAGTTCTTTTGTGTTGTATATTAAGAGAAAGTATCCAAATACTTTGTTTGCATTCATTTGAGTGTGAAACTATACCTAGGATGTTTACAGTTACAAACAAGCTTCAACTCATGCTTTTGAATTCATTTACGCGTTTTAAAAGCTCATACGAGTAGGGTGAAAGAGATTTGAGTTCTTTTGTGTTGTATATTAAGAGAAAGCATCCAAATACTTTGTTTGCATTCATTTGAGTGTGAAACTACACCAAGGATGTTTACAGTTACCAACAAGCTTAACTCAAGCTTTTGAATGCATTCACGCGTTTTAAAAGCTCATACGAGTAGGGTGAAAGAGATTTGAGTTCTTTTGTGTTGTATATTAAGAGAAAGCATCCAAATACTTTGTTTGCATTCATTTGATTGTGAATCTACACCGAGGATGTTTACAGTTACCAACAAGCTTCAACTCAAGCTTTTGAATGCATTTACACGTTTTAAAAGCTCATACGAGTAGGGTGAAAGAGATTTGAGTTCTTTTGTGTTGTATATTAAGAGAAAGCATCCAAATACTTTGTTTGCATTCATTTGAGTGTGAAACTACACCTAGGATGTTTACAGTTACAAACAAGCTTCAACTCAAGCTTTTGAATGCATTTACGCGTTTTAAAAGCTCATACGAGGAGGGTGAAAGAGATTTGAGTTCTTTTGTGTTGTATATTAAGAGAAAGTATCCAAATACTTTGTTTGCATTCATTTGAGTGTAAAACTACACCTAGGATGTTTACAAGTACAAACAAGCTTCAACTCAAGCTTTTGAATGAATTTACTCGTTTCAACAGCTCTTACGACTAGGGTGATAAAAATTGAGTTCTTTTGTGTTGTATATTAAGAGAAAGCATCCAAATACTTTGTTTGCATTCATTTGAGTGTGAAACTACACCTAGGATGTTTACAGTTACAAACAAGCTTCAACTCATGCTTTTGAATTCATTTACGCGTTTTAAAAGCTCATACGAGGAGGGTGAAAGAGATTTGAGTTCTTTTGTGTTGTATATTAAGAGAAAGTATCCAAATACTTTGTTTGCATTCATTTGAGTGTGAAACTACACCTAGGATGTTTACAAGTAAAAACAAGCTTCAACTCAAGCTGTTGAATGTATTTACGCGTTTTAAAAGCTCATACGAGTAGGGTGAAAGAGATTTGAGTTCTTTTGTGTTGTATATTAAGAGAAAGCATCCAAATACTTTGTTTGCATTCATTTGAGTGTGAAACTACACCAAGGATGTTTACAGTTACCAACAAGCTTAACTCAAGCTTTTGAATGCATTTACGCGTTTTAAAAGCTCATACGAGTAGGGTGAAAGAGATTTGAGTTCTTTTGTGTTGTATATTAAGAGAAAGCATCCAAATACTTTGTTTGCATTCATTTGAGTGTGAAACTACACCTAGGATGTTTACAGTTACAAACAAGCTTCAAATCAAGCTTTTGAATGCATTTACGCGTTTTAAAAGCTCATACGAAGAGGGTGAAAGAGATTTAAGTTCTTTTGTGTTGTATATTAAGAGAAAGTATCCAAATACTTTGTTTGCATTCATTTGAGTGTAAAACTACACCTAGGATGTTTACAAGTACAAACAAGCTTCAACTCAAGCTTTTGAGTGAATTTACGCGTTTTAACAGCTCTTACGACTAGGGTAATAGGAAATTGAGTTCTTTTGTGTTGTATATTAAGAGAAAGCAACCAAATACTTTGTTTGCATTCATTTGAGTGTGAAACTACACCTAGGTTGTTTACAGTTACAAAAAACTTCAACTCATGCTTTTGAATTCATTTACGCGTTTTAAAAGCTCATACGAGTAGGGAGAAAGAGATTGGAGTTCTTTTGTGTTGTATAGTAAGAGAAAGCATCCAAATACTTTGTTTGCATTCATTTGAGTGTGAAACTACACCTAGGATGTTTACGAGTACAAACAAGCTTCAACTCAAGGTTTTGAATGTATTTACGCGTTTTAAAAGCTCATACGAGTAGGGTGAAAGAGATTTGAGTTCTTTTGTGTTGTATATTAAGAGAAAGCTTCCAAATACTTTTTTTTCATTCATTTGAGTGTGAATTTATACCTAGGATGTTTACAGTTACAAACAAGCTTCAAATCAAGCTTTTGAATGTATTTACGCGTTATAAAAGCTCATACGAGGAGGGGGAAAGAGATTTGAGTTCTTTTGTGTTGTATATTAAGAGAAAGCATCCAAATACTTTGTTTGCATTCATTTGAGTGTGAAACTACACCTAGGATGTTTACAAGTATAAACAAGCTTCAACTCAAGCTTTTGAATGAATTTACGCGTTTTAAAAGCTCTTACGACTAGGGTGATAGAAATTGAGTGTGCAATAACACCAGGGTTGTTTACAAGTACAAACAAGCTTCAACTCAAGCTTTTGAATGCATTTACGCGTTTTAAAAGCTCATACGAGGAGGGTGAAAGAGATTTGAGTTCTTTTGTGTTGTATACTAAGAGAAAGCATCCAAATACTTTGTTTGCATTCATTTGAGTGTGAAACTACACCTAGGATGTTTACAGTTACAAACAAGCTTCAACTCAAGCTTCAACTCAAGCTTTTGAATGAATTTACGCGTTTTAACAGCTCTTACGACTAGGGTGATAGAAATTGAGTTCTTTTGGGTTGTATATTAAGAGAAAATATCCAAATACTTTGTTTGCATTCATTTGAGTGTAAAATAACACCAGGGCTGTTTACAAGTACAAACAAGCTTCAAATCAAGCTTTTGAATGCATTTACGCGTTTCAAAACCTCATACGAGTAGGGTGAAAGAGATTTGAGTTCTTTTGTGTTGTATATCAAGAGAAAGCATCCAAATACTTTGTTTGCATTCATTAGAGTGTGAAACTACACCTAGGATGTTTACAAGTACAAACAAGCTTCAGCTCAAGCTTTTGAATGCATTTTCACGTTTTAAAAGCTCATACGAGTAGGGTGAAAGAGATTTGAGTTCATTTATGTTGTATATTAAGAGAAAGCATCCAAATACTTTGTTTGCATTCATTTGAGTGTGATACCTAGGATGTTTACAGTTACAAACAAGCTTCAACTCAAGCTTTTGAATGCATTTATGCGGTTTAAAAGCTCATACGAGGAGGGTGAAAGAGAAAGAGATTTGAGTTCTTTGGTGTTGTATATTAAGAGAAAGCATCCAAATACTTTGTTTGCATTCATTTGAGTGTGAAATTACACCTAGGATGTTTACAAGTACAAACAAGATTCAACTCAAGCTGTTGAATGTATTTAGGCGTTTTAATAGCTCTTACGACTAGGGTGATAGAAATTGAGTTTTTTTGTGTTGTATATTAAGAGAAAGCATCCAAATACTTTGTTTGCATTCATTAGAGTGTGAAACTACACCTAGGTTGTTTACAGTTACAAACAAGCTTCAACTCATTCTTTTGAATTCATTTACGCGTTTTAAAAGCTCATACGAGTAGGGTGAAAGAGATTTGAGTTCTTTTGTGTAATATAGTAAGAGAAAGCATCCAAATACTTTGTTTGCATTCATTTGAGTGGGAAACTACACCTAGGATGTTTACAAGTACAAACAAGCTTCAACTCAAGCTTTTGAATGTATTTACGCGTTTTGAAAGCTCATACGAGTAGGGTGAAAGAGATTTGAGTTCTTTTGTGTTGTATATTAAGAGAAAGCATCCAAATACTTTTTTTTCATTCATTTGAGTGTGAAACTACACCTAGGATGTTTACAAGTACAAACAAGCTTCAACTCAAGCTTTTGAATGCATTTACGCGTTTTAAAAGCTCACACGAGGAGGGTGAAAGAGATTTGAGTTCTTTTGTGTTGTATATTAAGAGAAAGCATCCAAACACATTGTTTGCATTCATTTGAGTGTGAAACTACACCTAGGATGTTTATAAGTACAAACAAGCTTCAACTCAAGCTTTTGAATGCATTTACGCGTTTCAAAAGCTCATACGAGGAGGGTGAAAGAGATTTGAGTTCTTTTGTGATTGTATATTAAGAGAAAGTATCCAAATACTTTGTTTGCATTCATTTGAGTGTGAAACTATACCTAGGATGTTTACAGTTACAAACAAGCTTCAACTAAAGCTGTTGAATGCATTTACGCGTTTTAAAAGCTCATACGAGTAGGGTGAAAGAGATTTGAGTTCTTTTGTGTTGTATATTAAGAGAAAGCATCCAAATACTTTTTTTCCATTCATTTAAGTGTGAAACTACACCTAGGATGTTTACAAGTACAAAGAAGCTTCAACTCAAGCTTTTGAATGCATTTACGCGTTTTAAAAGCTCATACGAGGAGGGTGCAAGAGATTTGAGTTCTTTTGTGTAATATAGTAAGAGAAAGCATCCAAATACTTTGTTTGCATTCATTTGAGTGGGAAACTACACCTAGGATGTTTACAAGTACAAACAAGCTTCAACTCAACCTTTTGAATGTATTTACGCGTTTTGAAAGCTCATACGAGTAGGGTGAAAGAGATTTGAGTTCTTTTGTGTTGTATATTAAGAGAAAGCATCCAAATACTTTTTTTTCATTCATTTGAGTGTGAAACTACACCTAGGATGTTTACAAGTACAAACAAGCTTCAACTCAAGCTTTTGAATGCATTTACGCGTTTTAAAAGCTCATACGAGGAGGGTGAAAGAGATTTGAGTTCTTTTGTGTTGTATATTAAGAGAAAGCATCGAAACACTTTGTTTGCATTCATTTAAGTGTGAAACTACACCTAGGATGTTTATAAGTACAAACAAGCTTCAACTCAAGCTTTTGAATGCATTTACGCGTTTCAAAAGCTCATACGAGGAGGGTGAAAGAGATTTGAGTTCTTTTGTGATTGTATATTAAGAGAAAGTATCCAGATACTTTGTTTGCATTCATTTGAGTGTGAAACTATACCTAGGATGTTTACAGTTACAAACAAGCTTCAACTAAAGCTGTTGAATGCATTTACGCGTTTTAAAAGCTCATACGAGTAGGGTGAAAGAGATTTGAGTTCTTTTGTGTTGTATATTAAGAGAAAGCATCCAAATACTTTTTTTCCATTCATTTAAGTGTGAAACTACACCTAGGATGTTTACAAGTACAAAGAAGCTTCAACTCAAGCTTTTGAATGCATTTACGCGTTTTAAAAGCTCATACGAGGAGGGTGAAAGAGATTTGAGTTCTTTTGTGTTGTATATTAAGAGAAAGCATCCAAATACTTTTTTTTCATTCATTTGAGTGTGAAACTACACCTAGGATGTTTACAAGTACAAACAAGCTTAAAATCAAGCTTTTGAATGCATTTACGCGTTTTAAAAGCTCTTACGAGGAGGGTGAAGGAGATTTGAGTTCTTTTGTGTTGTATATTAAGAGAAAGCATCCAAACACTTTGTTTGCATTCATTTGAGTGTGAAACTACACCTAGAATGTTCACAAGTACAAACAAGCTTCAACTCAAGCTTTTGAATGCATTTACGCGTTTTAACAGCTCCTAAGACTAGGGTGATAGAAATTGTGTTCTTTTGTGTTGTATATTAAGAGAAACTATCCAAATACTTTGTCTGCATTCATTTGAGTTTACAATAACCCCAAGGATGTTTACAAGTACAAACAAGCTTCAACTCAAGCTTTTGAATGCATTTACGCGTTTTAAAAGCTCATACGAGGAGGGTGAAAGAGATTTGAGTTCTTTTGTGATTGTATATTAAGAGAAAGTATCCAAATACTTTGTTTGCATTCATTTGAGTGTGAAACTTTACCTAGGATGTTTACAGTTACAAACAAGCTTCAACTCAAGCTGTTGAATGCATTTACGAGTTTTAAAACCTCATACGAGTAGGGTGAAAGAGATTTGAGTTCTTTTGTGTTGTATATTAAGAGAAAGCATCCAAATACTTTTTTTCTATTCATTTAAGTGTCAAACTACACCTAGGATGTTTACAAGTACAAAGAAGCTTCAACTCAAACTTTTGAATGCATTTACGCGTTTTAAAAGCTCATACGAGGAGGGTGAAAGAGATTTGAGTTCTTTTGTGTTGTATATTAAGAGAAAGCATCCAAATACTTTGTTTGCATTCATTTGAGTGTGAAACTACACCTAGGATGTTTATAAGTACAAACAAGCTTCAACTCAAGCTTTTGAATGCATTTACGCGTTTTAAAAGCTCATACGAGGAGGGTGAAAGAGATTTGAGTTCTTTTGTGTTGTATATTAAGAGAAAGCATCCAAATACTTTGTTTGCATTCATTTGAGTGTGAAACTACACCTAGGATGTTTACAAGTACAAACAAGCTTCAACTCAAGCTTTTGAATGAATTTACGCGTTTTAACAGCTCTTACGACTAGGGTGATAGAAATTGAGTTCTTTTGTGTTGTATATTAAGAAAAAATATCCAAATACTTTGTTTGCATTCATTTGAGTGTGAAATAACACCAGGGTTGTTTACAAGTACAAACAAGCTTCAACACAAGCTTTTGAATGCATTTACGCGTTTTAAAAGCTCATACGAGTAGGGTGAAAGAGATTTGAGTTCTTTTGTGTTGTATATTAAGAGAAAGCATCCAAATACTTTGCTTGCATTCATTTGAGTGTGAAACTACACCTGGGATGTTTACAGTTACAAACAAGCTTCAACTCAAGCTTTTGAATGCATTTACGCGTTTTAAAAGCTCATACGAGGAGGGTGAAAGAGATTTGAGTTCTTTTGTGTTGTATATTAAGAGAAAGCATCCAAATACTTTGTTTGCATTCATTTGAGTGTGACACCTAGGATGTTTACAGTTACAAACAAGCTTCAACTCAAGCTTTTGAATGCATTTATGCGTTTTAAAAGCTCATACGAGGAGGGTGAAAGAGAAAGAGATTTGAGTTCTTTGGTGTTGTATATTAAGAGAAAGCATCCAAATACTTTGTTTGCATTCATTTGAGTGTGAAATTACACCTAGGATGTTTACAAGTACAAACAAGCTTCAACTCAAGTTGTTGAATGTATTTAGGCGTTTTAATAGCTCTTACGACTAGGGTGATAGAAATTGAGTTTTTTTGTGTTGTATATTAAGAGAAAGCATCCAAATACTTTGTTTGCATTCATTAGAGTGTGAAACTACACCTAGGTTGTTTACAGTTACAAACAAGCTTCAACTCATGCTTTTGAATTCATTTACTTGTTTTAAAAGCTCATACGAGTAGGGTGAAAGAGATTTGAGTTCTTTTGTGTAATATAGTAAGAGAAAGCATCCAAATACTTTGTTTGCATTCATTTGAGTGGGAAACTACACCTAGGATGTTTACAAGTACAAACAAGCTTCAACTCAAGCTTTTGAATGTATTTACGCGTTTTGAAAGCTCATACGAGTAGGGTGAAAGAGATTTGAGTTCTTTTGTGTTGTATATTAAGAGAAAGCATCCAAATACTTTTTTTTCATTCATTTGAGTGTGAAACTACACCTAGGATATTTACAAGTACAAACAAGCTTCAACTCAAGCTTTTGAATGCATTTACGCGTTTTAAAAGCTCTTACGAGGAGGGTGAAAGAGATTTGAGTTCTTTTGTGTTGTATATTAAGAGAAAGCATCCAAACACTTTGTTTGCATTCATTTGAGTGTGAAACTACACCGAGGATGTTTATAAGTACAAACAAGCTTCAACTCAAGCTTTTGAATGCATTTACGCGTTTTAAAAGCTCATACGAGGAGGGTGAAAGAGATTTGAGTTCTTTTGTGATTGTATATTAAGAGAAAGTATCCAAATACTTTGTTTGCATTCATTTGAGTGTGAAACTATACCTAGGATGTTTACAGTTACAAACAAGCTTCAACTCAAGCTGTTGAATGCATTTACGCGTTTTAAAAGCTCATACGAGTAGGGTGAAAGAGATTTGAGTTCTTTTGTGTTGTATATTAAGAGAAAGCATCCAAATACTTTTTTTCCATTCATTTAAGTGTGAAACTACACCTAGAATGTTTACAAGTACAATGAAGCTTCAACTCAAGCTTTTGAATGCATTTACGCGTTTTAAAAGCTCATACGAGGAGGGTGAAAGAGATTTGAGTTCTTTTGTGTTGTATATTAAGAGAAAGCATCCAAACACATTGTTTGCATTCATTTGAGTGTGAAACTACACCTAGGATGTTTATAAGTACAAACAAGCTTCAACTCAAGCTTTTGAATGCATTTACGCGTTTTAAAAGCTCATACGAGGAGGGTGAAAGAGATTTGAGTTCTTTTGTGTTGTATATTAAGAGAAAGCATCCAAATACTTTGTTTGCATTCATTTGAGTATGAAGCTACACCTAGGATGTTTACAAGTACAAACAAGCTTCAACTCAAGCTTTTGAATGAATTTACGCGTTTTAACAGCTCTTACGACTAGGGTGATAGAAATTGAGTTCTTTTGTGTTGTATATTAAGAGAAAATATCCAAATACTTTGTTTGCATTCATTTGAGTGTGAAATAACACCAGGGTTGTTTACAAGTACAAACAAGCTTCAACTCAAGCTTTTGAATGCATTTACGCGTTTTAAAAGCTCATACGAGTAGGGTGAAAGAGATTTGAGTTCTTTTGTGTTGTATATTAAGAGAAAGCATCCAAATACTTTGCTTGCATTCATTTGAGTGTGAACTACACCTGGGATGTTTACAGTTACAAACAAGCTTCAACTCAAGCTTTTGAATGCATTTACGCGTTTTAAAAGCTCATACGAGGAGGGTGAAAGAGATTTGAGTTCTTTTGTGTTGTATATTAAGAGAAAGTATCCAAATACTTTGTTTGCATTCATTTGAGTGTAAAACTACACCTAGGATGTTTACAAGTACAAACAAGCTTCAACTCAAGCTTTTGAATGAATTTACTCGTTTCAACAGCTCTTACGACTAGGGTGATAGAAATTGAGTTCTTTTGTGTTGTATATTAAGAGAAAGCATCCAAATACTTTGGTTGCATTCATTTGAGTGTGAAACTACACCTAGGATGTTTACAGTTACAAACAAGCTTCAACTCATGCTTTTGAATTCATTTACGCGTTTTAAAAGCTCATACGAGGAGGGTGAAAGAGATTTAAGTTCTTTTGTGTTGTATATTAAGAGAAAGCATCCAAATACTTTGTTTGCATTCATTTGAGTGTGAAACTACACCGAGGATGTTTACAGTTACCAACAAGCTTCAACTCAAGCTTTTGAATGCATTTACGCGTTTTAAAAGCTCATACGAGTAGGGTGAAGGAGATTTGAGTTCTTTTGTGTTGTATATTAAGAGAAAGCATCCAAATACTTTGTTTGCATTCATTTGAGTGTGAAACTACACCGAGGATGTTTACATTTACCAACAAGCTTCAACTCAAGCTTTTGAATGCATTTACGCGTTTTAAAAGCTCATACGAGTAGGGTGAAAGAGATTTGAGTTCTTTTGTGTTGTATACTAAGAGAAAGAATCCAAATACTTTGTTTGCATTCATTTGAGTGTGAAACTACACCTAGGATGTTTACAGTTACAAACAAGCTTCAACTCAAGCTTTTGAATGAATTTACGCGTTTTAACAGCTCTTAGGACTAGGGTGATAGAAATTGAGTTCTTTTGGGTTGTATATTAAGAGAAAATATCCAAATACTTTGTTTGCATTCATTTGAGTGTAAAATAACACCAGGGCTGTTTACAAGTACAAACAAGCTTCAAATCAAGCTTTTGAATGCATTTACGCGTTTTAAAAGCTCATACGAGTAGGGTGAAAGAGATTTGAGTTCTTTTGTGTTGTATATTAAGAGAAAGCATCCAAATACTTTGTTTGCATTCATTTGAGTGTGAAACTACACCTGGGATGTTTACAGTTACAAACAAGCTTCAACTCAAGCTTTTGAATGCATTTACGCGTTTTAAAAGCTCATACGAGGAGGGTGAAAGAGATTTGAGTTCTTTTGTGTTGTATATTAAGAGAAAGTATCCAAATACTTTGTTTGCATTCATTTGAGTGTAAAACTACACCTAGGATGTTTACAAGTACAAACAAGCTTCAACTCAAGCTTTTGAATGAATTTACTCGTTTCAACAGCTCTTACGACTAGGGTGATAGAAATTGAGTTCTTTTGTGTTGTATATTAAGAGAAAGCACCCAAATACTTTGGTTGCATTCATTTGAGTGTGAAACTACACCTAGGATGTTTACAGTTACAAACAAGCTTCAACTCATGCTTTTGAATTCATTTACGCGTTTTAAAAGCTCATACGAGGAGGGTGAAAGAGATTTAAGTTCTTTTGTGTTGTATATTAAGAGAAAGCATCCAAATACTTTGTTTGCATTCATTTGAGTGTGAAACTACACCGAGGATGTTTACAGTTACCAACAAGCTTCAACTCAAGCTTTTGAATGCATTTACGCGTTTTAAAAGCTCATACGAGTAGGGTGAAAGAGATTTGAGTTCTTTTGTGTTGTATACTAAGAGAAAGAATCCAAATACTTTGTTTGCATTCATTTGAGTGTGAAACTACACATAGGATGTTTACAGTTACAAACAAGCTTCAACTCAAGCTTCAACTCAAGCTTTTGAATGAATTTACGCGTTTTAACAGCTCTTACGACTAGGGTGATAGAAATTGAGTTCTTTTGGGTTGTATATTAAGAGAAAATATCCAAATACTTTGTTTGCATTCATTTGAGTGTAAAATAACACCAGGGCTGTTTACAACTACAAACAAGCTTCAAATCAAGCTTTTGAATGCATTTACGCGTTTTAAAAGCTCATACGAGTAGGGTGAAAGAGATTTGAGTTCTTTTGTGTTGTATATTAAGAGAAAGCATCCAAATACTTTGTTTGCATTCATTAGAATGTGAAACTACACCTAGGATGTTTACAAGTACAAACAAGCTTCAACTCAAGCTTTTCAATGCATTTACACGTTTTGAAAGCTCATACGAGTAGGGTGAAAGAGATTTGAGTTCTTTTGTGTTGTATATTAAGAGAAAGCATCCAAATACTTTGTTTGCAGTCATTTGAGTGTGACACCTAGGATGTTTACAGTTACAAACAAGCTTCAACTCAAGCTTTTGAATGCATTTATGCGTTTTGAAAGCTCATACGAGGAGGGTGAAAGAGAAAGAGATTTGAGTTCTTTGGTGTTGTATATTAAGAGAAAGCATCCAAATACTTTGTTTGCATTCATTTGAGTGTGAAATTACACCTAGGATGTTTACAAGTACAAACAAGCTTCAACTCAAGCTGTTGAATGTATTTAGGCGTTTTAATAGCTCTTACGACTAGGGTGATAGAAATTGAGTTTTTTTGTGTTGTATATTAAGAGAAAGCATCCAAATACTTTGTTTGCATTCATTAGAGTGTGAAACTACACCTAGGTTGTTTACAGTTACAAACAAGCTTCAACTCATGCTTTTGAATTCATTTACGCGTTTTAAAAGCTCATACGAGTAGGGTGAAAGAGATTTGAGTTCTTTTGTGTAATATAGTAAGAGAAAGCATCCAAATACTTTGTTTGCATTCATTTGAGTGGGAAACTACACCTAGGATGTTTACAAGTACAAACAAGCTTCAACTCAAGCTTTTGAATGTATTTACGCGTTTTGAAAGCTCATACGAGTAGGGTGACAGAGATTTGAGTTCTTTTGTGTTGTATATTAAGAGAAAGCATCCAAATACTTTTTTTTCATTCATTTGAGTGTGAAACTACACCTAGGATGTTTACAAGTACAAACAAGCTTCAACTCAAGCTTTTGAATGCATTTACGCGTTTTAAAAGCTCTTACGAGGAGGGTGAAAGAGATTTGAGTTCTTTTGTGTTGTATATTAAGAGAAAGCATCCAAACACTTTGTTTGCATTCATTTGAGTGTGAAACTACACCTAGGATGTTTACAAGTACAAACAAGCTTCAACTCAAGCTTTTGAATGTATTTACGCATTTTAAAAGCTCATACGAGTAGGGTGAAAGAGATTTGAGTTCTTTGGTGTTGTACATTGAGAGAAAGCTTCCAAATACTTTTTTTTCATTCATTTGAGTGTGAATTTATACCTAGGATGTTTACAGTTACAAACAAGCTTCAAATCAAGCTTTTGAATGCATTTACGCGTTATAAAAGCTCATACGAGGAGGGTGAAAGAGATTTGAGTTCTTTTGTGTTGTATATTAAGAGATGATGCGTTAGCAAAACTAAAGGTTTTAGCTCGTTTTCGAACAAGGGATGTTTTGATAATATTTTGTTTATTTTTTGATTATAGAGATTGAAAACGAAGTAAATGAAACGAAAAATAAGAAGAGGGAGGATAGATAGCACCACCACCAAGACTATAAAGGATTTAACCACCAAGTCAAGGCTAAAGGATACTACTTGTTTCACCAAATATCCCTAAGGACATTATAAAGAACAACAAGGTTTGTAAGCAAAAGGCAGCAGCCATTTCATATTTTCATTCATCAACAAGTGTCTTTTACATCAGCTGTTCTTACATATTTATAGGGGTCACAAATGTGCCGTAATAACCTAAGAATACTCTAGAAAGGGTGAGCTGTCCAAGAGTAGTGCCCAAGCAAAATGAAATTTCAGTATTTTGCCCAGAAATGAGCCAAATACGTGCAGTACAATTTGGAGCGCATTTCCTTCCGTTTTGGACCACTTGACAGCTGTTGCTTGTCCTTGCACAAGGACAAACGTGGGTGAGCTGTAAGGGGAGCCTCAAGCTTCATCCTTATCCATCCCATGTGCTTTTAGACTCTCCTCATTCAGCAGCTACTTAGGGAATTCAAAATGCAATTAAAACATCCTAATTAACTAATTACATGCAACATAATTAAGCTAACTAAGTACGAACATGTGTACGAACATTTGTACGGACAAAAACCATGTTAATCATCTAATCATGATAATTAAGCTAATTGCAAGGTTATTTGTGTACGTGCATGTGCACGGCATGTTGTACGGACTAATAATGTATGGACTAATCAGGTTAATGTCATTGAAAGGACATTAAGGCCCCTAGGACCATTGATGAAGCCACCATGTACTAAAAGTGTGCCATAGAACATGATAGTATCATTGATGGACCAAGAACAGATTGTATGGAACTTAAGTGAAGACAGGAGCTTGATGCCAACGCATCATACACCCGATGTTGTTTAGGACTTGCCCTCAAGTCCTGGAAGTAGAAAGCTTTCCAATGTAGCTCAATGAAGTAGGTGCTGAACTTTCCACCCCGAATACGGCCTCTAATCCAAGCCCCAATTGATCTCGTGACATCTTTACAATGTTGCTGCATTTGTACCTCAAAGAACAGTGGCACGATTGTACCAATCCCCACTCTAGGAAAGTTATTAAAATCCGTCCAATCTGATTTGTACCTTCGAGGTACACACTCAAACAAAGAGAAGTTCAATTGTTTGATCATTTGAGAACAAGAAGAAGATAATAAGCAAGGTAATATTCTTTTGAGCTTAAGATCTTGAAATGGCTCTTTCATGATGCACATGCTGATTTCTTCATTTTGGGTTTGTTTATTGACAGTAAAAGAATTATAGGAGCCATTGTGACCTTTCACGAGGGGTTGTCTAACAATCTCTTCTACCACCTGTTTGCTTGGGGTTTCACATTGAGAAGTAACAAAGGCGCTTGTCTTAGCTGTTGCTTGCATAACCTCATGACAAATGATAGTTATATCACTAGAGGGTTGTAACTCTTGTTCAAGAGCTGCTGATTCAAGAACAATTTCGAACCTGCCCTTGTCTTCCTCTTGAGCTAAAGTTGGCTCTTCAAATGTTTCTCCAATCATTCGCCATTCCTCTAGGCTCACAATTGTGGGAGCTTCATTTTCACGAGCTTTCATGTTAGCCACATGCTCATGGTTGTGTGGAGTGTAAAAAGCTCGTGACGTGAACTTTGGCACAAACTTTCTAATGAGTTCTTCTCTCATCTCACCCCAGCTTTGTATTTTCCCCTTTCCAATCCTTCTTCTTCTGATTTCTAAGAGTTCCCACCAAATCAAAGCATCACAATCGAAAGAACTCGTCACAAGTTCTATTTTCTTGCGATTAGAAAACTCCAAGACTTTAAACCATTCGTCCACCGTCTCAAGCCACGTATAAAAATCTTCAGAATAGAGAAACCCACCAAATTTAGGAAAGTCAATCTCTAAGTCATCATCATTATACTTGGTATCATAAAGACAAGACATTTTTTTGGAGTTAGGTTGTGTTTGAGTTCGGATGGTATTTGGGCTGTTTTTGGGTTCTTTGTGAACTTTGTGTTGTGGAATGACGGGATAAGACAATCAAATGCAATGAATACTCAAAACTATCCAATGATTCAACACCCAATTCCAGTTTCAACAAAGATCCATAAGAGAACAAACGCCAATTGCAACAGCTCAACTTCAAACACAACAATTCCAAATTTTGCACGTACACGAACAGCTCAACAAATCTCAAAATTTCTTACATACAAGGGTGACAAAACCCGAAATCTACCAAGATAATTTGTAGTATAAGGTATTAGGAGGCTATAGGAGTAAGAAAGACATAAACTTAATCTCTAGATCTTGAGCAAAATGCCAACATGACTCCTGTTCGCAACCCAGCAGGACCAACAAAATGTTTGAGCACCAATGAAGGCCAAAGACTCAACCTTTTAACTTCAAACCACTTGGATAACAAAGATATAACCCCAAATAAGATAACCAGGTATAAATCCCACAAGACTCACCACAACGTTGCAGAATAAATTCAGAACAAACAAGCAATGCAACAAATAATATCCCAGTTCACGCTCAGCACATTTAGCAACTTCTCACAATAAACTGCTCCAACCCACAATGATTTAAGCAAAACCACCAAGATATTCCGAAAGATAAATATCTAAGGAACTCAGAAAAGTATCAAAGTTGACACCTTTACCTTTTGAAGCGCCTTCAAAAACCAAGATCCTCAGCTTGGTCCAATCGCACATCCAGCAGGAGTCACCGAGGGAAAATGCTTACTTGAGTACCCAAATCTCAACCTTTTTCTTTGAAACCAAAACCAGGTGAAAGAGGACTCTTCAATGAAGAAAAACCTCTGAATTAACGAGCTAAGAAAACCAAAGCTCTGATACCAACTGATGCGTTAGCAAAACTAAAGGTTTTAGCTCGTTTTCGAACAAGGGATGTTTTGATAATATTTTGTTTATTTTTTGATTATAGAGATTGAAAACGAAGTAAATGAAACGAAAAATAAGAAGAGGGAGGATAGATAGCACCACCACCAAGACTATAAAGGATTTAACCACCAAGTCAAGGCTAAAGGATACTACTTGTTTCACCAAATATCCCTAAGGACATTATAAAGAACAACAAGGTTTGTAAGCAAAAGGCAGCAGCCATTTCATATTTTCATTCATCAACAAGTGTCTTTTACATCAGCTGTTCTTACATATTTATAAGGGTCACAAATGTGCCGTAATAACCTAAGAATACTCTAGAAAGGGTGAGCTGTCCAAGAGTAGTGCCCAAGCAAAATGAAATTTCAGTATTTTGCCCAGAAATGAGCCAAATACGTGCAGTACAATTTGGAGCGCATTTCCTTCCGTTTTGGACCACTTGACAACTGTTGCTTGTCCTTGCACAAGGACAAACGTGGGTGAGCTGTAAGGGGAGCCTCAAGCTTCATCCTTATCCATCCCATGTGCTTTTAGACTCTCCTCATTCAGCAGCTACTTAGGGAATTCAAAATGCAATTAAAACATCCTAATTAACTAATTACATGCAACATAATTAAGCTAACTATGTACGAACATGTGTACGAACATTTGTACGGACAAAAACCATGTTAATCATCTAATCATGATAATTAAGCTAATTGCAAGGTTATTTGTGTACGTGCATGTGCACGGCATGTTGTACGGACTAATAATGTACGGACTAATCAGGTTAATGTCATTGAAAGGACATTAAGGCCCCTAGGACCATTGATGAAGCCACCATGTACTAAAAGTGTGCCATAGAACATGATAGTATCATTGATGGACCAAGAACAGATTGTATGGAACTTAAGTGAAGACAGGAGCTTGATGCCAACGCATCAGAAAGCATCCAAATACTTTGTTTGCATTCATTTGAGTGTGAAACTACACCTAGGATGTTTACAAGTATAAACAAGCTTCAACTCAAGCTTTTGAATGAATTTACGCGTTTTAAAAGCTCTTACGACTAGGGTGATAGAAATTGAGTGTGCAATAACACCAGGGTTGTTTACAAGTACAAACAAGCTTCAACTCAAGCTTTTGAATGCATTTACGCGTTTTAAAAGCTCATACGAGTAGGGTGAAAGAGATTTGAGTTCTTTTGTGTTGTATACTAAGAGAAAGCATCCAAATACTTTGTTTGCATTCATTTGAGTGTGAAACTACACCTAGGATGTTTACAGTTACAAACAAGCTTCAACTGAAGCTTCAACTCAAGCTTTTGAATGAATTTACGCGTTTTAATAGCTCTTACGACTAGGGTGATAGAAATTGAGTTCTTTTGGGTTGTATATTAAGAGAAAATATCCAAATACTTTGTCTGCATTCATTTGAGTGCAAAATAACACCAGGGCTGTTTACAAGTACAAACAAGCTTCAAATCAAGCTTTTGAATGCATTTACGCGTTTTAAAAGCTCATACGAGTAGGGTGAAAGAGATTTGAGTTCTTTTGCGTTGTATATTAAGAGAAAGCATCCAAATACTTTGTTTGCATTCATTAGAGCGTGAAACTACACCTAGGATGTTTACAAGTACAAACAAGCTTCAACTCAAGCTTTTGAATGCATTTACACGTTTTAAAAGCTCATACGAGTAGGGTGAAAGAGATTTGAGTTCTTTTGTGTTGTATATTAAGAGAAAGCATCCAAATAATTTGTTTGCATTCATTTGAGTGTGACACCTAGGATGTTTACAGTTACAAACAAGCTTCAACTGAAGCTTTTGAATGCATTTATGCGTTTTGAAAGCTCATACGAGGAGGGTGAAAGAGAAAGAGATTTGAGTTCTTTGGTGTTGTATATTAAGAGAAAGCATCCAAATACTTTGTTTGCATTCATTTGAGTGTGAAATTACACCTAGGATGTTTACAAGTACAAACAAGCTTCAACTAAAGCTGTTGAATGTATTTAGGCGTTTTAATAGCTCTTACGACTAGGGTGATAGAAATTGAGTTTTTTTGTGTTGTATATTAAGAGAAAGCATCCAAATACTTTGTTTGCATTCATTAGAGTGTGAAACTACACCTAGGTTGTTTACTGTTAAAAACAAGCTTCAACTCATGCTTTTGAATTCATTTACGCGTTTTAAAAGCTCATACGAGTAGGGTGAAAGGGATTTGAGTTCTTTTGTGTAATATAGTAAGCAAAAGCATCCAAATACTTTGTTTGCATTCATTTGAGTGGGAAACTACACCTAGGATGTTTACAAGTACAAACAAGCTTCAACTCAAGCTTTTGAATGTATTTACGCGTTTTGAAAGCTCATACGAGTAGGGTGACAGAGATTTGAGTTCTTTTGTGTTGTATATTAAGAGAAAGCATCCAAATAATTTTTTTTTCATTCATTTGAGTGTGAAACTACACCTAGGATGTTTACAAGTACAAACAAGCTTCAACTCAAGCTTTTGAATGCATTTACGCGTTTTAAAAGCTCTTACGAGGAGGGTGAAAGAGATTTGAGTTCTTTTGTGTTGTATATTAAGAGAAAGCATCCAAACACTTTGTTTGCATTCATTTGAGTGTGAAACTACACCTAGGATGTTTATAAGTACAAACAAGCTTCAACTCAAGCTTTTGAATGCATTTACGCGTTTTAAAAGCTCATACGAGGAGGGTGAAAGAGATTTGAGTTCTTTTGTGATTGTATATTAAGAGAAAGTATCCAAATACTTTGTTTGCATTCATTTCAAGTGTGAAACTATACCTAGGATGTTTATAGTTACAAACAAGCTTCAACTCAAGCTGTTGAATGCATTTACGCGTTTTAAAAGCTCATACGAGTAGGGTGAAAGAGATTTGAGTTCTTTTGTGTTGTATATTAAGAGAAAGCATCCAAATACTTTTTTTCCATTCATTTAAGTGTGAAACTACACCTGGGATGTTTACAAGTACAAAGAAGCTTCAACTCAAGCTTTTGAATGCATTTACGCGTTTTAAAAGCTCATACAAGGAGGGTGAAAGAGATTTGAGTTCTTTTGTGTTGTATATTAAGAGAAAGCATCCAAACACTTTGTTTGCATTCATTTGAGTGTGAAACTACACCTAGGATGTTTATAAGTACAAACAAGCTTCAACTCAAGCTTTTGAATGCATTTACGCGTTTTAAAAGCTCATACGAGGAGGGTGAAAGAGATTTGAGTTCTTTTGTGATTGTATATTAAGAGAAAGTATCCAAATACTTTGTTTGCATTCATTTCAAGTGTGAAACTATACCTAGGATGTTTACAGTTACAAACAAGCTTCAACTCAAGCTGTTGAATGCATTTACGCGTTTTAAAAGCTCATACGAGTAGGGTGAAAGAGATTTGAGTTCTTTTGTGTTGTATATTAAGAGAAAGCATCCAAATACTTCTTTTCCATTCATTTAAGTGTGAAACTACACCTAGGATGTTTACAAGTACAAAGAAGCTTCAACTCAAGCTTTTGAATGCATTTACGCGTTTTAAAAGCTCATACGAGGAGGGTGAAAGAGATTTGAGTTCTTTTGTGTTGTATATTAAGAGAAAGCATCCAAATACTTTGTTTGCATTCATTTGAGTGTGAAACTACACCTAGGATGTTTACAGTTACAAACAAGCTTCAACTCAAGCTGTTGAATGCATTTACGCGTTTTAAAAGCTCATACGAGTAGGGTGAAAGAGATTTGAGTTCTTTTGTGTTGTATATTAAGAGAAAGCATCCAAATACTTTTTTTCCATTCATTTAAGTGTGAAACTACACCAAGGATGTTTACAAGTACAAAGAAGCTTCAACTCAAGCTTTTGAATGCATTTACGCGTTTTAAAAGCTCATACGAGGAGGGTGAAACAGATTTGAGTTCTTTTGTGTTGTATATTAAGAGAAAGCATCCAAATACTTTGTTTGCATTCATTTGAGTGTGAAACTACACCTAGGATGTTTATAAGTACAAACAAGCTTCAACTCAAGCTTTTGAATGCATTTACGCGTTTTAAAAGCTCATACGAGGAGGGTGAAAGAGATTTGAGTTTTTTGTGTTGTATATTAAGAGAAAGCATCCAAATACTTTGTTTGCATTCATTTGAGTGTGAAACTACACCTAGGATGTTTACAAGTACAAACAAGCTTCAACTCAAGCTTTTGAATGAATTTACGCGTTTTAACAGCTCTTACGACTAGGGTGATAGAAATTGAGTTCTTTTGCGTTGTATATTAAGAGAAAGCATCCAAATACTTTTTTTCCATTCATTTAAGTGTGAACCTACACCTAGGATGTTTACAAGTACAAAGAAGCTTCAACTCAAGCTTTTGAATGCATTTACGCGTTTTAAAAGCTCATACGAGGAGGGTGAAAGAGATTTGAGTTCTTTTGTGTTGTATATTAAGAGAAAGCATCCAAATACTTTGTTTGCATTCATTTGAGTGTGAAACTACACCTAGGATGTTTACAGTTACAAACAAGCTTCAACTCATGCTTTTGAATTCATTTACGCAATTTAAAAGCTCATACGAGTAGAGTGAAAGAGATTTGAGTTCTTTTGTGTTATATAGTAAGAGTATGCATCCAAATACTTTGTTTGCATTCATTTGAGTGTAAAACTACACCTAGGATGTTTACAAGTACAAACAAGCTTCAACTCAAGCTTTTGAATGAATTTACGCGTTTTAACAGCTCTTACGACTAGGGTGATAGAAATTGAGTTCTTTTGTGTTGTATATTAAGAGAAAATACCCAAATACTTTGTTTGCATTCATTTGAGTGTGAAATAACACCAGGGTTGTTTACAAGTACAAACAAGCTTCAACTCAAGCTTTTGAATGCATTTACGCGTTTTAAAAGCTCATACGAGTAGGGTGAAAGAGATTTGAGTTCTTTTGTGTTGTATATTAAGAGAAAGCATCCAAATACGTTGTTTGCATTCATTTGAGTGTAAAACTACACCTAGGATGTTTATAAGTACAAACAAGCTTCAACTCAAGCTTTTGAATGAATTTACGCGTTTTAACAGCTCTTACGACTAGGGTGATAGAAATTCAGTTCTTTTTTGTTGTATATTAAGAGAAAATATCCAAATAGTTTGTTTGCATTCATTTGAGTGTGAAATACCACCAGGGTTGTTTACAAGTACAAACAAGCTTCAACTCAAGCTTTTGAATGCATTTACGCGTTTTAAAAGCTCATACGAGTAGGGTGAAAGAGATTTGATTTCTTTTCTGTTGTATATTAAGAGAAAGCATCCAAATACTTTGTTTGCATTCATTTGAGTGTGAAACTACACCTAGGATGTTTACAAGTACAAACAAGCTTCAACTCAAGCTTTTGAATGAATTTACGCGTTTTAACAGCTCTTACGACTAGGGTGATAGAAATTGAGTTCTTTTGTGTTGTATATTAAGAGAAAATATCCAAATACTTTGTTTGCATTCATTTGAGTGTGAAATAACACCAGGGTTGTTTACAAGTAAAAACAAGCTTCAACTCAAGCTTTTGAATGCATTTACGCGTTTTAAAAGCTCGTACGAGTAGGGTGAAAGAGATTTGAGTTCTTTTGTGTTGTATATTAAGAGAAAGCATCCAAATACTTTGCTTGCATTCATTTAAGTGTGAAACTACACCTAGGATGCTTACAGTTACAAACAAGCTTCAACTCAAGCTTTTGAATGCATTTACGCGTTTTAAAAGCTCATACGAGGAGGGTGAAAGAGATTTGAGTTCTTTTGTGTTGTATATTAAAAGAAAGTATCCAAATACTTTGTTTCCATTCATTTTAGTGTAAAACTACACCTAGGATGTTTACAAGTACAAAGAAGCTTCAACTCAAGCTTTTGAATGCATTTACGAGTTTTAAAAGCTCATGCGAGTAGGGTGAAAGAGATTTGAGTTATTTTGTGTTGTATATTAATAGAAAGCATCCAAATACTTTGCTTGCATTCATTTGAGTGTGAAACTACACCTAGGATGTTTACAGTTACAAACAAGCTTCAACTCAAGCTTTTGAATGCATTTACGCGTTTTAAAAGCTCATACGAGGAGGGTGAAAGATATTTGAGTTCTTTTGTGTTGTATATTAAGAGAAAGTATCCAAATACTTTGTTTCCATTCATTTTAGTGTAAAACCACACCTAGGATATTTACAAGTACAAACAAGCTTCAACTCAAGCTTTTGAATGCATTTACGCGTTTCAAGAGCTCTTACGACTAGGGTGATAGAATTTGAGTTCTTTTGTGTTGTATATTAATTGAAAGCATCCAAATACTTTGTTTGCATTCATTTGAGTGTGAAACTACACCTACGATGTTTATAAGTACAAACAAGCTTCAACTCAAGCTTTTGAATGAATTTACGCATTTTAACAGCTCTTACGACTAGGGTGATAGAAATTCAGTTCTTTTGTGTTGTATATTAAGAGAAAATATCCAAATAGTTTGTTTGCATTCATTTGAGTGTGAAATAACACCAGGGTTGTTTACAAGTACAAACAAGCTTCAACTCAAGCTTTTGAATGCATTTACGCGTTTTAAAAGCTCATACGGGTAGGATGAAAGAGATTTGAGTTCTTTTGTGTTGTATATTAAGAGAAAGCATCCAAATACTTTGTTTGCATTCATTTGAGTGTGAAACTACACCTAGCATGTTTACAGTTACAAACAAGCTTCAACTCAAGCTTTTGAATGCATTTACGCGTTTTAAAAGCTCATACGAGTAGGGTGAAAGAGATTTGAGTTCTTTTGTGTTATATAGTAAGAGAAAGCATCAAAATACTTTGTTTGCATTCATTTGAGTGTGAAACTACACCTAGGATGTTTACAAGTACAAACAAGCTTCAACTCAAGCTTTTGAATGAATTTACGCGTTTTAACAGCACTTAAGACTAGGGTGATAGAAATTGAGTTCTTTTGTGTTGTATATTAAGAGAAAATATCCAAATACTTTGTTTGCATTCATTTGAGTGTGAAATAACACCAGGGATGTTTACAAGTACAAACAAGTTTCAACTCAAGCTGTTGAATGTATTTACGCATTTTAACAGCTCTTACGACTAGGGTGATAGAAATTGAGTTCTTCTGTGTTGTATATTAAGAGAAAGCATCCAAATACTTTTTTTCCGTTCATTTAAGTGTGAAACTACACCTAGGATGGTTACAAGTACAAAGAAGCTTCAACTCAAGCTTTTGAATGCATTTACGCGTTTTAAAAGCTCATACAAGGAGGGTGAAAGAGATTTGAGTTCTTTTGTGTTGTATATTAAGAGAAAGCATCCAAATACTTTGTTTGCATTCATTTGAGTGTGAAACTACACCTAGGATGTTTACAGTTACAAACAAGCTTCAACTCATGCTTTTGAATTCATTTACGCAATTTAAAAGCTCATACGAGTAGGGTGAAAGAGATTTGAGTTCTTTTGTGTTATATAGTAAGAGTAAGCATCCAAATACTTTGTTTGCATTCATTTGAGTGTAAAACCACACCTAGGATGTTTACAAGTTCAAACAAGCTTCAACTCAAGCTTTTGAATGAATTTACGCGTTTTAACAGCTCTTACGACTAGGGTGATAGAAATTGAGTTCTTTTGTGTTGTATATTAAGAGAAAATACCCAAATACTTTGTTTGCATTCATTTGAGTGTGAAATAACACCAGGGTTGTTTACAAGTACAAACAAGCTTCAACTCAAGCATTTGAATGCATTTACCCGTTTTAAAAGCTCATACGAGTAGGGTGAAAGAGATTTGAGTTCTTTTGTGTTGTATATTAAGAGAAAGCATCCAAATACGTTGTTTGCATTCATTTGAGTGTAAAACTACACCTAGGATGTTTATAAGTACAAACAAGCTTCAACTCAAGCTTTTGAATGCATTTTCGCGTTTTAAAAGCTCATACGAATAGGGTGAAAGATATTTGAGTTCTTTTGCGTTGTATATTAAAAGAAAGTGATGTGAAATAAGTAACAAAACGGAAATTAACCTTTGATAGTATCACACAAAGGGATCTTGTTCAAGAATCACTCAAGAACAACTCACGAATCACTCGTAAGGGTTTCAACCTGAATCACTCAGTTTGAGGGGTAAATACTCACGTATTCAATAATTAATCATCAAAGCACGAGTTTACAATAGCAAGTTCTCCCCTATTTATAGACAAAGAAAATCTAAAGCTATTCGGAATCCTAATCTTAGTCCGAATAGGAAACTAACTACGAAACTGACTACAATTGTAAAACGGACTAACTAACAGCATTCCTAACACCTAATGGACTTCTAATACTAATAACAATCAGATTATTACTCTCCTAAACATATTCTAAGTAATTAAGGGAATACTAAACGAAATCGAACTAAACAACTGATTACCTAGCGGCCAAGGCTCAAAACCGCTGGAACAGTTTCCTTTGCGCCCAAGGCTTCTTCTTTTCAGCTTCTAGTCATCTTCTTGCCACTCTAACATAGTTACCTCACACTTTACCTCACGTGGCATTATACTCTTGGCAATGAGCAGCTCAAGATCAAGCATTAACGTTTCAAGAACTGGGTTCTTGGACGTTCTTGATTCGTCGTCTTCTTGCATGTCCTTTAACGTACTTGCCCCTGCATCAGAAAGCATCCAAATACTTTGTTTGCATTCATTTGAGTGTGAAACTACACCTACGATGTTTACAGTTACAAACAAGCTTCAACTCATGCTTTTGAATTCATTTACGCGTTTTAAAAGCTCATACGAGTAGGGTGAAAGAGATTTGAGTTCTTTTGTGTTGTATATTATGAGAAAGCATCCAAATACTTTGTTTGCATTCATTTGAGTGTGAAACTACACCTAGGATGTTTACAAGTACAAACAAGCTTCAACTCAAGCTGTTGAATGAATTTACGCGTTTTAACAGCTCTTACGACTAGGGTTATAGAAATTGAGTTCTTTTGTGTTGTATATTAAGAGAAAGCATCCAAATCCTTTGTTTGCATTCATTTGAGTGTGAAACTACACCTAGGATGTTTACAAGTACAAACAAGCTTCAACTCAAGCTGTTGAATGAATTTACCCGTTTTTACAGCTTTTACGGCTAGGGTGATAGAAATTGAGTTCTTTTGTGTTGTATATTAAGAGAAACCATCCAAATACTTTGTTTGCATTCATTTGAATGTGCAACTACACCTAGGATGTTTACAAGTACAAACAAGCTTGAACTCAAGCTTTTGAATGTATTTACGCGTTTTAAAAGCTCATACGAGTAGGGTGAAAGAGATTTGAGTTCTTTTGTGTTGTATATTAAGAGAAAGCATCCAAATACTTTGTTTGCATTCATTTGAGTGTGAAACTACACCTAGGATGTTTACAAGTACAAACAAGCTTCAACTCAAGCTTTTGAATCTAGGGTGATAGAAATTGTGTTCTTTTGTGTTGTATATTAAGAGAAAGTATCCAAATACTTTGTCTGCATTCATTTGAGTTTGAAATAACACCAGGGATGTTTACAAGTACAAACAAGCTTCAACTCAAGCTTTTGAATAAATTTACGCGTTTTAACAGCTCTTACGACTAGGGCGATAGAAATTGAGTTATTTTGTGTTGTATATTAAGAGAAAGCATCCAAATCCTTTGTTTGCATTCATTTGAGTGTGAAACTACACCTAGGATGTTTACAGTTACAAACAAGCTTCAACTCACGCTTTTGAATGCATTGACGCGTTTTAAAAGCTCATACGAGTAGGGTGAAAGAGATTTGAGTTCTTTTGTGTTGTATATTAAGAGAAAGCATCCAAATACTTTGTTTGCATTCATTTGAGTGTGAAACTATACCTAGGATGTTTACAGTTACAAACAAGCTTCAACTCAAGCTTTTGACCGCATTGACGCGTTTTAAAAGCTCATACGAGTAGGGTGAAAGATATTTGAGTTCTTTTGTGTTGTATATTAAGAGAAAGCATCCAAATACTTTTTTTCCATTGATTTAAGTGTGAAACTACACCTAGGATGTTTACAAGTACAAACAAGCTTCAACTCAAGCTTTTGAATCTATTTACGCGTTTTAAAAGCTCATACGAGTAGGGTGAAAGAGATTTGAGTTCTTTTGTGTTGTATACTAAGAGAAAGCATCCAAGTACTTTGTTTGCATTCATTTGAGTGTGAAACTACACCTAAGATGTTTACAAGTACAAACAAGCTTCAACTCAAGCTGTTGAATGAATCTACGCGTCTTAACAGCTCTTACGACTAGGGTTATAGAAATTGAGTTCTTTTGTGTTGTATATTAAGAAAAAGCATCCAAATACTTTGTTTGCATTCTTTTGAATGTGTGAAACTACACCTAGGATGTTTACAAGTACAAACAAGCTTCAACTCAAGCTGTTGAATGAATTTACGCGTTTTAACAGCTCTTACGACTAGGGTGATAGAAATTGAGTTCTTTTGTGTTGTATAATAAGAGAAAGCATCCAAATACTTTGTTTGCTTTCATTTGAGTGTGAAACTACACCTAGGATGTTTACAAGTACAAACAAGCTTCAACTCAAGCTTTAGAATGTATTTACGCGTTTTAAAAGCTCATACGAGTAGGGTAAAAGAGATTTGAGTTCTTTGTTGTATATTAAGAGAAAGCATCCAAATACTTTGTTTGCATTCATTTGAGTGTGAAACTACACCTAGTATGTTTACAAGTAAAAACAAGCTTCAACTCAAGCTGTTGAATGAATTTACGCGTTTGAACAGCTCTTACGACTAGGGTTATAGAAATTGAGTTCTTTTGTGTTGTATATTAAGAGAAAGCATCCAAATCCTTTGTTTGCATTCATTTGAGTGTGAAACTACACCTAGGATGTTTACAAGTACAAACAAGCTTCAACTCAAGCTGTTGAATGAATTTACGCGTTTTAACAGCTCTTACGACTAGGGTGATAGAAATTGAGTTCTTTTGTATTGTATATTAATAGAAACCATCCAAATACTTTGTTTGCATTCATTGAGTGTGAAACTACATCTAGGATGTTTACAAGTACAAACAAGCTTCAACTTAAGCTTTTGAATGTATTTACGCGTTTTAAAAGCTCATACGAGTAGGGTGAAAGGGATTTGAGTTCTTTTGTGTTGAATATTAAGAGAAAGCATCCAAATACTTTGTTTACATTCATTTGAGTGTGCAACTACACCTAGGATGTTTACAAGTACAAACAAACTTCAACTCAAGCTTTTGAATGTATTTATGCGGTTTAAAAGCTCATACGAGTAGGGTGAAAGAGATTTGAGTTCTTTTGTGTTGTATATTAAGAGAAAGACTCGAAATACTTTGTTTGCATTCATTTGAGTGTGAAACTATACCTAGGATGTTTACAGTTACAAACAAGCTTGAACTCAAGCTTTTGAATGCATTTACGTGTTTTAAAAGCTCATACGAGTAGGGTGAAAGAGATTTGAGTTCTTTTGTGTTGTATATTAAGAGAAAGCATCCAAATACTTTGTTTCCATTGATTTAAGTGTGAAACTACACCTAGGATGTTTACAAGTACAAACAAGCTTCAACTCAAGCTTTTGAATGTATTTACGCGTTTTAAAAGCTCATACGAGTACGGTGAAAGAGATTTGAGTTCTTTTGTATTGTATACTAAGAGAAAGCATCCAAGTACTTTGTTTGGATTCATTTGAGTGTGAAACTACACCTAGGATGTTTACAAGTACAAACAAGCTTCAACTCAAGCTGTTGAATGAATCTACGAGTTTTAACAGCTCTTACGACTAGGGTTATAGAATATGAGTTCTTTTGTGTTGTATATGAAGAAAAAGCATCCAAATACTTTGTTTGCATTCATTTGAATGTGTGAAACTACACCTAGGATGTTTACAAGTACAAACAAGCTTCAACTCAAGCTGTTGAATGAATTTACGCGTTTTAACAGCTCTTACGACTAGGGTGATAGAAATTGAGTTCTTTTGTGTTGTCTATTAAGAGAAAGCATCCAAATACTTTGATTGCATTCATTTGAGTGTGAAACTACACCTAGGATGTTTACAAGTACAAACAAGCTTCAACTCAAGCTTTAGAATGTATTTACGCGTTTTAAAAGCTCATACGAGTAGGGTAACAGAGATTTGAGTTCTTTTGTGTTATATATTAAGAGAAAGCATCCAAACACTTTGTTTGCATTCATTTGAGTGTGAAACTACACCTAGGATGTTTACAAGTAAAAACAAGCTTCAACTCAAGCTGTTGAATGAATTTACGCGTTTTAATAGGTCTTACGACTAGGGTGATAGAAATTGAGTTCTTTTGTGTTGTATATTAAGAGAAAGCATTCAAATACTTTATTTGCATTCATTTGAGTGTGAAACTACACATAGGATGTTTACAGTTACAAACAAGCTTCAACTCATTCTTTTGAATTCATTTACGCGTTTTAAAAGCTCATACGACTAGGGTGAAAGAGGTTTGAGTTCTTTTGTGTTGTATAGTAAGAGAAAGCATCCAAATGCTTTGTTTGCATTCATTTGAGTGTGAAACTACACCTAGGATGTTTATAAGTACAAACAAGCTTCAACTCAAGCTTTTGAATGCATTTTCGCGTTTTAAAAGCTCATACGAATAGGGTGAAAGATATTTGAGTTCTTTTGCGTTGTATATTAAAAGAAAGTGATGTGAAATAAGTAACAAAACGGAAATTAACCTTTGATAGTATCACACAAAGGGATCTTGTTCAAGAATCACTCAAGAACAACTCACGAATCACTCGTAAGGGTTTCAACCTGAATCACTCAGTTTGAGGGGTAAATACTCACGTATTCAATAATTAATCATCAAAGCACGAGTTTACAATAGCAAGTTCTCCCCTATTTATAGACAAAGAAAATCTAAAGCTATTCGGAATCCTAATCTTAGTCCGAATAGGAAACTAACTACGAAACTGACTACAATTGTAAAACGGACTAACTAACAGCATTCCTAACACCTAATGGACTTCTAATACTAATAACAATCAGATTATTACTCTCCTAAACATATTCTAAGTAATTAAGGGAATACTAAACGAAATCGAACTAAACAACTGATTACCTAGCGGCCAAGGCTCAAAACCGCTGGAACAGTTTCCTTTGCGCCCAAGGCTTCTTCTTTTCAGCTTCTAGTCATCTTCTTGCCACTCTAACATAGTTACCTCACACTTTACCTCACGTGGCATTATACTCTTGGCAATGAGCAGCTCAAGATCAAGCATTAACGTTTCAAGAACTGGGTTCTTGGACGTTCTTGATTCGTCGTCTTCTTGCATGTCCTTTAACGTACTTGCCCCTGCATCAGAAAGCATCCAAATACTTTGTTTGCATTCATTTGAGTGTGAAACTACACCTACGATGTTTACAGTTACAAACAAGCTTCAACTCATGCTTTTGAATTCATTTACGCGTTTTAAAAGCTCATACGAGTAGGGTGAAAGAGATTTGAGTTCTTTTGTGTTGTATATTATGAGAAAGCATCCAAATACTTTGTTTGCATTCATTTGAGTGTGAAACTACACCTAGGATGTTTACAAGTACAAACAAGCTTCAACTCAAGCTGTTGAATGAATTTACGCGTTTTAACAGCTCTTACGACTAGGGTTATAGAAATTGAGTTCTTTTGTGTTGTATATTAAGAGAAAGCATCCAAATCCTTTGTTTGCATTCATTTGAGTGTGAAACTACACCTAGGATGTTTACAAGTACAAACAAGCTTCAACTCAAGCTGTTGAATGAATTTACCCGTTTTTACAGCTTTTACGGCTAGGGTGATAGAAATTGAGTTCTTTTGTGTTGTATATTAAGAGAAACCATCCAAATACTTTGTTTGCATTCATTTGAATGTGCAACTACACCTAGGATGTTTACAAGTACAAACAAGCTTGAACTCAAGCTTTTGAATGTATTTACGCGTTTTAAAAGCTCATACGAGTAGGGTGAAAGAGATTTGAGTTCTTTTGTGTTGTATATTAAGAGAAAGCATCCAAATACTTTGTTTGCATTCATTTGAGTGTGAAACTACACCTAGGATGTTTACAAGTACAAACAAGCTTCAACTCAAGCTTTTGAATCTAGGGTGATAGAAATTGTGTTCTTTTGTGTTGTATATTAAGAGAAAGTATCCAAATACTTTGTCTGCATTCATTTGAGTTTGAAATAACACCAGGGATGTTTACAAGTACAAACAAGCTTCAACTCAAGCTTTTGAATGCATTTAACAGCTCTTACGACTAGGGCGATAGAAATTGAGTTATTTTGTGTTGTATATTAAGAGAAAGCATCCAAATCCTTTGTTTGCATTCATTTGAGTGTGAAACTACACCTAGGATGTTTACAGTTACAAACAAGCTTCAACTCACGCTTTTGAATGCATTGACGCGTTTTAAAAGCTCATACGAGTAGGGTGAAAGAGATTTGAGTTCTTTTGTGTTGTATATTAAGAGAAAGCATCCAAATACTTTGTTTGCATTCATTTGAGTGTGAAACTATACCTAGGATGTTTACAGTTACAAACAAGCTTCAACTCAAGCTTTTGACCGCATTGACGCGTTTTAAAAGCTCATACGAGTAGGGTGAAAGATATTTGAGTTCTTTTGTGTTGTATATTAAGAGAAAGCATCCAAATACTTTTTTTCCATTGATTTAAGTGTGAAACTACACCTAGGATGTTTACAAGTACAAACAAGCTTCAACTCAAGCTTTTGAATCTATTTACGCGTTTTAAAAGCTCATACGAGTAGGGTGAAAGAGATTTGAGTTCTTTTGTGTTGTATACTAAGAGAAAGCATCCAAGTACTTTGTTTGCATTCATTTGAGTGTGAAAATACACCTAAGATGTTTACAAGTACAAACAAGCTTCAACTCAAGCTGTTGAATGAATCTACGCGTCTTAACAGCTCTTACGACTAGGGTTATAGAAATTGAGTTCTTTTGTGTTGTATATTAAGAAAAAGCATCCAAATACTTTGTTTGCATTCTTTTGAATGTGTGAAACTACACCTAGGATGTTTACAAGTACAAACAAGCTTCAACTCAAGCTGTTGAATGAATTTACGCGTTTTAACAGCTCTTACGACTAGGGTGATAGAAATTGAGTTCTTTTGTGTTGTATAATAAGAGAAAGCATCCAAATACTTTGTTTGCTTTCATTTGAGTGTGAAACTACACCTAGGATGTTTACAAGTACAAACAAGCTTCAACTCAAGCTTTAGAATGTATTTACGCGTTTTAAAAGCTCATACGAGTAGGGTAAAAGAGATTTGAGTTCTTTGTTGTATATTAAGAGAAAGCATCCAAATACTTTGTTTGCATTCATTTGAGTGTGAAACTACACCTAGTATGTTTACAAGTAAAAACAAGCTTCAACTCAAGCTGTTGAATGAATTTACGCGTTTGAACAGCTCTTACGACTAGTGTTATAGAAATTGAGTTCTTTTGTGTTGTATATTAAGAGAAAGCATCCAAATCCTTTGTTTGCATTCATTTGAGTGTGAAACTACACCTAGGATGTTTACAAGTACAAACAAGCTTCAACTCAAGCTGTTGAATGAATTTACGCGTTTTAACAGCTCTTACGACTAGGATGATAGAAATTGAGTTCTTTTGTGTTGTATATTAATAGAAACCATCCAAATACTTTGTTTGCATTCATTGAGTGTGAAACTACACCTAGGATGTTTACAAGTACAAACAAGCTTCAACTCAAGCTTTTGAATGTATTTACGCGTTTTAAAAGCTCATACGAGTAGGGTGAAAGGGATTTGAGTTCTTTTGTGTTGAATATTAAGAGAAAGCATCCAAATACTTTGTTTACATTCATTTGAGTGTGCAACTACACCTAGGATGTTTACAGTTACAAACAAGTTTCAACTCAAGCTTTTGAATGCATTTATGCGTTCTAAAAGCTCATACGAGTAGCGTGAAAGAGATTTGAGTTCTTTTGTGTTGTATATTAAGAGAAAGCATCCAAATACTTTGTTTGCATTCATTTGAGTGTGAAACTACACCTAGGATGTTTACAAGTACAAACAAGCTTCAACACAAGCTTTTGAATGTATTTACGCGTTTTAAAAGCTCATACGAGTAGGGTGAAAGAGATTTGAGTTCTTTTGTGTTGTATCTTAAGAGAAAGCATCCAAATACTTTGTTTGCATTCATTTGAGTGTGAAACTACACCTAGGATGTTTACAAGTACAAACAAGCTTCAACTCATGCTGTTAAATGAATTTACGCGTTTTAACAGCTCTTACGAGTAGGGTGAAAGAGATTTGAGTTCTTTTGTGTTGTATAGTAAGAGAAAGCATCCAAATACTTTGTTTGCATTCATTTGAGTGTGAAACTACACCTAGGATGTTTACAAGTACAAAAAAGCTTCAACTCAAGCTTTTGAATGTATTTACGCGTTTTAAAAGCTCATACGAGTAGGGTGAAAGAGATTTGAGTTCTTTTGTGTTGTATATTAAGAGAAAGCATCCAAATACTTTGTTTGCATTCATTTGAGTGTGAAACTACACCTAGGATGTTTACAAGTACAAATAAGCTTCAACTCAAGCTGTTGAATGAATTTACGCGTTTTAACAGCTCTTACGACTAGGGCGATAGAAATTGAGTTATTTTGTGTTTTATATTTAGAGAAAGCATCCAAATCCTTTGTTTGCATTCATTTGAGTGTGAAACTACACCTAGGATGTTTACAGTTACAAACAACCTTCAACTCATGCTTTTGAATGCATTTACGCGTTTTAAAAGCTCATACGAGTAGGGTGAAAGAGATTTGAGTTCTTTTGTGTTGTATATTAAGAGAAAGCATCCAAATACTTTGTTTCCATTGATTTAAGTGTGAAACTACACCTAGGATGTTTTCAAGTCCAAACAAGCTTCAACTCAAGCTGTTGAATCAATTTAAGCGTTTTAACAGCTCTTACGACTAGGGTGATAGAAATTGAGTTCTTTTGTGTTGTATATTAAGAGAAAGCATTCAAATACTTTGTTTGCATTCATTTGAGTGTGAAACTACACCTAGGATGTTTACAGTTACAAACAAGCTTCGACTCATGCTTTTGAATTCATTTACGCGTTTTAAAAGCTCATACGAGTAGGGTGAAAGAGATTTGAGTTCTTTTGTGTTGTACAGTAAGAGAAAGCATCCAAATACTTTGTTTGCATTCATTCGAGTGTGAAACTACACCTAGGATGTTGACAAGTACAAACAAGCTTGAGCTCAAGCTGTTGAATGAATTTACGCGTTTGAACAGCTCATACGACTAGGGTTATAGAAATTGAGTTCTTTTGTGTTGTATATTAAGAGAAAGCATCCAAATCCTTTGTTTGCATTCATTTGAGTGTGAAACTACACCTAGGATGTTTACAAGTACAAACAAGCTTCAACTCAAGCTGTTGAATGAATTTACGCGTTTTAACAGCTCTTACGACTAGGGTGATAGAAATTGAGTTCTTTTGTGTTGTATATTAATAGAAACCATCCAAATACTTGGTTTGCATTCATTTGATTGTGAAACTACACCTAGGATGTTTACAAGTACAAACAAGGTTCAACTCAAGCTTTTGAATGTATTTACGCGTTTTAAAAGCTCATAAGAGTAGGGTGAAAGGGAATTGAGTTCTTTTGTGTTGAATATTAAGAGAAAGAATCCAAATACTTTGTTTGCATTCATTTGAGTGTGAAACTACACCTAGGATGTTTACAGTTACAAACAAGTTTCAACTCAAGCTTTTGAATACATTTACGCTTTTTAAAAGCTCATATGAGTAGCGTGAAAGAGATTTGAGTTCTTTTGTGTTGTATATTAGGAGAAAGCATCCAAATACTTTGTTTGCATTCATTTGAGTGTGAAACTACACCTAGGATGTTTACAAGTACAAACAAGCTTCAACTCAAGCTTTTGAATGTATTTACGCGTTTTAAAAGCTCATACGAGTAGGGTGAAAGAGATTTGAGTTCTTTTGTGTTGTATATTAAGAGAAAGCGTCCAAATACTTTGTTTGCATTCATTTGAGTGTGAAACTGCACCTAGGATGTTTACAAGTACAAACAAGCTTCAACGCAAGCTGTTGAATGAATTTACGCGTTTTAACAGCTCTTACGACTAGGGCGATAGAAATTGAGTTATTTTGTGTTGTATATTTAGAGAAAGCATCCAAATCCTTTGTTTGCATTCATTTGAGTGTGAAACTACACATAGGATGTTTACAGTTACAAACAAGTTTCAACTCAAGCTTTTGAATGCATTTACGCGTTTTAAAAGCTCATACGAGTAGGGTGAAAGGGATTTGAGTTCTTTTGTGTTGAATATTAAGAGAAAGCATCCAAATACTTTGTTTCCATTGATTTAAGTGTGAAACTACACCTAGGATGTTTACAAGTACAAACAAGCTTCAACTCAAGCTGTTGAATCAATTTAAGCGTTTTAACAGCTCTTACGACTAGGGTGATAGAAATTGAGTTCTTTTGTGTTGTATATTAAGAGAAAGCATTCAAATACTTTGTTTGCATTCATTTGAGTGTGAAACTACACCTAGGATGTTTACAGGTACAAACAAGCTTCAACTCAAGCTTTAGAATGTATTTACGCATTTTAGAAGCTCATACGATTAGGGTAAAAGAGATTTGAGTTCTTTTGTGTTGTATATTTAGAGAAAGCATCCAAATCCTTTGTTTGCATTCATTTGAGTGTGAAACTACACCTAGGATGTTTACAAGTACAAACAAACTTCAACTCAAGCTTTTGAATGTATTTACGCGTTTTAAAAGCTCATACGAGTAGGGTGAAAGAGATTTGAGTTCTTTTGTGTTGTATATTAAGTGAAAACATCCAAATACTTTGTTTGCATTCATTTGAGTGTGAAACTCTACCTATGATGTTTACGATTACAAACAAGCTTCAACTCATGCTTTTGAATTCATTTACGCGTTTTAAAAGCTCATACGAGTAGGGTGAAAGAGATTTGAGTTCTTTTGTGTTGTATATTAAGAGAAAGCATCCAAATACTTTGTTTGCATTCATTTGAGTGTGAAACTACACCTAGGATGTTTACAAGTACAAATAAGCTTCAACTCAAGCTGTTGAATGAATTTACGCGTTTTAACAGCTCTTACGACTAGGGCGATAGAAATTGAGTTATTTTGTGTTGTATATTTAGAGAAAGCATCCAAATCCTTTGTTTGCATTCATTTGAGTGTGAAACTACACCTAGGATGTTTACAGTTACAAACAACCTTCAACTCATGCTTTTGAATGCATTTACGCGTTTTAAAAGCTCATACGAGTAGGGTGAAAGAGATTTGAGTTCTTTTGTGTTGTATATTAAGAGAAAGCATCCAAATACTTTGTTTCCATTGATTTAAGTGTGAAACTACACCTAGGATGTTTTCAAGTACAAACAAGCTTCAACTCAAGCTGTTGAATCAATTTAAGCGTTTTAACAGCTCTTACGACTAGGGTGATAGAAATTGAGTTCTTTTGTGTTGTATATTAAGAGAAAGCATTCAAATACTTTGTTTGCATTCATTTGAGTGTGAAACTACACCTAGGATGTTTACAGTTACAAACAAGCTTCGACTCATGCTTTTGAATTCATTTACGCGTTTTAAAAGCTCATACGAGTAGGGTGAAAGAGATTTGAGTTCTTTTGTGTTGTATAGTAAGAGAAAGCATCCAAATACTTTGTTTGCATTCATTTGAGTGTGAAACTACACCTAGGATGTTTACAAGTACAAACAAGCTTGAGCTCAAGCTGTTGAATGAATTTACGCGTTTGAACAGCTCATACGACTAGGGTTATAGAAATTGAGTTCTTTTGTGTTGTATATTAAGAGAAAGCATCCAAATCCTTTGTTTGCATTCATTTGAGTGTGAAACTACACCTAGGATGTTTACAAGTACAAACAAGCTTCAACTCAAGCTGTTGAATGAATTTACGCGTTTTAACAGCTCTTACGACTAGGGTGATAGAAATTGAGTTCTTTTGTGTTGTATATTAATAGAAACCATCCAAATACTTGGTTTGCATTCATTTGATTGTGAAACTACACCTAGGATGTTTACAAGTACAAACAAGGTTCAACTCAAGCTTTTGAATGTATTTACGCGTTTTAAAAGCTCATAAGAGTAGGGTGAAAGGGAATTGAGTTCTTTTGTGTTGAATATTAAGAGAAAGAATCCAAATACTTTGTTTGCATTCATTTGAGTGTGAAACTACACCTAGGATGTTTACAGTTGCAAACAAGCTTCAACTCAAGCTTTTGAATGCATTTACGCGTTTTAAAAGCTCATACAAGTATGGTGAAAGGGATTTGAGTTCTTTTGTGTTGAATATTAAGAGAAAGCATCCAAATACTTTGTTTCCATTGATTTAAGTGTGAAACTACACCTAGGATGTTTACAAGTACAAACAAGCTTCAACTCAAGCTGTTGAATCAATTTAAGCGTTTTAACAGCTCTTACGACTAGGGTGATAGAAATTGAGTTCTTTTGTGTTGTATATTAAGAGAAAGCATCCAAATACTTTGTTTGCATTCATTTGAGTGTGAAACTACACCTAGGATGTTTACGATTACAAACAAGCTTCAACTCATGCTTTTGAATTCATTTACGCGTTTTAAAAGCTCATACGAGTAGGGTGAAAGAGATTTGAGTTCTTTTGTGTTGTATTTTAAGAGAAAGCATCCAAATACTTTGTTCGCATTCATTTGAGTGTGAAACTACACCTAGGATTTTTACAAGTACAAACAAGCTTCAACTCATGCTTTTGAATGTATTTACGCGTTTTAAAAGCTCATACGAGTAGGGTGAAAGAGATTTGAGTTCTTTTGTGTTGCATATTAAGAGAAAGCATCCAAATACTTTGTTTGCATTCATTTGAGCGTGAAACTACACCTAGGATGTTTACAAGTACAAACAAGCTTCAACTCAAGCTGTTTAATGAATTTAATCGTTTTAACAGCTCTTACGACTAGGGTGATAGAAATTGAGTTCTTTTGTGTTGTATATTAATAGAAACCATCCAAATACTTTGTTTGCATTCATTTGAGTGTGAAACTACACCTAGGATGTTTACAGTTACAAACAAGCTTCAACTCATGCTTTTGAATTCATTTACGCGTTTTAAAAGCTCATACGAGTAGGGTGAAAGAGATTTGAGTTCTTTTGTGTTGTATATTAAGAGAAAGCGTCCAAATACTTTGTTTGCATTCATTTGAGTGTGAAACTGCACCTAGGATGTTTACAAGTACAAACAAGCTTCAACTCATGCTTTTGAATGTATTTACGCGTTTTAAAAGCTTATACGAGTAGGGTGAAAGAGATTTGAGTTCTTTTGTGTTGCATATTAAGAGAAAGCATCCAAATACTTTGTTTGCATTCATTTGAGTGTGAAACTACACCTAGGATGTTTACAAGTACAAACAAGCTTCAACTCAAGCTGTTGAAGGAATTTACGCGTTTTAACAGCTCTTACGACTAGGGCGATAGAAATTGAGTTATTTTGTGTTGTATATTTAGAGAAAGCATCCAAATCCTTTGTTTGCATTCATTTGAGTGTGAAACTACACCTAGGATGTTTACAAGTACAAACAAACTTCAACTCAAGCTTTTGAATGTATTTACGCGTTTTAAAAGCTCATACGAGTAGGGTGAAAGAGATTTGAGTTCCTTTGTGTTGTATATTAAGAGAAAACATCCAAATACTTTGTTTGCATTCATTTGAGTGTGAAACTCTACCTATGATGTTTACAGTTACAAACAAGCTTCAACTCATGCTTTTGAATTCATTTACGCGTTTTAAAAGCTCATACGAGTAGGGTGAAAGAGATTTGAGTTCTTTTGTGTTGTATATTAAGAGAAAGCATCCAAATACTTTGTTCGCATTCATTTGAGTGTGAAACTACACCTAGGATTTTTACAAGTACAAACAAGCTTCAACTCATGCTTTTGAATGTATTTACGCGTTTTAAAAACTCATACGAGTAGGGTGAAAGAGATTTGAGTTGTTTTGTGTTGCATATTAAGAGAAAGCATCCAAATACTTTGTTTGCATTCATTTGAGCGTGAAACTACACCTAGGATGTTTACAAGTACAAACAAGCTTCAACTCAAGCTGTTTAATGAATTTAATCGTTTTAACAGCTCTTACGACTAGGGTGATAGAAATTGAGTTCTTTTGTGTTGTATATTAATAGAAACCATCCAAATACTTTGTTTGCATTCATTTGAGTGTGAAACTACACCTAGGATGTTTACAGTTACAAACAAGCTTCAACTCATGCTTTTGAATTCATTTACGCGTTTTAAAAGCTCATACGAGTAGGGTGAAAGAGATTTGAGTTCTTTTGTGTTGTATATTAAGAGAAAGCGTCCAAATACTTTGTTTGCATTCATTTGAGTGTGAAACTGCACCTAGGATGTTTACAAGTACAAACAAGCTTCAACTCAAGCTTTAGAATGTATTTACGCGTTTTAAAAGCTCATACGAGTAGGGTAAAAGAGATTTGAGTTCTTTGTTGTATATTAAGAGAAAGCATCCAAATACTTTGTTTGCATTCATTTGAGTGTGAAACTACACCTAGTATGTTTACAAGTAAAAACAAGCTTCAACTCAAGCTGTTGAATGAATTTACGCGTTTGAACAGCTCTTACGACTAGTGTTATAGAAATTGAGTTCTTTTGTGTTGTATATTAAGAGAAAGCATCCAAATCCTTTGTTTGCATTCATTTGAGTGTGAAACTACACCTAGGATGTTTACAAGTACAAACAAGCTTCAACTCAAGCTGTTGAATAAATTTACGCGTTTTAACAGCTCTTACGACTAGGATGATAGAAATTGAGTTCTTTTGTGTTGTATATTAATAGAAACCATCCAAATACTTTGTTTGCATTCATTGAGTGTGAAACTACACCTAGGATGTTTACAAGTACAAACAAGCTTCAACTCAAGCTTTTGAATGTATTTACGCGTTTTAAAAGCTCATACGAGTAGGGTGAAAGGGATTTGAGTTCTTTTGTGTTGAATATTAAGAGAAAGCATCCAAATACTTTGTTTACATTCATTTGAGTGTGCAACTACACCTAGGATGTTTACAGTTACAAACAAGTTTCAACTCAAGCTTTTGAATGCATTTATGCGTTCTAAAAGCTCATACGAGTAGCGTGAAAGAGATTTGAGTTCTTTTGCGTTGTATATTAAGAGAAAGCATCCAAATACTTTGTTTGCATTCATTTGAGTGTGAAACTACACCTAGGATGTTTACAAGTACAAACAAGCTTCAACACAAGCTTTTGAATGTATTTACGCGTTTTAAAAGCTCATACGAGTAGGGTGAAAGAGATTTGAGTTCTTTTGTGTTGCATATTAAGAGAAAGCATCCAAATACTTTGTTTGCATTCATTTGAGCGTGAAACTACACCTAGGATGTTTACAAGTACAAACAAGCTTCAACTCAAGCTGTTTAATGAATTTAATCGTTTTAACAGCTCTTACGACTAGGGTGATAGAAATTGAGTTCTTTTGTGTTGTATATTAATAGAAACCATCCAAATACTTT
The DNA here is from genome assembly GCA_038025085.1 of Tetragonia tetragonoides. Lineage (NCBI taxonomy): Eukaryota > Viridiplantae > Streptophyta > Magnoliopsida > Caryophyllales > Aizoaceae > Tetragonia > Tetragonia tetragonoides. The sequence continues at coordinate 23,082,571 of CM076141.1, forward strand.
GTTTGCATTCATTTGAGTGTGAAACTACACCTAGGATGTTTACAGTTACAAACAAGCTTCAACTCATGCTTTTGAATTCATTTACGCGTTTTAAAAGCTCATACGAGTAGGGTGAAAGAGATTTGAGTTCTTTTGTGTTGTATATTAAGAGAAAGCGTCCAAATACTTTGTTTGCATTCATTTGAGTGTGAAACTGCACCTAGGATGTTTACAAGTACAAACAAGCTTCAACTCAAGCTTTAGAATGTATTTACGCGTTTTAAAAGCTCATACGAGTAGGGTAAAAGAGATTTGAGTTCTTTGTTGTATATTAAGAGAAAGCATCCAAATACTTTGTTTGCATTCATTTGAGTGTGAAACTACACCTAGTATGTTTACAAGTAAAAACAAGCTTCAACTCAAGCTGTTGAATGAATTTACGCGTTTGAACAGCTCTTACGACTAGTGTTATAGAAATTGAGTTCTTTTGTGTTGTATATTAAGAGAAAGCATCCAAATCCTTTGTTTGCATTCATTTGAGTGTGAAACTACACCTAGGATGTTTACAAGTACAAACAAGCTTCAACTCAAGCTGTTGAATGAATTTACGCGTTTTAACAGCTCTTACGACTAGGATGATAGAAATTGAGTTCTTTTGTGTTGTATATTAATAGAAACCATCCAAATACTTTGTTTGCATTCATTGAGTGTGAAACTACACCTAGGATGTTTACAAGTACAAACAAGCTTCAACTCAAGCTTTTGAATGTATTTACGCGTTTTAAAAGCTCATACGAGTAGGGTGAAAGGGATTTGAGTTCTTTTGTGTTGAATATTAAGAGAAAGCATCCAAATACTTTGTTTACATTCATTTGAGTGTGCAACTACACCTAGGATGTTTACAGTTACAAACAAGTTTCAACTCAAGCTTTTGAATGCATTTATGCGTTCTAAAAGCTCATACGAGTAGCGTGAAAGAGATTTGAGTTCTTTTGTGTTGTATATTAAGAGAAAGCATCCAAATACTTTGTTTGCATTCATTTGAGTGTGAAACTACACCTAGGATGTTTACAAGTACAAACAAGCTTCAACACAAGCTTTTGAATGTATTTACGCGTTTTAAAAGCTCATACGAGTAGGGTGAAAGAGATTTGAGTTCTTTTGTGTTGTATCTTAAGAGAAAGCATCCAAATACTTTTTTTGCATTCATTTGAGTGTGAAACTACACCTAGGATGTTTACAAGTACAAACAAGCTTCAACTCATGCTGTTAAATGAATTTACGCGTTTTAACAGCTCTTACGAGTAGGGTGAAAGAGATTTGAGTTCTTTTGTGTTGTATAGTAAGAGAAAGCATCCAAATACTTTGTTTGCATTCATTTGAGTGTGAAACTACACCTAGGATGTTTACAAGTACAAAAAAGCTTCAACTCAAGCTTTTGAATGTATTTACGCGTTTTAAAAGCTCATACGAGTAGGGTGAAAGAGATTTGAGTTCTTTTGTGTTGTATATTAAGAGAAAGCATCCAAATACTTTGTTTGCATTCATTTGAGTGTGAAACTACACCTAGGATGTTTACAAGTACAAATAAGCTTCAACTCAAGCTGTTGAATGAATTTACGCGTTTTAACAGCTCTTACGACTAGGGCGATAGAAATTGAGTTATTTTGTGTTTTATATTTAGAGAAAGCATCCAAATCCTTTGTTTGCATTCATTTGAGTGTGAAACTACACCTAGGATGTTTACAGTTACAAACAACCTTCAACTCATGCTTTTGAATGCATTTACGCGTTTTAAAAGCTCATACGAGTAGGGTGAAAGAGATTTGAGTTCTTTTGTGTTGTATATTAAGAGAAAGCATCCAAATACTTTGTTTCCATTGATTTAAGTGTGAAACTACACCTAGGATGTTTTCAAGTCCAAACAAGCTTCAACTCAAGCTGTTGAATCAATTTAAGCGTTTTAACAGCTCTTACGACTAGGGTGATAGAAATTGAGTTCTTTTGTGTTGTATATTAAGAGAAAGCATTCAAATACTTTGTTTGCATTCATTTGAGTGTGAAACTACACCTAGGATGTTTACAGTTACAAACAAGCTTCGACTCATGCTTTTGAATTCATTTACGCGTTTTAAAAGCTCATACGAGTAGGGTGAAAGAGATTTGAGTTCTTTTGTGTTGTATAGTAAGAGAAAGCATCCAAATACTTTGTTTGCATTCATTCGAGTGTGAAACTACACCTAGGATGTTGACAAGTACAAACAAGCTTGAGCTCAAGCTGTTGAATGAATTTACGCGTTTGAACAGCTCATACGACTAGGGTTATAGAAATTGAGTTCTTTTGTGTTGTATATTAAGAGAAAGCATCCAAATCCTTTGTTTGCATTCATTTGAGTGTGAAACTACACCTAGGATGTTTACAAGTACAAACAAGCTTCAACTCAAGCTGTTGAATGAATTTACGCGTTTTAACAGCTCTTACGACTAGGGTGATAGAAATTGAGTTCTTTTGTGTTGTATATTAATAGAAACCATCCAAATACTTGGTTTGCATTCATTTGATTGTGAAACTACACCTAGGATGTTTACAAGTACAAACAAGGTTCAACTCAAGCTTTTGAATGTATTTACGCGTTTTAAAAGCTCATAAGAGTAGGGTGAAAGGGAATTGAGTTCTTTTGTGTTGAATATTAAGAGAAAGAATCCAAATACTTTGTTTGCATTCATTTGAGTGTGAAACTACACCTAGGATGTTTACAGTTACAAACAAGTTTCAACTCAAGCTTTTGAATACATTTACGCGTTTTAAAAGCTCATATGAGTAGCGTGAAAGAGATTTGAGTTCTTTTGTGTTGTATATTAAGAGAAAGCGTCCAAATACTTTGTTTGCATTCATTTGAGTGTGAAACTGCACCTAGGATGTTTACAAGTACAAACAAGCTTCAACGCAAGCTGTTGAATGAATTTACGCGTTTTAACAGCTCTTACGACTAGGGCGATAGAAATTGAGTTATTTTGTGTTGTATATTTAGAGAAAGCATCCAATTCCTTTGTTTGCATTCATTTGAGTGTGAAACTACACATAGGATGTTTACAGTTACAAACAAGTTTCAACTCAAGCTTTTGAATGCATTTACGCGTTTTAAAAGCTCATACGAGTAGGGTGAAAGGGATTTGAGTTCTTTTGTGTTGAATATTAAGAGAAAGCATCCAAATACTTTGTTTCCATTGATTTAAGTGTGAAACTACACCTAGGATGTTTACAAGTACAAACAAGCTTCAACTCAAGCTGTTGAATCAATTTAAGCGTTTTAACAGCTCTTACGACTAGGGTGATAGAAATTGAGTTCTTTTGTGTTGTATATTAAGAGAAAGCATTCAAATACTTTGTTTGCATTCATTTGAGTGTGAAACTACACCTAGGATGTTTACAGGTACAAACAAGCTTCAACTGAAGCTTTAGAATGTATTTACGCATTTTAGAAGCTCATACGATTAGGGTAAAAGAGATTTGAGTTCTTTTGTGTTGTATATTTAGAGAAAGCATCCAAATCCTTTGTTTGCATTCATTTGAGTGTGAAACTACACCTAGGATGTTTACAAGTACAAACAAACTTCAACTCAAGCTTTTGAATGTATTTACGCGTTTTAAAAGCTCATACGAGTAGGGTGAAAGAGATTTGAGTTCTTTTGTGTTGTATATTAAGTGAAAACATCCAAATACTTTGTTTGCATTCATTTGAGTGTGAAACTCTACCTATGATGTTTACGATTACAAACAAGCTTCAACTCATGCTTTTGAATTCATTTACGCGTTTTAAAAGCTCATACGAGTAGGGTGAAAGAGATTTGAGTTCTTTTGTGTTGTATATTAAGAGAAAGCATCCAAATACTTTGTTTGCATTCATTTGAGTGTGAAACTACACCTAGGATGTTTACAAGTACAAATAAGCTTCAACTCAAGCTGTTGAATGAATTTACGCGTTTTAACAGCTCTTACGACTAGGGCGATAGAAATTGAGTTATTTTGTGTTGTATATTTAGAGAAAGCATCCAAATCCTTTGTTTGCATTCATTTGAGTGTGAAACTACACCTAGGATGTTTACAGTTACAAACAACCTTCAACTCATGCTTTTGAATGCATTTACGCGTTTTAAAAGCTCATACGAGTAGGGTGAAAGAGATTTGAGTTCTTTTGTGTTGTATATTAAGAGAAAGCATCCAAATACTTTGTTTCCATTGATTTAAGTGTGAAACTACACCTAGGATGTTTTCAAGTACAAACAAGCTTCAACTCAAGCTGTTGAATCAATTTAAGCGTTTTAACAGCTCTTACGACTAGGGTGATAGAAATTGAGTTCTTTTGTGTTGTATATTAAGAGAAAGCATTCAAATACTTTGTTTGCATTCATTTGAGTGTGAAACTACACCTAGGATGTTTACAGTTACAAACAAGCTTCGACTCATGCTTTTGAATTCATTTACGCGTTTTAAAAGCTCATACGAGTAGGGTGAAAGAGATTTGAGTTCTTTTGTGTTGTATAGTAAGAGAAAGCATCCAAATACTTTGTTTGCATTCATTTGAGTGTGAAACTACACCTAGGATGTTTACAAGTACAAACAAGCTTGAGCTCAAGCTGTTGAATGAATTTACGCGTTTGAACAGCTCATACGACTAGGGTTATAGAAATTGAGTTCTTTTGTGTTGTATATTAAGAGAAAGCATCCAAATCCTTTGTTTGCATTCATTTGAGTGTGAAACTACACCTAGGATGTTTACAAGTACAAACAAGCTTCAACTCAAGCTGTTGAATGAATTTACGCGTTTTAACAGCTCTTACGACTAGGGTGATAGAAATTGAGTTCTTTTGTGTTGTATATTAATAGAAACCATCCAAATACTTGGTTTGCATTCATTTGATTGTGAAACTACACCTAGGATGTTTACAAGTACAAACAAGGTTCAACTCAAGCTTTTGAATGTATTTACGCGTTTTAAAAGCTCATAAGAGTAGGGTGAAAGGGAATTGAGTTCTTTTGTGTTGAATATTAAGAGAAAGAATCCAAATACTTTGTTTGCATTCATTTGAGTGTGAAACTACACCTAGGATGTTTACAGTTGCAAACAAGCTTCAACTCAAACTTTTGAATGCATTTACGCGTTTTAAAAGCTCATACGAGTAGGGTGAAAGGGATTTGAGTTCTTTTGTGTTGAATATTAAGAGAAAGCATCCAAATACTTTGTTTCCATTGATTTAAGTGTGAAACTACACCTAGGATGTTTACAAGTACAAACAAGCTTCAACTCAAGCTGTTGAATCAATTTAAGCGTTTTAACAGCTCTTACGACTAGGGTGATAGAAATTGAGTTCTTTTGTGTTGTATATTAAGAGAAAGCATCCAAATACTTTGTTTGCATTCATTTGAGTGTGAAACTACACCTAGGATGTTTACGATTACAAACAAGCTTCAACTCATGCTTTTGAATTCATTTACGCGTTTTAAAAGCTCATACGAGTAGGGTGAAAGAGATTTGAGTTCTTTTGTGTTGTATTTTAAGAGAAAGCATCCAAATACTTTGTTCGCATTCATTTGAGTGTGAAACTACACCTAGGATTTTTACAAGTACAAACAAGCTTCAACTCATGCTTTTGAATGTATTTACGCGTTTTAAAAGCTCATACGAGTAGGGTGAAAGAGATTTGAGTTCTTTTGTGTTGCATATTAAGAGAAAGCATCCAAATACTTTGTTTGCATTCATTTGAGCGTGAAACTACACCTAGGATGTTTACAAGTACAAACAAGCTTCAACTCAAGCTGTTTAATGAATTTAATCGTTTTAACAGCTCTTACGACTAGGGTGATAGAAATTGAGTTCTTTTGTGTTGTATATTAATAGAAACCATCCAAATACTTTGTTTGCATTCATTTGAGTGTGAAACTACACCTAGGATGTTTACAGTTACAAACAAGCTTCAACTCATGCTTTTGAATTCATTTACGCGTTTTAAAAGCTCATACGAGTAGGGTGAAAGAGATTTGAGTTCTTTTGTGTTGTATATTAAGAGAAAGCGTCCAAATACTTTGTTTGCATTCATTTGAGTGTGAAACTGCACCTAGGATGTTTACAAGTACAAACAAGCTTCAACTCATGCTTTTGAATGTATTTACGCGTTTTAAAAGCTTATACGAGTAGGGTGAAAGAGATTTGAGTTCTTTTGTGTTGCATATTAAGAGAAAGCATCCAAATACTTTGTTTGCATTCATTTGAGTGTGAAACTACACCTAGGATGTTTACAAGTACAAACAAGCTTCAACTCAAGCTGTTGAAGGAATTTACGCGTTTTAACAGCTCTTACGACTAGGGCGATAGAAATTGAGTTATTTTGTGTTGTATATTTAGAGAAAGCATCCAAATCCTTTGTTTGCATTCATTTGAGTGTGAAACTACACCTAGGATGTTTACAAGTACAAACAAACTTCAACTCAAGCTTTTGAATGTATTTACGCGTTTTAAAAGCTCATACGAGTAGGGTGAAAGAGATTTGAGTTCCTTTGTGTTGTATATTAAGAGAAAACATCCAAATACTTTGTTTGCATTCATTTGAGTGTGAAACTCTACCTATGATGTTTACAGTTACAAACAAGCTTCAACTCATGCTTTTGAATTCATTTACGCGTTTTAAAAGCTCATACGAGTAGGGTGAAAGAGATTTGAGTTCTTTTGTGTTGTATATTAAGAGAAAGCATCCAAATACTTTGTTCGCATTCATTTGAGTGTGAAACTACACCTAGGATTTTTACAAGTACAAACAAGCTTCAACTCATGCTTTTGAATGTATTTACGCGTTTTAAAAGCTCATACGAGTAGGGTGAAAGTGATTTGAGTTCTTTTGTGTTGCATATTAAGAGAAAGCATCCAAATACTTTGTTTGCATTCATTTGAGCGTGAAACTACACCTAGGATGTTTACAAGTACAAACAAGCTTCAACTCAAGCTGTTTAATGAATTTAATCGTTTTAACAGCTCTTACGACTAGGGTGATAGAAATTGAGTTCTTTTGTGTTGTATATTAATAGAAACCATCCAAATACTTTGTTTGCATTCATTTGAGTGTGAAACTACACCTAGGATGTTTACAGTTACAAACAAGCTTCAACTCATGCTTTTGAATTCATTTACGCGTTTTAAAAGCTCATACGAGTAGGGTGAAAGAGATTTGAGTTCTTTTGTGTTGTATAATAAGAGAAAGCGTCCAAATACTTTGTTTGCATTCATTTGAGTGTGAAACTGCACCTAGGATGTTTACAAGTACAAACAAGCTTCAACTCATGCTTTTGAATGTATTTACGCGTTTTAAAAGCTCATACGAGTAGGGTGAAAGAGATTTGAGTTCTTTTGTGTTGCGTATTAAGAGAAAGCATCCAAATACTTTGTTTGCATTCATTTGAGCGTGAAACTACACCTAGGATGTTTACAAGTACAAACAAGCTTCAACTCAAGCTGTTGAAGGAATTTACGCGTTTTAACAGCTCTTACGACTAGGGCGATAGAAATTGAGTTATTTTGTGTTGTATATTTAGAGAAAGCATCCAAATCCTTTGTTTGCATTCATTTGAGTGTGAAACTACACCTAGGATGTTTACAAGTACAAACAAACTTCAACTCAAGCTTTTGAATGTATTTACGCGTTTTAAAAGCTCATACGAGTAGGGTGAAAGAGATTTGAGTTCTTTTGTGTTGTATATTAAGAGAAAACATCCAAATACTTTGTTTGCATTCATTTGAGTGTGAAACTCTACCTATGATGGTTACAGTTACAAACAAGCTTCAACTTATGCTTTTGAATTCATTTACGCGTTTTAAAAGCTCATACGAGTAGGGTGAAAGAGATTTGAGTTCTTTTGTGTTGTATATTAAGAGAAAGCATCCAAATACTTTGTTCGCATTCATTTGAGTGTGAAACTACACCTAGGATTTTTACAAGTACAAACAAGCTTCAACTCATGCTTTTGAATGTATTTACGCGTTTTAAAAGCTCATACGAGTAGGGTGAAAGAGATTTGAGTTCTTTTGTGTTGCATATTAAGAGAAAGCATCCAAATACTTTGTTTGCATTCATTTGAGCGTGAAACTACACCTAGGATGTTTACAAGTACAAACAAGCTTCAACTCAAGCTGTTTAATGAATTTAATCGTTTTAACAGCTCTTACGACTAGGGTGATAGAAATTGAGTTCTTTTGTGTTGTATATTAATAGAAACCATCCAAATACTTTGTTTGCATTCATTTGAGTGTGAAACTACACCTAGGATGTTTACAGTTACAAACAAGTTTCAACTCAAGCTTTTGAATGCATTTACGCGTTTTAAAACCTCATACGAGTAGGGTGAAAGGGATTTGAGTTCTTTTGTGTTGAATATTAAGAGAAAGCATCCAAATATTTGTTTACATTCATTTGAGTGTGCAACTACACCTAGGATGTTTACAGTTACAAACAAGTTTCAACTCAAGCTTTTGAATGCATTTACGCGTTTTAAAAGCTCATACGAGTAGCGTGAAAGAGATTTGAGTTCTTTTGTGTTGTATATTAAGAGAAAGCATCCAAATACTTTGTTTGCATTCATTTGAGTGTGAAACTACACCTAGGATGTTTACAAGTACAAACAAGCTTCAACTCAAGCTTTTGAATGTATTTACGCGTTTTAAAAGCTCATACGAGTAGGGTGAAAGAGATTTGAGTTCTTTTGTGTTGTATATTAAGAGAAAGCATCCAAATACTTTGTTTGCATTCATTTGAGTGTGAAACTACACCTAGGATGTTTACAAGTACAAACAAACTTCAACTCATGCTGTTGAATGAATTTACGCGTTTTAACAGCTCTTACGACTAGGGCGATAGAAATTGAGTTATTTTGTGTTGTATATTTAGAGAAAGCATCCAAATCCTTTGTTTGCATTCATTTGAGTGTGAAACTACACCTAGGATGTTTACAGTTACAAACAACCTTCAACTCATGCTTTTGAATGCATTTACGCGTTTTAAAAGCTCATACGAGTAGGGTGAAAGAGATTTGAGTTCTTTTGTGTTGTCTATTAAGAGAAAGCATCCAAATACTTTGTTTGCATTCATTTGAGTGTGAAACTACACCTTGGATGTTTACAAGTACAAATAAGCTTCAACTCAAGCTGTTGAATGAATTTACGCGTTTTAACAGCTCTTACGACTAGGGCGATAGAAATTGAGTTATTTTGTGTTGTATATTTAGAGAAAGCATCCAAATCCTTTGTTTGCATTCATTTGAGTGTGAAACTACACCTAGGATGTTTACAGTTACAAACAACCTTCAACTCATGCTTTTGAATGCATTTACGCGTTTTAAAAGCTCATACGAGTAGGGTGAAAGAGATTTGAGTTCTTTTGTGTTGTATATTAAGAGAAAGCATCCAAATACTTTGTTTCCATTGATTTAAGTGTGAAACTACACCTAGGATGTTTACAAGTACAAACAAGCTTCAACTCAAGCTGTTGAATCAATTTAAGCGTTTTAACAGCTCTTACGACTAGGGTGATAGAAATTGAGTTCTTTTGTGTTGTATATTAAGAGAAAGCATTCAAATACTTTGTTTGCATTCATTTGAGTGTGAAACTACACCTAGGATGTTTATAGTTAAAAACAAGCTTCAACTCATGCTTTTGAATTCATTTACGCGTTTTAAAAGCTCATACGAGTAGGGTGAAAGAGATTTGAGTTCTTTTGTGTTGTATAGTAAGAGAAAGCATCCAAATACTTTGTTTGCATTCATTTGAGTGTGAAACTACACCTAGGATGTTTACAAGTACAAACAAGCTTGAACTCAAGCTTTTGAATGTATTTACGCGTTTTAAAAGCTCATAAGAGTAGGGTGAAAGGGAATTGAGTTCTTTTGTGTTGAATATTAAGAGAAAGAATCCAAATACTTTGTTTGCATTCATTTGAGTGTGAAACTACACCTAGGATGTTTACAGTTACAAACAAGTTTCAACTCAAGCTTTTGAATGCATTTACGCGTTTTAAAAGCTCATATGAGTAGCGTGAAAGAGATTTGAGTTCTTTTGTGTTGTATATTAAGAGAAAGCATCCAAATACTTTGTTTGCATTCATTTGAGTGTGAAACTACACCTAGGATATTTACAAGTACAAACAAGCTTCAACTCAAGCTTTTGAATGTATTTACGCGTTTTAAAAGCTCATACGAGTAGGGTGAAAGAGATTTGAGTTCTTTTAAGTTGTATATTAAGAGAAAGCGTCCAAATACTTTGTTTGCATTCATTTGAGTGTGAAACTGCACCTAGGATGTTTACAAGTACAAACAAGCTTCAACTCAAGCTGTTGAATGAATTTACGCGTTTTAACAGCTCTTACGACTAGGGCGATAGAAATTGAGTTATTTTGTGTTTTATATTTAGAGAAAGCATCAAAATCCTTTGTTTGCATTCATTTGAGTGTGAAACTACACCTAGGATGTTTACAGTTACAAACAAGTTTCAACTCAAGCTTTTGAATGCATTTACGCGTTTTAAAAGCTCATACGAGTAGGGTGAAAGGGATTTGAGTTCTTTTGTGTTGTATATTAATAGAAACCATCCAAATACTTTGTTTGCATTCATTTGAGTGTGCAACTACACCTAGGATGTTTACAGTTACAAACAAGCTTCAACTCATGCTTTTGAATTCATTTACGCGTTTTAAAAGCTCATACGAGTAGGGTGAAATAGATTTGAGTTCTTTTGTGTTGTATAGTAAGAGAAAGCATCCAAATACTTTGTTTGCATTCATTTGAGTGTGAAACTACACCTAGGATGTTTACAAGTACAAACAAGCTTGAACTCAAGCTGTTGAATGAATTTACGCGTTTGAACAGCTCTTACGACTAGGGTTATAGATATTGAGTTCTTTTGTGTTGTATATTAAGAGAAAGCATCCAATTCCTTTGTTTGCATTCATTTGAGTGTGAAACTACACCTAGGATGTTTACAAGTACAAACAAGCTTCAACTCAAGCTGTTGAATGAATTTACGCGTTTTAATAGCTCTTACGACTAGGGTGATAGAAATTGAGTTCTTTTATGTTGTATATTAATAGAAACCATCCAAATACTTTGTTTGCATTCATTTGAGTGTGAAACTACACCTAGGATGTTTACAGTTACAAACAAGTTTCAACACAAGCTTTTGAATGCAGTTACGCGTTTTAAAACCTCATACGAGTAGGGTGAAAGGGATTTGAGTTCTTTTGTGTTGAATATTAAGAGAAAGCACCCAAATATTTGTTTACATTCATTTGAGTGTGCAACTACACCTAGGATGTTTACAGTTACAAACAAGTTTCAACTCAAGCTTTTGAATGCATTTACGCGTTTTAAAAGCTCATACGAGTAGTGTGAAAGAGATTTGAGTTCTTTTGTGTTGTATATTAAGAGAAAGCATCCAAATACTTTGTTTGCATTCATTTGAGTGTGAAACTACACCTAGGATGTTTACAAGTACAAACAAGCTTCAACTCAAGCTTTTGAATCTATTTACGCGTTTTAAAAGCTCATACGAGTAGGGTGAAAGAGATTTGAGTTCTTTTGTGTTGTATATTAAGAGAAAGCATCCAAATACTTTGTTTGCATTCATTTGAGTGTGAAACTACACCTAGGATGTTTACAAGTACAAACAAACTTCAACTCATGCTGTTGAAGGAATTTACGCGTTTTAACAGCTCTTACGACTAGGGCGATAGAAATTGAGTTATTTTGTGTTGTATATTTAGAGAAAGCATCCAAATCCTTTGTTTGCATTCATTTGAGTGTGAAACTACACCTAGGATGTTTACAAGTACAAACAAACTTCAACTCAAGCTTTTGAATGTATTTACGCGTTTTAAAAGCTCATACGAGTAGGGTGAAAGAGATTTGAGTTCTTTTGTGTTGTATATTAAGAGAAAACATCCAAATACTTTGTTTGCATTCATTTGAGTGTGAAACTACACCTAGGATTTTTACAAGTACAAACAAGCTTCAACTCATGCTTTTGAATGTATTTACGCGTTTTAAAAGCTCATACGAGTAGGGTGAAAGAGATTTGAGTTCTTTTGTGTTGCATATTAAGAGAAAGCATCCAAATACTTTGTTTGCATTCATTTGAGCGTGAAACTACACCTAGGATGTTTACAAGTACAAACAAGCTTCAACTCAAGCTGTTTAATGAATTTAATCGTTTTAACAGCTCTTACGACTAGGGTGATAGAAATTGAGTTCTTTTGTGTTGTATATTAATAGAAACCATCCAAATACTTTGTTTGCATTCATTTGAGTGTGAAACTACACCTAGGATGTTTGCAGTTACAAACAAGCTTCAACTCATGCTTTTGAATTCATTTACGCGTTTTAAAAGCTCATACGAGTAGGGTGAAAGAGATTTGAGTTCTTTTGTGTTGTATATTAAGAGAAAGCGTCCAAATACTTTGTTTGCATTCATTTGAGTGTGAAACTGCACCTAGGATGTTTACAAGTACAAACAAGCTTCAACTCATGCTTTTGAATGTATTTACGCGTTTTAAAAGCTCATACGAGTAGGGTGAAAGAGATTTGAGTTCTTTTGTGTTGCGTATTAAGAGAAAGCATCCAAATACTTTGTTTGCATTCATTTGAGCGTGAAACTACACCTAGGATGTTTACAAGTACAAACAAGCTTCAACTCAAGCTGTTGAAGGAATTTACGCGTTTTAACAGCTCTTACGACTAGGGCGATAGAAATTGAGTTATTTTGTGTTGTATATTTAGAGAAAGCATCCAAATCCTTTGTTTGCATTCATTTGAGTGTGAAACTACACCTAGGATGTTTACAAGTACAAACAAACTTCAACTAAAGCTTTTGAATGTATTTACGCGTTTTAAAAGCTCATACGAGTAGGGTGAAAGAGATTTGAGTTCTTTTGTGTTGTATATTAAGAGAAAACATCCAAATACTTTGTTTGCATTCATTTGAGTGTGAAACTCTACCTATGATGTTTACAGTTACAAACAAGCTTCAACTTATGCTTTTGAATTCATTTACGCGTTTTAAAAGCTCATACGAGTAGGGTGAAAGAGATTTGAGTTCTTTTGTGTTGTATATTAAGAGAAAGCATCCAAATACTTTGTTCGCATTCATTTGAGTGTGAAACTACACCTAGGATTTTTACAAGTACAAACAAGCTTCAACTCATGCTTTTGAATGTATTTACGCGTTTTAAAAGCTCATACGAGTAGGGTGAAAGAGATTTGAGTTCTTTTGTGTTGCATATTAAGAGAAAGCATCCAAATACTTTGTTTGCATTCATTTGAGCGTGAAACTACACCTAGGATGTTTACAAATACAAACAAGCTTCAACTCAAGCTGTTTAATGAATTTAGTCGTTTTAACAGCTCTTACGACTAGGGTGATAGAAATTGAGTTCTTTTGTGTTGTATATTAATAGAAACCATCCAAATACTTTGTTTGCATTCATTTGAGTGTGAAACTACACCTAGGATGTTTACAGTTACAAACAAGTTTCAACTCAAGCTTTTGAATGCATTTACGCGTTTTAAAACCTCATACGAGTAGGGTGAAAGGGATTTGAGTTCTTTTGTGTTGAATATTAAGAGAAAGCATCCAAATATTTGTTTACATTCATTTGAGTGTGCAACTACACCTAGGATGTTTACAGTTACAAACAAGTTTCAACTCAAGCTTTTGAATGCATTTACGCGTTTTAAAAGCTCATACGAGTAGCGTGAAAGAGATTTGAGTTCTTTTGTGTTGTATATTAAGAGAAAGCATCCAAATACTTTGTTTGCATTCATTTGAGTGTGAAACTACACCTAGGATGTTTACAAGTACAAACAAGCTTCAACTCAAGCTTTTGAATGTATTTACGCGTTTTAAAAGCTCATACGAGTAGGGTGAAAGAGATTTGAGTTCTTTTGTGTTGTATATTAAGAGAAAGCATCCAAATACTTTGTTTGCATTCATTTGAGTGTGAAACTACACCTAGGATGTTTACAAGTACAAACAAACTTCAACTCATGCTGTTGAATGAATTTACGCGTTTTAACAGCTCTTACGACTAGGGCGATAGAAATTGAGTTATTTTGTGTTGTATATTTAGAGAAAGCATCCAAATCCTTTGTTTGCATTCATTTGAGTGTGAAACTACACCTAGGATGTTTACAGTTACAAACAACCTTCAACTCATGCTTTTGAATGCATTTACGCGTTTTAAAAGCTCATACGAGTAGGGTGAAAGAGATTTGAGTTCTTTTGTGTTGTATATTAAGAGAAAGCATCCAAATACTTTGTTTGCATTCATTTGAGTGTGAAACTACACCTTGGATGTTTACAAGTACAAATAAGCTTCAACTCAAGCTGTTGAATGAATTTACGCGTTTTAACAGCTCTTACGACTAGGGCGATAGAAATTGAGTTATTTTGTGTTGTATATTTAGAGAAAGCATCCAAATCCTTTGTTTGCATTCATTTGAGTGTGAAACTACACCTAGGATGTTTACAGTTACAAACAACCTTCAACTCATGCTTTTGAATGCATTTACGCGTTTTAAAAGCTCATACGAGTAGGGTGAAAGAGATTTGAGTTCTTTTGTGTTGTATATTAAGAGAAAGCATCCAAATACTTTGTTTCCATTGATTTAAGTGTGAAACTACACCTAGGATGTTTACAAGTACAAACAAGCTTCAACTCAAGCTGTTGAATCAATTTAAGCGTTTTAACAGCTCTTACGACTAGGGTGATAGAAATTGAGTTCTTTTGTGTTGTATATTAAGAGAAAGCATTCAAATACTTTGTTTGCATTCATTTGAGTGTGAAACTACACCTAGGATGTTTATAGTTAAAAACAAGCTTCAACTCATGCTTTTGAATTCATTTACGCGTTTTAAAAGCTCATACGAGTAGGGTGAAAGAGATTTGAGTTCTTTTGTGTTGTATAGTAAGAGAAAGAATCCAAATATTTTGTTTGCATTCATTTGAGTGTGAAACTACACCTAGGATGTTTACAGTTACAAACAAGTTTCAACTCAAGCTTTTGAATGCATTTACGCGTTTTAAAAGCTCATATGAGTAGCGTGAAAGAGATTTGAGTTCTTTTGTGTTGTATATTAAGAGAAAGCATCCAAATACTTTGTTTGCATTCATTTGAGTGTGAAACTACACCTAGGATGTTTACAAGTACAAATAAGCTTCAACTCAAGCTTTTGAATGTATTTACGCGTTTTAAAAGCTCATACGAGTAGGGTGAAAGGGATTTGAGTTCTTTTGTGTTGAATATTAAGAGAAAGCATCCAAATACTTTGTTTCCATTCATTTGAGTGTGAAACTACACCCAGGATGTTTACAGTTACAAACAAGCTTCAACTCATGCTTTTGAATGCATTTACGCGTTTTAAAAGCTCATACGAGTAGGGTGAAAGAGATTTGAGTTCTTTTGTGTTGTATAGTAAGAGAAAGCATAAAATACTTGGTTTGCATTCATTTGAGTGTGAAACTACACCTAGGATGTTTACAAGTACAAACAAGCTTCAACTCAAGCTGTTGAATGTATTTACGCGTTTTAAAAGCTCTTACGACTAGGGCGATAGAAATTGAGTTATTTTGTGTTGTATATTTAGAGAAAGCATCCAAATCCTTTGTTTGCATTCATTTGAGTGTGGAACTACACCTAGGATGTTTACAATTACAAACCAGCTTCAACTCATGCTTTTGAATTCATTTACGCGTTTTAAAAGCTCATACGAGTAGGGTGAAAGATATTTTAGTTCTTTTGTGTTGTATAGTAAGAGAAAGCATAAAATACTTGGTTTGCATTCATTTGAGTGTGAAACTACACCTAGGATGTTTACAAGTACAAACAAACTTCAACTCAAGCTTTTGAATGTATTTACGCGTTTTTAAAGCTCATACGAGTAGGGTGAAAGAGATTTGGGTTCTTTTGTGTTGTATATTAAGAGAAAGACTCGAAATACTTTGTTTGCATTCATTTGAGTGTGAAACTACACCTAGGATGTTTACAGTTACAAACAAGCTTCAACTCAAGCTTTTGAATGCATTTACGTGTTTTAAAAGCTCATACGAGTAGGGTGAAAGAGATTTGAGTTCTTTTGTGTTGTATATTAAGAGAAAGCATCCAAATACTTTGTTTCTATTGATTTAAGTGTGAAACTACACCTAGGATGTTTACAAGTACAAACAAGCTTCAACTCAAGCTTTTGAATGTATTTACGCGTTTTAAAAGCTCATACGAGTAGGGTGAAAGAGATTTGAGTTCTTTTGTGTTGTATACTAAGAGAAAGCATCCAAGTACTTTGTTTGGATTCATTTGAGTGTGAAACTACACCTAGGATGTTTACAAGTACAAACAAGCTTCAACTCAAGCTTTAGAATGTATTTACGCGTTTTAAAAGCTCATACGAGTAGGGTAACAGAGATTTGAGTTCTTTTGTGTTTTATATTAAGAGAAAGCATCCAAACACTTTGTTTGCATTCATTTGAGTGTGAAACTACACCTAGGATGTTTACAAGTAAAAACAAGCTTCAACTCAAGCTGTTGAATGAATCTACGCGTTTTAACAGCTCTTACGACTAGGGTTATAGAAATTGAGTTCTTTTGTGTTGTATATGAAGAAAAAGCATCCAAATACTTTGTTTCCATTCATTTGAATGTGTGAAACTACACCTAGGATGTTTACAAGTACAAACAAGCTTCAACTCAAGCTGTTGAATGAATTTACGCGTTTTAACAGCTCTTACGACTAGGGTGATAGAAATTGAGTTCTTTTGTGTTGTCTATTAAGAGAAAGCATCCAAATACTTTGATTGCATTCATTTGAGTGTGAAACTACACCTAGGATGTTTACAAGTACAAACAAGCTTCAACTCAAGCTTTAGAATGTATTTACGCGTTTTAAAAGCTCATACGAGTAGGGTAACAGAGATTTGAGTTCTTTTGTGTTTTATATTAAGAGAAAGCATCCAAACACTTTGTTTGCATTCATTTGAGTGTGAAACTACACCTAGGATGTTTACAAGTAAAAACAAGCTTCAACTCAAGCTGTTGAATGAATTTACGCGTTTTAATAGGTCTTACGACTAGGGTGATAGAAATTGAGTTCTTTTGTGTTGTATATTAAGAGAAAGCATTCAAATACTTTATTTGCATTCATTTGAGTGTGAAACTACACATAGGATGTTTACAGTTACAAACAAGCTTCAACTCATTCTTTTGAATTCATTTACGCGTTTTAAAAGCTCATACGACTAGGGTGAAAGAGGTTTGAGTTCTTTTGTGTTGTATAGTAAGAGAAAGCATCCAAATGCTTTGTTTGCATTCATTTGAGTGTGACACTACACCTTGGATGTTTACAAGTACAAACAAGCTTGAACTAAAGCTGTTAAATGAATTTACGCGTTTGAACAGCTCTTAAGACTAGGGTTATAGAAATTGAGTACTTTTGTGTTGTATATTAAGAGAAAGCATCCAAATCCTTTGTTTGCATTCATTTGAGTGTGAAACTACACCTAGGATGTTTACAAGTACAAACAAGCTTCAACTCAAGCTGTTGAATGAATTTACGCGTTTTAACAGCTCTTACGACTAGGGCGATAGAAATTGAGTTATTTTGTGTTGTATATTTAGAGAAAGCATCCAAATCCTTTGTTTGCATTCATTTGAGTGTGAAACTACACCTAGGATGTTTACAGTTACAAACAAGCTTCAACTCATGCTTTTGAATGCATTTACGCGTTTTAAAAGCTCATACGAGTAGGGTGAAAGAGATTTGAGTTCTTTTGTGTTGTATATTAAGAGAAAGCATCCAAATACTTTGTTTCCATTGATTTAAGTGTGAAACTACACCTAGGATGTTTACAAGTACAAACAAGCTTCAACTCAAGCTTTTGAATGTATTTACGCGTTTTAAAAGCTCATACGAGTAGGGTGAAAGAGATTTGAGTTCTTTTGTGTTGTATACTAAGAGAAAGCATCCAAGTACTTTGTTTGCATTCATTTGAGTGTGAAACTACACCTAGGATGTTTACAAGTACAAACAAGCTTCAACTCAAGTTGTTGAATGAATTTACGCGTTTTAACAGCTCTTACGACTAGGGCGATAGAAATTGAGTTATTTTGTGTTGTATATTTAGAGAAAGCATCCAAATCCTTTGTTTGCATTCATTTGAGTGTGAAACTACACCTAGGATGTTTACAGTTACAAACCAGCTTCAACTCATGCTTTTGAATTCATTTACGCGTTTTAAAAGCTCACACGAGTAGGGTGAAAGAGATTTGAGTTCTTTTGTGTTGTATATTAAGAGAAAGCATCCAAATAATTTGTTTGCATTCATTTGAGTGTGAAACTACACCTAGGATGTTTACAAGTACAAACAAGCTTCAACTCAAGCTTTTGAATGTGTTTACGCGTTTTAAAAGCTCATACGAATAGGGTGAAAGAGATTTGAGTTCTTTTGTGTTGTAAATTAAGAGAAAGCATCCAAATACTTTGTTTCCATTCATTTGAGTGTGAAACTACACCTAGAATGTTTACAAGTACAAACAAGCTTCAACTCAAGCTTTTGAATGCATTTACGCGTTTTAACAGCTCCTACGGCTAGGGTGATAGAAATTGTGTTCTTTTGTGTTGTATATTAAGAGAAAGTATCCAAATACTTTGTCTGCATTCATTTGAGTTTGAAATAACACCAGGGATGTTTACAAGTACAAACAAGCTTCAACTCAAGCTTTTGAATAAATTTACGCGTTTTAACAGCTCTTACGACTAGGGCGATAGAAATTGAGTTATTTTGTGTTGTATATTAAGAGAAAGCATCCAAATCCTTTGTTTGCATTCATTTGAGTGTGAAACTACACCTAGGATGTTTACAGTTACAAACAAGCTTCAACTCACGCTTTTGAATGCATTGACGCGTTTTAAAAGCTCATACGAGTAGGGTGAAAGAGATTAGAGTTCTTTTGTGTTGTATATTAAGAGAAAGCATCCAAATACTTTGTTTGCATTCATTTGAGTGTGAAACTATACCTAGGATGTTTACAGTTACAAACAAGCTTCAACTCAAGCTTTTGACCGCATTGACGCGTTTTAAAAGCTCATACGAGTAGGGTGAAAGATATTTGAGTTCTTTTGTGTTGTATATTAAGAGAAAGCATCCAAATACTTTTTTTCCATTGATTTAAGTGTGAAACTACACCTAGGATGTTTACAAGTACAAACAAGCTTCAACTCAAGCTTTTGAATCTATTTACGCGTTTTAAAAGCTCATACGAGTAGGGTGAAAGAGATTTGAGTTCTTTTGTGTTGTATACTAAGAGAAAGCATCCAAGTACTTTGTTTGCATTCATTTGAGTGTGAAACTACACCTAAGATGTTTACAAGTACAAACAAGCTTCAACTCAAGCTGTTGAATGAATCTACGCGTCTTAACAGCTCTTACGACTAGGGTTATAGAAATTGAGTTCTTTTGTGTTGTATATTAAGAAAAAGCATCCAAATACTTTGTTTGCATTCATTTGAATGTGTGAAACTACACCTAGGATGTTTACAAGTACAAACAAGCTTCAACTCAAGCTGTTGAATGAATTTACGCGTTTTAACAGCTCTTACGACTAGGGTGATAGAAATTGAGTTCTTTTGTATTGTATATTAAGAGAAAGCATCCAAATACTTTGTTTGCATTCATTTAAGTGTGAAACTACACCTAGGATGTTTACAGTTGCAAACCAGCATCAACTCATGCTTTTGAATTCATTTACGCGTTTTAAAAGCTCATACGAGTAGGGTGAAAGAGATTTTAGTTCTTTTGTGTCGTATAGTAAGAGAAAGCATCAAATACTTTGTTTGCATTCATTTGAGTGTGAAACTACACCTAGGATGTTTATAGTTACAAACAAGCTTGAACTCAAGCTTTTGAATGCATTTACGTGTTTTAAAAGCTCATACGAGTAGGGTGAAAAGATTTGAGTTCTTTTGTGTTGTATATTAAGAGAAACCATCCAAATACTTTGTTTGCATTCATTTGAGTGTGAAACTACACCTACGATGTTTACAAAAACAAACAAGCTTCAACTCAAGCTTTTGAATGTATTTTCGCGTTTTAAAAGCTCATACGAATAGGGTGAAAGATATTTGAGTTCTTTTGTGTTGTATTTTAAAAGAAAGTGATGTGAAATAAGTAACAAAACGGAAATTAACCTTTGATAGTATCACACAAAGGGATCTTGTTCAAGAATCACTCAAGAACAACTCACGAATCACTCGTAAGGGTTTCAACCTGAATCACTCAGTTTGAGGGGTAAATACTCACGTATTCAATAATTAATCATCAAAGCACGAGTTTACAATAGCAAGCTCTCCCCTATTTATAGACAAAGAAAATCTAAAGCTATTCGGAATCCTAAACCTAGTCCGAATAGGAAAGTAACTACGAAACTGACTACAATTGTAGAACGGACTAACTAACAGCTTTCCTAACACCTAATGGACTTCTAATACTAATAACAATCAGATTATAACTCTCCTAAACATATTCTAACTAATTAAGGGAATACTAAACGAAATCGAACTAAACAACTGATTACCTAGCGCCCAAGGCTCAAAACCGCTGGAACAGTTTCCTTTGCGCCCAAGGCTTCTTCTTTTCAGCTTCTAGTCATCTTCTTGCCACTCTAACATAGTTACCTCACACTTTACCTAACGTGGCATTATACTCTTGGCAATGAGCAGCTCAAGATCAAGCATTAACGTTTCAAGAACTTGGTTCTTGGACGTTCTTGATTCGTCGTCTTCTTTCTTGTCCTTTAACGTACTTGCCCCTGCATTAGAAAGCATCCAAATACTTTGTTTGCATTCATTTGAGTGTGAAACTACACCTATGATGTTTACAGTTACAAACAAGCTTCAACTCATGCTTTTGAATTCATTTACGCGTTTTAAAAGCTCATACGAGTAGGGTGAAAGAGATTTGAGTTCTTTTGTGTTGTATATTAAGAGAAAGCACCCAAATACTTTGTTTGCGTTCATTTGAGTGTGAAACTACACCTAGGATGTTTACAAGTACAAACAAGCTTCAACTCAAGCTGTTGAAGGAATTTACGCGTTTTAACAGCTCTTACGACTAGGGTTATAGAAATTGAGTTCTTTTGTGTTGTATATTAAGAGCAAGCATCCAAATCCTTTGTTTGCATTCATTTGAGTGTGAAACTACACCTAGGATGTTTACAAGTACAAACAAGCTTCAACTCAAGCTGTTGAATGAATTTACGCGTTTTTACAGCTTTTACGGCTAGGGTGATAGAAATTGAGTTCTTTTGTGTTGTATATTAAGAGAAACCATCCAAATACTTTGTTTGCATTCATTTGAGTGTGAAACTACACCTAGGATGTTTACAAGTACAAACAAGCTTGAACTCAAGCTTTTGAATGTATTTACGCGTTTTAAAAGCTCATACGAGTAGGGTGAAAGAGATTTGAGTTCTTTTGTGTTGTATATTAAGAGAAAGCATCCAAATACTTTGTTTGCATTCATTTGACTGTGAAACTACACCTAGGATTTTTACAAGTACAAAAAAGCTTCAACTCAAGCTTTTGAATGTATTTACGCGTTTTAAAAGCTCATACGAATAGGGTGAAAGAGATTTGAGTTCTTTTGTGTTGTAAATTAAGAGAAAGCACCCAAATACTTTGTTTCCATTCATTTGAGTGTGAAACTACACCTAGAATGTTTACAAGTACAAACAATCTTAAACTCAAGCTTTTGAATGCATTTACGCGTTTTAATAGCTCCTACGGCTAGGGTGATAGAAATTGTGTTCTTTTGTGTTGTATATTAAGAGAAAGTATCCAAATACTTTGTCTGCATTCATTTGAGTTTGAAATAACACCAGGGATGTTTACAAGTACAAACAAGCTTCAACTCAAGCTTTTGAATGCATTTACGCGTTTTAACAGCTCTTACGACTAGGGTGATAGAATTTTAGTTCTTTTGTGTTGTATATTAAGAGAAAGCACCCAAATGTTTTATTTGCATTCATTTGAGTATGAAACTACTCCAAGAATGTTTTAAAGTACAAACAAGCTTCAACTCAAGCATTTGAATGTATTTACGCGTTTTAAAAGCTCACACGAGTAGGCTGAAAGAGATTTGAGTTCTTTTGTGTTGTATATTAAGAGAAAGCATCCAAATACTTTGTTTGCATTCATTTGAGTGTGAAACTACACCTAGGATGTTTACAAGTAAAAACAAGCTTCAACTCAAGCTGTTGAATGAATTTACGCCTTTTAACAGCTCTTACGACTTGGGTGATAGAAATTGAGTTCTTTTGTGTTCTATATTAAGACAAAGCATCCAAATCCTTTGTTTGCATTCATTTGAGTGTGAAAGTACACCTAGGATGTTTACAGTTACAAGCAAGCTTCGACTCATGCTTTTGAATGCATTTACGCGTTTTAAAAGCTCATACGAGTAGGGTGAAAGAGATTTGAGTTCTTTTGTGTTGTATATTATGAGAAAGCATCCAAATACTTTGTTTGCATTCATTTGAGTGTGAAACTATACCTAGGATGTTTACAGTTACAAACAAACTTCATCTCAAGCTTTTGAATTCATTTACGCGTTTTAAAAGCTCATACGAGTAGGGTGAAAGAGATTTGAGTTCTTTTGTGTTGTATATTAAGAAAAAAGCATCCAAACACTTTGTTTCCATTCATTTAGGTGTGAAACTACACCTAGGATGTTCACAAGTACAAACAAGCTTCAACTCAAGCTTTTGAATGCATTTACGCATTTTAAAAGCTCATACGAGTAGGGTGAAAGAGATTTGAGTTCTTTTGTGTTGTATACTAAGAGAAAGCATCCAAGTACTTTGCTTGCATTCATTTGATTGTAAAACTACACCTAGGATGTTTACAGTTACAAACAAGCTTCAACTCAAGCTTTTGAATGCATTTACGCCTTTTAAAAGCTCATGCGAGGAGGGTGAAAGAGATTTGAGTTCTTCTGTGTTGTATACTAAGAGAAAGGATCCAAATACTTTGTTTGCATTCATTTGAGTGTGAAACTACACCTAGGATGTTTACAAGTACAAACAAGCTTCAACTCAAGTTGTTGAATGAATCTTCACGTTTTAACAGCTCTTACGACTAGGGTTATAGAAATTGAGTTCTTTTGTGTTGTATATTAAGAGAAAATATCCAAATACTTTGTTTGCATTCATTTGAGTGTGAAACTACACCTAGGATGTTTACAGTTACAAACAAGCTTCAACTCAAGCTTTTGAATGTATTTACGCGTTTTAAAAGCTCACACGAGTAGGCTGAAAGAGATTTGAGTTCTTTTGTGTTGTATATTAAGAGAAAGCATCCAAATACTTTGTTTGCATTCATTTGAGTGTGAAACTACACCTAGGATGTTTACAAGTAAAAACAAGCTTCAACTCAAGCTGTTGAATGAATTTACGCGTTTTAACAGCTCTTACGACTTGGGTGATAGAAATTGAGTTCTTTTGTTTTCTATATTAAGACAAAGCATCCAAATCCTTTGTTTGCATTCATTTGAGTGTGAAAGTACACCTAGGATGTTTACAGTTACAAACAAGCTTCAACTCATGCTTTTGAATGCATTTACGCGTTTTAAAAGCTCATACGAGTAGGGTGAAAGAGATTTGAGTTTTTTTGTGTTGTATATTAAGAGAAAGCATCCAAATACTTTGTTTGCATTCATTTGAGTGTGAAACTATACCTAGGATGTTTACAGTTACAAACAAACTTCAACTCAAGCTTTTGAATGCATTTACGCGTTTTAAAAGCTCATACGAGTAGGGTGAAAGAGATTTGAGTTCTTTTGTGTTGTATATTAAGAAAAAAGCATCCAAACACTTTGTTTCCATTCATTTAGGTGTGAAACTACACCTAGGATGTACACAAGTACAAACAAGCTTCAACTCAAGCTTTTGAATGCATTTACGCATTTTAAAAGCTCATACGTGTAGGGTGAAAGAGATTTGAGTTCTTTTGTGTTGTATACTAAGAGAAAGCATCCAAGTACTTTGCTTGCATTCATTTGATTGTAAAACTACACCTAGGATGTTTACAGTTACAAACAAGCTTCAACTCAAGCTTTTGAATGCATTTACGCCTTTTAAAAGCTCATGCGAGGAGGGTGAAAGAGATTTGAGTTCTTCCGTGTTGTATACTAAGAGAAAGCATCCAAATACTTTGTTTGCATTCATTTGAGTGTGAAACTACACCTAGGATGTTTACAAGTACAAACAAGCTTCAACTCAAGTTGTTGAATGAATCTACAAGTTTTAACAGCTCTTACGACTAGGGTTATAGAAATTGAGTTCTTTTGTGTTGTATATTAAGAGAAAATATCCAAATACTTTGTTTGCATTCATTTGAGTGTGAAACTACACCTAGGATGTTTACAGTTACAAACAAGCTTCAACTCAAGCTTTTGAATGCATTTACGCGTTTTAAAAGCTCATACGAGGAGGGTGAAAGAGATTTGAGTTCTTCTGTGTTGTATACTAAGAGAAACCATCCAAATACTTTGTTTGCATTCAATTGAGTGTGAAACTACACCTAGGATGTTTACAAGTAAAAACAAGCTTCAACTCAAGCAGTTGAATGAATTTACGCGTTTTAACAGCTCTTACGACTAGGGTGATAGAAATTGAGTTCTTTTGTGTTGTATATTATGAAAAAGCATCGAAATACTTTGTTTGCATTCATTTGAATGTGTGAAACTACACCTAGGATGTTTACAAGTACAAACAAGCTTCAACTCAAGCTGTTGAATGAATTTACGCGTTTTAACAGCTCTTACGACTAGGGTGATAAAAATTGAGTTCTTTTGTGTTGTATATTAAGAGAAAGCATCCAAATACTTTGTTTTCATTCATTTGAGTGTGAAACTACACCTGGGATGTTTACAAGTACAAACAAGCTTCAACTCAAGCTTTTGAATGTATTTACGCGTTTTAAAAGCTCATACGAGTAGGGTGAAAGAGATTTGAGTTCTTTTGTGTTGTAAATTAAGAGAAAGCATCCAAATACTTTGTTTCCATTCATTTGAGGGTGAAACTACACCTAGAATGTTTTCAAGTACAAACAAGATTCAACTCAAGCTTTTGAATGCATTTACGCGTTTTAACAGCTCTTACGACTAGGGTGATAGAACTTTATTTCTTTTGTGTTGTATATTAAGAGATAGCACCCAAATGTTTTGTTTGCATTCATTTGAGTATGAAACTACTCCAAGAATGTTTTAAAGTACAAACAAGCTTCAACTCAAGCTTTTGAATGTATTTACGCGTTTTGAAAGTTCATACGAGTAGGCTGAAAGAGATTTGAGTTCTTTTGTGTTCTATATTAAGAAAAAGCATTCAAATACTTTGTTTGCATTCATTTGAGTGTGAAACTACAACTAGGATTTTTACAAGTACAAACAAGCTTCAACTCAAGCTTTTGAATGTATTTACGCGTTTTAAAAGCTCATACGAGTAGGGTGAAAGAGATTTGAGTTCTTTTGTGTTGTATATTAAGAGAAAGCATCCAAATACTTTGTTTGCATTCATTTGAGTGTGAAACTATACCTAGGATGTTTACAGTTACAAACAAACTTCAACTCAAGCTTTTGAATGCATTTACGCGTTTTAAAAGCTCATACGAGTAGGGTGAAAGAGATTTGAGTTCTTTTGTGTTGTATATTAAGAAAAAAGCATCCAAACACTTTGTTTCCATTCATTTAGGTGTGAAACTACACCTAGGATGTACACAAGTACAAACAAGCTTCAACTCAAGCTTTTGAATGCATTTACGCATTTTAAAAGCTCATACGTGTAGGGTGAAAGAGATTTGAGTTCTTTTGTGTTGTATACTAAGAGAAAGCATCCAAGTACTTTGCTTGCATTCATTTGATTGTAAAACTACACCTAGGATGTTTACAGTTACAAACAAGCTTCAACTCAAGCTTTTGAATGCATTTACGCCTTTTAAAAGCTCATGCGAGGAGGGTGAAAGAGATTTGAGTTCTTCCGTGTTGTATACTAAGAGAAAGCATCCAAATACTTTGTTTGCATTCATTTGAGTGTGAAACTACACCTAGGATGTTTACAAGTACAAACAAGCTTCAACTCAAGTTGTTGAATGAATCTACAAGTTTTAACAGCTCTTACGACTAGGGTTATAGAAATTGAGTTCTTTTGTGTTGTATATTAAGAGAAAATATCCAAATACTTTGTTTGCATTCATTTGAGTGTGAAACTACACCTAGGATGTTTACAGTTACAAACAAGCTTCAACTCAAGCTTTTGAATGCATTTACGCGTTTTAAAAGCTCATACGAGGAGGGTGAAAGAGATTTGAGTTCTTCTGTGTTGTATACTAAGAGAAAGCATCCAAATACTTTGTTTGCATTCAATTGAGTGTGAAACTACACCTAGGATGTTTACAAGTAAAAACAAGCTTCAACTCAAGCAGTTGAATGAATTTACGCGTTTTAACAGCTCTTACGACTAGGGTGATAGAAATTGAGTTCTTTTGTGTTGTATATTATGAAAAAGCATCGAAATACTTTGTTTGCATTCATTTGAATGTGTGAAACTACACCTAGGATGTTTACAAGTACAAACAAGCTTCAACTCAAGCTGTTGAATGAATTTACGCGTTTTAACAGCTCTTACGACTAGGGTGATAAAAATTGAGTTCTTTTGTGTTGTATATTAAGAGAAAGCATCCAAATACTTTGTTTTCATTCATTTGAGTGTGAAACTACACCTGGGATGTTTACAAGTACAAACAAGCTTCAACTCAAGCTTTTGAATGTATTTACGCGTTTTAAAAGCTCATACGAGTAGGGTGAAAGAGATTTGAGTTCTTTTGTGTTGTAAATTAAGAGAAAGCATCCAAATACTTTGTTTCCATTCATTTGAGGGTGAAACTACACCTAGAATGTTTTCTAGTACAAACAAGATTCAACTCAAGCTTTTGAATGCATTTACGCGTTTTAACAGCTCTTACGACTAGGGTGATAGAACTTTATTTCTTTTGTGTTGTATATTAAGAGATAGCACCCAAATGTTTTGTTTGCATTCATTTGAGTATGAAACTACTCCAAGAATGTTTTAAAGTACAAACAAGCTTCAACTCAAGCTTTTGAATGTATTTACGCGTTTTGAAAGTTCATACGAGTAGGCTGAAAGAGATTTGAGTTCTTTTGTGTTCTATATTAAGAAAAAGCATTCAAATACTTTGTTTGCATTCATTTGAGTGTGAAACTACAACTAGGATTTTTACAAGTACAAACAAGCTTCAACTCAAGCTTTTGAATGTATTTACGCGTTTTAAAAGCTCATACGAGTAGGCTGAAAGAGATTTGAGTTCTTTTGTGTTCTATATTAAGAAAAAGCATTCAAATACTTTGTTTGCATTCATTTGAGTGTGAAACTACAACTAGGATTTTTACAAGTACAAACAAGCTTCAACTCAAGCTTTTGAATGTATTTACGCGTTTTAAAAGCTCATACGAGTAGGGTGAAAGAGATTTGAGTTCTTTTGTGTTGTATATTAAGAGAAAGCATCCAAATACTTTGTTTGCATTCATTTGAGTGTGAAACTATACCTAGGATGTTTACAGTTACAAACAAACTTCAACTCAAGCTTTTGAATGCATTTACGCGTTTTAAAAGCTCATACGAGTAGGGTGAAAGAGATTTGAGTTCTTTTGTGTTGTATATTAAGAAAAAAGCATCCAAACACTTTGTTTCCATTCATTTAGGTGTGAAACTACACCTAGGATGTACACAAGTACAAACAAGCTTCAACTCAAGCTTTTGAATGCATTTACGCATTTTAAAAGCTCATACGTGTAGGGTGAAAGAGATTTGAGTTCTTTTGTGTTGTATACTAAGAGAAAGCATCCAAGTACTTTGCTTGCATTCATTTGATTGTAAAACTACACCTAGGATGTTTACAGTTACAAACAAGCTTCAACTCAAGCTTTTGAATGCATTTACGCCTTTTAAAAGCTCATGCGAGGAGGGTGAAAGAGATTTGAGTTCTTCCGTGTTGTATACTAAGAGAAAGCATCCAAATACTTTGTTTGCATTCATTTGAGTGTGAAACTACACCTAGGATGTTTACAAGTACAAACAAGCTTCAACTCAAGTTGTTGAATGAATCTACAAGTTTTAACAGCTCTTACGACTAGGGTTATAGAAATTGAGTTCTTTTGTGTTGTATATTAAGAGAAAATATCCAAATACTTTGTTTGCATTCATTTGAGTGTGAAACTACACCTAGGATGTTTACAGTTACAAACAAGCTTCAACTCAAGCTTTTGAATGCATTTACGCGTTTTAAAAGCTCATACGAGGAGGGTGAAAGAGATTTGAGTTCTTCTGTGTTGTATACTAAGAGAAAGCATCCAAATACTTTGTTTGCATTCAATTGAGTGTGAAACTACACCTAGGATGTTTACAAGTAAAAACAAGCTTCAACTCAAGCAGTTGAATGAATTTACGCGTTTTAACAGCTCTTACGACTAGGGTGATAGAAATTGAGTTCTTTTGTGTTGTATATTATGAAAAAGCATCGAAATACTTTGTTTGCATTCATTTGAATGTGTGAAACTACACCTAGGATGTTTACAAGTACAAACAAGCTTCAACTCAAGCTGTTGAATGAATTTACGCGTTTTAACAGCTCTTACGACTAGGGTGATAGAAATTGAGTTCTTTTGTGTTGTATATTAAGAGAAAGCATCCAAATACTTTGTTTTCATTCATTTGAGTGTGAAACTACACCTGGGATGTTTACAAGTACAAACAAGCTTCAACTCAAGCTTTTGAATGTATTTACGCGTTTTAAAAGCTCATACGAGTAGGGTGAAAGAGATTTGAGTTCTTTTGTGTTGTAAATTAAGAGAAAGCATCCAAATACTTTGTTTCCATTCATTTGAGGGTGAAACTACACCTAGAATGTTTTCAAGTACAAACAAGATTCAACTCAAGCTTTTGAATGCATTTACGCGTTTTAACAGCTCTTACGACTAGGGTGATAGAACTTTATTTCTTTTGTGTTGTATATTAAGAGATAGCACCCAAATGTTTTGTTTGCATTCATTTGAGTATGAAACTACTCCAAGAATGTTTTAAAGTACAAACAAGCTTCAACTCAAGCTTTTGAATGTATTTACGGGTTTTGAAAGTTCATACGAGTAGGCTGAAAGAGATTTGAGTTCTTTTGTGTTCTATATTAAGAAAAAGCATTCAAATACTTTGTTTGCATTCATTTGAGTGTGAAACTACACCTAGGATTTTTACAAGTACAAACAAGCTTCAACTCAAGCTTTTGAATGTATTTACGCGTTTTAAAAGCTCATACGAGTAGGGTGAAAGAGATTTGAGTTCTTTTGTGTTGTATATTAAGTGAAAGCATCCAAATACTTTGTTTGCATTCATTTGAGTGTGAAACTACACCTAGGATGTTTACAAGTACAAACAAGCTTCAACTCAAACTGTTGAATGAATTTACGCGATATAAAAGCTCATACGAATAGGGTGAAAGAGATTTGAGTTCTTTTGTGTTGTAAATTAAGAGAAAGAATCCAAATACTTTGTCTCCATTCATTTGAGTGTAAAACTACACCTATAATGTTTACAAGTACAAACGAGCTTCAACTCAAGCTTTTTAATGCATTTACGCGTTTTAACGGCTCCTACGACTAGGGTGATAGAAATTGTGTTCTTCTGTATTGTATATTAAGAGAAAGTATCCAAATACTTTGTCTGCATTCATTTGAGTTTGAAATATCCCCAGGGATGTTTACAAGTACAAACAAGCTTCAACTCCAGCTTTTGAATGCATTTACGCGTTTTAAAAGCTCTTACGACTAGGGTGATAGAATTTTAGTTCTTTTGTGTTGTATATTAAGAGAAAGCACCCAAATGTTTTGTTTGCATTCAGTTGAGTATGAAACTACTACAAGAATGTTTTAAAGTACAAACAAGCTTCAACTCAAGCTTTTGAATGTATTTACGAGTTTTAAAAGCTCATACGAGTAGGGTGAAAGAGATTTGAGTTCTTTTGTGTTGTGTATTGAGAGAAAGCATCCAAATACTTTGTTTGCATTCATTTGAGTGTGAAACTATACCTAGGATGTTTACAGTTACAAACAAGCTTCAACTCAAGCTTTTGAATGCATTTACGCGTTTTAAAAGCTCATACGAGTAGGGTGAAAGAGATTTGAGTTCTTTTCTGTTGTATATTATGAAAAAAGCATCCAAATACTTTTTTTTCATTCATTTAAGTGTGAAACTACACCTAGGATGTTTACAAGTACAAACAAGCTTCAACTCAAGCTTTTGAATGTATTTACGCGTTTTAAAAGCTCATACGAGTAGGGTGAAAGAGATTTGAGTTCTTTTGTGTTGTATACTAAGAGAAAGCATCCAAGAACTTTGTTTGCATTCATTTGAGTGTGAAACTACACCTAGGATGTATACAAGTACAAACAAGCTTCAACTCAAGCTTTTGAATGTACCTACGCGTTTTAAAAGCTCATACGAGTTGGGTGAAAGAGATTTGAGTTCTTTTGTGTTGTATACTAAGAGAAAGCATCCAAGAACTTTGTTTGCATTCATTTGAGTGTGAAACTACACCAAGGATGTTTACAAGTACAAACAAGCTTCAACTCAAGCTGTTGAATGAATCTACACGTTTTAACAGCTCTTACGACTAGAGTAATAGAAATTGAGTTCTTTTGTGTTGTATATTAAGAAAAAGCATCGAAATACTTTGTTTGCATTCATTTGAATGTGTGAAACTACACCTAGGATGTTTACAAGTACAAACAAGCTTCAACTCAAACTGTTGAATGAATTTACGCGTTTTAACAGCTCTTACGACTAGGGTGATAGAAATTGAGTTCTTTGTGTTGTATATTAAGAGAAAGCATCTAAATACTTTGTTTTCTTTCATTTGAGTGTGAAACTACACCTGGGATGTTTACAAGTACAAACAAGTTTCAACTCAAGCCTTTGAATGTATTTACGCGTTTTAAAAGCTCATACGAGTAGGGTGAAAGAGATTTGAGTTCTTTGGTGTTGTATATTAAGAGACAGCATCCAAATACTTTGTTTGCATTCATTTGAGTGTGAAACTACACCTAGGATGTTTACAGTTACAAACAAGCTTCAGCTCAAGCTTTTGAATGCATTTACGCGTTTTAAAAGCTCATACGAGGAGGGTGAAAGAGATTTGAGTTCTTCTGTGTTGTATACTAAGAGAAAGCATCCAAATACTTTGTTTGCATTCATTTGAGTGTGAAACTACACCAAGGATGTTTACAAGTACAAACAAGCTTCAACTCAAGCTGTTGAATGAATCTACACGTTTTAACAGCTCTTACGACTAGAGTAATAGAAATTGAGTTCTTTTGTGTTGTCTATTAAGAAAAAGCATCGAAATACTTTGTTTGCATTCATTTGAATGTGTGAAACTACACCTAGGATGTTTACAAGTACAAACAAGCTTCAACTCAAACTGTTGAATGAATTTACGCGTTTTAACAGCTCTTACGACTAGGGTGATAGAAATTGAGTTCTTTGTGTTGTATATTAAGAGAAAGCATCTAAATACTTTGTTTTCTTTCATTTGAGTGTGAAACTACACCTGGGATGTTTACAAGTACAAACAAGTTTCAACTCAAGCCTTTGAATGTATTTACGCGTTTTAAAAGCTCATACGAGTAGGGTGAAAGAGATTTGAGTTCTTTGGTGTTGTATATTAAGAGACAGCATCCAAATACTTTGTTTGCATTCATTTGAGTGTGAAACTACACCTAGGATGTTTACAGTTACAAACAAGCTTCAACTCAAGCTTTTGAATGCATTTACGCGTTTTAAAAGCTCATACGAGGAGGGTGAAAGAGATTTGAGTTCTTCTGTGTTGTATACTAAGAGAAAGCATCCAAATACTTTGTTTGCATTCATTTGAGTGTGAAACTACACCAAGGATGTTTACAAGTACAAACAAGCTTCAACTCAAGCTGTTGAATGAATTTACGCATTTTAACACCTCTTACGACTAGGGCGATAGAAATTGAGTTCTTTTGTGTTGTATATCAAGAGAAAGCATCCAAATACTTTGTTTGCATTCATTTGAGTGTGAAACTACACCTAGGATGTTTACAGTTACAAACAAGCTTCAACTCATGCTTTTGAATTCATTTACGCGTTTTAAAATATCATACGAGTAGGGTGATAGAATTTTAGTTCTTTTGGGTAGTATATTAAGAGAAAGCACCCAAATATTTTGTTTGCATTCATTTGAGTATGAAACTACTCCAAGAATGTTTTTAAAGTACAAAAAAGCTTCAACTCAAGCTTTTGAATGCATTTACGGGTTTTTAAAGCTCATACGGGTAGGGTGAAAGAGATTTTAGTTCTTTTGTGTTGTATATTAAGAGAAAGCATCCAAATACTTTGTTTCCATTCATTTGACTGAGAAACTACACCTAGGATGTTTACAAGTACAAACAAGCTTCAACTCAACCTTTTGAATGCATTTACGCGTTTTAAAAGCTCATACGAGTAGGGTGAAAGAGATTTGAGTTCTTTTGTGTTGTATATTAAGAGAAAGCATCCAAATACTTTGTTTGCATTCATTTGAGTGTGAAACTATACCTAGGATGTTTACAGTTACAAAGAAGCTTCAACTCAAGCTTTTGAATGCATTTACGCGTTTTAAAAGCTCATACGAGTAGGGTGATAGAATTTTAGTTCTTTTGTGTAGTATATTAAGAGAAAGCACCCAAATATTTTGTTTGCATTCATTTGAGTATGAAACTACTCCAAGAATGTTTTAAAGTACAAACAAGCTTCAACTCAAGCTTTTCAATGCATTTACGGGTTTTAAAAGCTTATACGAGTAGGGTGAAAGAGATTTTAGTTCTTTTGTGTTGTATATTAAGAGAAAGCATGCAAATACTTTGTTTCCATTCATTTGACTGAGAAACTACACCTAGGATGTTTACAAGTACAAACAAGCTTCAACTCAAGCTTTTGAATGCATTTACGCGTTTTAAAAGCTCATACGAGTAGGGTGAAAGAGATTTGAGTTCTTTTGTGTTGTATATTAAGAGAAAGCATCCAAATACTTTGTTTGCATTCATTTGAGTGTGAAACTACACCTAGGATGTTTACAAGTACGAACAAAGTTCAACTCAAGCTTTTTAATGTATTTACGCGTTTCAAAAGCTCATACGAGTAGGGTGAAAGAGATTTGAGTTCTTTTGTGTTGTATATTAAGAAAAAAGCATCCAAATACTTTGTTTCCATGCATTTAAGAGTGAAACTACACCTAGTTTGTTTACAAGTACAAACAAGCTTCAACTCAAGCTTTTGAATGTATTTACGCGTTTTAAAAGCTCTTACGACAAGGGTGATAGAAATTGAGTGTGAAATAACACCAGGGTTGTTTACAAGTATAAACAAGCTTCAACTCAAGCTATTGAATGCATTTACGCGTTTTAAAAGCTCATACGAGGAGGGTGAAAGAGATTTGAGTTCTTCTGTGTTGTATACTAAGAGAAAGCATCCAAATACTTTGTTTGCATTCTTTTGAGTGTGAAACTACACCTAGGATGTTTACAAGTACAAACAAGCTTCAACTCAAGCTGTTGAATGAATCTACACGTTTTAACAGCTCTTACGACTAGGGTTATAGAAATTGAGTTCTTTTGTGTTTTATATCAAGAAAAAGCATCGAAATACTTTGTTTGCATTCATTTGAATGTGTGAAACTACACCTAGGATGTTTACAAGTAAAAACAAGCTTCAACTCAAGCTTTTGAATGCATTTACGCGTTTTAACAGCTCCTACGACTAGGGTGATAGAAATTGTGTTCTTTTGTGTTGTATATTAAGAGAAAGTATCCAAATACTTTGTCTACATTCATTTGAGTTTGAAATAACACCAGGGATGTTTACAAGTACAAACAAGCTTCAACTCAAGCTTTAGAATGCATTTACGCGTTTTAACAGCTCTTACGACTAGGGTGATAGAATTTTAGTTCTTTTGTGTTGTATATTAAGAGAAAGCACCCAAATGTTTTGTTTGCATTCATTTGAGTATGAAACTACTCCAAGAATGTTTTAAAGTACAAACAAGCTTCAACTCAAGCTTTTGAATGTATTTACGCGTTTTAAAAGCTCATACGAGTAGGCTGAAAGAGATTTGAGTTCTTTTGTGTTGTATATTAAGAGAAAGCATCGAAATACTTTGTTTGCATTCATTTGAGTGTGAAACTACACCTAGGATGTTTACAGTTACAAACAAGCTTCAACTCATGCTTTTGAATTCATTTACGCGTTTTAAAAGCTCATACGAGTAGGGTGAAAGAGATTTGAGTTCTTTTGTGTTGTATATTAAGAGAAAGCATCCAAATACATTGTTTGCATTCATTTGAGTGTGAAACTACACCTAGGATGTTTACAAGTACAAACAAGCTTCAACTTAAGCTGTTGAATGAATTTACGCGTTTTAACAGTCCTTACGACTAGGGTGATAGAAATTGAGTTCTTTTGTGTTGTATATTAAGAGAAAGCATCCAAATACTTTGTTTGCATTCATTTGAGTGTGAAACTACACCTAGGATGTTTACAAGTACAAATAAGCTTCAACTCATGCTTTTGAATGTATTTACGCGTTTTAAAAGCTCATACGAATAGGGTGAAAGAGACTTGAGTTCTTTTGTGTTGTAAATTAAGAGAAAGCATCCAAATACTTTGTTTCCATTCATTTGAGGGTGAAACTACACCTAGAATGTTTACAACTACAAACAAGCTTCAACTCAAGGTTTTGAATGCATTTACGCGTTTTAACAGCTCCTACGACTAGGGTGATAGAAATTGTGTTCTTTTGTGTTGGATATTAAGAGAAAGTATCCAAATACTTTGTCTACATTCATTTGAGTTTGAAATAACACCAGGGATGTTTACAAGTACAAACAAGCTTCAACTCAAGCTTTAGAATGCATTTACGCGTTTTAACAGCTCTTACGACTAGGGTGATAGAATTTTAGTTCTTTTGTGTTGTATATTAAGAGAAAGCACCCAAATGTTTTGTTTGCATTCATTTGAGTATGAAACTACTCCAAGAATGTTTTAAAGTACAAACAAGCTTCAACTCAAGCTTTTGAATGTATTCACGCGTTTTAAAAGCTCATACGAGTAGGCTGAAAGAGATTTGAGTTCTTTTGTGTTGTATATTAAGAGAAAGCATCCAAATACTTTGTTTGCATTCATTTGAGTGTCAAACTACACCTAGGATGTTTACAGTTACAAACAAGCTTCAACTCATGCTTTTGAATTCATTTACGCGTTTTAAAAGCTCATACGAGTAGGGTGAAAGAGATTTGAGTTCTTTTGTGTTGTATATTAAGAGAAAGCATCCAAATGCATTGTTTGCATTCATTTGAGTGTGAAACTACACCTAGGATGTTTACAAGTACAAACAAGCTTCAACTCAAGCTGTTGAATGAATTTACGCGTTTTAACAGCTCTTACGACTAGGGTGATAGAAATTGAGTTCTTTTGTGTTGTATATTAAGAGAAAGCATCCAAATACTTTGTTTGCATTCATTTGAGTGTGAAACTACACCTAGGATGTTTATAGTTCCAAACAAGCTTCAACTAATGCTTTTGAATTCATTTACGCGTTTTAAAAGCTCATACGAGTAGGGTGAAAGAGATTTGAGTTCTTTTGGGTTGTATAGTAAGAGAAAGCATCCAAATACTTTGTTTACATTCATTTGAGTGTAGTTTTGTGTTGTATATTAAGAAAAAAGCATCCAAATACTTTGTTTCCATTCATTTAAGTGTGAAACTACACCTAGTTTGTTTACAAGTACAAACAAGCTTCAACTCAAGCTTTTTAATGTATTTACGCGTTTTAAAAGCTCTTACGACTAGGGTGATAGAAATTGAGTGTGAAATAACACCAGGGTTGTTTACAAGTACAAACAAGCTTCAACTCAAGCTTTTGAATGCATTTACGCGTTTTAAAAGCTCATACGAGGAGGGTGAAAGAGATTTGAGTTCTTCTGTGTTGTATACTAAGAGAAAGCATCCAAATACTTTGTTTGCATTCTTTTGAGTGTGAAACTACACCTAGGATGTTTACAAGTACAAACAAGCTTCAACTCAAGCTGTTGAATGAATCTACACATTTTAACAGCTCTTACGACTAGGGTTATAGAAATTGAGTTCTTTTGTGTTGTGTATTAAGAAAAAGCATCGAAATACTTTTTTTGCATTCATTTGAATGTGTGAAACTACACCAGGGATGTTTACAAGTACAAACAAGCTTCAACTCAAGCTGTTGAATGAATTTACGCGTTTTAAAAGCTCATACGAATAGGGTGAAAGAGATTTCAGTTCTTTTGTGTTGTAAATTAAGAGAAAGCATCCAAATACTTTGTTTCCATTCATTTGAGTGTGAAACTACACCTAGAATGTTTACAAGTACAAACAAGCTTCAACTCAAGCTTCTGAATGCATTTACGCGTTTTAACAGCTCCTACGACTAGGGTGATAGAAATTGTGTTCTTTTGTATTGTATATTAAGAGAAAGTATCCAAATACTTTTTCTGCATTCATTTGAGTTTGAAATAACCCCAAGGATGTTTACAAGTACAAACAAGCTTCAACACAAGCTTTTGAATGCATTTACGCGTTTTAAAAGCTCTTACGACTAGGGTGATAGAATTTTAGTTCTTTTGTGTTGTATATTAAGAGAAAGCACCCAAATGTTTTGTTTGCATTCAGTTGAGTATGAAACTACTCCAAGAATGTTTTAAAGTACAAACAAACTTCAACTCAAGCTTTTGAATGTATTTACGCGTTTTAAAAGCTCATACGAGTAGGGTGAAAGAGATTTGAGTTCTTTTGTGTTGTATATTAAGAAAAAAGCATCCAAATACTTTGTTTCCATTCATTTAAGTGTGAAACTACACCTAGGATGTTTACAAGTACAAACAAGCTTCAACTCAAGCTTTTGAATGTATTTACGCGTTTTAAAAGCTCATACGAGTAGGGTGAAAGAGATTTGAGTTCTTTTGTGTTGTATACTAAGAGAAAGCATCCAAGTACTTTGTTTGCATTCATTTGAGTGTGAAACTACACCTAGGATGTTTACAGTTACAAACAAGCTTCAACTCAAGCTTTTGAATGCATTTACGCGTTTTAAAAGCTCATACGAGGAGGGTGAAAGAGATTTGAGTTCTTCTGTGTTGTATACTAAGAGAAAGCATCCAAATACTTTGTTTGCATTCATTTGAGTGTGAAGCTACACCTAGGATGTTTACATGTACAAACAAGCTTCAACTCAAGCTGTTGAATGAATCTACACGTTTTAACAGCTCTTACGACTAGGGTTATAGAAATTGAGTTCTTTTGTGTTGTATATTAAGAAAAAGCATCGAAATATTTGTTTGCATTCATTTGAATGTGTGAAACTACACCTAGGATGTTTACAATTACAAACAAGCTTCAACTCAAGCTGTTGAATGAATTTACGCGTTTTAACAGCTCTTACGACTAGGGTGATAGAAATTGAGTTCTTTTGTGTTGTATACTAAGAGAAAGCATCCAAATACTTTGTTTTCATTCATTTGAGTGTGAAACTACACCTGGGATGTTTACAAGTACAAACAAGTTTCAACTCAAGCCTTTGAATGTATTTACGCGTTTTAAAAGCTCATACGAGTAGGGTGAAAGAGATTTGAGTTCTTTGGTGTTGTATATTAAGAGAAAGCATCCAAATACTTTGTTTGCATTCATTTGAGTGTGAAACTACACCTAGGATATTTACAGTTACAAACAAGCTTCAACTCATGCTTTTGAATTCATTTACGCGTTTTAAAAGCTCATACGAGTAGGGTGAAAGAGATTTGAGTTCTTTTGTGTTGTATAGTAAGAGAAAGCATGCAAATACTTTGTTTGCATTCATTTGAGTGTGAAACTACACCTAGGATGTTTACAAGTACAAAAAAAGTTCAACTCAAGCTTTTGAATGTATTAACGCGTTTTAAAAGCTCATACGAGTACGGTGAAAGAGATTTGAGTTCTTTTGTGTTGTATATTAAGAGAAAGCATCCAAATACTTTGTTTGCATTCATTTGAGTGTGAAACTATACCTAGGATGTTTACAGTTACAAACAAGCTTCAACTCAAGCTTTTGAATGCATTTACGCGTTTTAAAAGCTCATCCGAGTAGGGTGATAGAATTTTAGTTCTTTTGTGTAGTATATTAAGAGAAAGCACCCAAATATTTTGTTTGCATTCATTTGAGTATGAAACTACTCCAAGAATGTTTTAAAGTACAAACAAGCTTCAACTCAAGCTTTTGAATGTATTTACGCGTTTTAAAAGCTCATACGAGTAGGCTGAAAGAGATTTGAGTTCTTTTGTGTTGTATATTAAGAGAAAGCATCCAAATACTTTGTTTGCATTCATTTGAGTGTGAAACTACACCTAGGATGTTTACAAGTACAAACAAGCTTCAACTCAAGCTTTTGATTGTATTTACACGTTTTAAAAGCTCATACGAGTAGGGTGAAAGAGATTTGAGTTCTTTTGTGTTGTATACTAAGAAAAAGCATCCAAATACTTTGTTTGCATTCATTTGAGTGTGAAACTATACCTAGGATGTTTACAAGTACAAACAAGCTTCAACTCAAGTTTTTGAATGCATTTACGCGTTTTAAAAGCTCATACGAGTAGGGTGAAAGAGATTTGATTTCTTTTCTGTTGTATATTAAGAGAAAGCACCCAAATGTTTTGTTTGCATTCTTTTGAGTATGATACTACACCAAGAATGTGTTAAATTACAAACAAGCTTCAACTCAAGCTGTTGAATGAATTTACGCGTTTTAAAAGCTCATACGAATAGGGTGAAAGAGATTTAAGTTCTTTTGTCTTGTAAATTAAGAGAAAGCATCCAAATACTTTGTTTGCATTCATTTGAGTGTGAAACTACACCTAGGATGTTTACAAGTACAAATAAGCTTCAACTCATGCTTTTGAATGTATTTACGCGTTTTAAAAGCTCATACGAATAGGGTGAAAGAGACTTGAGTTCTTTTGTGTTGCAAATTAAGAGAAAGTATCCAAATACTTTGTTTCCATTCATTTGAGGGTGAAACTACACCTAGAATGTTTACAAGTACAAACAAGCTTCAACTCAAGCAGTTGAATGAATCTAGACGTTTTAACAGCTCTTACGACTAGGGTTATAGAAATTGAGTTCTTTTGTGTTGTATATTAAGAAAAAGCATCGAAATACTTTGATTGCATTCATTTGAATGTGTGAAACTACACCTAGGATGTTTACAAGTACAAACAAGCTTCAACTCAAGCTGTTGAATGAATTTACGCGTTTTAACAGCTCTTACGACTAGGGTGATAGAAATTGAGTTCTTTTGTGTTGTATATTAAGAGAAAGCATACAAATAATTTTTTTTCATTCATTTGACTGTGAAACTACACCTGGGATGTTTACAAGTACAAACAAGTTTCAACTCAAGCTTTTGAATGTATTTACGCGTTTTAACAGCTCTGACGACTAGGGTGATAGAAATTGAGTTTTTTTGTGTTGTATATTAAGAGAAAGCATCCAAATACTTTGTTTGCATTCATTTGAGTGTGAAACTACACCTAGGATGTTTACAAGTACAAACAAGCTTCAACTCAAGCTGTTGAATGAATTTACGCGTTTTAACAGCTCTGACGACTAGGGTGATAGAAATTGAGTTCTTTTGTGTTGTATATTAAGAGAAAGCATCCAAATACTTTGTTTGCATTCATTTGAGTATGAAACTACACCTAGGATGTTTACAGTTACAAACAACTTTCAACTCATGCTTTTGAATTCATTTACGCGTTTTAAAAGCTCATACGAGTAGGGTGAAAGAGATTTGAGTTCTTTTGTGTTGTATAGTAAGAGAAAGCATCCAAATACTTTGTTTGCATTCATGTGAGTGTGAAACTACACCTAGGATGTTTACAAGTACAAACAAAGTTCAACTCAAGCTTTTGAATGCATTTACGCGTTTTAAAAGCTCATACGAATAGGGTGATAGAATTTTAGTTCTTTTGTGTAGTATATTAAGAGAAAACACCCAAATATTTTGTTTGCATTCATTAGAGTATGAAAGTACTCCAAGAATGTTTTAAAGTACAAACAAGCTTCAACTCAAGCTGTTGAATGCATTTACGAGTTTTAAAAGCCCATACGAGTAGGGTGAAAGAGATTTTAGATCTTTTGTGTTGTATATTAAGAGAAAGCATCCAAATACTTTGTTTGCATTCATTTGACTGTGAAACTACACCTAGGATGTTTACAAGTACAAACAAGCTTCAACTCATGCTTTTGAATGTATTTACGCGTTTTAAAAGCTCATACGACTAGGGTGATAGAAATTGTGTTCTTTTGTGTTGTATGTTAAGAGAAAGTATCCAAATACTTTGTCTGCATTCATTTGAGTTTGAAATAACACCAGGGATGTTTACAAGTACAAACAAGCTTCAACTCAAGCTTTTGAATGCATTTACGCGTTTTAACAGCTCTTACGACTTGGGTGATAGAATTTTAGTTCTTTTGTGTTGTATATTAACAGAAAGCACCCAAATGTTTTGTTTGCATTCATTTGAGTATGAAACTACTCCAAGAATGTTTTAAAGTACAAACAAGCTTCAACTCAAGCTTTTGAATGTATTTACGCGTTTTAAAAGCTCATACGAGTAGGCTGAAAGAGATTTGAGTTCTTTTGTGTTGTATATTAAGAGAAAGCATCCAAATACTTTGTTTGCATTCATTTGAGTGTGAAACTACACCTAGGATATTTACAAGTACAAACAAGCTTCAACTCAAGCTTTTGAATGTATTTACGCGTTTTAAAAGCTCATACGAGTAGGGTGAAAGAGATTTGAGTTCTTTTATGTTGTATATTAAGTGAAAGCATCCAAATACTTTGTTTGCATTCATTTGAGTGTGAAACTACACCTAGGATGTTTACAAGTACAAACAAGCTTCAACTCAAGCTGTTGAATGAATTTACGCGTTTTAAAAGCTCATACGAATAGGGTGAAAGAGATTTGAGTTCTTTTGTGTTGTAAATTAAGAGAAAGCATCCAAATACTTTGTTTCCATTCATTTGAGTGTGAAACTACACCTAGAATGTTCACAAGTACAAACAAGCTTCAACTCAAGCTTTTGAATGCATTTACGCGTTTTAACAGCTCCTACGACTAGGGTGATAGAAATTGTGTTCTTTTGTATTGTATATTAAGAGAAAGTATCCAAATACTTTGTCTGCATTCATTTGAGTTTGCAATAACCCCAAGGATGTTTACAAGTACAAACAAGCTTCAACTCAAGCTTTTGAATGCATTTACGCGTTTTAAAAGCTCTTACGACTATGGTGATAGAATTTTAGTTCTTTTGTGTTGTATATTAAAA
This sequence comes from Tetragonia tetragonoides, assembly GCA_038025085.1. Taxonomy (NCBI): domain Eukaryota; kingdom Viridiplantae; phylum Streptophyta; class Magnoliopsida; order Caryophyllales; family Aizoaceae; genus Tetragonia; species Tetragonia tetragonoides. The sequence goes on from CM076141.1 coordinate 23,124,151, forward strand.
GAAAGCACCCAAATGTTTTGTTTGCATTCATTTGAGTATGAAACTACTCCAAGAATGTTTTAAAGTACAAACAAGCTTCAACTCAAGCTTTTGAATGCATTTACGCGTTTTAAAAGCTCATACGAGTAGGGTGAAAGAGATTTGAGTTCTTTTGTGTTGTATATTAAGAAAAAATAATCCCCAAATACTTTGTTTCCATTCATTTAAGTGTGAAACTACACCTAGGATGTTTACAAGTACAAACAAGCTTCAAGTCAAGCTTTTGAATGTATTTACGCGTTTTAAAAGCTCATACGAGTAGGGTGAAAGAGATTTGAGTTTGTGGTGTATACTAAGAGAAAGCATCCAAGTACTTTCTTTGCATTCATTTTAGTGTGAAACTACACATAGGATGTTTACAGTTACAAACAAGCTTCAACTCAAGCTTTTGAATGCATTTACGCGTTTTAAAAGCTCATACGAGGAGGGTGAAAGATATTTGAGTTCTTCTGTGTTGTATACTAAGAGAAAGCATCCAAATACTTTGTTTGCATTCATTTGAGTGTGAAACTACACCTAGGATGTTTACAAGTACAAACAAGCTTCAACTCAAGCTGGTGAATGAATCTACACGTTTTAACAGCTCTTACGACTAGGGTTATAGAAATTGAGTTCTTTTGTGTTGTATATTAAGAGAAAGAATCCAAATACTTTGTTTTCATTCATTTGAGTGTGAAACTACACCTGGGATGTTTACAAGTACAAACAAGTTTCAACTCAAGCCTTTGAATGTATTTAAGTGTTTTAAAAGCTCATACGAGTAGGGTGAAAGAGATTTGAGTTCTTTTGTGTTGTATATTAAGAGAAAGCATCCAAATACTTTGCTTGCATTCATTTGAGTGTGAAACTACACCTAGGATGTTTACAAGTACAAACAAGCTTCAACTCAAGCTGTTGAATGAATTTACGCGTTTTAACAGCTCTTACGACAAGGGTGATAGAAATTGAGTTCTTTTGTGTTGTATATTAAGAGAAAGCATCCAAATACTTTGTTTGCATTCATTTGAGTGTGAAACTACACCTAGGATATTTACAGTTACAAACAAGCTTCAACTCATGCTTTTGAATTCATTTACGCGTTTTAAAAGCTCACACGAGTAGGGTGAAAGAGATTTGAGTTCTTTTGTGATGTATAGTAAGAGAAATCATCCAAATACTTTGTTTGCATTCATTTGAGTGTGAAACTACACCTAGGATGTTTACAAGTACAAACAAAGTTCAACTCAAGCTTTTGAATGTATTTACGGGTTTTAAAAGCTCATACGAGTAGGGTGAAAGAGATTTGAGTTCTTTTATGTTGTATATTAAGAGAAAGCATCCAAATACTTTGTTTGCATTCATTTGAGTGTGAAACTACACCTAGGATGTTTACAAGTACCAACAAGCTTCAACTCATGCTTTTGAATGTATTTACGCGTTTTAAAAGCTCATACGAATAGGGTGAAAGAGATTTGAGTGCTTTTGTGTTGTAAATTAAGAGAAAGCATCCAAATGCTTTGATTCCATTCATTTGAGGGTGAAACTACACCTAGAATGTTTACAAGTACAAACAAGCTTCAACTCAAGCTTTTGAATGCATTTACGCTTTTTAACAACTCCTACGACTAGGGTGATAGAAATTGTGTTCTTTTGTGTTGTATATTAAGAGAAAGTATCCAAATACTTTGTCTGCATTCATTTGAGTTTGAAATAACACCAGGGTTGTTTACAAGTACAAACAAGCTTCAACTCAACCTTTTGAATGCATTTACGCGTTTTAACAGCTCTTACGACTAGGGTGACAGAATTTTAGTTCTTTTGTGTTGTATATTAAGAGAAAGCACCCAAATGTTTTGTTTGCATTCATTTGAGTATGAAACTACTCCAAGAATGTTTTAAATTACAAACAAGCTTCAACTCAAGCTTTTGAATGTATTTACGCGTTTTAAAAGCTCATACGAGTAGGCTGAAAGAGATTTGAGTTCTTTTGTGTTGTATATTAAGAGAAAGCATCCAAATACTTTGTTTGCATTCATTTGAGTGTGAAACTATACCTAGGATGTTTACAAGTACAAACAAGCTTCAACTCAAGCTGTTGAATGAATTTACGCGTTTTAAAAGCTCACACGAGTAGGGTGAAAGAGATTTGAGTTCTTTTGTGTTGTATATTAAGAGAAAGCATCCAAATACTTTGTTTGCATTCATTTGAGTGTGAAACTACACCTAGGATGTTTACAGTTACAAACAAGCTTCAACTCATGCTTTTGAATTCATTTACGCGTTTTAAAAGCTCATACGAGTAGGGTGAAAGAGATTTGAGTTCTTTTGTGTTGTATAGTAAGAGAAAGCATCCAAATACTTTGTTTGCATTCATTTGAGTGTGAAACTACACCTAGGATGTTTACAAGTACAAACAAAGTTCAACTCAAGCTTTTGAATGCATTTACGCGTTTTAAAAGCTCATACGAGTATGGTGAAAGAGATTTGAGTTCTTTTGTGTTGTATATTAAGAGAAAGCATCCAAATACTTTTTTTGCATTCATTTGAGTGTGAAACTACACCTAGGATGTTTACAAGTACAAACAAGCTTCAACTCATGCTTTTGAATGTATTTACGCGTTTTAAAAGCTCATACGAATAGGGTGAAAGAGATTTGAGTTCTTTTGTGTTGTAAATTAAGAGAAAGCATCCAAATACTTTGTTTCCATTCATTTGAGGGTGAAACTACACCTAGAATGTTTACAAGTACAAACAAGCTTCAACTCAAGCTGTTGAATGAATTTTCGCGTTTTAACAGCTCTTACGACTAGGGTGATAGAAATTGAGTTCTTTTCTGTTGTATATTAAGAGAAAGCATCCAAATACTTTGTTTGCATTCATTTGAGTGTGAAACTACACCTAGGATTTTTACAAGTGCAAACAAGCTTGAACTCAAGCTGTTGAATGAATTTTCGCGTTTTAACAGCTCTTACGACTAGGGTGATAGAAATTGAGTTCTTTTCTGTTGTATATTAAGAGATAGCATCCAAATACTTTATTTGGATTCATTTGAGTGTGAAACTACACCTAGGATGTTTACAGTTACAAACAAGCTTCAACTCAAGCTTTTGAATGCATTTACGCGTTTTAACAGCTCCTACAACTAGGGTGATAGAAATTGCGTTCTTTTGTGTTGTATGTTAAGAGAAAGTATCCAAATACTTTGTCTGCATTCATTTGAATGCATTTACGCATTTTAAAAGCTCTTACGACTAGGGTGATAGAATTTTAGTTCTTTTGTGTTGTATATTTAAAAGAAAGCACCCAAATGTTTTGTTTGCATTCATTTGAGTATGAAACTACTCCAAGAATGTTTTAAAGTACAAACAAGCTTCAACTCAAGCTTTTGAATGCATTTACGTGTTTTAAAAGCTCATACGAGTAGAGTGAAAGAGATTTGAGTTCTTTTGTGTTGTATATTAAGAGAAAGCATCCAAATACTTTGTTTGCATTCATTTGAGTGTGAAACTACACCTAGGATGTTTACAGTTACAAACAAGCTTCAACTCAAGCTTTTGAATGCATTTACGCGTTTTAACAGCTCCTACAACTAGGGTGATAGAAATTGCGTTCTTTTGTGTTGTATGTTAAGAGAAAGTATCCAAATACTTTGTCTGCATTCATTTGAATGCATTTACGCATTTTAAAAGCTCTTACGACTAGGGTGATAGAATTTTAGTTCTTTTGTGTTGTATATTTAAAAGAAAGCACCCAAATGTTTTGTTTGCATTCATTTGAGTATGAAACTACTCCAAGAATGTTTTAAAGTACAAACAAGCTTCAACTCAAGCTTTTGAATGCATTTACGTGTTTTAAAAGCTCATACGAGTAGGGTGAAAGAGATTTGAGTTCTTTTGTGTTGTATATTAAGAAAAAAGCATCCCCAAATACTTTGTTTCCATTCATTTAAGGGTGAAACTACACCTAGGATGTTTACAAGTACAAACAAGCTTCAACTCAAGCTTTTGAATGTATTTACGCGTTTTAAAAGCTCATACGAGTAGGGTGAAAGAGATTTGAGTTCTTTTGTGTTGTATATTAAGAGAAAGCATCCAAATACTTTGTTTGCATTCATTTGAGTGTGAAACTATACCTAGGATGTTTACAGTTACAAACAAGCTTCAACTCAAGCTTTTGAATGCATTTACGCGTTTTAAAAGCTCATACGAGTAGGGTGAAAGAGATTTGAGTTCTTTTGTGTTGTATACTAAGAGAAAGCATCCAAGTACTTTGTTTGCATTCATTTGAGTGTGAAACTACACCTAGGATGTTTACAAGTACAAACAAGCTTCAACTCAAGCGTTTGAATGCATTTACGCGTTTTAAAAGTTCATACGAGGAGGGTGAAAGAGATTTGAGTTCTTCTGTGTTGTATACTAAGAGAAAGCATTCAAATACTTTGTTTGCATTCATTTGAGTGTGAAACTACACCTAGGATGTTTACAAGTACAAACAAGCTTCAACTGAAGCTGTTGAATGAATCTACACGTTTTAACAGCTCTTACGACTAGGGTTATAGAAATTGAGTTCTTTTGTGTTGTATATTAAGAAAAAGCATCGAAATACTTTGTTTGCATTCATTCGAATGTGTGAAACTACACCTAGGATGTTTACAAGTACAAACAAGCTTCAACTCAAGCTGTTGAATGAATTTACGCGTTTTAACAGCTCTTACGACTAGGGTGATAGAAATTGAGTTCTTTTGTGTTGTATATTAAGAGAAAGAATCCAAATACTTTGTTTTCATTCATTTAAGTGTGAAACTACACCTGGGATGTTTACAGTTACAAACAAGCTTCAACTCAAGCTTTTGAATGCATTTACGCGTTTTAAAAGCTCATACGAGTAGGGTGAAAGAGATTTGAGTTCTTTTGTGTTGTATACTAAGAGAAAGCATCCAAGTACTTTGTTTGCATTCATTTGAGTGTGAAACTACACCTAGGATGTTTACAAGTACAAACAAGTTTCAACTCAAGCCTTTGAATGTATTTACGCGTTTTAAAAGCTCATACGAGTAGAGTGAAAGAGATTTGAGTTCTTTTGTGTTGTATATTAAGAGAAAGCATCCAAATACTTTGTTTGCATTCATTTGAGTGTGAAACTATACCTAGGATGTTTACAGTTACAAACAAGCTTCAACTCAAGCTTTTGAATGCATTTACGCGTTTTAAAAGCTCATACGAGTAGGCTGAAAGAGATTTGAGTTCTTTTGTGTTGTATACTAAGAGAAAGCATCCAAGTACTTTGTTTGCATTCATTTGAGTGTGAAACTACACCTAGGATGTTTACAAGTACAAACAAGTTTCAACTCAAGCCTTTGAATGTATTTACGCGTTTTAAAAGCTCATACGAGTAGAGTGAAAGAGATTTGAGTTCTTTTGTGTTGTATGTTAAGAGAAAGCATCCAAATACTTTGTTTGCATTCATTTGAGTGTGAAACTACACCTAGGATGTTTACAAGTACAAACAAGCTTCAACTCAAGCTGTTGAATGAATTTACGCGTTTTAACAACTCTTACGACTAGGGTGATAGAAATTGAGTTCTTTTGTGTTGTATATTAAGAGAAAGCATCCAAATACTTTGTTTGCATTCATTTGAGTGTGAAACTACACCTAGCATGTTTACAGTTACAAACAAGCTTCAACTCAAGCTTTTGAATGCATTCACGCGTTTTAAAAGCTCATACGACGAGGGTGAAAGAGATTTGAGTTCTTCTGTGTTGTATACTAAGAGAAAGCATCCAAATACTTTGTTTGCATTCATTTGAGTGTGAAACTACACCTAGGATATTTACAAGTACAAACAAGCTTAAACTCAAGCTGTTGAATGTATCTACACGTTTTAACAGCTCTTACGACTAGGGTTATAGAAATTGAGTTCTTTTCTGTTGTATATTAAGAGAAAGCATCCAAAAACTTTGTTTGCATTCATTTGAGTGTGAAACTACACCTAGGATGTTTACAGTTGCAAACAAGCTTCAACTCATGCTTTTGAATTCATTTACGCGTTTTTAAAGCTCATACGAGTAGGGTGAAAGAGATTTGAGTTCTTTTGTGTTGTATAGTAAGCGAAAGCATCCGAATACTTTGTTTGCATTCATTTGAGTGTGAAACTACACCTAGGATGTTTACAAGTACAAACAAAGTTCAACTCAAGCTTTTGAATGTATTTACGCGTTTTAAAAGCTCATACGAGTAGGCTGAAAGAGATTTGAGTTCTTTTGTGTTGTATATTAAGAGAAAGCATCCAAATACTTTGTTTGCATTCATTTGAGTGTGAAACTACACCTAGGATTTTTACAAGTACAAACAAGCTTCAACTCAAGCTGTTGAATGAATTTTCGCGTTTTAACAGCTCTTACGACTAGGGTGATAGAAATTGAGTTCTTTTCTGTTGTATATTAAGAGAAAGCATCCAAATACTTTGTTTGCATTCATTTGAGTGTGAAACTACACCTAGGATTTTTACAAGTGCAAACAAGCTTGAACTCAAGCTGTTGAATGAATTTTCGCGTTTTAACAGCTCTTACGACTAGGGTGATAGAAATTGAGTTCTTTTCTGTTGTATATTAAGAGATAGCATCCAAATACTTTATTTGGATTCATTTGAGTGTGAAACTACACCTAGGATGTTTACAGTTACAAACAAGCTTCAACTCATGCTTTTGTATTCATTTACGCGTTTTAAAAGCTCAAACGAGTAGGGTGAAAGAGATTTGAGTTCTTTTGTGTTGTATAGTAAGAGAAAGCATCCAAATACTTTGTTTCCATTCATTTGAGTGTGAAACTACACCTAGAATGTTCACAAGTACAAACAAGCTTCAACTCAAGCTTTTGAATGCATTTACGCGTTTTAACAGCTCCTACGACTAGGGTGATAGAAATTGTGTTCTTTTGTGTTGTATATTAAGAGAAAGTATCCAAATACTTTGTCTGCATTCATTTGAGTTTGAAATAACCCCAAGGATGTTTACAAGTACAAACAAGCTTCAACTCAAGCTTTTGAATGCATTTACGCGTTTTAAAAGCTCTTACGACTAGGGTGATTGAATTTTAGTTCTTTTGTGTTGTATATTAAAAGAAAGCTGCCAAATACTTTGTTTGCATTCATTTGAGTGTGAAAATATACCTAGGATGTTTACAGTTACAAACAAGCTTCAACTCAAGCTTTTGAATGCATTTACGCGTTTTAAAAGCTCATACGAATAGGGTGAAAGAGGTTTGAGTTCTTTTGTGTTGTATATTAAGAAAAAAGCATCCAAATACTTTAATTCCATTCATTTAAGTGTGAAACTAGACCTAGGATGTTTACAAGTACAAACAAGCTTCAACTAAAGCTTTTGAATGTATTTACGCGTTTAGAAAGCTCATACGAGTAGGGTGAAAGAGATTTGAGTTCTTTTGTGTTGTATATTAAGAGAAAGCATCCAAATACTTTGTTTGCATTCATTTGAGTGTGAAAATATACCTAGGATGTTTACAGTTACAAACAAGCTTCAAGTCATGCTTTTGAATTCATTTACGCGTTTTAAAAGCTCATACGAGTAGGGTGAAAGAGATTTGAGTGCTTTTGTGTTGTAAATTAAGAGAAAGCATCCAAATGCTTTGTTTCCATTCATTTGAGGGTGAAACTACACCTAGAATGTTTACAAGTACAAACAAGCTTCAACTCAAGCTTTTGAATGCATTTACGCGTTTTAACAGCTCCTACGACTAGGGTGATAGAAATTGTGTTCTTTTGTGTTGTATATTAAGAGAAAGTATCCAAATACTTTGTCTGCATTCATTTGAGTTTGAAATAACACCAGGGTTGTTTATAAGTACAAACAAGCTTCAACTCAACCTTTTGAATGCATTTACGCGTTTTAACAGCTCTTACGACTAGGGTGACAGAATTTTAGTTCTTTTGTGTTGTATATTAAGAGAAAGCACCCAACTGTTTTGTTTGCATTCATTTGAGTATGAAACTACTCCAAGAATGTTTTAAATTACAAACAAGCTTCAACTCAAGCTTTTGAATGTATTTACGCGTTTTAAAAGCTCATACGAGTACGCTGAAAGAGATTTGAGTTCTTTTGTGTTGTATATTAAGAGAAAGCATCCAAATACTTTGTTTGCATTCATTTGAGTGTGAAAATATACCTAGGATGTTTACAGTTACAAACAAGCTTCAAGTCATGCTTTTGAATTCATTTACGCGTTTTAAAAGCTCATACGAGTAGGGTGAAAGAGATTTGAGTGCTTTTGTGTTGTAAATTAAGAGAAAGCATCCAAATGCTTTGTTTCCATTCATTTGAGGGTGAAACTACACCTAGAATGTTTACAAGTACAAACAAGCTTCAACTCAAGCTTTTGAATGCATTTACGCGTTTTAACAGCTCCTACGACTAGGGTGATAGAAATTGTGTTCTTTTGTGTTGTATATTAAGAGAAAGTATCCAAATACTTTGTCTGCATTCATTTGAGTTTGAAATAACACCAGGGTTTTTTATAAGTACAAACAAGCTTCAACTCAACCTTTTGAATGCATTTACGCGTTTTAACAGCTCTTACGACTAGGGTGACAGAATTTTAGTTCTTTTGTGTTGTATATTAAGAGAAAGCACCCAACTGTTTTGTTTGCATTCATTTGAGTATGAAACTACTCCAAGAATGTTTTAAATTACAAACAAGCTTCAACTCAAGCTTTTGAATGTATTTACGCGTTTTAAAAGCTCATACGAGTACGCTGAAAGAGATTTGAGTTCTTTTGTGTTGTATATTAAGAGAAAGCATCCAACTACTTTGTTTGCATTCACTTGAGTGTGAAACTATACCTAGGATGTTTACAAGTACAAACAAGCTTCAACTCAAGCTGTTGAATGAATTTACGCGTTTTAAAAGCTCACACGAGTAGGGTGAAAGAGATTTGAGTTCTTTTGTGTTGTATATTAAGAGAAAGCATCCAAATACTTTGTTTGCATTCATTTGAGTGTGAAACTACACCTAGGATGTTTACAGTTACAAACAAGCTTCAACTCATGCTTTTGAATTCATTTACGCGTTTTAAAAGCTCATACGAGTAGGGTGAAAGAGATTTGAGTTCTTTTGTGTTGTATAGTAAGAGAAAGCATCCAAATACTTTGTTTGCATTCATTTGAGTGTGAAACTACACCTAGGATGTTTACAAGTACAAACAAAGTTCAACTCAAGCTTTTGAATGCATTTACGCGTTTTAAAAGCTCATACGAGTAGGGTGAAAGAGATGTGAGTTCTTTTGTGTTGTATATTAAGAGAAAGCATCCAAATACTTTTTTTCCATTCATTTAAGTGTGAAACTACACCTAGGATGTTTACAAGTACAAACAAGCTTCAACTCAAGCTTTTGAATGTATTTACGCGTTTAAAAAGCTTATACGACTAGGGTGAAAGAGATTTGAGTTCTTTTGTGTTGTATAGTAAGAGAAAGCATCCAAATACTTTGTTTACATTCATTTGAGTGTGAAACTACACCTGGGATGTTTACAAGTAAAAACAAGCTTCAACTCAAGCTTTTGAATGTATTTACGCGTTTTAAAAGCTTATACGAGTAGGGTGAAAGTGATTTGAGTTCTTTTGTGTTGTATATTAAGAGAAAGCATCCAAATAGTTTGTTTTCATTCATTTGAGTGTGAAACTATACCTAGGATGTTTACAGTTACAAACAAGCTTCAACTCAAGCTTTTGAATGCATTTACGCGTTTTAAAAGCTCATACAAGGAGGGTGAAAGAGATTTGAGTTCATTTGTTTTGTATATTAAGAGAAAGCATCCAAATACTTTGTTTGCATTCATTTGAGTGTGAAACTACACCTAGGATGTTTACAGTTACAAACAAGCTTCATCTCATGCTTTTGAATTCATTTACGCGTTTTAAAAGCTCATACGCGGTGGGTGAAAGAGATTTGAGTTCTTTTGTGTTGTATATTAAGAGAAAGCATCCAAATACTTTTTTTGCATTCATTTGAGTGTGAAACTACACCTAGGATGTTAACAAGTACAAACAAGCTTCAACTCAAACTTTTGAATGAATTTACGCGTTTTAACAGCTCTTACGACTAGGGTGATAGAAATTGAGTTCTTTTGTGTTGTATATTAAGAGAAAATATCCAAATACTTTGTTTGCATTCAATTGAGTGTGAAATAACAGCAGGGTTGTTTACAAGTGCAAACAAGCTTCAACTCAAGCTTTTGAATGCATTTACGCGTTTTAAAAGCTCATACGAGTAGGGTGAAAGAGATTTGATTTCTTTTGTGTTGTATATTAAGAGAAAGCACCCAAATGTTTTGTTTGCATTCTTTTGAGTATGAAACTACACCAAGAATGTGTTAAATTACAAACAAGCTTCAACTCAAGCTTTTGAATCCATTTACGCGTTTTAAAAGCTCATACGAGTATGGTGAAAGAGATTTGAGTTCTTTTGTGTTGTATATTAAGAGAAAGGATCCAAATACTTTGTTTGCATTCATTTGAGTGTGAAACTACACCTAGGATGTTAACAAGTACAAACAAGCTTCAACTCAAACTTTTGAATGAATTTACGCGTTTTAACAGCTCTTACGACTAGGGTGATAGAAATTGAGTTCTTTTGTGTTGTATATTAGGAGAAAATATCCAAATACTTTGTTTGCATTCAATTGAGTGTGAAATAACACCAGGGTTGTTTACAAGTATAAACAAGCTTCAACTCAAGCTTTTGAATGCATTTACGCGTTTTAAAAGCTCATACGAGTAGGGTGAAAGAGATTTGATTTCTTTTGTGTTGTATATTAAGAGAAAGCACCCAGATGTTTTGTTTGCATTCTTTTGAGTATGAAACTACACCAAGAATGTGTTAAATTACAAAGAAGCTTCAACTCAAGCTTTTGAATGCATTTAAGCGTTTTAAAAGCTCATACGAGTAGCGTGAAAGGGATTTGAGTTCTTTTGTGTTGTATATTAAGAGAAAGCATCCAAATACTTTTTTTTCATTCATTTGAGTGTGAAACTATACCTAGGATGTTTAGAGTTACAAACAAGCTTCAACTCAAGCTTTTGAATGCATTTACCCGTTTTAAAAGCTCATACGAGGAGGGTGAAAGTGATTTGAGTTCTTTTGGGTTGTATATTAAGAGAAAGCATCCAAATACTTTGTTTGCATTCATTTTAGTGTGAAACTACACCTAGGATGTTTACAGTTACAAACAAGCTTCAACTCATGCTTTTGAATTCATTTACGCGTTTTAAAAGCTCATACGAGTAGGGTGAAAGAGATGTGAGTTCTTTTGTGTTGTATATTAAGAGAAAGCATCCAAATACTTTTTTTCCATTCATTTAAGTGTGAAACTACACCTAGGATGTTTACAAGTACAAACAAGCTTCAACTCAAGCTTTTGAATGAATTTACGCGTTTTAAAAGCTTATACGACTAGGGTGAAAGAGATTTGAGTTCTTTTGTGTTGTATAGTAAGAGAAAGCATCCAAATACTTTGTTTACATTCATTTGAGTGTGAAAGTACACCTAGGATGTTTACAAGTAAAAACAAGTTTCAACTCAAGCTTTTGAATGTATTTACGCGTTTTAAAAGCTTATACGACTAGGGTGAAAGAGATTTGAGTTCTTTTGTGTTGTATAGTAAGAGAAAGCATCCAAATACTTTGTTTACATTCATTTGAGTGTGAACTACACCTAGGATATTTACAAGTAAAAACAAGCTTTAACTCAAGCTTTTGAATGTATTTACGCGTTTTAAAAGCTCATACGAGTAGGGTGAAAGAGATTTGAGTTCTTTTGTGTTGTATATTAAGAGAAAGCATCCAAATACTTTTTTTTCATTCATTTGAGTGTGAAACTATACCTCGGATGTTTACAGTTACAAACAAGCTTCAACTCAAGCTTTTGAATGCATCTACGCGTTTTAAAAGCTCATACGAGTAGGGTGAAAGAGATTTGAGTTCTTTTGTGTTGTATATTAAGAGAAAGCATCCAAATACTTTGTTTGCATTCATTTGAGTGTGAAACTACACCTAGGATGTTAACAAGTACAAACAAGCTTCAACTCAAACTTTTGAATGAATTTACGCGTTTTAACAGCTCTTACGACTAGGGTGATAGAAATTTAGTTCTTTTGTGTTGTATATTAAGAGAAAATATCCAAATACTTTGTTTGCATTCAATTGAGTGTGAAATAACACCAGGGTTGTTTACAAGTACAAACAAGCTTCAACTCAAGCTTTTGAATGCATTTACGCGTTTTAAAAGCTCATACAAGTAGGGTGAAATAGATTTGATTTCTTTTGTGTTGTATATTAAGAGAAAGCACCCAAATGTTTAGTTTGCATTCTTTTGAGTATGAAACTACACCAAGAATGTGTTAAATTACAAACAAGCTTCAACTCAAGCTTTTGAATGCATTTACGCGTTTTAAAAGCTCATACGAGTAGGGTGAAAGAGATTTGAGTTCTTTTGTGTTGTATATTAAGAGAAAGGATCCAAATACTTTGTTTGCATTCATTTGAGTGTGAAACTACACCGAGGATGTTTAGAAGTACAAACAAGCTTCAACACAAGCTTTTGAATGTATTTACACGTTTTAAAAGCTCATACGAGTAGGGTGAAAGAGATTTGAGTTCTTTTGTGTTGTATATTAAGAGAAAGCATCCAAATACTTTTTTTTTCATTCATTTGAGTGTGAAACTATACCTAGGATGTTTACAATTACAAACAAGCTTCAACTCAAGCTTTTGAATGCATTTATGCGTTTTAAAAGCTCATACGAGTAGGGTGAAAGAGATTTGATTTCTTTTGTGTTGTATATTAATAGAAAGCACCCAAATGTTTTGTTTGCATTCTTTTGAGTATGAAACTACACCAAGAATGTGTTAAATTACAAACAAGCTTCAACTCAAGCTTTTGAATGCATTTACGCGTTTTAAAAGCTCATACGAGTAGGGTGAAAGAGATTTGAGTTCTTTTGTGTTGTATATTAAGAGAAAGGATCCAAATACTTTGTTTGCATTCATTTGAGTGTGAAACTACACCGAGGATGTTTAGAAGTACAAACAAGCTTCAACACAAGCTTTTGAATGTATTTACACGTTTTAAAAGCTCATACGAGTAGGGTGAAAGAGATTTGAGTTCTTTTGTGTTGTATATTAAGAGAAAGCATCCAAATACTTTTTTTTCATTCATTTGAGTGTGAAACTATACCTAAGATGTTTACAGTTACAAACATGCTTCAACTCAAGCTTTTGAATGCATTTACGCGTTTTAAAAGCTCATACGAGTAGGGTGAAAGAGATTTGAGTTCTTTTGTGTTGTATATTAAGAGAAAGCATCCAAATACTTCCTTTGCATTCATTTGAGTGTGAAACTACACCTAGGATATTTACAAGTACAAACAAGCTTCAACTCAAGCTTTTGAATGAATTTACGCGTTTTAACAGCTCTTACGACTAGGGTGATAGAAATTGAGTTCTTTTGTGTTGTATATTAAGAGAAAATATCCAAATACTTTGTTTGCATTCAATTGAGTGTGAAATAACACCAGGGTTGTTTACAAGTACAAACAAGCTTCAACTCAAGCTTTTGAATGCATTTACGCGTTTTAAAAGCTCATATGAGGAGGGTGAAAGAGATTTGAGTTCTTTTGTTTTGTATATTAAGAGAAAGCATCCAAATACTTTTTTTGCATTCATTTGAGTGTGAAACTACACCTAGGATGTTTACAGTTACAAACAAGCTTCAACTCATGCTTTTGAATTCATTTACGCGTTTTAAAAGCTCATACGCGGTGGGTGAAAGAGATTTGAGTTCTTTTGTGTTGTATATTAAGAGAAAGCATCCAAATACTTTGTTTGCATTCATTTGAGTGTGAAACTACACCTAGGATGTTAACAAGTACAAACAAGCTTCAACTCAAACTTTTGAATGAATTTACGCGTTTTAACAGCTCTTACGACTAGGGTGATAGAAATTTAGTTCTGTTGTGTTGTATATTAAGAGAAAATATCCAAATACTTTGTTTGCATTCAATTGAGTGTGAAATAACACCAGGGTTGTTTACAAGTACAAACAAGCTTCAACTCAAGCTTTTGAATGCATTTACGCGTTTTAAAAGCTCATACGAGTAGGGTGAAAGAGATTTGATTTCTTTTGTGTTGTATATTAAGAGAAAGCACCCAAATGTTTTGTTTGCATTCTTTTGAGTTCGAAACTACACCAAGAATGTGTTAAATTACAAACAAGCTTCAACTCAAGCTTTTGAATGCATTTACGCGTTTTAAAAGGTCATACGAGTAGGGTGAAAGAGATTTGAGTTCTTTTGTGTTGTATATTGATACGTTTGCAACTACAACCTTAGCAATTTGTAAACAAAAACAGAGGATTAAGAGAAGAAAGGATAATGAGTATCACCACCAAAGCTATAAAGGATTAAACCACCAAGCTATGGATAAAGAATACTACTTGCTCACCAAATAACCCTAAGATTATTGTAAAGAACGCAAGATTCGTAAGAAGGCAGCAGCCGTGTAATTTTCATTCATCAACAAGTGCCTTTTACATCAGCTGTTCTTACATATTTATAGGGGTCACAAATGTGCCCTAATAACCTAAGAATACTCTAGAAAGGGTGAGCTGTCCAAGAGTAGTGCCCAAGCAAAATGAAACTTCAGTATTTTGCCCAGAAATGAGCCAAATACGTGCAGTACAATTTGGAGCGCATTTCCTTCCGTTTTGGACCACTTGACAGCTGTTGCTTGTCCTTGCAAAAGGACAAACGTGGGTGAGCTGTAAGGAGCCTCATTCTTCATCCTTACCTGCCCCATGTGCTCTTAGGCGCGCCTTACTCAGCAACTACTTAGGGAATTCAAATAACAACTAATTACATTTGTTAATTATGCTAATTACATGCAGGGTGCACTATAACTAACACTAATCACAAATGCTTATTTGTATGGATTAATCTTGTACGGACATGACCTAGATTATGTGGCCAAAAGGACACTAAGACCTCTAGGACCAGAATCATCACCATTCAAACGTGAGAGAGTCCCAAATGCCATGATTAATGCATTAATGCTCACGCTCGTAACTTGATGACCTGATGCTAACGCATCATCCTCCCCAACTTTTTTTGGATTTGCCCTCAAATCATCAAGGTATTCATCCTCCAAATAAGGCAGCAGATCTCCCACATTAAAAGTTGCTGAAATTGAACTCTCTCCAGGCAGTTCAAGCTTGTATGCATTGTCGTTGATCTTCTCGATGATTTTAAAAGGGCCTTCTGATCTGGGCGTCAACTTGTGCATTCTTGGCCAATA
Organism: Tetragonia tetragonoides; assembly: GCA_038025085.1. Taxonomy (NCBI): domain Eukaryota; kingdom Viridiplantae; phylum Streptophyta; class Magnoliopsida; order Caryophyllales; family Aizoaceae; genus Tetragonia; species Tetragonia tetragonoides. The sequence goes on from CM076141.1 coordinate 23,139,529, forward strand.
AAAGTGCTCACTTAAGACCTCAAGAGTCTTCACAATGCCAAAGTGGCCAGCCAATCCTCCTAAGTGAGCTTCCCTTATAAGTAGGTCTCGAATTGAGCCCTTAGGGATACACAATCTGTTGTGCTTGAAAAGGAACCCTTCATGAATGTGAAAAGGGCCTTTTTCCACCTCCTTGCTGCCATCAAACATGGGAGAGAAATCTGGATCATCTTTGTAAAGTTCCCGTATGAAAGAGAAGCCTAAAACCTTGGCCTCGAGGATAGACAACATAGAACGTCGCCTTGATAAAGCATCGGCTACCACATTGCTTGCACCAGTTTTGTACTTAGATACAAAGGAGAATGATTGAAGATATTCCACCCATTTAGCATGTCTTGAACTCAACTTGTGCTGCCCATTAATATACTTCAACGCTTCATGATCAGAGTGCAAAATGAACTGCCTTGGTTTTAAGTAATGAGCCCAATGATCAAGAGCCCTCACAATTGCATAGAACTCTTTGTCATAAGTGCTGTAATTCCCTCTTGAACCATTCAACTTCTCACTGAAATAAGCAATAGGACGCTTATTTTGCACCAAAACAGCTCCAATACCGGTTCCACAAGCATCACATTCCACTTCAAATGGTTGATCAAAGTTAGGCAAAGCTAGTATAGGGGTGGAGCTAAGCCTTTCCTTGATGGCCTCAAAAGCATTTTGAGCCATGGGAGTCCACTCAAAGACACCTTTCTTCATACAATCCGTAAGTGGTGCTAAAAGAGAGCTGAATTGCTTGATGAATCTTCTGTAAAAAGAAGCTAGCCCATGGAAGCTCCTTACTTGCGTGATGCTAGTAGGAGTAGGCCATGTCTTAATCGCCTCAACCTTGCTGGGATCAACAGCTATACCATCCTTGGACACAATGTAACCAAGAAACGTGACACTAGGAACAAAGAAATCACATTTCTCAAGCTTAGCAAACAGCTCGTGTTGCCTTAGAGCCTCAAAAACGCGTGTTAGGTGCTGCACATGCTCAGAATCACTCTTAGAGTATATGAGAATATCATCAAAATACACAACAACAAATTTACCAATAAAGGAACGCAATACCTCATTCATAAGACGCATGAATGTGCTAGGAGCATTGGACAACCCAAATGGCATTACAAGCCATTCATAAAGACCCCTTTTCGTCTTGAAGGCTGTCTTCCATTCATCCCCATCCTTCATTCTAATTTGATGGTAACCACTCCTCAAATCCACTTTAGAGAAGACACAAGAACCAAACAGCTCATCAAGCATATCATCCAAGCGAGGAATTGGATATCTATACTTAATGGTAATGTTGTTAATTGAACGGCTATCAACACACATTCTCATGCTTCCATCCTTTTTTGGCACAAGGAGAGCTGGTACACTACAAGGACTCATGCTCTCTCTAATGTATCCCCTATCAAGTAACTCCTCTACTTGACGTTGTAACTCCTTAGTCTCTTGGGGATTACACCTATAAGCTGCTTTGTTAGGAAGTGAGGCTCCCGAAACAAAGTCTATTTGATGCTCTATGCCCCTAATGGGTGGCAAACCATGGGGTAAATCAGATGGGAACACGTCGACATACTTTTCAAGCAAAGGTTGCATTAACGCATGTAAAGGCTTTCCAACAATGTTCTCATTCTCCCCAAGCAACACCAGCATATAAACAACATTTCCATGCACCATTTCATACTCTAAATCAGCACCTTTAACAATCATAGCATGCTTTGATGAGTTAGAAACAGAAGAACCCTCCCCAACTTGCGTTCCCCCACATAAAGACAATTTTGCGGGTTGCAAATTAATTTTCTTTCCCTGAACCTCAAAAGAGTAAACATTTCTAAAGCCATCATGCATTACTCTTCTATCATATAACCAAGGTCTACCTAACAGCAAATGACAAGCATCCATGGGGATCACATCACACAAAATCTCATCATTGTATACTTTTCCAATCGAAAAAGGGATCGTGACTTGTTTTGTTACCTTGGCTTTGCTTCCCTTCTCTAACCATTGCAAGGAATAAGGATGAGGGTGTTCTTTGGTGGCCAATCCAAGCTTTTCCACCATGAGAGTAGACGCCACATTGGTGCAAGAACCGCCATCAATGATTAAAGTGCAAAGCTTTTCTTTCACGGTGCACTTGGTTTGAAATATCTTCTCCCTTTGAGATAGTGTCTCCTCTGCCTCTCTAGCATGAAGGACCCTTTGAACCACCAATAGAGGTGAGCCTTGGTCAGGTTCAATGTCCAATTCATCGTCAATAGATTGCTCTTCATTCTGCTCCTTATCGTCATCCAATTGCCTAAGCTCATCATACTCACGGAGAGATAACACTCTCTTGTTGGGGCACTCAGCTTGAAAGTGTCCATAGCCTTGACACTTGAAGCATTTCCTAGAGAGAGATGGTCTAAGAGCATCCTTGTTGGCCTTAGGATCTCTAGGAAACCTTTTGTCATTTTCGCTCCCTTTAGAAGAACTTTCTGCCCAAGGAGTAAAACTCCTAAATGTGGGCTTTGCTGCTGGTTTCTTCGCTTTCTCTTGCTTTTCAATCTTCAAAGCCAACTTGTATACATCATCTAGAGACCAAAAAGGTTGTACTTCAACTCTATTACCAACATTGGTGTCTAAACCAGAAATAAAACGCGCAATTGAGAGTTGTGGATCCTCTACAATGCCGGTTCTGATTTGTAGTTGCTCAAAATCTCTAATGTAATCTGCTACACTTAGAGTTCCTTGACTGAAATTTGTGAGCTTGAGGTAGAGATCTTGAGTATAGGAAGGGGGCACAAAGCGTTTGTGCATGATTTTCTTAAGCTTGGGCCATGAACGCACCCTAGATTTACCCTCACGTTCTCTTTGTAGTTTCATGCTTTCATACCACAAAGAAGCATACTTTTTGAGCTTCAAAACAGCAACTTTGAAACTCTTTTCCTCACTATACCCCTTGGTATCAAACAATCTACCCATTTGTTGCTCCCACTCCAAATAGTCATCTGGGTTTGTACCACCATCAAAATCAGGGGGTTCAAACTTTAAATCACCCCATTGCTCATCTTTTCTCCTTGGACTAAGAGAACCATCATCATCACCTCGACCACGAGCTCTACCTCTACCAATGTTGAGAAAATCAGTCATTTGTTGGGTGAGGTTGCTAAGTTGTTCCTTAACCTCACGCATCTCCCTTTCTCTCCTAAGCTCTTTAGCTTGCTCAAGAGTTAAATTTCTGGGTATTTGTTCATCATCCATGGCTGTTTGTGAGTTTGGTTGTGTTTAAGCTAGGAATTGTGTTTGGGCTGTAAATGGGTTCTTTTGTGACTCAAAGATTGGAACTTTGGACGTGATTGAGACAAGAAAGGAGAGAACTTTGATGAGAGAAAATGGTGCTAAGGTTAAACCTATGCTCTGATACCAAATGATACGTTTGCAACTACAACCTTAGCAATTTGTAAACAAAAACAGAGGATTAAGAGAAGAAAGGATAATGAGTATCACCACCAAAGCTATAAAGGATTAAACCACCAAGCTATGGATAAAGAATACTACTTGCTCACCAAATAACCCTAAGATTATTGTAAAGAACGCAAGATTTGTAAGAAGGCAGCAGCCGTGTAATTTTCATTCATCAACAAGTGCCTTTTACATCAGCTGTTCTTACATATTTATAGGGGTCACAAATGTGCCCTAATAACCTAAGAATACTCTAGAAAGGGTGAGCTGTCCAAGAGTAGTGCCCAAGCAAAATGAAACTTCAGTATTTTGCCCAGAAATGAGCCAAATACGTGCAGTACAATTTGGAGCGCATTTCCTTCCGTTTTGGACCACTTGACAGCTGTTGCTTGTCCTTGCAAAAGGACAAACGTGGGTGATCTGTAAGGAGCCTCATTCTTCATCCTTACCTGCCCCATGTGCTCTTAGGCGCGCCTTACTCAGCAACTACTTAGGGAATTCAAATAACAACTAATTACATTTGTTAATTATGCTAATTACATGCAGGGTGCACTATAACTAACACTAATCACAAATGCTTATTTGTATGGATTAATCTTGTACGGACATGACCTAGATTATGTGGCCAAAAGGACACTAAGACCTCTAGGACCAGAATCATCACCATTCAAACGTGAGAGAGTCCCAAATGCCATGATTAATGCATTAATGCCCACGCTCGTAACTTGATGACCTGATGCTAACGCATCATATATTAAGAGAAAGGATCCAAATACTTTGTTTGCATTCATTTGAGTGTGAAACTACACCGAGGATGTTTAGAAGTACAAACAAGCTTCAACACAAGCTTTTGAATGTATTTACACGTTTTAAAAACTCATACGAGTAGGGTGAAAGAGATTTGAGTTCTTTTGTGTTGTATATTAAGAGAAAGCATCCAAATACTTTTTTTTCATTCATTTGAGTGTGAAACTATACCTAGGATGTTTACAGTTACAAACAAGCTTCAACTCAAGCTTTTGAATGCATTTACGCGTTTTAAAAGCTCATACGAGTAGGGTGAAAGAGATTTGATTTCTTTTGTGTTGTATATTAAGAGAAAGCACCCAAATGTTTTGTTTGCATTCTTTTGAGTATGAAACTACACCAAGAATGTGTTAAATTACAAACAAGCTTCAACTCAAGCTTTTGAATGCATTTACGCGTTTTAAAAGCTCATACGAGTAGGGTGAAAGAGATTTGGGTTCTTTTGTGTTGTATATTAAGAGAAAGGATCCAAATACTTTGTTTGCATTCATTTGAGTGTGAAACTACACCGAGGATGTTTAGAAGTACAAACAAGCTTCAACACAAGCTTTTGAATGTATTTACACGTTTTAAAAGCTCATACGAGTAGGGTGAAAGAGATTTGAGTTCTTTAGTGTTGTATATTAAGAGAAAGCATCCAAATACTTTTTTTTCATTCAGTTGAGTGTGAAACTATACCTAGGATGTTTACAGTTACAAACAAGCTTCAACTCAAGCTTTTGATTGCATTTACGCGTTTTAAAAGCTCATACGAGTAGGGTGAAAGAGATTTGAGTTCTTTTGTGTTGTATATTAAGAGAAAGCATCCAAATACTTCCTTTGCATTCATTTGAGTGTGAAACTACACCTAGGATATTTACAAGTACAAACAAGCTTCAACTCAAGCTTTTGAATGAATTTACGCGTTTTAACAGCTCTTACGACTAGGGTGATAGAAATTGAGTTCTTTTGTGTTGCATATTAAGAGAAAATATCCAAATACTTTGTTTGCATTCAATTGAGTGTGAAATAACACCAGGGTTGTTTACAAGTACAAACAAGCTTCAACTCAAACTTTTGAATGCATTTACGCGTTTTAAAAGCTCATACGAGGAGGGTGAAAGAGATTTGAGTTCTTTTGTTTTGTATATTAAGAGAAAGCATCCAAATACTTTGTTTGCATTCATTTGAGTGTGAAACTACACCTAGGATGTTTACAGTTACAAACAAGCTCAACTCATGCTTTTGAATTCATTTACGCGTTTTAAAAGCTCATACGCGGTGGGTGAAAGAGATTTGAGTTCTTTTGTGTTGTATATTAAGAGAAAGCATCCAAATACATTGTTTGCATTCATTTGAGTGTGAAACTACACCTAGGATGTTAACAAGTACAAACAAGCTTCAACTCAAACATTTGAATGAATTTACGCGTTTTAACAGCTCTTACGACTAGGGTGATAGAAATTGAGTTCTTTTGTGTTGTATATTAAGAGAAAATATCCAAATACTTTGTTTGCATTCAATTGAGTGTGAAATAACACCAGGGTTGTTTACAAGTACAAACAAGCTTCAACTCAAGCTTTTGAATGCATTTACGCGTTTTAAAAGCTCATACGAGTAGGGTGAAAGAGATTTGATTTCTTTTGTGTTGTATATTAAGAGAAAGCACCCAAATGTTTTGTTTGCATTCTTTTGAGTATGAAACTACACCAAGAATGTGTTAAATTACAAACAAGCTTCAACTCAAGCTTTTGAATGCATTTACGCGTTTTAAAAGCTCATACGAGTAGGGTGAAAGAGATTTGAGTTCTTTTGTGTTGTAAATTAAGAGAAAGGATCCAAATACTTTGTTTGCATTCATTTGAGTGTGAAACTACACCGAGGATGTTTAGAAGTACAAACAAGCTTCAACACAAGCTTTTGAATGTATTTACGCGTTTAAAAAGTTTATACGACTAGGGTGAAAGAGATTTGAGTTCTTTTGGGTTGTATAGTAAGAGAAAGCATCCAAATACTTTGTTTACATTCATTTGAGCGTGAAAATACACCTAGGATGTTTACAAGTAAAAACAAGCTTCAACTCAAGCTTTTGAATGTATTTACGCGTTTTAAAAGCTCATACGAGTTGGGTGAAAGAGATTTGAGTTCTTTTGTGTTGTATATTAAGAGAAAGCATCCAAATACTTTTTTTTCATTCATTTGTGTGTGAAACTATACCTAGGATGTTTACAGTTACAAACAAGCTTCAACTCAAGCTTTTGAATGCATTTACGAGTTTTAAAAGCTCATACGAGTAGGGTGAAAGAGATTTGAGTTCTTTTGTGTTGTATATTAAGAGAAAGCATCCAAATAGTTTGTTTTCATTCATTTGAGTGTGAAACTATACCTAGGATGTTTACAGTTACAAACAAGCTTCAACTCAAGCTTTTGAATGCATTTACGCGTTTTAAAAGCTCATACAAGGAGGGTGAAAGAGATTTGAGTTCTTTTGTTTTGTATATTAAGAGAAAGCATCCAAATACTTTGTTTGCATTCATTTGAGTGTGAAACTACACCTAGGATGTTTACAGTTACAAACAAGCTTCAACTCATGCTTTTGAATTCATTTACGCGTTTTAAAAGCTCATACGCCGTGGGTGAAAGAGATTTGAGTTCTTTTGTGTTGTATATTAAGAGAAAGCATCCAAATACTTTGTTTGCATTCATTTGAGTGTGAAACTACACCTAGGATGTTAACAAGTACAAACAAGCTTAACCTCAAACTTTTGAATGAATTTACGCGTTTCAACAGCTCTTACGACTAGGGTGATAGAAATTGAGTTCTTTTGTGTTGTATATTAAGAGAAAATATCCAAATACTTTGTTTGCATTCAATTGAGTGTGAAATAACAGCAGGGTTGTTTACAAGTGCAAACAAGCTTCAACTCAAGCTTTTGAATGCATTTACGCGTTTTAAAAGCTCATACGAGTCGAGTGAAAGAGATTTGATTTCTTTTGTGTTGTATATTAAGAGAAAGCACCCAAATGTTTTGTTTGCATTCTTTTGAGTATAAAACTACACCAAGAATGTGTTAAATTACAAACAAGCTTCAACTCAAGCTTTGGAATCCATTTACGCGTTTTAAAAGCTCATACGAGTATGGTGAAAGAGATTTGAGTTCTTTTGTGTTGTATATTAAGAGAAAGGATCCAAATACTTTGTTTGCATTCATTTGAGTGTGAAACTACACCGTGGATGTTTAGAAGTACAAACAAGCTTCAACACAAGCTTTTGAATGTATTTACGCATTTTAAAAGCTCATACGAGTAGGGTGAAAGAGATTTGAGTTCTTTTGTGTTGTATATTAAGAGAAATCATCCAAATACTTTTTTTTCATTAATTTGAGTGTGAAACTATACCTAGGATGTTTACAGTTCCTAACAAGCTTCAACTCAAGCTTTTGAATGCATTTACGCGTTTTAAAAGCTCATACGAGTAGGGTGAAAGAGATTTGAGTTCTTTTCTGTTGTATATTAAGAGAAAGCATCCAAATACTTTGGTTGCATTCATTTGAGTGTGAAACTACACCTAGGATGTTTAGAAGTACAAACAAGCTTCAACTCAAGCTTTTGAATGAATTTACGCGTTTTAACAGCTCTTACGACTAGGGTGATAGAAATTGAGTTCTTTTGTGTTGTATATTAAGAGAAAATATCCAAATACTTTGTTTGCATTCTATTGAGTGTGAAATAACACCAGGGTTGTTTACAAGTACAAACAAGCTTCAACTCAAGCTTTTGAATGCATTTACGCGTTTTAAAAGCTCGTACGAGTAGGGTGAAAGAGATGTGAGTTCTTTTGTGTTGTATATTAAGAGAAAGCATCCAAATACTTTTTTTCCATTCATTTAAGTGTGAAACTACACCTAGGATGTTTACAAGTACAAACAAGCTTCAACTCAAGCTTTTGAATGTATTTACGCGTTTTAAAAGCTTATACGACTAGGGTGAAAGAGATTTGAGTTGTTTTGTGTTGTATAGTAAGTGAAAGCATCCAAATACTTTGTTTACATTCATTTGAGTGTGAAACTACACCTAGGATGTTTACAAGTACAAACAAGCTTCAACTCAAGCTTTTGAATGTATTTACGCGTTTTAAAAGCTCATACGAGTAGGGTGAAAGAGATTTGAGTTCTTTTGTGTTGTATATTAAGAGAAAGCATCCAAATAGTTTGTTTTCATTCATTTGAGTGTGAAACTATTCCTAGGATGTTTACAGTTACAAACAAGCTTCAACTCAAGCTTTTGAATGCATTTACGCGTGATAAAAGCTCATACGAGGAGGGTGAGAGAGATTTGAGTTCTTTTGTTTTGTATATTAAGAGAAAGCATCCAAATACTTTGTTTGCATTCATTTGAGTGTGAAACTACACCTAGGATGTTTACAGTTACAAACAAGCTTCAACTCATGCTTTTGAATTCATTTACGCGTTTTAAAAGCTCATACGAGTAGGGTGAAAGAGATTTGATTTCTTTTCTGTTGTATATTAAGAGAAAGCACCCAAATGTTTTGTTTGCATTCTTTTGCGTATGAAACTACACCAAGGATGTTTACAAGTACAACCAAGCTTCAACTCAAGCTTTTGAATGTATTTACGCGTTTTAAAAGCTCATACGAGTAGGGTGAAAGAGATTTGAGTTCTTTTGTGTTGTATATTAAGAGAAAGCATCCAAATACTTTGTTTGCATTCATTTGAGTGTGAAACTACACCAAGGATGTTTACGGTTACAAACAAGCTTCAACTCAAGCTTTAGAATGTATTTACGCGTTTTAAAAGCTCATACGAGGAGGGTGAAAGGGATTTGAGTTCTTTTGTGTTGCATATTAGAAAGCATCCAAATACTTTGTTTGCATTTATTTGAGTGTGAAACTACACCTAGGATGTTTACAAGTACAAACAATCTTCAACTCAAGCTTTTGAATGATTTACGCGTTTTAACAGCTCTTACGACTAGGGTGATAGAAATTGAGTTCTTTTGTGTTGTATATTTAGAGAAAATATCCAAATACTTTGTTAGCATTCAATTGAGTGTGAAACTACACCTAGGATGTTTACAGTTACAAACAAGCTTCAACTCAAGCTTTTGAATGCATTTACAAGTTTTAATAGCTCATACGCGGAGGGTGAAAGAGATTTGAGTTCTTTTGTGTTGTATATTAGAAAGCATCCAAATACTTTGTTTGCATTTATTTGAGTGTGAAACTACACCTAGGAAGTTTACAAGTACAAACAAGCTTCAACTCAAGCTTTTGAATGAATTTACGCTTTTTAACAGCTCTTACGACTAGGGTGATAGAAATTGAGTTCTTTTGTGTTGTATATTAAGAGAAAATATCCAAATACTTTGTTTGCATTCAATTGAGTGTGAAACTACACCTAGGATGTTTACAGTTACAAACAAGCTTCAACTCATGCTTTTGAATTCATTTACGCGTTTTAAAAGCTCATACGAGTAGGGTGAAAGAGATTTGATTTCTTTTCTGTTGTATATTAAGAGAAAGCACCCAAATGTTTTGTTTGCATTCTTTTGAGTATGAAACTACACCAAGAATGTGTTAAATTACAAACAAGCTTCAACTGAAGCTTTTGAATGCATTTACACGTTTTAAAAGCTCATACGAGTAGGGTGAAAGAGATTTGAGTTCTTTTGTGTTGTATAGTAAGAGAAAGCATCCAAATACTTTGTTTACATTCATTTGAGTGTGAAACTACACCTAGGATGTTTACAAGTACAAACAAGCTTCAACTCAAGCTTTTGAATGTATTTACGTGTTTTAAAAGCTCATACGAGTAGGGTGAAAGAGATTTGAGTTCTTTTGTGTTGTATATTAACAGAAAACATCCAAATACTTTTTTTTCATTCATTTGAGTTTGAAACTATACCTAGGATGTTTACAGTTACAAACAAGCTTCAACTCAAGCTTTTGAATGCATTTACCCGTTTTAAAAGCTCATACGAGGAGGGTGAAAGAGATTTGAGTTCTTTTGTGTTGTATATTAAGAGAAAGCATCCAAATACTTTGTTTGCATTCATTTAAGTGTGAAACTACACCTAGGATGTTTACAGTTACAAACAAGCTTCAACTCATGCTTTTGAATTCATTTACGCGTTTTAAAAGCTCATACAAGTAGGGTGAAAGAGATTTGATTTCTTTTGTGTTGTATATTAAGAGAAAGCACCCAAATGTTTTGTTTGCATTCTTTTGAGTATGAAACTACACCAAGAATTTGTTAAATTACAAACAAGCTTCAACTCAAGCTTTTGAATGCATTTACGCGTTTTAAAAGCTCATACGAGTAGGGTGAAAGAGATTTGAGTTCTTTTGTGTTGTATATTAAGAGAAAGCATCCAAATACTTTGTTTGCATTCATTTGAGTGTGAAACTACACCGAGGATGTTTACAAGTACAAACAAGCTTCAACACAAGCTTTTGAATGTATTTACGCGTTTTAAAAGCTCATACAAGTAGGGTGAAAGAGATTTGAGTTCTTTTGTGTTGTATATTAAGAGAAAGCATCCAAATACTTTGTTTGCATTCATTTGAGTGTGAAACTACACCGAGGATGTTTACAAGTACAAACAAGCTTCAACTCAAGCTTTTGAATGCATTTACGCGTTTTAAAAGCTCATACGAGTAGGGTGAAAGAGATGTGAGTTCTTTTGTGTTGTATATTAAGAGAACGCATCGAAATACTTTTTTTCCATTCATTTAAGTGTGAAACTACACCTAGGATGTTTACAAGTACAAACAAGCTTCATCTCAAGCTTTTGAATGTATTTACGCGTTTTAAAAGCTTATACGACTAGGGTGAAAGCGATTTGAGTTCTTTTGTGTTGTTTATTAAGAGAAAATATCCAAATACTTTGTTTGCATTCAATTGAGTGTGAAATAACACCAGGGTTGTTTACAAGTACAAACAAGCTTCAACTCAAGCTTTTGAATGCATTTACGCGTTTTAAAAGCTCATACGAGTAGGGTGAAAGAGATTTGATTTCTTTTGTGTTGTATATTAAGAGAAAGCACCCAAATGTTTTATTTGCATTCTTTTGAGTATGAAACTACACCTAGGATGTTTACAGTTACAAACAAGCTTCAACTCAAGCTTTTGAATGCATTTACGCGTTTTAAAAGCTCATACGCGGTGGGTGAAAGAGATTTGAGTTCTTTTGTGTTGTATATTAAGAGAAAGCATCAAAATACTTTGTTTGCATTCATTTGAGTGTGAAACTACACCTAGGATATTAACAAGTACAAACAAGCTTCAACTCAAGCTTTTGAATGAATTTACGCGTTTTAACAGCTCTTACGACTAGGGTGATAGAAATTGAGTTCTTTTGTGTTGTATATTAAGAGAAAATATCCAAATACTTTGTTAGCATTCAATTGAGTGTGAAACTACACCTAGGATGTTTATAGTTACAAACAAGCTTCAACTCAAGCTTTTGAATGCATTTACGCGTTTTAAAAGCTCATACGCGGAGGGTGAAAGAGATTTGAGTTCTTTTGTGTTGTATATTAAGAGAAAGCGTCCAAATACTTTGTTTGCATTCATTTGAGTGTGAAACTACACCTAGGATGTTAACAAGTACAAACAAGCTTCAACTCAAGCTTTTGAATGCATTTACGCGTTTTAAATGCTCATACGAGGAGGGTGATAGAGATTTGAGTTCTTTTGTGTTGTATATTAAGAGAAAGCATCCAAATACTTTGTCTGCATTCATTTGAGTGTGAAACTACACCTAGGATGTTTACATTTACAAACAAGCTTCAACTCAAGCTTTTGAATGTATTTACGCTTTTTAAAAGCTCATACGAGTAGGTTGAAAGAGATTTGATTTCTTTTCTGTTGTATATTAAGAGAAAGTACCCAAATATTTTCTTTGCATTCTTTTGAGTATGAAACTACACCAAGAATGTGTTAAAGTACAAACAAGCTTCAACTCAAGCTTTTGAATGCATTTAAGCGTTTTAAAAGCTCATAGGAGTAGGGTGAAAGAGATTTGAGTTCTTTTGTGTTGTATATTAAGAGAAAGCATCCAAATACTTTGTTTGCATTCATTTGAGTGTGAAACTATACCCAGGATGTTTACAGTTACAAACAAGCTTCAACTCAAGCTTTTGAATGCGTTTACGCGTTTCAAAAGCTCATACGAGTAGGGTGAAAGAGACGTGAGTTCTTTTGTGTTGTATATTAAGAGAAAGCATCCAAATACTTTTTTTCCATTCATTTAAGTGTGAAACTACACCTAGGATGTTTAAAAGTACAAACAAGCTTCAACTCAAGCTTTTGAATGTATTTACGCGTTTTAAAAGCTCATACGAGTAGGGTGAAAGAGATTTGAGTTCTTTTGTGTTGTATAGTAAGAGAAAGCATCCAAATACTTTGTTTACATTCATTTAAGTGTGAAACTACACCTAGGATGTTTACAAGTACAAACAAGCTTCAACTCAAGCTTTTGAATGTATTTACGCGTTTTAAAAGCTCATACGAGTAGGGTGAAAGAGGTTTGTGTTTTTTTGTGTTGTATATTAAGAGAAAGCATCCAAATACTTTGTTTGCATTCATTTGAGCGTGAAATAACACCAGGGTTGTTTACAAGTACAAACAAGCTTCAACTCAAGCTTTTGAATGCATTTACGCGTTTTAAAAGCTCATACGAGTAGGGTGAAAGAGATTTGATTTCTTTTCTGTTGTATATTAAGAGAAAGCACCCAAATGTTTTGTTTGCATTCTTTTGAGTATGAAACTACACCAAGAATGTGTTAAATTACAAACAAGCTTCAACTCAAGCTTTTGAATGCATTTACGCGTTTTAAAAGCTCATACGAGTAGCGTGAAAGAGATTTGAGATCTTTTGTGTTGTATCTTAAGAGAAAGCGTCCAAATACTTTGTTTGCATTCATTTGAGTGTGAAACTACACCGAGGATGTTTACAAATACAAACAAGCTTCAACACAAGCTTTTGAGTATATTTACGCGTTTTAAAAGCTCATACGAGTAGGGTGAAAGAGATTTGAGTTCTTTTGTGTTGTATATTAAGAGAAAGCATCCAAATACTTTGTTTGCATTCATTTGAGTGTGAAACTACACCTAGGATGTTTACAGTTACAAACAAGTTTCAACTCAAGCTTTTGAATGAATTTACGCGTTTTAACAGCTCTTACGACTAGGGTGATAGAAATTGAGTTCTTTTGTGTTGTACATTAAGAGAAAATATCCAAATACTTTGTTTGCATTCAATTGAGTGTGAAATAACACCAGGGTTGTTTACAAGTACAAACAAGCTTCAACTCAAGCTTTTGAATGCATTTACGCGTTTTAAATGCTCATACGAGTAGGGTGAAAGAGATTTGATTTCTTTTGTGTTGTATATTAAGAGAAAGCACCCAAATGTTTTGTTTGCATTCTTTTGAGTATGAAACTACAGCAAGAATGTGTTAAATTACAAACAAGCTTCAACTCAAGATTTTGAATGCATTTACGCGTTTTAAAAGCTCATACGAGTAGGGTGAAAGAGATTTGAGTTCTTTTGTGTTGTATATTAAGAGAAAGCATCCAAATACTTTGCTTGCATTCATTTGAGTGTGAAACTACACCTAGGATTTCACAGTTACAAACAAGCTTCAACTCAAGCTTTTGAATGCTATTACGCGTTTTAAAAGCTCATACGCGGAGGGTGAAAGAGATTTGAGTTCTTTTGTGTTGTATATTAAGAGAAAGCATCCAAATACTTTGTTTGCATTCATTTGAGTGTGAAACTACACCTAGGATGTTAACAAGAACAAACAAGCTTCAACTCAAGCTTTTGAATGAATTTACGCGTTTTAACAGCTCTTACGACTAGGGTGATAGAAATTGAGTTCTTTTGTGTTGTATATTAAGAGAAAATATCCAAATACTTTGTTTGCATTCAATTGAGTGTGAAATAACACCAGGGTTGTTTACAAGTACAAACAAGCTTCAACTCAAGCTTTTGAATGCATTTACGGGTTTTAAATGCTCATACGAGTAGGGTGAAAGAGATTTGATTTTTTTTGTGTTGTATATTAAGAGAAAGCACCCAAATGTTTTGTTTGCATTCTTTTGAGTATGAAACTACACCAAGAATGTGTTGAATTACAAACAAGCTTCAACTCAAGCTTTTGAATGCATTTACGCGTTTTAAAAGCTCATACGAGTAGGGTGAAAGAGATTTGAGTTCTTTTGTGTTGTATATTAAGAGAAAGCATACAAATACTTTTTTTGCATTCATTTGAGTGTGAAACTACACCGAGGATGTTTACAAGTACAAACAAGCTTCAATACAAGCTTTTGAATGCAGTTACGCGTTTTAAAAGCTCATACGAGTAGGGTGAAAGAGATTTGAGATCTTTTGTGTTGTATCTTAAGAGAAAGCGTCCAAATACTTTGTTTGCATTCATTTGAGTGTGAAACTACACCGAGGATGTTTACAAATACAAACAAGCTTCAACACAAGCTTTTGAATGTATTTACGCGTTTTAAAAGCTCATACGAGTAGGGTGAAAGAGATTTGAGTTCTTTTGTGTTGTATATTAAGAGAAAGCATCCAAATACTTTTTTTTACTTCATTTGAGGGTGAAACTATACCTAGGATGTTTACAGTTACAAACAAGCTTCAACTCAAGCTTTTGAATGCATTTACGCGTTTTAAAAGCTCATACGAGTAGGGTGAAAGAGATTTGAGTTCTTTTGTGTTGTATATTAAGAGAAAGCATCCAAATACTTTGTTTGCATTCAATTGAGTGTGAAATAACACCAGGGTTGTTTACAAGTACAAACAAGCTTCAACTCAAGCTTTTGAATGCATTTACGCGTTTTAAATGCTCATACGAGTAGGGTGAAAGAGATTTGATTTCTTTTGTGTTGTATATTAAGAGAAAGCACCCAAATGTTTTGTTTGCATTCTTTTGAGTATGAAACTACAGCAAGAATGTGTTAAATTACAAACAAGCTTCAACTCAAGATTTTGAATGCATTTACGCGTTTTAAAAGCTCATACGAGTAGGGTGAAAGAGATTTGAGTTCTTTTGTGTTGTATATTAAGAGAAAGCATCCAAATACTTTGCTTGCATTCATTTGAGTGTGAAACTACACCTAGGATTTCACAGTTACAAACAAGCTTCAACTCAAGCTTTTGAATGCTATTACGCGTTTTAAAAGCTCATACGCGGAGGGTGAAAGAGATTTGAGTTCTTTTGTGTTGTATATTAAGAGAAAGCATCCAAATATTTTGTTTGCATTCATTTGAGTGTGAAACTACACCTAGGATGTTAACAAGTACAAACAAGCTTCAACTCAAGCTTTTGAATGAATTTACGCGTTTTAACAGCTCTTACGACTAGGGTGATAGAAATTGAGTTCTTTTGTGTTGTATATTAAGAGAAAATATCCAAATACTTTGTTTGGATTCAATTGAGTGTGAAATAACACCAGGGTTGTTTACAAGTACAAACAAGCTTCAACTCAAGCTTTTGAATGCATTTACGGGTTTTAAATGCTCATACGAGTAGGGTGAAAGAGATTTGATTTTTTTTGTGTTGTATATTAAGAGAAAGCACCCAAATGTTTTGTTTGCATTCTTTTGAGTATGAAACTACACCAAGAATGTGTTGAATTACAAACAAGCTTCAACTCAAGCTTTTGAATGCATTTACGCGTTTTAAAAGCTCATACAAGTAGGGTGAAAGAGATTTGAGTTCTTTTGTGTTGTATATTAAGAGAAAGCATCCAAATACTTTTTTTGCATTCATTTGAGTGTGAAACTACACCGAGGATGTTTACAAGTACAAACAAGCTTCAATACAAGCTTTTGAATGCAGTTACGCGTTTTAAAAGCTCATACGAGTAGGGTGAAAGAGATTTGAGATCTTTTGTGTTGTATCTTAAGAGAAAGCGTCCAAATACTTTGTTTGCATTCATTTGAGTGTGAAACTACACCGAGGATGTTTACAAATACAAACAAGCTTCAACACAAGCTTTTGAATGTATTTACGCGTTTTAAAAGCTCATACGAGTAGGGTGAAAGAGATTTGAGTTCTTTTGTGTTGTATATTAAGAGAAAGCATCCAAATACTTTTTTTTACTTCATTTGAGGGTGAAACTATACCTAGGATGTTTACAGTTACAAACAAGCTTCAACTCAAGCTTTTGAATGCATTTACGCGTTTTAAAAGCTCATACGAGTAGGGTGAAAGAGATTTGAGTTCTTTTGTGTTGTATATTAAGAGAAAGCATCCAAATACTTTGTTTGAATTCATTTGAGTGTGAAACTACACATAGGATGTTAACAAGTACAAACAAGCTTCAACTCAAGCTTTTGAATGAATTTACGCGTTTTAACAGCTCTTACGACTAGGGTGATTGAAATTGAGTTCTTTTGCGCTGTATATTAAGGGAAAATATCCAAATACTTTGTTTGCATTCAATTGAGTGTGAAATAACACCAGGGTTGTTTACAAGTACAAACAAGCTTCAACTCAAGCTTTTGAATGCATTTACGCGTTTTAAAAACTCATACGAGTAGGGTGAAAGAGATTTGATTTCTTTTGTGTTGTGTATTAAGAGAAAGCATCCAAATAATTTGTTTGCATTTATTTGAGTGTGAAACTACAGCTAGGATGTTTACAGTTACAAACAAGCTTCAACTCATGCTTTTGAATTCATTTACGCGTTTTAAAAGCTCATACGTGTAGGGTGAAAGAGATTTGAGATCTTTTGTGTTGTATCTTAAGAGAAAGCGTCCAAATACTTTGTTTGCATTCATTTGAGTGTGAAACTACACCGAGGATGTTTACAAATACAAACAAGCTTCAACACAAGCTTTTGAATGTATTTACGCGTTTTAAAAGCTCATACGAGTAGGGTGAAAGAGATTTGATTTCTTTTCTGTTGTATATTAAGAGAAAGCACCCAAATATTTTGTTTGCATTCTTTTGAGTATGAAACTACACACCAAGAATGTGTTAAATTACAAACAAGCTTCAACTGAAGCTTTTGAATGCATTTACGCGTTTTAAAAGCTCATACGAGTAGGGTGAAAGAGATTTGAGTTCTTTTGTGTTGTATAGTAAGAGAAAGCATCCAAATACTTTGTTTACATTCATTTGAGTGTGAAACTACACCTAGGATGTTTACAAGTACAAACAAGCTTCAACTCAAGCTTTTGAATGTATTTACGTGTTTTAAAAGCTCATACGAGTAGGGTGAAAGAGATTTGAGTTCTTTTGTGTTGTATATTAACAGAAAACATCCAAATACTTTTTTTTCATTCATTTGAGTTTGAAACTATACCTAAGATGTTTACAGTTACAAACAAGCTTCAACTCAAGCTTTTGAATGCATTTACCCGTTTTAAAAGCTCATACGAGGAGGGTGAAAGAGATTTGAGTTCTTTTGTGTTCTATATTAAGAGAAAGCATCCAAATACTTTGCTTGCATTCATTTATGTGTGAAACTACACCTAGGATGTTTACAGTTACAAACAAGCTTCAACTCATGCTTTTGAATTCATTTACGCGTTTTAAAAGCTCATACAAGTAGGGTGAAAGAGATTTGATTTCTTTTGTGTTGTATATTCAGAGAAAGCACCCAAATGTTTTGTTTGCATTCTTTTGAGTATGAAACTACACCAAGAATTTGTTAAATTACAAACAAGGTTCAACTCAAGCTTTTGAATGCATTTACGCGTTTTAAAAGCTCATACGAGTAGGGTGAAAGAGATTTGAGTTCTTTTGTGTTGTATATTAAGAGAAAGCATCCAAATACTTTGTTTGCATTCATTTGAGTGTGAAACTACACCGAGGATGTTTACAAATACAAACAAGCTTCAACACAAGCTTTTGAATGTATTTACGCGTTTTAAAAGCTCATACGAGTAGGGTGAAAGAGATTTGAGTTCTTTTGTGTTGTATATTAAGAGAAAGCATCCAAATACTTTGTTTGCATTCATTTGAGTGTGAAACTACACCGAGGATGTTTACAAGTACAAACAAGCTTCAACTCAAGCTTTTGAATGCATTTACGCGTTTTAAAAGCTCATACGAGTAGGGTGAAAGAGATGTGAGTTCTTTTGTGTTGTATATTAAGAGAAAGCATCGAAATACTTTTTTTGCATTCATTTAAGTGTGAAACTACACCTAGGATGTTTACAAGTACAAACAAGCTTCAACTCAAGCTTTTGAATGTATTTACGCGTTTTAAAAGCTTATACGACTAGGGTGAAAGCGATTTGAGTTCTTTTGTGTTGTTTATTAAGAGAAAATATTCAAATACTTTGTTTGCATTCAATTGAGTGTGAAATAACACCAGGGTTGTTTACAAGTACAAACAAGCTTCAACTCAAGCTTTTGAATGCATTTACGCATTTTAAAAGCTCATACGAGTAGGGTGAAAGAGATTTGATTTCTTTTGTGTTGTATATTAAGAGAAAGCACCCAAATGTTTTATTTGCATTCTTTTGAGTATGAAACTACACCTAGGATGTTTACAGTTACAAACAAGCTTCAACTCAAGCTTTTGAATGCATTTACGCGTTTTAAAAGCTCATACGCGGTGGGTGAAAGAGATTTGAGTTCTTTTGTGTTGTATATTAAGAGAAAGCATCAAAATACTTTGTTTGCATTCATTTGAGTGTGAAAGTACACCTAGGATATTAACAAGTACAAACAAGCTTCAACTCAAGCTTTTGAATGAATTTACGCGTTTTAACAGCTATTACGACTAGGGTGATAGAAATTGAGTTCTTTTGTGTTGTATATTAAGAGAAAATATCCAAATACTTTGTTAGCATTCAATTGAGTGTGAAACTACACCTAGGATGTTTATAGTTACAAACAAGCTTCAACTCAAGCTTTTGAATGCATTTACGCGTTTTAAAAGCTCATACGCGGAGGGTGAAAGAGATTTGAGTTCTTTTGTGTTGTATATTAAGAGAAAGCGTTTAAATACTTTTTTTGCATTCATTTGAGTATGAAACTACACCTAGGATGTTTAAAAGTACAAACAAGCTTCAACTCAAGCTTTTGAATGTATTTACGCGTTTTAAAAGCTCATACGAGTAGGGTGAAAGAGATTTGAGTTCTTTTGTGTTGTATAGTAAGAGAAAGCATCCAAATACTTTGTTTACATTCATTTAAGTGTGAAACTACACCTAGGATGTTTACAAGTAGAAATAAGCTTTAACTCAAGCTTTTGAATGTATTTACGCGTTTTAAAAGCTCATACGAGTAGGGTGAAAGAGGTTTGTGTTCTTTTGTGTTGTATATTAAGAGAAAGCATCCAAATACTTTGTTTGCATTCATTTGAGCGTGAAATAACACCAGGGTTGTTTACAAGTACAAACAAGCTTCAACTCAAGCTTTTGAATGCATTTACGCGTTTTAAAAGCTCATACGAGTAGGGTGAAAGAGATTTGATTTCTTTTCTGTTGTATATTAAGAGAAAGCACCCAAATGTTTTGTTTGCATTCTTTTGAGTATGAAACTACACCAAGAATGTGTTAAATTACAAACAAGCTTCAACTCAAGCTTTTGAATGCATTTACGCGTTTTAAAAGCTCATACGAGTAGGGTGAAAGAGATTTGAGATCTTTTGTGTTGTATCTTAAGATAAAGCGTCCAAATACTTTGTTTGCATTCATTTCAGTGTGAAACTACACCGAGGATGTTTACAAATACAAACAAGCTTCAACACAAGCTTTTGAATGTATTTACGCGTTTTAAAAGCTCATACGAGTAGGTTGAAAGAGATTTAAGTTCTTTTGTGTTGTATATTAAGAGAAAGCATCCAAATACTTTGTTTGCATTCATTTGAGTGTGAAACTACACCTAGGATGTTTACAGTTACAAACAAGCTTCAACTCAAGCTTTTGAATGCATTTACGCGTTTTAAAAGCTCATACGCGGTGGGTGAAAGAGATTTGAGTTCTTTTGTGTTGTATATTAAGAGAAAGCATCCAAATACTTTGTTTGCATTCATTTGAGTGTGAAACTACACCTAGGATGTTAACAAGTACAAACAAGCTTCAACTCAAGCTTTTGAATGAATTTACGCGTTTAACAGCTCTTACGACTAGGGTGATAGAAATTGAGTTCTTTTGTGTTGTACATTAAGAGAAAATATCCAAATACTTTGTTTGCATTCAATTGAGTGTGAAATAACACCAGGGTTGTTTACAAGTACAAACAAGCTTCAACTCAAGCTTTTGAATACATTTACGCGTTTTAAATGCTCATACGAGTAGGGTGAAAGAGATTTGATTTCTTTTGTGTTGTATATTAAGAGAAAGCACCCAAATGTTTTGTTTGCATTCTTTTGAGTATGAAACTACAGCAAGAATGTGTTAAATTACAAACAAGCTTCAACTCAAGATTTTGAATGCAGTTACTAGTTTTAAAAGCTCATACGAGTAGGGTGAAAGAGATTTGAGTTCTTTTGTGTTGTATATTAAGAGAAAGCATCCAAATACTTTGTTTGCATTCATTTGAGTGTGAAACTACACCTAGGATTTCACAGTTACAAACAAGCTTCAACTCAAGCTTTTGAATGCTATTACGCGTTTTAAAAGCTCATACGCGGAGGCTGAAAGAGATTTGAGTTCTTTTGTGTTGTATATTAAGAGAAAGCACCCAAATGTTTTGTTTGCATTCTTTTGAGTATGAAACTACACCAAGAATGTGTTGAATTACAAACAAGCTTCAACTCAAGCTTTTGAATGCATTTACGCGTTTTAAAAGCTCATACGAGTAGGGTGAAAGAGATTTGAGTTCTTTTGTGTTGTATATTAAGAGAAAGCATCCAAATACTTTTTTTGCATTCATTTGAGTGTGAAACTACACCGAGGATGTTTACAAATACAAATAAGCTTCAATACAAGCTTTTGAATGCAGTTACGCGTTTTAAAAGCTCATACGAGTAGGGTGAAAGAGATTTGAGATCTTTTGTGTTGTATCTTAAGAGAAAGCGTCCAAATACTTTGTTTGCATTCATTTGAGTGTGAAAATACACCGAGGATGTTTACAAATACAAACAAGCTTCAACACAAGCTTTTGAATGTATTTACGCGTTTTAAAAGCTCATACGAGTAGGGTGAAAGAGATTTGAGTTCTTTTGTGTTGTATATTAAGAGAAAGCATCCAAATACTTTTTTTTACTTCATTTGAGGGTGAAACTATACCTAGGATGTTTACAGTTACAAACAAGCTTCAACTCAAGCTTTTGAATGCATTTACGCGTTTTAAAAGCTCATACGAGTAGGGTGAAAGAGATTTGAGTTCTTTTGTGTTGTATATTAAGAGAAAGCATCCAAATACTTTGTTTGAATTCATTTGAGTGTGAAACTACACATAGGATGTTAACAAGTACAAACAAGCTTCAACTCAAGCTTTTGAATGAATTTACGCGTTTTAACAGCTCTTACGACTAGGGTGATTGAAATTGAGTTCTTTTGTGCTGTATATTAAGGGAAAATATCCAAATACTTTGTTTGCATTCAATTGAGTGTGAAATAACACCAGGGTTGTTTACAAGTACAAACAAGCTTCAACTCAAGCTTTTGAATGCATTTACGCGTTTTAAAAGCTCATACGAGTAGGGTGAAAGAGATTTGATTTCTTTTGTGTTGTATATTAAGAGAAAGCATCCAAATAATTTGTTTGCATTTATTTGAGTGTGAAACTACAGCTAGGATGTTTACAGTTACAAACAAGCTTCAACTCATGCTTTTGAATTCATTTACGCGTTTTAAAAGCTCATACGTGTAGGGTGAAAGAGATTTGAGTTCTTGTGTGTTGTATATTAAGAGAAAGCACCCAAATACTTTGTTTGCATTCATTTGAGTGTGAAACTACACCTAGGATGTTTACAAGTACAAACAAGCTTCAACTCAAGCTTTTGAATGAATTTACACGTTTTAAAAGCTCATACGAGTAGGGTGAAAGAGATTTGAGTTCTTTTGTGTTGTATATTAAGAGAAAGCATCCAAATACTTTGTTTGCATTCATTTGAGTGTGAAACTACACCGAGGATGTTTACAAGTACAAACAAGCTTCAACACAAGCTTTTGAATTCATTTATGCGTTTTAAAAACTCTTACGAGTAGGGTGAAAGAGATTTGAGTTCTTTTGTGTTGTATATTAAGAGAAAGCATCCAAATACTTTGTTTGCATTCATTTGAGTGTGAAACTACACCTAGGATGTTTACAGTTACAAACAAGCTTCAACTCAAGCTTTTGAATGCTATTACGCGTTTCAAAAGCTCATACGCGGAGGGTAAAAGAGATTTGAGTTCTTTTGTGTTGTAATCTAAGAGAAAGCATCCAAATACTTTGTTTGCATTCATTTGAGTGTGAAACTACACCTAGGATGTTTACAAGTACAAACAAGCTTCAACTCAAGCTGTTGAATGAATCTACGCGTTTTAAAAGCTCATACGAGTAGGGTGAAAGAGATTTGAGTTCTTTTGTGTTGTATATTAAGAGAAAGCATCCAAATACTTTGTTTACATTCATTTGAGTGTGAAACTACACCTAGGATGTTTACAGTTACAAACAAGGTTCAACTCAAGCTTTTGAATGCATTTACGCGTTTTAAAAGCTCATACGAGGAGGGTGAAAGAGATTTGAGTTCTTTTGTGTTGTAGATTAAGAGAAAGCATCCAAATACTTTGTTTGCATTCATTTGAGTGTGAAACTACACCTGGGATGGTTACAAGTACAAACAAGCTTCAACTCAAGCTTTTGAATGTATTTACGCGTTTTAAAAGCTCATACAAGTAGGGTGAAAGAGATTTGAGTTCCTTTGAGTTTTATACTAAGAGAAAGCATCCAAATACTTTGTTTGCATTCATTTGAGTGTGAAACTACACCTAGGATGTTTACAGTTACAAACAAGCTTCAACTCAAGCTTTTGAATGCATTTACGCGTTTTAAAAGCTCATCCGAGGAGGGTGAAAGAGATTTGAGTTCTTTTGTGTTGTATATTAAGAAAAAGCACCCAAATGTTTTGTTTGCATTCTTTTGAGTATGAAACTACACCAAGAATATGTTAAATTACAAACAAGCTTCAACTCAAGATTTTGAATGCATTTACGCGTTTTAAAAGCTCATACGAGTAGGGTGAAAGAGATTTGAGTTCTTTTGTGTTGTATATTAAGAGAAAGCATCCAAATACTTTGTTTGCATTCATTTGAGTGTGAAACTACACCGAGGATGTTTACAAGTACAAACAAGCTTCAACACAAGCTTTTGAATTCATTTACGCGTTTTAAAAGCTCTTACGAGTAGGGTGAAAGAGATTTGAGTTCTTTTGTGTTGTATATTAAGAGAAAGCATCCAAATACTTTGTTTGCATTCATTTGAGTGTGAAACTACACCTAGGATGTTTACAGTTACAAACAAGCTTCAACTCAAGCTTTTGAATGCTATTACGCGTTTCAAAAGCTCATACGCGGAGGGTAAAAGAGATTTGAGTTCTTTTGTGTTGTAATCTAAGAGAAAGCATCCAAATACTTTGTTTGCATTCATTTGAGTGTGAAACTACACCTAGGATGTTTACAAGTACAAACAAGCTTCAACTCAAGCTGTTGAATGAATCTACGCGTTTTAAAAGCTCATACGAGTAGGGTGAAAGAGATTTGAGTTCTTTTGTGTTGTATATTAAGAGAAAGCATCCAAATACTTTGTTTGCATTCATTTGAGGGTGAAACTACACCTAGGATGTTTACAGTTACAAACAAGGTTCAACTCAAGCTTTTGAATGCATTTACGCGTTTTAAAAGCTCATACGAGGAGGGTGAAAGAGATTTGAGTTCTTTTGTGTTGTAGATTAAGAGAAAGCATCCAAATACTTTGTTTGCATTCATTTGAGTGTGAAACTACACCTGGGATGGTTACAAGTACAAACAAGCTTCAACTCAAGCTTTTGAATGTATTTACGCGTTTTAAAAGCTCATACGAGTAGGGTGAAAGAGATTTGAGTTCTTTTGTGTTGTGTATTGAGAGAAAGCATCCAAATACTTTGTTTGCATTCATTTGAGTGTGAAACTACACCTAGGATGTTTACAGCTACAAACAAGCTTCAACTCAAGCTTTTGAATGCATTTACGCGTTTTAAAAGCTCATACGAGTAGGGCGAAAGAGATTTGATTTCTTTTGTGTTGTATATTAAGAAAAAGCACCCAAATGTTTTGTTTGCATTCTTTTGAGTATGAAACTACACCAAGAATATGTTAAATTACAAACAAGCTTCAACTCAAGATTTTGAATGCATTTACGCGTTTTAAAAGCTCATACGAGTAGGGTGAAAGAGATTTGAGTTCTTTTGTGTTGTATATTAAGAGAAAGCATCCAAATACTTTGTTTGCATTCATTTGAGTGTGAAACTACACCGAGGATGTTTACAAGTACAAACAAGCTTCAACACAAGCTTTTGAATGTATTACGCGTTTTAAAAACTCATACGAGTAGGGTGAAAGAGATTTGAGTTCTTTTGTGTTGTATATTAAGGGAAAGCATCCAAATACTTTGTTTGCATTCATTTGAGTGTGAAACTACACCTAGGATGTTTACAGTTACAAACAAGCTTCAACTCAAGCTTTTGAATGCTATTACGCGTTTCAAAAGCTCATACGCGGAGGGTAAAAGAGATTTGAGTTCTTTTGTGTTGTAATCTAAGAGAAAGCATCCAAATACTTTGTTTGCATTCATTTGAGTGTGAAACTACACCTAGGATGTTTACAAGTACAAACAAGCTTCAACTCAAGCTGTTGTATGAATCGACGCGCTTTAAAAGCTCATACGAGTAGGGTGAAAGAGATTTGAGTTCTTTTGTGTTGTATATTAAGAGAAAGCATCCAAATAATTTTTTTTTCATTCATTTGAGTGTGAAACTATGCCTAGCATGTTTACAGTTACAAACAAGCTTCAACTCAAGCTTTTGAATGCATTTACGCGTTTTAAAAGCTCATACTAGTACGGTGAAAGAGATTTGAGTTCTTTTGTGTTGTATATTAGAAAGCATCCAAATACTTTGTTTGCATTTATTTGAGTGTCAAACTACACCTAGGATGTTTACATGTACAAACAAGCTTCAACTCTAGCTTTTGAATGAATTTACGCGTTTTAACAGCTCCTACGACTAGGGTGATAGACATTGAGTTCTTTTGTGTTCTATATTAAGAGAAAATATCCAAATACTTTGTTTTCATTCATTTGAGTGTGAAACTATACCTAGGATGTTTACAGTTACAAGCAAGCTTCAACTCAAGCTTTTGAATGCATTTACGCGTTTTAAAAGCTCATACGAGTAGGGTGAAAGAGATTTGAGTTCTTTTGTGTTGTATATTAAGAGAAAGCATCCAAATACTTTGTTTGCATTCATTTGAGTGTGAAACTACACCGAGGATGTTTACAAGTACAAACAAGCTTCAACACAAGCTTTTGAATGTATTTACGCGTTTTAAAAACTCATACGAGTAGGGTGAAAGAGATTTGAGTTCTTTTGTGTTGTATATTAAGGGAAAGCATCCAAATACTTTGTTTGCATTCATTTGAGTGTGAAACTACACCTTGGATGTTTACAGTTACAAACAAGCTTCAACTCAAGCTTTTGAATGCTATTACGCGTTTCAAAAGCTCATACGCGGAGGGTAAAAGAGATTTGAGTTCTTTTGTGTTGTAATCTAAGAGAAAGCATCCAAATACTTTGTTTGCATTCATTTGAGTGTGAAACTACACCTAGGATGTTTACAAGTACAAATAAGCTTCAACTCAAGCTGTTGTATGAATCGACGCGTTTTAAAAGCTCATACGAGTAGGGTGAAAGAGATTTGAGTTCTTTTGTGTTGTATATTAAGAGAAAGCATCCAAATAATTTTTTTTTCATTCATTTCAGTGTGAAACTATGCCTAGCATGTTTACAGTTACAAACAAGCTTCAACTCAAGCTTTTGAATGCATTTACGCGTTTTAAAAGCTCATACTAGTACGGTGAAAGAGATTTGAGTTCTTTTGTGTTGTATATTAGAAAGCATCCAAATACTTTGTTTGCATTTATTTGAGTGTCAAACTACACCTAGGATGTTTACATGTACAAACAAGCTTCAACTCTAGCTTTTGAATGAATTTACGCGTTTTAACAGCTCTTACGACTAGGGTGATAGACATTGAGTTCTTTTGTGTTCTATATTAAGAGAAAATATCCAAATACTTTGTTTTCATTCATTTGAGTGTGAAACTATACCTAGGATGTTTACAGTTACAAGCAAGCTTCAACTCAAGCTTTTGAATGCATTTACGCGTTTGAAAAGCTCATACGAGTAGGGTGAAAGAGATTTGAGTTCTTTTGTGTTGTATATTAAGAGAAAGCATCCAAATACTTTATTTGCATTCATTTGAGTGTGAAACTACACCTAGGATGTTTACAAGTACAAACAAGCTTCAACTCAAGCTGTTGAATGTATTTACGCGTTTTAACTGCTCTTACGACTAGGGTGATGGAAATTGAGTTCTTTTGTGTTGTATATTAAGAGAATGCATCCAAATACTTTGTTTGCATTCATTTGAGTGTGAAACTACACCTAGGATATTTACAGTTACAAACAAGCTTCAACTCATGCTTTTGAATTCATTTACGAGTTTTAAAAGCTCTTACGAGTAGGGTGAAAGAGATTTGAGTTCTTTTGTGTTGTATAGTAAGTGAAAGCATCCAAATACTTTGTTTGCATTCATTTGAGTGTGAAACTACACCTAGGATGTTTACAAGTACAAACAAGCTTCAACTCAAGCTTTTGAATGTATTTACGCGTTTTAACAGCTCATACGAGTAGGGTGAAAGAGGTTTGTGTTCTTTTGTGTTGTATATTAAGAGAAAGCATCCAAATACTTTGTTTGCATTCATTTGAGCGTGAAATAACACCAGGGTTGTTTACAAGTACAAACAAGCTTCAACTCATGCTTTTGAATGCATTTACGCGTTTTAAAAGCTCATACGAGTAAGGTGAAAGAGATTTGATTTCTTTTCTGTTGTATATTAAGAGAAAGCACCCAAATGTTTTGTTTACATTCTTTTGAGTATGAAACTAGACCAAGAATGTGTTAAATTACAAACAAGCTTCAACTCAAGCTTTTGAATGCATTTACGCGTTTTTAAAAGCTCATACGAGTAGGGTGAAAGAGATTTGAGTTCTTTTGTGTTGTATATTAAGAGAAAGCATCCAAATACTTTGTTTGCATTCATTTGAGTGTGAAACTACACCTAGGATGTTTACAAGTACAAACAAGCTTCAACTCAAGCTGTTGAATGAATTTACGCGTTTTAACAGCTCTTACGACTAGGGTGATAGAAATTGAGTTCTTGTGTGTTGTATATTAAGAGAAAGCATCCAAATACTTTGTTTGCATTCATTTGAGTGTGAAACTACAACTAGGATGTTTACAGTTACAAACAAGCTTCAACTCATGCTTTTGAATTCATTTACGCGTTTTAAAAGCTCATACGAGTAGGGTGAAAGAGATTTGAGTTCTTGTGTGTTGTATAGTAAGAGAAAGCATCCAAATACTTTTTTTTCATTCATTTGAGTGTGAAACTATACCTAGGATGTTTACAGTTACAAACAAGCTTCAACTCAAGCTTTTGAATGCATTTACGCGTTTTAAAAGCTCATATGAGTAGGGTGAAAGAGATTTGAGTTCTTTTGTGTTGTATAGTAAGAGAAAGTATCCAAATACTTTTTTTTGATTCATTTGAGTGTGAAACTAGACCTAGGATGTTTACAGTTACAAACAAGCTTCAACTCAAGGTTTTGAACGCATTTACGCATTTTCAAAGCTCATACGACTAGGGTGAAAGAGATTTGAGTTCTTTTGTGTTGTATATTAAGAGAAAGCATCCAAATACTTTGTTTGCATTCATTTGAGTGTGAAACTACACCTAGGATGTTTACTAGTACAAACAAGCTTCGACTCATGCTTTTGAATGCATTTACGCGTTTTAAAAGCTCATACGAGTAGGGTGAAAGAGATTTCAGTTCTTTTGTGTTGTATATTAAGAGAAAGCATCCAAATACTTTTTTTTTCATTCATTTGAGTGTGAAACTATACCTAGGATGTTTACAGTTACAAACAAGCTTCAACTCAAGCTTTTGAATGCATTTACTCGTTTTAAAAGCTCATACGAGTAGGGTGAAAGAGATTTGAGTTCTTTTGTGTTGTATATTAGAAAGCATCCAAATACTTTGTTTGTATTTATTTGAGTGTCAAACTACACCTAGGATGTTTACAAGTATAAACAAGCTTCAACTCAAGCTTTTGAATGAATTTACGCGTTTTAACAGCCCTTACGCACTACTACAATTTCAGGCATTAGACACGCTTATTTAGACACACTTTCAAAACCGTGGAAAAAAAAGCGGAGTCTACCACGCTTTTAACCGTGGAAAAAAAAGCGTGGCAAAAAAAATAAACTTAAACACGTTTTGGACCGTGACAAATAAGAGCGGGAGCAAAATTCAAAAAATTTTATTTGGGGCCCGCGCGCGCTTGTATAGCGCTCAGTTGAAAAAAAAAAAAAATTAAACTAAACAAAACTAAAACCTAGGTCCCAAACCCAAAACACGTTTCATCTTCCTCTCACCTTCAGTTGTTCTTTTTCTCCACCTCTCACTTCACTTCAAATCTTCCATGGCCTCTCCTTCATGTCCTTAAGGTATGTTTTGTTCAACTTTTCTGATCCAAGCGGTTATTTGGGCTTTGATTGTGATTTTATTATTGTTTGTTTCAGAATTAGGGTTTAATTCTATTCCTAAAGTCTGACCGTCTCTCTCTCTCTTCTCCTGATTCTCCATCTCCGTTCGCATGTCTCTGACCCTCGGTTTCTCATCGCTTCTCCATTTTCGCCAACGAACAGATCTGATGAATGTTCCCCGCCTGTTACTCCATCGAAGCTACTCCATTGAAGCTGCCACAGTTGAAATCGATTTGGGCGAAACTGAATCATGTGAAATTTCTAGGGTTTGTGGTCATTGCGTGTTCGAAAGCTTGCAAATCTGGGCAAGGTAACACGAGGATCTCGGTTTGGGCTTGTTGAGTCGTTCTAGTTCTTTTCTCTGCGAGTAATTTCACGATCTAAGGTAATTTCTGGATTTTGTTTAATTGTTTGTTGTATGTTGCTTGTTCGAAATCTGGGTTTTATTTGATTGTTTGTTGTTGCTTGTTTCAAGTTATTGGTTTTTATTTGTGTGAAATTGCGATTAGGACTGCTAAACTAAGTGATTTTAGATCTAAAATTTATGGGTTGTGGTCTTGCTATATGCTGTGTTATACCCTTTCATTTGGATTTTACTGTTGTGAAGTGGAATTTTGCTATGTGAGCTTTTTTTTTCTTTTTCTTTTTCTTCCTTTGATTTTTTTCCCTTTTGAAACTTCATTTGAGATGTTATTAGTTAAACTTACTTCATTATTTCTCCAATGCTGTGGAAATTTCAACCCTGCACATGTGAGTTGTTGATTTCAGAAGAGTGTCACATTGCATTTTTATTTTTTTGTGAAGAAGCACCCTTTTAATAATTTAATAAAATCATCATTTTCCACACAAAAAAGTCAAGTTTGTGGAGGTTCTTTTGTTCTGTGTCTTATGTGCTCAATAAGTTGGCTTTCTTCCTGCAATGTTTTATTGTGTACATCATGAGAGATGTTTCTTTTATTCTGTGTCTGATGTGCTCAATGTCTTGCTTGAATTTTATCCCTTTGCTAATTTTAGTAGCCTCTCTTCTTCACCTGATTCTTCTCCTAGGAGCACTCCAAAACTTTATTGAATTGGTACAAGTATATAATATTCTCTGCTTTATGATAATAGTGCACTGCTAATATGTTTACCTTGGGGGCATAATCCTCTTTGAACGTTGTTAAGAGGCTTTTTATTATTGCTTGAGTAAGTCCTATATACATAAACTCTTTCAGAAGTTACTTTGACTCTTTCTGTATAAATTGATAGAAAAAAGTAGAAACCAATCAGATGTCCATGCTGTTTTACATTTCATTTGTTGTAATACCTCTGTACGTTCGACGGCACTTTCAGTTATGCTATTGTACCGGTTCGTGGTTTGCTTATACATAAGTCAAATTCGTAACTTGAACTGCTATTCGTAAATTTGGCCTGTGGGTTTGGTTTGGTTTGGTTTGGTTTCAGTTGTGTTATGTGGATTTGGTTTGGTTTAGTTGTGCCCTGTGAGCTTATTGCTTCCTATTTTTCCTTTTTTTTTTTGGTTCTAAGACTCTTGTCCTGTGCTCAAAGTTGTTTGGAATCAGTTGTGTTCTGTGAGTTTGGCTTGGTTTTGTTGTGTTCTGTGAGCCTATTGTCTCTCTTTTTTCTTTAACTGTTTAGCTTCCAAGTTATAACTCCAGGTCCATAAACCTTGAATAAGGACAAGGTGTTTGGAAGTACTCTGTGATTGAGATCCCCATGGAGCTTCAATGCACTATTGTGTGATGTCATTCTGCTTCAAAGTAGCATTATATGATTTGAGATGTTCACGATGTTTTTTATGATTGGAAATGCCCAATATTTTGCAATTCCAAACCTCCTTTTAGGGTACGTATTGTCTATATATTAGCTACAGACTTCTGATTCACTGTAGATACTCATTCAGTATTGTGAAGGACATGTTCACTAAAGAAATTTCCCTGAATAGCTCAAACAGATGAGATTTTGCAGAATTTGTAATTGTCATAGACTTGGGTTCCTCACAACTGCAAGGAAGGTTATGGTTGCCAGGGCAAGAAATCCTTTTGGAGTAATCATAATTGAATCATGCAGTAGAACTTCCTTTGTGGATGGGAAAAAAGCACATGTTCTGAAATCTGAATGGCTTGCTTTTGATTGCAGGAGTGAAGAACGCGCAGTGTAAGAACTGAAGGGGAGCAAACCAGTAAAGGAGCGAAGAAGCTGGAGATTATTCCTGAGAAAAAGCAAAGACGCGACTTGTAGACGCTCATCATTCTGCTTCAACTTTCCCTCCTGGAAAGGACGACTGTCATCCTCTTGTCAATAATATTTACTCCTGAAGTATATAATTAGGACAACATTCTCTTCAGCTTACACTTCCTTTACCACTCCATAGGCCGTGAGTTGGTCAGTCTTTTTCATAAATATTTTTCTTATTTTCATATGGATTATTTGCCGAAAATAACCTTTATATAGGGATTTTAACTGTTGCTGTTTTTCTGTTGCTGTTGCTGTTTTTTTGTTGCTGCACTGTTGCTGTTTTTCTGATGCTGTGATGTTGCTGTTTTTCTGATGCTTGGAAGAAATGAAGAGTGTATTGTGTGCATATTTTTGTTTTATCTGCAAAGTAGAATCAGGCTTTGGTGTTGATTCAAACAAATGTTTACATTCTGTTTTTGTTATTTTTGTATTATAAATATCTTACCATTATTTTTTACATGGGACTCATAGGCCTCTCGAAACATTTCAAGTCGTGGAAATGGAAGTCAAGATGACAGTTCTAGCCGAAGGTCAAGAAGCTCTACTCGAGTTCATGAAGATTGAAGCTGAAGATCAATTGCTCAACATTGAAGCCTAAGAAGATTAATTGCTTTGTCTTCAGCTTGTTGTCTTAGTTTACGTTTCTTTAGTTGTTTTCTATTGAATACTGTCATGACTTAAGTTTTTTTTAGTACTTGTTTTCCAAACGCTGACAAGATGACGTTTCTTTATTGACATAATAGAGATTTTTATATGCATTTATGGTGTCTTGATCAAACAACCATATATATACACATTACGGACTTACGGTAGCTACGTGTACTACCGTAATGTTAAATTATTTTTTCCGTTTTATTTTTGAATATAATTTGTCACAGCTCCTCCCAAAAAAAGTCACGGTGAAAAGCGTGGCAAAGTCTTCCCGGGAAATTATTTTACCGCTCAAAACCATTAAAATATATTTCTAGCTTAAAATTGCAGGAAAGATTTCTGCACATATTATTACGCTGGTAAGCGTGGCAAATTTGAATGTATCCGCGGAAAAAATCGTGGAAACAAGCGTGGCAAAAAAGCGTGGTAAAAATTTCACCCAGCTTTTTGCCACGCTTTTTCCAACCGTGGCAAAATATTTTTGCCACGCTTAGTAGCGTGGAAAGGCCCGCATTTCACCGTGGAGAACAGCCATTTTTGTTGTAGTAACGACTAGGTTGATAGAAATTGAGTTCTTTTGTGTTGTATATTAAGAGAAAATATCCAAATACTTTGTGTTCTTTCATTTGAGTGTGAAACTATACCTAGGATGTTTACAGTTACAAAAAAGCTTCAACTCAAGCTTTTGAATGCATTTACGCGTTTTAAAAGCTCATACGAGTAGGGTGAAAGAGATTTGAGTTCTTTTGTGTTGTATATTAAGAGAAAGCATCCAAATACTTTGTTTGCATTCATTTGAGTGTGAAACTACGCCTAGGATGTTTACAAGTACAAACAAGCTTCAACTCAAGCTGTTGAATGTATTTACGCGTTTTAACAGCTCTTACGACTAGGGTGATGGAAATTGAGTTCTTTTGTGTTGTATATTAAGAGAAAGCATCCAAATACTTTGTTTGCATTCATTTGAGTGTGAAACTACACCTAGGATGTTTACAGTTACAAACAAGCTTCAACTCATGCTTTTGAATTCATTTACGCGTTTTAAAAGCTCTTACGAGTAGGGTGAAAGAGATTTGAGTTCTTTTGTGTTGTATAGTAAGAGAAAGCATCCAAATACTTTGTTTGCATTCATTTGAGTGTGAAACTACACCTAGGATGTTTACAAGTACAAACAAGCTTATCCTCAAGCTTTTGAATGTATTTACGCGTTTTAAAAGCTCATACGAGGAGGGTGAAAGAGATTTGAGTTCTTTTGTGTTGTAATCTAAGAGAAAGCATCCAAATACTTTGTTTGCATTCATTTGAGTGTGAAACTACACCTAGGATGTTTACAAGTACAAACATACTTCATCTCAAGCTGTTGAATGAATCTACGCGTTTTAAAAGCTCATACGAGTAGGGTGAAAGAGATTTGAGTTCTTTTGTGTTGTATATTAAGAGAAAGCATCCAAATACTTTTTTTTTTCATTCATTTGAGTGTGAAACTATACCTAGGATGTTTACAGTTACAAACAAGCTTCAACTCAAGCTTTTGAATGCATTTACGCGTTTTAAAAGCTCATACGAGTACGGTGAAAGAGATTTGAGTTCTTTTGTGTTGTATATTAGAAAGCATCCAAATACTTTGTTTGCATTTATTTGAGTGTCAAACTACACCTAGGATGTTTACAAGTACAAACAAGCTTCAACTCAAGCTTTTGAATGAATTTACGCGTTTTAACAGCTCTTACGACTAGGGTGATAGAAATTGAGTTCTTTTGTGTTGTATATTAAGAGAAAATATCTAAATACTTTGTTTTCATTCATTTGAGTGTGAAACTATACCTAGGATGTTTACAGTTATAAACAAGCTTCAACTCAAGCTTTTGAATGTATTTACGCGTTTTAAAAGCTCATACGAGTAGGGTGAAAGAGGTTTGAGTTCTTTTGTGTTGTATATTAAGAGAAAGTATCCAAATACTTTTTTTTCATTCATTTGAGTGTGAAACTAGACCTAGGATGTTTACAGTTACAAACAAGCTTCAACTCAAGCTTTTGAATGCATTTACGCGTTTTAAAAGCTCATTGGAGTAGGGTGAAAGAGATTTGAGTTCTTTTGTGTTGTATATTAAGAGAAAGCATCCAAATACTTTGTTTGCATTCATTTGAGTGTGAAACTACACCTAGGATGTTTACAAGTACAAACAAGCTTCAACTCAATCTGTTGAATGTATTTACGCGTTTTAACAGCTCTTACGACTAGGGTGATGGAAATTGTGTTCTTTTGTGTTGTATATTAGGAGAAAGCATCCAAATACTTTGTTTGCATTCATTTGAGTGTGAAACTACACCTAGGATGTTGACAGTTACAAACAAGCTTCAACTCATGCTTTTGAATTCATTTACGCGTTTTAAAAGCTCTTACGAGTAGGGTGAAAGAGATTTGAGTTCTTTTGTGTTGTATAGTAAGAGAAAGCATCCAAATACTTTGTTTGCATTCATTTGAGTGTGAAACTACACCTAGGATGTTTACAAGTACAAACAAGCTTCAACTCAAGCTTTTGAATGTATTTACGCGTTTTAAAAGCTCATACGAGTAGGGTGAACGAGATTTGATTTCTTTTGTGTTGTATATTAAGAGAAGGCATCCAAATACTTTGTTTGCATTCATTTGAGTGTGAAACTACACCGAGGATGTTTACAGTTACAAACAAGCTTCAACTCAAGCTTTTGAATGCATTTACGCGTTTTAAAAGCTCATACGAGTAAGGTGAAAGAGATTTGAGTTCTTTTGTGTTGTATATTAAGAAAAAGCATCCAAATACTTTGTTTGCATTCATTTCAGTGTGAAACTACACCTAGGATGTTTACAATTACAAACAAGCTTCAACTCAAGCTTTTGAATGCATTTACGCGTTTTAAAAGCTCATACGAGTAGGGTGAAAGAGATTTGAGTCCTTTTGTGTTGTATATTAAGAGAAAGCATCCAAATACTTTGTTTGCATTCATTTGAGCGTGAAACTACACCTAGGATGTTTACAGTTACAAACAAGCTTCAACTCAAGCTTTTGAATTCATTTACGCGTTTTAACAGCTCTTACGACTAGGGTGATAGAAATTGAGTTCTTTTGTGTTGTATATTAAGAAAAAATATCCAAATACTTTGTTTGCATTCATTTGAGTGTGAAATAACACCAGGGTTGTTTACAAGTACAAACAAGCTTCAACTCAAGCTTTTGAATGCATTTACGCGTTTTAAAAGCTCATACGAGGAGGGTGAAAGAGATTTGAGTTCTTTTGTGTTGTATATTAAGAGAAAGCATCCAAATAATTTGTTTGCATTCATTTGAGTGTGAAACTACACCTAGGATGTTTACAGTTACAAACAAGCTTCAACTCATGCTTTTGAATTCATTTACGCGTTTTAACAGCTCTTACGACTAGGGTGATAGAAATTGAGTTCTTTTGTGTTGTATATTAAGAGAAAATATCCAAATACTTTGTTTGCATTCATTTGAGTGTGAAATAACACCAGGGTTGTTTACAAGTACAAACAAGCTTCAACTCAAGCTTTTGAATGCATTTACGCGTTTTAAAAGCTCATACGAGTAGGGTGAAAGAGATTTGATTTCTTTTGTGTTGTATATTAAGAGAAAGCACCCAAAGTTTTGTTTGCATTCTTTTGAGTATGAAACTACACCAAGAATGTGTTAAATTACAAACAAGCTTCAACTCAAGCTTTTGAATACATTTACGCGTTTTAAAAGCTCATACGAGTAGGGTGAAAGAGATTTGAGTTCTTTTGCGTTGTATATTAAGAGAAAGCATCCAAAAACTTTATTTGCATTCATTTGAGTGTGAAACTACACCGAGGATGTTTACAGTTACAAACAAGCTTCAACTCAAGCTTTTGAATGCGTTTACGCGTTTTAAAAGCTCATACGAGTAAGGTGAAAGAGATTTGAGTTCTTTTGTGTTGTATAATAAGAGAAAGCATCCAAATACTTTGTTTGCATTCATTTGAGTCTGAAACTATACCTAGGATGTTTACAGTTACAAACAAGCTTCAACTCAAGCTTTTGAATGCATTTACGCGTTTTAAAAGCTCATACGAGTAGGGTGAAAGAGATTTGAGTTCTTTTGTGTTGTATATTAAGAGAAAGCATCCAAATACTTTGTTTCCATTCATTTAAGTGTGAAACTACACCTAGGTTGTTTACAAGTACAAACAAGCTTCAACTCAAGCTTTTGAATGTATTTACGCGTTTTAAAAGCTCATACGAGTAGGGTGAAAGAGATTTGAGTTCTTTTGTGTTGTATATTAAGAGAAAGCATCCAAATACTTTGTTTGCATTCATTTGAGTGTGAAACTACACCTAGGATGATTACAAGTACAAACAAGCTTCAACTCAAGCTTTCGAATGTATTTACGCGTTTTAAAAGCTCATACGAGTAGGGTGAAAGAGATTTGAGTTCTTTTGTGTTGTATATTAAGAGAAAGCATCCAAATACTTTTTTTTCATTCATTTGTGTGTGAAACTATACCTAGGATGTTTACAGTTACAAACAAGCTTCAACTCAAGCATTTGAATGCATTTACGCGTTTTAAAAGCTCATACGAGTAGGGTGAAAGAGATTTAAGTTCTTTTGTGTTGTATATTAAGAGAAAGCATCCAAATACTTTGTTTGCATTCATTTGAGTGTGAAACTACATCTAGGATGTTCAGAGTTACAAACAAGCTTCAACTCAAGCTTTTGAATGCATTTACGCGTTTTAAAAGCTCATACGAGGAGGGTGAAAGAGATTTGAGTTCTTTTGTGTTTTATATTAGAAAGCATCCGATTACTTTGTTTGCATTTATTTGAGTGTGAAATTACACCTCGGATGTTTACAAGTACAAACAAGCTTCAAGTCAAGCTTTTGAATTCATTTACGCGTTTTAACAGCTCTTACGACTAGGGTGATAGAAATTGAGTTCTTTTTTGTTGTATATTAAGAGAAAATATCCAAATACTTTGTTTGAGTTCTTTTGTGTTGTATATTAAGAGAAAGCATCCAAATACTTTGTTTGCATTCATTTGAGTGTGAAACTACACCTAGGATGTTTACAACTACAAACAAGCTTCAACTCAAGCTTAGAATGTATTTACGCGTTTTAAAAGCTCATACGAGTAGGGTAAAAGAGATTTGAGTTCTTTTGTGTTGTATATTAAGAGAAAGCATCCAAATACTTTGTTTGCATTCATTTGAGTGTGAAACTACACCTAGGATGTTTACAGTTACAAACAAGCTTCAACTCATGCTCTTGAATTCATTTACGCGTTTTAACAGCTCTTACGACTAGGGTGATAGAAATTGAGTTCTTTTTTGTTGTATATTAAGAGAAAATATCCAAATACTTTGTTTGCATTCATTTGAGTGTGAAATAACACCAGGGTTGTTTACAAGTACAAACAAGCTTCAACTCAAGCTTTTGAATGCATTTACGCGTTTTAAAAGCTCATACGAGTAGGGTGAAAGAGATTTGATTTCTTTTGTGTTGTATATTAAGAGAAAGCATCCAAATACTTTGTTTGCATTCATTTGAGTGTGAAACTACACCTAGGATGTTTAGAGTTACAAACAAGCTTCAACTCAAGCTTTTGAATGCATTTACGCGTTTTAAAAGCTCATACGAGGAGGGTGAAAGAGATTTGAGTTCTTTTGTGTTTTATATTAGAAAGCATCCGATTACTTTGTTTGCATTTATTTGAGTGTGAAATTACACCTCGGATGTTTACAAGTACAAACAAGCTTCATGTCAAGCTTTTGAATTCATTTACGCGTTTTAACAGCTCTTACGACTAGGGTGATAGAAATTGAGTTCTTTTGTGTTGTATATTAAGAGAAAATATCCAAATACTTTGTTTGCATTCATTTGAGTGTGAAATAACACCAGGGTTGTTTACAAGTACAAACAAGCTTCAACTCAAGCTTTTGAATGCATTTACGCGTTTTAAAAGCTCATACGAGGAGGGTGAAAGAGATTTGAGTTCTTTTGTGTTGTATATTAAGAGAAAGCATCCAAATACTTTGTTTGCATTCATTTGAGTGTGAAACTACACCTGGGATGTTTACAGTTACAAACAAGCTTCAACTCATGCTCTTGAATTCATTTACGCGTTTTAACAGCTCTTACGACTAGGGTGATAGAAATTGAGTTCTTTTGTGTTGTATATTAAGAGAAAATATCCAAATACTTTGTTTGCATTCATTTAAGTGTGAAATAACACCAGGGTTGTTTACAAGTACAAACAAGCTTCAACTCAAGCTTTTGAATGCATTTACGCGTTTTAAAAGCTCATACGAGTAGGGTGAAAGAGATTTGATTTCTTTTGTGTTGTATATTAAGAGAAAGCACCCAAAGTTTTGTTTGCATTCTTTTGAGTATGAAACTACACCAAGAATGTGGTAAATTACAAACAAGGTTAAACTCAAGCTTTTGAATGCATTTACGCATTTTAAAAGCTCATACGAGTAGGGTGAAAGAGATTTGAGTTCTTTTGTGTTGTATATTAAGAGAAAGCATCCAAATACTTTGTTTGCATTCATTTGAGTGTGAAACTACACCTAGGATGTTTACAAGTACAAACAAGCTTCAACGCAAGCTTTTTTATGAATTTACGCGTTTTAACAGCTCTTACGACTAGGGTGATAGAAATTGAGTTCTTTTGTGTTGTATATTAAGAGAAAATATCCAAATACTTTGTTTGCATTCATTTGAGTGTGAAATGACACCAGGGTTGTTTACAAGTACAAACAAGCTTCAACTCAAGCTTTTGAATGCATTTACGCGTTTTAAAAGCTCATACGAGGAGGGTGAAAGAGATTTGAGTTCTTTTGTGTTGTATATTAGAAAGCATCCAAATACTTTGTTTGCATTTATTTGAGTGTGAAACTACACCTAGGATGTTTAAAAGTACAAACAAGCTTCAACTCAAGCTTTTGAATGAATTTACGCGTTTTAGAAGCTTTTACGACTAGGGTGATAGAAATTGAGTTCTTTTGTGTTGTATATTAAGAGAAAATATCCAAATACTTTGTTTGCATTCATTTGTGTGTGAAACTACACCTAGGATGTTTACAAGTACAAACAAGCTTCAACTCAAGCTTTTGAATGTATTTATGCGTTTTAACAGCTCTTACGACTAGGGTGATGGAAATTGAGTTCTTTTGTGTTGTATATTAATAGAAAGCATCCAAATACTTTGTTTGCATTTATTTCAGTGTGAAACTACACCTAGGATGTTTACAATTACAAACAAGCTTAAACTCAAGCTTTTGAATGCATTTGCGCTTTTTAAAAGCTCATACGAGTAGGAAGAAAGAGATTTGAGTTCTTTTGTGTTGTTTATTAAGAGAAAGCATCCAAATACTTTGTTTGCATTCATTTGAGTGTGAAACTACACCTAGGATGTTTACAAGTACAAACAAGCTTCAACTCAAGCTTTTGAATGTATTTACGCGTTTTAAAAGCTCATACGAGTAGGGTGAACGAGATTTGAGTTCTTTTGTGTTGTATATTAAGAGAAGGCATCCAAATACTTTGTTTGC
Source organism: Tetragonia tetragonoides (assembly GCA_038025085.1). Classification (NCBI taxonomy): domain Eukaryota; kingdom Viridiplantae; phylum Streptophyta; class Magnoliopsida; order Caryophyllales; family Aizoaceae; genus Tetragonia; species Tetragonia tetragonoides. The sequence continues at coordinate 23,179,044 of CM076141.1, forward strand.
ATTCATTTGAGTGTGAAACTACACCGAGGATGTTTACAGTTACAAACAAGCTTCAACTCAAGCTTTTGAATGCATTTACGCGTTTTAAAAGCTCATACGAGTAAGGTGAAAGAGATTTGAGTTCTTTTGTGTTGTATATTAAGAAAAAGCATCCAAATACTTTGTTTGCATTCATTTCAGTGTGAAACTACACCTAGGATGTTTACAATTACAAACAAGCTTCAACTCAAGCTTTTGAATGCATTTACGCGTTTTAAAAGCTCATACGAGTAGGGTGAAAGAGATTTGAGTCCTTTTGTGTTGTATATTAAGAGAAAGCATCCAAATACTTTGTTTGCATTCATTTGAGCGTGAAACTACACCTAGGATGTTTACAGTTACAAACAAGCTTCAACTCAAGCTTTTGAATTCATTTACGCGTTTTAAACGCTCTTACGACTAGGGTGATAGAAATTGAGTTCTTTTGTGTTGTATATTAAGAAAAAATATCCAAATACTTTGTTTGCATTCATTTGAGTGTGAAATAACACCAGGGTTGTTTACAAGTACAAACAAGCTTCAACTCAAGCTTTTGAATGCATTTACGCGTTTTAAAAGCTCATACGAGGAGGGTGAAAGAGATTTGAGTTCTTTTGTGTTGTATATTAAGAGAAAGCATCCAAATAATTTGTTTGCATTCATTTGAGTGTGAAACTACACCTAGGATGTTTACAGTTACAAACAAGCTTCAACTCATGCTTTTGAATTCATTTACGCGTTTTAACAGCTCTTACGACTAGGGTGATAGAAATTGAGTTCTTTTGTGTTGTATATTAAGAGAAAATATCCAAATACTTTGTTTGCATTCATTTGAGTGTGAAATAACACCAGGGTTGTTTACAAGTACAAACAAGCTTCAACTCAAGCTTTTGAATGCATTTACGCGTTTTAAAAGCTCATACGAGGAGGGTGAAAGAGATTTGAGTTCTTTTGTGTTGTATATTAAGAGAAAGCATCCAAATACTTTGTTTGCATTCATTTGAGTGTGAAACTACACCTGGGATGGTTACAAGTACAAACAAGCTTCAACTCAAGCTTTTGAATGTATTTACGCGTTTTAAAAGCTCATACGAGTAGGGTGAAAGAGATTTGATTTCTTTTGTGTTGTATATTAAGAGAAAGCACCCAAAGTTTTGTTTGCATTCTTTTGAGTATGAAACTACACCAAGAATGTGTTAAATTACAAACAAGCTTCAACTCAAGCTTTTGAATACATTTACGCGTTTTAAAAGCTCATACGAGTAGGGTGAAAGAGATTTGAGTTCTTTTGCGTTGTATATTAAGAGAAAGCATCCAAAAACTTTGTTTGCATTCATTTGAGTGTGAAACTACACCGAGGATGTTTACAGTTACAAACAAGCTTCAACTCAAGCTTTTGAATGCGTTTACGCGTTTTAAAAGCTCATACGAGTAAGGTGAAAGAGATTTGAGTTCTTTTGTGTTGTATAATAAGAGAAAGCATCCAAATACTTTGTTTGCATTCATTTGAGTCTGAAACTATACCTAGGATGTTTACAGTTACAAACAAGCTTCAACTCAAGCTTTTGAATGCATTTACGCGTTTTAAAAGCTTATACGAGTAGGGTGAAAGAGATTTGAGTTCGTTTGTGTTGTATATTAAGAGAAAGCATCCAAATACTTTGTTTCCATTCATTTAAGTGTGAAACTACACCTAGGTTGTTTACAAGTACAAACAAGCTTCAACTCAAGCTTTTGAATGTATTTACGCGTTTTAAAAGCTCATACGAGTAGGGTGGAAGAGATTTGAGTTCTTTTGTGTTGTATAGTAAGAGAAAGCATCCAAATACTTTGTTTGCATTCATTTGAGTGTGAAACTACACCTAGGATGATTACAAGTACAAACAAGCTTCAACTCAAGCTTTCGAATGTATTTACGCGTTTTAAAAGCTCATACGAGTAGGGTGAAAGAGATTTGAGTTCTTTTGTGTTGTATATTAAGAGAAAGCATCCAAATACTTTTTTTTCATTCATTTGTGTGTGAAACTATACCTAGGATGTTTACAGTTACAAACAAGCTTCAACTCAAGCTTTTGAATGCATTTACGAGTTTTGAAAGCTCATACGAGTAGGGTGAAAGAGATTTGAGTTCCTTTGTGTTGTATATTAAGAGAAAGCATCCAAATACTTTGTTTGCATTCATTTGAGTGTGAAACTACACCTAGGATGCTTAGAGTTACAAACAAGCTTCAACTCAAGCTTTTGAATACATTTACGCGTTTTAAAAGCTCATACGAGGAGGGTGAAAGAGATTTGAGTTCTTTTGTGTTGTATAGTAAGAGAAAGCATCCAAATACTTTGTTTGCATTCATTTGAGTGTGAAACTACACCTAGGATGATTACAAGTTCAAACAAGCTTCAACTCAAGCTTTCGAATGTATTTACGCGTTTTAAAAGCTCATACGAGTAGGGTGAAAGAGATTTGAGTTCTTTTGTGTTGTATATTAAGAGAAAGCATCCAAATACTTTTTTTTCATTCATTTGTGTGTGAAACTATACCTAGGATGTTTACAGTTACAAACAAGCTTCAACTCAAGCATTTGAATGCATTTACGCGTTTTAAAAGCTCATACGAGTAGGGTGAAAGAGATTTAAGTTCTTTTGTGTTGTATATTAAGAGAAAGCATCCAAATACTTTGTTTGCATTCATTTGAGTGTGAAACTACATCTAGGATGTTCAGAGTTACAAACAAGCTTCAACTCAAGCTTTTGAATGCATTTACGCGTTTTAAAAGCTCATACGAGGAGGGTGAAAGAGATTTGAGTTCTTTTGTGTTTTATATTAGAAAGCATCCGATTACTTTGTTTGCATTTATTTGAGTGTGAAATTACACCTCGGATGTTTACAAGTACAAACAAGCTTCAAGTCAAGCTTTTGAATTCATTTACGCGTTTTAACAGCTCTTACGACTAGGGTGATAGAAATTGAGTTCTTTTGTGTTGTATATTAAGAGAAAATATCCAAATACTTTGTTTGAGTTCTTTTGTGTTGTATATTAAGAGAAAGCATCCAAATACTTTGTTTGCATTCATTTGAGTGTGAAACTACACCTACGATGTTTACAACTACAAACAAGCTTCAACTCAAGCTTAGAATGTATTTACGCGTTTTAAAAGCTCATACGAGTAGGGTAAAAGAGATTTGAGTTCTTTTGTGTTGTATATTAAGAGAAAGCATCCAAATACTTTGTTTGCATTCATTTGAGTGTGAAACTACACCTAGGATGTTTACAGTTACAAACATGCTTCAACTCATGCTCTTGAATTCATTTACGCGTTTTAACAGCTCTTACGACTAGGGTGATAGAAATTGAGTTCTTTTGTGTTGTATATTAAGAGAAAATATCCAAATACTTTGTTTGCATTCATTTGAGTGTGAAATAACACCAGGGTTGTTTACAAGTACAAACAAGCTTCAACTCAAGCTTTTGAATGCATTTACGCGTTTTAAAAGCTCATACGAGTAGGGTGAAAGAGATTTGATTTCTTTTGTGTTGTATATTAAGAGAAAGCATCCAAATACTTTGTTTGCATTAATTTGAGTGTGAAACTACACCTAGGATATTTAGAGTTACAAACAAGCTTCAACTCAAGCTTTTGAATGCATTTACGCGTTTTAAAAGCTCATACGAGGAGGGTGAAAGAGATTTGAGTTCTTTTGTGTTTTATATTAGAAAGCATCCGATTACTTTGTTTGCATTTATTTGAGTGTGAAATTACACCTCGGATGTTTACAAGTACAAACAAGCTTCAAGTCAAGCTTTTGAATTCATTTACGCGTTTTAACAGCTCTTACGACTAGGGTGATAGAAATTGAGTTCTTTTGTGTTGTATATTAAGAGAAAATATCCAAATACTTTGTTTGCATTCATTTGAGTGTGAAATAACACCAGGGTTGTTTACAAGTACAAACAAGCTTCAACTCAAGCTTTTGAATGCATTTACGCGTTTTAAAAGCTCATACGAGGAGGGTGAAAGAGATTTGAGTTCTTTTGTGTTCTATATTAAGAGAAAGCATCCAAATACTTTGTTTGCATTCATTTGAGTGTGAAACTACACCTGGGATGTTTACAGTTACAAACAAGTTTCAACTCATGCTCTTGAATTCATTTACGCGTTTTAACAGCTCTTACGACTAGGGTGATAGAAATTGAGTTCTTTTGTGTTGTATATTAAGAGAAAATATCCAAATACTTTGTTTGCATTCATTTAAGTGTGAAATAACACCAGGGTTGTTTACAAGTACAAACAAGCTTCAACTCAAGCTTTTGAATGCATTTACGCGTTTTAAAAGCTCATACGAGTAGGGTGAAAGAGATTTGATTTCTTTTGTGTTGTATATTAAGAGAAAGCACCCAAAGTTTTGTTTGCATTCTTTTGAGTAAGAAACTACACCAAGAATGTGGTAAATTACAAACAAGCTTAAACTCAAGCTTTTGAATGCATTTACGCATTTTAAAAGCTCATACGAGTAGGGTGAAAGAGATTTGAGTTCTTTTGTGTTGTATATTAAGAGAAAGCATCCAAATACTTTGTTTGCATTCATTTGAGTGTGAAACTACACCTAGGATGTTTACAAGTACAAACAAGCTTCAACGCAAGCTTTTTTATGAATTTACGCGTTTTAACAGCTCTTACGACTAGGGTGATAGAAATTGAGTTCTTTTGTGTTGTATATTAAGAGAAAATATCCAAATACTTTGTTTGCGTTCATTTGAGTGTGAAATGACACCAGGGTTGTTTACAAGTACAAACAAGCTTCAACTCAAGCTTTTGAATGCATTTACGCGTTTTAAAAGCTCATACGAGGAGGGTGAAAGAGATTTGAGTTCTTTTGTGTTGTATATTAGAAAGCATCCAAATACTTTGTTTGCATTTATTTGAGTGTGAAACTACACCTAGGATGTTTAAAAGTACAAACAAGCTTCAACTCAAGCTTTTGAATGAATTTACGCGTTTTAAAAGCTTTTACGACTAGGGTGATAGAAATTGAGTTCTTTTGTGTTGTATATTAAGAGAAAATATCCAAATACTTTGTTTGCATTCATTTGTGTGTGAAACTACACCTAGGATGTTTACAAGTACAAACAAGCTTCAACTCAAGCTTTTGAATGTATTTATGCGTTTTAACAGCTCTTACGACTAGGGTGATGGAAATTGAGTTCTTTTGTGTTGTATATTAATAGAAAGCATCCAAATACTTTGTTTGCATTTATTTCAGTGTGAAACTACACCTAGGATGTTTACAATTACAAACAAGCTTAAACTCAAGCTTTTGAATGCATTTGCGCTTTTTAAAAGCTCATACGAGTAGGGTGAAAGAGATTTGAGTTCTTTTGTGTTGTATATTAAGAGAAAGCATCCAAATACTTTGTTTGCATTCAAGCGTGAAACTACACCTAGGATATTTACAGTTACAAACAAGCTTCAACTCAAGCTTTTGAATTCATTTACGCGTTTTAACAGCTCTTACGACTAGGGTGATAGAAATTGAGTTCTTTTGTGTTGTATATTAAGAGAAAATATCCAAATACTTTGTTTGCATTCATTTGAGTGTGAAATAACACCAGGGTTGTTTACAAGTACAAACAAGCTTCAACTCAAGCTTTTGAATGCATTTACGCGTTTTAAAAGCTCATACGAGGAGGGTGAAAGAGATTTGAGTTCTTTTGTGTTGTATATTAAGAGAAAGCATCCAAATACTTTGTTTGCATTCATTTGAGTGTGAAACTACACCTAGGATGTTTACAGTTACAAACAAGCTTCAACTCATGCTTTTGAATTCATTTACGCGTTTTAACAGTTCTTACGACTAGGGTGATAGAAATTGAGTTCTTTTGTGTTGTATATTAAGAGAAAATATCCAAATACTTTGTTTGCATTCATTTGAGTGTGAAAATAACACCAGGGTTGTTTACAAGTACAAACAAGCTTCAACTCAAGCTTTTGAATGCATTTACGCGTTTTAAAAGCTCATACGAGTAGGGTGAAAGAGATTTGATTTCTTTTGTGTTGTATATTAAGAGAAAGCACCCAAAGTTTTGTTTGCATTCTTTTGAGTATGAAACTACACCAAGAATGTGTTAAATTACAAACAAGCTTCAACTCAACCTTTTGAATGTATTTACGCGTTTTAAAAGCTCATACGAGTAGGGTGAAAGAGATTTGAGTTCTTTTGTGTTGTATATTAAGAGAAAGCATCCAAATACTTTGTTTGCATTCATTTGAGTGTGAAACTACACCTAGGATGTTTAGAGTTACAAACAAGCTTCAACTCAAGCTTTTGAATGCATTTACGCGTTTTAAAAGCTCATACGAGGAGGGTGAAAGAGATTTGAGTTCTTTTGTGTTTTATATTAGAAAGCATCCGATTACTTTGTTTGCATTTATTTGAGTGTGAAATTACACCTCGGATCTTTACAAGTACAAACAAGCTTCAAGTCAAGCTTTTGAATTCATTTACGCGTTTTAACCGCTCTTACGACTGGGGTGATAGAAATTGAGTTCTTTTGTGTTGTATATTAAGAGAAAATATCCAAATACTTTGTTTGCATTCATTTGAGTGTGAAATAACACCAGGGTTGTTTACAAGTACAAACAAGCTTCAACTCAAGCTTTTGAATGCATTTACGCGTTTTAAAAGCTCATACGAGGAGGGTGAAAGAGATTTGAGTTCTTTTGTGTTGTATATTAAGAGAAAGCATCCAAATACTTTGTTTGCATTCATTTGAATGTAAAACAACACCTGGGATGTTTACAGTTACAAACAAGCTTCAACTCATGCTCTTGAATTCATTTACGCGTTTTACCAGCTCTTACGACTAGGGTGATAGAAATTGAGTTCTTTTGTGTTGTATATTAAGAGAAAATATCCAAATACTTTGTTTGCATTCATTTGAGTGTGAAATAACACCAGGGTTGTTTACAAGTACAAACAAGATTCAACTCAAGCTTTTGAATGCATTTACGCGTTTTAAAAGCTCATACGAGTAGGGTGAAAGAGATTTGAGTTCTTTTGTGTTGTATATTAAGAGAAAGCATCCAAATACTTTTTTTTCATTCATTTGTGTGAGAAACTTTACCTAGGATGTTTACAGTTACAAACAAGCTTCAACTCAAGCTTTTGAATGCATTTACGAGTTTTAAAAGCTCATACGAGTAGGGTGAAAGAGATTTGAGTTCTTTTGTGTTGTATATTAAGAAAAAGCATCCAAATACTTTGTTTGCATTCATTTGAGTGTGAAACTACACCTAGGATGTTTAGAGTTACAAACAAGCTTCAACTCAAGCTTTTGAATGCATTTACGCGTTTTAAAAGCTCAAACGAGGAGGGTGAAAGAGATTTGAGTTCTTTTGTGTTGTATATTAAGAGAAAGCATCCAAATACTTTGTTTGCATTCATTTGAGTGTGAAACTACACCTAGGATGATTACAAGTACAAACAAGCTTCAACTCAAGCTTTTGAATGTATTTACGCGTTTTAAAAGCTCATACGAGTAGGGTGAAAGAGATTTGAGTTCTTTTGTGTTGTATATTAAGAGAAAGCATCCAAATACTTTTTTTTCATTCATTTGTGTGTGAAACTATACCTAGGATGTTTACAGTTACAAACAAGCTTCAACTCAAGCTTTTGAATGCGTTTACGCGTTTTAAAAGCTCATACGAGTAGGGTGAAAGAGATTTGAGTTCTTTTGTGTTGTATATTAAGAGAAAGCATCCAAATACTTTGTTTGCATTCATTTGAGTGTGAAACTACACCTAGGATGTTTAGAGTTACAAACAAGCTTCAACTCAAGCTTTTGAATGCATTTACGCGTTTTAAAAGCTCATACGAGGAGGGTGAAAGAGATTTGAGTTCTTTTGTGTTGTATATTAAGAGAAAGCATCCAAATACTTTGTTTGCATTCATTTGAGTGTGAAACTACAACTGGGATGTTTACAGTTACAAACAAGCTTCAACTCATGCTCTTGAATTCATTTACGCGTTTTAACAGCTCTTACGACTAGGGTGATAGAAATTGAGTTCTTTTGTGTTGTATATTAAGAGAAAATATCCAAATACTTTGTTTGTATTCATTTGAGTGTGAAATAACACCAGGGTTGTTTACAAGTGCAAACAAGCTTCAACTCAAGCTTTTGAATGCATTTACGCGTTTTAAAAGCTCATACGAGAAAGGTGAAAGAGATTTGAGTTCTTTTGTGTTGTATAATAAGAGAAAGCATCCAAATACTTTGTTTGCATTCATTTGAGTGTGAAACTATACCTAGGATGTTTACAGTTACAAACAAGCTTCAACTCAAGCTTTTGAATGCATTTACGCGTTTTAAAAGCTCATACGAGTAGGGTGAAAGAGATTTGAGTTCTTTTGTGTTGTATATTAGAAAGCATCCAAATACTTTGTTTGCATTTATTTGAGTGTGAAACTACACCTAGGATGTTTAAAAGTACAAACAAGCTTCAACTCAAACTTTTGAATGAATTTACGCGTTTTAACAGCTTTTACGACTAGGGTGATAGAAATTGAGTTCTTTTGTGTTGTATATTAACAGAAAATATCCAAATACTTTGTTTGCATTCATTTGTGTGTGAAACTACACCTAGGATGATTACAAGTACAAACAAGCTTCAACTCAAGCTTTTGAATGTATTTACGCGTTTTAAAAGCTTTTACGAGTAGGGTGAAAGAGATTTGAGTTCTTTTGTGTTGTATATTAAGAGAAAGCATCCAAATACTTTGTTTACATTCATTTTAGTGTGAAACTACACCTAGGATGTTTACAAGTACAAACAAGCTTCAACTCAAGCTTTTGAATGCATTTACGCGTTTTAAAAGCTCATACGAGGAGGGTGAAAGAGATTTGAGTTCTTTTGTGTTGTATATTAAGAGAAAGCATCCAAATACTTTGTTTGCATTCATTTGAGTGTGAAACTACACCTAGGATGTTTACAAGTACAAACAAGCTTCAACGCAAGCTTTTGAATGAATTTACGCGTTTAAACAGCTCTTAGGACTAGGGTGATAGAAATTGAGTTCTTTTGTGTTGTATATTAAGAGAAAATATCCAAATACTTTGTTTGCATTCATTTGAGTGTGAAATGACACCAGGGTTGTTTACAAGTACAAACAAGCTTCAACTCAAGCTTTTGAATGCATTTACGCGTTTTAAAAGCTCATACGAGGAGGGTGAAAGAGATTTGAGTTCTTTTGTGTTGTATATTAGAAAGCATCCAAATACTTTGTTCGCATTCATTTGTGTGTGAAACTACACCTAGGATGTTTACAAGTACAAACAAGCTTCAACTCCAGCTTTTGAATGTATTTACGAGTTTTAACAGCTCTTACGACTAGGGTGATGGAAATTGAGTTCTTTTGTGTTGTGAAATAACACCAGGGTTGTTTACAAGTACAAACAAGCTTCAACTCAAGCTTTTGAATGCATTTACGCGTTTTAAAAGCTCATACGAGTAGGGTGAAAGAGATTTGATTTCTTTTGTGTTGTATATTAAGAGAAAGCACCAGAAATAACACCAGGGTTGTTTACAAGTACAAACAAGCTTCAACTCAAGCTTTTGAATGCATTTACGCGTTTTAAAAGCTCATACGAGTAGGGTGAAAGAGATTTGATTTCTTTTGTGTTGTATATTAAGAGAAAGCACCCAAAGTTTTGTTTGCATTCTTTTGAGTATGAAACTACACCAAGAATGTGTTAAATTACAAACAAGCTTCAACTCAAGCTTTTGAATGACTTTACGCGTTTTAAAAGCTCATACGAGAAAGGTGAAAGAGATTTCAGTTCTTTTGTGTTGTATAATAAGAGAAAGCATCCAAATACTTTGTTTGCATTCATTTGAGTGTGAAACTATACCTAGGATGTTTACAGTTACAAACAAGCTTCAACTCAAGCTTTTGAATGCATTTACGCGTTTTAAAAGCTCATACGAGTAGGGTGAAAGAGATTTGAGTTCTTTTGTGTTGTATATTAGAAAGCATCCAAATACTTTGTTTGCATATGTTTGAGTGTGAAACTACACCTAGGATGTTTAAAAGTACAAACAAGCTTCAACTCAAGCTTTTGAATGTATTTACGCGTTTTAACAGTTTTTACGACTAGGATGATAGAAATTGAGTTCTTTTGTGTTGTATATTAAGAGAAAATATCCAAATACTTTGTTTGCATTCATTTGTGTGTGAAACTACACCTAGGATGATTACAAGTACAAACAAGCTTCAACTCAAGCTTTTGAATGTATTTACGCGTTTTAAAAGCTCATACGAGTAGGGTGAAAGAGATTTGAGTTCCTTTGTGTTGTATATTAAGAGAAAGCATCCAAATACTTTTTTTTCATTCATTTGAGTGTGAAACTACAACTAGGATGATTACAAGTACAAACAAGCTTCAACTCAAGCTTTTGAATGTATTTACGCGTTTTAAAAGCTCATACGAGTAGGGTGAAAGAGATTTGAGTTTTTTTGTGTTGTATATTAAGAGAAAGCATCCAAATACTTTTTTTTCATTCATTTGTGTGTGAAACTATACCTAGGATGTTTACAGTTACAAACAAGCTTCAACTCAAGCTTTTGAATGCATTTACGCGTTTTAAAAGCTCATACGAGTAGGGTGAAAGAGATTTGAGTTCTTTTGTGTTGTATATTAAGAGAAAGCATCCAAATACCTTTTTTGCATTGATTTGAGTGTGAAACTACACCTAGGATGTTTAGAGTTACAAACAAGCTTCAACTCAAGCTTTTGAATGCATTTACGCGTTTTAAAAGCTCATACGAAAAGAGTGAAAGAGATTTGAGTTCTTTTGTGTTTTATATTAGAAAGCATCCGATTACTTTGTTTGCATTTATTTGAGTGTGAAATTACACCTCGGATGTTTACAAGTACAAACAAGCTTCAAGTCAAGCTTTTGAATTCATTTACGTGTTTTAACAGCTCTTACGACTAGGGTGATAGAAATTGAGTTCTTTTGTGTTGTATAATAAGAGAAAATATCCAAATACTTTGTTTGCATTCATTTGAGTGTGAAATAACACCAGGGTTGTTTACAAGTACAAACAAGCTTCAACTCAAGCTTTTGAATGCATTTACGCGTTTTAAAAGCACATACGAGGAGGGTGAAAGAGATTTGAGTTCTTTTGTGTTGTATATTTAGAGAAAGCATCCAAATACTTTGTTTGCATTCATTTGAGTGTGAAACTACACCTAGGATGTTTACAGTTACAAACAAGCTTCAACTCATGCTCTTGAATTCATTTACGCGTTTTAACAGCTCTTACGACTAGGGTGATCGAAATTGAGTTCTTTTGTGTTGTATATTAAGAGAAAAGATCCAAATACTTTGTTTGCATTCATTTGAGTGTGAAATAACACAAGGGTTGTTTACAAGTACAAACAAGCTTCAACTCAAGCTTTTGAATGCATTTACGCGTTTTAATAGCTCATACGAGTAGGGTGAAAGAGATTTGATTTCTTTTGTGTTGTATATTAAGAGAAAGCACCCAAAGTTTTGTTTGCATTCTTTTGTGTATGAAACTACACCAAGAATGTGTTAAATTACAAACAAGCTTCAACTCAAGCTTTTGAATGACTTTACGCGTTTTAAAAGCTCATACGAGAAAGGTGAAAGAGATTTGAGTTCTTTTGTGTTGTATAATAAGAGAAAGCATCCAAATACTTTGTTTGCATTCATTTGAGTGTGAAACTATACCTAGGATGTTTACAGTTACAAACAAGCTTCAACTCAAGCTTTTGAATGCATTTACGCGTTTTAAAAGCTCATACGAGTAGGGTGAAAGAGATTTGAGTTCTTTTGTGTTGTATATTAGAAAGCATCCAAATACTTTGTTTGCATATGTTTGAGTGTGAAACTACACCTAGGATGTTTAAAAGTACAAACAAGCTTCAACTCAAGCTTTTGAATGAATTTACGCGTTTTAACAGCTTTTACGACTAGGATGATAGAAATTGAGTTCTTTTGTGTTGTATATTAAGAGAAAATATCCAAATACTTTGTTTGCATTCATTTGTGTGTGAAACTACACCTAGGATGATTACAAGTACAAACAAGCTTCAACTCAAGCTTTTGAATGTATTTACGCGTTTTAAAAGCTCATACGAGTAGGGTGAAAGAGATTTGAGTTCCTTTGTGTTGTATATTAAGAGAAAGCATCCAAATACTTTTTTTTCATTCATTTGTGTGTGAAACTATACCTAGGATGTTTACAGTTACAAACAAGCTTCAACTCAAGCTTTTGAATGCATTTACGCGTTTTAAAAGATCATACGAGTAGGGTGAAAGAGATTTGAGTTCTTTTGTGTTGTATATTAAGAGAAAGCATCCAAATATTTTGTTTGCATTCATTTGAGTGTGAAACTACTCCTAGGATGTTTAGAGTTACAAACAAGCTTCAACTCAAGCTTTTGAATGCATTTACGCGTTTTAAAAGCTCATACAAGGAGGGTGAAAGAGATTTGAGTTCTTTTGTGTTTTATATTAGAAAGCATCCGATTACTTTGTTTGCATTTATTTGAGTGTGAAATTACACCTCGGATGTTTACAAGTACAAACAAGCTTCAAGTCAAGCTTTTGAATTCATTTACGCGTTTTAACAGCTCTTACGACTAGGGTGATAGAAATTGAGTTCTTTTGTGTTGTATAATAAGAGAAAATATCCAAATACTTTGTTTGCATTCATTTGAGTGTGAAGTAACACCAGGGTTGTTTACAAGTACAAACAAGCTTCAACTCAAGCTTTTGAATGCATTTACGCGTTTTAAAAGCACATACGAGGAGGGTGAAAGAGATTTGAGTTCTTTTGTGTTGTATATTAAGAGAAAGCATCCAAATACTTTGTTTGCATTCATTTGAGTGTGAAACTACACCTAGGATGTTTACAGTTACAAACAAGCTTCAACTCATGCTCTTGAATGAATTTACGCGTTTTAACACCTCTTACGACTAGGGCGATAGAAATTGAGTTCTTTTGTGTTGTATATCAAGAGAAAGCATCCAAATACTTTGTTTGCATTCATTTGAGTGTGAAACTACACCTAGGATGTTTACAGTTACAAACAAGCTTCAACTCATGCTCTTGAATTCATTTACGCGTTTTAACAGCTCTTACGACTAGGGTGATAGAAATTGAGTTCTTTTGTGTTGTATATTAAGAGAAAATATCCAAATACTTTGTTTGCATTCATTTGAGTGTGAAATAACACCAGGGTTGTTTACAAGTACAAACAAGCTTCAACTTAAGCTTTTGAATGCATTTACGCGTTTTAAAAGCTCATACAAGTAGGGTGAAAGAGATTTGATTTCTTTTGTGTTGTATATTAAGAGAAAGCACCCAAAGTTTTGTTTGCATTCTTTTGAGTATGAAACTACACCAAGAATGTGTTAAATTACAAACAAGCTTCAACTCAAGCTTTTGAATGACTTTACGCGTTTTACAAGCTCATACGAGAAAGGTGAAAGAGATTTGAGTTCTTTTGTGTTGTATAATAAGAGAAAGCATCCAAATACTTTGTTTGCATTCAATAGAGTGTGAAACTATACCTAGGATGTTTACAGTTACAAACAAGCTTCAACTCAAGCTTTTGAATGCATTTACGCGTTTTAAAAGCTCATACGAGTAGGGTGAAAGAGATTTGAGTTCTTTTGTGTTGTATATTAGAAAGCATCCAAATACTTTGTTTGCATTTATTTGAGTGTGAAACTACACCTAGGATGTTTAAAAGTACAAATAAGCTTCAACTCAAGCTTTTGAATGAATTTACGCGTTTTAACAGCTTTTACGACTAGGGTGATAGAAATTGAGTTCTTTTGTGTTGTATATTAAGAGAAAATATCCAAATACTTTGTTTGCATTCATTTGTGTGTGAAACTACACCTAGGATGATTACAAGTACAAACAAGCTTCAACTCAAGCTTTTGAATGTATTTACTCGTTTTAAAAGCTCATACGAGTAGGGTGAAAGAGATTTGAGTTCTTTTGTGTTGTATATTAAGAGAAAGCATCCAAATTCTTTTTTTTCATTCATTTGTGTGTGAAACTATACCTAGGATGTTTACAGTTACAAACAAGCTTTAACTCAAGCTTTTGAATGCATTTACGAGTTTTAAAAGCTCATACGAGTAGGGTGAAAGAGATTTGAGTTCTTTTGTGTTGTATATTAAGAGAAAGCATCCAAATACTTTGTTTGCATTCATTTGAGTGTGAAACTAGACCTAGGATGTTTAGAGTTACAAACAAGCTACAACTCAAGCTTTTGAATGCATTTACGCGTTTTAAAAGCTCATACGAGGAGGGTGAAAGAGATTTGAGTTCTTTTGTGTTGTATAGTAAGAGAAAGCATCCAAATACTTTGTTTGCATTCATTTGAGTGTAAAACTACACCTAGGATGATTACAAGTACAAACAAGCTTCAACTCAAGCTTTTGAATGTATTTACGCGTTTTAAAAGCTCATACGAGTAGGATGAAAGAGATTTGAGTTCTTTTGTGTTGTATATTAAGAGAAAGCATCCAAATACTTTTTTTTCATTCATTTGTGTGTGAAACTATACCTAGGATGTTTACAGTTACAAACAAGGTTCAACTCAAGCTTTTGAATGCATTTACGCGTTTTAAAAGCTCATACGAGTAGGGTGAAAGAGATTTGAGTTCTTTTGTGTTGTATATTAAGAGAAAGCATCCAAATACTTTTTTTGCATTCATTTGAGTGTGAAACTACACCTAGGATGTTTAGAGTTACAAACAAGCTTCAACTCAAGCTTTTGAATGCGTTTACCCGTTTTAAAAGGTCATACGAGGAGGGTGAAAGAGATTTGAGTTCTTTTGTGTTTTATATTAGAAAGCATCCGATTACTTTGTTTGCATTTATTTGAGTGTGAAATTACACCTCGGATGTTTACAAGTACAAACAAGCTTCAAGTCAAGCTTTTGAATTCATTTACGCGTTTTAACAGCTCTTACGACTAGGGTGATAGAAATTGAGTTCTTTTGTGTTGTATAATAAGAGAAAATATCCAAATACTTTGTTTGCATTCATTTGAGTGTGAAATAACACCAGGGTTGTTTACAAGTACAAACAAGCTTCAACTCAAGCTTTTGAATGCATTTACGCGTTTTAAAAGCACATACGAGGAGGGTGAAAGAGATTTAAGTTCTTTTGGGTTGTATATTAAGGGAAAGCATCCAAATACTTTGTTTGCATTCATTTGAGTGTGAAACTACACCTAGGATGTTTACAGTTACAAACAAGCTTCAACTCATGCTCTTGAATTCATTTACGCGTTTTAACAGCTCTTACGACTAGGGTGATAGAAATTGAGTTCTTTTGTGTTGTATATTAAGAGAAAATATCCAAATACTTTGTTTGCATTCATTTGAGTGTGAAATAACACCAGGGTTGTTTACAAGTACAAACAAGCTTCAACTCAAGCTTTTGAATGCATTTACGCGTTTTAAAAGCTCATACGAGTAGGGTGAAAGAGATTTGATTTCTATTGTGTTGTATATTAAGAGAAAGCACCCAAAGTTTTGTTTTCATTCTTTTGAGTATGAAACTAAACCAAGAATGTGTTAAATTACAAACAAGCTTCAACTCAAGCTTTTGAATGACTTTATGCGTTTTACAAGCTCATACGAGAAAGGTGAAAGAGATTTGAGTTCTTTTGTGTTGTATAATAAGAGAAAGCATCCAAATACTTTGTTTGCATTCATTTGAGTGTGAAACTATACCTAGGATGTTTACAGTTACAAACAAGCTTCAACTCAAGCTTTTGAATGCATTTACGCGTTTTAAAAGCTCATACGAGTAGGGTGAAAGAGATTTGAGTTCTTTTGTGTTGCATATTAGAAAGCATCCAAATACTTTGTTTGCATTTATTTGAGTGTGAAACTACACCTAGGATGTTTAAAAGTACAAACAAGCTTCAACTCAAGCTTTTGAATGAATTTACGCGTTTTAACAGCTTTTACGACTAGGGTGATAGAAATTGAGTTCATTTGTGTTGTATATTAAGAGAAAATATCCAAATACTTTGTTTGCATTCATTTGTGTGTGAAACTACACCTAGGATCATTACAAGTACAAACAAGCTTCAACTCAAACTTTTGAATGTATTTACGCGTTTTAAAAGCTCATACGAGTAGGGTGAAAGAGATTTGAGTTCTTTTGTGTTGTATATTAAGAGAAAGCATCCAAATACTTTTTTTTCATTCATTTGTGTGTGAAACTATACCTAGGATGTTTACAGTTACAAACAAGCTTCAACTCAAGCTTTTGAATGCATTTACGAGTTTTAAAAGCTCATACGAGGAGGTGAAAGAGATTTGAGTTCTTTTGTGTTGTATATTAAGAGAAAGCATCCAAATACTTTGTTTGCATTCATTTGAGTGTGAAACTACACCTAGGATGTTTACAGTTACAAACAAGCTTCAACTCATGCTCTTGAATTCATTTACGCGTTTTAACAGCTCTTACACCTAGGGTGATAGAAATTGAGTTCTTTTGTGTTGTATATTAAGAGAAAATATCCAAATACTTTGTTTGCATTCATTTGAGTGTGAAATAACACCAGGGTTGTTTACAAGTACAAACAAGCTTCAACTCAAGCTTTTGAATGCATTTACGGGTTTTAAAAGCTCATACGTGTAGGGTGAAAGAGATTTGATTTCTTTTGTGTTGTATATTAAGAGAAAGCACCCAAAGTTTTGCTTGCATTCTTTTGAGTATGAAACTACACCAAGAATGTGTTAAATTACAAACAAGCTTCAACTCAAGCTTTTCAATGCATTTACGCGTTTTAAAAGCTCAAACGAGTAGGGTGAAAGAGATTTGAGTTCTTTTGTGTTGTATATTAAGAGAAAGCATCCAAATACTTTGTTTGCATTCATTTGAGTGTGAAACTACACCTAGGATGTTTACAAGTACAAACAAGCTTCAACGCAAGCTTTTGAATGAATTTACGCGTTTTAACAGCTCTTACGACTAGGGTGATAGAAATTGAGTTCTTTTGTGTTGTATATTAAGAGAAAATATCCAAATACTTTGTTTGCATTCATTTGAGTGTGAAATGACACCAGGGTTGTTTACAAGTACAAACAAGCTTCAACTCAAGCTTTTGAATGCATTTACGCGTTTTAAAAGCTCATACGAGGAGGGTGAAAGAGATTTGAGTTCTTTTGCGTTGTATATTAGAAAGCATCCAAATACTTTGTTTGCATTTATTTGAGTGTGAAACTACACCTAGGATGTTTAAAAGTACAAACAAGCTTCAACTCAAGCTTTTGAATGAATTTACGCGTTTTAACAGCTTTTACGACTAGGGTGATAGAAATTGAATTCTTTTGTGTTGTATATTAAGAGAAAATATCCAAATACTTTGTTTGCATTCATTTTTGTGTGAAACTACACCTAGGATGTTTACAAGTACAAACAAGCTTCAACTCAAGCTTTTGAATGTATTTACGCGTTTTAACAGCTCTTACGACTAGGGTGATGGTAATTGAGTTCTTTTGTGTTGTATATTAATAGAAAGCATCCAAATACTTTGTTTGCATTCATTTCAGTGTGAAACTACACCTACGATGTTTACAATTACAAACAAGCTTCAACTCAAGCTTTTGAATGCATTTACGCGTTTTAAAAGCTCATACGAGTAGGGTGAAAGAGATTTGAGTTCTTTTGTGTTGTATATTAAGAGAAAGCATCCAAATACTTTGTTTGCATTCATTTGAGCGTGAAACTACACCTAGGATGTTTACAGTTACAAACAAGCTTCAACTCAAGCTTTTGCATTCATTTACGCGTTTTAACAGCTCTTACGACTAGGGTGATAGAAATTGAGTTCTTTTGTGTTGTATATTCAGAGAAAATATCCAAATACTTTGTTTGCATTCATTTGAGTGTGAAATAACACCAGGGTTGTTTACAAGTACAAACAAGCTTCAACTCAAGCTTTTGAATGCATTTACGCGTTTTAAAAGCTCATACGAGGAGGGTGAAAGAGATTTGAGTTCTTTTGTGTTGTATATTAAGAGAAAGCATCCAAATACTTTGTTTGAATTCATTTGAGTGTGAAACTACACCTAGGATGTTTACAGTTATAAACAAGCTTCAACTCATGCTTTTGAATTCATTTACGCGTTTTAACAGCTCTTACGACTAGGGTGATAGAAAATGAGTTCTTTTGTGTTGTATATTAAGAGAAAATATCCAAATACTTTGTTTGCATTCATTTGAGTGTGAAATAACACCAGGGTTGTTTACAAGTACAAACAAGCTTCAACACAAACTTTTGAATGCATTTACGCGTTTTAAAAGCTCATACAAGGTGGGTGAAAGAGATTTGAGGTATTTTGTGTTGTATATTAAGAGAAAGCATCCAAATACTTTGTTTCCATTCATTTGAGTGTGAAACTACACCGAGCATGTTTACAGTTACAAACAAGCTTTAACTCAAGCTTTTGAATGCATTTACGCGTTTTAAAAGCTCATAAGAGTAGGGTGAAAGAGATTTGAGTTCTTTTGTGTTGTATATTAAGAGAAAGCATCCAAATACTTTGTTTGCATTCATTTGAGTGTGAAACTACACCGAGGATGTTTACAGTTACAAACAAGCTTCAATTCAAGCTTTTGAATGCATTTACGCGTTTTAAAAGCTCATACGAGAAAGGTGAAAGAGATTTGAGTTCTTTTGTGTTGTATAATAAGAGAAAGCATCCAAATACTTTGTTTGCATTCATTTGAGTGTGAAACTATACCTAGGATGTTTACAGTTACAAACAAGCTTCAACTCAAGCTTTTGAATGCATTTACGCGTTTTAAAAGCTCATACGAGTAGGGTGAAAGAGATTTGAGTTCTTTTGTGTTGTATATTAAATGAAAGCATCCAAATACTTTGTTTGCATTCATTTGAGTGTGAAACTACACCTAGGATGTTTAGAGTTACAAACAAGCTTCAACTCAAGCTTTTGAATGCATTTACGCGTTTTAAAAGCTCATACGAGTAGGGTGAAAGAGATTTGAGTTCTTTTGTGTTGTATAGTAAGAGAAAGCATCCAAAGACTTTGTTTGCATTCATTTGAGTGTGAAACTACACCTAGGAAGATTACAAGTACAAACAAGCTTCAACTCAAGCTTTTGAATGTATTTACGCGTTTTAAAAGCTCATACGAGTAGGGTGAAAGAGATTTGAGTTCTTTTGTGTTGTATATTAAGAGAAAGCATCCAAATACTTTTTTTTCATTCATTTGTGTGTGAAACTATACCTAGGATGTTTACAGTTACAAACAAGCTTCAACTCAAGCTTTTGAATGCATTTACGCGTTTTAAAAGCTCATACGAGTAGGGTGAAAGAGATTTGAGTTCTTTTGTGTTGTATATTAAGAGAAAGCATCCAAATACTTTGTTTGCATTCATTTGAGTGTGAAACTACACCTAGGATGTTTAGAGTTACAAACAAGCTTCAACTCAAGCTTTTGAATGCATTTATGCGTTTTAAAAGCTCATACGAGGAGGGTGAAAGAGATTTGAGTTCTTATGTGTTTTATATTAGAAAGCATCCGATTACTTTGTTTGCATTTATTTGAGTGTGAAATTACACCTCGGATGTTTACAAGTACAAACAAGTTTCAAGTCAAGCTTTTGAATTCATTTACGCGTTTTAACAGCTCTTACGACTAGGGTGATAGAAATTGAGTTCTTTTGTGTTGTATATTAAGAGAAAATATCCAAATACTTTGTTTGCATCCATTTGAGTGTGAAAAAACACCAGGGTTGTTTACAAGTACAAACAAGCTTCAACTCAAGCCTTTGAATGCATTTACGCGTTTTAAAAGCTCATACGAGGAGGGTGAAAGAGATTTGAGTTCTTTTGTATTGTATATTAAGAGAAAGCATCCAAATACTTTGTTTGCATTCATTTGAGTGTGAAATTACACCTAGGATGTTTACAGTTACAAACAAGCTTTAACTCATGCTTTTGAATTCATTTACGCGTTTTAACAGCTCTTACGACTAGGGTGATAGAAATTGAGTTCTTTTGTGTTGTATATTAAGAGAAAATATCCAAATACTTTGTTTGCATTCATTTGAGTGTGAAATAACACCAGGGTTGTTTACAAGTACAAACAAGCTTCAACTCAAGCTTTTGAATGCATTTACGCGTTTTAAAAGCTCATACGAGTAGGGTGAAAGAGATTTGATTTCTTTTGTGTTGTATATTAAGAGAAAGCATCCAAATTTTGGTTTGCATTCTTTTGAGTATGAAACTACACCAAGAATGTGTTAAATTACAAACAAGCTTCAACTCAAGCTTTTGAATGCATTTACGCGTTTTAAAAGCTCATACGAGTAGGGTGAAAGAGATTTGAGTTCTTTTATGTTGTATATTAAGAGAAAGCATCCAAATACTTTGTTTGCATTCATTTGAGTGTGAAACTACACCGAGGATGTTTACAGTTACAAATAAGCTTCAACTCAAGCTTTTGAATGCATTTACGCGTTTTAAAAGCTCATACGAGTAAGGTGAAAGAGATTTGAGTTTTCTTGTGATGTATAATAAGAGAAAGAATCAAATACTTTGTTTGCATTCATTTGAGTGTGAAACTATACCTAGGATGTTTACAGTTACAAACAAGCTTCAACTCAAGCTTTTGAATGCATTTACGCGTTTTAAAAGCTCATACGAGTAGGGTGAAAGAGATTTGAGTTCTTTTGTGTTGTATATTAAGAGAAAGCATCCAAATACTTTGTTTCCATTCATTTAAGTGTGAAACTACACCGAGGATGTTTACAAGTACAAACAAGCTTCAACTCAAGCTTTTGAATGTATATACGCGTTTTAAAAGCTCATACGAGTAGGGTGCAAGAGATTTGAGTTCTTTTGTGTTGTATAGTAAGAGAAAGCATCCAAATACTTTGTTTGCATTCATTTGAGTGTGAAACTACACCTAGGATGATTACAAGTACAAACAAGCTTCAACTCAAGCTTTTGAATGTATTTACGCGTTTTAAAAGCTCATACGAGTAGGGTGAAAGAGATTTGAGTTCTTTTGTGTTGTATATTAAGAGAAAGCATCCAAATACTTTTTTTTCATTCATTTGTGTGTGAAACTATACCTAGGATGTTTACAGTTACAAACAAGCTTCAACTCAAGCATTTGAATGCATTTACGCGTTTTAAAAGCTCATAAGAGTAGGGTGAAAGAGATTTGAGTTCTTTTATGTTGTATATTAAGAGAAAGCATCCAAATACTTTGTTTGCATTCATTTGAGTGTGAAACTACACCGAGGATGTTTACAGTTACAAATAAGCTTCAACTCAAGCTTTTGAATGCATTTACGCGTTTTAAAAGCTCATACGAGTAAGGTGAAAGAGATTTGAGTTTTTTTGTGATGTATAATAAGAGAAAGCATCCAAATACTTTGTTTGCATTCATTTGAGTGTGAAACTATACCTAGGATGTTTACAGTTACAAACAAGCTTCAACTCAAGCTTTTGAATGCATTTACGCGTTTTAAAAGCTCATATGAGTAGGGTGAAAGAGATTTGAGTTCTTTTGTGTTGTATATTAAGAGAAAGCATCCAAATACTTTGTTTCCATTCATTTAAGTGTGAAACTACACCTAGGATGTTTACAAGTACAAACAATCTTCAACTCAAGCTTTTGAATGTATATACGCGTTTTAAAAGCTCATACGAGTAGGGTGAAAGAGATTTGAGTTCTTTTGTGTTGTATAGTAAGAGAAAGCATCCAAATACTTTGTTTGCATTCATTTGAGTGTGAAACTACACCTAGGATGATTACAAGTACAAACAAGCTTCAACTCAAGCTTTTGAATGTATTTACGCGTTTTAAAAGCTCATACGAGTAGGGTGAAAGAGATTTGAGTTCTTTTGCGTTGTATATTAAGAGAAAGCATCCAAATACTTTTTTTTCATTCATTTGTGTGTGAAACTATACCTAGGATGTTTACAGTTACAAACAAGCTTCAACTCAAGCTTTTGAATGCATTTACGCGTTTTAAAAGCTCATACGAGTAGGGTGAAAGACATTTGAGTTCTTTTGTGTTGTATATCAGGAGAAAGCATCCAAATACTTTGTTTGCATTCATTTGAGTGTGAAACTACACCTAGGATGTTTAGAGTTACAAACAAGCTTCAACTCAAGCTTTTGAATGCATTTACGCGTTTTAAAAGCTCATACGAGGAGGGTGAAAGAGATTTGAGTTCTTTTGTGTTTTATATTAGAAAGCATCCGATTACTTTGTTTGCATTTATTTGAGTGTGAAATTACACCTCGGATGTTTACAAGTAAAAACAAGCTTCAAGTCAAGCTTTTGAATTCAATTACGCGTTTTAACTGCTCTTACGACTAGGGTGATAGAAATTGAGTTCTTTTGTGTTGTATATTAAGAGGAAATATCCAAATACTTTGTTTGCATTCATTTGAGTGTGAAACTACACCGAGGATGTTTACAGGTACAAATAAGCTTCAACTCAAGCTTTTGAATGCATTTATGCGTTTTAAAAGCTCATACGAGTAAGGTGAAAGAGATTTGAGTTTTTTTGTGATGTATAATAAGAGAAAGCATCCAAATACTTTGTTTGCATTCATTTGAGTGTGAAACTATACCTAGGATGTTTACAGTTACAAACAAGCTTCAACTCAAGCTTTTGAATGCATTTACGCGTTTTGAAAGCTCATACGAGTAGGGTGAAAGACATTTGAGTTCTTTTGTGTTGTATATCAGGAGAAAGCATCCAAATACTTTGTTTGCATTCATTTGAGTGTGAAACTACACCTAGGATGTTTAGAGTTACAAACAAGCTTCAACTCAAGCTTTTGAATGCATTTACGCGTTTTAAAAGCTCATACGAGGAGGGTGAAAGAGATTTGAGTTCTTTTGTGTTTTATATTAGAAAGCATCCGATTACTTTGTTTGCATTTATTTGAGTGTGAAATTACACCTCGGATGTTTACAAGTAAAAACAAGCTTCAAGTCAAGCTTTTGAATTCAATTACGCGTTTTAACTGCTCTTACGACTAGGGTGATAGAAATTGAGTTCTTTTGTGTTGTATATTAAGAGGAAATATCCAAATACTTTGTTTGCATTCATTTGAGTGTGAAACTACACCGAGGATGTTTACAGGTACAAATAAGCTTCAACTCAAGCTTTTGAATGCATTTATGCGTTTTAAAAGCTCATACGAGTAAGGTGAAAGAGATTTGAGTTTTTTTGTGATGTATAATAAGAGAAAGCATCCAAATACTTTGTTTGCATTCATTTGAGTGTGAAACTATACCTAGGATGTTTACAGTTACAAACAAGCTTCAACTCAAGCTTTTGAATGCATTTACGCGTTTTAAAAGCTCATACGAGTAGGGTGAAAGAGATTTGAGTTCTTTTGTGTTGTATATTAAGAGAAAGCATCCAAATACTTTTTTTTCATTCATTTGTGTGTGAAACTATACCTAGGAGGTTTACAGTTACAAACAAGCTTCAACTCAAGCATTTGAATGCATTTACGCGTTTTAAAAGCTCATAAGAGTAGGGTGAAAGAGATTTGAGTTCTTTTATGTTGTATATTAAGAGAAAGCATCCAAATACTTTGTTTGCATTCATTTGAGTGTGAAACTACACCGAGGATGTTTACAGTTACAAATAAGCTTCAACTCAAGCTTTTGAATGCATTTACGCGTTTTAAAAGCTCATACGAGTAAGCTGAAAGAGATTTAAGTTTTTTTGTGATGTATAATAAGAGAAAGCATCCAAATACTTTGTTTGCATTCATTTGAGTGTGAAACTATACCTAGGATGTTTACAGTTACAAACAAGCTTCAACTCAAGCTTTTGAATGTATTTACGCGTTTTAAAAGCTCATACGAGTAGGGTGAAAGAGATTTGAGTTCTTTTGTGTTGTATATTAAGAGAAAGCATCCAAATACTTTTTTTTCATTCATTTGTGTGTGAAACTATACCTAGGATGTTTACAGTTACAAACAAGCTTCAACTCAAGCTTTTGAATGCATTTACGCGTTTTAAAAGCTCATACGAGTAGGGTGAAAGAGATTTGAGTTCTTTTGTGTTGTATATTAAGAGAAAGCATCCAAATACTTTGTTTGCATTCATTTGAGTGTGAAACTATACCTAGGATGTTTACAGTTACAAACAAGCTTCAACTCAAGCTTTTGAATGTATTTACGCGTTTTAAAAGCTCATACGAGTAGGGTGAAAGACATTTGAGTTCTTTTGTGTTGTATATCAGGAGAAAGCATCCAAATACTTTGTTTGCATTCATTTGAGTGTGAAACTACACCTAGGATGTTTAGAGTTACAAACAAGCTTCAACTCAAGCTTTTGAATGCATTTACGCGTTTTAAAAGCTCATACGAGGAGGGTGAAAGAGATTTGAGTTCTTTTGTGTTTTATATTAGAAAGCATCCGATTACTTTGTTTGCATTTATTTGAGTGTGAAATTACACCTCGGATGTTTACAAGTAAAAACAAGCTTCAAGTCAAGCTTTTGAATTCAATTACGCGTTTTAACTGCTCTTACGACTAGGGTGATAGAAATTGACTTCTTTTGTGTTGTATATTAAGAGGAAATATCCAAATACTTTGTTTGCATTCATTTGAGTGTGAAACTACACCGAGGATGTTTACAGGTACAAATAAGCTTCAACTCAAGCTTTTGAATGCATTTATGCGTTTTAAAAGCTCATACGAGTAAGGTGAAAGAGATTTGAGTTTTTTTGTGATGTATAATAAGAGAAAGCATCCAAATACTTTGTTTGCATTCATTTGAGTGTGAAACTATACCTAGGATGTTTACAGTTACAAACAAGCTTCAACTCAAGCTTTTGAATGCATTTACGCGTTTTAAAAGCTCATACGAGTAGGGTGAAAGACATTTGAGTTCTTTTGTGTTGTATATCAGGAGAAAGCATCCAAATACTTTGTTTGCATTCATTTAAGTGTGAAACTACACCTAGGATGTTTAGAGTTACAAACAAGCTTCAACTCAAGCTTTTGAATGCATTTACGCGTTTTAAAAGCTCATACGAGGAGGGTGAAAGAGATTTGAGTTCTTTTGTGTTTTATATTAGAAAGCATCCGATTACTTTGTTTGCATTTATTTGAGTGTGAAATTACACCTCGGATGTTTACAAGTAAAAACAAGCTTCAAGTCAAGCTTTTGAATTCAATTACGCGTTTTAACTGCTCTTACGACTAGGGTGATAGAAATTGAGTTCTTTTGTGTTGTATATTAAGAGGAAATATCCAAATACTTTGTTTGCATTCATTTGAGTGTGAAACTACACCGAGGATGTTTACAGGTACAAATAAGCTTCAACTCAAGCTTTTGAATGCATTTATGCGTTTTAAAAGCTCATACGAGTAAGGTGAAAGAGATTTGAGTTTTTTTGTGATGTATAATAAGAGAAAGCATCCAAATACTTTGTTTGCATTCATTTGAGTGTGAAACTATACCTAGGATGTTTACAGTTACAAACAAGCTTCAACTCAAGCTTTTGAATGCATTTACGCGTTTTAAAAGCTCATACGAGTAGGGTGAAAGAGATTTGAGTTCTTTTGTGTTGTATATTAAGAGAAAGCATCCAAATACTTTTTTTTCATTCATTTGTGTGTGAAACTATACCTAGGAGGTTTACAGTTACAAACAAGCTTCAACTCAAGCATTTGAATGCATTTACGCGTTTTAAAAGCTCATAAGAGTAGGGTGAAAGAGATTTGAGTTCTTTTATGTTGTATATTAAGAGAAAGCATCCAAATACTTTGTTTGCATTCATTTGAGTGTGAAACTACACCGAGGATGTTTACAGTTACAAATAAGCTTCAACTCAAGCTTTTGAATGCATTTACGCGTTTTAAAAGCTCATACGAGTAAGCTGAAAGAGATTTAAGTTTTTTTGTGATGTATAATAAGAGAAAGCATCCAAATACTTTGTTTGCATTCATTTGAGTGTGAAACTATACCTAGGATGTTTACAGTTACAAACAAGCTTCAACTCAAGCTTTTGAATGTATTTACGCGTTTTAAAAGCTCATACGAGTAGGGTGAAAGAGATTTGAGTTCTTTTGTGTTGTATATTAAGAGAAAGCATCCAAATACTTTTTTTTCATTCATTTGTGTGTGAAACTATACCTAGGATGTTTACAGTTACAAACAAGCTTCAACTCAAGCTTTTGAATGCATTTACGCGTTTTAAAAGCTCATACGAGTAGGGTGAAAGAGATTTGAGTTCTTTTGTGTTGTATATTAAGAGAAAGCATCCAAATACTTTGTTTGCATTCATTTGAGTGTGAAACTATACCTAGGATGTTTACAGTTACAAACAAGCTTCAACTCAAGCTTTTGAATGTATTTACGCGTTTTAAAAGCTCATACGAGTAGGGTGAAAGACATTTGAGTTCTTTTGTGTTGTATATCAGGAGAAAGCATCCAAATACTTTGTTTGCATTCATTTGTGTGTGAAACTACACCTAGGATGTTTAGAGTTACAAACAAGCTTCAACTCAAGCTTTTGAATGCATTTACGCGTTTTAAAAGCTCATACGAGGAGGGTGAAAGAGATTTGAGTTCTTTTGTGTTTTATATTAGAAAGCATCCGATTACTTTGTTTGCATTTATTTGAGTGTGAAATTACACCTCGGATGTTTACAAGTAAAAACAAGCTTCAAGTCAAGCTTTTGAATTCAATTACGCGTTTTAACTGCTCTTACGACTAGGGTGATAGAAATTGAGTTCTTTTGTGTTGTATATTAAGAGGAAATATCCAAATACTTTGTTTGCATTCATTTGAGTGTGAAACTACACCGAGGATGTTTACAGGTACAAATAAGCTTCAACTCAAGCTTTTGAATGCATTTATGCGTTTTAAAAGCTCATACGAGTAAGGTGAAAGAGATTTGAGTTTTTTTGTGATGTATAATAAGAGAAAGCATCCAAATACTTTGTTTGCATTCATTTGAGTGTGAAACTATACCTAGGATGTTTACAGTTACAAACAAGCTTCAACTCAAGCTTTTGAATGCATTTACGCGTTTTAAAAGCTCATACGAGTAGGGTGAAAGACATTTGAGTTCTTTTGTGTTGTATATCAGGAGAAAGCATCCAAATACTTTGTTTGCATTCATTTGAGTGTGAAACTACACCTAGGATGTTTAGAGTTACAAACAAGCTTCAACTCAAGCTTTTGAATGCATTTACGCGTTTTAAAAGCTCATACGAGGAGGGTGAAAGAGATTTGAGTTCTTTTGTGTTTTATATTAGAAAGCATCCGATTACTTTGTTTGCATTTATTTGAGTGTGAAATTACACCTCGGATGTTTACAAGTAAAAACAAGCTTCAAGTCAAGCTTTTGAATTCAATTACGCGTTTTAACTGCTCTTACGACTAGGGTGATAGAAATTGAGTTCTTTTGTGTTGTATATTAAGAGGAAATATCCAAATACTTTGTTTGCATTCATTTGAGTGTGAAACTACACCGAGGATGTTTACAGGTACAAATAAGCTTCAACTGAAGCTTTTGAATGCATTTATGCGTTTTAAAAGCTCATACGAGTAAGGTGAAAGAGATTTGAGTTTTTTTGTGATGTATAATAAGAGAAAGCATCCAAATACTTTGTTTGCATTCATTTGAGTGTGAAACTATACCTAGGATGTTTACAGTTACAAACAAGCTTCAACTCAAGCTTTTGAATGCATTTACGCGTTTTAAAAGCTCATACGAGTAGGGTGAAAGAGATTTGAGTTCTTTTGTGTTGTATATTAAGAGAAAGCATCCAAATACTTTTTTTTCATTCATTTGTGTGTGAAACTATACCTAGGAGGTTTACAGTTACAAACAAGCTTCAACTCAAGCATTTGAATGCATTTACGCGTTTTAAAAGCTCATAAGAGTAGGGTGAAAGAGATTTGAGTTCTTTTATGTTGTATATTAAGAGAAAGCATCCAAATACTTTGTTTGCATTCATTTGAGTGTGAAACTACACCGAGGATGTTTACAGTTACAAATAAGCTTCAACTCAAGCTTTTGAATGCATTTACGCGTTTTAAAAGCTCATACGAGTAAGCTGAAAGAGATTTAAGTTTTTTTGTGATGTATAATAAGAGAAAGCATCCAAATACTTTGTTTGCATTCATTTGAGTGTGAAACTATACCTAGGATGTTTACAGTTACAAACAAGCTTCAACTCAAGCTTTTGAATGTATTTACGCGTTTTAAAAGCTCATACGAGTAGGGTGAAAGAGATTTGAGTTCTTTTGTGTTGTATATTAAGAGAAAGCATCCAAATACTTTTTTTTCATTCATTTGTGTGTGAAACTATACCTAGGATGTTTACAGTTACAAACAAGCTTCAACTCAAGCTTTTGAATGCATTTACGCGTTTTAAAAGCTCATACGAGTAGGGTGAAAGAGATTTGAGTTCTTTTGTGTTGTATATTAAGAGAAAGCATCCAAATACTTTGTTTGCATTCATTTGAGTGTGAAACTACACCTAGGATGTTTAGAGTTACAAACAAGCTTCAACTCAAGCTTTTGAATGCATTTACGCGTTTTAAAAGCTCATACGAGGAGGGTGAAAGAGATTTGAGTTCTTTTGTGTTTTATATTAGAAAGCATCCGATTACTTTGTTTGCATTTATTTGAGTGTGAAATTACACCTCGGATGTTTACAAGTACAAACAAGTTTCAAGTCAAGCTTTTGAATTCATTTACGCGTTTTAACAGCTCTTACGACTAGGGTGATAGAAATTGAGTTCTTTTGTGTTGTATATTAAGAGAAAATATCCAAATACTTTGTTTGCATCCATTTGAGTGTGAAATAACACCAGGGTTGTTTACAAGTACAAACAAGCTTCAACTCAAGCCTTTGAATGCATTTACGCGTTTTAAAAGCTCATACGAGGAGGGTGAAAGAGATTTGAGTTCTTTTGTATTGTATATTAAGAGAAAGCATCCAAATACTTTGTTTGCATTCATTTGAGTGTGAAATTACACCTAGGATGTTTACAGTTACAAACAAGCTTCAACTCATGCTTTTGAATTCATTTACGCGTTTTAACAGCTCTTACGACTAGGGTGATAGAAATTGAGTTCTTTTGTGTTGTATATTAAGAGAAAATATCCAAATACTTTGTTTGCATTCATTTGAGTGTAAAATAACACCAGGGTTGTTTACAAGTACAAACAAGCTTCAACTCAAGCTTTTGAATGCATTTACGCGTTTTAAAAGCTCATACGAGTAGGGTGAAAGAGATTTGATTTCTTTTGTGTTGTATATTAAGAGAAAGCATCCAAATTTTGGTTTGCATTCTTTTGAGTATGAAACTACACCAAGAATGTGTTAAATTACAAACAAGCTTCAACTCAAGCTTTTGAATGCATTTACGCGTTTTAAAAGCTCATACGAGTAGGGTGAAAGAGATTTGAGTTCTTTTGTGTTGTATATTAAGAGAAAGCATCCAAATACTTTGTATCCATTCATTTAAGTGTGAAACTACACCTACGATGTTTACAAGTACACCGAGGATGTTTACAGTTACAAATAAGCTTCAACTCAAGCTTTTGAATGCATTTACGCGTTTTAAAAGCTCATACGAGGAGGGTGAAAGAGATTTGAGTTCTTTTGTGTTTTATATTAGAAAGCATCCGATTACTTTGTTTGCATTTATTTGAGTGTGAAATTACACCTCGGATGTTTACAAGTACAAACAAGCTTCAAGTCAAGCTTTTGAATTCAATTACGCGTTTTAACTGCTCTTACGACTAGGGTGATAGAAATTGAGTTCTTTTGTGTTGTATATTAAGAGGAAATATCCAAATACTTTGTTTGCATTCATTTGAGTGTGAAACTACACCGAGGATGTTTACAGGTACAAATAAGCTTCAACTCAAGCTTTTGAATGCATTTATGCGTTTTAAAAGCTCATACGAGTAAGGTGAAAGAGATTTGAGTTTTTTTGTGATGTATAATAAGAGAAAGCATCCAAATACTTTGTTTGCATTCATTTGAGTGTGAAACTATACCTAGGATGTTTACAGTTACAAACAAGCTTCAACTCAAGCTTTTGAATGCATTTACGCGTTTTAAAAGCTCATACGAGTAGGGTGAAAGAGATTTGAGTTCTTTTGTGTTGTATATTAAGAGAAAGCATCCAAATACTTTTTTTTCATTCATTTGTGTGTGAAACTATACCTAGGACGTTTACAGTTACAAACAAGCTTCAACTCAAGCATTTGAATGCATTTACGCGTTTTAAAAGCTCATAAGAGTAGGGTGAAAGAGATTTGAGTTCTTTTATGTTGTATATTAAGAGAAAGCATCCAAATACTTTGTTTGCATTCATTTGAGTGTGAAACTACACCGAGGATGTTTACAGTTACAAATAAGCTTCAACTCAAGCTTTTGAATGCATTTACGCGTTTTAAAAGCTCATACGAGTAAGCTGAAAGAGATTTAAGTTTTTTTGTGATGTATAATAAGAGAAAGCATCCAAATACTTTGTTTGCATTCATTTGAGTGTGAGACTATACTTAGGATGTTTACAGTTACAAACAAGCTTCAACTCAAGCTTTTGAATGCATTTACGCGTTTTAAAAGCTCATACGAGTAGGGTGAAAGAGATTTGAGTTCTTTTGTGTTGTATACTAAGAGAAAGCATCCAAATACTTTGTTTCCATTCATTTAACTGTGAAACTACACCTAGGATGTTTACAAGTACAAACAAGCTTCAACTCAAGCTTTTGAATGTATATACGCGTTTTAAAAGCTCATACGAGTAGGGTGAAAGAGATTTGAGTTCTTTTGTGTTGTATAGTAAGAGAAAGCATCGAAATACTTTGTTTGAATTCATTTGAGTGTGAAACTACACCTAGGATGATTACAAGTACAAACAAGCTTCAACTCAAGCTTTTGAATGTATTTACGCGTTTTAAAAGCTCATACGAGTAGGGTGAAAGAGATTTGAGTTCTTTTGTGTTGTATATTAAGAGAAAGCATCCAAATACTTTGTTTGCATTCATTTGAGTGTGAAACTATACCTAGGATGTTTACAGTTACAAACAAGCTTCAACTCAAGCTTTTGAATGCATTTACGCGTTTTAAAAGCTCATACGAGTAGGGTGAAAGAGATTTGAGTTCTTTTGTGTTGTATACTAAGAGAAAGCATCCAAATACTTTGTTTCCATTCATTTAACTGTGAAACTACACCTAGGATGTTTACAAGTACAAACAAGCTTCAACTCAAGCTTTTGAATGTATATACGCGTTTTAAAAGCTCATACGAGTAGGGTGAAAGAGATTTGAGTTCTTTTGTGTTGTATAGTAAGAGAAAGCATCGAAATACTTTGTTTGAATTCATTTGAGTGTGAAACTACACCTAGGATGATTACAAGTACAAACAAGCTTCAACTCAAGCTTTTGAATGTATTTACGCGTTTTAAAAGCTCATACGAGTAGGGTGAAAGAGATTTGAGTTCTTTTGTGTTGTATATTAAGAGAAAGCATCCAAATACTTTGTTTGCATTCATTTGAGTGTGAAACTATACCTAGGATGTTTACAGTTACAAACAAGCTTCAACTCAAGCTTTTGAATGCATTTACGCGTTTTAAAAGCTCATACGAGTAGGGTGAAAGAGATTTGAGTTCTTTTGTGTTGTATATTAAGAGAAAGCATCCAAATACTTTGTTTCCATTCATTTAAGTGTGAAACTACACCTAGGATGTTTACAAGTACAAACAATCTTCAACACAAGCTTTTGAATGTATATACGCGTTTTAAAAGCTCATACGAGTAGGGTGAAAGAGATTTGAGTTCTTTTGTGTTGTATAGTAAGAGAAAGCATCCAAATACTTTGTTTGCATTCATTTGAGTGTGAAACTACACCTAGGATGATTACAAGTACAAACAAGCTTCAACTCAAGCTTTTGAATGTATTTACGCGTTTTAAAAGCTCATACGAGTAGGGTGAAAGAGATTTGAGTTCTTTTGCGTTGTATATTAAGAGAAAGCATCCAAATACTTTTTTTTCATTCATTTGTGTGTGAAACTATACCTAGGATGTTTACAGTTACAAACAAGCTTCAACTCAAGCCTTTGAATGCATTTACGCGTTTTAAAAGCTCATACGAGGAGGGTGAAAGAGATTTGAGTTCTTTTGTATTGTATATTAAGAGAAAGCATCCAAATACTTTGTTTGCATTCATTTGAGTGTGAAATTACACCTAGGATGTTTACAGTTACAAACAAGCTTCAACTCATGCTTTTGAATTCATTTACGCGTTTTAACAGCTCTTACGACTAGGGTGATAGAAATTGAGTTCTTTTGTGTTGTATATTAAGAGAAAATATCCAAATACTTTGTTTGCATTCATTTGAGTGTGAAATAACACCAGGGTTGTTTACAAGTACAAACAAGCTTCAACTCAAGCTTTTGAATGCATTTACGCGTTTTAAAAGCTCATACGAGTAGGGTGAAAGAGATTTGATTTCTTTTGTGTTGTATATTAAGAGAAAGCATCCAAATTTTGGTTTGCATTCTTTTGAGTATGAAACTACACCAAGAATGTGTTAAATTACAAACAAGCTTCAACTCAAGCTTTTGAATGCATTTACGCGTTTTAAAAGCTCATACGAGTAGGGTGAAAGAGATTTGAGTTCTTTTGTGTTGTATATTAAGAGAAAGCATCCAAATACTTTGTATCCATTCATTTAAGTGTGAAACTACACCTACGATGTTTACAAGTACACCGAGGATGTTTACAGTTACAAATAAGCTTCAACTCAAGCTTTTGAATGCATTTACGCGTTTTAAAAGCTCATACGAGGAGGGTGAAAGAGATTTGAGTTCTTTTGTGTTTTATATTAGAAAGCATCCGATTACTTTGTTTGCATTTATTTGAGTGTGAAATTACACCTCGGATGTTTACAAGTACAAACAAGTTTCAAGTCAAGCTTTTGAATTCATTTACGCGTTTTAACAGCTCTTACGACTAGGGTGATAGAAATTGAGTTCTTTTGTGTTGTATATTAAGAGAAAATATCCAAATACTTTGTTTGCATCCATTTGAGTGTGAAATAACACCGGGGTTGTTTACAAGTACAAACAAGCTTCAACTCAAGCCTTTGAATGCATTTACGCGTTTTAAAAGCTCATACGAGGAGGGTGAAAGAGATTTGAGTTCTTTTGTATTGTATATTAAGAGAAAGCATCCAAATACTTTGTTTGCATTCATTTGAGTGTGAAATTACACCTAGGATGTTTACAGTTACAAACAAGCTTCAACTCATGCTTTTGAATTCATTTACGCGTTTTAACAGCTCTTACGACTAGGGTGATAGAAATTGAGTTCTTTTGTGTTGTATATTAAGAGAAAATATCCAAATACTTTGTTTGCATTCATTTGAGTGTGAAATAACACCAGGGTTGTTTACAAGTACAAACAAGGTTCAACTCAAGCTTTTGAATGCATTTACGCGTTTTAAAAGCTCATACGAGTAGGGTGAAAGAGATTTGATTTCTTTTGTGTTGTATATTAAGAGAA
Source organism: Tetragonia tetragonoides (assembly GCA_038025085.1). NCBI lineage: Eukaryota > Viridiplantae > Streptophyta > Magnoliopsida > Caryophyllales > Aizoaceae > Tetragonia > Tetragonia tetragonoides. The sequence continues at coordinate 23,212,699 of CM076141.1, forward strand.
AGCATCCAAATTTTGGTTTGCATTCTTTTGAGTATGAAACTACACCAAGAATGTGTTAAATTACAAACAAGCTTCAACTCAAGCTTTTGAATGCATTTACGCGTTTTAAAAGCTCATACGAGTAGGGTGAAAGAGATTTGAGTTCTTTTGTGTTGTATATTAAGAGAAAGCATCCAAATACTTTGTATCCATTCATTTAAGTGTGAAACTACACCTGCGATGTTTACAAGTATACCTAGGATGTTTACAGTTACAAACAAGCTTCAACTCAAGCTTTTGAATGCATTTACGCGTTTTAAAAGCTCATACGAGTAGGGTGAAAGAGATTTGAGTTCTTTTGTGTTTTATATTAAGAGAAAGCATCCAAATACTTTGTTTCCATTCATTTAAGTGTGAAACTACACCTAGGATGTTTACAAGTACAAACAAGCTTCAACTCAAGCTTTTGAATGTATATACGCGTTTTAAAAGCTCATACGAGTAGGGTGAAAGAGATTTGAGTTCTTTTGTGTTGTATAGTAAGAGAAAGCATCCAAATACTTTGTTTGCATTCATTTGAGTGTGAAACTACACCTAGGATGATTACAAGTACAAACAAGCTTCAACTCAAGCTTTTGAATGAATTTACGCGTTTTAACAGCTCTTACGACTAGGGTGATAGAAATTGAGTTCTTTTGTGTTGTATATTAAGAGAAAATATCCAAATACTTTGTTTGCATTCATTTGAGTGTGAAACTACACCTAGGATGTTTACAAGTACAAACAAGCTTCAACTCAAGCTTTTGAATGTATTTACGCGTTTTAAAAGCTCATACGAGTAGGGTGAAAGAGATTTGAGTTCTTTTGTGTTGTATAGTAAGAGAAAGCATCCAAATACTTTGTTTGCATTCAATTGATTGTGAAACTACACCTAGGATGTTTACAGTTACAAATAAGCTTCAACTCAAGCTTTTGAATGCATTTACGCGTTTTAAAAGCTCATACGAGTAAGGTGAAAGAGATTTGAGTTTTTTTGTGATGTATAATAAGAGAAAGCATCCAAATACTTTGTTTGCATTCATTTGAGTGTGAAACTATACCTAGGATGTTTACAGTTACAAACAAGCTTCAACTCAAGCTTTTGAATGCATTTACGCGTTTTAAAAGCTCATACGAGTAGGGTGAAAGAGATTTGAGTTCTTTTGTGTTGTATATTAAGAGAAAGCATCCAAATACTTTGTTTGCATTTATTTGAGTGTGAAACTACACCTAGGATGTTTAGAGTTACAAACAAGCTTCAACTCAAGCTTTTGAATGCATTTACGCGTTTTAAAAGCTCATACGAGGAGGGTGAAAGAGATTTGAGTTCTTTTGTGTTTTATATTAGAAAGCATTCGATTACTTTGTTTGCATTTATTTGAGTGTGAAATTACACCTCGGATGTTTACAAGTACAAACAAGTTTCAAGTCAAGCTTTTCAATTCATTTACGCGTTTTAACAGCTCTTACGACTAGGGTGATAGAAATTAAGTTCTTTTGTGTTGTATATTAAGAGAAAATATCCAAATACTTTGTTTGCATCCATTTGAGTGTGAAATAACACCAGGGTTGTTTACAAGTACAAACAAGCTTCAACTCAAGCCTTTGAATGCATTTACGCGTTTTAAAAGCTCATACGAGGAGGGTGAAAGAGATTTGAGTTCTTTTGTATTGTATATTAAGAGAAAGCATCCAAATACTTTGTTTGCATTCATTTGAGTGTGAAATTACACCTAGGATGTTTACAGTTACAAACAAGCTTCAACTCATGCTTTTGAATTCATTTACGCGTTTTAACAGCTCTTACGACTAGGGTGATAGAAATTGAGTTCTTTTGTGTTGTATAATAAGAGAAAATATCCAAATACTTTGTTTGCATTCATTTGAGTGTGAAATAACACCAGGGTTGTTTACAAGTACAAACAAGCTTCAACTCAAGCTTTTGAATGCATTTACGCGTTTTAAAACCTCATACGAGTAGGGTGAAAGAGATTTGATTTCTTTTGTGTTGTATATTAAGAGAAAGCATCCAAATTTTGGTTTGCATTCTTTTGAGTATGAAACTACACCAAGAATGTGTTAAATTACAAACAAGCTTCAACTCAAGCTTTTGAATGCATTTCCGCGTTTTAAAAGCTCATACGAGTAGGGTGAAAGAGATTTGAGTTCTTTTATGTTGTATATTAAGAGAAAGCATCCAAATACTTTGTTTGCATTCATTTGAGTGTGAAACTACACCGAGGATGTTTACAGTTACAAATAAGCTTCAACTCAAGCTTTTGAATGCATTTACGCGTTTTAAAAGCTCATACGAGTAAGGTGAAAGAGATTTGAGTTTTTTTGTGATGTATAATAAGAGAAAGCATCCAAATACTTTGTTTGCATTCATTTGAGTGTGAAACTATACCTAGGATGTTTACAGTTACAAACAAGCTTCAACTCAAGCTTTTGAATGCATTTACGCGTTTTAAAAGCTCATACGAGTAGGGTGAAAGAGATTTGAGTTCTTTTGTGTTGTATATTAAGAGAAAGCATCCAAATACTTTGTTTCCATTCATTTAAGTGTGAAACTACACCTAGGATGTTTACAAGTACAAACAAGATTCAACTCAAGCTTTTGAATGTATATACGCGTTTTAAAAGCTCATACGAGTAGGGTGAAAGAGATTTGAGTTCTTTTGTGTTGTATAGTAAGAGAAAGCATCCAAATACTTTGTTTGCATTCATTTGAGTGTGAAACTACACCTAGGATGATTACAAGTACAAACAAGCTTCAACTCAAGCTTTTGAATGTATTTACGCGTTTTAAAAGCTCATACGAGTAGGGTGAAAGAGATTTGAGTTCTTTTGTGTTGTATATTAAGAGAAAGCATCCAAATACTTTTTTTTCATTCATTTGTGTGTGAAACTATACCTAGGATGTTTACAGTTACAAACAAGCTTCAACTCAAGCAATTGAATGCATTTACGCGTTTTAAAAGCTCATACGAGTAGGGTGAAAGAGATTTGAGTTCTTTTATGTTGTATATTAAGAGAAAGCATCCAAATACTTTGTTTGCATTCATTTGAGTGTGAAACTACACCGAGGATGTTTACAGTTACAAATAAGCTTCAACTCAAGCTTTTGAATGCATTTACGCGTTTTAAAAGCTCATACGAGTAAGGTGAAAGAGATTTGAGTTTTTTTGTGATGTATAATAAGAGAAAGCATCCAAATACTTTGTTTGCATTCATTTGAGTGTGAAACTATACCTAGGATGTTTACAGTTACAAACAAGCTTCAACTCAAGCTTTTGAATGCATTTACGCGTTTTAAAAGCTCATACGACTAGGGTGAAAGAGATTTGAGTTCTTTTGTGTTGTATATTAAGAGAAAGCATCCAAATACTTTGTTTCCATTCATTTAAGTGTGAAACTACACCTAGGATGTTTACAAGTACAAACAAGCTTCAACTCAAGCTTTTGAATGTATATACGCGTTTTAAAAGCTCATACGAGTAGGGTGAAAGAGATTTGAGTTCTTTTGTGTTGTATAGTAAGAGAAAGCATCCAAATACTTTGTTTGCATTCATTTGAGTGTGAAACTACACCTAGGATGATTACAAGTACAAACAAGCTTCAACTCAAGCTTTTTAATGTATTTACGCGTTTTAAAAGCTCATACGAGTAGGGTGAAAGAGATTTGAGTTCTTTTGTGTTGTATATTAAGAGAAAGCATCCAAATACTTTTTTTTCATTCATTTGTGTGTGAAACTATACCTAGGATGTTTACAGTTACAAACAAGCTTCAACTCAAGCAATTGAATGCATTTACGCGTTTTAAAAGCTCATACGAGTAGGGTTAAAGAGATTTGAGTTCTTTTATGTTGTATATTAAGAGAAAGCATCCAAATACTTTGTTTGCATTCATTTGAGTGTGAAACTACACCGAGGATGTTTACAGTTACAAATAAGCTTCAACTCAAGCTTTTGAATGCATTTACGCGTTTTAAAAGCTCATATGAGTAAGGTGAAAGAGATTTGAGTTTTTTTGTGATGTATAATAAGAGAAAGCATCCAAATACTTTGTTTGCATTCATTTGAGTGTGAAACTATACCTAGGATGTTTACAGTTACAAACAAGCTTCAACTCAAGCTTTTGAATGCATTTACGCATTTTAAAAGCTCATACGACTAGGGTGAAAGAGATTTGAGTTCTTTTGTGTTGTATATTAAGAGAAAGCATCCAAATACTTTGTTTCCATTCATTTAAGTGTGAAACTACACCTAGGATGTTTACAAGTACAAACAAGCTTCAACTCAAGCTTTTGAATGTATATACGCGTTTTAAAAGCTCATACGAGTAGGGTGAAAGAGATTTGAGTTCTTTTGTGTTGTATAGTAAGAGAAAGCATCCAAATACTTTGTTTGCATTCATTTGAGTGTGAAACTACACCTAGGATGATTACAAGTACAAACAAGCTTCAACTCAAGCTTTTGAATGTATTTACGCGTTTTAAAAGCTCATACGAGTAGGGTGAAAGAGATTTGAGTTCTTTTGTGTTGTATATTAAGAGAAAGCATCCAAATACTTTGTTTGCATTCATTTGTGTGTGAAACTATACCTAGGATGTTTACAGTTACAAACAAGCTTCAACTCAAGCAATTGAATGCATTTACGCGTTTTAAAAGCTCATACGAGTAGGGTGAAAGAGATTTGAGTTCTTTTATGTTGTATATTAAGAGAAAGCATCCAAATACTTTGTTTGCATTCATTTGAGTGTGAAACTACACCGAGGATGTTTACAGTTACAAATAAGCTTCAACTCAAGCTTTTGAATGCATTTACCCGTTTTAAAAGCTCATATGAGTAAGGTGAAAGAGATTTGAGTTTTTTTGTGATGTATAATAAGAGAAAGCATCCAAATACTTTGTTTGCATTCATTTGAGTGTGAAACTATACCTAGGATGTTTACAGTTACAAACAAGCTTCAACTCAAGCTTTTGAATGCATTTACGCGTTTTAAAAGCTCATACGAGTAGTGTGAAAGAGATTTGAGTTCTTTTGTGTTGTATATTAAGAGAAAGCATCCAAATACTTTGTTTCCATTCATTTAAGTGTGAAACTACACCTAGGATGTTTACAAGTACAAACAAGCTTCAACTCAAGCTTTTGAATGTATATACGCGTTTTAAAAGCTCATACGAGTAGGGTGAAAGAGATTTGAGTTCTTTTGTGTTGTATAGTAAGAGAAAGCATCCAAATACTTTGTTTGCATTCATTTGAGTGTGAAACTACACCTAGGATGATTACAAGTACAAACAAGCTTCAACTCAAGCTTTTGAATGTATTTACGCGTTTTAAAAGCTCATACGAGTAGGGTGAAAGAGATTTGAGTTCTTTTGTGTTGTATATTAAGAGAAAGCATCCAAATACTTTTTTTTCATTCATTTGTGTGTGAAACTATACCTAGGATGTTTACAGTTACAAACAAGCTTCAACTCAAGCAATTGAATGCATTTACGCGTTTTAAATGCTCATACGAGTAGGGTGAAAGAGATTTGAGTTCTTTTATGTTGTATATTAAGAGAAAGCATCCAAATACTTTGTTTGCATTCATTTGAGTGTGAAACTACACCGAGGATGTTTACAGTTACAAATAAGCTTCAACTCAAGCTTTTGAATGCATTTACGCGTTTTAAAAGCTCATATGAGTAAGGTGAAAGAGATTTGAGTTTTTTTGTGATGTATAATAAGAGAAAGCATCCAAATACTTTGTTTGCATTCATTTGAGTGTGAAACTATACCTAGGATGTTTACAGTTACAAACAAGCTTCAACTCAAGCTTTTGAATGCATTTACGCGTTTTAAAAGCTCATACGAGTAGTGTGAAAGAGATTTGAGTTCTTTTGTGTTGTATATTAAGAGAAAGCATCCAAATACTTTGTTTCCATTCATTTAAGTGTGAAACTACACCTAGGATGTTTACAAGTACAAACAAGCTTCAACTCAAGCTTTTGAATGTATATACGCGTTTTAAAAGCTCATACGAGTAGGGTGAAAGAGATTTGAGTTCTTTTGTGTTGTATAGTAAGAGAAAGCATCCAAATACTTTGTTTGCATTCATTTGAGTGTGAAACTACACCTAGGATGATTACAAGTACAAACAAGCTTCAACTCAAGCTTTTGAATGTATTTACGCGTTTTAAAAGCTTATACGAGTAGGGTGAAAGAGATTTGAGTTCTTTTGTGTTGTATATTAAGAGAAAGCATCCAAATACTTTTTTTTCATTCATTTGTGTGTGAAACTATACCTAGGATGTTTACAGTTACAAACAAGCTTCAACTCAAGCAATTGAATGCATTTACGCGTTTTAAAAGCTCATACGAGTAGGGTGAAAGAGATTTGAGTTCTTTTATGTTGTATATTAAGAGAAAGCATCCAAATACTTTGTTTGCATTCATTTGAGTGTGAAACTACACCGAGGATGTTTACAGTTACAAATAAGCTTCAACTCAAGCTTTTGAATGCATTTACGCGTTTTAAAAGCTCATACGAGTAAGGTGAAAGAGATTTGAGTTTTTTTGTGATGTATAATAATAGAAAGCATCCAAATACTTTGTTTGCATTCATTTGAGTGTGAAACTATACCTAGGATGTTTACAGTTACAAACAAGCTTCAACTCAAGCTTTTGAATGCATTTACGCGTTTTAAAAGCTCGTACGAGTAGGGTGAAAGAGATTTGAGTTCTCTTGTGTTGTATATTAAGAGAAAGCATCCAAATACTTTGTTTCCATTCATTTAAGTGTGAAACTACACCTAGGATGTTTACAAGTACAAACAAGTTTCAAGTCAAGCTTTTGAATTCATTTACGCGTTTTAACAGCTCATACGACTAGGGTGATAGAAATTGAGTTCTTTTGTGTTGTATATTAAGAGGAAATATCCAAATACTTTGTTTGCATTCATTTGAGTGTGAAATAACACCAGGGTTGTTTACAAGTACAAACAAGCTTCAACTCAAGCTTTTGAATGCATTTACGCGTTTTAAAAGCTCATACGAGGAGGGTGAAAGAGATTGGAGTTCTTTTGTGTAGAAAGCATCCAAATACTTTTTTTGTATTCATTTGAGTGTGAAACTACACCTAGGATGTTTACAGTTACAAACAAGCTTCAACTCATGCTCTTGAATTCATTTACGCGTTTTAACAGCTCTTATGACTAGGGTGATAGAAATTGAGTTCTTTTGTGTTGTATATTAAGAGAAAATATCCAAATACTTTGTTTGCATTCATTTGAGTGTGAAATAACACCAGGGTTGTTTACAAGTACAAACAAGCTTCAACTCAAGCTTTGGAATGCATTTACGCGTTTTAAAAGCTCATACGAGTAGGGTGAAAGAGATTTGATTTCTTTTGTGTTGTATATTAAGAGAAACCAGCCAAAGTTTTGTTTGCATTCTTTTGAGTATGAAACTACAGCTAGGATGTTTACAAGTAGAAACAAGCTTCAACTCAAGCTTTTGAATGTATTTACGCGTTTTAAAAGCTCATACGAGTAGGGTGAAAGAGATTTGAGTTCTTTTGTGTTGTATATTCAGAGAAGCATCCAAATACTTTGTTTTCATTCATTTAAGTGTGAAACTACACCTAGGATGTTTACAAGTACAAACAAGCTTCAACTCAAGCTTTTGAATGTATTTACGCGTTTTAAAAGCTCATACGAGTAGGGTGAAAGAGATTTGAGTTCTTTTGTGTTGTATATTAAGAGAAAGCATCCAAATACTTTGTTTGCATTCATTTGAGTGTGAAATAACACCAGGGTTGTTTACAAGTACAAACAAGCTTCAACTCAAGCTTTTGAATGCATTTACGCGTTTTAAAAGCTCATACGAGGAGGGTGAAAGAGATTTGAGTTCTTTTGTGTTGTATATTAAGAGAAAGCATCCAAATACTTTTTTTTCATTCAGTTGAGTGTGAAACTATACCTAGGATGTTTACAGTTACAAACAAGCTTCAACTCAAGCTTTTGAATGCATTTACGCGTTTTAAAAGCTCATACGAGTAGGGTGAAAGAGATTTGAGTTCTTTTGTGTTGTATATTAAGAGAAAGCATCCAAATACTTTGTTTGCATTTATTTGAGTGTGAAACTACACCTAGGATGTTTAAAAGTACAAACAAGCTTCAACTCAAGCTTTTGAATGAATTTACGCGTTTTAACAGCTCTTACGACTAGGGTGATAGAAATTGAGTTCTTTTGTGTTGTTTATTAAGACAAAATATCCAAATACTTTGTTTGCATTCATTTGTGTGTGAAACTACACCTAGGATGTTTACAAGTACAAACAAGCTTCAACTCAAGCTTTTGAATGTATTTACGCGTTTTAACAGCTCTTACGACTAGGGTGATGGAAATTGAGTTCTTTTGTGTTGTATATTAATAGAAAGCATCCAAATACTTTGTTTGCATTCATTTGTGTGTGAAACTACACCTAGGATGTTTACAAGTACAAACAAGCTTCAACTCAAGCTTTTGAATGTATTTACGCGTTTTAACAGCTCTTACGACTAGGGTGATGGAAATTGAGTTCTTTTGTGTTGTATATTAATAGAAAGCATCCAAATACTTTGTTTGCATTCATTTCAGTGTGAAACTACACCTAGGATGTTTACATTTACAAACAAGCTTCAACTCAAGCTTTTTAATGCATTTACGCGTTTTAAAAGCTCATACGAGTAGGGTGAAAGAGATTTGAGTTCTTTTGTGTTGTATATTAAGAGAAAGCATCCAAATACTTTGTTTGCATTCATTTGAGCGTGAAACTACACCTAGGATGTTTACAGTTACAAACAAGCTTCAACTCAAGCTTTTGAATGTATTTACGCGTTTTAACAGCTCTTACGACTAGGGTGATGGAAATTGAGTTCTTTTGTGTTGTATATTAATAGAAAGCATCCAAATAATTTGTTTGCATTCATTTCAGTGTGAAACTACACCTAGGATGTTTACAATTACAAACAAGCTTCAACTCAAGCTTTTTAATGCATTTACGCGTTTTAAAAGCTCATACGAGTAGGGTGAAAGAGATTTGAGTTCTTTTGTGTTGTATATTAAGAGAAAGCATCCAAATACTTTGTTTGCATTCATTTGAGCGTGAAACTACACCTAGGATGTTTACAGTTACAAACAAGCTTCAACTCAAGCTTTTGAATTCATTTACGCGTTTTAACAGTTCTTACGACTAGAGTGATAGAAATTGAGTTCTTTTGTGTTGTATATTAAGAGAAAATATCCAAATACTTTGTTTGCATTCATTTGAGTGTGAAATAACACCAGGGTTGTTTACAAGTACAAACAAGCTTCAACTCAAGCTTTTGAATGCATTTACGCGTTTTAAAAGCTCATACGAGGAGGGTGAAAGAGATTTGAGTTCTTTTGTGTTGTATATTAAGAGAAAGCATCCAAATACTTTGTTTGCATTCATTTGAGTGTGAAACTACACCTAGGATGTTTACAGTTACAAACAAGCTTCAACTCATGCTTTTGAATTCATTTACGCGTTTTAACAGCTCTTACGACTAGGGTGATAGAAATTGAGTTCTTTTGTGTTGTATATTAAGACAAAATATCCAAATACTTTGTTTGCATTCATTTGTGTGTGAAACTACACCTAGGATGTTTACAAGTACAAACAAGCTTCAACTCAAGCTTTTGAATGTATTTACGCGTTTTAACAGCTCTTACGACTAGGGTGATGGAAATTGAGTTCTTTTGTGTTGTATATTAATAGAAAGCATCCAAATACTTTGTTTGCATTCATTTCAGTGTGAAACTACACCTAGGATGTTTACATTTACAAACAAGCTTCAACTCAAGCTTTTTAATGCATTTACGCGTTTTAAAAGCTCATACGAGTAGGGTGAAAGAGATTTGAGTTCTTTTGTGTTGTATATTAAGAGAAAGCATCCAAATACTTTGTTTGCATTCATTTGAGCGTGAAACTACACCTAGGATGTTTACAGTTACAAACAAGCTTCAACTCAAGCTTTTGAATTCATTTACGCGTTTTAACAGCTCTTACGACTAGGGTGATAGAAATTGAGTTCTTTTGTGTTGTATATTCAGAGAAAAAATCCAAATACTTTGTTTGCATTCATTTGAGTGTGAAATAACACCAGGGTTGTTTACAAGTACAAACAAGCTTCAACTCAAGCTTTTGAATGCATTTACGTGTTTTAAAAGCTCATACGAGGAGGGTGAAAGAGATTTGAGTTCTTTTGTGTTGTATATTAAGAGAAAGCATCCAAATACTTTGTTTGCATTCATTTGAGTGTGAAACTACACCTAGGATGTTTACAGTTACAAACAAGCTTCAACTCATGCTTTTGAATTCATTTACGCGTTTTAACAGCTCTTACGACTAGGGTGATAGAAATTGAGTTCTTTTGTGTTGTATATTAAGAGAAAATATCCAAATACTTTGTTTGCATTCATTTGAGTGTGAAATAACACCAGGGTTATTTACAAGTACAAACAAGCTTCAACTCAAGCTTTTGAATGCATTTACGCGTTTTAAAAGCTCATACGAGTAGGGTGAAAGAGATTTGATTTCTTTTGTGTTGTATATTAAGAGAAAGCACCCAAAGTTTTGTTTGCATTCTTTCGAGTATGAAACTACACCTTGGATGTTTACAAGTACAAACAAGCTTCAACTCAAGCTTTTGAATGTATTTACGCGTTTTAAAAGCTCATACGAGTAGGGTGAAAGAGATTTGAGTTCTTTTGTGTTGTATATTAAGAGAAAGCATCCAAATACTTTGTTTGCATTCATTTGAGTGTGAAATAACACCAGGGTTGTTTACAAGTACAAACAAGCTTCAACTCAAGCTTTTGAATGTATTTACGCGTTTTAAAAGCTCATACGAGGAGGGTGAAAGAGATTTGAGTTCTTTTGTGTTGTATATTAAGAGAAAGCATCCAAATACTTTGTTTGCATTCATTTGAGTGTGAAACTACACCTAGGATGTTTACAGTTACAAACAAGCTTCAACTCAAGCTTTTGAATGCATTTACGCGTTTTAAAAGCTCATACGAGGAGGGTGAAAGAGATTTGAGTTCTTTTGTGTTGTATATTAAGAGAAAGCATCCAAATACTTTTTTTTCATTCAGTTGAGTGTGAAACTATACCTAGGATGTTTACAGTTACAAACAAGCTTCAACTCAAGCTTTTGAATGCATTTACGCGTTTTAAAAGCTCATACGAGTAGGGTGAAAGAGATTTGAGTTCTTTTGTGTTGTATATTAAGAGAAAGCATCCAAATACTTTGTTTGCATTTATTTGAGTGTGAAACTACACCTAGGATGTTTAAAAGTACAAACAAGCTTCAACTCAAGCTTTTGAATGAATTTACGCGTTTTAACAGCTCTTACGACTAGGGTGATAGAAATTGAGTTCTTTTGTGTTGTATATTAAGACAAAATATCCAAATACTTTGTTTGCATTCATTTGTGTGTGAAACTACACCTAGGATGTTTACAAGTACAAACAAGCTTCAACTCAAGCTTTTGAATGTATTTACGCGTTTTAACAGCTCTTACGACTAGGGTGATGGAAATTGAGTTCTTTTGTGTTGTATATTAATAGAAAGCATCCAAATAATTTGTTTGCATTTATTTCAGTGTGAAACTACACCTAGGATGTTTACAATTACAAACAAGCTTCAACTCAAGCTTTTTAATGCATTTACGCGTTTTAAAAGCTCATACGAGTAGGGTGAAAGAGATTTGAGTTCTTTTGTGTTGTATATTAAGAGAAAGCATCCAAATACTTTGTTTGCATTCATTTGAGCGTGAAACTACACCTAGGATGTTTACAGTTACAAACAAGCTTCAACTCAAGCTTTTGAATTCATTTACGCGTTTTAACAGTTCTTACGACTAGAGTGATAGAAATTGAGTTCTTTTGTGTTGTATATTAAGAGAAAATATCCAAATACTTTGTTTGCATTCATTTGAGTGTGAAATAACACCAGGGTTGTTTACAAGTACAAACAAGCTTCAACTCAAGCTTTTGAATGCATTTACGCGTTTTAAAAGCTCATACGAGGAGGGTGAAAGAGATTTGAGTTCTTTTGTGTTGTATATTAAGAGAAAGCATCCAAATACTTTGTTTGCATTCATTTGAGTGTGAAACTACACCTAGGATGTTTACAGTTACAAACAAGCTTCAACTCATGCTTTTGAATTCATTTACGCGTTTTAACAGCTCTTACGACTAGGGTGATAGAAATTGAGTTCTTTTGTGTTGTATATTAAGACAAAATATCCAAATACTTTGTTTGCATTCATTTGTGTGTGAAACTACACCTAGGATGTTTACAAGTACAAACAAGCTTCAACTCAAGCTTTTGAATGTATTTACGCGTTTTAACAGCTCTTACGACTAGGGTGATGGAAATTGAGTTCTTTTGTGTTGTATATTAATAGAAAGCATCCAAATACTTTGTTTGCATTCATTTCAGTGTGAAACTACACCTAGGATGTTTACATTTACAAACAAGCTTCAACTCAAGCTTTTTAATGCATTTACGCGTTTTAAAAGCTCATACGAGTAGGGTGAAAGAGATTTGAGTTCTTTTGTGTTGTATATTAAGAGAAAGCATCCAAATACTTTGTTTGCATTCATTTGAGCGTGAAACTACACCTAGGATGTTTATAGTTACAAACAAGCTTCAACTCAAGCTTCTGAATTCATTTACGCGTTTTAACAGCTCTTACGACTAGGGTGATAGAAATTGAGTTCTTTTGTGTTGTATATTAAGAGAAAAAATCCAAATACTTTGTTTGCATTCATTTGAGTGTGAAATAACACCAGGGTTGTTTACAAGTACAAACAAGCTTCAACTCAAGCTTTTGAATGCATTTACGCGTTTTAAAAGCTCATACGAGGAGGGTGAAAGAGATTTGAGTTCTTTTGTGCTGTATATTAAGAGAAAGCATCCAAATACTTTGTTTGCATTCATTTGAGTGTGAAACTACGCCTAGGATGTTTACAGTTACAAACAAGCTTCAACTCATGCTTTTGAATTCATTTACGCGTTTTAACAGCTCTTACGACTAGGGTGATAGAAATTGAGTTCTTTTGTGTTGTATATTAAGAGAAAATATCCAAAAACTTTGTTTGCATTCATTTGAGTGTGAAACTACACCGAGGATGTTTACAGTTACAAACAAGCTTCAACTCAAGCTTTTGAATGCATTTACGCGTTTTAAAAGCTCATACGAGTAAGGTGAAAGAGATTTGAGTTCTTTTGTGTTGTATATTAAGAGAAAGCATCCAAATACTTTGTTTGCATTCATTTGAGTGTGAAACTACACCTAGGATGATTACAAGTAGAAACAAGCTTCAACTCAAGCTTTTGAATGCATTTACGCGTTTTAAAAGCTCATACGAGTAGGGTGAAAGAGATTTGAGGTCTTTTGTGTTGTATATTAAGTTAAAGCACCCAAAGTTTTGTTTGCATTCTTTCGAGTATGAAACAACACCTTGGATGTTTACAAGTACAAACAAGCTTCAACTCAAGCTTTTGAATGTATTTACGCGTTTTAAAAGCTCATACGAGTAGGGTGAAAAAGATTTGAGTTCTTTTGTGTTGTATATTCAGAGAAGCATCCAAATACTTTGTTTCCATTCATTTAGGTGTGAAACTACACCTAGGATGTTTACAAGTACAAACAAGCTTCAACTCAAGCTTTTGAATGTATTTACGCGTTTTAAAAGCTCATGCGAGTAGGGTGAAAGAGATTTAAGTTCTTTTGTGTTGTATATTAAGAGAAAGCATCCAAATACTTTGTTTGCATTCATTTGAGTGTGAAACTACACCGAGGATGTTTACAGTTACAAACAAGTTTCAACTCAAGCTTTTGAATGTATTTACGCGTTTTAAAAGCTCATACGAGTAGGGTGAAAGAGATTTGAGTTCTTTTGTGTTGTATATTAAGAGAAAGCATCCAAATACTTTGTTTGCATTCATTTGAGTGTGAAACTACACCGAGGATGTTTACAGTTACAAACAAGCTTCAACTCAAGCTTTTGAATGCATTTACGCGTTTTAAAAGCTCATACGAGTAAGGTGAAAGAGATTTGAGTTCTTTTGTGTTGTATATTAAGAGAAAGCATCCAAATACTTTGTTTGCATTCATTTGAGTGTGAAACTACACCTAGGATGATTACAAGTAGAAACAAGCTTCAACTCAAGCTTTTGAATGCATTTACGCGTTTTAAAAGCTCATACGAGTAGGGTGAAAGAGATTTGAGATCTTTTGTGTTGTATATTAAGAGAAAGCATCCAAATACTTTGTTTGCATTTATTTGAGTGTGAAACTACACCTAGGATGTTTAAAAGTACAAACAAGCTTCAACTCAAGCTTTTGAATGAATTTACGCGTTTTAACAGCTCTTACGACTAGGGTGATAGAAATTGAGTTCTTTTGTGTTGTATATTAAGACAAAATATCCAAATACTTTGTTTGCATTCATTTGTGTGTGAAACTACACCTAGGATGTTTACAAGTACAAACAAGCTTCAACTCAAGCTTTTGAATTCATTTACGCGTTTTAACAGTTCTTACGACTAGAGTGATAGAAATTGAGTTCTTTTGTGTTGTATATTAAGAGAAAATATCCAAATACTTTGTTTGCATTCATTTGAGTGTGAAATAACACCAGGGTTGTTTACAAGTACAAACAAGCTTCAACTCAAGCTTTTGAATGCATTTACGCGTTTTAAAAGCTCATACGAGGAGGGTGAAAGAGATTTGAGTTCTTTTGTGTTGTATATTAAGAGAAAGCATCCAAATACTTTGTTTGCATTCATTTGAGTGTGAAACTACACCTAGGATGTTTACAGTTACAAACAAGCTTCAACTCATGCTTTTGAATTCATTTACGCGTTTTAACAGCTCTTACGACTAGGGTGATAGAAATTGAGTTCTTTTGTGTTGTATATTAAGAGAAAATATCCAAATACTTTGTTTGCATTCATTTGAGTGTGAAATAACACCAGGGTTGTTTACAAGTACAAACAAGCTTCAACTCAAGCTTTTGAATGCATTTACGCGTTTTAAAAGCTCATACGAGTAGGGTGAAAGAGATTTGATTTCTTTTGTGTTGTATATTAAGAGAAAGCACCCAAAGTTTTGTTTGCATTCTTTTGAGTATGAAACTACACCTTGGATGTTTACAAGTACAAACAAGCTTCAACTCAAGCTTTTGAATGTATTTACGCGTTTTAAAAGCTCATACGAGTAGGGTGAAAGAGATTTGAGTTCTTTTGTGTTGTATATTCAGAGAAGCATCCAAATACTTTGTTTCCATTCATTTAAGTGTGAAACCACACCTAGGATGTTTACAAGTACAAACAAGCTTCAACTCAAGCTTTTGAATGTATTTACGCGTTATAAAAGCTCATGCGAGTAGGGTGAAAGAGATTTGAGTTCTTTTGTGTTGTATATTAAGAGAAAGCATCCAAATACTTTGTTTGCATTCATTTGAGTGTGAAACTACACCGAGGATGTTTACAGTTACAAACAAGCTTCAACTCAAGCTTTTGAATGCATTTACGCGTTTTAAAAGCTCATACGAGTAAGGTGAAAGAGATTTGAGTTCTTTTGTGTTGTATAAAAAGAGAAAGCATCCAAATACTTTGTTTGCATTCATTTGAGTGTGAAACTATACCTAGGATGTTGACAGTTACAAACATGCTTCAACTCAAGCTTTTGAATGCATTTACGCGTTTTAAAAGCTCATACGAGTAGGGTGAAAGAGATTTGAGTTCTTTTGTGTTGTATATTAAGAGAAAGCATCCAAATACTTTGTTTCCATTCATTTAAGTGTGAAACTACACCTAGGATGTTTACAAGTACAAACAAGCTTCAACTCAAGCTTTTGAATGTATTTACGCGTGTTAAAAGCTCATACGAGTAGGGTGAAAGAGATTTGAGTTCTTTTGTGTTGTATAGTAAGAGAAAGCATCCAAATACTTTGTTTGCATTCATTTGAGTGTGAAACTACACCTAGGATGATTACAAGTAGGAACAAGCTTCAACTCAAGCTTTTGAATGTATTTACACGTTTTAAAAGCTCATACGAGTAGGGTGAAAGAGATTTGAGTTCTTTTGTGTTGTATATTTAGAGAAAGCATCAAAATACTTTTTTTTCATTCATTTGTGTGTGAAACTATACCTAGGATATTTACAGTTACAAACAAGCTTCAACTCAAGCTTTTGAATGCATTTACGCGTTTTAAAAGCTCATACGAGCAGGGTGAAAGAGATTTGAGTTCTTTTGTGTTGTATATTAAGAGAAAGCATCCAAATACTTTGTTTGCATTCATTTGAGTGTGAAACTACACCTAGGATGTTTAGAGTTACAAACAAGCTTCAACTCAAGCTTTTGAATGCATTTACGCGTTTTAACAGCTCTTACGACTAGGGTGATAGAAATTGAGTTCTTTTGTGTTGTATATTAAGAGAAAATATCCAAATACTTTGTTTGCATTCATTTGAGTGTGAAATAACACCAGGGTTGTTTACAAGTACAAACAAGCTTCAACTCAAGCTTTTGAATGTATTTACACGTTTTAAAAGCTCATACGAGTAGGGTGAAAGAGATTTGAGTTCTTTTGTGTTGTATATTAAGAGAAAGCATCCAAATACTTTTTTTTCATTCATTTGTGTGTGAAACTATACCTAGGATGTTTACAGTTACAAACAAGCTTGAACTCAAGCAATTGAATGCATTTATGCGTTTTAAAAGCTCATACGAGTAGGGTGAAAAAGATTTGAGTTCTTTTATGTTGTATATTAAGAGAAAGCATCCAAATACTTTGTTTGCATTTATTTGAGTGTGAAACTACACCGAGGATGTTTACAGTTACAAATAAGCTTCAACTCAAGCTTTTGAATGCATTTACGCGTTTTAAAAGCTCATACGAGTAAGGTGAAAGAGATTTGAGTTTTTTTGTGATGTATAATAAGAGAAAGCATCCAAATACTTTGTTTGCATTCATTTGAGTGTGAAACTATACCTAGGATGTTTACAGTTACAAACAAGCTTCAACTCAAGCTTTTGAATGCATTTACGCGTTTTAAAAGCTCATACGAGTAGGGTGAAAGAGATTTGAGTTCTTTTGTGTTGTATATTAAGAGAAAGCATCCAAATACTTTTTTTCCATTCATTTAAGTGTGAAACTACACCTAGGATGTTTACAAGTACAAACAAGCTTCAACTCAAGCTTTTGAATGTATATACGCGTTTTAAAAGCTCATACGAGTAGGGTGAAAGAGATTTGAGTTCTTTTGTGTTGTATAGTAAGAGAAAGCATCCAAATACTTTGTTTGCATTCATTTGAGTGTGAAATAACACCAGGGTTGTTTACAAGTACAAACAAGCTTCAACTCAAGCTTTTGAATGCATTTACGCGTTTTAAAAGCTCATACGAGGAGGGTGAAAGAGATTTGAGTTCTTTTGTGTAGAAAGCATCCAAATACTTTTTTTGTATTCATTCGAGTGTGAAACTACACCTAGGATGTTTACAGTTACAAACAAGCTTCAACTCATGCTCTTGAATTCATTTACGCGTTTTAACAGCTCTTACGACTAGGGTGATAGAAATTGAGTTCTTTTGTGTTGTATATTAAGAGAAAATATCCAAATACTTTGTTTGCATTCATTTGAATGTGAAATAACACCAGGGTTGTTTACAAGTACAAACAAGCTTCAACTCAAGCTTTTGAATGCATTTACGCGTTTTAAAAGCTCATACGAGTAGGGTGAAAGAGATTTGATTTCTTTTGTGTTGTATATTAAGAGGAAGCAGCCAAAGTTTTGTTTGCATTCTTTTGAGTATGAAACTACAGCTAGGATGTTTACAAGTACAAACAAGCTTCAATTCAAGCTTTTGAATGTATTTACGCGTTTTAAAAGCTCATACGAGTAGGGTGAAAGAGATTTGAGTTCTTTTGTGTTGTATATTCAGAGAAGCATCCAAATACTTTGTTTTCATTCATTTAAGTGTGAAACTACACCTAGGATGTTTACAAGTACAAACAAGCTTCAACTCAAGCTTTTGAATGTATTTACGCGTTTTAAAAGCTCATACGAGTAGGGTGAAAGAGATTTGAGTTCTTTTGTGTTGTATATTAAGAGAAAGCATCCAAATACTTTGTTTGCATTCATTTGAGTGTGAAATAACACCAGGGTTGTTTACAAGTACAAACAAGCTTCAACTCAAGCTTTTGAATGCATTTACGCGTTTTAAAAGCTCATCCGAGGAGGGTGAAAGAGATTTGAGTTCTTTTGGGTTATATAGTAAGAGAAAGCATCCAAATACTTTGTTTGCATTCATTTAAAAGTGAAACTACACCTAGGATGTTTACAAGTACAAACAAGCTTCAACTCAAGCTTTTGAATGAATTTACGCGTTTTAACAGCTCTTACGACTAGAGTGATAGAAATTGAGTTCTTTTGTGTTGTATATTAAGAGAAAATATCCAAATACTTTGTTTGCATTCAATTGAGTGTGAAATAACACCAGGGTTGTTTACAAGTACAAACAAGCTTCAACTCAAGCTTTTGAATGCATTTACGCGTTTTAAAAGCTCATTCGAGTAGGGTGAAAGTGATTTGATTTCTTTTGTGTTGCATATTAAGAGAAAGCACCCAAATGTTTTGTTTGCATTCTTTTGAGTGTGAAACTACACCAAGAATGTGTTAAATTACAAAAAACAAGCTTCAACTCAAGCTTTTGAATGCATTTACGCGTTTTAAAAGCTCATACGAGTAGGATGAAAGAGATTTGATGTCTTTTGTGTTGTATATTAAGAGAAAGCACCCAACTGTTTTGTTTGCAATCATTTGAGTGTGAAACTATACCTAGGATGTTTACAGTTACAAACAAGCTTCAACTCAAGCTTTTAAATGCATTTACGCGTTTTAAAAGCTCATACGAGTAGGGTGAAAGTGATTTGAGTTCTTTTTGGTTGTATTGTAAGAGAAAGCATCCAAATACTTTGTTTGCATTCATTTGGGTGTGAAACTATACCTAGGATGTTTACAGTTACAAACAAGCTTCAACACAAGCTTTTGAATGCATTTACGCGTTTTAAAAGCTCATACGAGTAGGGTGAAAGAGATTTGAGTTCTTTTGTGTTGTATATTAAGAGAAAGCATCCAAATACTTTGTTTCCATTCATTTAAGTGTGAAACTACACCTAGGATGTTTACAAGTACAAACAAGCTTCAACTCAAGCTTTTGAATGTATTTACGCGTTTTAAAAGCTCATACGAGGAGGGTGAAAGAGATTTGAGTTCTTTTGGGTTGTATAGTAAGAGAAAGCATCCAAATACTTTGTTTGCATTCATATGAGTGTGAGACTACACCTAGGATGTTTACAAGTACAAACAAGCTTCAACTCTAGCTTTTGAATGCATTTACGCGTTTTAAAAGCTCATACGAGTAGGGTGAAAGAGTTTTGAGTTCTTTTGTGTTGTATATTAAGAGAAACCATGCAAATACTTTTTTTTCATTCATTTGAGTGTGAAACTACACCTAGGATTTTTACAGTAACAAACAAGCTTCAACTCAAGCTTTTGAATGCATTTACGCGTTTTAAAAGCTCATACGAGGAGGGTGAAAGAGATTTGAGTTCTTCTGTGTTGTATATTAGAAAGCATCCAAATACTTTGTTTGAGTTTATTTGAGTGTGAAACTACACCTAGGAAGTTTACAAGTACAAACAAGCTTCAACTCAAACTTTTGAACGAATTTACGCGTTTTAACAGCTCTTACGACTAGAGTGATAGAAATTGAGTTCTTTTGTGTTGTATATTAAGAGAAAATATCCAAATACTTTGTTTGCAATCAATTGAGTGTGAAATAACACCAGGGTTGTTTACAAGTACAAACAAGCTTCAACTCAAGCTTTTGAATGCATTTACGCGTTTTCAAAGCTCATTCGAGTAGGGTGAAAGAGATTTGATTTCTTTTGTGTTGTATATTAAGAGAAAATATCCAAATACTTTGTTTGCAATCAATTGAGTGTGAAATAACACCAGGGTTGTTTACAAGTACAAACAAGCTTCAACTCAAGCTTTTGAATGCATTTACGCGTTTTCAAAGCTCATTCGAGCAGGGTGAAAGAGATTTGATTTCTTTTGTGTTGTATATTAAGAGAAAGCACCCAAATGTTTTGTTTGCATTCTTTTGAGTATGAAACTACACCAAGAATGTGTTAAATTACAAACAAGCTTCAACTCAAGCTTTTGAATTCATTTACGCGTTTTAAAAGCTCATACAAGTAGGGTGAAAGAGATTTGATTTCTTTTGTGTTGTATATTAAGAGAAAGCCCCCAAATGTTTTGTTTGCATTCATTTGAGTGTGAAACTATACCTAGGATGTTTACAGTTACAAATAAGCTTCAACTCAAGCTTTTGAATGCATTTACGCGTTTTAAAAGCTCATACGAGTAGGGTGAAAGAGATTTGAGTTCTTTTGTGTTGTATACTAAGAGACAGCATCCAAATACTTTGTTTGCATTCATTTGAGTGTGAAACTACACCTAGGATGTTTAGAGTTACAAACAAGCTTCAACTCAAGCTTTTGAATGCATTTACGCATTTTAAAAGCTCATACGAGTAGGGTGAAAGAGATTTGAGTTCTTTTGTGTTGTATATTAAGAGAAAGCATCCAAAGACTTTGTTTCCATTCATTTAAGTGTGAAACTACACCTAGGATGTTTACAGTTACAAACAAGCTTCAACTCAAGCTTTTGAATGCATTTACGCGTTTTAAAAGCTCATACGAGTAGGGTGAAAGAGATTTGAGTTCTTTTGTGTTGTATACTAAGAGACAGCATCCAAATACTTTGTTTGCATTCATTTGAGCGTGAAACTACACCTAGGATGTTTAGAGTTACAAACAAGCTTCAACTCAAGCTTTTGAATGCATTTACGCATTTTAAAAGCTCATACGAGTAGGGTGAAAGAGATTTGAGTTCTTTTGTGTTGTATATTAAGAGAAAGCATCCAAATACTTTGTTTGCATTCATTTGAGCGTGAAACTACACCTAGGATGTTTACAGCTACAAACAAGCTTCAACTCAAGCTGTTGAATGTATTTACTCGTTTTAACAGCTCTTACGACTAGGTTGATGGAAATTAAGTTCTTTTGTGTTGTATATTAAGAGAAAGCATTCAAATACTTTGTTTGCATTCATTTGAGTGTGAAACTACACCTAGGATGTTTACAGTTACAAACAAGCTTCAACTCAAGCTTTTGAATGCATTTACGCGTTTTAAAAGCTCATACGAGTAGGGTGAAAGAGATTTGATTTCTTTCGTGTTGTATATTAAGAGAAAGCACCCAAATGTTTTGTTTGCATTCTTTTGAGTATGAAACTACACCAAGAATGTGTTAAATTACAAACAAGCTTCAACTCAAGCTTTTGAATGCATTTACGCGTTTTAAAAGCTCATACGAGTAGGGTGAAAGAGATTTGAGTTCTTTTGTGTTGAACATTAAGAGAAAGCATCCAAATACTTTGTTTGCATTCATTTGAGTGTGAAACTACACTTAGGATTTTTACAGTTACAAACAAGCTTCAACTCAAGCTTTTGAATGCATTTACGCGTTTTAAAAGCTAATACGAGGAGGGTGAAAGAGATTTGAGTTCTTTTGTGTTGTATATTAAGAGAAAGCATCCAAATACTTTGTTTGCATTTATTTGAGTGTTAAACTACACCTAGGATGTTTACAAGTACAAACAAGCTTCAACTCAAGCTTTTGAATGTATTTACGCGTTTTAACAGCTCTTACGACTAGGGTGATAGAAATTGAGTTCTTTTTTGTTGTATAGTAAGAGAAAATATCCAAATACTTTGTTTGCATTCATTTGAGTGTGAAATAACACCAGGGTTGTTTACAAGTACAAACAAGCTTCAAGTCAAGCTTTTGAATGCATTTACGCGTTTTAAAAGCTCATACGAGTAGGGTGAAAGAGATTAGATTTCTTTTGTGTTGTATATTAAGAGAAAGCACCCGAATGTTTTGTTTGCATTCTTTTGAGTATGAAACTACACCAAGAATGTGTTAAATTACAAACAAGCTTCAACTCAAGCTTTTGAATGCATTTACGCGTTTTAAAAGCTCATACGAGTAGGGTGAAAGAGATTTGTGTTCTTTTGTGTTGTATATTAAGAGAAAGCATCCAAATGCTTTGTTTGCATTCATTTTAGTGTGAAACTACACCTAGGATGTTTACAAGTACAAACAAGCTTCAACTCAAGCTTTTGAATGAATTTACGCGTTTTAACAGCTCTTACGAATAGGGTGATAGAAATTGAGTTCTTTTGTGTTGTATATTAAGAGAAAATATCCAAATACTTTGTTTGCATTCATTTGAGTGTGAAATAACACCAGGGTTGTTTACAAGTACAAACAAGCTTCAAGTCAAGCTTTTGAATGCATTTACGCGTTTTAAAAGCTCATACGAGTAGGGTGAAAGAGATTAGATTTCTTTTGTGTTGTATATTAAGAGAAAGCACCCGAATGTTTTGTTTGCATTCTTTTGAGTATGAAACTACACCAAGAATGTGTTAAGTTACAAACAAGCTTCAACTCAAGCTTTTGAATGCATTTACGCGTTTTAAAAGCTCATACGAGGAGGGTGAAAGAGATTTAAGTTCTTTTGTGTTGTATATTAGAAAGCATCCAAATACTTTGTTTGCATTCATTTGAGTGTGAAACTACACCTAGGATGTATACAAGTACAAACAAGCTTCAACTCTAGCTTTTGAATGTATTTACGCGTTTTAAAAGCTCATACGAGTAGGGTGAAAGAGATTTGAGTTCTTTTGTGTTGTATATTAAGAGAAAGCATCCAAATACTTTGTTTGCATTCATTTGAGTGTAAAACTACACCTAGGATGTTTAGAGTTACAAACAAGCTTCAACTCAAGCTTTTGAATACATTTACGCGTTTTAAAAGCTCATACGAGGAGGGTGAAAGAGATTTGAGTGCTTTTGTGTTGTATATTAGAAAGCATCCAAATACTTTGTTTGCATTTATTTGAGTGTGAAACTACACCTAGGATGTTTACAAGTACAAACAAGCTTCAACTCAAGCTTTTGAATGAATTTACGCGTTTTGACAGCTCTTACGACTAGGGTGATAGAAATTGAGTTCTTTTGTGTTGTATATTAAGAAAAAATATACAAATACTTTGTTTGCATTCAATTGAGTGTGAAATAACACCAGGGTTGTTTACAAGTACAAACAAGCTTTAACTCAAGCTTTTGAATGCATTTACGCGTTTTAAAAGCTCATACGAGTAGGGTGAAAGTGATTTGATTTCTTTTGTGTTGTATATTAAGAGAAAGCACCCAAATGTTTTGTTTGCATTCTTTTGAGTATGAAACTACACCAAGAATGTGTTAAATTACAAACAAGCTTCAACTCAAGCTTTTGAATGCATTTACGCGTTTTAAAAGCTCATACGAGTAGGGTGAAAGTGATTTGATGTCTTTTGTGTTGTATATTAAGAGAAAGCACTCAAATGTTTTGTTCGCATTCATTTGAGTGTGAAACTATACCTAGGATGTTTACAGTTACAAACAAGCTTCAACTCAAGCTTTTGAATGCATTTACGCGTTTTAAAAGCTCATACGAGTAGGGTGAAAGAGATTTGAGTTCTTTTGGGTTGTATAGTAAGAGAAAGCATCCAAATACTTTGTTTGCATTCATTTGAGTGTGAAACTACACCTAGGATGTTTACAGTTACAAAAAAGCTTCAACTCAAGCTGTTGAATGTATTTACTCGTTTTAACAGCTCTTACGACTAGGGTGATGGAAATTGAGTTCTTTTGTGTTTTATATTAAGAGAAAGCATCCAAATACTTTGTTTGCATTCATTTGAGTGTGAAACTACACCTAGGATGTTTAGAGTTACAAACAAGCTTCAACTCAAGCTTTTGAATGCATTTACGCGTTTTAAAAGCTCATACGAGGAGGGTGAAAGAGATTTGAGTTCTTTTGTGTTTTATATTAGAAAGCATCCGATTACTTTGTTTGCATTTATTTGAGTGTGAAATTACACCTCGGATGTTTACAAGTACAAACAAGCTTCAAGTCAAGCTTTTGAATTCATTTACGTGTTTTAACAGCTCTTACGACTAGGGTGATAGAATTTGAGTTCTTTTGTGTTGTATAATAAGAGAAAGCATCCAAATACTTTGTTTGCATTCATTTGAGTGTGAAACTATACCTAGGATGTTTACAGTTACAAACAAGCTTCAACTCAAGCTTTGGAATGCATTTACGCGTTTTAAAAGCTCATACGAGTAGGGTGAAAGAGATTTGAGTTCTTTTGTGTTGTATATTAGAAAGCATCCAAATACTTTGTTTGTATTTGTTTGAGTGTGAAACTACACCTAGGATGTTTAAAAGTACAAACAAGCTTCAACTCAAGCTTTTGAATGAATTTACGCGTTTTAACAGCTTTTACGACTAGGATGATAGAAATTGAGTTCTTTTGTGTTGTATATTAAGAGAAAATATCCAAATACTTTGTTTGCATTCATTTGTGTGTGAAACTACACCTAGGATGATTACAAGTACAAACAAGCTTCAACTCAAGCTTTTGAATGTATTTACTCGTTTTAAAAGCTCATACGAGTAGGGTGAAAGAGATTTGAGTTCTTTTGTGTTGTATATTAAGAGAAAGCATCGAAATACTTTTTTTTCATTCATTTGCGTGTGAAACTATACCTAGGATGTTTACAGTTACAAACAAGCTTCAACTCAAGCTTTTGAATGCATTTACGAGTTTTAAAAGCTCATACGAGTAGGGTGAAAGAGATTTGAGTTCTTTTGTGTTGTATATTAAGAGAAAGCATCCAAATACTTTGTTTGCATTCATTTGAGTGTGAAACTACACCTAGGATGTTTAGAGTTACAAACAAGCTTCAACTCAAGCTTTTGAATGCATTTACGCGTTTTAAAAGCTCATACGAGGAGGGTGAAAGAGATTTGAGTTCTTTTGTGTTGTATAGTAAGAGAAAGCATCCAAATACTTTGTTTGCATTCATTTGAGTGTAAAACTACACCTAGGATGATTACAAGTACAAACAAGGTTCAACTCAAGCTTTTGAATGTATTTACGCGTTTTAAAAGCTCATACGAGTAGGATGAAAGAGATTTGAGTTCTTTTGTGTTTTATATTAAGAGAAAGCATCCAAATACTTTTTTTGCATTCATTTGAGTGTGAAACTACACCTAGGATGTTTAGAGTTACAAACAAGCTTCAACTCAAGCTTTTGAATGCGTTTACCCGTTTTAAAAGGTCATACGAGGAGGGTGAAAGAGATTTGAGTTCTTTTGTGTTTTATATTAGAAAGCATCCGATTACTTTGTTTGCATTTATTTGAGTGTGAAATTACACCTCGGATGTTTACAAGTACAAACAAGCTTCAAGTCAAGCTTTTGAATTCATTTACGTGTTTTAACAGCTCTTACGACTAGGGTGATAGAATTTGAGTTCTTTTGTGTTGTATAATAAGAGAAAGCATCCAAATACTTTGTTTGCATTCATTTGAGTGTGAAACTATACCTAGGATGTTTACAGTTACAAACAAGCTTCAACTCAAGCTTTTGAATGCATTTACGCGTTTTAAAAGCTCATACGAGTAGGGTGAAAGAGATTTGAGTTCTTTTGTGTTGTATATTAGAAAGCATCCAAATACTTTGTTTGTATTTGTTTGAGTGTGAAACTACACCTAGGATGTTTAAAAGTACAAACAAGCTTCAACTCAAGCTTTTGAATGAATTTACGCGTTTTAACAGCTTTTACGACTAGGATGATAGAAATTGAGTTCTTTTGTGTTGTATATTAAGAGAAAATATCCAAATACTTTGTTTGCATTCATTTGTGTGTGAAACTACACCTAGGATGATTACAAGTACAAACAAGCTTCAACTCAAGCTTTTGAATGTATTTACTCGTTTTAAAAGCTCATACGAGTAGGGTGAAAGAGATTTGAGTTCTTTTGTGTTGTATATTAAGAGAAAGCATCGAAATACTTTTTTTTCATTCATTTGCGTGTGAAACTATACCTAGGATGTTTACAGTTACAAACAAGCTTCAACTCAAGCTTTTGAATGCATTTACGAGTTTTAAAAGCTCATACGAGTAGGGTGAAAGAGATTTGAGTTCTTTTGTGTTGTATATTAAGAGAAAGCATCCAAATACTTTGTTTGCATTCATTTGAGTGTGAAACTACACCTAGGATGTTTAGAGTTACAAACAAGCTTCAACTCAAGCTTTTGAATGCATTTACGCGTTTTAAAAGCTCATACGAGGAGGGTGAAAGAGATTTGAGTTCTTTTGTGTTGTATAGTAAGAGAAAGCATCCAAATACTTTGTTTGCATTCATTTGAGTGTAAAACTACACCTAGGATGATTACAAGTACAAACAAGGTTCAACTCAAGCTTTTGAATGTATTTACGCGTTTTAAAAGCTCATACGAGTAGGATGAAAGAGATTTGAGTTCTTTTGTGTTGTATATTAAGAGAAAGCATCCAAATACTTTTTTTGCATTCATTTGAGTGTGAAACTACACCTAGGATGTTTAGAGTTACAAACAAGCTTCAACTCAAGCTTTTGAATGCGTTTACCCGTTTTAAAAGGTCATACGAGGAGGGTGAAAGAGATTTGAGTTCTTTTGTGTTTTATATTAGAAAGCATCCGATTACTTTGTTTGCATTTATTTGAGTGTGAAATTACACCTCGGATGTTTACAAGTACAAACAAGCTTCAAGTCAAGCTTTTGAATTCATTTACGTGTTTTAACAGCTCTTACGACTAGGGTGATAGAATTTGAGTTCTTTTGTGTTGTATAATAAGAGAAAGCATCCAAATACTTTGTTTGCATTCATTTGAGTGTGAAACTATACCTAGGATGTTTACAGTTACAAACAAGCTTCAACTCAAGCTTTTGAATGCATTTACGCGTTTTAAAAGCTCATACGAGTAGGGTGAAAGAGATTTGAGTTCTTTTGTGTTGTATATTAGAAAGCATCCAAATACTTTGTTTGTATTTGTTTGAGTGTGAAACTACACCTAGGATGTTTAAAAGTACAAACAAGCTTCAACTCAAGCTTTTGAATGAATTTACGCGTTTTAACAGCTTTTACGACTAGGATGATAGAAATTGAGTTCTTTTGTGTTGTATATTAAGAGAAAATATCCAAATACTTTGTTTGCATTCATTTGTGTGTGAAACTACACCTAGGATGATTACAAGTACAAACAAGCTTCAACTCAAGCTTTTGAATGTATTTACTCGTTTTAAAAGCTCATACGAGTAGGGTGAAAGAGATTTGAGTTCTTTTGTGTTGTATATTAAGAGAAAGCATCCAAATACTTTTTTTTCATTCATTTGTGTGTGAAACTATACCTAGGATGTTTACAGTTACAAACAAGCTTCAACTCAAGCTTTTGAATGCATTTACGAGTTTTAAAAGCTCATACGAGTAGGGTGAAAGAGATTTGAGTTCTTTTGTGTTGTATATTAAGAGAAAGCATCCAAATACTTTGTTTGCATTCATTTGAGTGTGAAACTACACCTAGGATGTTTAGAGTTACAAACAAGCTTCAACTCAAGCTTTTGAATGCATTTACGCGTTTTAAAAGCTCATACGAGGAGGGTGAAAGAGATTTGAGTTCTTTTGTGTTGTATAGTAAGAGAAAGCATCCAAATACTTTGTTTGCATTCATTTGAGTGTAAAACTACACCTAGGATGATTACAAGTACAAACAAGGTTCAACTCAAGCTTTTGAATGTATTTACGCGTTTTAAAAGCTCATACGAGTAGGATGAAAGAGATTTGAGTTCTTTTGTGTTGTATATTAAGAGAAAGCATCCAAATACTTTTTTTGCATTCATTTGAGTGTGAAACTACACCTAGGATGTTTAGAGTTACAAACAAGCTTCAACTCAAGCTTTTGAATGCGTTTACCCGTTTTAAAAGGTCATACGAGGAGGGTGAAAGAGATTTGAGTTCTTTTGTGTTTTATATTAGAAAGCATCCGATTACTTTGTTTGCATTTATTTGAGTGTGAAATTACACCTCGGATGTTTACAAGTACAAACAAGCTTCAAGTCAAGCTTTTGAATTCATTTACGCGTTTTAACAGCTCTTACGACTAGGGTGATAGAAATTGAGTTCTTTTGTGTTGTATAATAAGAGAAAATATCCAAATACTTTGTTTGCATTCATTTGAGTGTGAAATAACACCAGGGTTGTTTACAAGTACAAACAAGCTTCAACTCAAGCTTTTGAATGCATTTACGCGTTTTAAAAGCACATACGAGGAGGGTGAAAGAGATTTAAGTTCTTTTGGGTTGTATATTAAGAGAAAGCATCCAAATACTTTGTTTGCATTCATTTGAGTGTGAAACTACACCTAGGATGTTTACAGTTACAAACAAGCTTCAACTCATGCTCTTGAATTCATTTACGCGTTTTAACAGCTCTTACGACAAGGGTGATAGAAATTGAGTTCTTTTGTGTTGTATATTAAGAGAAAATATCCAAATACTTTGTTTGCATTCATTTGAGTGTGAAATAACATCAGGGTTGTTTACAAGTACAAACAAGCTTCAACTCAAGCTTTTGAATGCATTTACGCGTTTTAAAAGCTCATACGAGTAGGGTGAAAGAGATTTGATTTCTTTTGTGTTGTATATTAAGAGAAAGCACCCAAAGTTTTGTTTTCATTCTTTTGAGTATGAAACTACACCAAGAATGTGTTAAATTACAAACAAGCTTCAACTCAAGCTTTTGAATGACTTTACGCGTTTTAAAAGCTCGTACGAGAAAGGTGAAAGAGATTTGAGTTCTTTTGTGTTGTATAATAAGAGAAAGCATCCAAATACTTTGTTTGCATTCATTTGAGTGTGAAACTATACCTAGGATGTTTACAGTTACAAACAAGCTTCAACTCAAGCTTTTGAATGCATTTACGAGTTTTAAAAGCTCATACGAGTAGGGTGAAAGAGATTTGAGTTCTTTTGTGTTGCATATTAGAAAGCATCCAAATACTTTGTTTGCATTTATTTGAGTGTGAAACTACACCTAGGATGTTTAAAAGTACAAACAAGCTTCAACTCAAGCTTTTGAATGAATTTACGCGTTTTAACAGCTTTTACGACTAGGGTGATAGAAATTGAGTTCTTTTGTGTTGTATATTAAGAGAAAATATCCAAATACTTTGTTTGCATTCATTTGTGTGTGAAACTACACCTAGGATGATTACAAGTACAAACAAGCTTCAACTCAAGCTTTTGAATGTATTTACGCGTTTTAAAAGCTCATACGAGTAGGGTGAAAGAGATTTGAGTTCTTTTGTGTTGTATATTAAGAGAAAGCATCCAAATACTTTTTTTTCATTCATTTGTGTGTGAAACTATACCTAGGATGTTTACAGTTACAAACAAGATTCAACTCAAGCTTTTGAATGCATTTACGAGTTTTAAAAGCTCATACGAGTAGGGTGAAAGAGATTTGAGTTCTTTTGTGTTGTATGTTAAGACAAAGCATCCAAATACTTTGTTTGCATTCGTTTGAGTGTGAAACTACACCTAGGATGTTTAGAGTTACAAACAAGCTTCAACTCAAGCTTTTGAATGCATTTACGCGTTTTAAAAGCTCATACGAGGAGGGTGAAAGACATTTGAGTTCTTTTGTGTTGTATAGTAGAAAGCATCCGATTACTTTTTTTGCATTTATTTGAGTGTGAAATTACACCTCGGATGTTTACAAGTACAAACAAGCTTCAAGTCAAGCTTGTGAATTCATTTACGCGTTTTAACAGCTCTTACGACTAGGGTGATAGAAATTGAGATCTTTGTGTTGTATATTAAGAGAAAATATCCAAATACTTTGTTTGCATTCATTTGAGTGTGAAATAACACCAGGGTTGTTTACAAGTACAAACAAGCTTCAACTCAAGCTTTTGAATGCATTTACGCATTTTAAAAGCTCATACGAGGAGGGTGAAAGACATTTGAGTTCTTTTGTGTTGTATAGTAAGAGAAAGCATCCAAATACTTTGTTTGCATTCATTTGAGTGTGAAACTACACCTAGGATGATTACAAGTACAAACAAGCTTCAACTCAAGCTTTTGAATGTATTTACGCGTTTTAAAAGCTCATACGAGTAGGGTGAAAGAGATTTAAGTTCTTTTGTGTTGTATATTAAGAGAAAGCATCCAAATACTTTTTTTTCATTCATTTGTGTGTAAAACTATACCTAGGATGTTTACAGTTACAAACAAGCTTCAACTCAAGCTTTTGAATGCATTTACGCGTTTTAAAAGATCATACGAGTAGGGTGAAAGAGATTTGAGTTCTTTTGTGTTGTATATTAAGAGAAAGCATCCAAATACTTTGTTTGCATTCATTTGAGTGTGAAACTACTCCTAGGATGTTTAGAGTTACAAACAAGCTTCAACTCAAGCTTTTGAATGCATTTACGCGTTTTAAAAGCTCATACGAGGAGGGTGAAAAAGATTTGAGTTCTTTTGTGTTTTATATTAGAAAGCATCCGATTACTTTGTTTGCATTTATTTGAGTGTGAAATTACACCTCGGATGTTTACAAGTACAAACAAGCTTCAAGTCAAGCTTTTGAATTCATTTACGCGTTTTAACAGCTCTTACGACTAGGGTGATAGAAATTGAGTTCTTTTGTGTTGTATATTAAGAGAAAATATCCAAATACTTTGTTTGCATTCATTTGAGTGTGAAATAACACCAGGGTTGTTTACAAGTACAAACAAGCTTCAACTCAAGCTTTTGAATGCATTTACGCGTTTTAAAAGCTCATACGAGGAGGGTGAAAGAGATTTGAGTTCTTTTGTGTTGTATATTAAGAGAAAGCATCCAAATACTTTGTTTGCATTCATTTGAGTGTGAAACTACACCTAGGATGTTTACAGTTACAAACAAGCTTCAACTCATGCTCTTGAATTCATTTACGCGTTTTAACAGCTCTTACGACTAGGGTGATAGAAATTGAGTTCTTTTGTGTTGTATATTAAGAGAAAATATCCAAATACTTTGTTTGCATTCATTTGAGTGTGAAATAACACCAGGGTTGTTTACAAGTACAAACAAGCTTCAACTCAAGCTTTTGAATGCATTTACGCGTTTTAAAAGCTCATACGAGTAGGGTGAAAGAGATTTGATTTCTTTTTTGTTGTATATTAAGAGAAAGCACCCAAACTTTTGTTTGCATTCTTTTGAGTATGAAACTACACCAAGAATGTGTTAAATTACAAACAAGCTTCAACTCAAGCTTTTGAATGCATTTACGCGTTTTAAAAGCTCATACGAGTAGGGTGAAAGAGATTTGAGTTCTTTTGTGTTGTATATTAAGAGAAAGCATCCAAATACTTTGTTTGCATTCATTTGAGTGTGAAACTACACCGAGGATGTTTAGAGTTACAAACAAGCTTTAACTCAAGCTTTTGAATGCATTTACGCGTTTTAAAAGCTCATACGAGGAGGGTGAAAGAGATTTGAGTTCTTTTGTGTTTTATATTAGAAAGCATCCGATTACTTTGTTTGCATTTATTTAAGTGTGAAATTACACCTCGGATGTTTACAAGTACAAACAAGCTTCAAGTCAAGCTTTTGAATTCATTTACGCGTTTTAACAGCTCTTACGACTAGGGTGATAGAAATTGAGTTCTTTTGTGTTGTATATTAAGAGAAAATATCCAAATACTTTGTATGCATTCATTTGAGTGTGAAATAACACCAGGGTTGTTTACAAGTACAAACAAGCTTCAACTCAAGCTTTTGAATGCATTTACGCGTTTTAAAAGCACATACGAGGAGGGTGAAAGAGATTTGAGTTCTTTTGTGTTGTATATTAAGAGAAAGCATCCAAATACTTTGTTTGCATTCATTTGAGTGTGAAACTACACCTAGGATGTTTACAGTTACAAACAAGCTTCAACTCATGCTCTTGAATTCATTTACGCGTTTTAACTGCTCTTACGACTAGGGTGATAGAAATTGAGTTCTTTTGTGTTGTATATTAAGAGAAAATATCCAAATACTTTGTTTGCATTCATTTGAGTGTGAAATAACACCAGGGTTGTTTACAAGTACAAACAAGCTTCAACTCAAGCTTTTGAATGCATTTACGCGTTTTAAAAGCTCATACGAGTAGGGTGAAAGAGATTTGAGTTCTTTTGTGTTGTATATTAAGAGAAAGCATCCAAATACTTTGTTTGCATTCATTTGAGTGTGAAACTACACCGAGGATGTTTAGAGTTACAAACAAGCTTTAACTCAAGCTTTTGAATGCATTTACGCGTTTTAAAAAGCTCATACGAGGAGGGTGAAAGAGATTTGAGTTCTTTTGTGTTTTATATTAGAAAGCATCCGATTAGTTTGTTTGCATTTATTTAAGTGTGAAATTACACCTCGGATGTTTACAAGTACAAACAAGCTTCAAGTCAAGCTTTTGAATTCATTTACGCGTTTTAACAGCTCTTACGACTAGGGTGATAGAAATTGAGTTCTTTTGTGTTGTATATTAAGAGAAAATATCCAAATACTTTGTATGCATTCATTTGAGTGTGAAATAACACCAGGGTTGTTTACAAGTACAAACAAGCTTCAACTCAAGCTTTTGAATGCATTTACGCGTTTTAAAAGCACATACGAGGAGGGTGAAAGAGATTTGAGTTCTTTTGTGTTGTATATTAAGAGAAAGCATCCAAATACTTTGTTTGCATTCATTTGAGTGTGAAACTACACCTAGGATGTTTACAGTTGCAAACAAGGTTCAACTCATGCTCTTGAATTCATTTACGCGTTTTAACAGCTCTTACGACTAGGGTGATAGAAATTGAGTTCTTTTGTGTTGTATATTAAGAGAAAATATCCAAATACTTTGTTTGCATTCATTTGAGTGTGAAATAACACCAGGGTTGTTTACAAGTACAAACAAGCTTCAACTCAAAGCTTTTGAATGCATTTACGCGTTTTAAAAGCTTATACGAGTAGGGTGAAAGAGATTTGATTTCTTTTGTGTTGTATATTAAGAGAAAGCACCCAAAGTTTTGTTTGCATTCTTTTGAGTATGAAACTACACCAAGAATGTGATAAATTACAAACAAGCTTCAACTCAAGCTTTTGAATGACTTTACGCGTTTTAAAAGCTCATACGAGAAAGGTGAAAGAGATTTGAGTTCTTTTGTGTTGTATAATAAGAGAAAGCATCCAAATACTTTGTTTGCATTCATTTGAGTGTGAAACTATACCTAGGATGTTTACAGTTACAAACAAGCTTCAACTCAAGCTTTTGAATGCATTTACGCGTTTTAAACGCTCATACGAGTAGGGTGAAAGAGATTTGAGTTCTTTTGTGTTGTATATTAGAAAGCATCCAAATACTTTGTTTGCATTTATTTGAGTGTGAAACTACACCTAGGATGTTTAAAAGTACAAACAAGCATCAACTCAAGCTTTTGAATGAATTTACACGTTTTAACAGCTTTTACGACTAGGGTGATAGAAATTGAGTTCTTTTGTGTTGTATATTAAGAGAAAATATCCAAATACTTTGTTTGCATTCATTTGTGTGTGAAACTAGACCTAGGATGATTACAAGTACAAACAAGCTTCAACTCAAGCTTTTGAATGTATTTACGCCTTTTAAAAGCTCATACGAGTAGGGTGAAAGAGATTTGAGTTCTTTTGTGTTGTATATTAAGAGAAAGCATCCAAATACTTTGTTTGCATTCATTTGAGCGTGAAACTACACCTAGGATGTTTACAGTTACAAACAAGCTTCAACTCAAGCTTTTGCATTCATTTACGCGTTTTAACAGCTCTTACGACTAGGGTGATAGAAATTGAGTTCTTTTTTGATGTATATTAAGAGAAAATATCCAAATACTTTGTTTGCATTCATTTGAGTGTGAAATAACACCAGGGTTGTTTACAAGTACAAACAAGCTTCAACTCAAGCTTTTGAATGCATTTACACGTTTTAAAAGCTCATACGAGTAGGGTGAAAGAGATTTGATTTCTTTTGTGTTGTATATTAAGAGAAAGCACCCAAACTTTTGTTTGCATTCTTTTGAGTATGAAACTACACCAAGAATGTGTTAAATTACAAACAAGCTTCAACTCAAGCTTTTGAATGCATTTACGCGTTTTAAAAGCTCATACGAGTAGGGTGAAAGAGATTTGAGTTCTTTTGTGTTGTATATTAAGAGAAAGCATCCAAATACTTTGTTTGCATTCATTTGAGTGTGAAACTACACCGAGGATGTTTAGAGTTACAAACAAGCTTTAACTCAAGCTTTTGAATGCATTTACGCGTTTTAAAAGCTCATACGAGGAGGGTGAAAGAGATTTGAATTCTTTTGTGTTTTATATTAGAAAGCATCCGATTACTTTGTTTGCATTTATTTAAGTGTGAAATTACACCTCGGATGTTTACAAGTACAAACAAGCTTCAAGTCAAGCTTTTGAATTCATTTACGCGTTTTAACAGCTCTTACGACTAGGGTGATAGAAATTGAGTTCTTTTGTGTTGTATATTAAGAGAAAATATCCAAATACTTTGTATGCATTCATTTGAGTGTGAAATAACACCAGGGTTGTTTACAAGTACAAACAAGCTTCAACTCAAGCTTTTGAATGCATTTACGCGTTTTAAAAGCACATACGAGGAGGGTGAAAGAGATTTGAGTTCTTTTGTGTTGTATATTAAGAGAAAGCATCCAAATACTTTGTTTGCATTCATTTGAGTGTGAAACTACACCTAGGATGTTTACAGTTACAAACAAGCTTCAACACATGCTCTTGAATTCATTTACGCGTTTTAACTGCTCTTACGACTAGGGTGATAGAAATTGAGTTCTTTTGTGTTGTATATTAAGAGAAAATATCCAAATACTTTGTTTGCATTCATTTGAGTGTGAAATAACACCAGGGTTGTTTACAAGTACAAACAAGCTTCAACTCAAGCTTTTGAATGCATTTACGCGTTTTAAAAGCTCATACGAGTAGGGTGAAAGAGATTTGATTTCTTTTGTGTTGTATATTAAGAGAAAGCACCCAAAGTTTTGTTTGCATTCTTTTGAGTATGAAACTACACCAAGAATGTGTTAAATTACAAACAAGCTTCAACTCAAGCTTTTGAATGCATTTACGCGTTTTAAAAGCTCATACGAGTATGGTGAAAGAGATTTGAGTTCTTTTGTGTTGTATATTAAGAGAAAGCATCCAAATACTTTGTTTGCATTCATTTGAGTGTGAAACTACACCGAGGATGTTTAGAGTTATAAACAAGCTTTAACTCAAGCTTTTGAATGCATTTACGCGTTTTAAAAAGCTCATACGAGGAGGGTGAAAGAGATTTGAGTTCTTTTGTGTTTTATATTAGAAAGCATCCGATTACTTTGTTTGCATTTATTTAAGTGTGAAATTACACCTCGGATGTTTACAAGTACAAACAAGCTTCAAGTCAAGCTTTTGAATTCATTTACGCGTTTTAACAGCTCTTACGACTAGGGTGATAGAAATTGAGTTCTTTTGTGTTGTATATTAAGAGAAAATATCCAAATACTTTGTATGCATTCATTTGAGTGTGAAATAACACCAGGGTTGTTTACAAGTACAAACAAGCTTCAACTCAAGCTTTTGAATGCATTTACGCGTTTTAAAAGCACATACGAGGAGGGTGAAAGAGATTTGAGTTCTTTTGTGTTGTATATTAAGAGAAAGCATCCAAATACTTTGTTTGCATTCATTTGAGTGTGAAACTACACCTAGGATGTTTACAGTTGCAAATAAGGTTCAACTCATGCTCTTGAATTCATTTACGCGTTTTAACAGCTCTTACGACTAGGGTGATAGAAATTGAGTTCTTTTGTGTTGTATATTAAGAGAAAATATCCAAATACTTTGTTTGCATTCATTTGAGTGTGAAATAACACCAGGGTTGTTTACAAGTACAAACAAGCTTCAACTCAAAGCTTTTGAATGCATTTACGCGTTTTAAAAGCTTATACGAGTAGGGTGAAAGAGATTTGATTTCTTTTGTGTTGTATATTAAGAGAAAGCACCCAAAGTTTTGTTTGCATTCTTTTGAGTATGAAACTACACCAAGAATGTGTTAAATTACAAACAAGCTTCAACTCAAGCTTTTGAATGACTTTACGCGTTTTAAAAGCTCCTACGAGAAAGGTGAAAGAGATTTGAGTTCTTTTGTGTTGTATAATAAGAGAAAGCATCCAAATACTTTGTTTGCATTCATTTGAGTGTGAAACTATACCTAGGATGTTTACAGTTACAAACAAGCTTCAACTCAAGCTTTTGAATGCATTTACGCGTTTTAAACGCTCATACGAGTAGGGTGAAAAAGATTTGAGTTCTTTTGTGTTGTATATTAGAAAGCATCCAAATACTTTGTTTGCATTTATTTGAGTGTGAAACTACACCTAGGATGTTTAAAAGTACAAACAAGCATCAACTCAAGCTTTTGAATGAATTTACACGTTTTAACAGCTTTTACGACTAGGGTGATAGAAATTGAGTTCTTTTGTGTTGTATATTAAGAGAAAATATCCAAATACTTTGTTTGCATTCATTTGTGTGTGAAACTAGACCTAGGATGATTACAAGTACAAACAAGCTTCAACTCAAGCTTTTGAATGTATTTACGCCTTTTAAAAGCTCATACGATTAGGGTGAAAGAGATTTGAGTTCTTTTGTGTTGTATATTAAGAGAAAGCATCCAAATACTTTGTTTGCATTCATTTGAGCGTGAAACTACACCTAGGATGTTTACAGTTACAAACAAGCTTCAACTCAAGCTTTTGCATTCATTTACGCGTTTTAACAGCTCTTACGACTAGGGTGATAGAAATTGAGTTCTTTTGTGTTGTATATTAAGAGAAAATATCCAAATACTTTGTTTGCATTCATTTGAGTGTGAAATAACACCAGGGTTGTTTACAAGTACAAACAAGCTTCAACTCAAGCTTTTGAATGCATTTACGCGTTTTAAAAGCTCATACGAGGAGGGTGAAAGAGATTTGAGTTCTTTTGTGTTGTATATTAAGAGAAAGCATCCAAATACTTTGTTTGCATTCATTTGAGTGTGAAACTACACCTAGGATGTTTACAGTTACAAACAAGCTTCAACTCATGCTTTTGAATTCATTTACGCGTTTTAACAGCTCTTACGACTAGGGTGATAGAAAATGAGTTCTTTTGTGTTGTATATTAAGAGAAAATATCCAAATACTTTGTTTGCATTCATTTGAGTGTGAAATAACACCAGGGTTGTTTACAAGTACAAACAAGCTTCAACACAAACTTTTGAATGCATTTACGCGTTTTAAAAGCTCATACAAGGAGGGTGAAAGAGATTTGAGTTCTTTTGTGTTGTATATTAAGAGAAAGCATCCAAATACTTTGTTTCCATTCATTTGAGTGTGAAACTACACCGAGCATGTTTACAGTTACAAACAAGCTTCAACTCAAGCTTTTGAATGCATTTACGCGTTTTAAAAGCTCATAAGAGTAGGGTGAAAGAGATTTGAGTTCTTTTGTGTTGTATATTAAGAGAAAGCATCCAAATACTTTGTTTGCATTCATTTGAGTGTGAAACTACACCGAGGATGTTTACAGTTACAAACAAGCTTCAATTCAAGCTTTTGAATGCATTTACGCGTTTTTAAAGCTCATACGAGAAAGGTGAAAGAGATTTGAGTTCTTTTGTGTTGTATAATAAGAGAAAGCATCCAAATACTTTGTTTGCATTCATTTGAGTGTGAAACTATACCTAGGATGTTTACAGTTACAAACAAGCTTCAACTCAAGCTTTTGAATGCATTTACGCGTTTTAAAAGCTCATACGAGTAGGGTGAAAGAGATTTGAGTTCTTTTGTGTTGTATATTAAGAGAAAGCATCCAAATACTTTGTTTGCATTCATTTGAGTGTGAAACTACACCTAGGATGTTTAGAGTTACAAACAAGCTTCAACTCAAGCTTTTGAATGCATTTACGCGTTTTAAAAGCTCATACGAGTAGGGTGAAAGAGATTTGAGTTCTTTTGTGTTGTATAGTAAGAGAAAGCATCCAAAGACTTTGTTTGCATTCATTTGAGTGTGAAACTACACCTAGGAAGATTACAAGTACAAACAAGCTTCAACTCAAGCTTTTGAATGTATTTACGCGTTTTAAAAGCTCATACGAGTAGGGTGAAAGAGATTTGAGTTCTTTTGTGTTGTATATTAAGAGAAAGCATCCAAATACTTTTTTTTCATTCATTTGTGTGTGAAACTATACCTAGGATGTTTACAGTTACAAACAAGATTCAACTCAAGCTTTTGAATGCATTTACGCGTTTTAAAAGCTCATACGAGTAGGGTGAAAGAGATTTGAGTTCTTTTGTGTTGTATATTAAGAGAAAGCATCCAAATACTTTGTTTGCATTCATTTGAGTGTGAAACTACACCTAGGATGTTTAGAGTTACAAACAAGCTTCAACTCAAGCTTTTGAATCCATTTACGCGTTTTAAAAGCTAATACGAGGTGGGTGAAAGAGATTTGAGTTCTTATGTGTTTTATATTAGAAAGCATCCGATTACTTTGTTTGCATTTATTTGAGTGTGAAATTACACCTCGGATGTTTACAAGTACAAACAAGTTTCAAGTCAAGCTTTTGAATTCATTTACGCGTTTTAACAGCTCTTACGACTAGGGTGATAGAAATTTAGTTCTTTTGTGTTGTATATTAAGAGAAAATATCCAAATACTTTGTTTGCATCCATTTGAGTGTGAAATAACACCAGGGTTGTTTACAAGTACAAACAAGCTTCAACTCAAGCCTTTGAATGCATTTACGCGTTTTAAAAGCTCATACGAGGAGGGTGAAAGAGATTTGAGTTCTTTTGTATTGTATATTAAGAGAAAGCATCCAAATACTTTGTTTGCATTCATTTGAGTGTGAAATTACACCTAGGATGTTTACAGTTACAAACAAGCTTCAACTCATGCTTTTGAATTCATTTACGCGTTTTAAAAGCTCATACGAGTAAGGTGAAAGAGATTTGAGTTTTTTTGTGATGTATAATAAGAGAAAGCATCCAAATACTTTGTTTGAATTCATTTGAGTGTGAAACTATACCTAGGATGTTTACAGTTACAAACAAGCTTCAACTCAAGCTTTTGAATGCATTTACGCGTTTTAAAAGCTCATACGAGTAGGGTGAAAGAGATTTGAGTTCTTTTGTGTTGTATATTAATAGAAAGCATCCAAAGACTTTGTTTCCATTCATTTAAGTGTGAAACTACACCTAGGATGTTTACAAGTACAAACAAGCTTCAACTCAAACTTTTGAATGTATATACGCGTTTTAAAAGCTCATACGAGTAGGGTGAAAGAGATTTGAGTTCTTTTGTGTTGTGTAGTAAGAGAAAGCATCCAAATACTTTGTTTGCATTCATTTGAGTGTGAAACTACACCTAGGATGATTACAAGTACAAACAAGCTTCAACTCAAGCTTTTGAATGTATTTACGCGTTTTAAAAGCTCATACGAGTAGGGTGAAAGAGATTTGAGTTCTTTTGTGTTGTATATTAAGAGAAAGCATCCAAATACTTTTTTTTCATTCATTTGTGTGTGAAACTATACCTAGGATGTTTACAGTTACAAACAAGCTTCAACTCAAGCTTTGAAAGCATTTACGCGTTTTAAAAGCTCATACGAGTAAGGTGAAAGAGATTTGAGTTCTTTTGTGTTGTATAAAAAGAGAAAGCATCCAAATACTTTGTTTGCATTCATTTGAGTGTGAAACTATACCTAGGATGTTGACAGTTACAAACTTGCTTCAACTCAAGCTTTTGAATGCATTTACGCGTTTTAAAAGCTCATCCGAGGAGGGTGAAAGAGATTTGAGTTCTTTTGTGTTTTATATTAGAAAGCATCCGATTACTTTGTTTGCATTTATTTGAGTGTGAAATTACACCTCGGATGTTTACAAGTACAAACAAGCTTCAAGTCAAGCTTTTGAATTCAATTACGCGTTTTAACTGCTCTTACGACTAGGGTGATAGAAATTGAGTTCTTTTGTGTTGTATATTAAGAGGAAATATCCAAATACTTTGTTTGCATTCATTTGAGTGTGAAACTACACCGAGGATGTTTACAGTTACAAATAAGCTTCAACTCAAGCTTTTGAATGCCTTTACGCGTTTTAAAAGCTCATACGAGTAAGGTGAAAGAGATTTGAGTTTTTTTGTGATGTATAATAAGAGAAAGCATCCAAATACTTTGTTTGCATTCATTTGAGTGTGAAACTCTCCCTAGGATGTTTACAGTTACAAACAAGCTTCAACTCAAGCTTTTGAATGCATTTACGCGTTTTAAAAGCTCATACGAGTAGGGTGAAAGAGATTTGAGTTCTTTTGTGTTGTATATTAAGAGAAAGCATCCAAATACTTTTTTTTCATTCATTTGTGTGTGAAACTATACCTAGGACGTTTACAGTTACAAACAAGCTTCAACTCAAGCATTTGAATGCATTTACGCGTTTTAAAAGCTCATAAGAGTAGGGTGAAAGAGATTTGAGTTCTTTTATGTTGTATATTAAGAGAAAGCATCCAAATACTTTGTTTGCATTCATTTGAGTGTGAAACTACACCGAGGATGTTTACAGTTACAAATAAGCTTCAACTCAAGCTTTTGAATGCATTTACGCGTTTTAAAAGCTCATACGAGTAAGGTGAAAGAGATTTGAGTTTTTTTGTGTTGTATAATAAGAGAAAGCATCCAAATACTTTGTTTGCATTCATTTGAGTGTGAAACTATACCTAGGATGTTTACAGTTACAAACAAGCTTCAATTCAAGCTTTTGAATGCATTTACGCGTTTTAAAAGCTCATACGAGAAAGGTGAAAGAGATTTGAGTTCTTTTGTGTTGTATAATAAGAGAAAGCATCCAAATACTTTGTTTGCATTCATTTGAGTGTGAAACTATACCTAGGATGTTTACAGTTACAAACAAGCTTCAACTCAAGCTTTTGAATGCATTTACGCGTTTTAAAAGCTCATACAAGTAGGGTGAAAGAGATTTGAGTTCTTTTGTGTTGTATATTAAGAGAAAGCATCCAAATACTTTGTTTGCATTCATTTGAGTGTGAAACTACACCTAGGATGTTTAGAGTTACAAACAAGCTTCAACTCAAGCTTTTGAATGCATTTACGCGTTTTAAAAGCTCATACGAGTAGGGTGAAAGAGATTTGAGTTCTTTTGTGTTGTATATTAAGAGAAAGCATCCAAATACTTTGTTTGCATTCATTGGAGTGTGAAACTACACCTAGGATGTTTAGAGTTACAAACAAGCTTCAACTCAAGCTTTTGAATGCATTTACACGTTTTAAAAGCTCATACGAGGAGGGTGAAAGAGATTTGAGTTCTTATGTGTTTTATATTAGAAAGCATCCGATTACTTTGTTTGCATTTATTTGAGTGTGAAATTACACCTCGGATGTTTACAAGTACAAACAAGTTTCAAGTCAAGCTTTTGAATTCATTTACGCGTTTTAACAGCTCTTACGACTAGGGTGATAGAAATTGAGTTCTTTTGTGTTGTATATTAAGAGAAAATATCCAAATACTTTGTTTGCATCCATTTGAGTGTGAAATAACACCAGGGTTGTTTACAAATACAAACAAGCTTCAACTCAAGCCTTTGAATACATTTACGCGTTTTAAAAGCTCATACGAGGAGGGTGAAAGAGATTTGAGTTCTTTTGTATTGTATATTAAGAGAAAGCATCCAAATACTTTGTTTGCTTTTGAATTCATTTACGCGTTTTAACAGCTCTTACGACTAGGGTGATAGAAATTGAGTTCTTTTGTGTTGTATATTAAGAGAAAATATCCAAATACTTTGTTTGCATTCATTTGAGTGTGAAATAACACCAGGGTTGTTTACAAGTACAAACAAGCTTAACCTCAAGCTTTTGAATGCATTTACGCGTTTTAAAAGCTCATACGAGTAGGGTGAAAGAGATTTGATTTCTTTTGTGTTGTATATTAAGAGAAAGCATCCAAATTTTGGTTTGCATTCTTTTGAGTATGAAACTACACCAAGAATGTAATAAATTACGAACAAGCTTCAACTGAAGCTTTTGAATGCATTTACGCGTTTTAAAAGCTCATACGAGTAGGGTGAAAGAGATTTGAGTTCTTTTATGTTGTATATTAAGAGAAAGCATCCAAATACTTTGTTTGCATTCATTTGAGTGTGAAACTACACCTAGGATGTTTACAAGTACAAACAAGCTTCAACGCAAGCTTTTGAATGAATTTACGCGTTTTAACAGCTCTTACGACTAGGGTGATAGAAATTGAGTTCTTTTGTGTTGTATATTAAGAGAAAATATCCAAATACTTTGTTTGCATTCATTTGAGTGTGAAATGACACCAGGGTTGTTTACAAGTACAAACAAGCTTCAACTCAAGCTTTTGAATGCATTTACGCGTTTTAAAAGCTCATACGAGGAGGGTGAAAGATATTTGAGTTCTTTTGCGTTGTATATTAGAAAGCATCCAAATACTTTGTTTGCATTTATTTGAGTGTGAAACTACACCTAGGATGTTTAAAAGTACAAACAAGCTTCAACTCAAGCTTTTGAATGAATTTACGCGTTTTAACAGCTTTTACGACTAGGGTGATAGAAATTGAATTCTTTTGTGTTGTATATTAAGAGAAAATATCCAAATACTTTGTTTGCATTCATTTGTGTGTGAAACTACACCTAGGATGTTTACAAGTACAAACAAGCTTCAACTCAAGCTTTTGAATGTATTTACGCGTTTTAACAGCTCTTACGACTAGGGTGATGGTAATTGAGTTCTTTTGTGTTGTATATTAATAGAAAGCATCCAAATACTTTGTTTGCATTCATTTCAGTGTGAAACTACACCTACGATGTTTACAATTACAAACAAGCTTCAACTCAAGCTTTTGAATGCATTTACGCGTTTTAAAAGCTCATACGAGTAGGGTGAAAGAGATTTGAGTTCTTTTGTGTTGTATATTAAGAGAAAGCATCCAAATACTTTGTTTGCATTCATTTGAGCGTGAAACTACACCTAGGATGTTTACAGTTACAAACAAGCTTCAACTCCAGCTTTTGCATTCATTTACGCGTTTTAACAGCTCTTACGACTAGGGTGATAGAAATTGAGTTCTTTTGTGTTGTATATTAAGAGAAAATATCCAAATACTTTGTTTGCATTCATTTGAGTGTGAAAT
This sequence comes from Tetragonia tetragonoides, assembly GCA_038025085.1. Classification (NCBI taxonomy): domain Eukaryota; kingdom Viridiplantae; phylum Streptophyta; class Magnoliopsida; order Caryophyllales; family Aizoaceae; genus Tetragonia; species Tetragonia tetragonoides. The sequence continues at coordinate 23,256,127 of CM076141.1, forward strand.
AACACCAGGGTTGTTTACAAGTACAAACAAGCTTCAACTCAAGCTTTTGAATGCATTTACGCGTTTTAAAAGCTCATACGAGGAGGGTGAAAGAGATTTGAGTTCTTTTGTGTTGTATATTAAGAGAAAGCATCCAAATACTTTGTTTGCATTCATTTGAGTGTGAAACTACACCTAGGATGTTTACAGTTACAAACAAGCTTCAACTCATGCTTTTGAATTCATTTACGCGTTTTAACAGCTCTTACGACTAGGGTGATAGAAAATGAGTTCTTTTGTGTTGTATATTAAGAGAAAATATCCAAATACTTTGTTTGCATTCATTTGAGTGTGAAATAACACCAGGGTTGTTTACAAGTACAAACAAGCTTCAACACAAACTTTTGAATGCATTTACGCGTTTTAAAAGCTCATACAAGGAGGGTGAAAGAGATTTGAGTTCTTTTGTGTTGTATATTAAGAGAAAGCATCCAAATACTTTGTTTGCATTCATTTGAGTGTGAAACTACACCGAGGATGTTTACAGTTACAAACAAACTTCAACTCAAGCTTTTGAATGCATTTACGCGTTTTAAAAGCTCATACGAGAAAGGTGAAAGAGATTTGAGTTCTTTTGTGTTGTATAATAAGAGAAAGCATCCAAATACTTTGTTTGCATTCATTTGAGTGTGAAACTATACCTAGGATGTTTACAGTTACAAACAAGCTTCAACTCAAGCTTTTGAATGCATTTACGCGTTTTAAAAGCTCATACGAGTAGGGTGAAAGAGATTTGAGTTCTTTTGTGTTGTATATTAAGAGAAAGCATCCAAATACTTTGTTTGCATTCATTTGTGTGTGAAACTACACCTAGGATGTTTAGAGTAACAAACAAGCTTCAACTCAAGCTTTTGAATGCATTTACGCGTTTTAAAAGCTCATACGAGTAGGGTGAAAGAGATTTGAGTTCTTTTGTGTTGTATAGTAAGAGAAAGCATCCAAAGACTTTGTTTGCATTCATTTGAGTGTGAAACTACACCTAGGAAGATTACAAGTACAAACAAGCTTCAACTCAAGCTTTTGAATGTATTTACGCGTTTTAAAAGCTCATACGAGTAGGGTGAAAGAGATTTGAGTTCTTTTGTGTTGTATATTAAGAGAAAGCATCCAAATACTTTTTTTTCATTCATTTGTGTGTGAAACTATACCTAGGATGTTTACAGTTACAAACAAGCTTCAACTCAAGCTTTTGAATGCATTTACGCGTTTTAAAAGCTCATACGAGTAGGGTGAAAGAGATTTGAGTTCTTTTGTGTTGTATATTAAGAGAAAGCATCCAAATACTTTGTTTGCATTCATTTGAGTGTGAAACTACACCTAGGATGTTTAGAGTTACAAACAAGCTTCAACTCAAGCTTTTGAATGCATTTACGCGTTTTAAAAGCTCATACGAGGTGGGTGAAAGAGATTTGAGTTCTTATGTGTTTTATATTAGAAAGCATACGATTACTTTGTTTGCATTTATTTGAGTGTGATATTACACCTCGGATGTTTACAAGTACAAACAAGTTTCAAGTCAAGCTTTTGAATTCATTTACGCGTTTTAACAGCTCTTACGACTAGGGTGATAGAAATTTAGTTCTTTTGTGTTGTATATTAAGAGAAAATATCCAAATACTTTGTTTGCATCCATTTGAGTGTGAAATAACACCAGGGTTGTTTACAAGTACAAACAAGCTTCAACTCAAGCCTTTGAATGCATTTACGCGTTTTAAAAGCTCATACGAGGAGGGTGAAAGAGATTTGAGTTCTTTTGTATTGTATATTAAGAGAAAGCATCCAAATACTTTGTTTGCATTCATTTGAGTGTGAAATTACACCTAGGATGTTTACAGTTACAAACAAGCTTCAACTCATGCTTTTGAATTCATTTACGCGTTTTAAAAGCTCATACGAGTAAGGTGAAAGAGATTTGAGTTTTTTTGTGATGTATAATAAGAGAAAGCATCCAAATACTTTGTTTGAATTCATTTGAGTGTGAAACTATACCTAGGATGTTTACAGTTACAAACAAGCTTCAACTCAAGCTTTTGAATGCATTTACGCGTTTTAAAAGCTCATACGAGTAGGGTGAAAGAGATTTGAGTTCTTTTGTGTTGTATATTAAGAGAAAGCATCCAAAGACTTTGTTTCCATTCATTTAAGTGTGAAACTACACCTAGGATGTTTACAAGTACAAACAAGCTTCAACTCAAGCTTTTGAATGTATATACGCGTTTTAAAAGCTCATACGAGTAGGGTGAAAGAGATTTGAGTTCTTTTGTGTTGTGTAGTAAGAGAAAGCATCCAAATACTTTGTTTGCATTCATTTGAGTGTGAAACTACACCTAGGATGATTACAAGTACAAACAAGCTTCAACTCAAGCTTTTGAATGTATTTACGCGTTTTAAAAGCTCATACGAGTAGGGTGAAAGAGATTTGAGTTCTTTTGTGTTGTATATTAAGAGAAAGCATCCAAATACTTTTTTTTCATTCATTTGTGTGTGAAACTATACCTAGGATGTTTACAGTTACAAACAAGCTTCAACTCAAGCTTTTGAATGCATTTACGTGTTTTAAAAGCTCATACGAGTAAGGTGAAAGAGATTTGAGTTCTTTTGTGTTGTATAAAAAGAGAAAGCATCCAAATACTTTGTTTGCATTCATTTGAATGTGAAACTATACCTAGGATGTTGACAGTTACAAACTTGCTTCAACTCAAGCTTTTGAATGCATTTACGCGTTTTAAAAGCTCATACGAGGAGGGTGAAAGAGATTTGAGTTCTTTTGTGTTTTATATTAGAAAGCATCCGATTACTTTGTTTGCATTTATTTGAGTGTGAAATTACACCTCGGATGTTTACAAGTACAAACAAGCTTCAAGTCAAGCTTTTGAATTCAATTACGCGTTTTAACTGCTCTTACGACTAGGGTGATAGAAATTGAGTTCTTTTGTGTTGTATATTAAGAGGAAATATCCAAATACTTTGTTTGCATTCATTTGAGTGTGAAACTACACCGAGGATGTTTACAGTTACAAATAAGCTTCAACTCAAGCTTTTGAATGCCTTTACGCGTTTTAAAAGCTCATACGAGTAAGGTGAAAGAGATTTGAGTTTTTTTGTGATGTATAATAAGAGAAAGCATCCAAATACTTTGTTTGCATTCATTTGAGTGTGAAACTATACCTAGGATGTTTACAGTTACAAACAAGCTTCAACTCAAGCTTTTGAATGCATTTACGCGTTTTAAAAGCTCATACGAGTAGGGTGAAAGAGATTTGAGTTCTTTTGTGTTGTATATTAAGAGAAAGCATCCAAATACTTTTTTTTCATTCGTTTGTGTGTGAAACTATACCTAGGACGTTTACAGTTACAAACAAGCTTCAACTCAAGCATTTGAATGCATTTACGCGTTTTAAAAGCTCATAAGAGTAGGGTGAAAGAGATTTGAGTTCTTTTATATTGCATATTAAGAGAAAGCATCCAAATACTTTGTTTGCATTTATTTGAGTGTGAAACTACACCGAGGATGTTTACAGTTACAAATAAGCTTCAACTCAAGCTTTTGAATGCATTTACGCGTTTTAAAAGCTCATACGAGTAAGGTGAAAGAGATTTGAGTTTTTTTGTGATGTATAATAAGAGAAAGCATCCAAATACTTTGTTTGCATTCATTTGAGTGTGAAACTATACCTAGGATGTTTACAGTTACAAACAAGCTTCAATTCAAGCTTTTGAATGCATTTACGCGTTTTAAAAGCTCATACGAGAAAGGTGAAAGAGATTTGAGTTCTTTTGTGTTGTATAATAAGAGAAAGCATCCAAATACTTTGTTTGCATTCATTTGAGTGTGAAACTATACCTAGGATGTTTACAGTTACAAACAAGCTTCAACTCAAGCTTTTGAATGCATTTACGCGTTTTAAAAGCTCATACAAGTAGGGTGAAAGAGATTTGAGTTCTTTTGTGTTGTATATTAAGAGAAAGCATCCAAATACTTTGTTTGCATTCATTTGACTGTGAAACTACACCTAGGATGTTTAGAGTTACAAACAAGCTTCAACTCAAGCTTTTGAATGCATTTACGCGTTTTAAAAGCTCATACGAGTAGGGTGAAAGAGATTTGAGTTCTTTTGTGTTGTATAGTAAGAGAAAGCATCCAAAGACTTTGTTTGCATTCATTTGAGTGTGAAACTACACCTAGGAAGATTACAAGTACAAACAAGCTTCAACTCAAGCTTTTGAATGTATTTACGCGTTTTAAAAGCTCATACGAGTAGGGTGAAAGAGATTTGAGTTCTTTTGTGTTGTATATTAAGAGAAAGCATCCAAATACTTTTTTTTCATTCATTTGTGTGTGAAACTATACCTAGGATGTTTACAGTTACAAACAAGCTTCAACTCAAGCTTTGAATGCATTTACGCGTTTTAAAAGCTCATACGAGTAGGGTGAAAGAGATTTGAGTTCTTTTGTGTTGTATATTAAGAGAAAGCATCCAAATACTTTGTTTGCATTCATTGGAGTTTGAAACTACACCTAGGATGTTTAGAGTTACAAACAAGCTTCAACTCAAGCTTTTGAATGCATTTACGCGTTTTAAAAGCTCATACGAGGAGGGTGAAAGAGATTTGAGTTCTTATGTGTTTTATATTAGAAAGCATCCGATTACTTTGTTTGCATTTATTTGAGTGCGAAATTACACCTAGGATGTTTACAAGTACAAACAAGTTTCAAGTCAAGCTTTTGAATTCATTTACGCGTTTTAACAGCTCTTACGACTCGGGTGATAAAAATTGAGTTCTTTTGTGTTGTATATTAAGAGAAAATATCCAAATACTTTGTTTGCATCCATTTGAGTGTGAAATAACACCAGGGTTGTTTACAAATACAAACAAGCTTCAACTCAAGCCTTTGAATACATTTACGCGTTTTAAAAGCTCATACGAGGAGGGTGAAAGAGATTTGAGTTCTTTTGTATTGTATATTAAGAGAAAGCATCCAAATACTTTGTTTGCTTTTGAATTCATTTACGCGTTTTAACAGCTCTTACGACTAGGGTGATAGAAATTGAGTTCTTTTGTGTTGTATATTAAGAGAAAATATCAAAATACTTTGTTTGCATTCATTTGAGTGTGAAATAACACCAGGGTTGTTTACAAGTACAAACAAGCTTCAACTCAAGCTTTTGAATGCATTTACGCGTTTTAAAAGCTCATACGAGTAGGGTGAAAGAGATTTGATTTCTTTTGTGTTGTATATTAAGAGAAAGCATCCAAATTTTGGTTTGCATTCTTTTGAGTATGAAACTACACCAAGAATGTGTCAAATTACAAACAAGCTTCAACTGAAGCTTTTGAATGCATTTACGCGTTTTAAAAGCTCATACGAGTAGGGTGAAAGAGATTTGAGTTCTTTTATGTTGTATATTAAGAGAAAGCATCCAAATACTTTGTTTGCATTCATTTGAGTGTGAAACTACACCGAGGATGTTTACAGTTACAAATAAGCTTCAACTCAAGCTTTTGAATGCATTTACGCGTTTTAAAAGCTCATACGAGTAAGGTGAAAGAGATTTGAGTTTTCTTGTGATGTATAATAAGAGAAAGCATCCAAATACTTTGTTTGCATTCATTTGAGTGTGAAACTATACCTAGGATGTTTATAGTTACAAACAAGCTTCAACTCAAGCTTTTGAATGCATTTACGCGTTTTAAAAGCTCATACGAGTAGGGTGAAAGAGATTTGAGTTCTTTTGTGTTGTATATTAAGAGAAAGCATCCAAATACTTTGTTTCCATTCATTTAAGTGTGAAACTACACCTAGGATGTTTACAAGTACAAACAAGCTTCAACTCAAGCTTTTGAATGTATATACGCGTTTTAAAAGCTCATACGAGTAGGGTGCAAGAGATTTGAGTTCTTTTGTGTTGTATAGTAAGAGAAAGCATCCAAATACTTTGTTTGCATTCATTTGAGTGTGAAACTACACCTAGGATGATTACAAGTACAAACAAGCTTCAACTCAAGCTTTTGAATGTATTTACGCGTTTTAAAAGCTCATACGAGTAGGGTGAAAGAGATTTGAGTTCTTTTGTGTTGTATATTAAGAGAAAGCATCCAAATACTTTTTTTTCATTCATTTGTGTGTGAAACTATACGTAGGATGTTTACAGTTACAAACAAGCTTCAACTCAAGCATTTGAATGCATTTACGCGTTTTAAAAGCTCATAAGACTAGGGTGAAAGAGATTTGAGTTCTTTTATGTTGTATATTAAAAGAAAGCATCCAAATACTTAGTTTGCATTCATTTGAGTGTGAAACTACACCGAGGATGTTTACAGTTACAAATAAGCTTCAACTCAAGCTTTTGAATGCATTTACGCGTTTTAAAAGCTCATACGAGTAAGGTGAAAGAGATTTGAGTTTTTTTGTGATGTATAATATGAGAAAGCATCCAAATACTTTGTTTGCATTCATTTGAGTGTGAAACTATACCTAGGATGTTTACAGTTACAAACAAGCTTCAACTCAAGCTTTTGAATGATTTTACGCGTTTTAAAAGCTCATACGAGTAGGGTGAAAGAGATTTGAGTTCTTTTGTGTTGTATATTAAGAGAAAGCATCCAAATACTTTGTTTGCATTCATTTGAGTGTGAAACTACACCTAGGATGTTTAGAGTTACAAACAAGCTTCAACTCAAGCTTTTGAATGCATTTACGCGTTTTAAAAGCTCATACGAGTAGGGTGAAAGAGATTTGAGTTCTTTTGTGTTGTATAGTAAGAGAAAGCATCCAAAGACTTTGTTTGCATTCATTTGAGTGTGAAACTACACCTAGGAAGATTACAAGTACAAACAAGCTTCAACTCAAGCTTTTGAATGTATTTACGCGTTTTAAAAGCTCATACGAGTAGGGTGAAAGAGATTTGAGTTCTTTTGTGTTGTATATTAAGAGAAAGCATCCAAATACTTTTTTTTCATTCATTTGTGTGTGAAACTATACCTAGGATGTTTACAGTTACAAACAAGCTTCAACTCAAGCTTTGAATGCATTTACGCGTTTTAAAAGCTCATACGAGTAGGGTGAAAGAGATTTGAGTTCTTTTGTGTTGTATATTAAGAGAAAGCATCCAAATACTTTGTTTGCATTCATTGGAGTGTGAAACTACACCTAGGATGTTTAGAGTTACAAACAAGCTTCAACTCAAGCTTTTGAATGCATTTACGCGTTTTAAAAGCTCATACGAGGAGGATGAAAGAGATTTGAGTTCTTATGTGTTTTATATTAGAAAGCATCCGATTACTTTGTTTGCATTTATTTGAGTGCGAAATTACACCTCGGATGTTTACAAGTACAAACAAGTTTCAAGTCAAGCTTTTGAATTCATTTACGCGTTTTAACAGCTCTTACGACTAGGGTGATAAAAATTGAGTTCTTTTGTGTTGTATATTAAGAGAAAATATCCAAATACTTTGTTTGCATCCATTTGAGTGTGAAATAACACCAGGGTTGTTTACAAATACAAACAAGCTTCAACTCAAGCCTTTGAATACATTTACGCGTTTTAAAAGCTCATACGAGGAGGGTGAAAGAGATTTGAGTTCTTTTGTATTGTATATTAAGAGAAAGCATCCAAATACTTTGTTTGCTTTTGAATTCATTTACGCGTTTTAACAACTCTTACGACTAGGGTGATAGAAATTGAGTTCTTTTGTGTTGTATATTAAGAGAAAATATCAAAATACTTTGTTTGCATTCATTTGAGTGTGAAATAACACCAGGGTTGTTTACAAGTACAAACAAGCTTCAACTCAAGCTTTTGAATGCATTTACGCGTTTTAAAAGCTCATACGAGTAGGGTGAAAGAGATTTGATTTCTTTTGTGTTGTATATTAAGAGAAAGCATCCAAATTTTGGTTTGCATTCTTTTGAGTATGAAACTACACCAAGAATGTGTTAAATTACAAACAAGCTTCAACTGAAGCTTTTGAATGCATTTACGCGTTTTAAAAGCTCATACGAGTAGGGTGAAAGAGATTTGAGTTCTTTTATGTTGTATATTAAGAGAAAGCATCCAAATACTTTGTTTGCATTTATTTGAGTGTGAAACTACACCGAGGATGTTTACAGTTACAAATAAGCTTCAACTCAAGCTTTTGAATGCATTTACGCGTTTTAAAAGCTCATACGAGTAAGGTGAAAGAGATTTGAGTTTTCTTGTGATGTATAATAAGAGAAAGCATCCAAATACTTTGTTTGCATTCATTTGAGTGTGAAACTATACCTAGGATGTTTACAGTTACAAACAAGCTTCAACTCAAGCTTTTGAATGCATTTACGCGTTTTAAAAGCTCATACGAGTAGGGTGAAAGAGATTTGAGTTCTTTTGTGTTGTATATTAAGAGAAAGCATCCAAATACTTTGTTTCCATTCATTTAAGTGTGAAACTACACCTAGGATGTTTACAAGTACAAACAAGCTTCAACTCAAGCTTTTGAATGTATATACGCGTTTTAAAAGCTCATACGAGTAGGGTGCAAGAGATTTGAGTTCTTTTGTGTTGTATAGTAAGAGAAAGCATCCAAATACTTTGTTTGCATTCATTTGAGTGTGAAACTACACCTAGGATGATTACAAGTACAAACAAGCTTCAACTCAAGCTTTTGAATGTATTTACGCGTTTTAAAAGCTCATACGAGTAGGGTGAAAGAGATTTGAGTTCTTTTGTGTTGTATATTAAGAGAAAGCATCCAAATACTTTTTTTTCATTCATTTGTGTGTGAAACTATACCTAGGATGTTTACAGTTACAAACAAGCTTCAACTCAAGCATTTGAATGCATTTACGCGTTTTAAAAGCTCATAAGACTAGGGTGAAAGAGATTTGAGTTCTTTTATGTTGTATATTAAAAGAAAGCATCCAAATACTTAGTTTGCATTCATTTGAGTGTGAAACTACACCGAGGATGTTTACAGTTACAAATAAGCTTCAACTCAAGCTTTTGAATGCATTTACGCGTTTTAAAAGCTCATACGAGTAAGGTGAAAGAGATTTGAGTTTTTTTGTGATGTATAATATGAGAAAGCATCCAAATACTTTGTTTGCATTCATTTGAGTGTGAAACTATACCTAGGATGTTTACAGTTACAAACAAGCTTCAACTCAAGCTTTTGAATGATTTTACGCGTTTTAAAAGCTCATACGAGTGGGGTGAAAGAGATTTGAGTTCTTTTGTGTTGTATATTAAGAGAAAGCATCCAAATACTTTGTTTCCATTCATTTAAGTGTGAAACTACACCTAGGATGTTTACAAGTACAAACAAGCTTCAACTCAAGCTTTTGAATGTATATACGCGTTTTAAAAGCTCATACGAGTAGGGTGAAAGAGATTTGAGTTCTTTTGTGTTGTATAGTAAGAGAAAGCATCCAAATACTTTGTTTGCATTCATTTGAGTGTGAAACTACACCTAGGATGATTACAAGTACAAACAAGGTTCAACTCAAGCTTTTGAATGTATTTACGCGTTTTAAAAGCTCATACGAGTAGGGTGAAAGACATTTGAGTTCTTTTGTGTTGTATAGTAAGAGAAAGCATCCAAATACTTTGTTTGCATTCATTTGAGTGTGAAACTACACCTAGGATGATTACAAGTACAAACAAGCTTCAACTCAAGCTTTTGAATGTATTTACGCGTTTTAAAAGCTCATACGAGTAGGGTGAAAGACATTTGAGTTCTTTTGTGTTGTATATCAGGAGAAAGCATCCAAATACTTTGTTTGCATTCATTTGAGTGTGAAACTACACCTAGGATGTTTTGAGTTACAAACAAGTTTCAACTCAAGCTTTTGAATGCATTTACGCGTTTTAAAAGCTCATACGAGGAGGGTGAAAGAGATTTGAGTTCTTTTGTGTTTTATATTAGAAAGCATCCGATTACTTTGTTTGCATTTATTTGAGTGTGAAATTACACCTCGGATGTTTACAAGTACAAACAAGCTTCAACTCAAGCTTTTGAATTCAATTACGCGTTTTAACTGCTCTTACGACTAGGGTGATAGAAATTGAGTTCTTTTGTGTTGTATATTAAGAGGAAATATCCAAATACTTTGTTTGCATTCATTTGAGTGTGAAACTACACCGAGGATGTTTACAGGTACAAATAAGCTTCAACTCAAGCTTTTGAATGCATTTACGCGTTTTAAAAGCTCATACGAGTAAGGTGAAAGAGATTTGAGTTTTTTTGTGATGTATAATAAGAGAAAGCATCCAAATACTTTGTTTGGATTCATTTGAGTGTGAAACTATACCTAGGATGTTTACAGTTACAAACAAGCTTCAACTCAAGCTTTTGAATGCATTTACGCGTTTTAAAAGCTCATACGAGTAGGGTGAAAGAGATTTGAGTTCTTTTGTGTTGTATATTAAGAGAAAGCATCCAAATACTTTTTTTTCATTCATTTGTGTGTGAAACTATACCTAGGACGTTTACAGTTACAAACAAGCTTCAACTCAAGCATTTGAATGCATTTACGCGTTTTAAAAGCTCATAAGGGTAGGGTGAAAGAGATTTGAGTTCTTTTATGTTGTATATTAAGAGAAAGCATCCAAATACTTTGTTTGCATTCATTTGAGTGTGAAACTACACCGAGGATGTTTACAGTTACAAATAAGCTTCAACTCAAGCTTTTGAATGCATTTACGCGTTTTAAAAGCTCATACGAGTAAGGTGAAAGAGATTTAAGTTTTTTTGTGATGTATAATAAGAGAAAGCATCCAAATACTTTGTTTGCATTCATTTGAGTGTGAAACTATACCTAGGATGTTTACAGTTACAAACAAGCTTCAACTCAAGCTTTTGAATGCATTTACGCGTTTTAAAAGCTCATACGAGTAGGGTGAAAGAGATTTGAGTTCTTTTGTGTTGTATACTAAGAGAAAGCATCCAAATACTTTGTTTCCATTCATTTAAGTGTGAAACTACACCTAGGATGTTTACAAGTACAAACAAGCTTCAACTCAAGCTTTTGAATGTATATACGCGTTTTAAAAGCTCATACGAGTAGGGTGAAAGAGATTTGAGTTCTTTTGTGTTGTATAGTAAGAGAAAGCATCGAAATACTTTGTTTGCATTCATTTGAGTGTGAAACTACACCTAGGATGATTACAAGTACAAACAAGCTTCAACTCAAGCTTTTGAATGTATTTACGCGTTTTAAAAGCTCATACGAGTAGGGTGAAAGAGATTTAAGTTCTTTTGTGCTGTATATTAAGAGAAAGCATCCAAATACTTTTTTTTCATTCATTTGTGTGTGAAACTATACCTAGGATGTTTACAGTTACAAACAAGCTTCAACTCAAGCTTTTGAATGCATTTACGCGTTTTAAAAGCTCATACGAGTAGGGTGAAAGAGATTTGAGTTCTTTTGTGTTGTATATTAAGAGAAAGCATCCAAATACTTTGTTTGCATTCATTTGAGTGTGAAACTACACCTAGGATGTTTAGAGTTACAAACAAGCTTCAACTCAAGCTTTTGAATGCATTTACGCGTTTTAAAAGCTCATACGAGGAGGGTGAAAGAGATTTGAGTTCTTTTGTGTTTTATATTAGAAAGCATCCGATTACTTTGTTTGCATTTATTTGAGTGTGAAATTACACCTTGGATGTTTACAAGTACAAACAAGTTTCAAGTCAAGCTTTTGAATTCATTTACGCGTTTTAACAGCTCTTACGACTAGGGTGATAGAAATTGAGTTCTTTTGTGTTGTATATTAAGAGAAAATATCCAAATACTTTGTTTGCATCCATTTGAGTGTGAAATAACACCAGGGTTGTTTACAAGTACAAACAAGCTTCAACTCAAGCCTTTGAATGCATTCAGGCGTTTTAAAAGCTCATACGAGGAGGGTGAAAGAGATTTGAGTTCTTTTGTATTGTATATTAAGAGAAAGCATCCAAATACTTTGTTTGCATTCATTTGAGTGTGACATTACACCTAGGATGTTTACAGTTACAAACAAGCTTCAACTCATGCTTTTGAATTCATTTACGCGTTTTAACAGCTCTTACGACTAGGGTGATAGAAATTGAGTTCTTTTGTGTTGTATATTAAGAGAAAATATCCAAATACTTTGTTTGCATTCATTTGAGTGTGAAAGAACACCAGGGTTGTTTACAAGTACAAACAAGCTTCAACTCAAGCTTTTGAATGCATTTACGCTTTTTAAAAGCTCATACGAGTTGGGTGAAAGAGATTTGATTTCTTTTGTGTTGTATATTAAGAGAAAGCATCCAAATACTTTGTTTGCATTCATTTGTGTGTGAAACTATACCTAGGATGTTTACAGTTACAAACAAGCTTCAACTCAAGCAATTGAATGCATTTACGCGTTTTAAAAGCTCATACGAGTACGGTGAAAGAGATTTGAGTTCTTTTATGTTGTATATTAAGAGAAAGCATCCAAATACTTTGTTTGCATTCATTTGAGTGTGAAACTACACCGAGGATGTTTACAGTTACAAATAAGCTTCAACTCAAGCTTTTGAATGCATTTACGCGTTTTAAAAGCTCATACGAGTAAGGTGAAAGAGATTTGAGTTTTTTTGTGATGTATAATAATAGAAAGCATCCAAATACTTTGTTTGCATTCATTTAAGTGTGAAACTATACCTAGGATGTTTACAGTTACAAACAAGCTTCAACTCAAGCTTTTGAATGCATTTACGCGTTTTAAAAGCTCATACGAGTAGGGTGAAAGAGATTTGAGTTCTTTTGTGTTGTATATTAAGAGAAAGCATCCAAATACTTTGTTTCCATTCATTTAAGTGTGAAACTACACCTAGGATGTTTACAAGTACAAACAAGTTTCAAGTCAAGCTTTTGAATTCATTTACGCGTTTTAACAGCTCTTACGACTAGGGTGATAGAAATTGAGTTCTTTTGTGTTGTATATTAAGAGGAAATATCCAAATACTTTGTTTGCATTCATTTGAGTGTGAAATAACACCAGGGTTGTTTACAAGTACAAACAAGCTTCAACTCAAGCTTTTGAATGCATTTACGCGTTTTAAAAGCTCATACGAGGAGGGTGAAAGAGATTTGAGTTCTTTTGTGTTGTATATTAAGAGAAAGCATCCAAATACTTTGTTTGCATTCATTTGAGTGTGAAACTACACCTAGGATGTTTACAGTTACAAACAAGCTTCAACTCATGCTTTTGAATTCATTTACGCGTTTTAACAGCTCTTACGACTAGGGTGATAGAAATTGAGTTCTTTTGTGTTGTATATTAAGACAAAATATCCAAATACTTTGTTTGCATTCATTTGTGTGTGAAACTACACCTAGGATGTTTACAAGTACAAACAAGCTTCAACTCAAGCTTTTGAATGTATTTACGCGTTTTAACAGCTCTTACGACTAGGGTGATGGAAATTGAGTTCTTTTGTGTTGTATATTAATAGAAAGCATCCAAATACTTTGTTTGCATTCATTTCAGTGTGAAACTACACCTAGGATGTTTACATTTACAAACAAGCTTCAACTCAAGCTTTTTAATGCATTTACGCGTTTTAAAAGCTCATACGAGTAGGGTGAAAGAGATTTGAGTTCTTTTGTGTTGTATATTAAGAGGAAGCATCCAAATACTTTTTTTTCATTCATTTGTGTGTGAAACTATACCTAGGATGTTTACAGTTACAAACAAGCTTCAACTCAAGCAATTGAATGCATTTACGCGTTTTAAAAGCTCATACGAGTAGGGTGAAAGAGATTTGAGTTCTTTTATGTTGTATATTAAGAGAAAGCATCCAAATACTTTGTTTGCATTCATTTGAGTGTGAAACTACACCGAGGATGTTTACAGTTACAAATAAGCTTCAACTCAAGCTTTTGAATGCATTTACGCGTTTTAAAAGCTCATACGAGTAAGGTGAAAGAGATTTGAGTTTTTTTTGTGATGTGTAAAAATAGAAAGCATCCAAATACTTTGTTTGCATTCATTTGAGTGTGAAACTATACCTAGGATGTTTACAGTTACAAACAAGCTTCAACTCAAGCTTTTGAATGCATTTACGCGTTTTAAAAGCTCATACGAGTAGGGTGAAAGTGATTTGAGTTCTCTTGTGTTGTATATTAAGAGAAAGCATCCAAATACTTTGTTTCCATTCATTTAAGTGTGAAACTACACCTAGGATGTTTACAAGTACAAACAAGTTTCAAGTCAAGCTTTTGAATTCATTTACGCGTTTTAACAGCTCTTACGACTAGGGTGATAGAAATTGAGTTCTTTTGTGTTGTATATTAAGAGGAAATATCCAAATACTTTGTTTGCATTCATTTGAGTGTGAAATAACACCAGGGTTGTTTAGAAGTACAAACAAGCTTCAACTCAAGCTTTTGAATGCATTTACGCGTTTTAAAAGCTCATACGAGGAGGGTGAAAGAGATTTGAGTTCTTTTGTGTTGTATATTAAGAGAAAGCATCCAAATACTTTGTTTGCATTCATTTGAGTATGAAACTACACCTAGGATGTTTACAAGTACAAACAAGCTTCAACTCAAGCTTTTGAATGTATTTACGCGTTTTAAAAGCTCATACGAGTAGGGTGAAAAAGATTTGAGTTCTTTTGTGTTGTATATTCAGAGAAGCATACAAATACTTTGTTTCCATTCATTTAGGTGTGAAACTACACCTAGGATGTTTACAAGTACAAACAAGCTTCAACTCAAGCTTTTGAATGTATTTACGCGTTTTAAAAGCTCATACGAGTAGGGTGAAAGAGATTTGAGTTCTTTTGTGTTGTATATTAAGAGAAAGCATCCAAATACTTTGTTTGCATTCATTTGAGTGTGAAACTACACCGAGGATGTTTACAGTTACAAACAAGCTTCAACTCAAGCTTTTGAATGTATTTACGCGTTTTAAAAGCTCATACGAGTAGGGTGAAAGAGATTTGAGTTCTTTTGTGTTGTATATTAAGAGAAAGCATCCAAATACTTTGTTTGCATTCATTTGAGTGTGAAACTACACCGAGGATGTTTACAGTTACAAACAAGCTTCAACTCAAGCTTTTGAATGCATTTACGCGTTTTAAAAGCTCATACGAGTAAGGTGAAAGAGATTTGAGTTCTTTTGTGTTGTATATTAAGAGAAAGCATCCAAATACTTTGTTTGCATTTATTTGAGTGTGAAACTACACCTAGGATGATTACAAGTAGAAACAAGCTTCAACTCAAGCTTTTGAATGCATTTACGCGTTCTAAAAGCTCATACGAGTAGGGTGAAAGAGATTTGAGATCTTTTGTGTTGTATATTAAGAGAAAGCATCCAAATACTTTGTTTGCATTTATTTGAGTGTGAAACTACACCTAGAATGTTTAAAAGTACAAACAAGCTTCAACTCAAGCTTTTGAATGAATTTACGCGTTTTAACAGCTCTTACGACTAGGGTGATAGAAATTGAGTTCTTTTGTGTTGTATATTAAGACAAAATATCCAAATACTTTGTTTGCATTCATTTGTGTGTGAAACTACACCTAGGATGTTTACAAGTACAAACAAGCTTCAACTCAAGCTTTTCAATGTATTTACGCGTTTTAACAGCTCTTACGACTAGGGTGATGGAAATTGAGTTCTTTTGTGTTGTATATTAATAGAAAGCATCCAAATACTTTGTTTGCATTCATTTCAGTGTGAAACTACACCTAGGATGTTTACAATTACAAACAAGCTTCAACTCAAGCTTTTTAATGCATTTACGCGTTTTAAAAGCTCATACGAGTAGGGTGAAAGAGATTTGAGTTCTTTTGTGTTGTATATTAAGAGAAAGCATCCAAATACTTTGTTTGCATTCATTTGAGCGTGAAACTACACCTAGGATGTTTACAGTTACAAACAAGCTTCAACTCAAGCTTTTGAATTCATTTACGCGTTTTAACAGCTCTTACGACTAGGGTGATAGAAATTGAGTTCTTTTGTGTTGTATATTAAGAGAAAAAATCCAAATACTTTGTTTGCATTAATTTGAGTGTGAAATAACACCAGGGTTGTTTACAAGTACAAACAAGCTTCAACTCAAGCTTTTGAATGCATTTACGCGTTTTAAAAGCTCATACGAGTAGGGTGAAAGAGATTTGATTTCTTTTGTGTTGTATATTAAGAGAAAGCACCCAAAGTTTTGTTTGCATTCTTTTGAGTATGAAACTACACCTTGGATGTTTACAAGTACAAACAAGCTTCAACTCAAGCTTTTGAATGTATTTACGCGTTTTAAAAGCTCATACGAGTAGGGTGAAAGAGATTTGAGTTCTTTTGTGTTGTGTATTCAGAGAAGCATCCAAATACTTTGTTTCCATTCATTTAAGTGTGAAACTACACCTAGGATGTTTACAAGTACAAACAAGCTTCAACTCAAGCTTTTGAATGTATTTACGCGTTTTAAAAGCTCATGCGAGTAGGGTGAAAGAGATTTGAGTTCTTTTGTGTTGTATATTAAGAGAAAGCATCCAAATACTTTGTTTGCATTCATTTGAGTGTGAAACTACACCGAGGATGTTTACCGTTACAAACAAGCTTCAACTCAAGCTTTTGAATGCATTTACGCGTTTTAAAAGCTCATACGAGTAAGGTGAAAGAGATTTGAGTTCTTTTGTGTTGTATAAAAAGAGAAAGCATCCAAATACTTTGTTTGCATTCATTTGAGTGTGAAACTATACCTAGGATGTTGACAGTTACAAACTTGCTTCAACTCAAGCTCTTGAATGCATTTACGCGTTTTAAAAGCTCATACGAGTAGGGTGAAAGAGATTTGAGTTCTTTTGTGTTGTATATTAAGAGAAAGCATCCAAATACTTTGTTTTCATTCATTTAAGTGTGAAACTACACCTAGGATGTTTACAAGTACAAACAAGCTTCAACTCAAGCTTTTGAATGTATTTACGCGTTTTAAAAGCTCATACGAGTAGGGTGAAAGAGATTTGAGTTCTTTTGTGTTGTATAGTAAGAGAAAGCATCCAAATACTTTGTTTGCATTCATTTGAGTGTGAAACTACACCTAGGATGATTACAAGTAGAAACAAGCTTCAACTCAAGCTTTTGAATGTATTTACACGTTTTAAAAGCTCATACGAGTAGGGTGAAAGAGATTTGAGTTCTTTTGTGTTGTATATTAAGAGAAAGCATCCAAATACTTTGTTTTGCATTCATTTGAGTGTGAAACTACACCTAGGATGTTTAGAGTTACAAACAAGCTTCAACTCAAGCTTTTGAATGCATTTAAGCGTTTTAAAAGCTCATACGAGGAGGGTGAAAGAGATTTGAGTTCTTTTGTGTTTTATATTAGAAAGCATCCGATTACTTTGTTTGCATTTATTTGAGTGTGAAATTACACCTTGGATGTTTACAAGTACAAACAAGCTTCAAGTCAAGCTTTTGAATGAATTTACGCGTTTTAACAGCTCTTACGACTAGGGTGATAGAAATTGAGTTCTTTTGTGTTGTATATTAAGAGGAAATATCCAAATACTTTGTTTGCATTCATTTGAGTGTGAAATAACACCAGGGTTGTTTACAAGTACAAACAAGCTTCAACTCAAGCTTTTGAATGCATTTACGCGTTTTAAAAGCTCATACGAGGAGGGTGAAAGAGATTTGAGTTCTTTTGTGTTGTATATTAAGAGAAAGCATCCAAATACTTTGTTTGCATTCATTTGAGTGTGAAACTACACCTAGGATGTTTACAAGTACAAACAAGCTTCAACTAAAGCTTTTGAATGTATTTACGCGTTTTAAAAGCTCATACGAGTAGGGTGAAAAAGATTTGAGTTCTTTTGTGTTGTATATTCAGAGAAGCATCCAAATACTTTGTTTCCATTCATTTAGGTGTGAAACTACACCTAGGATGTTTACAAGTACAAACAAGCTTCAACTCAAGCTTTTGAATGTATTTACGCGTTTTAAAAGCTCATACGAGTAGGGTGAAAGAGATTTGAGTTCTTTTGTGTTGTATATTAAGAGAAAGCATCCAAATACTTTGTTTGCATTCATTTGAGTGTGAAACTACACCGAGGATGTTTACAGTTACAAACAAGCTTCAACTCAAGCTTTTGAATGTATTTACGCGTTTTAAAAGCTCATACGAGTAGGGTGAAAGAGATTTGAGTTCTTTTGTGTTGTATATTAAGAGAAAGCATCCAAATACTTTGTTTGCATTCATTTGAGTGTGAAACTACACCGAGGATGTTTACAGTTACAAACAAGCTTCAACTCAAGCTTTTGAATGCATTTACGCGTTTTAAAAGCTCATACGAGTAAGGTGAAAGAGATTTGAGTTCTTTTGTGTTGTATATTAAGAGAAAGCATCCAAATACTTTGTTTGCATTCATTTGAGTGTGAAACTACACCTAGGATGATTACAAGTAGAAACAAGCTTCAACTCAAGCTTTTGAATGCATTTACGCGTTCTAAAAGCTCATACGAGTAGGGTGAAAGAGATTTGAGTTCTTTTGTGTTTTATATTAGAAAGCATCCGATTACTTTGTTTGCATTTATTTGAGTGTGAAATTACACCTTGGATGTTTACAAGTACAAACAAGCTTCAAGTCAAGCTTTTGAATGAATTTACGCGTTTTAACAGCTCTTACGACTAGGGTGATAGAAATTGAGTTCTTTTGTGTTGTATATTAAGAGAAAAATCCAAATACTTTGTTTGCATTCATTTGAGTGTGAAATAACACCAGGGTCTTTTACAAGTACAAACAAGCTTCAACTCAAGCTTTTGAATGCATTTACGCGTTTTAAAAGCTCATCCGAGGAGGGTGAAAGAGATTTGAGTTCTTTTGTGTTGTATATTAAGAGAAAGCATCCAAATACTTTGTTTGCATTCATTTGAGTGTGAAACTACACCTAGGATGTTTAGAGTTACAAACAAGCTTCAACTCAAGCTGTTGAATGCATTTACGCGTTTTAAAAGCTCACACGAGGAGGGTGAAAGAGATTTGAGTTCTTTTGTGTTGTATATTAAGGGAAAGCATCCAAATACTTTTTTTGCATTCATTTGAGTGTGAAACTACACCTAGGATGTTTAGAGTTACAAACAAGCTTCAACTCAAGCTTTTGAATGCATTTACGCGTTTTAAAAGCTCATACGAGTAGGGTGAAAGAGATTTGAGTTGTTTTGTGTTGAATATTAAGAGAAAGCATCCAAATACTTTGTTTGCATTCATTTGAGTGTGAAACTATACCTAGGAAGTTTACAGTTACAAACAAGCTTCAACACAAGCTTTTGAATGCATTTACGCGTTTTAAAAGCTCATACGAGTAGGGTGAAAGAGATTTGAGTTCTTTTGTGTTGTATATTAAGAAAAAGCATCCAAATTCTTTGTTTCCATTCATTTAAGTGTGAAACTACACCTAGGATGTTTACAAGTACAAACAAGCTTCAACTCAAGCTGTTGAATGTATTTACGCATTTTAAAAGCTCATACGAGTAGGGTGAAAGAGATTTGAGTTCTTTTGGGTTATATAGTAAGAGAAAGCATCCAAATACTTTGTTTGCATTCATTTAAGTGTGAAACTACACCTAGGATGTTTACAAGTACAAACAAGCTTCAACTCAAGCTTTTGAATGAATTTACGCGTTTTAAAAGCTCTTACGACTAGAGTGATAGAAATTGAGTTCTTTTGTGTTTTATATTAAGAGAAAATATCCAAATACTTTGTTTGCATTCAATTGAGTGTGAAATAACACCAGGGTTGTTTACAAGTACAAACAAGCTTCAACTCAAGCTTTTGAATGCATTTACGCGTTTTAAAAGCTCATTCGAGTAGGGTGAAAGAGATTTGATTTCTTTTGTGTTGTATATTAAGAGTAAGCACCCAAATGTTTTGTTTGCATTCTTTTGAGTATGAAACTACACCAAGAATGTGGTAAATTACAAACAAGCTTCAACTCAAGCTTTTGAATGCATTTACGCGTTTTAAAAGCTCATACGAGTAGGGTGAAAGAGAGTTGAGTTGTTTTGTGTTGTATATTAAGAGAAGGCATCCAAATACTTTGTTTGCATTCATTTGAGTGTGAAACTACACCTAGGATGTTTAGAGTTACAAACAAGCTTCAACTCAAGCTTTTGAATGCATTTACGCGTTTTAAAAGCTCATACGAGGAGGGTGAAAGAGATTTCAGTTCTTTTGTGATGTATATTGGAAAGCATCCAATTACTTTGTTTGCATTTATTTGAGTGTGAAACTACACCTAGGATGTTTACAAGTACAAACAAGCTTCAACTCAAGCTTTTGAATGCATTTACGCGTTTTAAAAGCTCATACGAGTAGGGTGAAAGAGATTTGAGTTCTTTTGGGTTGTATAGTAAGAAAAAGCATCCAAATACTTTGTTTGCATACATTTGAGTGTGAAACTACACCTAGAATGTTTACAAGTACAAACAAGCTTCAACTCTAGCTTTTGAATGTATTTACGCGTTTTAAAAGCTCATACGAGTAGGGAGAAAGAGATTTGACTTCTTTTGTGTTGTATATTAAGAGCAAGCATCCAAATACTTTGTTTGCATTCATTTGAGCGTGAAACTACACCTAGGATGTTTACAGTTACAAACAAGCTTCAACTCATGCTCTTGAATTCATTTACGCGTTTTAACAGCTCTTACGACTAGGGTGATAGAAATTGAGTTCTTTTGTGTTGTATATTAAGAGAAAATATCCAAATACTTTGTTTGCATTCATTTGAGTGTGAAATAACACCAGGGTTGTTTACAAGTACAAACAAGCTTCAACTCAAGCTTTTGAATGCATTTACGCGTTTTAAAAGCTCATACGAGTAGGGTGAAAGAGATTTGAGTTCTTTTGTGTTGTATATTAAGAGAAAGCATCCAAATACTTTTTTTTCATTCAGTTGAGTGTGAAACTATACCTAGGATGTTTACAGTTACAAACAAGCTTCAACTCAAGCTTTTGAATGCATTTACGCGTTTTAAAAGCTCATACGAGTAGGGTGAAAGAGATTTAAGTTCTTTTGTGTTGTATATTAAGAGAAAGCATCCAAATACTTTGTTTGCATTTATTTGAGTGTGAAACTACACCTAGGATGTTTAAAAGTACAAACAAGCTTCAACTCAAGCTTTTGAATGAATTTACGCGTTTTAACAGCTCTTACGACTAGGGTGATAGAAATTGAGTTCTTTTGTGTTGTATATTAAGACAAAATATCCAAATACTTTGTTTGCATTCATTTGTGTGTGAAACTACACCTAGGATGTTTACAAGTACAAACAAGCTTCAACTCAAGCTTTTGAATGTATTTACGCGTTTTAACAGCTCTTTCGACTAGGGTGATGGAAATTGAGTTCTTTTGTGTTGTATATTAATAGAAAGCATCCAAATAATTTGTTTGCATTCATTTCAGTGTGAAACTACACCTAGGATGTTTACAATTACAAACAAGCTTCAACTCAAGCTTTTTAATGCATTTACGCGTTTTAAAAGCTCATACGAGTAGGGTGAAAGAGATTTGAGTTCTTTTGTGTTGTATATTAAGAGAAGGCATCCAAATACTTTGTTTGCATTCATTTGAGCGTGAAACTACACCTAGGATGTTTACAAGTACAAACAAGCTTCAACTCAAGCTTTTGAATGTATTTACGCATTTTAAAAGCTCATACGAGTAGGGTGAATGAGATTTGAGTTCTTTTGGGTTATATAGTAAGAGAAAGCATCCAAATACTTTGTTTGCATTCATTTAAGTGTGAAACTACACCTAGGATGTTTACAAGTACAAACAAGCTTCAACTCAAGCTTTTGAATGCATTTACGCGTTTTAAAAGCTCATACGAGGAGGGTGAAAGAGATTTGAGTTCTTTTGTGTTGTATATTAAGAGAAAGCATCCAAATACTTTGTTTGCATTCATTTGAGTGTGAAACTACACCTAGGATGTTTACAGTTACAAACAAGCTTCAACTCATGCTTTTGAATTCATTTACGCGTTTTAACAGCTCTTACGACTAGGGTGATAGAAATTGAGTTCTTTTGTGTTGTATATTAAGACAAAATATCCAAATACTTTGTTTGCATTCATTTGTGTGTGAAACTACACCTAGGATGTTTACAAGTACAAACAAGCTTCAACTCAAGCTTTTGAATGTATTTATGCGTTTTAACAGCTGTTACGAGTAGGGTGATGGAAATTGAGTTCTTTTGTGTTGTATATTAATAGAAAGCATCCAAATACTTTGTTTGCATTCATTTCAGTGTGAAACTACACCTAGGATGTTTACAATTACAAACAAGCTTCCACTCAAGCTTTTTAATGCATTTACGCGTTTTAAAAGCTCATACGAGTAGGGTGAAAGAGATTTGAGTTCTTTTGTGTTGTATATTAAGAGAAAGCATCCAAATACTTTGTTTGCATTCATTTGAGCGTGAAACTACACCTAGGATGTTTACAGTTACAAACAAGCTTCAACTCAAGCTTTTGAATTCATTTACGCTTTTTAACAGCTCTTACGACTAGGGTGATAGAAATTGAGTTCTTTTGTGTTGTATATTAAGAGAAAAAATACAAATACTTTGTTTGCATTCATTTGAGTGTGAAATAACACCAGGGTTGTTTACAAGTACAAACAAGCTTCAACTCAAGCTTTTGAATGCATTTACGCGTTTTAAAAGCTCATACGAGGAGGGTGAAAGAGATTTGAGTTCTTTTGTGTTGTATATTAAGAGAAAGCATCCAAATACTTTGTTTGCATTCATTTGAGTGTGAAACTACACCTAGGATGTTTACAGTTACAAACAAGCTTCAACTCATGCTTTTGAATTCATTTACGCGTTTTAACAGCTCTTACGACTAGGGTGATAGAAATTGAGTTCTTTTGTGTTGTATATTAAGAGAAAATATCCAAATACTTTGTTTGCATTCATTTGAGTGTGAAATAACACCCGGGTTGTTTACAAGTACAAACAAGCTTCAACTCAAGCTTTTGAATGCATTTACGCGTTTTAAAAGCTCATACGAGTAGGGTGAAAGAGATTTGATTTCTTTTGTGTTGTATATTAAGAGAAAGCACCCAAAGTTTTGTTTGCATTCTTTCGAGTATGAAACTACACCTTGGATGTTTACAAGTACAAACAAGCTTCAACTCAAGCTTTTGAATGTATTTACGCGTTATAAAAGCTCATACGAGTAGGGTGAAAAAGATTTGACTTCTTTTGTGTTGTATATTCAGAGAAGCATCCAAATACTTTGTTTCCATTCATTTAGGTGTGAAACTACACCTAGGATGTTTACAAGTACAAACAAGCTCCAACTCAAGCTTTTGAATGTATTTACGCGTTTTAAAAGCTCATACGAGTAGGGTGAAAGAGATTTGAGTTCTTTTGTGTTGTATATTAAGAGAAAGCATCCAAATACTTTGTTTGCATTCATTTGAGTGTGAAACTATACCTAGGATGTTGACAGTTACAAACATGCTTCAACTCAAGCTTTTGAATGCATTTACGCGTTTTAAAAGCTCATACGAGTAGGGTGAAAGAGATTTGAGTTCTTTTGTGTTGTATAGTAAGAGAAAGCATCCAAATACTTTGTTTGCATTCATTTGAGTGTGAAACTACACCTAGGATGATTACAAGTAGAAACAAGCTTCAACTCAAGCTTTTGAATGCATTTACGCGTTTTAAAAGCTCATACGAGTAGGGTGAAAGAGATTTGAGATCTTTTGTGTTGTATATTAAGAGAAAGCATCCAAATACTTTGTTTGCATTTATTTGAGTGTGAAACTACACCTAGGATGTTTAAAAGTACAAACAAGCTTCAACTCAAGCTTTTGAATGAATTTACGCGTTTTAACAGCTCTTACGACTAGGGTGATAGAAATTGAGTTCTTTTGTGTTGTATATTAAGACAAAATATCCAAATACTTTGTTTGCATTCATTTGTGAGTGAAACTACACCTAGGATGTTTACAAGTACAAACAAGCTTCAACTCAAGCTTTTCAATGTATTTACGCGTTTTAACAGCTCTTACGACTAGGGTGATAGAAATTGAGTTCTTTTGTGTTGTATATTAATAGAAAGCATCCAAATACTTTGTTTGCATTCATTTCAGTGTGAAACTACACCTAGGATGTTTACAATTACAAACAAGCTTCCACTCAAGCTTTTTAATGCATTTACGCGTTTTAAAAGCTCATACGAGTAGGGTGAAAGAGATTTGAGTTCTTTTGTGTTGTATATTAAGAGAAAGCATCCAAATACTTTGTTTGCATTCATTTGAGCGTGAAACTACACCTAGGATGTTTACAGTTACAAACAAGCTTCAACTCATGCTCTTGAATTCATTTACGCGTTTTAACAGCTCTTACGACTAGGGTGATAGAAATTGAGTTCTTTTGTGTTGTATATTAAGAGAAAATATCCAAATACTTTGTTTGCATTCATTTGAGTGTGAAATAACACCAGGGTTGTTTACAAGTACAAACAAGCTTCAACTCAAGCTTTTGAATGCATTTACGCGTTTTAAAAGCTCATACGAGTAGGGTGAAAGAGATTTGAGTTCTTTTGTGTTGTATATTAAGAGAAAGCATCCAAATAGTTTTTTTTCATTCAGTTGAGTGTGAAACTATACCTAGGATGTTTACAGTTACAAACAAGCTTCAACTCAAGCTTTTGAATGCATTTACGCGTTTTAAAAGCTCATACGAGTAGGGTGAAAGAGATTTGAGTTCTTTTGTGTTGTATATTAAGAGAAAGCATCCAAATACTTTGTTTGCATTTATTTGAGTGTGAAACTACACCTAGGATGTTTAAAAGTACAAACAAGCTTCAACTCAAGCTTTTGAATGTATTTACGCGATTTAAAAGCTCATACGAGTAGGGTGAAAGAGATTTGAGTTCTTTTGTGTTGTATAGTAAGAGAAAGCATCCAAATACTTTGTTTGCATTCATTTGAGTGTGAAACTACACCTAGGATGATTACAAGTAGAAACAAGCTTCAACTCAAGCTTTTGAATGTATTTACACGTTTTAAAAGCTCATACGAGTAGGGTGAAAGAGATTTGAGTTCTTTTGTGTTGTATATTAAGAAAAAGCATCCAAATTCTTTGTTTCCATTCATTTAAGTGTGAAACTACACCTAGGATGTTTACAAGAACAAACAAGCTTCAACTCAAGCTTTTGAATGTATTTACGCATTTTAAAAGCTCATACGAGTAGGGTGAAAGAGATTTGAGTTCTTTTGGGTTATATAGTAAGAGAAAGCATCCAAATACTTTGTTTGCATTCATTTAAGTGTGAAACTACACCTAGGATGTTTACAAGTACAAACAAGCTTCAACTCAAGCTTTTGAATGAATTTACGCGTTTTAACAGCTCTTACGACTAGAGTGATAGAAATTGAGTTCTTTTGTGTTGTATATTAAGAGAAAATATCCAAATACTTTGTTTGCATTCAATTGAGTGTGAAATAACACCAGGGTTGTTTACAAGTACAAACAAGCTTCAACTCAAGCTTTTGAATGCATTTACGCGTTTTAAAAGCTCATTCGAGTAGGGTGAAAGAGATTTGATTTCTTTTGTGTTGTATATTAAGAGAAAGCACCCAAATGTTTTGTTTGCATTCTTTTGAGTATGAAACTACACCAAGAATGTGGTAAATTACAAACAAGCTTCAACTCAAGCTTTTGAATGCATTTATGCGTTTTAAAAGCTCATACGAGTAGGGTGAAAGAGAGTTGAGTTGTTTTGTGTTGTATATTAAGAGAAGGCATCCAAATACTTTGTTTGCATTCATTTGAGTGTGAAACTACACCTAGGATGTTTAGAGTTACAAACAAGCTTCAACTCAAGCTTTTGAATGCATTTACGCGTTTTAAAAGCTCATACGAGGAGTGTGAAAGAGATTTCAGTTCTTTTGTGATGTATATTAGAAAGCATCCAATTACTTTGTTTGCATTTATTTGAGTGTGAAACTACACCTAGGATGTTTACAAGTACAAACAAGCTTCAACTCAAGCTTTTGAATGCATTTACGCGTTTTAAAAGCTCATACGAGTAGGGTGAAAGAGATTTGAGTTCTTTTGGGTTGTATAGTAAGAGAAAGCATCCAAATACTTTGTTTGCATACATTTGAGTGTGAAACTACACCTAGGATGTTTACAAGTACAAACAAGCTTCAACGCTAGCTTTTGAATGTATTTACGCGTTTTAAAAGCTCATACGAGTAAGGAGAAAGAGATTTGAGTTCTTTTGTGTTGTATATTAAGAGAAAGCATCCAAATACATTTTTTTCATTTATTTGAGTGTGAAACTACACCTAGGATGTTTACAGTAACAAACAAGCTTCAACTCAAGCTTTTGAATGCATTTACGCGTTTTAAAAGCTCATACGAGGAGGGTGAAAGAGATTTGAGTTCTTCTGTGTTGTATATTAGAAAGCATCCAAATACTTTGTTTGCATTTATTTGAGTGTGAAACTACACCTAGGATGTTACAAGTACAAACAAGCTTCAACTCAAGCTTTTGAATAAATTTACGCGTTTTAACAGCTCTTACGACTAGGGTGATAGAAATTGAGTTCTTTTGTGTTGTATATTAAGAGAAAATATACAAATACTTTGTTTGCATTCAATTGAGTGTGAAATAACACCAGGGTTGTTTACATGTACAAACAAGCTTCAACTCAAGCTTTTGAATGCATTTACGCGTTTTAAAAGCTCATACGAGTAGGGTGAAAGAGATTTGAGTTCTTTCGTGTTGTATATTAAGAGAAAGCATCCAAATACTTTGTTTGCATTCATTTGAGTGTAAAACTACACCTAGGATGTTTAGAGTTACAAACAAGCTTCAACTCAAGCTTTTGAATGCATTTACGCGTTTTAAAAGCTCATACGAGGAGGGTGAAAGAGATTTGAGTGCTTTTGTGTTGTATATTAGAAAGCATCCAAATAGTTTGTTTGCATTTATTTGAGTGTGAAACTACACCTAGGATGTTTACAAGTACAAACAAGCTTCAACTCAAGCTTTTGAATGAATTTACGCGTTTTAACAGCTCTTACGACTAGGGTGATAGAAATTGTGTTCTTTTGGGTTGTATATTAAGAGAAAATATACAAATACTTTGTTTGCATTCAATTGAGTGTGAAATAACACCAGGGTTGTTTACAAGTACAAACAAGCTTCAACTCAAGCTTTTGAATGCATTTACGCGTTTTAAAAGCTCATACGAGTAGGGTGAAAGTGATTTGATTTCTTTTGTGTTGCATATTAAGAGAAAGCACCCAAATGTTTTGTTTGCATTCTTTTGAGTGTGAAACTACACCAAGAATGTGTTAAATTACAAAAAACAAGCTTCAACTCAAGCTTTTGAATGCATTTACGCGTTTTAAAAGCTCATACGAGTAGGATGAAAGAGATTTGATGTCTTTTGTGTTGTATATTAAGAGAAAGCACCCAACTGTTTTGTTTGCAATCATTTGAGTGTGAAACTATACCTAGGATGTTTACAGTTACAAACAAGCTTCAACTCAAGCTTTTAAATTCATTTACTCGTTTTAAAGGCTCATACGAGTAGGGTGAAAGAGATTTGAGTTCTTTTGGGTTGTATATTAAGAGAAAGCATCCAAATGCTTTGTTTGCATTCATTTTAGTGTGAAACTACACCTAGGATGTTTACAAGTACAAACAAGCTTCAACTCAAGCTTTTGAATGAATTTATGCGTTTTAACAGCTCTTACGAATAGGGTGATAGAAATTGAGTTCTTTTGTGTTGTATATTAAGAGAAAATATCCAAATACTTTGTTTGCATTCATTTGAGTGTGAAATAACACCCGGGTTGTTTACAAGTACAAACAAGCTTCAACACAAACTTTTGAATGCATTTACGCGTTTTAAAAGCTCATACAAGGAGGGTGAAAGAGATTTGAGTTCTTTTGTGTTGTATATTAAGAGAAAGCATCCAAATACTTTGTTTCCATTCATTTGAGTGTGAAACTACACCGAGCATGTTTACAGTTACAAACAAGCTTCAACTCAAGCTTTTGAATGCATTTACGCGTTTTAAAAGCTCATACGAGTAGGGTGAAAGAGATTTGATTTCTTTTGTGTTGTATATTAAGGGAAAGCACCCAAATGTTTTGTTTGCATTCTTTTGAGTATGAAACTACACCAAGAATGTGTTAAGTTACAAACAAGCTTCAACTCAAGCTTTTGAATGCATTTACGCGTTTTAAAAGCTCATACGAGGAGGGTGAAAGAGATTTAAGTTCTTTTGTGTTGTATATTAGAAAGCATCCAAATACTTTGTTTGCATTCATTTGAGTGTGAAACTACACCTAGGATGTTTACAAGTACAAACAAGCTTCAACTCTAGCTTTTGAATGTATTTACGCGTTTTAAAAGCTCATACGAGTACGGTGAAAGAGATTTGAGTTCTTTTGTGTTGTATATTAAGAGAAAGCATCCAAATACTTTGTTTGCATTCATTTGAGTGTAAAACTACACCTAGGATGTTTAGAGTTACAAACAAGCTTCAACTCAAGCTTTTGAATGCATTTACGCGTTTTAAAAGCTCATACGAGGATGGTGAAAGAGATTTGAGTGCTTTTGTGTTGTATATTAGAAAGCATCCAAATACTTTGTTTGCATTTATTTGAGTGTGAAACTACACCTAGGATGTTTACAAGTACAAACAAGCTTCAACTCAAGCTTTTGAATGAATTTACGCGTTTTAACAGCTCTTACGACTAGGGTGATAGAAATTGAGTTCTTTTGTGTTGTATATTAAGAAAAAATATACAAATACTTTGTTTGCATTCAATTGAGTGTGAAATAACACCAGGGTTGTTTACAAGTACAAACAAGCTTTAACTCAAGCTTTTGAATGCATTTACGCGTTTTAAAAGCCCATACGAGTAGGGTGAAAGTGATTTGATTTCTTTTGTGTTGTATATTAAGAGAAAGCACCCAAATGTTTTGTTTGCATTCTTTTGAGTATGAAACTACACCAAGAATGTGTTCAATTACAAACAAGCTTCAACTCAAGCTTTTGAATGCATTTACGCGTTTTAAAAGCTCATACGAGTAGGGTGAAAGTGATTTGATGTCTTTTGTGTTGTATATTAAGAGAAAGCACTCAAATGTTTTGTTCGCATTCATTTGAGTGTGAAACTATACCTAGGATGTTTACAGTTACAAACAAGCTTCAACTCAAGCTTTTGAATGCATTTACGCATTTTAAAAGCTCATACGAGTAGGGTGAAAGAGATTTGAGTTCTTTTGGGTTGTATAGTAAGAGAAAGCATCCAAATACTTTGTTTGCATTCATTTGAGTGTGAAACTACACCTAGGATGTTTACAGTTACAAAAAAGCTTCAACTCAAGCTGTTGAATGTATTTACTCGTTTTAACAGCTCTTACGACTAGGGTGATGGAAATTGAGTTCTTTTGTGTTTTATATTAAGAGAAAGCATCCAAATACTTTGTTTGCATTTATTTGAGTGTGAAACTACACCTAGGATGTTTACAGTTACAAACAAGCTTCAACTCAAGCTTTTAAATGCATTTACGCGTTTTAAAAGCTCATACGAGGAGGGTGAAAGAGATTTGAGTTCTTTTGTGTTTTATATTAGAAAGCATCCGATTACTTTGTTTGCATTTATTTGAGTGTGAAATTACACCTTGGATGTTTACAAGTACAAACAAGCTTCAAGTCAAGCTTTTGAATGAATTTACGCGTTTTAACAGCTCTTACGACTAGGGTGATAGAAATTGAGTTCTTTTGTGTTGTATATTAAGAGAAAATATCCAAATACTTTGTTTGCATTCATTTGAGTGTGAAATAACACCAGGGTTGTTTACAAGTACAAACAAGCTTCAACTCAAGCTTTTGAATGCATTTACGCGTTTTAAAAGCTCATCCGAGGAGGGTGAAAGAGATTTGAGTTCTTTTGTGTTGTATATTAAGAGAAAGCATCCAAATACTTTGTTTGCATTCATTTGAGTGTGAAACTACACCTAGGATGTTTAGAGTTACAAACAAGCTTCAACTCAAGCTTTTGAATGCATTTACGCGTTTTAAAAGCTCACACGAGGAGGGTAAAAGAGATTTGAGTTCTTTTGTGTTGTATATTAAGAGAAAGCATCCAAATACTTTGTTTGCATTCATTTGAGTGTGAAACTACACCTAGGATGTTTAGAGTTACAAACAAGCTTCAACTCAAGCTTTTGAATGCATTTACGCGTTTTAAAAGCTCATACGAGTACGGTGAAAGAGATTTGAGTTGTTTTGTGTTGAATATTAAGAGAAAGCATCCAAATACTTTGGTTGCATTCATTTGAGTGTGAAACTATACCTAGGAAGTTTACAGTTACAAACAAGCTTCAACACAAGCTTTTGAATGCATTTACGCGTTTTAAAAGCTCATACGAGTAGGGTGAAAGAGATTTGAGTTCTTTTGTGTTGTATATTAAGAAAAAGCATCCAAATTCTTTGTTTCCATTCATTTAAGTGTGAAACTACACCTAGGATGTTTACAAGTACAAACAAGCTTCAACTCAAGCTTTTGAATGTATTTACGCATTTTAAAAGCTCATACGAGTAGGGTGAAAGAGATTTGAGTTCTTTTGGGTTATATACTAAGAGAAAGCATCCAAATACTTTGTTTGCATTCATTTAAGTGTGAAACTACACCTAGGATGTTTACAAGTACAAACAAGCTTCAACTCAAGCTTTTGAATGAATATACGCGTTTTAACAGCTCTTACGACTAGAGTGATAGAAATTGAGTTCTTTTGTGTTGTATATTAAGAGAAAATATCCAAATACTTTGTTTGCATTCAATTGAGTGTGAAATAACACCAGGGTTGTTTACAAGTACAAACAAGCTTCAACTCAAGCTTTTGAATGCATTTACGCGTTTTAAAAGCTCATTCGAGTAGGGTGAAAGAGATTTGATTTCTTTTGTGTTGTATATTAAGAGAAAGCACCCAAATGTTTTGTTTGCATTCTTTTGAGTATGAAACTACACCAAGAATGTGGTAAATTACAAACAAGCTTCAACTCAAGCTTTTGAATGCATTTACGCGTTTTAAAAGCTCATACGAGTAGGGTGAAAGAGAGTTGAGTTGTTTTGTGTTGTATAGTAAGAGAAGGCATCCAAATACTTTGTTTGCATTCATTTGAGTGTGAAACTACACCTAGGATGTTTAGAGTTACAAACAAGCTTCAACTCAAGCTTTTGAATGCATTTACGCGTTTTAAAAGCTCATACGAGGAGGGTGAAAGAGATTTCAGTTCTTTTGGGTTGTATAGTAAGAGAAAGCATCCAAATACTTTGTTTGCATACATTTGAGTGTGAAACTACACCTAGGATGTTTACAAGTACAAACAAGCTTCAACTCTAGCTTTTGAATGTATTTACGCGTTTTAAAAGCTCATACGAGTAGGGAGAAAGAGATTTGAGTTCTTTTGTGTTGTATATTAAGAGAAAGCATCCAAATACTTTGTTTGCATTCATTTGAGCGTGAAACTACACCTAGGATGTTTACAGTTACAAACAAGCTTCAACTCATGCTCTTGAATTCATTTACGCGTTTTAACAGCTCTTACGACTAGGGTGATAGAAATTGAGTTCTTTTGTGTTGTATATTAAGAGAAAATATCCAAATACTTTGTTTGCATTCATTTGAGTGTGAAATAACACCAGGGTTGTTTACAAGTACAAAAAAGCTTCAACTCAAGCTTTTGAATGCATTTACGCGTTTTAAAAGCTCATACGAGTAGGGTGAAAGAGATTTGAGTTCTTTTGTGTTGTATATTAAGAGAAAGCATCCAAATGCTTTTTTTTCATTCAGTTGAGTGTGAAACTATACCTAGGATGTTTACAGTTACAAACAAGCTTCAACTCAAGCTTTTGAATGCATTTACGCGTTTTAAAAGCTCATACGAGTAGGGTGAAAGAGATTTGAGTTCTTTTGTGTTGTATATTAAGAGAAGGCATCCAAATACTTTGTTTGCATTCATTTGAGTGTGAAACTACACCTAGGATGTTTAGAGTTACAAACAAGCTTCAACTCAAGCTTTTGAATGCATTTACGCGTTTTAAAAGCTCATACGAGGAGGGTGAAAGAGATTTCAGTTCTTTTGTGATGTATATTAGAAAGCATCCAATTACTTTGTTTGCATTTATTTGAGTGTGAAACTACACCTAGGATGTTTACAAGTACAAACAAGCTTCAACTCAAGCTTTTGAATGCATTTACGCGTTTTAAAAGCTCATACGAGTAGGGTGAAAGAGATTTGAGTTCTTTTGGGTTATATAGTAAGAGAAAGCATCCAAATACTTTGTTTGCATTCATTTAAGTGTGAAACTACACCTAGGATGTTTACAAGTACAAAAAAGCTTCAACTCAAGCTTTTGAATGAATATACGCGTTTTAACAGCTCTTACGACTAGAGTGATAGAAATTGAGTTCTTTTGTGTTGTATATTAAGAGAAAATATCCAAATACTTTGTTTGCATTCAATTGAGTGTGAAATAACACCAGGGTTGTTTACAAGTACAAACAAGCTTCAACTCAAGCTTTTGAATGCATTTACGCGTTTTAAAAGCTCATTCGAGTAGGGTGAAAGAGATTTGATTTCTTTTGTGTTGTATATTAAGAGAAAGCACCCAAATGTTTTGTTTGCATTCTTTTGAGTATGAAACTACACCAAGAATGTGGTAAATTACAAACAAGCTTCAACTCAAGCTTTTGAATGCATTTACGCGTTTTAAAAGCTCATACGAGTAGGGTGAAAGAGAGTTGAGTTGTTTTGTGTTGTATATTAAGAGAAGACATCCAAATACTTTGTTTGCATTCATTTGAGTGTGAAACTACACCTAGGATGTTTTGAGTTACAAACAAGCTTCAACTCAAGCTTTTGAATGCATTTACGCGTTTTAAAAGCTCATACGAGGAGGGTGAAAGAGATTTCAGTTCTTTTGTGATGTATATTAGAAAGCATCCAATTACTTTGTTTGCATTTATTTGAGTGTGAAACTACACCTAGGATGTTTACAAGTACAAACAAGCTTCAACTCAAGCTTTTGAATGCATTTACGCGTTTTAAAAGCTCATACGAGTAGGGTGAAAGAGATTTGAGTTCTTTTGGGTTGTATAGTAAGAGAAAGCATCCAAATACTTTGTTTGCATACATTTGAGTGTGAAACTACACCTAGGATGTTTACAAGTACAAACAAGCTTCAACTCTAGCTTTTGAATGTATTTACGCGTTTTAAAAGCTCATACGAGTAGGGAGAAAGAGATTTGAGTTCTTTTGTGTTGTATATTAAGAGAAAGCATCCAAATACTTTGTTTGCATTCATTTGAGCGTGAAACTACACCTAGGATGTTTACAGTTACAAACAAGCTTCAACTCATGCTCTTGAATTCATTTTTGCGTTTTAACAGCTCTTACGACTAGGGTGATAGAAATTGAGTTCTTTTGTGTTGTATATTAAGAGAAAATATCCAAATACTTTGTTTGCATTCATTTGAGTGTGAAATAACACCAGGTTTGTTTACAAGTACAAACAAGCTTCAACTCAAGCTTTTGAATGCATTTACGCGTTTTAAAAGCTCATACGAGTAGGGTGAAAGAGATTTGAGTTCTTTTGTGTTGTATATTAAGAGAAAGCATCCAAATACTTTTTTTTCATTCAGTTGAGTGTGAAACTATACCTAGGATGTTTACAGTTACAAA
This sequence comes from Tetragonia tetragonoides, assembly GCA_038025085.1. Lineage (NCBI taxonomy): Eukaryota > Viridiplantae > Streptophyta > Magnoliopsida > Caryophyllales > Aizoaceae > Tetragonia > Tetragonia tetragonoides. The sequence goes on from CM076141.1 coordinate 23,289,898, forward strand.
CAAGCTTCAACTCAAGCTTTTGAATGCATTTACGCGTTTTAAAAGCTCATACGAGTAGGGTGAAAGAGATTTGAGTTCTTTTGTGTTGTATATTAAGAGAAAGCATCAAAATACTTTGTTTGCATTTATTTGAGTGTGAAACTACACCTAGGATGTTTAAAAGTACAAACAAGCTTCAACTCAAGCTTTTGAATGAATTTACGCGTTTTAACAGCTCTTACGACTAGGGTGATAGAAATTGAGTTCTTTTGTGTTGTATATTAAGACAAAATATCCAAATACTTTGTTTGCATTCATTTGTGTGTGAAACTACACCTAGGATGTTTACAAGTACAAACAAGCTTCAACTCAAGCTTTTGAATGTATTTACGCGTTTTAACAGCTCTTACGACTAGGGTGATGGAAATTGAGTTCTTTTGTGTTGTATATTAATAGAAAGCTTCCAAATAATTTGTTTGCATTCATTTCAGTGTGAAACTACACCTAGGATGTTTACAATTACAAACAAGCTTCAACTCAAGCTTTTTAATGCATTTACGCGTTTTAAAAGCTCATACGCGTAGGGTGAAAGAGATTTGAGTTCTTTTGTGTTGTATATTAAGAGAAAGCATCCAAATACTTTGTTTGCATTCATTTGAGCGTGAAACTACACCTAGGATGTTTACAGTTACAAACAAGCTTCAACTCAAGCTTTTGAATTCATTTACGCGTTTTAACAGTTCTTACGACTAGTGTGATAGAAATTGAGTTCTTTTGTGTTGTATATTAAGAGAAAATATCCAAATACTTTGTTTGCATTCATTTGAGTGTGAAATAACACCAGGGTTGTTTACAAGTACAAACAAGCTTCAACTCAAGCTTTTGAATGCATTTACGCGTTTTAAAAGCTCATACGAGGAGGGTGAAAGAGATTTGAGTTCTTTTGTGTTGTATATTAAGAGAAAGCATCCAAATACTTTGTTTGCATTCATTTGAGTGTGAAACTACACCTAGGATGTTTACAGTTACAAACAAGCTTCAACTCATGCTTTTGAATTCATTTACTCGTTTTAACAGCTCTTACGACTAGAGTGATAGAAATTGAGTTCTTTTGTGTTGTATATTAAGACAAAATATCCAAATACTTTGTTTGCATTCATTTGTGTGTGAAACTACACCTAGGATGTTTACAAGTACAAACAAGCTTCAACTCAAGCTTTTGAATGTATTTATGCGTTTTAACAGCTCTTACGAGTAGGGTGATGGAAATTGAGTTCTTTTGTGTTGTATATTAATAGAAAGCATCCAAATACTTTGTTTTCATTCATTTCAGTGTGAAACTACACCTAGGATGTTTACAATTACAAACAAGCTTCAACTCAAGCTTTTTAATGCATTTACGCGTTTTAAAAGCTCATACGAGTAGGGTGAAAGAGATTTGAGTTCTTTTGTGTTGTATGTTAAGAGAAAGCATCCAAATACTTTGTTTGCATTCATTTGAGCGTGAAACTACACCTAGGATGTTTACAGTTACAAACAAGCTTCAACTCAAGCTTTTGAATTCATTTACGCGTTTTAACAGCTCTTACGACTAGGGTGATAGAAATTGAGTTCTTTTGTGTTGTATATTAAGAGAAAAAATCCAAATACTTTGTTTGCATTCATTTGAGTGTGAAATAACACCAGGGTTGTTTACAAGTACAAACAAGCTTCAACTCAAGCTTTTGAATGCATTTACGCGTTTTAAAAGCTCATACGAGGAGGGTGAAAGAGATTTGAGTTCTTTTGTGTTGTATATTAAGAGAAAGCATCCAAATACTTTGTTTGCATTCATTTGAGTGTGAAACTACACCTAGGATGTTTACAGTTACAAACAAGCTTCAACTCATGCTTTTGAATTCATTTACGCGTTTTAACAGCTCTTACGACTAGGGTGATAGAAATTGAGTTCTTTTGTGTTGTATATTAAGACAAAATATCCAAATACTTTGTTTGCATTCATTTGTGTGTGAAACTACACCTAGGATGTTTACAAGTACAAACAAGCTTCAACTCAAGCTTTTGAATGTATTTATGCGTTTTAACAGCTCTTACGAGTAGGGTGATGGAAATTGAGTTCTTTTGTGTTGTATATTAATAGAAAGCATCCAAATACTTTGTTTGCATTCATTTCAGTGTGAAACTACACCTAGGATGTTTACAATTACAAACAAGCTTTAACTCAAGCTTTTTAATGCATTTACGCGTTTTAAAAGCTCATACGAGTAGGGTGAAAGAGATTTGAGTTCTTTTGTGTTGTATGTTAAGAGAAAGCATCCAAATACTTTGTTTGCATTCATTTGAGCATGAAACTACACCTAGGATGTTTACAGTTACAAACAAGCTTCAACTCAAGCTTTTGAATTCATTTACGCGTTTTAACAGCTCTTACGACTAGGGTGATAGAAATTGAGTTCTTTTGTGTTGTATATTAAGAGAAAATATCCAAATACTTTTTTTGCATTCATTTGAGTGTGAAATAACACCAGGATTGTTTACAAGTACAAACAAGCTTCAACTCAAGCTTTTGAATGCATTTACGCGTTTTAAAAGCTCATACGAGTAGGGTGAAAGAGATTTGAGTTCTTTTGTGTTGTATATTAAGAGAAAGCATCCAAATACTTTTTTTTCATTCAGTTGAGTGTGAAACTATACCTAGGATGTTTACAGTTACAAACAAGCTTCAACTCAAGCTTTTGAATGCATTTACGCGTTTTAAAAGCTCATACGAGTAGGGTGAAAGAGATTTGAGTTCTTTTGTGTTGTATATTAAGAGAAAGCATCCAAATACTTTGTTTGCATTTATTTGAGTGTGAAACTACACCTAGGATGTTTAAAAGTACAAACAAGCTTCAACTCAAGCTTTTGAATGAATTTACGCGTTTTAACAGCTCTTACGACTAGGGTGATAGAAATTGAGTTCTTTTGTGTTGTATATTAAGACAAAATATCCAAATACTTTGTTTGCATTCATTTGTGTGTGAAACTACACCTAGGATGTTTACAAGTACAAACAAGCTTCAACTCAAGCTTTTGAATGTATTTACGCGTTTTAACAGCTCTTACGACTAGGGTGATGGAAATTGAGTTCTTTTGTGTTGTATATTAATAGAAAGCATCCAAATAATTTGTTTGCATTCATTTCAGTGTGAAACTACACCTAGGATGTTTACAATTACAAACAAGCTTCAACTCAAGCTTTTTAATGCATTTACGCGTTTTAAAAGCTCATACGAGTAGGGTGAAAGAGATTTGAGTTCTTTTGTGTTGTATATTAAGAGAAAGCATCCAAATACTTTGTTTGCATTCATTTGAGCGTGAAACTACACCTAGGATGTTTACAGTTACAAACAAGCTTCAACTCAAGCTTTTGAATTCATTTACGCGTTTTAACAGTTCTTACGACTAGGGTGATAGAAATTGAGTTCTTTTGTGTTGTATATTAAGAGAAAATATCCAAATACTTTGTTTGCATTCATTTGAGTGTGAAATAACACCAGGGTTGTTTACAAGTACAAACAAGCTTCAACTCAAGCTTTTGAATGCATTTACGCGTTTTAAAAGCTCATACGAGGAGGGTGAAAGAGATTTGAGTTCTTTTGTGTTGTATGTTAAGAGAAAGCATCCAATTACTTTGTTTGCATTCATTTGAGCGTGAAACTACACCTAGGATGTTTACAGTTACAAACAAGCTTCAACTCAAGCTTTTGAATTCATTTACGCGTTTTAACAGCTCTTACGACTAGGGTGATAGAAATTGAGTTCTTTTGTGTTGTATATTAAGAGAAAATATCCAAATACTTTTTTTGCATTCATTTGAGTGTGAAATAACACCAGGGTTGTTTACAAGTACAAACAAGCTTCAACTCAAGCTTTTGAATGCATTTACGCGTTTTAAAAGCTCATACGAGTAGGGTGAAAGAGATTTGAGTTCTTTTGTGTTGTATATTAAGAGAAAGCATCCAAATACTTTTTTTTCATTCAGTTGAGTGTGAAACTATACCTAGGATGTTTACAGTTACAAACAAGCTTCAACTCAAGCTTTTGAATGCATTTACGCGTTTTAAAAGCTCATACGAGTAGAGTGAAAGAGATTTGAGTTCTTTTGTGTTGTATATTAAGAGAAAGCATCCAAATACTTTGTTTGCATTTATTTGAGAGTGAAACTACACCTAGGATGTTTAAAAGTACAAACAAGCTTCAACTCAAGCGTTTGAATGAATTTACGCGTTTTAACAGCTCTTACGACTAGGGTGATAGAAATTGAGTTCTTTTGTGTTGTATATTAAGACAAAATATCCAAATACTTTGTTTGCATTCATTTGTTTGTGAAACTACACCTAGGATGTTTACAAGTACAAACAAGCTTCAACTCAAGCTTTTGAATGTATTTACGCGTTTTAACAGCTCTTACGACTAGGGTGATGGAAATTGAGTTCTTTTGTGTTGTATATTAATAGAAAGCATCCAAATAATTTGTTTGCATTCATTTCAGTGTGAAACTACACCTAGGATGTTTACAATTACAAACAAGCTTCAACTCAAGCTTTTTAATGCATTTACTCGTTTTAAAAGCTCATACGAGTAGGGTGAAAGAGATTTGAGTTCTTTTGTGTTGTATATTAAGAGAAAGCATCCAAATACTTTGTTTGCATTCATTTGAGCGTGAAACTACACCTAGGATGTTTACAGTTACAAACAAGCTTCAACTCAAGCTTTTGAATTCATTTACGCGTTTTAACAGTTCTTACGACTAGGGTGATAGAAATTGAGTTCTTTTGTGTTGTATATTAAGAGAAAATATCCAAATACTTTGTTTGCATTCATTTGAGTGTGAAATAACACCAGGGTTGTTTACAAGTACAAACAAGCTTCAACTCAAGCTTTTGAATGCATTTACGCGTTTTAAAAGCTCATACGAGGAGGGTGAAAGAGATTTGAGTTCTTTTGTGTTGTATGTTAAGAGAAAGCATCCAATTACTTTGTTTGCATTCATTTGAGCGTGAAACTACACCTAGGATGTTTACAGTTACAAACAAGCTTCAACTCAAGCTTTTGAATTCATTTACGCGTTTTAACAGCTCTTACGACTAGGGTGATAGAAATTGAGTTCTTTTGTGTTGTATATTAAGAGAAAATATCCAAATACTTTTTTTGCATTCATTTGAGTGTGAAATAACACCAGGGTTGTTTACAAGTACAAACAAGCTTCAACTCAAGCTTTTGAATGCATTTACGCGTTTTAAAAGCTCATACGAGTAGGGTGAAAGAGATTTGAGTTCTTTTGTGTTGTATATTAAGAGAAAGCATCCAAATACTTTTTTTTCATTCAGTTGAGTGTGAAACTATACCTAGGATGTTTACAGTTACAAACAAGCTTCAACTCAAGCTTTTGAATGCATTTACGCGTTTTAAAAGCTCATACGAGTAGAGTGAAAGAGATTTGAGTTCTTTTGTGTTGTATATTAAGAGAAAGCATCCAAATACTTTGTTTGCATTTATTTGAGAGTGAAACTACACCTAGGATGTTTAAAAGTACAAACAAGCTTCAACTCAAGCGTTTGAATGAATTTACGCGTTTTAACAGCTCTTACGACTAGGGTGATAGAAATTGAGTTCTTTTGTGTTGTATATTAAGACAAAATATCCAAATACTTTGTTTGCATTCATTTGTTTGTGAAACTACACCTAGGATGTTTACAAGTACAAACAAGCTTCAACTCAAGCTTTTGAATGTATTTACGCGTTTTAACAGCTCTTACGACTAGGGTGATGGAAATTGAGTTCTTTTGTGTTGTATATTAATAGAAAGCATCCAAATAATTTGTTTGCATTCATTTCAGTGTGAAACTACACCTAGGATGTTTACAATTACAAACAAGCTTCAACTCAAGCTTTTTAATGCATTTACTCGTTTTAAAAGCTCATACGAGTAGGGTGAAAGAGATTTGAGTTCTTTTGTGTTGTATATTAAGAGAAAGCATCCAAATACTTTGTTTGCATTCATTTGAGCGTGAAACTACACCTAGGATGTTTACAGTTACAAACAAGCTTCAACTCAAGCTTTTGAATTCATTTACGCGTTTTAACAGTTCTTACGACTAGGGTGATAGAAATTGAGTTCTTTTGTGTTGTATATTAAGAGAAAATATCCAAATACTTTGTTTGCATTCATTTGAGTGTGAAATAACACCAGGGTTGTTTACAAGTACAAACAAGCTTCAACTCAAGCTTTTGAATGCATTTACGCGTTTTAAAAGCTCATACGAGGAGGGTGAAAGAGATTTGAGTTCTTTTGTGTTGTATATTAAGAGAAAGCATCCAAATACTTTGTTTGCATTCATTTGAGTGTGAAACTACACCTAGGATGTTTACAGTTACAAACAAGCTTCAACTCATGCTTTTGAATTCATTTACGCGTTTTAACAGCTCTTACGACTAGGGTGATAGAAATTGAGTTCTTTTGTGTTGTATATTAAGACAAAATATCCAAATACTTTGTTTGCATTCATTTGTGTGTGAAACTACACCTAGGATGTTTACAAGTACAAACAAGCTTCAACTCAAGCTTTTGAATGTATTTAAGCGTTTTAACAGCTCTTACGAGTAGGGTGATGGAAATTGAGTTCTTTTGTGTTGTATATTAATAGAAAGCATCCAAATACTTTGTTTGCATTCATTTCAGTGTGAAACTACACCTAGGATGTTTACAATTACAAACAAGCTTCAACTCAAGCTTTTTAATGCATTTACGCGTTTTAAAAGCTCATACGAGTAGGGTGAAAGAGATTTGAGTTCTTTTGTGTTGTATGTTAAGAGAAAGCATCCAAATACTTTGTTTGCATTCATTTGAGCGTAAGACTACACCTAGGATGTTTACAGTTACAAACAAGCTTCAACTCAAGCTTTTGAATTCATTTACGCGTTTTAACAGCTCTTACGACTAGGGTGATAGAAATTGAGTTCTTTTGTGTTGTATATTAAGAGAAAAAATCCAAATACTTTGTTTGCATTCATTTGAGTGTGAAATAACACCAGGGTTGTTTACAAGTACAAACAAGCTTCAACTCAAGCTTTTGAATGCATTTACGCGTTTTAAAAGCTCATACGAGGAGGGTGAAAGAGATTTGAGTTCTTTTGTGTTGTATATTAAGAGAAAGCATCCAAATACTTTGTTTGCATTCATTTGAGTGTGAAACTACACCTAGGATGTTTACAGTTACAAACAAGCTTCAACTCATGCTTTTGAATTCATTTACGCGTTTTAACAGCTCTTACGACTAGGGTGATAGAAATTGAGTTCTTTTGTGTTGTATATTAAGACAAAATATCCAAATACTTTGTTTGCATTCATTTGTGTGTGAAACTACACCTAGGATGTTTACAAGTACAAACAAGCTTCAACTCAAGCTTTTGAATGTATTTATGCGTTTTAACAGCTCTTACGAGTAGGGTGATGGAAATTGAGTTCTTTTGTGTTGTATATTAATAGAAAGCATCCAAATACTTTGTTTGCATTCATTTCAGTGTGAAACTACACCTAGGATGTTTACAATTACAAACAAGCTTCAACTCAAGCTTTTTAATGCATTTACGCGTTTTAAAAGCTCATACGAGTAGGGTGAAAGAGATTTGAGTTCTTTTGTGTTGTATGTTAAGAGAAAGCATCCAAATACTTTGTTTGCATTCATTTGAGCGTGAAACTACACCTAGGATGTTTACAGTTACAAACAAGCTTCAACTCAAGCTTTTGAATTCATTTACGCGTTTTAACAGCTCTTACGACTAGGGTGATAGAAATTGAGTTCTTTTGTGTTGTATATTAAGAGAAAAAATCCAAATACTTTGTTTGCATTCATTTGAGTGTGAAATAACACCAGCGTTGTTTACAAGTACAAACAAGCTTCAACTCAAGCTTTTGAATGCATTTACGCGTTTTAAAAGCTCATACGAGGAGGGTGAAAGAGATTTGAGTTCTTTTGTGTTGTATATTAAGAGAAAGCATCCAAATACTTTGTTTGCATTCATTTGAGTGTGAAACTACACCTAGGATGTTTACAGTTACAAACAAGCTTCAACTCATGCTTTTGAATTCATTTACGCGTTTTAACAGCTCTTACGACTAGGGTGATAGAAATTGAGTTCTTTTGTGTTGTATATTAAGACAAAATATCCAAATACTTTGTTTGCATTCATTTGTGTGTGAAACTACACCTAGGATGTTTACAAGTATAAACAAGCTTCAACTCAAGCTTTTGAATGTATTTATGCGTTTTAACAGCTCTTACGAGTAGGGTGATGGAAATTGAGTTCTTTTGTGTTGTATATTAATAGAAAGCATCCAAATACTTTGTTTGCATTCATTTCAGTGTGAAACTACACCTAGGATGTTTACAATTACAAACAAGCTTTAACTCAAGCTTTTTAATGCATTTACGCGTTTTAAAAGCTCATACGAGTAGGGTGAAAGAGATTTGAGTTCTTTTGTGTTGTATGTTAAGAGAAAGCATCCAAATACTTTGTTTGCATTCATTTGAGCGTGAAACTACACCTAGGATGTTTACAGTTACAAACAAGCTTCAACTCAAGCTTTTGAATTCATTTACGCGTTTTAACAGTTCTTACGACAAGGGTGATAGAAATTGAGTTCTTTTGTGTTGTATATTAAGAGAAAATATCCAAATACTTTGTTTGCATTCATTTGAGTGTGAAATAACACCAGGGTTGTTTACAAGTACAAACAAGCTTCAACTCAAGCTTTTGAATGCATTTACGCGTTTTAAAAGCTCATACGAGTAGGGTGAAAGAGATTTGATTTCTTTTGTGTTGTATATTAAGAGAAAGCACCCAAAGTTTTGTTTGCAATCTTTCGAGTATGAAACTACACCTTGGATGTTTACAAGTACAAACAAGCTTCAACTCAAGCTTTTGAATGTATTTACGCGTTTTAAAAGCTCATACGAGTAGGGTGAAAAAGATTTGAGTGCTTTTGTGTTGTATATTCAGAGAAGCATCCAAATACTTTGTTTCCATTCATTTAGGTGTGAAACTACACCTAGGATGTTTACAAGTACAAACAAGCTCCAACTCAAGCTTTTGAATGTATTTACGCGTTTTAAAAGCTCATACGAGTAGGGTGAAAGAGATTTGAGTTCTTTTGTGTTGTATATTAAGAGAAAGCATCCAAATACTTTGTTTGCATTCATTTGAGTGTGAAACTACACCGAGAATGTTTACAGTTACAAACAAGCTTGAACTCAAGCTTTTGAATGCATTTACGCGTTTTAAAAGCTCATACGAGTAAGGTGAAAGAGATTTGAGTTCTTTTGTGTTGTATAAAAAGAGAAAGCATCCAAATACTTTATTTGCATTCATTTGAGTGTGAAACTATACCTAGGATGTTGACAGTTACAAACATGCTTCAACTCAAGCTTTTGAATGCATTTACGCGTTTTAAAAGCTCATACGAGTAGGGTGAAAGAGATTTGAGTTCTTTTGTGTTGTATATTAAGAGAAAGCATCCAAATACTTTGTTTCCATTCATTTAAGTGTGAAACTACACCTAGGATGTTTACAAGTACAAACAAGCTTCAACTCAAGCTTTTGAATGTATTTACGCGTTTTAAAAGCTCATTCGAGTAGGGTGAAAGAGATTTGAGTTCTTTTGTGTTGTATAGTAAGAGAAAGCATCCAAATACTTTTTTTTCATTCAGTTGAGTGTGAAACTATACCTAGGATGTTTACAGTTACAAACAAGCTTCAACTCAAGCTTTTGAATGCATTTACGCGTTTTAAAAGCTCATACGAGTAGGGTGAAAGAGATTTGAGTTCTTTTGTGTTGTATATTAAGAGAAAGCATCCAAATACTTTGTTTGCATTTATTTGAGTGTGAAACTACACCTAGGATGTTTAAAAGTACAAACAAGCTTCAACTCAAGCTTTTGAATGAATTTACGCGTTTTAACAGCTCTTACGACTAGGGTGATAGAAATTGAGTTCTTTTGTGTTGTATATTAAGACAAAATATCCAAATACTTTGTTTGCATTCATTTGTGTGTGAAACTACACCTAGGTTGTTTACAAGTACAAACAAGCTTCAACTCAAGCTTTTGAATGTATTTACGCGTTTTAACAGCTCTTACGACTAGGGTGATGGAAATTGAGTTCTTTTGTGTTGTATATTAATAGAAAGCATCCAAATAATTTGTTTGCATTCATTTCAGTGTGAAACTACACCTAGGATGTTTACAATTACAAACAAGCTTCAACTCAAGCTTTTTAATGCATTTACGCGTTTTAAAAGCTCATACGAGTAGGGTGAAAGAGATTTGAGTTCTTTTGTGTTGTATATTAAGAGAAAGCATCCAAATACTTTGTTTGCATTCATTTGAGCGTGAAACTACACCTAGGATGTTTACAGTTACAAACAAGCTTCAACTCAAGCTTTTGAATTCATTTACGCGTTTTAACAGTTCTTACGACTAGGGTGATAGAAATTGAGTTCTTTTGTGTTGTATATTAAGAGAAAATATCCAAATACTTTGTTTGCATTCATTTGAGTGTGAAATAACACCAGGGTTGTTTACAAGTACAAACAAGCTTCAACTCAAGCTTTTGAATGCATTTACGCGTTTTAAAAGCTCATACGAGGAGGGTGAAAGAGATTTGAGTTCTTTTGTGTTGTATATTAAGAGAAAGCATCCAAATACTTTGTTTGCATTCATTTGAGTGTGAAACTACACCTAGGAAGTTTACAGTTACAAACAAGCTTCAACTCATGCTTTTGAATTCATTTACGCGTTTTAACAGCTCTTACGACTAGGGTGATAGAAATTGAGTTCTTTTGTGTTGTATATTAAGACAAAATATCCAAATACTTTGTTTGCATTCATTTGTGTGTGAAACTACACCTAGGATGTTTACAAGTACAAACAAGCTACAACTCAAGCTTTTGAATGTATTTATGCGTTTTAACAGCTCTTACGAGTAGGGTGATGGAAATTGAGTTCTTTTGTGTTGTATATTAATAGAAAGCATCCAAATACTTTGTTTGCATTCATTTCAGTGTGAAACTACACCTAGGATGTTTACAATTACAAACAAGCTTCAACTCAAGCTTTTTAATGCATTTACGCGTTTTAAAAGCTCATACGAGTAGGGTGAAAGAGATTTGAGTTCTTTTGTGTTGTATGTTAAGAGAAAGCATCCAAATACTTTGTTTGCATTCATTTGAGCGTGAAACTACACCTAGGATGTTTACAGTTACAAACAAGCTTCAACTCAAGCTTTTGAATTCATTTACGCGTTTTAACAGCTCTTACGACTAGGGTGATAGAAATTGAGTTCTTTTGTGTTGTATATTAAGAGAAAAAATCCAAATACTTTGTTTGCATTCATTTGAGTGTGAAATAACACCAGGGTTGTTTACAAGTACAAACAAGCTTCAACTCAAGCTTTTGAATGCATTTACGCGTTTTAAAAGCTCATACGAGGAGGGTGAAAGAGATTTGAGTTCTTTTGTGTTGTATATTAAGAGAAATCATCCAAATACTTTGTTTGCATTCATTTGAGTGTGAAACTACACCTGGGATGTTTACAGTTACAAACAAGCTTCAACTCATGCTTTTGAATTCATTTACGCGTTTTAACAGCTCTTACGACTAGGGTGATAGAAATTGAGTTCTTTTGTGTTGTATATTAAGAGAAAATATCCAAATACTTTGTTTGCATTCATTTGAGTGTGAAATAACACCAGGGTTGTTTACAAGTACAAACAAGCTTCAACTCAAGCTTTTGAATGCATTTACGCGTTTTAAAAGCTCATACGAGTAGGGTGAAAGAGATTTGATTTCTTTTGTGTTGTATATTAAGAGAAAGCACCCAAAGTTTTGTTTGCAATCTTTCGAGTATGAAACTACACCTTGGATGTTTACAAGTACAAACAAGCTTCAACTCAAGCTTTTGAATGTATTTACGCGTTTTAAAAGCTCATACGAGTAGGGTGAAAAAGATTTGAGTTCTTTTGTGTTGTATATTCAGAGAAGCATCCAAATACTTTGTTTCCATTCATTTAGGTGTGAAACTACACCTAGGATGTTTACAAGTACAAACAAGCTCCAACTCAAGCTTTTGAATGTATTTACGCGTTTTAAAAGCTCATACGAGTAGGGTGAAAGAGATTTGAGTTCTTTTGTGTTGTATATTAAGAGAAAGCATCCAAATACTTTGTTTGCATTCATTTGAGTGTGAAACTACACCGAGAATGTTTACAGTTACAAACAAGCTTGAACTCAAGCTTTTGAATGCATTTACGCGTTTTAAAAGCTCATACGAGTAAGGTGAAAGAGATTTGAGTTCTTTTGTGTTGTATAAAAAGAGAAAGCATCCAAATACTTTATTTGCATTCATTTGAGTGTGAAACTATACCTAGGATGTTGACAGTTACAAACATGCTTCAACTCAAGCTTTTGAATGCATTTACGCGTTTTAAAAGCTCATACGAGTAGGGTGAAAGAGATTTGAGTTCTTTTGTGTTGTATATTAAGAGAAAGCATCCAAATACTTTGTTTCCATTCATTTAAGTGTGAAACTACACCTAGGATGTTTACAAGTACAAACAAGCTTCAACTCAAGCTTTTGAATGTATTTACGCGTTTTAAAAGCTCATTCGAGTAGGGTGAAAGAGATTTGAGTTCTTTTGTGTTGTATAGTAAGAGAAAGCATCCAAATACTTTTTTTTCATTCAGTTGAGTGTGAAACTATACCTAGGATGTTTACAGTTACAAACAAGCTTCAACTCAAGCTTTTGAATGCATTTACGCGTTTTAAAAGCTCATACGAGTAGGGTGAAAGAGATTTGAGTTCTTTTGTGTTGTATATTAAGAGAAAGCATCCAAATACTTTGTTTGCATTTATTTGAGTGTGAAACTACACCTAGGATGTTTAAAAGTACAAACAAGCTTCAACTCAAGCTTTTGAATGAATTTACGCGTTTTAACAGCTCTTACGACTAGGGTGATAGAAATTGAGTTCTTTTGTGTTGTATATTAAGACAAAATATCCAAATACTTTGTTTGCATTCATTTGTGTGTGAAACTACACCTAGGATGTTTACAAGTACAAACAAGCTTCAACTCAAGCTTTTGAATGTATTTACGCGTTTTAACAGCTCTTACGACTAGGGTGATGGAAATTGAGTTCTTTTGTGTTGTATATTAATTGAAAGCATCCAAATAATTTGTTTGCATTCATTTCAGTGTGAAACTACACCTAGGATGTTTACAATTACAAACAAGCTTCAACTCAAGCTTTTTAATGCATTTACGCGTTTTAAAAGCTCATACGAGTAGGGTGAAAGAGATTTGAGTTCTTTTGTGTTGTATATTAAGAGAAAGCATCCAAATACTTTGTTTGCATTCATTTGAGCGTGAAACTACACCTAGGATGTTTACAGTTACAAACAAGCTTCAACTCAAGCTTTTGAATTCATTTACGCGTTTTAACAGTTCTTACGACTAGGGTGATAGAAATTGAGTTCTTTTGTGTTGTATATTAAGAGAAAATATCCAAATACTTTGTTTGCATTCATTTGAGTGTGAAATAACACCAGGGTTGTTTACAAGTACAAACAAGCTTCAACTCAAGCTTTTGAATGCATTTACGCGTTTTAAAAGCTCATACGAGGAGGGTGAAAGAGATTTGAGTTCTTTTGTGTTGTATATTAAGAGAAAGCATCCAAATACTTTGTTTGCATTCATTTGAGTGTGAAACTACACCTAGGATGTTTACAGTTACAAACAAGCTTCAACTCATGCTTTTGAATTCATTTACGCGTTTTAACAGCTCTTACGACTAGGGTGATAGAAATTGAGTTCTTTTGTGTTGTATATTAAGACAAAATATCCAAATACTTTGTTTGCATTCATTTGTGTGTGAAACTACACCTAGGATGTTTACAAGTACAAACAAGCTTCAACTCAAGCTTTTGAATGTATTTATGCGTTTTAACAGCTCTTACGAGTAGGGTGATGGAAATTGAGTTCTTTTGTGTTGTATATTAATAGAAAGCATCCAAATACTTTGATTGCATTCATTTCAGTGTGAAACTACACCTAGGATGTTTACAATTACAAACAAGCTTCAACTCAAGCTTTTTAATGCATTTACGCGTTTTAAAAGCTCATACGAGTAGGGTGAAAGAGATTTGAGTTCTTTTGTGTTGTATGTTAAGAGAAAGCATCCAAATACTTTGTTTGCATTCATTTGAGCGTGAAACTACACCTAGGATGTTTACAGTTACAAACAAGCTTCAACTCAAGCTTTTGAATTCATTTACGCGTTTTAACAGCTCTTACGACTAGGGTGATAGAAATTGAGTTCTTTTGTGTTGTATATTAAGAGAAAAAATCCAAATACTTTGTTTGCATTCATTTGAGTGTGAAATAACACCAGGGTTGTTTACAAGTACAAACAAGCTTCAACTCAAGCTTTTGAATTCATTTACGCGTTTTAAAAGCTCATACGAGGAGGGTGAAAGAGATTTGAGTTCTTTTGTGTTGTATATTAAGAGAAAGCATCCAAATACTTTGTTTGCATTCATTTGAGTGTGAAACTACACCTGGGATGTTTACAGTTACAAACAAGCTTCAACTCATGCTTTTGAATTCGTTTACGCGTTTTAACAGCTCTTACGACTAGGGTGATAGAAATTGAGTTCTTTTGTGTTGTATATTAAGAGAAAATATCCAAATACTTTGTTTGCATTCATTTGAGTGTGAAATAACACCAGGGTTGTTTACAAGTACAAACAAGCTTCAACTCAAGCTTTTGAATGCATTTACGCGTTTTAAAAGCTCATACGAGTAGGGTGAAAGAGATTTGATTTCTTTTGTGTTGTATATTAACAGAAAGCACCCAAAGTTTTGTTTGCATTCTTTCGAGTATGAAACTACACCTTGGATGTTTACAAGTACAAACAAGCTTCAACTCAAGCTTTTGAATGTATTTACGCGTTTTAAAAGCTCATACGAGTAGGGTGAAAAAGATTTGAGTTCTTTTGTGTTGTATATTCAGAGAAGCATCCAAATACTTTGTTTCCATTCATTTAGGTGTGAAACTACACCTAGGATGTTTACAAGTACAAACAAGCTCAAACTCAAGCTTTTGAATGTATTTACGCGTTTTAAAAGCTCATACGAGTAGGGTGAAAGAGATTTGAGTTCTTTTGTGTTGTATATTAAGAGAAAGCATCCAAATACTTTGTTTGCATTCATTTGAGTGTGAAACTACACCGAGGATGTTTACAGTTACAAACAAGCTTCAACTCAAGCTTTTGAATGCATTTACGCGTTTTAAAAGCTCATACGAGTAAGGTGAAAGAGATTTGAGTTCTTTTGTGTTGTATAAAAAGAGAAAGCATCCAAATACTTTGTTTGCATTCATTTGAGTGTGAAACTATACCTAGGATGTTGACAGTTACAAACATGCTTCAACTCAAGCTTTTGAATGCATTTACGCGTTTTAAAAGCTCATACGAGTAGGGTGAAAGAGATTTGAGTTCTTTTGTGTTGTATATTAAGAGAAAGCATCCAAATACTTTGTTTCCATTCATTTAAGTGTGAAACTACACCTAGGATGTTTACAAGTACAAACAAGCTTCAACTCAAGCTTTTGAATGTATTTACGCGTTTTAAAAGCTCATTCGAGTAGGGTGAAAGAGATTTGAGTTCTTCTGTGTTGTATAGTAAGAGAAAGCATCCAAATACTTTTTTTTCATTCAGTTGAGTGTGAAACTATACCTAGGATGTTTACAGTTACAAACAAGCTTCAACTCAAGCTTTTGAATGCATTTACGCGTTTTAAAAGCTCATACGAGTAGGGTGAAAGAGATTTGAGTTCTTTTGTGTTGTATATTAAGAGAAAGCATCCAAATACTTTGTTTGCATTTATTTGAGTGTGAAACTACACCTAGGATGTTTAAAAGTACAAACAAGCTTCAACTCAAGCTTTTGATTGAATTTACGCGTTTTAACAGCTCTTACGACTTGGGTGATAGAAATTGAGTTCTTTTGTGTTGTATATTAAGACAAAATATCCAAATACTTTGTTTGCATTCATTTGTGTGTGAAACTACACCTAGGATGTTTACAAGTACAAACAAGCTTCAACTCAAGCTTTTGAATGTATTTACGCGTTTCAACAGCTCTTACGACTAGGGTGATGGAAATTGAGTTCTTTTGTGTTGTATATTAATAGAAAGCATCCAAATAATTTGTTTGCATTCATTTCAGTGTGAAACTACACCTAGGATGTTTACAATTACAAACAAGCTTCAACTCAAGCTTTTTAATGCATTTACGCGTTTTAAAAGCTCATACGAGTAGGGTGAAAGAGATTTGAGTTCTTTTGTGTTGTATATTAAGAGAAAGCATCCAAATACTTTGTTTGCATTCATTTGAGCGTGAAACTACACCTAGGATGTTTACAGTTACAAACAAGCTTCAACTCAAGCTTTTGAATTCATTTACGCGTTTTAACAGTTCTTACGACTAGGGTGATAGAAATTGAGTTCTTTTGTGTTGTATATTAAGAGAAAATATCCAAATACTTTGTTTGCATTCATATGAGTGTGAAATAACACCAGGGTTGTTTACAAGTACAAACAAGCTTCAACTCAAGCTTTTGAATGCATTTACGCGTTTTAAAAGCTCATACGAGGAGGGTGAAAGAGATTTGAGTTCTTTTGTGTTGTATATTAAGAGAAAGCATCCAAATACTTTGTTTGCATTCATTTGAGTGTGAAACTACACCTAGGATGTTTACAGTTACAAACAAGCTTCAACTCATGCGTTTGAATTCATTTACGCGTTTTAACAGCTCTTACGACTACGGTGATAGAAATTGAGTTCTTTTGTGTTGTATATTAAGACAAAATATCCAAATACTTTGTTTGCATTCATTTGTGTGTGAAACTACACCTAGGATGTTTACAAGTACAAACAAGCTTCAACTCAAGCTTTTGAATGTATTTATGCGTTTTAACAGCTCTTACGAGTAGGGTGATGGAAATTGAGTTCTTTTGTGTTGTATATTAATAGAAAGCATCCAAATACTTTGTTTGCATTCATTTCAGTGTGAAACTACACCTGGGATGTTTACAGTTACAAACAAGCTTCAACTCATGCTTTTGAATTCATTTACGCGTTTTAACAGCTCTTACGACTAGGGTGATAGAAATTGAGTTCTTTTGTGTTGTATATTAAGAGAAAATATCCAAATACTTTGTTTGCATTCATTTGAGTGTGAAATAACACCAGGGTTGTTTACAAGTACAAACAAGCTTCAACTCAAGCTTTTGAATGCATTTACGCGTTTTAAAAGCTCATACGAGTAGGGTGAAAGAGATTTGATTTCTTTTATGTTGTATATTAAGAGAAAGCACCCAAAGTTTTGTTTGCATTCTTTCGAGTATGAAACTACACCTTGGATGTTTACAAGTACAAACAAGCTTCAACTCAAGCTTTTGAATGTATTTACGCGTTTTAAAAGCTCATACGAGTAGGGTGAAAAAGATTTGAGTTCTTTTGTGTTGTATATTCAGAGAAGCATCCAAATACTTTGTTTCCATTCATTTAGGTGTGAAACTACACCTAGGATGTTTACAAGTACAAACAAGCTCCAACTCAAGCTTTTGAATGTATTTACGCGTTTTAAAAGCTCATACGAGTAGGGTGAAAGAGATTTGAGTTCTTTTGTGTTGTATATTAAGAGAAAGCATCCAAATACTTTGTTTGCATTCATTTGAGTGTGAAACTACACCGAGGATGTTTACAGTTACAAACAAGCTTCAACTCAAGCTTTTGAATGCATTTACGCGTTTTAAAAGCTCATACGAGTAAGGTGAAAGAGATTTGAGTTCTTTTGTGTTGTATAAAAAGAGAAAGCATCCAAATACTTTGTTTGCATTCATTTGAGTGTGAAACTATACCTAGGATGTTGACAGTTACAAACATGCTTCAACTCAAGCTTTTGAATGCATTTACGCGTTTTAAAAGCTCATACGAGTAGGGTGAAAGAGATTTGAGTTCTTTTGTGTTGTATATTAAGAGAAAGCATCCAAATACTTTGTTTCCATTCATTTAAGTGTGAAACTACACCTAGGATGTTTACAAGTACAAACAAGCTTCAACTCAAGCTTTTGAATGTATTTACGCGTTTTAAAAGCTCATTCGAGTAGGGTGAAAGAGATTTGAGTTCTTTTGTGTTGTATAGTAAGAGAAAGCATCCAAATACTTTGTTTGCATTCATTTGAGTGTGAAACTACACCTAGGATGATTACAAGTAGAAACAAGCTTCAACTCAAGCTTTTGAATGCATTTACGCGTTTTGAAAGCTCATACGAGTAGGGTGAAAGAGATTTGAGATCTTTTGTGTTGTATATTAAGAGAAAGCATCCAAATACTTTGTTTGCATTTATTTGAGTGTGAAACTACACCTAGGATGTTTAAAAGTACAAACAAGCTTCAACTCAAGCTTTTGAATGAATTTACGCGTTTTAACAGCTCTTACGACTAGGGTGATAGAAATTGAGTTCTTTTGTGTTGTATATTAAGACAAAATATCCAAATACTTTGTTTGCATTCATTTGTGTGTGAAACTACACCTAGGATGTTTACAAGTACAAACAAGCTTCAACTCAAGCTTTTCAATGTATTTACGCGTTTTAACAGCTCTTACGACTAGGGTGATGGAAATTGAGTTCTTTTGTGTTGTATATTAATAGAAAGCATCCAAATACTTTGTTTACATTCATTTCAGTGTGAAACTACACCTAGGATGTTTACAATTACAAACAAGCTTCAACTCAAGCTTTTTAATGCATTTACGCGTTTTAAAAGCTCATACGAGTAGGGTGAAAGAGATTTGAGTTCTTTTGTGTTGTATATTAAGAGAAAGCATCCAAATACTTTGTTTGCATTCATTTGAGCGTGAAACTACACCTAGGATGTTTACAGTTACAAACAAGCTTCAACTCAAGCTTTTGAATTCATTTACGCGTTTTAACAGCTCTTACGACTAGGGTGATAGAAATTGAGTTCTTTTGTGTTGTATATTAAGAGAAAAAATCCAACTACTTTGTTTGCATTCATTTGAGTGTGAAATAACACCAGGGTTGTTTACAAGTACAAACAAGCTTCAACTCAAGCTTTTGAATGCATTTACGCGTTTTAAAAGCTCATACGAGGAGGGTGAAAGAGATTTGAGTTCTTTTGTGTTGTATATTAAGAGAAAGCATCCAAATACTTTGTTTGCATTCATTTGAGTGTGAAACTACACCTAGGATGTTTACAATTACAAACAAGCTTCAACTCATGCTTTTGAATTCATTTACGCGTTTGAACAGCTCTTACGACTAGGGTGATAGAAATTGAGTTCTTTTGTGTTGTATATTAAGAGAAAATATCCAAATACTTTGTTTGCATTCATTTGAGTGTGAAATAACACCAGGGTTGTTTACAAGTACAAACAAGCTTCAACTCAAGCTTTTGAATGCATTTACGCGTTTTAAAAGCTCATACGAGTAGGGTGAAAGAGATTTGATTTCTTTTGTGTTGTATATTAAGAGAAAGCACCCAAAGTTTTGTTTGCATTCTTTTGAGTATGAAACTACACCTTGGATGTTTACAAGTACAAACAAGCTTCAACTCAAGCTTTTGAATGTATTTACGCGTTTTAAAAGCTCATACGAGTAGGGTGAAAGAGATTTGAGTTCTTTTGTGTTGTATATTCAGAGAAGCATCCAAATACTTTGTTTCCATTCATTTAAGTGTGAAACTACACCTAGGATGTTTACAAGTACAAACAAGCTTCAAGTCAAGCTTTTGAATGCATTTACGCGTTTTAAAAGCTCATACGAGTAAGGTGAAAGAGATTTGAGTTCTTTTGTGTTGTATATTAAGAGAAAGCATCCAAATACTTTGTTTGCATTCATTTGAGTGTGAAACTACACCTAGGATGATTACAAGTAGAAACAAGCTTCAACTCAAGCTTTTGAATGTATTTACACGTTTTAAAAGCTCATACGAGTAGGGTGAAAGAGATTTGAGTTCTTTTGTGTTGTATATTTACAGAAAGCATCAAAATACTTTTTTTTCATTCATTTGTGTGTGAAACTATACCTAGGATATTTACAGTTACAAACAAGCTTCAACTCAAGCTTTTGAATGCATTTACGCGTTTTAAAAGCTCATACGAGTAGGGTGAAAGAGATTTGAGTTCTTTTGTGTTGTATATTAAGAGAAAGCATCCAAATACTTTGTTTGCATTCATTTGAGTGTGAAACTACACCTAGGATGTTTAGAGTTACAAACAAGCTTCAACTCAAGCTTTTGAATGCATTTACGCGTTTTAAAAGCTCATACGAGGAGGGTGAAAGAGATTTGAGTGCTTTTGTGTTGTATATTAGAAAGCATCCAAATAGTTTGTTTGCATTTATTTGAGTGTGAAACTACACCTAGGATGTTTACAAGTACAAACAAGCTTCAACTCAAGCTTTTGAATGAATTTACGCGTTTTAACAGCTCTTACGACTAGGGTGATAGAAATTGTGTTCTTTTGGGTTGTATATTAAGAGAAAATATACAAATACTTTGTTTGCATTCAATTGAGTGTGAAATAACACCAGGGTTGTTTACAAGTACAAACAAGCTTCAACTCAAGCTTTTGAATTCATTTACGCATTTTAAAAGCTCATACGAGTAGGGTGAAAGTGATTTGATTTCTTTTGTGTTGCATATTAAGAGAAAGCACCCAAATGTTTTGTTTGCATTCTTTTGAGTGTGAAACTACACCAAGAATGTGTTAAATTACAAAAAACAAGCTTCAACTCAAGCTTTTGAATGCATTTACGCGTTTTAAAAGCTCATACGAGTAGGATGAAAGAGATTTGATGTCTTTTGTGTTGTATATTAAGAGAAAGCACCCAACTGTTTTGTTTGCAATCATTTGAGTGTGAAACTATACCTAGGATGTTTACAGTTACAAACAAGCTTCAACTCAAGCTTTTAAATGCATTTACGCGTTTTAAAAGCTCATACGAGTAGGGTGAAAGAGATTTGAGTTCTTTTGGGTTGTATATTAAGAGAAAGCATCCAAATGCTTTGTTTGCATTCATTTTAGTGTGAAACTACACCTAGGATGTTTACAAGTACAAACAAGCTTCAACTCAAGCTTTTGAATGAATTTACGCGTTTTAACAGCTCTTACGAATAGGGTGATAGAAATTGAGTTCTTTTGTGTTGTATATTAAGAGAAAATATCCAAATACTTTGTTTGCATTCATTTGAGTGTGAAATAACACCCGGGTTGTTTACAAGTACAAACAAGCTTCAACACAAACTTTTGAATGCATTTACGCGTTTTAAAAGCTCATACAAGGAGGGTGAAAGAGATTTGAGTTCTTTTGTGTTGTATATTAAGAGAAAGCATCCAAATACTTTGTTTCCATTCATTTGAGTGTGAAACTACACCGAGCATGTTTACAGTTACAAACAAGCTTCAACTCAAGCTTTTGAATGCATTTACGCGTTTTAAAAGCTCATACGAGTAGGGTGAAAGAGATTTGATTTCTTTTGTGTTGTATATTAAGGGAAAGCACCCAAATGTTTTGTTTGCATTCTTTTGAGTATGAAACTACACCAAGAATGTGTTAAGTTACAAACAAGCTTCAACTCAAGCTTTTGAATGCATTTACGCGTTTTAAAAGCTCATACGAGGAGGGTGAAAGAGATTTAAGTTCTTTTGTGTTGTATATTAGAAAGCATCCAAATACTTTGTTTGCATTCATTTGAGTGTGAAACTACACCTAGGATGTTTACAAGTACAAACAAGCTTCAACTCTAGCTTTTGAATGTATTTACGCGTTTTAAAAGCTCATACGAGTAGGGTGAAAGAGATTTGAGTTCTTTTGTGTTGTATATTAAGAGAAAGCATCCAAATACTTTGTTTGCATTCATTTGAGTGTAAAACTACACCTAGGATGTTTAGAGTTACAAACAAGCTTCAACTCAAGCTTTTGAATGCATTTACGCGTTTTAAAATCTCATACGAGGAGGGTGAAAGAGATTTGAGTGCTTTTGTGTTGTATATTAGAAAGCATCCAAATACTTTGTTTGCATTTATTTGAGTGTGAAACTACACCTAGGATGTTTACAAGTACAAACAAGCTTCAACTCAAGCTTTTGAATGAATTTACGCGTTTTAACAGCTCTTACGACTAGGGTGATAGAAATTGAGTTCTTTTGTGTTGTATATTAAGAAAAAATATACAAATACTTTGTTTGCATTCAATTGAGTGTGAAATAACACCAGGGTTGTATACAAGTACAAACAAGCTTTAACTCAAGCTTTTGAATGCATTTACGCGTTTTAAAAGCTCATACGAGTAGGGTGAAAGTGATTTGATTTCTTTTGTGTTGTATATTAAGAGAAAGCACCCAAATGTTTTGTTTGCATTCTTTTGAGTATGAAACTACACCAAGAATGTGTTCAATTACAAACAAGCTTCAACTCAAGCTTTTGAATGCATTTACGCGTTTTAAAAGCTCATACGAGTAGGGTGAAAGTGATTTGATGTCTTTTGTGTTGTATATTAAGAGAAAGCACTCAAATGTTTTGTTCGCATTCATTTGAGTGTGAAACTATACCTAGGATGTTTACAGTTACAAACAAGCTTCAACTCAAGCTTTTGAATGCATTTACGCGTTTTAAAAGCTCATACGAGTAGGGTGAAAGAGAATTGAGTTCTTTTGGGTTGTATAGTAAGAGAAAGCATCCAAATACTTTGTTTGCATTCATTTGAGTGTGAAACTACACCTAGGATGTTTACAGTTACAAAAAAGCTTCAACTCAAGCTGTTGAATGTATTTACTCGTTTTAACAGCTCTTACGACTAGGGTGATGGAAATTGAGTTCTTTTGTGTTTTATATTAAGAGAAAGCATCCAAATACTTTGTTTGCATTCATTTGAGTGTGAAACTACACCTAGGATGTTTACAGTTACAAACAAGCTTCAACTCAAGCTTTTAAATGCATTTACGCGTTTTAAAAGCTCATACGAGGAGGGTGAAAGAGATTTGAGTTCTTCTGTGTTGTATATTAGAAAGCATCCAAATACTTTGTTTGCATTTATTTGAGTGTGAAACTACACCTAGGATGTTTACAGTTACAAACAAGCTTCAACTCAAGCTTTTAAATGCATTTACGCGTTTTAAAAGCTCATACGAGTAGGGTGAAAGAGATTTGAGTTCTTTTGTGTTGTATATTAAGAGAAAGCATCCAAATACTTTGTTTGCATTCATTTGAGTGTGAAACTACACCTAGGATGTTTAGAGTTACAAACAAGCTTCAACTCAAGCTTTTGAATGCATTTAAGCGTTTTAAAAGCTCATACGAGGAGGGTGAAAGAGATTTGAGTTCTTTTGTGTTTTATATTAGAAAGCATCCGATTACTTTGTTTGCATTTATTTGAGTGTGAAATTACACCTTGGATGTTTACAAGTACAAACAAGCTTCAAGTCAAGCTTTTGAATGAATTTACGCGTTTTAACAGCTCTTACGACTAGGGTGATAGAAATTGAGTTCTTTTGTGTTGTATACTAAGAGAAAATATCCAAATACTTTGTTTGCATTCATTTGAGTGTGAAATAACACCAGGGTTGTTTACAAGTACAAACAAGCTTCAACTCAAGCTTTTGAATGCATTTACGCGTTTTAAAAGCTCATCCGAGGAGGGTGAAAGAGATTTGAGTTCTTTTGTGTTGTATATTAAGAGAAAGCATCCAAATACTTTGTTTGCATTCATTTGAGTGTGAAACTACACCTAGGATGTTTAGAGTTACAAACAAGCTTCAACTCAAGCTTTTGAATGCATTTACGCGTTTTAACAGCTCACACGAGGAGGGTGAAAGAGATTTGAGTTCTTTTGTGTTGTATATTAAGAGAAAGCATCCAAATACTTTGTTTGCATTCATTTGAGTGTGAAACTACACCTAGGATGTTTAGAGTTACAAACAAGCTTCAACTCAAGCTTTTGAATGCATTTACGCGTTTTAAAAGCTCATACGAGTAGGGTGAAAGAGATTTGAGTTGTTTTGTGTTGAATATTAAGAGAAAGCATCCAAATACTTTGTTTGCATTCATTTGAGTGTGAAACTATACCTAGGAAGTTTACAGTTACAAACAAGCTTCAACACAAGCTTTTGAATGCATTTACGCGTTTTAAAAGCTCATACGAGTAGGGTGAAAGAGATTTGAGTTCTTTTGTGTTGTATATTAAGAAAAAGCATCCAAATTCTTTGTTTCCATTCATTTAAGTGTGAAACTACACCTAGGATGTTTACAAGTACAAACAAGCTTCAACTCAAGCTTTTGAATGTATTTACGCATTTTAAAAGCTCATACGAGTAGGGTGAAAGAGATTTGAGTTCTTTTGGGTTATATAGTAAGAGAAAGCATCCAAATACTTTGTTTGCATTTATTTAAGTGTGAAACTACACCTAGGATGTTTACAAGTACAAACAAGCTTCAACTCAAGCTTTTGAATGAATATACGCGTTTTAACAGCTCTTACGACTAGAGTGATAGAAATTGAGTTCTTTTGTGTTGTATATTAAGAGAAAATATCCAAATACTTTGTTTGCATTCAATTGAGTGTGAAATAACACCAGGGTTGTTTACAAGTACAAACAAGCTTCAACTCAAGCTTTTGAATGCATTTACGCGTTTTAAAAGCTCATTCGAGTAGGGTGAAAGAGATTTGATTTCTTTTGTGTTGTATATTAAGAGAAAGCACCCAAATGTTTTGTTTGCATTCTTTTGAGTATGAAACTACACCAAGAATGTGGTAAATTACAAACAAGCTTCAACTCAAGCTTTTGAATGCATTTACGCGTTTTAAAAGCTCATACGAGTAGGGTGAAAGAGAGTTGAGTTGTTTTGTGTTGTATATTAAGAGAAGGCATCCAAATACTTTGTTTGCATTCATTTGAGTGTGAAACTACACCTAGGATGTTTAGAGTTACAAACAAGCTTCAACTCAAGCTTTTGAATGCATTTACGCGTTTTAAAAGCTCATACGAGGAGGGTGAAAGAGATTTCAGTTCTTTTGTGATGTATATTAGAAAGCATCCAATTACTTTGTTTGCATTTATTTGAGTGTGAAACTACACCTAGGATGTTTACAAGTACAAACAAGCTTCAACTCAAGCTTTTGAATGCATTTACGCGTTTTAAAAGCTCATACGAGTAGGGTGAAAGAGATTTGAGTTCTTTTGGGTTGTATAGTAAGAGAAAGCATCCAAATACTTTGTTTGCATACATTTGAGTGTGAAACTACACCTAGGATGTTTACAAGTACAAACAAGCTTCAACTCTAGCTTTTGAATGTATTTACGCGTTTTAAAAGCTCAAACGAGTAGGGAGAAAGAGATTTGAGTTCTTTTGTGTTGTATATTAAGAGAAAGCATCCAAATACTTTGTTTGCATTCATTTGAGCGTGAAACTACACCTAGGATGTTTACAGTTACAAACAAGCTTCAACTCATGCTCTTGAATTCATTTACGCGTTTTAACAGCTCTTACGACTAGGGTGATAGAAATCGAGTTCTTTTGTGTTGTATATTAAGAGAAAATATCCAAATACTTTGTTTGCATTCATTTGAGTGTGAAATAACACCTGGGTTGTTTACAAGTACAAACAAGCTTCAACTCAAGCTTTTGAATGCATTTACGCGTTTTAAAAGCTCATACGAGTAGGGTGAAAGAGATTTGAGTTCTTTTGTGTTGTATATTAAGAGAAAGCATCCAAATACTTTTTTTTCATTCAGTTGAGTGTGAAACTATACCTAGGATGTTTACAGTTACAAACAAGCTTCAACTCAAGCTTTTGAATGCATTTACGCGTTTTAAAAGCTCATACGAGTAGGGTGAAAGAGATTTGAGTTCTTTTGTGTTGTATATTAAGAGAAAGCATCCAAATACTTTGTTTGCATTTATTTGAGTGTGAAACTACACCTAGGATGTTTAAAAGTACAAACAAGCTTCAACTCAAGCTTTTGAATGAATTTACGCGTTTTAACAGCTCTTACGACTAGGGTGATAGAAATTGAGTTCTTTTGTGTTGTATATTAAGACAAAATATCCAAATACTTTGTTTGCATTCATTTGTGTGTGAAACTACACCTAGGATGTTTACAAGTACAAACAAGCTTCAACTCAAGCTTTTGAATGTATTTACGCGTTTTAACAGCTCTTACGACTAGGGTGATGGAAATTGAGTTCTTTTGTGTTGTATATTAATAGAAAGCATCCAAATAATTTGTTTGCATTCATTTTAGTGTGAAACTACACCTAGGATGTTTACAATTACAAACAAGCTTCAACTCCAGCTTTTTAATGCATTTACGCGTTTTAAAAGCTCATACGAGTAGGGTGAAAGAGATTTGAGTTCTTTTGTGTTGTATATTAAGAGAAAGCATCCAAATACTTTGTTTGCATTCATTTGAGCGTGAAACTACACCTAGGATGTTTACAGTTACAAACAAGCTTCAACTCAAGCTTTTGAATTCATTTACGCGTTTTAACAGTTCTTACGACTAGGGTGATAGAAATTGAGTTCTTTTGTGTTGTATATTAAGAGAAAATATCCAAATACTTTGTTTGCATTCATTTGAGTGTGAAATAACACCAGGGTTGTTTACAAGTACAAACAAGCTTCAACTCAAGCTTTTGAATGCATTTACGCGTTTTAAAAGCTCATACGAGGAGGGTGAAAGAGATTTGAGTTCTTTTGTGTTGTATATTAAGAGAAAGCATCCAAATACTTTGTTTGCATTCATTTGAGTGTGAAACTACACCTAGGATGTTTACAGTTACAAACAAGCTTCAACTCATGCTTTTGAATTCATTTACGCGTTTTAACAGCTCTTACGACTAGGGTGATAGAAATTGAGTTCTTTTGTGTTGTATATTAAGACAAAATATCCAAATACTTTGTTTGCATTCATTTGTGTGTGAAACTACACCTAGGATGTTTACAAGTACAAACAAGCTTCAACTCAAGCTTTTGAATGTATTTATGCGTTTTAACAGCTCTTACGAGTAGGGTGATGGAAATTGAGTTCTTTTGTGTTGTATATTAATAGAAAGCATCCAAATACTTTGTTTGCATTCATTTCAGTGTGAAACTACACCTAGGATGTTTACAATTACAAACAAGCTTCAACTCAAGCTTTTTAATGCATTTACGCGTTTTAAAAGCTCATACGAGTAGGGTGAAAGAGATTTGAGTTCTTTTGTGTTGTATGTTAAGAGAAAGCATCCAAATACTTTGTTTGCATTCATTTGAGCGTGAAACTACACCTAGGATGTTTACAGTTACAAACAAGCTTCAACTCAAGCTTTTGAATTCATTTACGCGTTTTAACAGCTCTTACGACTAGGCTGATAGAAATTGAGTTCTTTTGTGTTGTATATTAAGAGAAAATATCCAAATACTTTTTTTGCATTCATTTGAGTGTGAAATAACACCAGGGTTGTTTACAAGTACAAACAAGCTTCAACTCAAGCTTTTGAATGCATTTACGCGTTTTAAAAGCTCATACGAGTAGGGTGAAAGAGATTTGAGTTCTTTTGTGTTGTATATTAAGAGAAAGCATCCAAATACTTTTTTTTCATTCAGTTGAGTGTGAAACTATACCTAGGATGTTTACAGTTACAAACAAGCTTCAACTCAAGCTTTTGAATGCATTTACGCGTTTTAAAAGCTCACACGAGGAGGGTGAAAGAGATTTGAGTTCTTTTGTGTTTTATATTAAGAGAAAGCATCCAAATACTTTTTTTTCATTCATTTGTGTGTGAAACTACACCTAGGATGTTTACAAGTACAAACAAGCTTCAACTCAAGCTTTTGAATGTATTTATGCGTTTTAACAGCTCTTACGAGTAGGGTGATGGAAATTGAGTTCTTTTGTGTTGTATATTAATAGAAAGCATCCAAATACTTTGTTTGCATTCATTTCAGTGTGAAACTACACCTAGGATGTTTACAATTACAAACAAGCTTCAACTCAAGCTTTTTAATGCATTTACGCGTTTTAAAAGCTCATACGAGTAGGGTGAAAGAGATTTGAGTTCTTTTGTGTTGTATGTTAAGAGAAAGCATCTAAATACTTTGTTTGCATTCATTTGAGCGTGAAACTACACCTAGGATGTTTACAGTTACAAACAAGCTTCAACTCAAGCTTTTGAATTCATTTACGCGTTTTAACAGCTCTTACGACTAGGGTGATAGAAATTGAGTTCTTTTGTGTTGTATATTAAGAGAAAATATCCAAATACTTTTTTTGCATTCATTTGAGTGTGAAATAACACCAGGGTTGTTTACAAGTACAAACAAGCTTCAACTCAAGCTTTTGAATGCATTTACGCGTTTTAAAAGCTCATACGAGTAGGGTGAAAGAGATTTGAGTTCTTTTGTGTTGTATATTAAGAGAAAGCATCCAAATAATTTTTTTTCATTCAGTTGAGTGTGAAACTATACCTAGGATGTTTACAGTTACAAACAAGCTTCAACTCAAGCTTTTGAATGCATTTACGCGTTTTAAAAGCTCATACGAGTAGGGTGAAAGAGATTTGAGTTCTTTTGTGTTGTATATTAAGAGAAAGCATCCAAATACTTTGTTTGCATTTATTTGAGTGTGAAACTACACCTAGGATGTTTAAAAGTACAAACAAGCTTCAACTCAAGCTTTTGAATGAATTTACGCGTTTTAACAGCTCTTACGACTAGGGTGATAGAAATTGAGTTCTTTTGTGTTGTATATTAAGACAAAATATCCAAATACTTTGTTTGCATTCATTTGTGTGTGAAACTACACCTAGGATGTTTACAAGTACAAACAACCTTCAACTCAAGCTTTTGAATGTATTTAAGCGTTTTAACAGCTCTTACGACTAGGGTGATGGAAATTGAGTTCTTTTATGTTGTATATTAATAGAAAGCATCCAAATAATTTGTTTGCATTCATTTCAGTGTGAAACTACACCTAGGATGTTTACAATTACAAACAAGCTTCAACTCAAGCTTTTTAATGCATTTACGCGTTTTAAAAGCTCATACGAGTAGGGTGAAAGAGATTTGAGTTCTTTTGTGTTGTATATTAAGAGAAAGCATCCAAATACTTTGTTTGCATTCATTTGAGCGTGAAACTACACCTAGGATGTTTACAGTTACAAACAAGCTTCAACTCAAGCTTTTGAATTCATTTACGCGTTTTAACAGTTCTTACGACTAGGGTGATAGAAATTGAGTTCTTTTGTGTTGTATATTAAGAGAAAATATCCAAATACTTTGTTTGCATTCATTTGAGTGTGAAATAACACCAGGGTTGTTTACAAGTACAAACAAGCTTCAACTCAAGCTTTTGAATGCATTTACGCGTTTTAAAAGCTCATCCGAGGAGGGTGAAAGAGATTTGAGTTCTTTTGTGTTGTATATTAAGAGAAAGCATCCAAATACTTTGTTTGCATTCATTTGAGTGTGAAACTACACCTAGGATGTTTACAGTTACAAACAAGCTTCAACTCATGCTTTTGAATTCATTTACGCGTTTTAACAGCTCTTACGACTAGGGTGATAGAAATTGAGTTCTTTTGTGTTGTATATTAAGACAAAATATCCAAATACTTTGTTTGCATTCATTTGTGTGTGAAACTACACCTAGGATGTTTACAAGTACAAACAAGCTTCAACTCAAGCTTTTGAATGTATTTATGCGTTTTAACAGCTCTTACGAGTAGGGTGATGGAAATTGAGTTCTTTTGTGTTGTATATTAATAGAAAGCATCCAAATACTTTGTTTGCATTCATTTCAGTGTGAAACTACACCTAGGATGTTTACAATTACAAACAAGCTTCAACTCAATCTTTTTAATGCATTTACGCGTTTTAAAAGCTCATACGAGTAGGGTGAAAGAGATTTGAGTTCTTTTGTGTTGTATGTTAAGAGAAAGCATCCAAATACTTTGTTTGCATTCATTTGAGCGTGAAACTACACCTAGGATGTTTACAGTTACAAACAAGCTTCAACTCAAGCTTTTGAATTCATTTACGCGTTTTAACAGCTCTTACGACTAGGCTGATAGAAATTGAGTTCTTTTGTGTTGTATATTAAGAGAAAATATCCAAATACTTTTTTTGCATTCATTTGAGTGTGAAATAACACCAGGGTTGTTTACAAGTACAAACAAGCTTCAACTCAAGCTTTTGAATGCATTTACGCGTTTTAAAAGCTCATACGAGTAGGGTGAAAGAGATTTGAGTTCTTTTGTGTTGTATATTAAGAGAAAGCATCCAAATACTTTTTTTTCATTCAGTTGAGTGTGAAACTATACCTAGGATGTTTACAGTTACAAACAAGCTTCAACTCAAGCTTTTGAATGCAATTACGCGTTTTAAAAGCTCACACGAGGAGGGTGAAAGAGATTTGAGTTCTTTTGTGTTTTATATTAAGAGAAAGCATCCAAATACTTTTTTTTCATTCATTTGTGTGTGAAACTACACCTAGGATGTTTACAAGTACAAACAAGCTTCAACTCAAGCTTTTGAATGTATTTATGCGTTTTAACAGCTCTTACGAGTAGGGTGATGGAAATTGAGTTCTTTTGTGTTGTATATTAATAGAAAGCATCCAAATACTTTGTTTGCATTCATTTCAGTGTGAAACTACACCTAGGATGTTTACAATTACAAACAAGCTTCAACTCAAGCTTTTTAATGCATTTACGCGTTTTAAAAGCTCATACGAGTAGGGTGAAAGAGATTTGAGTTCTTTTGTGTTGTATGTTAAGAGAAAGCATCCAAATACTTTGTTTGCATTCATTTGAGCGTGAAACTACACCTAGGATGTTTACAGTTACAAACAAGCTTCAACTCAAGCTTTTGAATTCATTTACGCGTTTTAACAGCTCTTACGACTAGGGTGATAGAAATTGAGTTCTTTTGTGTTGTATATTAAGAGAAAATATCCAAATACTTTTTTTGCATTCATTTGAGTGTGAAACTACACCTAGGATGTTTACAGTTACAAACAAGCTTCAACTCATGCTTTTGAATTCATTTACGCGTTTTAACAGCTCTTACGACTAGGGTGATAGAAATTGAGTTCTTTTGTGTTGTATATTAAGACAAAATATCCAAATACTTTGTTTGCATTCATTTGTGTGTGAAACTACACCTAGGATGTTTACAAGTACAAACAACCTTCAACTCAAGCTTTTGAATGTATTTAAGCGTTTTAACAGCTCTTACGACTAGGGTGATGGAAATTGAGTTCTTTTATGTTGTATATTAATAGAAAGCATCCAAATAATTTGTTTGCATTCATTTCAGTGTGAAACTACACCTAGGATGTTTACAATTACAAACAAGCTTCAACTCAAGCTTTTTAATGCATTTACGCGTTTTAAAAGCTCATACGAGTAGGGTGAAAGAGATTTGAGTTCTTTTGTGTTGTATATTAAGAGAAAGCATCCAAATACTTTGTTTGCATTCATTTGAGCGTGAAACTACACCTAGGATGTTTACAGTTACAAACAAGCTTCAACTCAAGCTTTTGAATTCATTTACGCGTTTTAACAGTTCTTACGACTAGGGTGATAGAAATTGAGTTCTTTTGTGTTGTATATTAAGAGAAAATATCCAAATACTTTGTTTGCATTCATTTGAGTGTGAAATAACACCAGGGTTGTTTACAAGTACAAACAAGCTTCAACTCAAGCTTTTGAATGCATTTACGCGTTTTAAAAGCTCATCCGAGGAGGGTGAAAGAGATTTGAGTTCTTTTGTGTTGTATATTAAGAGAAAGCATTCAAATACTTTGTTTGCATTCATTTGAGTGTGAAACTACACCTAGGATGTTTAGAGTTACAAACAAGCTTCAACTCAAGCTTTTGAATGCATTTACGCGTTTTAAAAGCTCACACGAGGAGGGTGAAAGAGATTTGAGTTCTTTTGTGTTTTATATTAAGAGAAAGCATCCAAATACTTTTTTTTCATTCATTTGAGTGTGAAACTATACCTAGGATGTTTACAGTTACAAACAAGCTTCAACTCAAGCTTTTGAATGCATTTACGCGTTTTAAAAGCTCATACGAGTAGGGTGAAAGAGATTTGAGTTGTTTTGTGTTGAATATTAAGAGAAAGCATCCAAATACTTTGTTTGCATTCATTTGAGTGTGAAACTATACCTAGGAAGTTTACAGTTACAAACAAGCTTCAACACAAGCTTTTGAATGCATTTACGCGTTTTAAAAGCTCATACGAGTAGGGTGAAAGAGATTTGAGTTCTTTTGTGTTGTATATTAAGAAAAAGCATCCAAATTCTTTGTTTCCATTCATTTAAGAGTGAAACTACACCTAGGATGTTTACAAGTACAAACAAGCTTCAACTCAAGCTTTTGAATGTATTTACGCATTTTAAAAGCTCATACGAGTAGGGTGAATGAGATTTGAGTTCTTTTGGGTTATATAGTAAGAGAAAGCATCCAAATACTTTGTTTGCATTCATTTAAGTGTGAAACTACACCTAGGATGTTTACAAGTACAAACAAGCTTCAACTCAAGCTTTTGAATGAATTTACGCGTTTGAACAGCTCTTACGACTAGAGTGATAGAAATTGAGTTCTTTTGTGTTGTATATTAAGAGAAAATATCCAAATACTTTGTTTGCATTCAATTGAGTGTGAAATAACACCAGGGTTGTTTACAAGTACAAACAAGCTTCAACTCAAGCTTTTGAATGCATTTACGCGTTTTAAAAGCTCATTCGAGTAGGGTGAAAGAGATTTGATTTCTTTTGTGTTGTATATTAAGAGAAAGCACCCAAATGTTTTGTTTGCCTTCTTTTGAGTATGAAACTACACCAAGAATGTGGTAAATTACAAACAAGCTTCAACTCAAGCTTTTGAATGCATTTACGCGTTTTAAAAGCTCATACGAGTAGGGTGAAAGAGAGTTAAGTTGTTTTGTGTTGTATATTAAGAGAAGGCATCCAAATACTTTGTTTGCATTCATTTGAGTGTGAAACTACACCTAGGATGTTTAGAGTTACAAACAAGCTTCAACTCAAGCTTTTGAATGCATTTACGCGTTTTAAAAGCTCATACGAGGAGGGTGAAAGAGATTTCAGTTCTTTTGTGATGTATATTAGAAAGCATCCAATTACTTTGTTTGCATTTATTTGAGTGTGAAACTACACCTAGGATGTTTACAAGTACAAACAAGTTTCAACTCAAGCTTTTGAATGCATTTACGCGTTTTAAAAGCTCATACGAGTAGTTTGAAAGAGATTTGAGTTCTTTTGGGTTGTATAGTAAGAGAAAGCATCCAAATACTTTGTTTGCATACATTTGAGTGTGAAACTACACCTAGGATGTTTACAAGTACAAACAAGCTTCAACTCTAGCTTTTGAATGTATTTACGCGTTTTAAAAGCTCATACGAGTAGGGAGAAAGAGATTTGAGTTCTTTTGTGTTGTATATTAAGAGAAAGCATCCAAATACATTTTTTTCATTTATTTGAGTGTGAAACTACACCTAGGATGTTTACAGTAACAAACAAGCTTCAACTCAAGCTTTTGAATGCATTTACGCGTTTTAAAAGCTCATACGAGGAGGGTGAAAGAGATTTGAGTTCTTCTGTGTTGTATATTAGAAAGCATCCAAATACTTTGTTTGCATTTATTTGAGTGTGAAACTACACCTAGGATGTTACCAGTACAAACAAGCTTCAACTCAAGCTTTTGAATAAATTTACGCGTTTTAACAGCTCTTACGACTAGGGTGATAGAAATTGAGTTCTTTTGTGTTGTATATTAAGAGAAAATATACAAATACTTTGTTTGCATTCAATTGAGTGTGAAATAACACCAGGGTTGTTTACATGTACAAACAAGCTTCAACTCAAGCTTTTGAATGCATTTACGCGTTTTAAAAGCTCATACGAGTAGGGTGAAAGAGATTTGAGTTCTTTCGTGTTGTATATTAAGAGAAAGCATCCAAATACTTTGTTTGCATTCATTTGAGTGTGAAATAACACCAGGGTTGTTTACACGTACAAACAAGCTTCAACTCAAGCTTTTGAATGCATTTACGCGTTTTAAAAGCTCATCCGAGGAGGGTGAAAGAGATTTGAGTTCTTTTGTGTTGTATATTAAGAGAAAGCATCCAAATACTTTGTTTGCATTCATTTGAGTGTGAAACTACACCTAGGATGTTTAGAGTTACAAACAAGCTTCAACTCAAGCTTTTGAATGCATTTACGCGTTTTAAAAGCTCACACGAGGAGGGTGAAAGAGATTTGAGTTCTTTTGTGTTTTATATTAAGAGAAAGCATCCAAATACTTTTTTTTCATTCATTTGAGTGTGAAACTATACCTAGGATGTTTACAGTTACAAACAAGCTTCAACTCAAGCTTTTGAATGCATTTACGCGTTTTAAAAGCTCATACGAGTAGGGTGAAAGAGATTTGAGTTGTTTTGTGTTGAATATTAAGAGAAAGCATCCAAATACTTTGTTTGCATTCATTTGAGTGTGAAACTATACCTAGGAAGTTTACAGTTACAAACAAGCTTCAACACAAGCTTTTGAATGCATTTACGCGTTTTAAAAGCTCATACGAGTAGGGTGAAAGAGATTTGAGTTCTTTTGTGTTGTATATTAAGAAAAAGCATCCAAATTCTTTGTTTCCATTCATTTAAGAGTGAAACTACACCTAGGATGTTTACAGGTACAAACAAGCTTCAACTCAAGCTTTTGAATGTATTTACGCATTTTAAAAGCTCATACGAGTAGGGTGAATGAGATTTGAGTTCTTTTGGGTTATATAGTAAGAGAAAACATCCAAATACTTTGTTTGCATTCATTTAAGTGTGAAACTACACCTAGGATGTTTACAAGTACAAACAAGCTTCAACTCAAGCTTTTGAATGAATTTACGCGTTTGAACAGCTCTTACGACTAGAGTGATAGAAATTGAGTTCTTTTGTGTTGTATATTAAGAGAAAATATCCAAATACTTTGTTTGCATTCAATTGAGTGTGAAATAACACCAGGGTTGTTTACAAGTACAAACAAGCTTCAACTCAAGCTTTTGAATGCATTTACGCGTTTTAAAAGCTCATTCGAGTAGGGTGAAAGAGATTTGATTTCTTTTGTGTTGTATATTAAGAGAAAGCACCCAAATGTTTTGTTTGCCTTCTTTTGAGTATGAAACTACACCAAGAATGTGGTAAATTACAAACAAGCTTCAACTCAAGCTTTTGAATGCATTTACGCGTTTTAAAAGCTCATACGAGTAGGGTGAAAGAGAGTTAAGTTGTTTTGTGTTGTATATTTAGAGAAGGCATCCAAATACTTTGTTTGCATTCATTTGAGTGTGAAAATACACCTAGGATGTTTAGAGTTACAAACAAGCTTCAACTCAAGCTTTTGAACGCATTTACGCGTTTTAAAAGCTCATACGAGGAGGGTGAAAGAGATTTCAGTTCTTTTGTGATGTATATTAGAAAGCATCCAATTACTTTGTTTGCATTTATTTGAGTGTGAAACTACACCTAGGATGTTTACAAGTACAAACAAGCTTCAACTCAAGCTTTTGAATGCATTTACGCGTTTTAAAAGCTCATACGAGTAGTTTGAAAGAGATTTGAGTTCTTTTGGGTTGTATAGTAAGAGAAAGCATCCAAATACTTTGTTTGCATACATTTGAGTGTGAAACTACACCTAGGATGTTTACAAGTACAAAGAAGCTTCAACTCTAGCTTTTGAATGTATTTACGCGTTTTAAAAGCTCATACGAGTAGGGAGAAAGAGATTTGAGTTCTTTTGTGTTGTATATTAAGAGAAAGCATCCAAATACATTTTTTTCATTTATTTGAGTGTGAAACTACACCTAGGATGTTTACAGTTACAAACAAGATTCAACTCAAGCTTTTGAATGCATTTACGCGTTTTAAAAGCTCATACGAGTAGGGTGAAAGAGATTTGAGTTCTTTTGTGTTGTATATTAAGAGAAAGCATCCAAATACATTTTTTTCATTTATTTGAGTGTGAAACTACACCTAGGATGTTTACAGTTACAAACAAGCTTCAACTCAAGGTTTTGAATAAATTTACGCGTTTTAACAGCTCTTACGACTAGGGTGATAGAAATTGAGTTCTTTTGTGTTGTATATTAAGAGAAAATATACAAATACTTTGTTTGCATTCAATTGAGTGTGAAATAACACCAGGGTTGTTTACATGTACAAACAAGCTTCAACTCAAGCTTTTGAATGCATTTACGCGTTTTAAAAGCTCATACGAGTAGGGTGAAAGAGATTTGAGTTCTTTCGTGTTGTATATTAAGAGAAAGCATCCAAATACTTTGTTTGCATTCACTTGAGTGTAAAACTACACCTAGGATGTTTAGAGTTACAAACAAGCTTCAACTCAAGCTTTTGAATGCATTTACGCGTTTTAAAAGCTCATACGAGGAGGGTGAAAGAGATTTGAGTGCTTTTGTGTTGTATATTAGAATGCATCCAAATAGTTTGTTTGCATTTATTTGAGTGTGAAACTACACCTAGGATGTTTACAAGTACAAACAAGCTTCAACTCAAGCTTTTGAATGAATTTACGCGTTTTAACAGCACTTACGACTAGGGTGATAGAAATTGTGTTCTTTTGGGTTGTATATTAAGAGAAAATATACAAATACTTTGTTTGCATTCAATTGAGTGTGAAATAACACCAGGGTTGTTTACAAGTACAAACAAGCTTCAACTCAAGCTTTTGAATGCATTTACGCGTTTTAAAAGCTCATACGAGTAGGGTGAAAGTGATTTGATTTCTTTTGTGTTGCATATTAAGAGAAAGCACCCAAATGTTTTGTTTGCATTCTTTTGAGTGTGAAACTACACCAAGAATGTGTTAAATTACAAAAAACAAGCTTCAACTCAAGCTTTTGAATGCATTTACGCGTTTTAAAAGCTCATACGAGTAGGATGAAAGAGATTTGATGTCTTTTGTGTTGTATATTAAGAGAAAGCACCCAACTGTTTTGTTTGCAATCATTTGAGTGTGAAACTATACCTAGGATGTTTACAGTTACAAACAAGCTTCAACTCAAGCTTTTAAATGCATTTACGCGTTTTAAAAGCTCATACGAGTAGGGTGAAAGAGATTTGAGTTCTTTTGGGTTGTATAGTAAGAGAAAGCATCCAAATACTTTGTTTGCATTCATTTGAGTATGAAACTACACCGAGCATGTTTACAGTTACAAACAAGCTTAAACTCAAGCTTTTGAATGCATTTACGCATTTTAAAAGCTCATACGAGTAGGGTGAAAGAGATTTGATTTCTTTTGTGTTGTATATTAAGATAAAGCACCCAAATGTTTTGTTTGCATTCTTTTGAGTATGAAACTACACCAAGAATGTGTTAAATTACAAACAAGCTTAAACTCAAGCTTTTGAATGCATTTACGCGTTTTAAAAGCTCATACGAGTAGGGTGAAAGAGATTTGAGTTCTTTTGTGTTGAATTTTAAGAGAAAACATCCAAATACTTTGTTTCCATTCATTTAAGTGTGAAACTACACCTAGGATGTTTACAAGTACAAACAAGCTTCAACTCAAGCTTTTGAATGTATTTACGCGTTTTAAAAGCTCATACGAGGAGGGTGAAAGAGATTTGAGTTCTTTTGGGTTGTATAGTAAGAGAAAGCATCCAAATACTTTGTTTGCATTCATGTGAGTGTGAGACTACACCTAGGATGTTTACAAGTACAAACAAGCTTCAACTCTAGCTTTTGAATGCATTTACGCGTTTTAAAAGCTCATACGAGTAGGGTGAAAGAGATTTGAGTTCTTTTGTGTTGTATATTAAGAGAAACCATCCAAATACTTTTTTTTCATTCATTTGAGTGTGAAACTACACCTAGGATTTTTACAGTAACAAACAAGCTTCAACTCAAGCTTTTGAATGAATTTACGCGTTTTAAAAGCTCAAACGAGGAGGGTGAAAGAGATTTGAGTTCTTCTGTGTTGTATATTAGAAAGCATCCAAATACTTTGTTTGAGTTTATTTGAGTGTGAAACTACACCTAGGATGTTTACAAGTACAAACAAGCTTCAACTCAAACTTTTGAATGAATTTACGCGTTTTAACAGCTCTTACGACTAGAGTGATAGAAATTGAGTTCTTTTGTGTTGTATATTAAGAGAAAATATCCAAATACTTTGTTTGCAATCAATTGAGTGTGAAATAACACCAGGGTTGTTTACAAGTACAAACAAGCTTCAACTCAAGCTTTTGAATGCATTTACGCGTTTTCAAAGCTCATTCGAGTAGGGTGAAAGAGATTTGATTTCTTTTGTGTTGTATATTAAGAGAAAGCACCCAAATGTTTTGTTTGCATTCTTTTGAGTATGAAACTACACCAAGAATGTGTTAAATTACAAACAAGCTTCAACTCAAGCTTTTGAATTCATTTACGCGTTTTAAAAGCTCATACGAGTAGGGTGAAAGAGATTTGATTTCTTTTGTGTTGTATTTTAAGAGAAAGCCCCCAAATGTTTTGTTTGCATTCATTTGAGTGTGAAACTATACCTAGGATGTTTACAGTTACAAATAAGCTTCAACTCAAGCTTTTGAATGCATTTACGCGTTTTAAAAGCTCATACGAGTAGGGTGAAAGAGATTTGAGTTCTTTTGTGTTGTATACTAAGAGACAGCATCCAAATACTTTGTTTGCATTCATTTGAGTGTGAAACTACACCTAGGATGTTTAGAGTTATAAACAAGCTTCAACTCAAGCTTTTGAATGCATTTACGCATTTTAAAAGCTCATACGAGTAGGGTGAAAGAGATTTGAGTTCTTTTGTGTTGTATATTAAGAGAAAGCATCCAAATACTTTGTTTGCATTCATTTGAGCGTGAAACTACACCTAGGATGTTTACAGTTACAAACAAGCTTCAACTCAAGCTGTTGAATGTATTTACTCGTTTTAACAGCTCTTACGACTAGGTTGATGGAAATTAAGTTCTTTTGTGATGTGAAATAAGTAACAAAACGGAAATTAACCTTTGATAGTATCACACAAAGGGATCTTGTTCAAGAATCACTCAAGAACAACTCACGAATCACTCATAAGGGTTTCAACCTGAATCACTCAGTTTGAGGGGTAAATACTCATGTATTCAATTATTAATCATAAAAGCACGAGTTTACAGTAGCAAAGCTCTCCCCTATTTATAGACAAAGAAATCTAAAGCTATTCGGAATCCTAATCCTAGTCCGAATAGGAAACTAACTACGAAACTGACTACAATTGTAAAACGGACTAACTAACAGCTTTCCTAACACCTAATGGACTTCTAATACTAATAACAATCAGATTATTACTCTCCTAAACATATTCTAACTAATTAAGGGAATACTAAACGAAATCGAACTAAAGAACTGATTACCTGATGCGGGAGCAAGTGTGCAAAGTAAACAGAACAACCAAGGAACTAGCAAGAGAACATCTATTCTTGTTTACATCGAGTTTCTTTGGTGGTTATGCATTAAATTGACTCCTACAAAGATAATTACATGGAGTTTACACACAAGATCGGGATTAAAGCTCTTATTATATGATAACATTCGTTATAAGGATTCCCGTAATTTTGACAGCTTCTACACTGGTTCGTATTTTGATCATAACTCACTCATACGACATGGGATCGTGGTGATTCAAAGTTCTGTAGAAAGCTGGAAAAGATATCTAAAACTCCTATCTTTTGAGTTTTCCCATATTCGAAATGTAACAGGGTTTAAAAGGCGATTTAATTTACAGTGGAAAGCTGTTCCCACGGGTTTGTGCCTTGGGCGCTAGGTAATGATGTGAAATAAGTAACAAAACGGAAATTAACCTTTGATAGTATCACACAAAGGGATCTTGTTCAAGAATCACTCAAGAACAACTCACGAATCACTCGTAAGGGTTTCAACCTGAATCACTCAGTTTGAGGGGTAAATACTCATGTATTCAATTATTAATCATAAAAGCACGAGTTTACAGTAGCAAAGCTCTCCCCTATTTATAGACAAAGAAATCTAAAGCTATTCGGAATCCTAATCCTAGTCCGAATAGGAAACTAACTACGAAACTGACTACAATTGTAAAACGGACTAACTAACAGCTTTCCTAACACCTAATGGACTTCTAATACTAATAACAATCAGATTATTACTCTTCTAAACATATTCTAACTAATTAAGGGAATACTAAACGAAATCGAACTAAAGAACTGATTACCTAGCGCCCAAGGCACAAACCCGTGGGAACAGCTTTTCACTGTAAATTAAATCGCCTTTTAAACCCTGTTACATTTCGAATATGGGAAAACTCAAAAGATAGGAGTTTTAGATATCTTTTCCAGCTTTCTACAGAACTTTGAATCACCATGATCCCATGTCGTATGAGTGAGTTATGATCAAAATACGAACCAGTGTAGAAGCTGTCAAAATTACGGGAATCCTTATAACGAATGTTATCATATAATAAGAGCTTTAATCCCGATCTTGTGTGTAAACTCCATGTAATTATCTTTGTAGGAGTCAATTTAATGCATAACCACCAAAGAAACTCGATGTAAACAAGAATAGATGTTCTCTTGCTAGTTCCTTGGTTGTTCTGTTTACTTTGCACACTTGCTCCCGCATCAATCTCCCTTTCTTCAAAAAGAATTGTCCTCAATTCTTCGTATGTAGTAATCTTCTCCTGAACCTGTATATTCATCAAATTTTCTTTACAAATATCCAATGAACCCACAAGGTTAAGAGCCTCGTTGTTGTCTTCTTGATGGACATCTCTTTCTTGTTCTTGATCAAAGCTAGATTCAAGAAGTCCCAATTCCATCTCGGATTTCTCTTGCATGTCATCAATATAATCAAGATCTTCAAGGAAATCACCAATATTTTCTGGTTCAATGAATATTTCTTCGATAAACTCATCAACCACAGTTGGTAGGCTTGAATTATTAACTTGAACAACAATAAGGGGGTCAATGTTATTGGTCTTTTCTTGTGAATCTTCCATAGGAACAATATCTTTAAAGTAATCATCAAGATCTGGTTTTCCTTTGAATGTATCCATAACAAAGAGCCTATCTTCATTGATGGGTTGATCATTTATTATGCACCCTTTCATGTACTCCAACTTATGATTTCGACGTTGAAGCGCTTGTTGGTATGCTTGTTGTGCTCGAAGGTGCACTAATTGTTGCTCCCTCTCTTGCCTCTCAATCTTGAGAGCTATCTTGCAAACATACTCAAAGGATATGTAAGGAACAAGCTCCACCTTGCGCCTTAGAGTTGAGTTCAGTCCTTTGATGAATCTTGCAATCTTTAACTCTTCCCTCTCCACGAGATCACACATCATGTGCGCGTTTTCAAACTTTTGGAGGTAGTCTTGTACACTTGAGGTTTCTTGGCTTAAGAACGTGAGTTTCAAGAACTGTGCTTGCTCAAACTCTTTAGGCAAAAATCGGTTCTTTAAATGTTTCTTGAGTTTGTCCCAAGTCTCAATCTTTGCTTTCCCGTCCTTCTTGCGTCGAGCCTTTAGTTTTTCATACCAAAAAGAAGCATGCTTGGTGAGTTTATGCGTGGCTAACTTGCATCTTCGCCGCTCATCATACTCCTTGTATTCAAACACTCTCTCCATAGTTCTAAGCCAATCAAGAAAGGCCTCTGGGTCGTAGGAACCGTCATATTCAGGGAGTTCGACCTTCAAGTTCCTGTCATCAT
This sequence comes from Tetragonia tetragonoides, assembly GCA_038025085.1. Lineage (NCBI taxonomy): Eukaryota > Viridiplantae > Streptophyta > Magnoliopsida > Caryophyllales > Aizoaceae > Tetragonia > Tetragonia tetragonoides. Next base: position 23,331,807 of record CM076141.1, read on the forward strand.
CATAGGGATGTCGTGGTTTAGGAGCGTCATTGGTTCTAGTCCCACTTGTGTCTTCAAACTCCTCATCGAAGTCGGGGTCACGGTTGTGGTTTCTCCAATGAATTCTGCGCATCCTTGTCTCCATGTTCTCCCTATCTTCTTGGTTTCTTCTTTCCATAGCAGCCATCCGCTCTTCTTGAGACTTGAAAGACGTCCTAAGATCCTCCATGGCTGTTAACAACTTTGCTAGTTCGCTGGGCTCACCCATAGCTTCGGTTGTTGGTTTCTTGGGGGTTTCTTGGCTGTCTTCATGAACAAAGGGCGGATCTTGCAAGAATCTTTCTCGAAAGTTCGCTATGGTGTCGTGTTTATGCTCAGGACCGTGTTGTTTAAACTTAAGAAAGCTCAAACCTTTAGCTCTGATACCAAGTTGATGTGAAATAAGTAACAAAACGGAAATTAACCTTTGATAGTATCACACAAAGGGATCTTGTTCAAGAATCACTCAAGAACAACTCACGAATCACTCGTAAGGGTTTCAACCTGAATCACTCAGTTTGAGGGGTAAATACTCATGTATTCAATTATTAATCATAAAAGCACGAGTTTACAGTAGCAAAGCTCTCCCCTATTTATAGACAAAGAAATCTAAAGCTATTCGGAATCCTAATCCTAGTCCGAATAGGAAACTAACTACGAAACTGACTACAATTGTAAAACGGACTAACTAACAGCTTTCCTAACACTTAATGGACTTCTAATACTAATAACAATCAGATTATTACTCTCCTAAACATATTCTAACTAATTAAGGGAATACTAAACGAAATCGAACTAAAGAACTGATTACCTAGCGCCCAAGGCACAAACCCGTGGGAACAGCTTTCCACTGTAAATTAAATCGCCTTTTAAACCCTGTTACATTTCGAATATGGGAAAACTCAAAAGATAGGAGTTTTAGATATCTTTTCCAGCTTTCTACAGAACTTTGAATCACCACGATCCCATGTCGTATGAGTGAGTTATGATCAAAATACGAACCAGTGTAGAAGCTGTCAAAATTACGGGAATCCTTATAACGAATGTTATCATATAATAAGAGCTTTAATCCCGATCTTGTGTGTAAACTCCATGTAATTATCTTTGTAGGAGTCAATTTAATGCATAACCACCAAAGAAACTCGATGTAAACAAGAATAGATGTTCTCTTGCTAGTTCCTTGGTTGTTCTGTTTACTTTGCACACTTGCTCCCGCATCATTTTGTGTTGTATATTAAGAGAAAGCATTCAAATACTTTATTTGCATTCATTTGAGTGTGAAACTACACCTAGGATGTATACAGTTACAAACAAGCTTCAACTCAAGCTTTTGAATGCATTTACGCGTTTTAAAAGCTCATACGAGTAGGGTGAAAGAGATTTGATTTCTTTCGTGTTGTATATTAAGAGAAAGCACCCAAATGTTTTGTTTGCATTCTTTTGAGTATGAAACTACACCAAGAATGTGTTAAATTACAAACAAGCTTCAACTCAAGCTTTTGAATGCATTTACGCGTTTTAAAAGCTCATACGAGTAGGGTGAAAGAGATTTGAGTTCTTTTGTGTTGAACTTTAAGGGAAAGCATCCAAATACTTTGTTTGCATTCATTTGAGTGTGAAACTACACTTAGGATTTTTACAGTTACAAACAAGCTTCAACTCAAGCTTTTGAATGCATTTACGCGTTTTAAAAGCTCATACGAGGAGGGTGAAAGAGATTTGAGTTCTTTTGTGTTGTATATTAAGAGAAAGCATCCAAATACTTTGTTTGCATTTATTTGAGTGTTAAACTACACCTAGGATGTTTACAAGTACAAACAAGCTTCAACTCAAGCTTTTGAATGTATTTACGCGTTTTAACAGCTCTTACGACTAGGGTGATAGAAATTGAGTTCTTTTTTGTTGTATATTAAGAGAAAATATCCAAATACTTTGTTTGCATTCATTTGAGTGTGAAATAACACCAGGGTTGTTTACAAGTACAAACAAGCTTCAAGTCAAGCTTTTGAATGCATTTACGCGTTTTAAAAGCTCATACGAGTAGGGTGAAAGAGATTAGATTTCTTTTGTGTTGTATATTAAGAGAAAGCACCCGAATGTTTTGTTTGCATTCTTTTGAGTATGAAACTACACCAAGAATGTGTTAAATTACAAACAAGCTTCAACTCAAGCTTTTGAATGCATTTACGCGTTTTAAAAGCTCTTACGAGTAGGGTGAAAGAGATTTGAGTTCTTTTGTGTTGTATATTAAGAGAAAGCATCCAAATGCTTTGTTTGCATTCATTTCAGTGTGAAACTACACCTAGGATGTTTACAAGTACAAACAAGCTTCAACTCAAGCTTTTGAATGAATTTACGCGTTTTAACAGCTCTTACGAATAGGGTGATAGAAATTGAGTTCTTTTGTGTTGTATATTAAGAGAAAATATCCAAATACTTTGTTTGCATTCATTTGAGTGTGAAATAACACCCGGGTTGTTTACAAGTACAAACAAGCTTCAACACAAACTTTTGAATGCATTTACGCGTTTTAAAAGCTCATACAAGGAGGGTGAAAGAGATTTGAGTTCTTTTGTGTTGTATATTAAGAGAAAGCATCCAAATAATTTGTTTCCATTCATTTGAGTGTGAAACTACACCGAGCATGTTTACAGTTACAAACAAGCTTCAACTCAAGCTTTTGAATGCATTTACGCGTTTTAAAAGCTCATACGAGTAGGGTGAAAGAGATTTGATTTCTTTTGTGTTGTATATTAAGGGAAAGCACCCAAATGTTTTGTTTGCATTCTTTTGAGTATGAAACTACACCAAGAATGTGTTAAGTTACAAACAAGCTTCAACTCAAGCTTTTGAATGCATTTACGCGTTTTAAAAGCTCATACGAGGAGGGTGAAAGAGATTTGAGTTCTTTTGTGTTGTATATTAAGAGAAAGCATCCAAATAATTTGTTTCCATTCATTTGAGTGTGAAACTACACCGAGCATGTTTACAGTTACAAACAAGCTTCAACTCAAGCTTTTGAATGCATTTACGCGTTTTAAAAGCTCATACGAGTAGGGTGAAAGAGATTTGATTTCTTTTGTGTTGTATATTAAGAGAAAGTATCCAAATACTTTGTTTGCATTCATTTGAGTATGAAACTACACCTAGGATGTTTACAAGTACAAACAAGCTTCAACTCAAGCTGTTGAATGAATTTAGGCGTTTTAAAAGCTGATACGAGTAGGGTGAAAGAGATTTGAGTTCTTTTGTGTTGTATATTAAGAGAAAGCATCCAAATACTTTGTTTGCATTCATTTGAGTGTGAAACTACACCTAGGATGTTTACAGTTACAAACAAGCTTCAACTCTAGCTTTTGAATGTATTTACGCGTTTTAAAAGCTCATACGAGTAGGGTGAAAGAGATTTGAGTTCTTTTGTGTTGTATATTAAGAGAAAGCATCCAAATACTTTGTTTGCATTCATTTGAGTGTAAAACTACACCTAGGATGTTTAGAGTTACAAACAAGCTTCAACTCAAGCTTTTGAATGCATTTACGCGTTTTAAAAGCTCATACGAGGAGGGTGAAAGAGATTTGAGTGCTTTTGTGTTTATTTGAGTGTGAAATAACACCAGGGTTGTTTACAAGTACAAACAAGCTTTAACTCAAGCTTTTGAATGCATTTACGCGTTTTAAAAGCTCATACGAGTAGGGTGAAAGTGATTTGATTTCTTTTGTGTTGTATATTAAGAGAAAGCACCCAAATGTTTTTTTGCATTCTTTTGAGTATGAAACTACACCAAGAATGTGTTAAATTACAAACAAGCTTCAACTCAAGCTTTTGAATGCATTTACGCGTTTTAAAAGCTCATACGAGTAGGGTGAAAGTGATTTGATGTCTTTTGTGTTGTATATTAAGAGAAAGCACTCAAATGTTTTGTTCGCATTCATTTGAGTGTGAAACTATACCTAGGATGTTTACAGTTACAAACAAGCTTCAACTCAAGCTTTTGAATGCATTTACGCGTTTTAAAAGCTCATACGAGTAGGGTGAAAGAGATTTGAGTTCTTTTGGGTTGTATAGTAAGAGAAAGCATCCAAATACTTTGTTTGCATTCATTTGAGTGTGAAACTACACCTAGGATGTTTACAGTTACAAAAAAGCTTCAACTCAAGCTGTTGAATGTATTTACTCGTTTTAACAGCTCTTACGACTAGGGTGATGGAAATTGAGTTCTTTTGTGTTTTATATTAAGAGAAAGCATCCAAATACTTTGTTTGCATTCATTTGAGTGTGAAACTACACCTAGGATGTTTACAGTTACAAACAAGCTTCAACTCAAGCTTTTAAATGCATTTACGCGTTTTAAAAGCTCATACGAGGAGGGTGAAAGAGATTTGAGTTCTTCTGTGTTGTATATTAGAAAGCATCCAAATACTTTGTTTGCATTTATTTGAGTGTGAAACTACACCTAGGATGTTTACAAGTACAAACAAGCTTCAACTCAAGCTTTTGAATGAATTTACGCGTTTTAACAGCTCTTACGACTAGAGTGATAGAAATTGAGTTCTTTTGTGTTGTATATTAAGAGAAAATATCCAAATACTTTGTTTGCATTCAATTGAGTGTGAAATAACACCAGGGTTGTTTACAAGTACAAACAAGCTTCAACTCAAGCTTTTGAATGCATTTACGCGTTTTAAAAGCTCATTCGAGTAGGGTGAAAGAGATTTGATTTCTTTTGTGTTGTATATTAAGAGAAAGCACCCAAATGTTTTGTTTGAATTCTTTTGAGTATGAAACTACTCCAAGAATGTGTTAAAATACAAACAAGCTTCAACTAAAGCTTTTGAATGCATTTACGCGTTTTAAAAGCTCATTCGAGTAGGGTGAAAGAGATTTGATTTCTTTTGTGTTGTATATTAAGAGAAACCACCCAAATGTTTTGTTTGCATTCATTTGAGTGTGAAACTAAACCTAGCATGTTTACAGTTACAAATAAGCTTCAACTCAAGCTTTTGAATGCATTTACGCGTTTTAAAAGCTCATACGAGTAGGGTGAAAGAGATTTGAGTTCTTTTGTGTTGTATACTAAGAGACAGCATCCAAATACTTTTTTTGCATTCATTTGAGTGTGAAACTACACCTAGGATGTTTACAGTTACAAACAAGCTTCAACTCAAGCTGTTGAATGTATTTACTCGTTTTAACAGCTCTTACGACTAGGGTGATGGAAATTGAGTTCTTTTGTGTTGTATATTAAGAGAAAGCATCCAAATACTTTGTTTGCATTCATTTGAGTGTGAAACTACACCTAGGATGTTTACAGTTACAAACAATCTTCAACTCAAGCTTTTGAATGCATTTACGCGTTTTAAAAGCTCATACGAGTAGGGTGAAAGAGATTTGATTTCTTTTGTGTTGTATATTAAGATAAAGCACCCAAATGTTTTGTTTGCATTCTTTTGAGTATGAAACTACACCAAGAATGTGGTAAATTACAAACAAGCTTCAACTCAAGCTTTTGAATGCATTTACGCGTTTTAAAAGCTCATACGAGTAGGGTGAAAGAGAGTTGAGTTGTTTTGTGTTGTTTATTAAGAGAAGGCATCCAAATACTTTGTTTGCATTCATTTGAGTGTGAAACTACACCTAGGATGTTTAGAGTTACAAACAAGCTTCAACTCAAGCTTTTGAATGCATTTACGCGTTTTAAAAGCTCATACGAGGAGGGTGAAAGAGATTTCAGTTCTTTTGTGATGTATATTAGAAAGCATCCAATTACTTTGTTTGCATTTATTTGAGTGTGAAACTACACCTAGGATGTTTACAAGTACAAACAAGCTTCAACTCAAGCTTTTGAATGCATTTACGCGTTTTAAAAGCTCATACGAGTAGGGTGAAAGAGATTTGAGTTCTTTTGGGTTGTATAGTAAGAGAAAGCATCCAAATACTTTGTTTGCATACATTTGAGTGTGAAACTACACCTAGGATGTTTACAAGTACAAACAAGCTTCAACTCTAGCTTTTGAATGTATTTACGCGTTTTAAAAGCTCATACGAGTAGGGAGAAAGAGATTTGAGTTCTTTTGTGTTGTATATTAAGAGAAAGCATCCAAATACATTTTTTTCATTTATTTGAGTGTGAAACTACACCTAGGATGTTTACAGTAACAAACAAGCTTCAACTCAAGCTTTTGAATGCATTTACGCGTTTTAAAAGCTCATACGAGGAGGGTGAAAGAGATTTGAGTTCTTCTGTGTTGTATATTTGAAAGCATCCAAATACTTTGTTTGCATTTATTTGAGTGTGAAACTACACCTAGGATGTTACAAGTACAAACAAGCTTCAACTCAAGCTTTTGAATAAATTTACGCGTTTTAACAGCTCTTACGACTAGGGTGATAGAAATTGAGTTCTTTTGTGTTGTATATTAAGAGAAAATATACAAATACTTTGTTTGCATTCAATTGAGTGTGAAATAACACCAGGGTTGTTTACATGTACAAACAAGCTTCAACTCAAGCTTTTGAATGCATTTACGCGTTTTAAAAGCTCATACGAGTAGGGTGAAAGAGATTTGAGTTCTTTCGTGTTGTATATTAAGAGAAAGCATCCAAATACTTTGTTTGCATTCATTTGAGTGTAACACTACACCTAGGATGTTTAGAGTTACAAACAAGCTTCAACTCAAGCTTTTGAATGCATTTACGCGTTTTAAAAGCTCATACGAGGAGGGTGAAAGAGATTTGAGTGCTTTTGTGTTGTATATTAGAAAGCATACAAATACTTTGTTTGCATTTATTTGAGTGTGAAACTACACCTAGGATGTTTACAAGTACAAACAAGCTTCAACTCAAACTTTTGAATGAATTTACGCGTTTTAACAGCTCTTACGACTAGGGTGATAGAAATTGTGTTCTTTTGGGTTGTATATTAAGAGAAAATATACAAATACTTTGTTTGCATTCAATTGAGTGTGAAATAACACCAGGGTTGTTTACAAGTACAAACAAGCTTCAACTCAAGCTTTTGAATGCATTTACGCGTTTTAAAAGCTCATACGAGTAGGGTGAAAGTGATTTGATTTCTTTTGTGTTGCATATTAAGAGAAAGCACCCAAATGTTTTGTTTGCATTCTTTTGAGTGTGAAACTACACCAAGAATGTGTTAAATTACAAAAAACAAGCTTCAACTCAAGCTTTTGAATGCATTTACGCGTTTTAAAAGCTCATACGAGTAGGATGAAAGAGATTTGATGTCTTTTGTGTTGTATATTAAGAGAAAGCACCCAACTGTTTTGTTTGCAATCATTTGAGTGTGAAACTATACCTAGGATGTTTACAGTTACAAACAAGCTTCAACTCAAGCTTTTAAATGCATTTACCCGTTTTAAAAGCTCATACGAGTAGGGTGAAAGAGATTTGAGTTCTTTTGGGTTGTATAGTAAGAGAAAGCATCCAAATACTTTGTTTGCATTCATTTGAGTTTGAAACTACACGGACCATGTTTACAGTTACAAACAAGCTTAAACTCAAGCTTTTGAATGCATTTAAGCGTTTTAAAAGCTCATACGAGTAGGGTGAAAGAGATTTGAGTTCTTTTGTGTTGTATATTAAGAGAAAGCATCCAAATACTTTGTTTGCATTCATTTGGGTGTGAAACTATACCTAGGATGTTTACAGTTACAAACAAGCTTCAACACAAGCTTTTGAATGCATTTACGCGTTTTAAAAGCTCATACGAGTAGGGTGAAAGAGATTTGAGTTGTTTTGTGTTGTATATTAAGAAAAAGCATCCAAATACTTTGTTTCCATTCATTTAAGTGTTAAACTACACCTAGGATGTTTACAAGTACAAACAAGCTTCAACTCAAGCTTTTGAATGTATTTACGCGTTTTAAAAGCTCATACGAGGAGGGTGAAAGAGATTTGAGTTCTTTTGGTTTGTATAGTAAGAGAAAGCATCCAAATACTTTGTTTGCATTCATTTGAGTGTGAGACTACACCTAGGATGTTTACAAGTACAAACAAGCTTCAACTCTAGCTTTTGAATGCATTTACGCGTTTTAAAAGCTGATACGAGTAGGGTGAAAGAGATTTGAGTTCTTTTGTGTTGTATATTAAGAGAACCCATCCAAATACTTTTTTTTCATTCATTTGAGTGTGAAACTACACCTAGGATTTTTACAGTAACAAACAAGCTTCAACTCAAGCTTTTGAATGCATTTACGCGTCTTAAAAGCTCATACGAGGAGGGTGAAAGAGATTTGAGTTCTTCTGTGTTGTATATTAGAAAGCATCCAAATACTTTGTTTGCATTTATTTGAGTGTGAAACTACACCTAGGAAGTTTACAAGTACAAACAAGCTTCAACTTAAACTTTTGAATGAATTTACGCGTTTTAACAGCTCTTACGACTAGAGTGATAGAAATTGAGTTCTTTTGTGTTGTATATTAAGAGAAAATATCCAAATACTTTGTTTGCAATCAATTGAGTGTGAAATAACACCAGGGTTGTTTACAAGTACAAACAAGCTTCAAGTCAAGCTTTTGAATGCATTTACGCGTTTTCAAAGCTCATTCGAGTAGGGTGAAAGAGATTTGATTTCTTTTGTGTTGTATATTAAGAGAAAGCACCCAAATGTTTTGTTTGCATTCTTTTGAGTATGAAACTACACCAAGAATGTGTTAAATTACAAACAAGCTTCAACTCAAGCTTTTGAATTCATTTACGCGTTTTAAAAGCTCATACGAGTAGGGTGAAAGAGATTTGATTTCTTTTGTGTTGTATATTAAGAGAAAGCCCCCAAATGTTTTGTTTGCATTCATTTGAGTGTGAAACTATACCTAGGATGTTTACAGTTACAAATAAGCTTTAACTCAAGCTTTTGAATGCATTTACGAGTTTTAAAAGCTCATACGAGTAGGGTGAAAGAGATTTGAGTTCTTTTGTGTTGTATACTAAGAGACAGCATCCAAATACTTTGTTTGCATTCATTTGAGTGTGAAACTACACCGAGCATGTTTACAGTTACAAACAAGCTTCAACTCAAGCTTTTGAATGCATTGACGCGTTTTAAAAGCTCATACGAGTAGGGTGAAAGAGATTTGATTTGTTTTGTGTTGTATATTAAGAGAAAGCACCCAAATGTTTTGTTTGCATTCTTTTGAGTATGAAACTACACCAAGAATGTGTTAAATTACAAACAAGCTTCAACTCAAGCTTTTGAATGCATTTACGCGTTTTAAAAGATCATACGAGTAGGGTGAAAGAGATTTGATTTGTTTTGTGTTGTATATTAAGAGAAAGCACCCAAATGTTTTGTTTGCATTCTTTTGAGTATGAAACTACACCAAGAATGTGTTAAATTACAAACAAGCTTCAACTCAAGCTTTTGAATGCATTTACGCGTTTTAAAAGATCATACGAGTAGGGTGAAAGAGATTTGAGTTCGTTTGTGTTGTATATTAAGAGAAAGCATCCAAATACTTTGTTTGCATTCATTTGAGTGTGAAACTACACCGAGGATGTTTACAGTTACAAACAAGCTTCAACCCAAGCATTTGAATGCAATTACGCGTTTTAAAAGCTCATACGAGTAGGGTGAAAGAGATTTGAGTTCATTTGTGTTGTATATTAAGAGAAAGCATCCAAATACTTTGTTTGCATTCATTTGAGTGTGAAACTACACCTAGGATGTTTACAGTTACAAACAAGCTTGAACTCATGCTTTTGAATTCATTTACGCGTTTTAAAAGCTCATACGAGTAGGGTGAAAGAGATTTGAGTTCTTTTGTGTTGTTTACTAAGAGACAGCATCCAAATACTTTGTTTGCATTCATTTGAGTGTGAAACTACACCTAGGATGTTTAGAGTTACAAACAAGCTTCAACTCAAGCTTTTGAATGCATTTACGCATTTTAAAAGCTCATACGAGTAGGGTGAAAGAGATTTGAGTTCTTTTGTGTTGTATATTAAGAGAAAGCATCCAAATACTTTGTTTGCATTCATTTGAGCGTGAAACTACACCTAGGATGTTTACAGTTACAAACAAGCTTCAACTCAAGCTGTTGAATGTATTTACTCGTTTTAACAGCTCTTACGACTAGGTTGATGGAAATTAAGTTCTTTTGTGTTGTATATTAAGAGAAAGCATTCAAATACTTTGTTTGCATTCATTTGAGTGTGAAACTATACCTAGGATGTTTACAGTTACAAACAAGCTTCAACTCAAGCTTTTGAATGCATTTACGCGTTTTAAAAGCTCATACGAGTAGGGTGAAAGAGATTTGATTTCTTTCGTGTTGTATATTAAGAGAAAGCACCCAAATGTTTTGTTTGCATTCTTTTGAGTATGAAACTACACCAAGAATGTGTTAAATTACAAACAAGCTTCAACTCAAGCTTTTGAATGCATTTACGGGTTTTAAAAGCTCATACGAGTAGGGTGAAAGAGATTTGAGTTCTTTTCTGTTGAACATTAAGAGAAAGCATCCAAATACTTTGTTTGCATTCATTTCAGTGTGAAACTACACTTAGGATTTTTACAGTTACAAACAAGCTTCAACTCAAGCTTTTGAATGCATTTACGCGTTTTAAAAGCTCATACGAGGAGGGTGAAAGAGATTTGAGTTCTTTTGTGTTGTATATTAAGAGAAAGCATCCAAATACTTTGTTTGCATTTATTTGAGTGTTAAACTACACCTAGGATGTTTACAAGTACAAACAAGCTTCAACTCAAGCTTTTGAATGTATTTACGCGTTTTAACAGCTCTTACGACTAGGGTGATAGAAATTGAGTTCTTTTTTGTTGTATATTAAGAGAAAATATCCAAATACTTTGTTTGCATTCATTTGAGTGTGAAATAACACCAGGGTTGTTTACAAGTACAAACAAGCTTCAACTCAAGCTTTTGAATGCATTTACGCGTTTTAAAAGCTCATACGAGTAGGGTGAAAGAGATTAGATTTCTTTTGTGTTGTATATTAAGAGAAAGCACCCGAATGTTTTGTTTGCATTCTTTTGAGTATGAAACTACACCAAGAATGTGTTAAATTACAAACAAGCTTCAACTCAAGCTTTTGAATGCATTTACGCGTTTTAAAAGCTCATACGAGTAGGGTGAAAGAGATTTGAGTTCTTTTGTGTTGTATATTAAGAGAAAGCATCCAAATGCTTTGTTTGCATTCATTTTAGTGTGAAACTACACCTAGGATGTTTACAAGTACAAACAAGCTTCAACTCAAGTTTTTGAATGAATTTACGCGTTTTAACAGCTCTTACGTATAGGGTGATAGAAATTGAGTTCTTTTGTGTTGTATATTAAGAGAAAATATCCAAATACTTTGTTTGCATTCATTTGAGTGTGAAATAACACCCGGGTTGTTTACAAGTACAAACAAGCTTCAACACAAACTTTTGAATGCATTTACGCGTTTTAAAAGCTCATACAAGGAGGGTGAAAGAGATTTGAGTTCTTTTGTGTTGTATATTAAGAGAAAGCATCCAAATACTTTGTTTCCATTCATTTGAGTATGAAACTACACCAAGAATGTGTTAAGTTACAAACAAGCTTCAACTCAAGCTTTTGAATGCATTTACGCGTTTTAAACGCTCATACGAGTAGGGTGAAAGAGATTTGATTTCTTTTGTGTTGTATATTAAGGGAAAGCACCCAAATGTTTTGTTTGCATTCTTTTGAGTATGAAACTACACCAAGAATGTGTTAAGTTACAAACAAGCTTCAACTCAAGCTTTTGAATGCATTTACGCGTTTTAAAAGCTCATACGAGGAGGGTGAAAGAGATTTAAGTTCTTTTGTGTTGTATATTAGAAAGCATCCAAATACTTTGTTTGCATTCATTTGAGTGTGAAACTACACCTAAGATGTTTACAAGTACAAACAAGCTTCAACTCTAGCTTTTGAATGTATTTACGCGTTTTAAAAGCTCATACGAGTAGGGTGAAAGAGATTTGAGTTCTTTTGTGTTGTATATTAAGAGAAAGCATCCAAATACTTTGTTTGCATTCATTTGAGTGTAAAACTACACCTAGGATGTTTAGAGTTACAAACAAGCTTCAACTCAAGCTTTTGAATGCATTTACGCGTTTTAAAAGCTCATACGAGGAGGGTGAAAGAGATTTGAGTGCTTTTGTGTTGTATATTAGAAAGCATCCAAATACTTTGTTTGCATTTATTTGAGTGTGAAACTACACCTAGGATGTTTACAAGTGCAAACAAGCTTCAACTCAAGCTTTTGAATGAATTTACGCGTTTTAACAGCTCTTACGAATAGGGTGATAGAAATTGAGTTCTTTTGTGTTGTATATTAAGAAAAAATATACAAATACTTTGTTTGCATTCAATTGGGTGTGAAATAACACCAGGGTTGTTTACAAGTACAAACAAGCTTTAACTCAAGCTTTTGAATGCATTTACGCGTTTTAAAACCTCATACGAGTAGGGTGAAAGTGATTTGATTTCTTTTGTGTTGTATATTAAGAGAAAGCACCCAAATGTTTTGTTTGCATTCTTTTGAGTATGAAACTACACCAAGAATGTGTTAAATTACAAACAAGCTTCAACTCAAGCTTTTGAATGCATTTACGCGTTTTAAAAGCTCATACGAGTAGGGTGAAAGTGATTTGATGTCTTTTGTGTTGTATATTAAGAGAAAGCACTCAAATGTTTTGTTCGCATTCATTTGAGTGTGAAACTATACCTAGGATGTTTACAGTTACAAACAAGCTTCAACTCAAGCTTTTGAATGCATTTACGCGTTTTAAAAGCTCATACGAGTAGGGTGAAAGAGATTTGAGTTCTTTTGGGTTGTATAGTAAGAGAAAGCATCCAAATACTTTGTTTGCATTCATTTGAGTGTGAAACTACACCTAGGATGTTTACAGTTACAAAAAAGCTTCAACTCAAGCTGTTGAATGTATTTACTCGTTTTAACAGCTCTTACGACTAGGGTGATGGAAATTGAGTTCTTTTGTGTTTTATATTAAGAGAAAGCATCCAAATACTTTGTTTGCATTCATTTGAGTGTGAAACTACACCTAGGATGTTTACAGTTACAAACAAGCTTCAACTCAAGCTTTTAAATGCATTTACGCGTTTTAAAAGCTCATACGAGGAGGGTGAAAGAGATTTGAGTTCTTCTGTTTTGTATATTAGAAAGCATCCAAATACTTTGTTTGCATTTATTTGAGTGTGAAACTACACCTAGGATGTTTACAAGTACAAACAAGCTTCAACTCAAGCTTTTGAATGAATTTACGCGTTTTAACAGCTCTTACGACTAGAGTGATAGAAATTGAGTTCTTTTGTGTTGTATATTAAGAGAAAATATCCAAATACTTTGTTTGCATTCAATTGAGTGTGAAATAACACCAGGGTTGTTTACAAGTACAAACAAGCTTCAACTCAAGCTTTTGAATGCATTTACGCGTTTTAAAAGCTCATTCGAGTAGGGTGAAAGAGATTTGATTTCTTTTGTGTTGTATATTAAGAGAAAGCACCCAAATGTTTTGTTTGCATTCTTTTGAGTATGAAACTACTCCAAGAATGTGTTAAATTACAAACAAGCTTCAACTCAAGCTTTTGAATGCATTTACGCGTTTTAAAAGCTCATACGAGTAGGGTGAAAGAGATTTGATTTCTTTTGTGTTGTATATTAAGAGAAACCACCCAAATGTTTTGTTTGCATTCATTTAAGTGTGACACTAAACCTAGCATGTTTACAGTTACAAATAAGCTTCAACTCAAGCTTTTGAATTCATTTACGCGTTTTAAAAGCTCATACGAGTAGGGTGAAAGAGATTTGAGTTCTTTTGTGTTGTATACTAAGAGACAGCATCCAAATACTTTGTTTGCATTCATTTGAGTGTGAAACTACACCGAGCATGTTTACAGTTACAAACAAGCTTCAACTCAAGCTTTTGAATGCATTTACGCGTTTTAAAAGCTCATACGAGTAGGGTGAAAGAGATTTGAGTTCTTTTGTGTTGAATATTAAGAGAAAACATCCAATACTTTGTTTGCATTCATTTGAGTGTGAAACTACACCTAGGATGTTTAAAGTTACAAACAAGCTTCAACTCAAGCTTTGGAATGCATTTACGCGTTTTAAAAGCTCATACGAGGAGGGTGAAAGAGATTTGAGTTCTTTTGTGTTGTATATTAAGAGAAAGCATCCAAATACTTTGTTTGCATTTATTTGAGTGTGAAACTACACCTAGGATGTTTACAAGTACCAACAAGCTTCAACTCAAGCTTTTGAATGAATTTACGCGTTTTAACAGCTCTTACGACTAGGGTGATAGAAATTGAGTTCTTTTGTGTTGTATATTAAGAGAAAATATCCAAATACTTTGTTTGCATTCATTTGAGTGTGAAATAACACCAGGGTTGTTTACAAGTACAAACAAGCTTCAACTCAAGCTTTTGAATGCATTTACGCATTTTAAAAGCTCATACGAGTAGGGTGAAAGAGATTAGATTTCTTTTGCGTTGTATATTAAGAGAAAGCACCAAAATGTTTTGTTTGCATTCTTTTGAGTGTGAAACTACACCAAGAATGTGTTAAATTACAAACAAGCTTCAACTCAAGCTTTAGAATGCATTTACGCGTTTTAAAAGCTCATACAAGTAGGGTGAAAGAGATTTGAGTTCTTTTGTGTTGTATATTAAGAGAAAGCATCCAAATGCTTTGTTTGCATTCATTTGAGTGTGAAACTACACCTAGGATGTTTACAAGTACAAACAAGCTTCAACTCAAGCTTTTCAATGAATTTACGCGTTTTAACAGCTCTTACGACTAGGGTGATAGAAATTGAGTTCTTTTGTGTTGTATATTAAGAGAAAATATCCAAATACTTTGTTTGCATTCATTTGAGTGTAAAATAACACCAGGGTTGTTTAGAAGTACAAACAAGCTTCAACTCAAACTTTTGAATGCATTTACGCGTTTTAAAAGCTCATACAAGGAGGGTGAAAGAGATTTGAGTTCTTTTGTATTGTATATTAAGAGAAAGCATCCAAATACTTTGTTTCCATTCATTTGAGTGTGAAACTACACCGAGCATGTTTACAGTTACAAACAAGCTTCAACTCAAGCTTTTGAATGCATTTACGCGTTTTAAAAGCTCATACGAGTAGGGTGAAAGAGATTTGATTTGTTTTGTGTTGTATATTAAGAGAAAGCACCCAAATGTTTTGTTTGCATTCTTTTGAGTATGAAACTACACCAAGAATGTGTTAAATTACAAACAAGCTTCAACTCAAGCTTTTGAATGCATTTACGCGTTTTAAAAGATCATACGAGTAGGGTGAAAGAGATTTGAGTTCGTTTGTGTTGTATATTAAGAGAAAGCATCCAAATACTTTGTTTGCATTCATTTGAGTGTGAAACTACACCGAGGATGTTTACAGTTACAAACAAGCTTCAACTCAAGCATTTGAATGTATTTACGCGTTTTAAAAGCTCATACGAGTAGGGTGAAAGAGCTTTGAGTTCTTTTGTGTTGTATATTAAGAGAAAGCATCCAAATACTTTGTTTGCATTCATTTGAGTGTGAAACTATACCTAGGATGTTTACAGTTACAAACAAGCTTCAACTCAAGCTTTTGAATGCATTTACGCGTTTTAGAAGCTCATACGAGTAGGGTGAAAGAGATTTGAGCTCTTTTGTGTTGTATATTAAGAGAAAGCATCCAAATACTTTGTTTGCATTCATTTGAGTGTGAAACTACACCGAGGATGTTTACAGTTACAAACAAGCTTCAACCCAAGCATTTGAATGCATTTACGCGTTTTAAAAGCTCATACGAGTAGGGTGAAAGAGATTTGAGTTCATTTGTGTTGTATATTAAGAGAAAGCATCCAAATACTTTGTTTGCATTCATTTGAGTGTGAAACTACACCTAGGATGTTTACAGTTACAAACAAGCTTCAACTCATGCTTTTGAATTCATTTACGCGTTTTAAAAGCTCATACGAGTAGGGTGAAAGAGATTTGATTTCTTTTCTGTTGTATAGTAAGAGAAAGCACCCAAATGTTTTGTTTGCATTCTTTTGAGTATGAAACTACACCAAGAATGTGTTAAATTACAAACAAGCTTCAACTCAAGCTTTTGAATGCATTTACGCGTTTTAAAAGCTCATACGAGTAGGGTGAAAGAGATTTGATTTCTTTTGTGTTGTATATTAAGAGAAAGCATCCAAATACTTTGTTTGCATGCATTTGAGTGTGAAACTATACCGAGCATGTTTAGAGTTACAAACAAGCTTCAACTCAAGCTTTTGAATGCATTTACGCGTTTTAAAAGCTCATACGAGTAGGGTGAAAGAGATTTGATTTCTTTTGTGTTGTATATTAAGAGAAAGCATCCAAATACTTTGTCTGCATTCATTTGAGTGTGAAACTACACCTAGGATGTTTACAAGTACAAACAAGCTTCAACTCAAGCTTTTGAATGTATTTACGCGTTTTAAAAGCTCATACAAGTAGGGTGAAAGAGATTTGAGTTCTTTTGTGTTGTATAGTAAGAAAAAGCATCGAAATGCTTTGTTTGCATTCAATTGAGTGTGAAACTATACCTAGGATGTTTACAAGTACAAACAAGCTTCAACTCAAGCTTTTGAATGAATTTACGCGTTTTAACAGCTCTTACGACTAGGGTGATAGAAATTGAGTTCTTTTGTGTTGTATATTAAGAGAAAATATCCAAATACTTTGTTTGCATTCATTTGAGTGTCAAATAACACCAGCGTTGTTTAATGGTACAAACAAGCTTCAACTCAAGCTTTTGAATGCATTTACGCGTTTTAAAAGCTCATACGAGTAGGGTGAAAGAGATTTGATTTCTTTTGTGTTGTATATTAAGAGAAAGCATCAAAATACTTTGTTTGCATTCATTTGAGTGTGAAACTACACCGAGCATGTTTACAGTTACAAACAAGCTTCAACTCATGATTTTGAATGCATTTACGCGTTTTAAAAGCTCACACGAGTAGGGTGAAAGAGATTTGAGTTCTTTTGTGTTGTATAATAAGAGAAAGCATCCATATACTTTATTTGCATTCAATTGAGTGTGAAACTGATGCGGGAGCAAGTGTGCAAAGTAAACAGAACAACCAAGGAACTAGCAAGAGAACATCTATTCTTGTTTACATCGAGTTTCTTTGGTGGTTATGCATTAAATTGACTCCTACAAAGATAATTACATGGAGTTTACACACAAGATCGGGATTAAAGCTCTTATTATATGATCTCATTCGTTATAAGGATTCCCGTAATTTTGACAGCTTCTACACTGGTTCGTATTTTGATCATAACTCACTCATACTACATGGGATCGTGGTGATTCAAAGCTCTGTGGAAAGCTGGAAAAGAGATATAAAACTCCTATCTTTTGAGTTTTCCAATATTCGAAACGTACCAGGGTTTAAAAGGCGATTTAATTTACAGTGGAAAGCTGTTCCCACGGGTTTGTGCCTTGGGCGCTAGGTAATCAGTTGTTCAGTTCTATTTCGTTTAGTATTCCCTTAATTAGTTAGAATATGTTTAGGAGAGTAATAATCTGATTGTTATTAGTATTAGAAGTCCATGAGGTGTTAGGAAAGCTGTTAGTTAGTCCGTTTTACAGTTGTAATCAGTTTTATAGTTAGTTTCCTATTCGGACTAGGATTAGGATTCCGAATAGCTTTAGATTTTCTTTGTCTATAAATAGGGGAGAGCTTTGCTACTGTAAACTCGTGCTTTGATGATTAATTATTGAATACGTGAGTATTTACCCCTCAAACTGAGTGATTCAGGTTGAAACCCTTACGAGTGATTCGTGAGTTGTTCTTGAGTGATTCTTGAACAAGATCCCTTTGTGTGATACTATCAAAGGTTAATTTCCGTTTTGTTACCTATTTCACATCAGAAACTATACCTAGGATGTTTACAGTTACAAACAAGCTTCAACTCAAGCTTTTGAATGCATTTACGCGTCTTAAAAGCTCATACGAGTAGGGTGAAAGAGATTTGAGTTCTCTTTTGTTGTATATTAAGAGAAAGCATCCAAATACTTTGTTTCCATTCATTTAAGTGTGAAACTACACCTAGGATGTTTACAAGTACAAACAAGCTTCAACTCAAGCTTTTGAATATATTTACGCGTTATAAAAGCTCATACGAGTAGGGTGAAAGAGATTTGAGTTCTTTTGTGTTGTATAGTAAGAGAAAGCATCCAAATACTTTGTTTGCATTCATTTGAGTGTGAAACTACACCTAGGATGTTTACAAGTACAAACAAGCTTCAACTCAAGCTTTTGAATGTATTTACGCGTTTTAAAAGCTCATACGAGTAGGGTGAAAGAGATTTGAGTTCTTTTGTGTTGTATATTAAGAGAAAGGATCTAAATACTTTTTTTTCATTCATTTGAGTGTGAAACTATACCTAGGATGTTTACAAGTACAAACAAGCTTCAACTCAAGCTTTTGAATGAATTTACGTGTTTTAACAGCTCTTACGACTAGGGTGATAGAAATTGAGTTCTTTTGTGTTGTATATTAAGAGAAAATATACAAATACTTTGTTTGCATTCATTTGAGTGTGAAATAACACCAGGGTTGTTTAGAAGTACAAACAAGGTTCAACTCAAGCTTTTGAATGCATTTACGCGTTTTAAAAGCTCATACGAGTAGGGTGAAAGAGATTTGATTTCTTTTGTGTTGTATATTAAGAGAAAGCATCCAAATACTTTGTTTGCATTCATTTGAGTGTGAAAGTACACCTAGGATGTTTACAGTTACAAACAAGCTTCAACTCAAGGTTTTGAATGCATTTACGCGTTTTAAAAGCTCATACGAGTAGGGTGAAAGACATTTGATTTCTTTTGTGTTGTATATTAAGAGAAAGCACCCAAATGTTTTGTTTGCATTCTTTTGAGTATGAAACTACACCAAGAATGTGTTAAATTACAAACAAGCTTCAACTCAAGCTTTTGAATGCATTTACGCGTTTTAAAAGCTCATACGAGTAGGGTGAAAGAGATTTGAGTTCGTTTGTGTTGTATATTAAGAGAAAGCATCCAAATAATTTGTTTGCATTCATTTGACTGTGAAACTACACCGAGGATGTTTACAGTTACAAACAAGCTTCAACTCAAGCATTTGAAAGCATTTACGCGTTTTAAAAGCTCATACGAGTAGGGTGAAAGAGATTTGAGTTCTTTTGTGTTGTATATTAAGAGAAAGCATCCAAATACTTTGTTTGCATTCATTTGAGTGTGAAACTATACCTAGGATGTTTACAATTACAAACAAGCTTCAACTCAAGCTTTTGAATGCATTTACGCGTTTTAAAAGCTCATACGAGTAGGGTGAAAGAGATTTGAGCTCTTTTGTGTTGTATATTAAGAGAAAGCATCCAAATACTTTGTTTGCATTCATTTGAGTGTGAAACTACACCGAGGATGTTTACAGTTACAAACAAGCTTCAACTCAAGCATTTGAATGCATTTACGCGTTTTAAAAGCTCATACGAGTAGGGTGAAAGGGATTTGAGTTCTTTTGTGTTGTATATTAAGAGAAAGCATCCAAATACTTTGTTTGCATTCATTTGAGTGTGAAACTACACCTAGGATGTTTACAGTTACAAACAAGCTTCAACTCATGCTTTTGAATTCATTTACGCGTTTTAAAAGCTCATACGAGTAGGGTGAAAGAGATTTGATTTCTTTTGTGTTGTATATTAAGAGAAAGCACCCAAATGTTTTGTTTGCATTCTTTTGAGTATGAAACTACACCAAGAATGAGTTAAATTACAAACAAGCTTCAATTCATTTGAGTGTGAAACTATACCTAGGATGTTTACAGTTACAAACAAGCTTCAACTCAAGCTTTTGAATGCATTTACGCGTTATAAAAGCTCATACGAGTAGGGTGAAAGAGATTTGAGTTCTTTTGTGTTGTATAGTAAGAGAAAGCATCCAAATACTTTGTTTGCATTCATTTGAGTGTGAAACTACACCTAGGATGTTTACAAGTACAAACAAGCTTCAACTCAAGCTTTTGAATGTATTTACGCGTTTTAAAAGCTCATACGAGTAGGGTGAAAGAGATTTGAGTTCTTTTGTGTTGTATATTAAGAGAAAGGATCTAAATACTTTTTTTTCATTCATTTGAGTGTGAAACTATACCTAGGATGTTTACAAGTACAAACAAGCTTCAACTCAAGCTTTTGAATGAATTTACGTGTTTTAACAGCTCTTACGACTAGGGTGATAGAAATTGAGTTCTTTTGTGTTGTATATTAAGAGAAAATATACAAATACTTTGTTTGCATTCATTTGAGTGTGAAATAACACCAGGGTTGTTTAGAAGTACAAACAAGGTTCAACTCAAGCTTTTGAATGCATTTACGCGTTTTAAAAGCTCATACGAGTAGGGTGAAAGAGATTTGATTTCTTTTGTGTTGTATATTAAGAGAAAGCATCCAAATACTTTGTTTGCATTCATTTGAGTGTGAAAGTACACCTAGGATGTTTACAGTTACAAACAAGCTTCAACTCAAGCTTTTGAATGCATTTACGCGTTTTAAAAGCTCATACGAGTAGGGTGAAAGACATTTGATTTCTTTTGTGTTGTATATTAAGAGAAAGCACCCAAATGTTTTGTTTGCATTCTTTTGAGTATGAAACTACACCAAGAATGTGTTAAATTACAAACAAGCTTCAACTCAGGCTTTTGAATGCATTTACGCGTTTTAAAAGCTCATACGAGTAGGGTGAAAGAGATTTGAGTTCGTTTGTGTTGTATATTAAGAGAAAGCATCCAAATAATTTGTTTGCATTCATTTGACTGTGAAACTACACCGAGGATGTTTACAGTTACAAACAAGCTTCAACTCAAGCATTTGAAAGCATTTACGCGTTTTAAAAGCTCATACGAGTAGGGTGAAAGAGATTTGAGTTCTTTTGTGTTGTATATTAAGAGAAAGCATCCAAATACTTTGTTTGCATTCATTTGAGTGTGAAACTACACCTAGGATGTTTACAAGTACAAACAAGCTTCAACTCAAGCTTTTGAATGAATTTACGCGTTTTAACAGCTCTTACGGCTAGGGTGATAGAAATTGAGTTTTTTTGTGTTGTATATTAAGAGAAAATATCCAAATACTTTGTTTGCATTCATTTGAGTGTGAAATAACACCAGGGTTGTTTAGAAGTACAAACAAGCTTCAACTCAAGCTTTTGAATGCATTTACTCGTTTTAAAAGCTCATACAAGGAGGGTGAAAGAGATTTGAGTTCTTTTGTGTTGTATATTAAGAGAAAGCATCCAAATACTTTGTTTCCATTCATTTGAGTGTGAAACTACACCGAGCATGTTTACAGTTACAAACAAGCTTCAACTCAAGCTTTTGAATGCATTTACGCGTTTTAAAAGCTCATACGAGTAGGGTGAAAGAGATTTGATTTCTTTTGTGTTGTATATTAAGAGAAAGCACCCAAATGTTTTGTTTGCATTCTTTTGAGTATGAAACTACACCAAGAATGTGTTAAATTACAAACAAGCTTCAACTTAAGCTTTTGAATGCATTTACGCGTTTTAAAAGATCATACGAGTAGGGTGAAAGAGATTTGATTTCTTTTGTGTTGTATATTAAGAGAAAGCATCCAAATACTTTGTTTGCATTCATTTGAGTGTGAAACTACACCTAGGATGTTTACAAGTACAAACAAGCTTCACCTCAAGCTTTTGAATGTATTTACGCGTTTTAAAAGCTCATACGAGTAGGGTGAAAGAGATTTGAGTTCTTTTGTGTTGTATAGTAAGAGAAAGCATCGAAATGCTTTGTTTGCATTCAATTGAGTGTGAAACTATACCTAGGATGTTTACAGTTACAAACAAGCTTCAACTCAAGCTTTTGAATGCATTTACGCGTTTTAAAAGCTCATACGAGTAGGGTGAAAGAGATTTGAGTTCTCTTGTGTTGTATATTAAGAGAAAGCATCCAAATACTTTGTTTCCATTCATTTAAGTGTGAAACTACACCTAGGATGTTTACAAGTACAAACAAGCTTCAACTCAAGCTTTTGAATGTATTTACGCGTTTTAAAAGCTCATACGAGTAGGGTGAAAGAGATTTGAGTTCTTTTGTGTTGTATAGTAAGAGAAAGCATCCAAATACTTTGTTTGCATTCATTTGAGTGTGAAACTATACCTAGGATGTTTACAAGTACAAACAAGCTTCAACTCAAGCTTTTGAATGAATTTACGTGTTTTAACAGCTATTACGACTAGGGTGATAGAAATTGAGTCCTTTTGTGTTGTATATTAAGAGAAAATATACAAATACTTTGTTTGCATTCATTTGAGTGTGAAATAACACCAGGGTTGTTTAGAAGTACAAACAAGGTTCAACTCAAGCTTTTGAATGCATTTACGCGTTTTAAAAGATCATACGAGTAGGGTGAAAGAGATTTGATTTCTTTTGTGTTGTATATTAAGAGAAAGCATCCAAATACTTTGTTTGCATTCATTTGAGTGTGAAAGTACACCTAGGATGTTTACAGTTACAAACAAGCTTCAACTCAAGCTTTTGAATGCATTTACGCGTTTTAAAAGCTCATACGAGTAGGGTGAAAGAGATTTGATTTCTTTTGTGTTGTATATTAAGAGAAAGCACCCAAATGTTTTGTTTGCATTCTTTTCAGTATGAAACTACACCAAGAATGTGTTAAATTACAAACAAGCTTCAACTCAAGCTTTTGAATGCATTTACGCGTTTTAAAAGCTCATACGAGTAGGGTGAAAGAGATTTGAGTTCGTTTGTGTTGTATATTAATAGAAAGCATCCAAATACTTTGTTTGCATTCATTTGAGTGTGAAACTACACCGAGCATGTTTACAGTTACAAACAAGCTTCAACTCAAGCTTTTGAATGCATTTACGCGTTTTAAAAGCTCATACGAGTAGGGTGAAAGAGATTTGATTTCTTTTGTGTTGTATATTAAGAGAAAGCACCCAAAAGTTTTGTTTGCATTCTTTTGAGTATGAAACTACACCAAGAATGTGTTAAATTACAAACAAGCTTCAACTCAAGCTTTTGAATGCATTTACGCGTTTTAAAAGCTCATACAAGTAGGGTGAAAGAGATTTGAGTTCGTTTGTGTTGTATATTAAGAGAAAGCATCCAAATACTTTGTTTGCATTCATTTGAGTGTGAAACTACACCGAGGATGTTTACAGTTACAAACAAGCTTCAACTCAAGCATTTGAATGCATTTACGCGTTTTAAAAGCTCATACGAGTAGGGTGAAAGAGATTTGAGTTCTTTTGTGTTGTATATTAAGAGAAAGCATCCAAATACTTTGTTTGCATTCATTTGAGTGTGAAACTACACCTAGGATGTTTACAGTTACAAACAAGCTTCAACTCATGCTTTTGAATTTATTTACGCGTTTTAAAAGCTCATACGAGTAGGGTGAAAGAGATTTGATTTCTTTTGTGTTGTATATTAAGAGAAAGCACCCAAATGTTTTGTTTGCATTCTTTTGAGTATGAAACTACACCAAGAATGTGTTAAATTACAAACAAGCTTCAACTCAAGCTTTTGAATGCATTTACGCGTTTTAAAAGCTCATACGAGTAGGGTGAAAGAGATTTGAGTTCTTTTGTGTTGTATATTAAGAGAAAGCATCCAAATGCTTTGTTTGCATTCAATTGAGTGTGAAACTACACCTAGGATGTTTACAAGTACAAACAAGCTTCAACTCAAGCTTTTGAATGAATTTACGCGTTTTAACAGCTCTTACGACTAGGGTGATAGAAATTGAGTTCTTTTGTGTTGTATATTAAGAGAAAATATCCAAATACTTTGTTTGCATTCATTTGAGTGTGAAATAACACCAGGGTTGTTTAGAAGTACAAACAAGCTTCAACTCAAACTTTTGAATGCATTTACGCGTTTTAAAAGCTCATACAAGGAGGGTGAAAGAGATTTGAGTTCTTTTGTGTTGTATATTAAGAGAAAGCATCCAAATACTTTGATTCCATTTATTTGAGTGTGAAACTACACCGAGCATGTTTACAGTTACAAACAAGCTTCAACTCAAGCTTTTGAATGCATTTACGCGTTTTAAAAGCTCATACGAGTAGGGTGAAAGAGATTTGATTTCTTTTGTGTTGTATATTAAGAGAAAGCACCCAAATGTTTTGTTTGCATTCTTTTGAGTATGAAACTACACCAAGAATGTGTTAAATTACAAACAAGCTTCAACTTAAGCTTTTGAATGCATTTACGCGTTTTAAAAGATCATACGAGTAGGGTGAAAGAGATTTGAGTTCGTTTGTGTTGTATATTAAGAGAAAGCATCCAAATACTTTGTTTGCATTCATTTGAGTGTGAAACTACACCGAGGATGTTTACAGTTACGAACAAGCTTCAACTCAAGCATTTGAATGCATTTACGCGTTTTAAAAGCTCATACGAGTAGGGTGAAAGAGATTTGAGTTCTTGTGTGTTGTATATTAAGAGAAAGAATCCAAATACTTTTTTTGCATTCATTTGAGTGTGAAACTATACCTAGGATGTTTACAGTTACAAACAAGCTTCAACTCAAGCTTTTGAATGCATTTACAAGTTTTAAAAGCTCATACGAGTTGGGTGAAAGAGATTTGAGCTCTTTTGTGTTGTATATTAAGAGAAAGCATCCAAATACTTTGTTTGCATTTATTTGAGTGTGAAACTACACCGAGGATGTTTACAGTTACAAACAAGCTTCAACTCAAGCTTTTGAATGCATTTACGCGTTTTAAAAGCTCATACGAGTAGGGTGAAAGAGATTTGATTTCTTTTGTGTTGTATATTAAGAGAAAGCATCCAAATACTTTGTTTGCATTAATTTGAGTGTGAAACTACACCTAGGATGTTTACAAGTACAAACAAGCTTCACCTCAAGCTTTTGAATGTATTTACGCGTTTTAAAAGCTCATACGAGTAGGGTGAAAGAGATTTGAGTTCTTTTGTGTTGTATAGTAAGAGAAAGCATCGAAATGCTTTGTTTGCATTCAATTGAGTGTGAAACTATACCTAGGATGTTTACAGTTACAAACAAGCTTCAACTCAAGCTTTTGAATGCATTTACGCGTTTTAAAAGCTCATACGAGTAGGGTGAAAGAGATTTGAGTTCTCTTGTGTTGTATATTAAGAGAAAGCATCCAAATACTTTGTTTCCATTCATTTAAGTGTGAAACTACACCTAGGATGTTTACAAGTACAAACAAGCTTCAACTCAAGCTTTTGAATGTATTTACGCGTTTTAAAAGCTCATACGAGTAGGGTGAAAGAGATTTGAGTTCTTTTGTGTTGTATAGTAAGAGAAAGTATCCAAATACTTTGTGTGCATTCATTTGAGTGTGAAACTACACCTAGGATGTTTACAAGTACAAACAAGCTTCACCTCAAGCTTTTGAATGTATTTACGCGTTTTAAAAGATCATACGAGTAGGGTGAAAGAGATTTGAGTTCTTTTGTGTTGTATAGTAAGAGAAAGCATCGAAATGCTTTGTTTGCATTCAATTGAGTGTGAAACTATACCTAGGATGTTTACAGTTACAAACAAGCTTCAACTCAAGCTTTTGAATGCATTTACGCGTTTTAAAAGCTCATACGAGTAGGGTGAAAGAGATTTGAGTTCTCTTGTGTTGTATATTAAGAGAAAGCATCCAAATACTTTGTTTCCATTCATTTAAGTGTGAAACTACACCTAGGATGTTTACAAGTACAAACCAGCTTCAACTCAAGCTTTTGAATGTATTTACGCGTTTTAAAAGCTCATACGAGTAGGGTGAAAGAGATTTGAGTTCTTTTGTGTTGTATAGTAAGAGAAAGCATCCAAATACTTTGTTTGCATTCATTTGAGTGTGAAACTACACCTAGGATGTTTACAAGTACAAACAAGCTTCAACTCAAGCTTTTGAATGTATTTACGCGTTTTAAAAGCTCATACGAGTAAGGTGAAAGAGATTTGAGTTCTTTTGTGTTTTATATTAAGAGAAAGGATCCAAATACTTTTTTTTCATTCATTTGAGTGTGAAACTATACCTAGGATGTTTACAAGTACAAACAAGCTTCAACTCAAGCTTTTGAATGAATTTACGTGTTTTAACAGCTATTACGACTAGGGTGATAGAAATTGAGTTCTTTTGTGTTGTATATTAAGAGAAAATATACAAATACTTTGTTTGCATTCATTTGAGTGTGAAATAACACCAGGGTTGTTTAGAAGTACGAACAAGGTTCAACTCAAGCTTTTGAATGCATTTACGCGTTTTAAAAGATCATACGAGTAGGGTGAAAGAGATTTGATTTCTTTTGTGTTGTATATTAAGAGAAAGCATCCAAATACTTTGTTTGCATTCATTTGAGTGTGAAAGTACACCTAGAATGTTTACAGTTACAAACAAGCTTCAACTCAAGCTTTTGAATGCATTTACGCGTTTTAAAAGCTCATACGAGTAGGGTGAAAGAGATTTGATTTCTTTTGTGTTGTATATTAAGAGAAAGCACCCAAATATTTTGTTTGCATTCTTTTGAGTATGAAACTACACCAAGAATGTGTTAAATTACAAACAAGCTTCAACTCAAGCTTTTGAATGCATTTACGCGTTTTAAAAGCTCATACGAGTAGGGTGAAAGAGATTTGAGTTCGTTTGTGTTGTATATTAAGAGAAAGCATCCAAATACTTTGTTTGCATTCATTTGAGTGTGAAACTACACCGAGCATGTTTACAGTTACAAACAAGCTTCAACTCAAGCTTTTGAATGCATTTACGCGTTTTAAAAGCTCATATGAGTAGGGTGAAAGAGATTTGATTTGTTTTGTGTTGTATATTAAGAGAAAGCACCCAAAAGTTTTGTTTGCATTCTTTTGAGTATGAAACTACACCAAGAATGTGTTAAATTACAAACAAGCTTCAACTCAAGCTTTTGAATGCATTTACGCGTTTTAAAAGCTCATACAAGTAGGGTGAAAGAGATTTGAGTTCGTTTGTGTTGTATATTAAGAGAAAGCATCCAAATACTTTGTTTGCATTCATTTGAGTGTGAAACTACACCGAGGATGTTTACAGTTACAAACAAGCTTCAACTCAAGCATTTGAATGCATTTACGCGTTTTAAAAGCTGATACGAGTAGGGTGAAAGAGATTTGAGTTCTTTTGTGTTGTATATTAAGAGAAAGCATCCAAATACTTTGTTTGCATTCATTTGAGTGTGAAACTATACCTAGGATGTTTACAGTTACAAACAAGCTTCAACTCAAGCTTTTGAATGCATTTACGCGTTTTAAAAGCTCATACGAGTAGGGTGAAAGAGATTTGAGCTCTTTTGTGTTGTATATTAAGAGAAAGCATCCAAATACTTTTTTTGCATTCATTTGAGTGTGAAACTACACCGAGGATGTTTACAGTTATAAACAAGCTTCAACTCAAGCATTTGAATGCATTTACGCGTTTTAAAAGCTGATACGAGTAGGGTGAAAGAGATTTGAGTTCTTTTGTGTTGTATATTAAGAGAAAGCATCCAAATACTTTGTTTGCATTCATTTGAGTGTGAAACTACACCTAGGATGTTTACAGTTACAAACAAGCTTCAACTCATGCTTTTGAATTCATTTACGCGTTTTAAAAGCTCATACGAGTAGGGTGAAAGAGATTTGATTTCTTTTGTGTTGTATATTAAGAGAAAGCACCCAAATGTTTTGTTTGCATTCTTTTGAGTATGAAACTACACCAAGAATGTGTTAAATTACAAACAAGCTTCAACTCAAGCTTTTGAATGCATTTACGCGTTTTAAAAGCTCATACGAGTAGGGTGAAAGAGATTTGAGTTCTTTTGTGTTGTATATTAAGAGAAAGCATCCAAATGCTTTGTTTGCATTCAATTGAGTGTGAAACTACACCTAGGATGTTTACAAGTACAAACAAGCTTCAACTCAAGCTTTTGAATGAATTTACGCGTTTTAACAGCTCTTACGACTAGGGTGATAGAAATTGAGTTCTTTTGTGTTGTATATTAAGAGAAAATATCCAAATACTTTGTTTGCATTCATTTGAGTGTGAAATAACACCAGGGTTGTTTAGAAGTACAAACAAGCTTCAACTCAAACTTTTGAATGCATTTACGCGTTTTAAAAGCTCATACAAGGAGGGTGAAAGAGATTTGAGTTCTTTTGTGTTGTATATTAAGAGAAAGCATCCAAATACTTTGATTCCATTTATTTGAGTGTGAAACTACACCGAGCATGTTTACAGTTACAAACAAGCTTTAACTCAAGCTTTTGAATGCATTTACGCGTTTTAAAAGCTCATACGAGTAGGGTGAAAGAGATTTGATTTCTTTTGTGTTGTATATTAAGAGAAAGCACCCAAATGTTTTGTTTGCATTCTTTTGAGTATGAAACTACACCAAGAATGTGTTAAATTACAAACAAGCTTCAACTTAAGCTTTTGAATGCATTTACGCGTTTTAAAAGATCATACGAGTAGGGTGAAAGAGATTTGAGTTCGTTTGTGTTGTATATTAAGAGAAAGCATCCAAATACTTTGTTTGCATTCATTTGAGTGTGAAACTACACCGAGGATGTTTACAGTTACAAACAAGCTTCAACTCAAGCATTTGAATGCATTTACGCGTTTTAAAAGCTCATACGAGTAGGGTGAAAGAGATTTGAGTTCTTGTGTGTTGTATATTAAGAGAAAGAATCCAAATACTTTGTTTGCATTCATTTGAGTGTGAAACTATACCTAGGATGTTTACAGTTACAAACAAGCTTCAACTCAAGCTTTTGAATGCATTTACAAGTTTTAAAAGCTCATACGAGTTGGGTGAAAGAGATTTGAGCTCTTTTGTGTTGTATATTAAGAGAAAGCATCCAAATACTTTGTTTGCATTCATTTGAGTGTGAAACTACACCTAGGATGTTTACAAGTACAAACAAGCTTCACCTCAAGCTTTTGAATGTATTTACGCGTTTTAAAAGCTCATACGAGTAGGGTGAAAGAGATTTGAGTTCTTTTGTGTTGTATAGTAAGAGAAAGCATCGAAATGCTTTGTTTGCATTCAATTGAGTGTGAAACTATACCTAGGATGTTTACAGTTACAAACAAGCTTCAACTTAAGCTTTTGAATGCATTTACGCATTTTAAAAGCTCATACGAGTAGGGTGAAAGAGATTTGAGTTCTCTTGTGTTGTATATTAAGAGAAAGCATCCAAATACTTTGTTTCCATTCATTTAAGTGTGAAACTACACCTAGGATGTTTACAAGTACAAACAAGCTTCAACTCAAGCTTTTGAATGTATTTACGCGTTTTAAAAGCTCATACGAGTAGGGTGAAAGAGATTTGAGTTCTTTTGTGTTGTATAGTAAGAGAAAGCATCCAAATCCTTTGTTTGCATTCATTTGAGTGTGAAACTACACCTAGGATGTTTACAAGTACAAACAAGCTTCAACTCAAGCTTTTGAATGTATTTACGCGTTTTAAAAGCTCATACGAGTAGGGTGAAAGAGATTTGAGTTCTTTTGTGTTTTATATTAAGAGAAAGGATCCAAATACTTTTTTTTCATTCATTTGAGTGTGAAACTATACCTAGGATGTTTACAAGTACAAACAAGCTTCAACTCAAGCTTTTGAATGAATTTACGTGTTTTAACAGCTATTACGACTAGGGTGATAGAAATTGAGTTCTTTTGTGTTGTATATTAAGAGAAAATATACAAATACTTTGTTTGCATTCATTTGAGTGTGAAATAACACCAGGGTTGTTTAGAAGTACAAACAAGGTTCAACTCAAGCTTTTGAATGCATTTACGCGTTTTAAAAGATCATACGAGTAGGGTGAAAGAGATTTGATTTCTTTTGTGTTGTATATTAAGAGAAAGCATCCAAATACTTTGTTTGCATTCATTTGAGTGTGAAAGTACACCTAGGATGTTTACAGTTACAAACAAGCTTCAACTCAAGCTTTTGAATGCATTTACGCGTTTTAAAAGCTCATACGAGTAGGGTGAAAGAGATTTGATTTCTTTTGTGTTGTATATTAAGAGAAAGCACCCAAATGTTTTGTTTGCATTCTTTTGAGTATGAAACTACACCAAGAATGTGTTAAATTACAAACAAGCTTCAACTCAAGCTTTTGAATGCATTTACGCGTTTTAAAAGCTCATACGAGTAGGGTGAAAGAGATTTGAGTTCGTTTGTGTTGTATATTAAGAGAAAGCATCCAAATACTTTGTTTGCATTCATTTGAGTGTGAAACTACACCGAGCATGTTTACAGTTACAAACAAGCTTCAACTCAAGCTTTTGAATGCATTTACGCGTTTTAAAAGCTCATACGAGTAGGGTGAAAGAGATTTGATTTCTTTTGTGTTGTATATTAAGAGAAAGCACCCAAATGTTTTGTTTGCATTCTTTTGAGTATGAAACTACACCAAGAATGTGTTAAATTACAAACAAGCTTCAACTCAAGCTTTTGAATGCATTTACGCGTTTTAAAAGATCATACAAGTAGGGTGAAAGAGATTTGAGTTCGTTTGTGTTGTATATTAAGAGAAAGCATCCAAATACTTTGTTTGCATTCATTTGAGTGTGAAACTACACCGAGGATGTTTGCAGTTACAAACAAGCTTCAACTCAAGCATTTGAATGCATTTACGCGTTTTAAAAGCTCATACGAGTAGGGTGAAAGAGATTTGAGTTCTTTTGTGTTGTATATTAAGAGAAAGCATCCAAATACTTTGTTTGCATTCATTTGAGTGTGAAACTATACCTAGGATGTTTACAGTTACAAACAAGCTTCAACTCAAGCTTTTGAATGCATTTACGCGTTTTAAAAGCTCATACGAGTAGGGTGAAAGAGATTTGAGCTCTTTTGTGTTGTATATTAAGAGAAAGCATCCAAATACTTTGTTTGCATTCATTTGAGTGTGAAACTACACCGAGGATGTTTACAGTTATAAACAAGCTTCAACTCAAGCATTTGAATGCATTTACGCGTTTTAAAAGCTGATACGAGTAGGGTGAAAGAGATTTGAGTTCTTTTGTGTTGTATATTAAGAGAAAGCATCCAAATACTTTGTTTGCATTCATTTGAGTGTGAAACTACACCTAGGATGTTTACAGTTACAAACAAGCTTCAACTCATGCTTTTGAATTCATTTACGCGTTTTAAAAGCTCATACGAGTAGGGTGAAAGAGATTTGATTTCTTTTGTGTTGTATATTAAGAGAAAGCACCCAAATGTTTTGTTTGCATTCTTTTGAGTATGAAACTACACCAAGAATGTGTTAAATTACAAACAAGCTTCAACTCAAGCTTTTGAATGCATTTACGCGTTTTAAAAGCTCATACGAGTAGGGTGAAAGAGATTTGAGTTCTTTTGTGTTGTATATTAAGAGAAAGCATCCAAATGCTTTGTTTGCATTCAATTGAGTGTGAAACTACACCTAGGATGTTTACAAGTACAAACAAGCTTCAACTCAAGCTTTTGAATGAATTTACGCGTTTTAACAGCTCTTACGACTAGGGTGATAGAAATTGAGTTCTTTTGTGTTGTATATTAAGAGAAAATATCCAAATACTTTGTTTGCATTCATTTGAGTGTGAAATAACACCAGGGTTGTTTAGAAGTACAAACAAGCTTCAACTCAAACTTTTGAATGCATTTACGCGTTTTAAAAGCTCATACAAGGAGGGTGAAAGAGATTTGAGTTCTTTTGTGTTGTATATTAAGAGAAAGCATCCAAATACTTTGATTCCATTTATTTGAGTGTGAAACTACACCGAGCATGTTTACAGTTACAAACAAGCTTCAACTCAAGCTTTTGAATGCATTTACGCGTTTTAAAAGCTCATACGAGTAGGGTGAAAGAGATTTGATTTCTTTTGTGTTGTATATTAAGAGAAAGCACCCAAATGTTTTGTTTGCATTCTTTTGAGTATGAAACTACACCAAGAATGTGTTAAATTACAAACAAGCTTCAACTCAAGGTTTTGAATGCATTTACGCGTTTTAAAAGATCATACGAGTAGGGTGAAAGAGATTTGAGCTCTTTTGTATTGTATATTAAGAGAAAGCATCCAAATACTTTGTTTGCATTCATTTGAGTGTGAAACTACACCGAGGATGTTTACAATTACAAACAAGCTTCAACTCAAGCATTTGAATGCATTTACGCGTTTTAAAAGCTCATACGAGTAGGCTGAAAGAGAATTGAGTTCATTTGTGTTGTATATTAAGAGAAAGCATCCAAATACTTTGTTTGCATTCATTTGAGTGTGAAACTACACCTAGGATGTTTACAGTTACAAACAAGCTTCAACTCATGCTTTTCAATTCATTTACGCGTTTTAAAAGCTCATACGAGTAGGGTGAAAGAGATATGATTTCTTTTCTGTTGAATAGTAAGAGAAAGCACCCAAATGTTTTGTTTGCATTCTTTTGAGTATAAAACTACACCAAGAATGTGTTAAATTACAAACAAGCTTCAACTCAAGCTTTTGAATGCATTTACCCGTTTTAAAAGCTCATACGAGTAGGGTGAAAGAGATTTGATTTCTTTTGTGTTGTATATTAAGAGAAAGGATCTAAATACTTTTTTTTCATTCATTTGAGTGTGAAACTACACCTAGGATGTTTACAAGTACAAACAAGCTTCAACTCAAGCTTTTGAATGTATTTAAGCGTTTTAAAAGCTCATACGAGTAGGGTGAAAGAGATTTGAGTTCTTTTGTGTTGTATATTAAGAGAAAGGATCTAAATACTTTTTTTTCATTCATTTGAGTGTGAAACTATACCTAGGATGTTTACAAGTACAAACAAGCTTCAACTCAAGCTTTTGAATGAAGTTACGTGTTTTAACAGCTCTTACGACTAGGGTGATAGAAATTGAGTTCTTTTGTGTTGTATATTAAGAGAAAATATACAAATACTTTATTTGCATTCATTTGGGTGTGAAATAACACCAGGGTTGTTTAGAAGTACAAACAAGGTTCAACTCAAGCTTTTGAATGCATTTACGCGTTTTAAAAGCTCATACGAGTAGGGTGAAAGAGATTTGATTTCTTTTGTGTTGTATATTAAGAGAAAGCATCCAAATACTTTGTTTGCATTCATTTGAGTGTGAAAGTACACCTAGGATGTTTACAGTTACAAACAAGCTTCAACTCAAGCTTTTAAATGCATTTACGCGTTTTAAAAGCTCATACGAGTAGGGTGAAAGAGATTTGATTTCTTTTGTGTTGTATATTAAGAGAAAGCACCCAAATGTTTTGTTTGCATTCTTTTGAGTATGAAACTACACCAAGAATGTGTTAAATTACAAACAAGCTTCAACTCAAGCTTTTGAATGCATTTACGCGTTTTAAAAGCTCATACGAGTAGGGTGAAAGAGATTTGAGTTCGTTTGTGTTGTATATTAAGAGAAAGCATCCAAATACTTTGTTTTGCATTCATTTGAGTGTGAAACTACACCGAGGATGTTTACAGTTACAAACAAGCTTCAACTCAAGCATTTGAATGCATTTACGCTTTTTAAAAGCTCATACGAGTAGGGTGAAAGAGATTTGAGTTCTTTTGTGTTGTATAGTAAGAGAAAGCATCCAAATACTTTATTTGCATTCATTTGAGTGTGAAACTACACCTAGGATGTTTACAAGTACAAACAAGCTTCAACTCAAGCTTTTGAGTGTATTTACGCGTTTTAAAAGCTCATACGAGTAGGGTGAAAGAGATTTGAGTTCTTTTGTGTTGTATATTAAGAGAAAGGATCCAAATACTTTTTTTTCATTCATTTGAGTGTGAAACTATACCTAGGATGTTTACAAGTACAAACAAGCTTCAACTCAAGCTTTTGAATGAATTTACGTGTTTTAACAGCTCTTACGACTTGGGTGATAGAAATTGAGTTCTTTTGTGTTGTATATTAAGAGAAAATATACAAATACTTTGTTTGCATTCATTTGAGTGTGAAATAACACCAGGGTTGTTTAGAAGTACAAACAAGCTTCAACTCAAACTTTTGAATGCATTTACGCGTTTTAAAAGCTCATACAAGGAGGGTGAAAGAGATTTGAGTTCTTTTGTGTTGTATATTAAGAGAAAGCATCCAAATACTTTGTTTGCATTCATTTGAGTGTGAAACTACACCGAGGATGTTTACAGTTACAAACAAGCTTCAACTCAAGCATTTGAATGCATTTACGCGTTTTAAAAGCTCATACGAGTAGGGTGAAAGAGAATTGAGTTCATTTGTGTTGTATATTAAGAGAAAGCATCCAAATACTTTGTTTGCATTCATTTGAGTGTGAAACTACACCGAGGATGTTTACAGTTATAAACAAGCTTCAATTCAAGCATTTGAATGCATTTACGCGTTTTAAAAGCTGATACGAGTTGGGTGAAAGAGATTTGAGTTCTTTTGTGTTGTATATTAAGAGAAAGCATCCAAATACTTTGTTTCCATTCATTTGAGTGTGAAACTACACCTAGGATGTTTACAGTTACAAACAAGCTTCAACTCATGCTTTTGAATTCATTTACGCGTTTTAAAAGCTCATACGAGTAGGGTGAAAGAGATTTGATTTCTTTTGTGTTGTATATTAAGAGAAAGCACCCAAATGTTTTGTTTGCATTCTTTTGAGTATGAAACTGCACCAAGAATGTGTTAAATTACAAACAAGCTTCAACTCAAGCTTTTGAATGCATTTACGCGTTTTAAAAGCTCATACGAGTAGGGTGAAAGAGATTTGAGTTCTTTTGTGTTGTATATTAAGAGAAAGCATCCAAATGCTTTGTTTGCATTCATTTGAGTGTGAAACTACACCTAGGATGTTTACAAGTACAAACAAGCTTCAACTCAAGCTTTTGAATGAATTTACGCGTTTTAACAGCTCTTACGACTAGGGTGATAGAAATTGAGTTCTTTTGTGTTGTATATTAAGAGAAAATATCCAAATACTTTGTTTGCATTCATTTGAGTGTGAAATAACACCAGGGTTGTTTAGAAGTACAAACAAGCTTCAACTCAAACTTTTGAATGCATTTACGCGTTTTAAAAGCTCATACAAGGAGGGTGAAAGAGATTTGAGTTCTTTTGTGTTGTATATTAAGAGAAAGCATCCAAATACTTTGATTTCATTTATTTGAGTGTGAAACTACACCGAGCATGTTTACAGTTACAAACAAGCTTCAACTCAAGCTTTTGAATGCATTTACGCGTTTTAAAAGCTCATACGAGTAGGGTGAAAGAGATTTGAGTTCTTTTGTGTTGTATATTAAGAGAAAGCATCCAAATGCTTTGTTTGCATTCATTTGAGTGTGAAACTACACCTAGGATGTTTACAAGTACAAACAAGCTTCAACTCAAGCTTTTGAACGAATTTACGCGTTTTTACAGCTCTTACGACTAGGGTGATAGAAATTGAGTTCTTTTGTGTTGTATATTAAGAGAAAATATCCAAATACTTTGTTTGCATTCATTTGAGTGTGAAATAACACCAGGGTTGTTTAGAAGTACAAACAAGCTTCAACTCAAACTTTTGAATGCATTTACGCGTTTTAAAAGCTCATACAAGGAGGGTGAAAGAGATTTGAGTTCTTTTGTGTTGTATATTAAGAGAAAGCATCCAAATACTTTGATTTCATTTATTTGAGTGTGAAACTACACCGAGCATGTTTACAGTTACAAACAAGCTTCAACTCAAGCTTTTGAATGCATTTACGCGTTTTAAAAGCTCATACGAGTAGGGTGAAAGAGATTTGATTTCTTTTGTGTTGTATATTAAGAGAAAGCACCCAAATGTTTTGTTTGCATTCTTTTAAGTATGAAACTACACCAAGAATGTGTTAAATTACAAACAAGCTTCAACTCAAGCTTTTGAATGCATTTACGCGTTTTAAAAGATCATACAAGTAGGGTGAAAGAGATTTGAGTTCGTTTGTGTTGTATTATTAAGAGAAAGCATCCAAATACTTTGTTTGCATTCATTTGAGTGTGAAACTACACTGAGGATGTTTACAGTTATAAACAAGCTTCAACTCAAGCATTTGAATGCATTTACGCGTTTTAAAAGCTCATACGAGTAGGGTGAAAGAGATTTGAGTTCTTGTGTGTTGTATATTAAGAGAAAGCATCCAAATACATTTTTTGCATTCATTTGAGTGTGAAACTATACCTAGGATGTTTACAGTTACAAACAAGCTTCAACTCAAGCTTTTGAATGCATTTACGCGTTTTAAAAGCTCATACGAGTAGGGTGAAAGAGATTTGAGCTCTTTTGTGTTGTATATTAAGAGAAAGCATCCAAATACTTTGTTTGCATTCATTTGAGTGTGAAACTACACCGAGGATGTTGACAGTTACAAACAAGCTTCAACTCAAGCATTTGAATGCATTTACGCGTTTTAAAAGCTCATACGAGTAGGGTGAAAGAGAATTGAGTTCATTTGTGTTGTATATTAAGAGAAAGCATCCAAATACTTTGTTTGCATTCATTTGGGTGTGAAACTACACCTAGGATGTTTACAGTTACAAACAAGCTTCAACTCATGCTTTTCAATTCATTTACGCGTTTTAAAAGCTCATACGAGTAGGGTGAAAGAGATTTGAGTTCTTTTGTGTTGTATAGTAAGAGAAAGCATCCAAATACTTTATTTGCATTCATTTGAGTGTGAAACTACACCTAGGATGTTTACAAGTACAAACAAGCTTCAACTCAAGCTTCTGAGTGTATTTACGCGTTTTAAAAGCTCATACGAGTAGGGTGAAAGAGATTTGAGTTCTTTTGTGTTGTATATTAAGAGAAAGGATCCAAATACTTTTTTTTCATTCATTTGAGTGTGAAACTATACCTAGGATGTTTACAAGTACAAACAAGCTTCAACTCAAGCTTTTGAATGAATTTACGTGTTTTAACAGCTCTTACGACTTGGGTGATAGAAATTGAGTTCTTTTGTGTTGTATATTAAGAGAAAATATACAAATACTTTGTTTGCATTCATTTGAGTGTGAAATAACACCAGGGTTGTTTAGAAGTACAAACAAGGTTCAACTCAAGCTTTTGAATGCATTTACGCGTTTTAAAAGCTCATACGAGTAGGGTGAAAGAGATTTGATTTCTTTTGTGTTGTATATTAAGAGAAAGCATCCAAATACTTTGTTTGCATTCATTTGAGTGTGAAAGTACAACTAGGATGTTTACAGTTACAAACAAGCTTCAACTCAAGCTTTTGAATGCATTTACGCGTTGTAAAAGCTCATACGAGTAGGGTGAAAGAGATTTGATTTCTTTTGTGTTGTATATTAAGAGAAAGCACCCAAATATTTTGTTTGCATTCTTTTGAGTATGAAACTACACCAAGAATGTGTTAAATTACAAACAAGCTTCAACTCAAGCTTTTGAATGCATTTACGCGTTTTAAAAGCTCATACAAGTAGGGTGAAAGAGATTTGAGTTCGTTTGTGTTGTATATTAAGAGAAAGCATCCAAATACTTTGTTTGCATTCATTTGAGTGTGAAACTACACCGAGGATGTTTACAGTTACAAACAAGCTTCAACTCAAGCATTTGAATGCATTTACGCGTTTTAAAAGCTCATACGAGTAGGGTGAAAGAGATTTGAGTTCTTTTGTGTTGTATATTAAGAGAAAGCATCCAAATACTTTGTTTGCATTCATTTGAGTGTGAAACTATACCTAGGATGTTTACAGTTACAAACAAGCTTCAACTCAAGCTTTTGAATGCATTTACGCGTTTTAAAAGCTCATACGAGTAGGGTGAAAGAGATTTGAGCTCTTTTGTGTTGTATATTAAGAGAAAGCATCCAAATACTTTGTTTGCATTCATTTGAGTGTGAAACTACACCGAGGATGTTTACAGTTATAAACAAGCTTCAACTCAAGCATTTGAATGCATTTACGCGTTTTAAAAGCTGATACGAGTAGGGTGAAAGAGATTTGAGTTCTTTTGTGTTGTATATTAAGAGAAAGCATCCAAATACTTTGTTTGCATTCATTTGAGTGTGAAACTACACCTACGATGTTTACAGTTACAAACAAGCTTCAACTCATGCTTTTGAATTCATTTACGCGTTTTAAAAGCTCATACGAGTAGGGTGAAAGAGATTTGATTTCTTTTGTGTTGTATATTAAGAGAAAGCACCCAAATGTTTTGTTTGCATTCTTTTGAGTATGAAACTGCACCAAGAATGTGTTAAATTACAAACAAGCTTCAACTCAAGCTTTTGAATGCATTTACGCGTTTTAAAAGCTCATACGAGTAGGGTGAAAGAGATTTGAGTTCTTTTGTGTTGTATATTAAGAGAAAGCATCCAAATGCTTTGTTTGCATTCATTTGAGTGTGAAACTACACCTAGGATGTTTACAAGTACAAACAAGCTTCAACTCAAGCTTTTGAACGAATTTACGCGTTTTAACAGCTCTTACGACTAGGGTGATAGAAATTGAGTTCTTTTGTGTTGTATATTAAGAGAAAATATCCAAATACTTTGTTTGCATTCATTTGAGTGTGAAATAACACCAGGGTTGTTTAGAAGTACAAACAAGCTTCAACTCAAACTTTTGAATGCATTTACGCGTTTTAAAAGCTCATACAAGGAGGGTGAAAGAGATTTGAGTTCTTTTGTGTTGTATATTAAGAGAAAGCATCCAAATACTTTGATTTCATTTATTTGAGTGTGAAACTACACCGAGCATGTTTACAGTTACAAACAAGCTTCAACTCAAGCTTTTGAATGCATTTACGCGTTTTAAAAGCTCATACGAGTAGGGTGAAAGAGATTTGATTTCTTTTGTGTTGTATATTAAGAGAAAGCACCCAAATGTTTTGTTTGCATTCTTTTAAGTATGAAACTACACCAAGAATGTGTTAAATTACAAACAAGCTTCAACTCAAGCTTTTGAATGTATTTACGCGTTTTAAAAGATCATACGAGTAGGGTGAAAGAGATTTGAGTTCGTTTGTGTTGTATATTAAGAGAAAGCATCCAAATACTTTGTTTGCATTCATTTGAGTGTGAAACTACACCGAGGATGTTTACAGTTACAAACAAGCTTCAACTCAAGCATTTGAATGCATTTACGCGTTTTAAAAGCTCATACGAGTAGGGTGAAAGAGATTTGAGTTCTTGTGTGTTGTATATTAAGAGAAAGCATCCAAACACATTGTTTGCATTTATTTGAGTGTGAAACTATACCTAGGATGTTTACAGTTACAAACAAGCTTCAACTCAAGCTTTTGAATGCATTTACGCGTTTTAAAAGCTCATACGAGTAGGGTGAAAGAGAATTGAGTTCATTTGTGTTGTATATTAAGAGAAAGCATCCAAATACTTTGTTTGCATTCATTTGAGTGTGAAACTACACCTAGGATGTTTACAGTTACAAACAAGCTTCAACTCATGCTTTTCAATTCATTTACGCGTTTTAAAAGCTCATACGAGTAGGGTGAAAGAGATATGATTTCTTTTCTGTTGTATAGTAAGAGAAAGCACCCAAATGTTTTGTTTGCATTCTTTTGAGTATGAAACTACACCAAGAATGTGTTAAATTACAAACAAGCTTCAACTCAAGCTTTTGAATGCATTTACGCGTTTTAAAAGCTCATACGAGTAGGGTGAAAGAGATTTGATTTCTTTTGTGTTGTATATTAAGAGAAAGGATCTAAACACTTTTTTTTCATTCATTTGAGTGTGAAACTACACCTAGGATGTTTACAAGTACAAACAAGCTTCAACTCAAGCTTTTGAATGTATTTACGCGTTTTAAAAGCTCATACGAGTAGGGTGAAAGAGATTTGAGTTCTTTTGTGTTGTATATTAAGAGAAAGGATCTAAATACTTTTTTTTCATTCATTTGAGTGTGAAACTATACCTAGGATGTTTACAAGTACAAACAAGCTTCAACTCAAGCTTTTGAATGAATTTACGTGTTTTAACAGCTCTTACGACTAGGGTGATAGAAATTGAGTTCTTTTGTGTTGTATATTAAGAGAAAATATACAAATACTTTGTTTGCATTCATTTGAGTGTGAAATAACACCAGGGTTGTTTAGAAGTACAAACAAGGTTCAACTCAAGCTTTTGAATGCATTTACGCGTCTTAAAAGCTCATACGAGTAGGGTGAATGAGATTTGATTTCTTTTGTGTTGTATATTAAGAGAAAGGATCTAAATACTTTTTTTTCATTCATTTGAGTGTGAAACTACACCTAGGATGTTTACAAGTACAAACAAGCTTCAACTCAAGCTTTTGAATGTATTTACGCGTTTTAAAAGCTCATACGAGTAGGGTGAAAGAGATTTGAGTTCTTTTGTGTTGTATATTAAGAGAAAGGATCTAAATACTTTTTTTTCATTCATTTGAGTGTGAAACTATACCTAGGATGTTTACAAGTACAAACAAGCTTCAACTCAAGCTTTTGAATGAATTTACGTGTTTTAACAGCTCTTACGACTAGGGTGATAGAAATTGAGTTCTTTTGTGTTGTATATTAAGAGAAAATATACAAATACTTTGTTTGCATTCATTTGAGTGTGAAATAACACCAGGGTTGTTTAGAAGTACAAACAAGGTTCAACTCAAGCTTTTGAATGCATTTACGCGTTTTAAAAGCTCATACGAGTAGGGTGAAAGAGATTTGATTTCTTTTGTGTTGTATATTAAGAGAAAGTATCCAAATACTTTGTTTGCATTCATTGAGTGTGAAACTATACCTAGGATGTTTACAGTTACAAACAAGCTTCAACTCAAGATTTTGAATGAATTTACGCGTTTTAACAGCTCTTATGACTAGGGTGATAGAAATTGAGTTCTTTTGTGTTGTATATTAAGAGAAAATATCCAAATACTTTGTTTGCATTCGTTTGAGTGTCAAATAACACCAGGGTTGTTTAATGGTACAAACAAGCTTCAACTCAAGCTTTTGAATGCATTTACGCATTTTAAAAGCTCATACGAGTAGGGTGAAAGAGATTTGAGTTCTTTTGTGTTGTATAATAAGAGATAGCATCCAAATACTTTATTTGCATTCATTTGAGTGTGAAACTATACCTAGGATGTTTACAGTTACAAACAAGCTTCAACTCAAGCTTTTGAATGCATTTACGCGTTTTAAAAGCTCATACGAGTAGGGTGAAAGAGATTTGAGTTCTTTTGTGTTGTATATTAAGAAAAAGCATCCAAATACTTTGTTTCCATTCATTTAAGTGTGAAACTACACCTAGAATGTTTACAAGTACAAACAAGCTTCAACTCAAGCTTTTGAATGTATTTACGCGTTTTAAAAGCTCATACGAGTAGGGTGAAAGAGATTTGAGTTCTTTTGTGTTGTATAGTAAGAGAAAGCATCGAAATACTTTGTTTGCATTCAATTGAGTGTGAAACTATACCTAGGATGTTTACAGTTACAAACAAGCTTCAACTCAAGCTTTTGAATGCATTTACGCGTTTTAAAAGCTCATACGAGTAGGGTGAAAGAGATTTGAGTTCTCTTCTGTTGTATATTAAGAGAAAGCATCCAAATACTTTGTTTCCA
This sequence comes from Tetragonia tetragonoides, assembly GCA_038025085.1. Classification (NCBI taxonomy): domain Eukaryota; kingdom Viridiplantae; phylum Streptophyta; class Magnoliopsida; order Caryophyllales; family Aizoaceae; genus Tetragonia; species Tetragonia tetragonoides. Next base: position 23,373,429 of record CM076141.1, read on the forward strand.
TTCATTTAAGTGTGAAACTACACCTAGGATGTTTACAAGTACAAACAAGCTTCAACTCAAGCTTTTGAATGTATTTACGCGTTTTAAAAGCTCAAACGAGTAGGGTGAAAGAGATTTGAGTTCTTTTGTGTTGTATAGTAAGAGAAAGCATCCAAATACTTTATTTGCATTCATTTGAGTGTGAAACTACACCTAGGATGTTTACAAGTACAAACAAGCTTCAACTCAAGCTTTTGAATGAATTTACGCGTTTTAACAGCTCTTACGACTAGGGTGATAGAAATTGAGTTCTTTTGTGTTGTATATTAAGAGAAAATATCCAAATACTTTGTTTGCATTCATTTGAGTGTGAAATAACACCAGGGTTGTTTAGAAGTACAAACAAGGTTCAACTCAAGCTTTTGATTGCATTTACGCGTTTTAAAAGCTCATACGAGTAGGGTGAAAGAGATTTGATTTCTTTTGTGTTGTATATTAAGAGAAAGCATCCAAATACTTTGTTTGCATTCATTTGAGTGTGAAAGTACACCTAGGATGTTTACAGTTACAAACAAGCTTCAACTCAAGCTTTTGAATGCATTTACGCGTTTTAAAAGCTCATACGAGTAGGGTGAAAGAGATTTGAGTTCGTTTGTGTTGTATATTAAGAGAAAGCATCCAAATACTTTGTTTGCATTCATTTGACTGTGAAACTACACCGAGGATGTTTACAGTTACAAACAAGCTTCAACTCAAGCATTTGAATGCATTTACGCGTTTTAAAAGCTCATACGAGTAGGGTGAAAGAGATTTGAGTTCTTTTGTGTTGTATATTAAGAGAAAGCATCCAAATACTTTGTTTGCATTCATTTGAGTGTGAAACTATACCTAGGATGTTTACAGTTACAAACAAGCTTCAACTCATGCTTTTGAATTCATTTACGCGTTTTAAAAGCTCATACGAGTAGGGTGAAAGAGATTTGATTTCTTTTGTGTTACTATTAAGAGAAAGCACCCAAATGTTTTGTTTGCATTCTTTTGAGTATGAAACTACACCAAGAATGTGTTAAATTACAAACAAGCTTTAATTCATTTGAGTGTGAAACTATACCTAGGATGTTTACAGTTACAAACAAGCTTCAACTCAAGCTTTTGAATGCATTTACGCGTTATAAAAGCTCATACGAGTAGGGTGAAAGAGATTTGAGTTCTTTTGTGTTGTATATTAAGAGAAAGCATCCAAATGCTTTGTTAGCATTCATTTGAGTGTGAAACTACACCTAGGATGTTTACAAGTACAAATAAGCTTCAACTCAAGCTTTTGAATGAATTTACGCGTTTTAACAGCTCTTACGGCTAGGGTGATAGAAATTGAGTTCTTTTGTGTTGTATATTAAGAGAAAATATCCAAATACTTTGTTTGCATTCATTTGAGTGTGAAATAACACCAGGGTTGTTTAGAAGTATAAACAAGCTTCAACTCAAACTTTTGAATGCATTTACTCGTTTTAAAAGCTCATACAAGGAGGGTGAAAGAGATTTGAGTTCTTTTGTGTTGTATATTAAGAGAAAGCATCCAAATACTTTGTTTCCATTCATTTGAGTGTGAAACTACACCGAGGATGTTTACAGTTACAAACAAGCTTCAACTCAAGCATTTGAATGGATTTACGCGTTTTAAAAGCTCATACGAGTAGGGTGAAAGAGATTTGAGTTCTTGTGTGTTGTATATTAAGAGAAAGAATCCAAATACTTTGTTTGCATTCATTTGAGTGTGAAACTATACCTAGGATGTTTACAGTTACAAACAAGCTTCAACTCAAGCTTTTGAATGCATTTACGCGTTTTAAAAGCTCATACGAGTAGGGTGAAAGAGATTTGAGCTCTTTTGTGTTGTATATTAAGAGAAAGCATCCAAATACTTTGTTTGCATTCATTTGAGTGTGAAACTACACCGAGGATGTTTACAGTTACAAACAAGCTTCAACTTAAGCATTTGTATGCATTTACGCGTTTTAAAAGCTCATATGAGTAGGGTGAATGAGATTTGAGTTCTTTTCTGTTGTATATTAAGAAAAAGCATCCAAATACTTTGTTTGCATTCATTTGAGTGTGAAACTACACCGAGCATGTTTAGAGTTACAAACAAGCTTCAACTCAAGCTTTTGAATGCATTTACGCGTTTTAAAAGCTCATACGAGTAGGGTGAAAGAGATTTGATTTCTTTTGTGTTGTATATTAAGAGAAAGCATCCAAATACTTTGTTTGCATTCATTTGAGTGTGAAAGTACACCTAGGATGTTTACAGTTACAAACAAGCTTCAACTCAAGCTTTTGAATGCATTTACGCGTTTTAAAAGCTCATACGAGTAGGGTGAAAGAGATTTGATTTCTTTTGTGTTGTATATTAAGAGAAAGCATCCAAATACTTTGTTTGCATTCATTTGAGTGTGAAAGTACACCTAGGATGTTTACAGTTACAAACAAGCTTCAACTCAAGCTTTTGAATGCATTTACGCGTTTTAAAAGCTCATACGAGTAGGGTGAAAGAGATTTGATTTCTTTTGTGTTGTATATTAAGAGAAAGCATGTTTTGTTTGCATTCTTTTGAGTATGAAACTACACCAAGAATGTGTTAAATTACAAACAAGCTTCAACTCAAGCTTTTGAATGCATTTACGCGTTTTAAAAGCTCATACGAGTAGGGTGAAAGAGATTTGAGTTCGTTTGTGTTGTATATTAAGAGAAAGCATCCAAATACTTTGTTTGCATTCATTTGACTGTAAAACTACACCGAGGATGTTTACAGTTACAAACAAGCTTCAACTCAAGCATTTGAATGCATTTACGCGTTTTAAAAGATCATACGAGTAGGGTGAAAGAGATTTGAGTTCGTTTGTGTTGTATATTAAGAGAAAGCATCCAAATACTTTGTTTGCATTCATTTGAGTGTGAAACTACACCGAGGATGTTTTTAGTTACAAACAAGCTTCAACTCAAGCATTTGAATGCATTTACGCGTTTTAAAAGCTCATACGAGTAGGGTGAAAGAGATTTGAGTTCTTGTGTGTTGTATATTAAGAGAAAGAATCCAAATACTTTGTTTGCATTCATTTGAGTGTGAAACTATACCTAGGATGTTAACAGTTACAAACAAGCTTCAACTCAAGCTTTTGAATGCATTTACGCGTTTTAAAAGCTCATACGAGTAGGGTGAAAGAGATTTGAGCTCTTTTGTGTTGTATATTAAGAGAAAGCATCCAAATACTTTGTTTGCATTCATTTGAGTGTGAAACTACACCGAGGATGTTTACAGTTACAAACAAGCTTCAACTTCAGCATTTGAATGCATTTACGCGTTTTAAAAGCTCATATGAGTTGGGTGAAAGAGATTTGAGTTCTTTTGTGTTGTATATTAAGAAAAAGCATCCAAATACTTTGTTTGCATTCATTTGAGTGTGAAACTACACCGAGCATGTTTAGAGTTACAAACAAGCTTCAACTCAAGCTTTTGAATGCATTTACGCGTTTTAAAAGCTCATACGAGTAGGGTGAAAGAGATTTGATTTCTTTTGTGTTGTATATTAAGAGAAAGCATCCAAATACTTTGTTTGCATTCATTTGAGTGTGAAAGTACACCTAGGATGTTTACAGTTACAAACAAGCTTCAACTCAAGCTTTTGAATGCATTTACGCGTTTTAAAAGCTCATACGAGTAGGGTGAAAGAGATTTGATTTCTTTTGTGTTGTATATTAAGAGAAAGCACCCAAATGTTTTGTTTGCATTCTTTTGAGTATGAAACTACACCAAGAATGTGTTAAATTACAAACAAGCTTCAACTCAAGCTTTTGAATGCATTTACGCGTTTTAAAAGCTCATACGAGTAGGGTGAAAGAGATTTGAGTTCGTTTGTGTTGTATATTAAGAGAAAGCATCCAAATACTTTGTTTGCATTCATTTGACTGTGAAACTACACCGAGGATGTTTACAGTTACAAACAAGCTTCAACTCAAGCATTTGAATGCATTTACGCGTTTTAAAAGCTCATACGAGTAGGGTGAAAGAGATTTGAGTTCTTTTGTGTTGTATATTAAGAGAAAGCATCCAAATACTTTGTTTGCATTCATTTGAGTGTGAAACTATACCTAGGATGTTTACAGTTAAAAACAAGCTTCAACTCAAGCTTTTGAATGCATTTACGCGTTTTAAAAGCTCATACGAGTAGGGTGAAAGAGATTTGAGCTCTTTTGTGTTGTATATTAAGAGAAAGCACCCAAATGTTTTGTTTGCATTCTTTTGAGTATGAAACTACACCAAGAATGTGTTAAATTACAAACAAGCTTCAATTCATTTGAGTGTGAAACTATACCTAGGATGTTTACAGTTACAAACAAGCTTCAACTCAAGCTTTTGAATGCATTTACGCGTTTTAAAAGCTCATACGAGTAGGGTGAAAGAGATTTGATTTCTTTTGTGTTGTATATTAAGAGAAGGCACCCAAATGTTTTGTTTGCATTCTTTTGAGTATGAAACTACACCAAGAATGTGTTAAATTACAAACAAGCTTCAACTCAAGCTTTTGAATGCATTTACGCGCTTTAAAAGCTCATACGAGTAGGGTGAAAGAGATTTGAGTTCGTTTGTGTTGTATATTAAGAGAAAGCATCCACATACTTTGTTTGCATTCGTTTGACTGTGAAACTACACCGAGGATGTTTACAGTTACAAACAAGCTTCAACTCAAGCATTTGAATGCATTTACGCGTTTTAAAAGCTCATACGAGTAGGGTGAAAGAGATTTGAGCTCTTTTGTGTTGTATATTAAGAGAAAGCATCCAAATACTTTGTTTGCATTCATTTGAGTGTGAAACTACACCGAGGATGTTTACAGTTACAAACAAGCTTCAACTCAAGCATTTGAATGCATTTACGCGTTTTAAAAGCTCATACGAGTAGGGTGAAAGGGATTTGAGTTCTTTTGTGTTGTATATTAAGAGAAAGCATCCAAATACTTTGTTTGCATTCATTTGAGTGTGAAACTACACCTAGGATGTTTACAGTTACAAACAAGCTTCAACTCATGCTTTTGAATTCATTTACGCGTTTTAAAAGCTCATACGAGTAGGGTGAAAGAGATTTGATTTCTTTTGTGTTGTATATTAAGAGAAAGCACCCAAATGTTTTGTTTGCATTCTTTTGAGTATGAAACTACACCAAGAATGTGTTAAATTACAAACAAGCTTCAATTCATTTGAGTGTGAAACTATACCTAGGATGTTTACAGTTACAAACAAGCTTCAACTCAAGCTTTTGAATGCATTTACGCGTTATAAAAGCTCATACGAGTAGGGTGAAAGAGATTTGAGTTCTTTTGTGTTGTATATTAAGAGAAAGCATCCAAATGCTTTGTTTGCATTCATTTGAGTGTGAAACTACACCTAGAATGTTTACAAGTACAAACAAGCTTCAACTCAAGCTTTTGAATGAATTTACGCGTTTTAACAGCTCTTACGGCTAGGGTGATAGAAATTGAGTTCTTTTGTGTTGTATATTAAGAGAAAATATCCAAATACTTTGTTTGCATTCATTTGAGTGTGAAATAACACCAGGGTTGTTTAGAAGTACAAACAAGCTTCAACTCAAACTTTTGAATGCATTTACTCGTTTTAAAAGCTCATACAAGGAGGGTGAAAGAGATTTGAGTTCTTTTGTGTTGTATATTAAGAGAAAGCATCCAAATACTTTGTTTCCATTCATTTGAGTGTGAAACTACACCGAGCATGTTTACAGTTACAAACAAGCTTCAACTCAAGCTTTTGAATGCATTTACGCGTTTTAAAAGCTCATACGAGTAGGGTGAAAGAGATTTGATTTCTTTTGTGTTGTATATTAAGAGAAAGCACCCAAATATTTTGTTTGCATTCTTTTGAGTATGAAACTACACCAAGAATGTGTTAAATTACAAACAAGCTTCAACTTAAGCTTTTGAATGCATTTACGCGTTTTAAAAGATCATATGAGTAGGGTGAAAGAGATTTGAGTTCGTTTGTGTTGTATATTAAGAGAAAGCATCCAAATACTTTGTTTGCATTCATTTGAGTGTGAAACTACACCGAGGATGTTTACAGTTACAAACAAGCTTCAACTCAAGCATTTGAATGCATTTACGCGTTTTAAAAGCTCATACGAGTAGGGTGAAAGAGATTTGAGTTCTTGTGTGTTGGTATATTAAGAGAAAGAATCCAAATACTTTGTTTGCATTCATTTGAGTGTGAAACTATACCTAGGATGTTTACAGTTACAAACAAGCTTCAAATCAAGCTTTTGAATGCATTTACGCGTTTTAAAAGCTCATACGAGTAGGGTGAAAGAGATTTGAGCTCTTTTGTGTTGTATATTAAGAGAAAGCATCCAAATACTTTGTTTGCATTCATTTGAGTGTGAAACTACACCGAGGATATTTACAGTTACAAACAAGCTTCAACTTAAGCATTTGAATGCATTTACGCGTTTTAAAAGCTCATATGAGTAGGGTGAAAGAGATTTGAGTTCTTTTGAGTTGTATATTAAGAAAAAGCATCCAAATACTTTGTTTGCATTCATTTGAGTGTGAAACTACACCGAGCATGTTTAGAGTTACAAACAAGCTTCAACTCAAGCTTTTGAATGCATTTACGCGTTTTAAAAGCTCATACGAGTAGGGTGAAAGAGATTTGATTTCTTTTGTGTTGTATATTAAGAGAAAGCTTCCAAATACTTTGTTTGCATTCATTTGAGTGTGAAACTACACCTAGGATGTTTACAAGTACAAACAAGCTTCACCTCAAGGTTTTGAATGTATTTACGCGTTTTAAAAGCTCATACGAGTAGGGTGAAAGAGATTTGAGTTCTTTTGTGTTGTATAGTAAGAGAAAGCATCGAAATGCTTTGTTTGCATTCAATTGAGTGTGAAACTACACCTAGGATGTTTACAAGTACAAACAAGCTTCAACTCAAGCTTTTGAATGTATTTACGCGTTTTAAAAGCTCATACGAGTAGGGTGAAAGAGATTTGAGTTCTTTTGTGTTGTATATTAAGAGAAAGAATCCAAATACTTTTTTTTCATTCATTTGAGTGTGAAACTATACCTAGGATGTTTACAAGTACAAACAAGCTTCAACTCAAGCTTTTGAATGAATTTACGTGTTTTAACAGCTTTTACGACTAGGGTGATAGAAATTGAGTTCTTTTGTGTTGTATATTAAGAGAAAATATACAAATACTTTGTTTGCATTCATTTGAGTGTGAAACTACACCGAGGATGTTTACAGTTACAAACAAGCTTCAACTCAAGCATTTGAATGCATTTACGCGTTTTAAAAGCTCATACGAGTAGGGTGAAAGAGATTTGATTTCTTTTGTGTTGTATATTAAGAGAAAGCACCCAAATGTTTTGTTTGCATTCTTTTGAGTATGAAACTACACCAACAATGTGTTAAATTACAAACAAGCTTCAATTCATTTGAGTGTGATACTATACCTAGGATGTTTACAGTTACAAACAAGCTTCAACTCAAGCTTTTGAATGCATTTACGCGTTTTAAAAGCTCATACGAGTAGGGTGAAAGAGATTTGATTTCTTTTGTGTTGTATATTAAGAGAAAGCACCCAAATGTTTTGTTTACATTCTTTTGAGTATGAAACTACACCAAGAATGTGTTAAATTACAAACAAGCTTCAATTCATTTGAGTGTGAAACTATACCTAGGATATTTACAGTTACAAACAAGCTGCAACTCAAGCTTTTGAATGCATTTACGCGTTATAAAAGCTCATACGAGTAGGGTGAAAGAGATTTGAGTTCTTTTGTGTTGTATATTAATAGAAAGCATCCAAATGCTTTGTTTGCATTCATTTGAGTGTGAAACTACACCTAGGATGTTTACAAGTACAAACAAGCTTCAACTCAAGCTTTTGAATGAATTTACGCGTTTTAACAGCTCTTACGGCTAGGGTGATAGAAATTGAGTTCTTTTGTGTTGTATATTAAGAGAAAATATCCAAATACTTTGTTTGCATTCATTTGAGTGTGAAATAACACCAGGGTTGTTTAGAAGTACAAACAAGCTTCAACTCAAACTTTTGAATGCATTTACTCGTTTTAAAAGCTCATACAAGGAGGGTGAAAGAGATTTGAGTTCTTTTGTGTTGTATATTAAGAGAAAGCATCCAAATACTTTGTTTCCATTCATTTGAGTGTGAAACTACACCGAGCATGTTTACAGTTACAAATAAGCTTCAACTCAAGCTTTTGAATGCATTTACGCGTTTTAAAAGCTCATACGAGTAGGGTGAAAGAGATTTGATTTCTTTTGTGTTGTATATTAAGAGAAAGCACCCAAATGTTTTGTTTGCATTCTTTTGAGTGTGAAACTACACCAAGAATGTGTTAAATTACAAACAAGCTTCAACTTAAGCTTTTGAATGCATTTACGCATTTTAAAAGATCATACGAGTAGGGTGAAAGAGATTTGAGTTCGTTTGTGTTGTATATTAAGAGAAAGCACCCAAATGTTTTGTTTGCATTCTTTTGAGTGTGAAACTACACCAAGAATGTGTTAAATTACAAACAAGCTTCAACTTAAGCTTTTGAATGCATTTACGCGTTTTAAAAGATCATACGAGTAGGGTGAAAGAGATTTGAGTTCGTTTGTGTTGTATATTAAGAGAAAGCATCCAAATACTTTGTTTGCATTCATTTGAGTGTGAAACTACACCGAGGATGTTTACAGTTACAAACAAGCTTCAACTCAAGCATTTGAATGCATTTACGCGTTTTAAAAGCTCATACGAGTAGGGTGAAAGAGATTTGAGTTCTTGTGTGTTGTATATTAAGAGAAAGAATCCAAATACTTTGTTTGCATTCACTTGAGTGTGAAACTATACCTAGGATGTTTACAGTTACAAACAAGCTTCAACTCAAGCTTTTGAATGCATTTACGCGTTTTAAAAGCTCATACGAGTAGGGTGAAAGAGATTTGAGCTCTTTTGTGTTGTATATTAAGAGAAAGCATCCAAATACTTTGTTTGCATTCATTTGAGTGTGAAACTACACCGAGGATGTTTACAGTTACAAACAAGCTTCAACTTAAGCATTTGAATGCATTTACGCGTTTTAAAAGCTCATATGAGTAGGGTGAAAGAGATTTGAGTTCTTTTGAGTTGTATATTAAGAAAAAGCATCCAAATACTTTGTTTGCATTCATTTGAATGTGAAACTACACCGAGCATGTTTAGAGTTACAAACAAGCTTCAACTCAAGCTTTTGAATGCATTTACGCGTTTTAAAAGCTCATACGAGTAGGGTGAAAGAGATTTGATTTCTTTTGTGTTGTATATTAAGAGAAAGCATCCAAATACTTTGTTTGCATTCATTTGAGTGTGAAACTACACCTAGGATGTTTACAAGTACAAACAAGCTTCACCTCAAGCTTTTGAATGTATTTACGCGTTTTAAAAGCTCATACGAGTAGGGTGAAAGAGATTTGAGTTCTTTTGTGTTGTATAGTAAGAGAAAGCATCGAAATGCTTTGTTTGCATTCAATTGAGTGTGAAACTATACCTAGGATGTTTACAGTTACAAACAAGCTTCAACTCAAGCTTTTGTATGCATTTACGCGTTTTAAAAGCTCATACGAGTAGGGTGAAAGAGATTTGAGTTCTCTTGTGTTGTATATTAAGAGAAAGCATCCAAATACTTTGTTTGCATTCATTTGAGTGTGAAACTATACCTAGGATGTTTACAGTTACAAACAAGCTTCAACTCAAGCTTTTGAATGCATTTACGCGTTTTAAAAGCTCATACGAGTAGGGTGAAAGAGATTTGAGTTCGTTTGTGTTGTATATTAAGAGAAAGCATCCAAATACTTTGTTTGCATTCATTTGAGTGTGAAACTACACCGAGGATGTTTACAGTTACAAACAAGCTTCAACTCAAGCATTTGAATGCATTTACGCGTTTTAAAAGCTCATACGAGTAGGGTGAAAGAGATTTGATTTCTTTTGTGTTGTATATTAAGAGAAAGCATCCAAATACTTTGTTTGCATTCATTTGAGTGTGAAACTACACCGAGGATGTTTACAGTTAGTTACAAACAAGCTTCAACTCAAGCTTTTGAATGCATTTACGCGTTTTAAAAGCTCATACGAGTAGGGTGAAAGAGATTTGATTTCTTTTGTGTTGTATATTAAGAAAAAGCATCCAAATACTTTGTTTGCATTCATTTGAGTGTGAAACTACACCGAGCATGTTTAGAGTTACAAACAAGCTTCAACTCAAGCTTTTGAATGCATTTACGCGTTTTAAAAGCTCATACGAGTAGGGTGAAAGAGATTTGATTTCTTTTGTGTTGTATATTAAGAGAAAGCATCCAAATACTTTGTTTGCATTCATTTGAGTGTGAAACTACACCTAGGATGTTTACAAGTACAAACAAGCTTCAACTCAAGCTTTTGAATGTATTTACGCGTTTTAAAAGCTCATACGAGTAGGGTGAAAGAGATTTGAGTTCTTTTGTGTTGTATAGTAAGAGAAAGCATCGAAATGCTTTGTTTGCATTCAATTGAGTGTGAAACTATACCTAGGATGTTTACAAGTACAAACAAGCTTCAACTCAAGCTTTTGAATGAATTTACGCGTTTTAACAGCTCTTATGACTAGGGTGATAGAAATTGAGTTCTTTTGTGTTGTATATTAAGAGAAAATATCCAAATACTTTGTTTGCATTCATTTGAGTGTCAAATAACACCAGGGTTGTTTAATGGTACAAACAAGATTCAACTCAAGCTTTTGAATGCATTTACGCGTTTTTAAAGCTCATACGAGTAGGGTGAAAGAGATTTGATTTCTTTTGTGTTGTATATTAAGAGAAAGCATCAAAATACTTTGTTTGCATTCATTTGAGTGTGAAACTACACCGAGCATGTTTACAGTTACAAACAAGCTTCAACTCAAGCTTTTGAATGCATTTACGCGTTTTAAAAGCTCATACGAGTAGGGTGAAAGAGATTTGAGTTCTTTTGTGTTGTATATTAAGAGAAAGCATCCAAATGCTTTGTTTGCATTCATTTGAGTGTGAAACTACACCTAGGATGTTTACAAGTACAAACAAGCTTCAACTCAAGCTTTTGAATGAATTTACGCGTTTTAACAGCTCTTACGACTAGGGTGATAGAAATTGAGTTCTTTTGTGTTGTATATTAAGAGAAAATATCCAAATACTTTGTTTGCATTCATTTGAGTGTGAAATAACACCAGGGTTGTTTAGAAGTACAAACAAGCTTCAACTCAAACTTTTGAATACATTTACGCGTTTTAAAAGCTCATACAAGGAGGGTGAAAGAGATTTGAGTTCTTTTGTGTTGTATATTAAGAGAAAGCATCCAAATACTTTGTTTCCATTCATTTGAGTGTGAAACTACACCGAGCATGTTTACAGTTACAAACAAGCTTCAACTCAAGCTTTTGAATGCATTTACGCGTTTTAAAAGCTCATACGAGTAGGGTGAAAGAGATTTGATTTCTTTTGTGTTGTATATTAAGAGAAAGCACCCAAATGTTTTGTTTGCATTCTTTTGAGTACGAAACTACACCAAGAATGTGTTAAATTACAAACAAGCTTCAACTCAAGCTTTTGAATGCATTTACGCGTTTTAAAAGATCATACGAGTAGGGTGAAAGAGATTTGAGTTCGTTTGTGTTGTATATTAAGAGAAAGCATCCAAATACTTTGTTTGCATCCATTTGAGTGTGAAACTACACCGAGGATGTTTAGAGTTACAAACAAGCTTCAACTCAAGCATTTGAATGTATTTACGCGTTTTAAAAGCTCATACGAGTAGGGTGAAAGAGATTTGAGTTCTTTTGTGTTGTATATTAAGAGAAAGCATCCAATTACTTTGTTTGCATTCATTTGAGTGTGAAACTATACCTAGGATGTTTACAGTTACAAACAAGCTTCAACTCAAGCTTTTGAATGCATTTACGCGTTTTAAAAGCTCACACGAGTAGGGTGAAAGAGATTTGAGCTCTTTTGTGTTGTATATTAAGAGAAAGCATCCAAATACTTTGTTTGCAATCATTTGAGTGTGAAACTACACCGAGGATGTTTACAGTTACAAACAAGCTTCAACTCAAGCTTTTGAATGCATTTACGCGTTTTAAAAGATCATACGAGTAGGGTGAAAGAGATTTGAGTTCGTTTGTGTTGTAAATTAAGAGAAAGCATCCAAATACTTTGTTTGCATTCATTTGAGTGTGAAACTACACCTAGGATGTTTACAGTTACAAACAAGCTTCAACTCAAGCTTTTAAATGCATTTACGCGTTTTAAAAGCTCATACGAGGAGGGTGAAAGAGATTTGAGTTCTTCTGTGTTGTATATTAGAAAGCATCCAAATACTTTGTTTGCATTTATTTGAGTGTGAAACTACACCTAGGATGTTTACAGTTACAAACAAGCTTCAACTCAAGCTTTTGAATACATTTACGCGTTTTAAAAGCTCATACGAGTAGGGTGAAAGAGATTTGAGCTCTTTTGTGTTGTATATTAAGAGAAAGCATCCAAATACTTTGTTTGCATTCATTTGAGTGTGAAACTACACCGAGGATGTTTACAGTTACAAACAAGCTTCAACTCAAGCATTTGAATGCATTTACGCGTTTTAAAAGCTCATACGAGTAGGGTGAAAGAGAATTGAGTTCATTTGTGTTGTATATTAAGAGAAAGCATCCAAATACTTTGTTTGCATTCATTTGAGTGTGAAACTACACCTAGGATGTTTACAGTTACAAACAAGCTTCAACTCATGCTTTTCAATTCATTTACGCGTTTTAAAAGCTCATACGAGTAGGGTGAAAGAGATATGATTTCTTTTCTGTTGTATAGTAAGAGAAAGCACCCAAATGTTTTGTTTGCATTCTTTTGAGTATGAAACTACACCAAGAATGTGTTAAATTACAAACAAGCTTCAACTCAAGCTTTTGAATGCATTTACGCGTTTTAAAAGCTCATACGAGTAGGGTGAAAGAGATTTGATTTCTTTTGTGTTGTATATTAAGAGAAAGCACCCAAATGTTTTGTTTGCATTCTTTTGAGTATGAAACTACACCAAGAATGTGTTAAATTACAAACAAGCTTCAACTCAAGCTTTTGAATGCATTTACGCGTTTTAAAAGATCATACGAGTAGGGTGAAAGAGATTTGATTTCTTTTGTGTTGTATATTAAGAGAAAGCATCCAAATACTTTGTTTGCATTCATTTGAGTGTGAAACTACACCTAGGATGTTTACAAGTACAAACAAGCTTCAACTCAAGCTTTTGAATGTATTTACGCGTTTTAAAAGCTCATACGAGTAGGGTGAAAGAGATTTGAGTTCTTTTGTGTTGTATAGTAAGAGAAAGCATCGAAATGCTTTGTTTGCATTCAATTGAGTGTGAAACTATACCTAGGATGTTTACAAGTACAAACAAGCTTCAACTCAAGCTTTTGAATGAATTTACGCGTTTTAACAGCTCTTATGACTAGGGTGATAGAAATTGAGTTCTTTTGTGTTGTATATTAAGAGAAAATATCCAAATACTTTGTTTGCATTCATTTGAGTGTCAAATAACACCAGGGTTGTTTAATGGTACAAACAAGCTTCAACTCAAGCTTTTGAATGCATTTTTGCGTTTTAAAAGCTCATACGAGTAGGGTGAAAGAGATTTGATTTCTTTTGTGTTGTATATTAAGAGAAAGCATCAAAATACTTTGTTTGCATTCATTTGAGTGTGAAACTACACCGAGCATGTTTACAGTTACAAACAAGCTTCAACTCAATCTTTTGAATGTATTTACGCGTTTTAAAAGCTCACACGAGTAGGGTGAAAGATATTTGAGTTCTTTTGTGTTGTATAATTGGAGAAAGCATCCAAATACTTTGTTTGCATTCATTTGAGTGTGAAACTATACCTAGGATGTTTACAGTTACAAACAAGCTTCAACTCAAGCTTTTGAATGCATTTACACGTTTTAAAAGCTCATACGAGTAGGGTGAAAGAGATTTGAGCTCTTTTGTGTTGTATATTAAGAGAAAGCATCCAAATACTTTGTTTGCATTCATTTGAGTGTGAAACTACACCGAGGATGTTTACAGTTACAAACAAGCTTCAACTTAAGCATTTGAATGCATTTACGCGTTTTAAAAGCTCATATGAGTAGGGTGAAAGAGATTTGAGTTCTTTTGTGTTGTATATTAAGAAAAAGCATCCAAATACTTTGTTTGCATTCATTTGAGTGTGAAACTACACCGAGCATGTTTAGAGTTACAAACAAGCTTCAACTCAAGCTTTTGAATGCATTTACGCGTTTTAAAAGCTCATACGAGTAGGGTGAAAGAGATTTGATGTCTTTTGTGTTGTATATTAAGAGAAAGCATCCAAATACTTTGTTTGCATTCATTTGAGTGTGAAACTACACCTAGGATGTTTACAAGTACAAACAAGCTTCACCTCAAGCTTTTGAATGTATTTACGCGTTTTAAAAGCACATACGAGTAGGGTGAAAGAGATTTGAGTTCTTTTGTGTTGTATAGTAAGAGAAAGCATCGAAATGCTTTGTTTGCATTCAATTGAGTGTGAAACTATACCTAGGATGTTTACAGTTACAAACAAGCTTCAACTCAAGCTTTTGAATGCATTTACGCGTTTTAAAAGCTCATACGAGTAGGGTGAAAGAGATTTGAGTTCTCTTGTGTTGTATATTAAGAGAAAGCATCCAAATGTTTTGTTTGCATTCTTTTGAGTACGAAACTACACCAAGAATGTGTTAAATTACAAACAAGCTTCAACTCAAGCTTTTGAATGCATTTACGCGTTTTAAAAGATCATACGAGTAGGGTGAAAGAGATTTGAGTTCGTTTGTGTTGTATATTAAGAGAAAGCATCCAAATACTTTGTTTGCATTCATTTGAGTGTAAAACTACACCGAGGATGTTTACAGTTACAAACAAGCTTCAACTCAAGCATTTGAATGTATTTACGCGTTTTAAAAGCTCATACGAGTAGGGTGAAAGAGATTTGAGTTCTTTTGTGTTGTATATTAAGAGAAAGCATCCAATTACTTTGTTTGCATTCATTTGAGTGTGAAACTATACCTAGGATGTTTACAGTTACAAACAAGCTTCAACTCAAGCTTTTGAATGCATTTACGCGTTTTAAAAGCTCACACGAGTAGGGTGAAAGAGATTTGAGCTCTTTTGTGTTGTATATTAAGAGAAAGCATCCAAATACTTTGTTTGCATTCATTTGAGTGTGAAACTACACCGAGGATGTTTACAGTTACAAACAAGCTTCAACTCAAGCTTTTGAATGCATTTACGCGTTTTAAAAGATCATACGAGTAGGGTGAAAGAGATTTGAGTTCGTTTGTGTTGTATATTAAGAGAAAGCATCCAAATACTTTGTTTGCATTCATTTGAGTGTGAAACTACACCTAGGATGTTTACAGTTACAAACAAGCTTCAACTCAAGCTTTTAAATGCATTTACGCGTTTTAAAAGCTCATACGAGGAGGGTGAAAGAGATTTGAGTTCTTCTGTGTTGTATATTAGAAAGCATCCAAATACTTTGTTTGCATTTATTTGAGTGTGAAACTACACCTAGGATGTTTACAGTTACAAACAAGCTTCAACTCAAGCTTTTGAATGCATTTACGCGTTTTAAAAGCTCATACGAGTAGGGTGAAAGAGATTTGAGCTCTTTTGTGTTATATATTAAGAGAAAGCATCCAAATACTTTGTTTGCATTCATTTGAGTGTGAAACTACACCGAGGATGTTTACAGTTACAAACAAGCTTCAACTCAAGCATTTGAATGCATTTACGCGTTTTAAAAGCTCATACGAGTAGGGTGAAAGAGAATTGAGTTCATTTGTGTTGTATATTAAGAGAAAGCATCCAAATACTTTGTTTGCATTCATTTGAGTGTGAAACTACACCTAGGATGTTTACAGTTACAAACAAGCTTCAACTCATGCTTTTCAATTCATTTACGCGTTTTAAAAGCTCATACGAGTAGGGTGAAAGAGATATGATTTCTTTTCTGTTGTATAGTAAGAGAAAGCACCCAAATGTTTTGTTTGCATTCTTTTGAGTATGAAACTACACCAAGAATGTGTTAAATTACAAACAAGCTTCAACTCAAGCTTTTGAATGCATTTACGCGTTTTAAAAGCTCATACGAGTAGGGTGAAAGAGATTTGATTTCTTTTGTGTTGTATATTAAGAGAAAGCACCCAAATGTTTTGTTTGCATTCTTTTGAGTATGAAACTACACCAAGAATGTGTTAAATTACAAACAAGCTTCAACTCAAGCTTTTGAATGCATTTACGCGTTTTAAAAGATCATACGAGTAGGGTGAAAGACATTTGATTTCTTTTGTGTTGTATATTAAGAGAAAGCATCCAAATACTTTGTTTGCATTCATTTGAGTGTGAAACTACACCTAGGATGTTTACAAGTACAAACAAGCTTCAACTCAAGCTTTTGAATGTATTTACGCGTTTTAAAAGCTCATACGAGTAGGGTGAAAGAGATTTGAGTTCTTTTGTGTTGTATAGTAAGAGAAAGCATCGAAATGCTTTGTTTGCATTCAATTGAGTGTGAAACTATACCTAGGATGTTTACAAGTACAAACAAGCTTCAACTCAAGCTTTTGAATGAATTTACGCGTTTTAACAGCTCTTATGACTAGGGTGATAGAAATTGAGTTCTTTTGTGTTGTATATTAAGAGAAAATATCCAAATACTTTGTTTGCATTCATTTGAGTGTCAAATAACACCAGGGTTGTTTAATGGTACAAACAAGCTTCAACTCAAGCTTTTGAATGCATTTACGCGTTTTAAAAGCTCATACGAGTAGGGTGAAAGAGATTTGATTTCTTTTGTGTTGTATATTAAGAGAAAGCATCAAAATACTTTGTTTGCATTCATTTGAGTGTGAAACTACACAGAGCATGTTTACAGTTACAAACAAGCTTCAACTCAATCTTTTGAATGTATTTACGCGTTTTAAAAGCTCACACGAGTAGGGTGAAAGATATTTGAGTTCTTTTGTGTTGTATAATTGGAGAAAGCATCCAAATACTTTGTTTGCATTCATTTGAGTGTGAAACTATACCTAGGATGTTTACAGTTACAAACAAGCTTCAACTCAAGCTTTTGAATGCATTTACACGTTTTAAAAGCTCATACGAGTAGGGTGAAAGAGATTTGAGCTCTTTTGTGTTGTATATTAAGAGAAAGCATCCAAATACTTTGTTTGCATTCATTTGAGTGTGAAACTACACCGAGGATGTTTACAGTTACAAACAAGCTTCAACTTAAGCATTTGAATGCATTTACGCGTTTTAAAAGCTCATATGAGTAGGGTGAAAGAGATTTGAGTTCTTTTGTGTTGTATATTAAGAAAAAGCATCCAAATACTTTGTTTGCATTCATTTGAGTGTGAAACTACACCGAGCATGTTTAGAGTTACAAACAAGCTTCAACTCAAGCTTTTGAATGCATTTACGCGTTTTAAAAGCTCATACGAGTAGGGTGAAAGAGATTTGATGTCTTTTGTGTTGTATATTAAGAGAAAGCATCCAAATACTTTGTTTGCATTCATTTGAGTGTGAAACTACACCTAGGATGTTTACAAGTACAAACAAGCTTCACCTCAAGCTTTTGAATGTATTTACGCGTTTTAAAAGCGCATACGAGTAGGGTGAAAGAGATTTGAGTTCTTTTGTGTTGTATAGTAAGAGAAAGCATCGAAATGCTTTGTTTGCATTCAATTGAGTGTGAAACTATACCTAGGATGTTTACAGTTACAAACAAGCTTCAACTCAAGGTTTTGAATGCATTTACGCGTTTTAAACGCTCATACGAGTAGGGTGAAAGAGATTTGAGTTCTCTTGTGTTGTATATTAAGAGAAAGCATCCAAATACTTTGTTTCCATTCATTTAAGTGTGAAACTACACCTATGATGTTTACAAGTACAAACAAGCTTCAACTCAAGCTTTTGAATGTATTTACGCGTTTTAAAAGCTCATACGAGTAGGGTGAAAGAGATTTGAGTTCTTTTGTGTGGTATAGTAAGAGAAAGCATCCAAATACTTTGTTTGCATTCATTTGAGTGTGAAACTATACCTAGGATGTTTACAAGTACAAACAAGCTTCAACTCAAGCTTTTGAATGCATTTACGCGTTTTAAAAGCTCATACGAGTAGGGTGAAAGAGATTTGAGTTCTTTTGTGTTGTATATTAAGAGAAAGGATCCAAATACTTTGTTTTCATTCATTTGAGTGTGAAACTATACCTAGGATGTTTACAAGTACAAACAAGCTTCAACTCAAGCTTTTGAATGAATTTACGTGTTTTAACAGCTCTTACGACTAGGGTGACAGAAATTGAGTTCTTTTGTGTTGTATATTAAGAGAAAATATACAAATACTTTGTTTGCATTCATTTGAGTGTGAAATAACACCAGGGTTGTTTAGAAGTACAAACAAGGTTCAACTCAAGCTTTTGAATGCATTTACGCGTTTTAAAAGCTCATACGAGTAGGGTGAAAGAGATTTGATTTCTTTTGTGTTGTATATTAAGAGAAAGCATCCAAATACTTTGTTTGCATTCATTTGAGTGTGAAAGTACCCCTAGGATGTTTACAGTTACAAACAAGCTTCAACTCAAGCTTTTGAATGCATTTACGCGTTTTAAAAGCTCATACGAGTAGGGTGAAAGAGATTTGATTTCTTTTGTGTTGTATATTAAGAGAAAGCACCCAAATGTTTTGTTTGCATTCTTTTGAGTATGAAACTACACCAAGAATGTGTTAAATTACAAACAAGCTTCAACTCAAGCTTTTGAATGCATTTACGCGTTTTAAAAGCTCATACGAGTAGGGTGAAAGAGATTTGAGTTCGTTTGTGTTGTATATTAAGAGAAAGCATCCAAATACTTTGTTTGCATTCATTTGAGTGTGAAACTACACCGAGCATGTTTACAGTTACAAACAAGCTTCAACTCAAGCTTTTGAATGCATTTACGCGTTTTAAAAGCTCATACGAGTAGGGTGAAAGAGATTTGATTTCTTTTGTGTTGTATATTAAGAGAAAGCACCCAAATGTTTTGTTTGCATTCTTTTGAGTACGAAACTACACCAAGAATGTGTTAA
The DNA here is from genome assembly GCA_038025085.1 of Tetragonia tetragonoides. NCBI lineage: Eukaryota > Viridiplantae > Streptophyta > Magnoliopsida > Caryophyllales > Aizoaceae > Tetragonia > Tetragonia tetragonoides. Next base: position 23,392,651 of record CM076141.1, read on the forward strand.
ATTACAAACAAGCTTCAACTCAAGCTTTTGAATGCATTTACGCGTTTTAAAAGATCATACGAGTAGGGTGAAAGAGATTTGAGTTCGTTTGTGTTGTATATTAAGAGAAAGCATCCAAATACTTTGTTTGCATTCATTTGAGTGTGAAACTACACCGAGGATGTTTACAGTTACAAACAAGCTTCAACTCAAGCATTTGAATGTATTTACGCGTTATAAAAGCTCATACGAGTAGGGTGAAAGAGATTTGAGTTCTTTTGTGTTGTATATTAAGAGAAAGCATCCAATTACTTTGTTTGCATTCATTTGAGTGTGAAACTATACCTAGGATGTTTACAGTTACAAACAAGCTTCAACTCAAGCTTTTGAATGCATTTACGCGTTTTAAAAGCTCATACGAGTAGGGTGAAAGAGATTTGAGCTCTTTTGTGTTGTATATTAAGAGAAAGCATCCAAATACTTTGTTTGCATTCATTTGAGTGTGAAACTACACTGAGGATGTTTACAGTTACAAACAAGCTTCAACTCAAGCTTTTGAATGCATTTACGCGTTTTAAAAGATCATACGAGTAGGGTGAAAGAGATTTGAGTTCGTTTGTGTTGTATATTAAGAGAAAGCATCCAAATACTTTGTTTGCATTCATTTGAGTGTGAAACTACACCTAGGATGTTTACAGTTACAAACAAGCTTCAACTCAAGCTTTTAAATGCATTTACGCGTTTTAAAAGCTCATACGAGGAGGGTGAAAGAGATTTGAGTTCTTCTGTGTTGTATATTAGAAAGCATCCAAATACTTTGTTTGCATTTATTTGAGTGTGAAACTACACCTAGGATGTTTACAGTTACAAACAAGCTTCAACTCAAGCTTTTGAATGCATTTACGCGTTTTAAAAGCTCATACGAGTAGGGTGAAAGAGATTTGATTTCTTTTGTGTTGTATATTAAGAGAAAGCACCCAAATGTTTTGTTTGCATTCTTTTGAGTACGAAACTACACCAAGAATGTGTTAAATTACAAACAAGCTTCAACTCAAGCTTTTGAATGCATTTACGCGTTTTAAAAGATCATACGAGTAGGGTGAAAGAGATTTGAGTTCGTTTGTGTTGTATATTAAGAGAAAGCATCCAAATACTTTGTTTGCATTCATTTGAGTGTGAAACTACACCGAGGATGTTTACAGTTACAAACAAGCTTCAACTCAAGCATTTGAATGTATTTACGCGTTATAAAAGCTCATACGAGTAGGGTGAAAGAGATTTGAGTTCTTTTGTGTTGTATATTAAGAGAAAGCATCCAATTACTTTGTTTGCATTCATTTGAGTGTGAAACTATACCTAGGATGTTTACAGTTACAAACAAGCTTCAACTCAAGCTTTTGAATGCATTTACGCGTTTTAAAAGCTCATACGAGTAGGGTGAAAGAGATTTGAGCTCTTTTGTGTTGTATATTAAGAGAAAGCATCCAAATACTTTTTTTGCATTCATTTGAGTGTGAAACTACACTGAGGATGTTTACAGTTACAAACAAGCTTCAACTCAAGCTTTTGAATGCATTTACGCGTTTTAAAAGATCATACGAGTAGGGTGAAAGAGATTTGAGTTCGTTTGTGTTGTATATTAAGAGAAAGCATCCAAATACTTTGTTTGCATTCATTTGAGTGTGAAACTACACCTAGGATGTTTACAGTTACAAACAAGCTTCAACTCAAGCTTTTAAATGCATTTACGCGTTTTAAAAGCTCATACGAGGAGGGTGAAAGAGATTTGAGTTCTTCTGTGTTGTATATTAGAAAGCATCCAAATACTTTGTTTGCATTTATTTGAGTGTGAAACTACACCTAGGATGTTTACAGTTACAAACAAGCTTCAACTCAAGCTTTTGAATGCATTTACGCGTTTTAAAAGCTCATACGAGTAGGGTGAAAGAGATTTGATTTCTTTTGTGTTGTATATTAAGAGAAAGCACCCAAATGTTTTGTTTGCATTCTTTTGAGTACGAAACTACACCAAGAATGTGTTAAATTACAAACAAGCTTCAACTCAAGCTTTTGAATGCATTTACGCGTTTTAAAAGATCATACGAGTAGGGTGAAAGAGATTTGAGTTCGTTTGTGTTGTATATTAAGAGAAAGCATCCAAATACTTTGTTTGCATTCATTTGAGTGTGAAACTACACCGAGGATGTTTACAGTTACAAACAAGCTTCAACTCAAGCATTTGAATGTATTTACGCGTTATAAAAGCTCATACGAGTAGGGTGAAAGAGATTTGAGTTCTTTTGTGTTGTATATTAAGAGAAAGCATCCAATTACTTTGTTTGCATTCATTTGAGTGTGAAACTATACCTAGGATGTTTACAGTTACAAACAAGCTTCAACTCAAGCTTTTGAATGCATTTACGCGTTTTAAAAGCTCATACGAGTAGGGTGAAAGAGATTTGAGCTCTTTTGTGTTGTATATTAAAAGAAAGCATCCAAATACTTTGTTTGCATTCATTTGAGTGTGAAACTACACTGAGGATGTTTACAGTTACAAACAAGCTTCAACTCAAGCTTTTGAATGCATTTACGCGTTTTAAAAGATCATACGAGTAGGGTGAAAGAGATTTGAGTTCGTTTGTGTTGTATATTAAGAGAAAGCATCCAAATACTTTGTTTGCATTCATTTGAGTGTGAAACTACACCTAGGATGTTTACAGTTACAAACAAGCTTCAACTCAAGCTTTTAAATGCATTTACGCGTTTTAAAAGCTCATACGAGGAGGGTGAAAGAGATTTGAGTTCTTCTGTGTTGTATATTAGAAAGCATCCAAATACTTTGTTTGCATTTATTTGAGTGTGAAACTACACCTAGGATGTTTACAGTTACAAACAAGCTTCAACTCAAGCTTTTGAATGCATTTACGCGTTTTAAAAGCTCATACGAGTAGGGTGAAAGAGATTTGAGCTCTTTTGTGTTGAATATTAAGAGAAAGCATCCAAATACTTTGTTTGCATTCATTTGAGTGTGAAACTACACCGAGGATGTTTACAGTTACAAACAAGCTTCAACTCAAGCATTTGAATGCATTTACGCGTTTTAAAAGCTCATACGAGTAGGGTGAAACAGAATTGAGTTCATTTGTGTTGTATATTAAGAGAAAGCATCCAAATACTTTGTTTGCATTCATTTGAGTGTGAAACTACACCTAGGATGTTTACAGTTACAAACAAGCTTCAACTCATGCTTTTCAATTCATTTACGCGTTTTAAAAGCTCATACGAGTAGGGTGAAAGAGATATGATTTCTTTTCTGTTGTATAGTAAGAGAAAGCACCCAAATGTTTTGTTTGCATTCTTTTGAGTATGAAACTACACCAAGAATGTGTTAAATTACAAACAAGCTTCAACTCAAGCTTTTGAATGCATTTACGCGTTTTAAAAGCTCATACGAGTAGGGTGAAAGAGATTTGATTTCTTTTGTGTTGTATATTAAGAGAAAGCACCCAAATGTTTTGTTTGCATTCTTTTGAGTATGAAACTACACCAAGAATGTGTTAAATTACAAACAAGCTTCAACTCAAGCTTTTGAATGCATTTACGCGTTTTAAAAGATCATACGAGTAGGGTGAAAGAGATTTGATTTCTTTTGTGTTGTATATTAAGAGAAAGCATCCAAATACTTTGTTTGCATTCATTTGAGTGTGAAACTACACCTAGGATGTTTACAAGTACAAACAAGCTTCAACTCAAGCTTTTGAATGTATTTACGCGTTTTAAAAGCTCATACGAGTAGGGTGAAAGAGATTTGAGTTCTTTTGTGTTGTATAGTAAGAGAAAGCATCGAAATGCTTTGTTTGCATTCAATTGAGTGTGAAACTATACCTAGGATGTTTACAAGTACAAACAAGCTTCAACTCAAGCTTTTGAATGAATTTACGCGTTTTAACAGCTCTTATGACTAGGGTGATAGAAATTGAGTTCTTTTGTGTTGTATATTAAGAGAAAATATCCAAATACTTTGTTTGCATTCATTTGAGTGTCAAATAACACCAGGGTTGTTTAATGGTACAAACAAGCTTCAACTCAAGCTTTTGAATGCATTTACGCGTTTTAAAAGCTCATACGAGTAGGGTGAAAGAGATTTGATTTCTTTTGTGTTGTATATTAAGAGAAAGCATCAAAATACTTTGTTTGCATTCATTTGAGTGTGAAACTACACCGAGCATGTTTACAGTTACAAACAAGCTTCAAGTCAATCTTTTGAATGTATTTACGCGTTTTAAAAGCTCACACGAGTAGGGTGAAAGATATTTGAGTTCTTTTGTGTTGTATAATAGGAGAAAGCATCCAAATACTTTGTTTGCATTCATTTGAGTGTGAAACTATACCTAGGATGTTTACAGTTACAAACAAGCTTCAACTCAAGCTTTTGAATGCATTTACACGTTTTAAAAGCTCATACGAGTAGGGTGAAAGAGATTTGAGCTCTTTTGTGTTGTATATTAAGAGAAAGCATCCAAATACTTTGTTTGCATTCATTTGAGTGTGAAACTACACCGAGGATGTTTACAGTTACAAACAAGCTTCAACTTAAGCATTTGAATGCATTTACGCGTTTTAAAAGCTCATATGAGTAGGGTGAAAGAGATTTGAGTTCTTTTGTGTTGTATATTAAGAAAAAGCATCCAAATACTTTGTTTGCATTCATTTGAGTGTGAAACTACACCGAGCATGTTTAGAGTTACAAACAAGCTTCAACTCAAGCTTTTGAATGCATTTACGCGTTTTAAAAGCTCATACGAGTAGGGTGAAAGAGATTTGATGTCTTTTGTGTTGTATATTAAGAGAAAGCATCCAAATACTTTGTTTGCATTCATTTGAGTGTGAAACTACACCTAGGATGTTTACAAGTACAAACAAGCTTCACCTCAAGCTTTTGAATGTATTTACGCGATTTAAAAGCTCATACGAGTAGGGTGAAAGAGATTTGAGTTCTTTTGTGTTGTATAGTAAGAGAAAGCATCGAAATGCTTTGTTTGCATTCAATTGAGTGTGAAACTATACCTAGGATGTTTACAGTTACAAACAAGCTTCAACTCAAGCTTTTGAATGCATTTACGCGTTTTAAAAGCTCATACGAGTAGGGTGAAAGAGATTTGAGTTCTCTTGTGTTGTATATTAAGAGAAAGCATCCAAATACTTTGTTTCCATTCATTTAAGTGTGAAACTACACCTAGGATGTTTACAAGTACAAACAAGCTTCAACTCAAGCTTTTGAATGTATTTACGCGTTTTAAAAGCTCATACGAGTAGGGTGAAAGAGATTTGAGTTCTTTTGTGTGGTATAGTAAGAGAAAGCATCCAAATACTTTGTTTGCATTCATTTGAGTGTGAAACTACACCTAGGATGTTTACAAGTACAAACAAGCTTCAACTCAAGCTTTTGAATGTATTTACGCGTTTTAAAAGCTCATACGAGTAGGGTGAAAGAGATTTGAGTTCTTTTGTGTTGTATATTAAGAGAAAGGATCCAAATACTTTGTTTTCATTCATTTGAGTGTGAAACTATACCTAGGATGTTTACAAGTACAAACAAGCTTCAACTCAAGCTTTTGAATGAATTTACGTGTTTTAACAGCTCTTACGACTAGGGTGATAGAAATTGAGTTCTTTTGTGTTGTATATTAAGAGAAAATATACAAATACTTTGTTTGCATTCATTTGAGTGTGAAATAACACCAGGGTTGTTTAGAAGTACAAACAAGGTTCAACTCAAGCTTTTGAATGCATTTACGCGTTTTAAAAGCTCATACGAGTAGGGTGAAAGAGATTTGATTTCTTTTGTGTTGTATATTAAGAGAAAGCATCCAAATACTTTGTTTGCATTCATTTGAGTGTGAAAGTACCCCTAGGATGTTTACAGTTACAAACAAGCTTCAACTCAAGCTTTTGAATGCATTTACGCGTTTTAAAAGCTCATACGAGTAGGGTGAAAGAGATTTGATTTCTTTTGTGTTGTATATTAAGAGAAAGCACCCAAATGTTTTGTTTGCATTCTTTTGAGTATGAAACTACACCAAGAATGTGTTAAATTACAAACAAGCTTCAACTCAAGCTTTTGAATGCATTTACGCGTTTTAAAAGCTCATACGAGTAGGGTGAAAGAGATTTGAGTTCGTTTGTGTTGTATATTAAGAGAAAGCATCCAAATACTTTGTTTGCATTCATTTGAGTGTGAAACTACACCGAGCATGTTTACAGTTACAAACAAGCTTCAACTCAAGCTTTTGAATGCATTTACGGGTTTTAAAAGCTCATACGAGTAGGGTGAAAGAGATTTGATTTCTTTTGTGTTGTATATTAAGAGAAAGCACCCAAATGTTTTGTTTGCATTCTTTTGAGTATGAACCTACACCAAGAATGTGTTAAATTACAAACAAGCTTCAACTCAAGCTTTTGAATGCATTTACGCGTTTTAAAAGCTCATACGAGTAGGGTGAAAGAGATTTGAGTTCGTTTGTGTTGTATATTAAGAGAAAGCATCCAAATACCTTGTTTGCATTCATTTGAGTGTGAAACTACACCGAGGATGTTTACAGTTACAAACAAGCTTCAACTCAAGCATTTGAATGCATTTACGCGTTTTAAAAGCTCATACGAGTAGGGTGAAAGAGATTTGAGTTCTTTTGTGTTGTATATTAAGAGAAAGCATCCAAATACTTTGTTTGCATTCATTTGAGTGTGAAACAATACCTAGGATGTTTACAGTTACAAACAAGCTTCAACTCAAGCTTTTGAATGCATTTACGCGTTTTAAAAGCTGATACGAGTAGGGTGAAAGAGATTTGAGTTCTTTTGTGTTGTATATTAAGAGAAAGCATCCAAATACTTTGTTTGCATTCATTTGAGTGTGAAACTACACCTAGGATGTTTACAGTTATAAACAAGCTTCAACTCATGCTTTTGAATTCATTTACGCGTTTTAAAAGCTCATACGAGTAGGGTGAAAGAGATTTGATTTCTTTTGTGTTGTATATTAAGAGAAAGCACCCAAATGTTTTGTTTGCATTCTTTTGAGTATGAAACTACACCAAGAATGTGTTAAATTACAAACAAGCTTCAACTCAAGCTTTTGAATGCATTTACGCGTTTTAAAAGCTCATACGAGTAGGGTGAAAGAGATTTGAGTTCTTTTGTGTTGTATATTAAGAGAAAGCATCCAAATGCTTTGTTTGCATTCATTTGAGTGTGAAACTACACCTAGGATGTTTACAAGTACAAACAAGCTTCAACTCAAGCTTTCGAATGAATTTACGCGTTTTAACAGCTCTTACGACTAGGGTGATAGAAATTGAGTTCTTTTGTGTTGTATATTAAGAGAAAATATCCAAATACTTTGTTTGCATTCATTTGAGTGTGAAATAACACCAGGGTTGTTTAGAAGTACAAACAAGCTTCAACTCAAACTTTTGAATGCATTTACGCGTTTTAAAAGCTCATACAAGGAGGGTGAAAGAGATTTGAGCTCTTTTGTGTTGTATATTAAGAGAAAGCATCCAAATACTTTGTTTCCATTCATTTGAGTGTGAAACTACACCGAGCATGTTTACAGTTACAAACAAGCTTCAACTCAAGCTTTTGAATGCATTTACGCGTTTTAAAAGCTCATACGAGTAGGGTGAAAGAGATTTGATTTCTTTTGTGTTGTATATTAAGAGAAAGCACCCAAATGTTTTGTTTGCATTCTTTTGAGTATGAACCTACACCAAGAATGTGTTAAATTACAAACAAGCTTCAACTCAAGCTTTTGAATGCATTTACGCGTTTTAAAAGCTCATACGAGTAGGGTGAAAGAGATTTGAGTTCGTTTGTGTTGTATATTAAGAGAAAGCATCCAAATACTTTGTTTGCATTCATTTGAGTGTGAAACTACACCGAGGATGTTTACAGTTACAAACAAGCTTCAACTCAAGCATTTGAATGCATTTACGCGTTTTAAAAGCTCATACGAGTAGGGTGAAAGAGATTTGAGTTCTTTTGTGTTGTATATTAAGAGAAAGCATCCAAATACTTTGTTTGCATTCATTTGAGTGTGAAACTATACCTAGGATGTTTACAGTTACAAACAAGCTTCAACTCAAGCTTTTGAATGCATTTACGCGTTTTAAAAGCTCATACGAGTAGGGTGAAAGAGATTTGATTTCTTTTGTGTTGTATATTAAGAGAAAGCATCCAAATACTTTGTTTGCATTCATTTGAGTGTGAAACTACACCTAGGATGTTTACAAGTACAAACAAGCTTCAACTCAAGCTTTTGAATGTATTTACGCGTTTTAAAAGCTCATACGAGTAGGGTGAAAGAGATTTGAGTTCTTTTGTGTTGTATATTAAGAGAAAGCATCCAAATACTTTGTTTGCATTCATTTGAGTGTGAAACTATACCTAGGATGTTTACAGTTACAAACAAGCTTCAACTCAAGCTTTTGAATGCATTTACGCGTTTTAAAAGCTCATACGAGTAGGGTGAAAGAGATTTGAGCTCTTTTGTGTTGTATATTAAGAGAAAGCATCCAAATACTTTGTTTGCATTCATTTGAGTGTGAAACTACACCGAGGATGTTTACAGTTACAAAAAAGCTTCAACTCAAGCATTTGAATGCATTTACGCGTTTTAAAAGCTCAAACGAGTAGGGTGAAAGAGATTTGAGTTCTTTTGTGTTGTATATTAAGAGAAAGCATCCAAATGCTTTGTTTGCATTCATTTGAGTGTGAAACTACACCTAGGATGTTTACAAGTACAAACAAGCTTCAACTCAAGCTTTTGAATGAATTTACGCGTTTTAACAGCTCTTACGACTAGGGTGATAGAAATTGAGTTCTTTTGTGTTGTATATTAAGAGAAAATATCCAAATACTTTGTTTGCATTCATTTGAGTGTGAAATAACACCAGGGTTGTTTAGAAGTACAAACAAGCTTCAACTCAAACTTTTGAATGCATTTACGCGTTTTAAAAGCTCATACAAGGAGGGTGAAAGAGATTTGAGCTCTTTTGTGTTGTATATTAAGAGAAAGCATCCAAATACTTTGTTTCCATTCATTTGAGTGCGAAACTACACCGAGCATGTTTACAGTTACAAACAAGCTTCAACTCAAGCTTTTGAATGCATTTACGCGTTTTAAAAGCTCATACGAGTAGGGTGAAAGAGATTTGATTTCTTTTGTGTTGTATATTAAGAGAAAGCACCCAAATGTTTTGTTTGCATTCTTTTGAGTATGAAACTACACCAAGAATGTGTTAAATTACAAACAAGCTTCAACTCAAGCTTTTGAATGCATTTACGCGTTTCAAAAGCTCATACGAGTAGGGTGAAAGAGATTTGATTTCTTTTGTGTTGTATATTAAGAAAAAGCATCCAAATACTTTGTTTGCGTTCATTTGAGTGTGAAACTACACCGAGCATGTTTAGAGTTACAAACAAGCTTCAACTCAAGCTTTTGAATGCATTTACGCGTTTTAAAAGCTCATACGAGTAGGGTGAAAGAGATTTGATTTCTTTTGTGTTGTATATTAAGAGAAAGCATCCAAATACTTTGTTTGCATTCATTTGAGTGTGAAACTACACCTAGGATGTTTACAAGTACAAACAAGCTTCAACTCAAGCTTTTGAATGTATTTACGCGTTTTAAAAGCTCATACGAGTAGGGTGAAAGAGATTTGAGTTCTTTTGTGTTGTATATTAAGAGAAAGCATCCAAATACTTTGTTTGCATTCATTTGAGTGTGAAACTATACCTAGGATGTTTACAGTTACAAACAAGCTTCAACTCAAGCTTTTGAATGCATTTACGCGTTTTAAAAGCTCATACGAGTAGGGTGAAAGAGATTTGAGCTCTTTTGTGTTGTATATTAAGAGAAAGCATCCAAATACTTTGTTTGCATTCATTTGAGTGTGAAACTACACCGAGGATGTTTACAGTTACAAAAAAGCTTCAACTCAAGCATTTGAATGCATTTACGCGTTTTAAAAGCTGATACGAGTAGGGTGAAAGAGATTTGAGTTCTTTTGTGTTGTATATTAAGAGAAAGCATCCAAATACTTTGTTTGCATTCATTTGAGTGTGAAACTACACCTAGGATGTTTACAGTTACAAACAAGCTTCAAGTCATGCTTTTGAATTCATTTACGCGTTTTAAAAGCTCATACGAGTAGGGTGAAAGAGATTTGATTTCTTTTGTGTTGTATATTAAGAGAAAGCACCCAAATATTTTGTTTGCATTCTTTTGAGTATGAAACTACACCAAGAATGTGTTAAATTACAAACAAGCTTCAACTCAAGCTTTTGAATGCATTTACGCGTTTTAAAAGCTCATACGAGTAGGGTGAAAGAGATTTGAGTTCTTTTGTGTTGTATATTAAGAGAAAGCATCCAAATGCTTTGTTTGCATTCATTTGAGTGTGAAACTACACCTAGGATGTTTACAAGTACAAACAAGCTTCAACTCAAGCTTTTGAATGAATTTACGCGTTTTAACAGCTCTTACGACTAGGGTGATAGAAATTGAGTTCTTTTGTGTTGTATATTAAGAGAAAATATCCAAATACTTTGTTTGCATTCATTTGAGTGTGAAATAACACCAGGGTTGTTTAGAAGTACAAACAAGCTTCAACTCAAACTTTTGAATGCATTTACGCGTTTTAAAAGCTCATACAAGGAGGGTGAAAGAGATTTGAGCTCTTTTGTGTTGTATATTAAGAGAAAGCATCCAAATACTTTGTTTCCATTCATTTGAGTGCGAAACTACACCGAGCATGTTTACAGTTACAAACAAGCTTCAACTCAAGCTTTTGAATGCATTTACGCGTTTTAAAAGCTCATACGAGTAGGGTGAAAGAGATTTGATTTCTTTTGTGTTGTATATTAAGAGAAAGCACCCAAATGTTTTGTTTGCATTCTTTTGAGTATGAAACTACACCAAGAATGTGTTAAATTACAAACAAGCTTCAACTCAAGCTTTTGAATGCATTTACGCGTTTTAAAAGCTCATACGAGTAGGGTGAAAGAGATTTGAGCTCTTTTGTGTTGTATATTAAGAGAAAGCATCCAAATACTTTGTTTGCATTCATTTGAGTGTGAAACTACACCGAGGATGTTTACAGTTACAAACAAGCTTCAACTCAAGCATTTGAATGCATTTACGCGTTTTAAAAGCTCATACGAGTAGGGTGAAAGAGATTTGAGTTCTTTTGTGTTGTATATTAAGAGAAAGCATCCAAATACATTGTTTGCATTCATTTGAGTGTGAAACTATACCTAGGATGTTTACAGTTACAAACAAGCTTCAACTCAAGCTTTTGAATGCATTTACGCGTTTTAAAAGCTCATACGAGTAGGGTGAAAGAGATTTGAGTTCTTTTGTGTTGTATATTAAGAGAAAGCATCCAAATACTTTGTTTGCATTCATTTGAGTGTGAAACTACACCGAGGATGTTTACAGTTACAAACAAGCTTCAACTCAAGCATTTGAATGCATTTACGCGTTTTAAAAGCTCATACGAGTAGGGTGAAAGAGATTTGAGTTCATTTGTGTTGTATATTAAGAGAAAGCATCCAAATACTTTGTTTGCATTCATTTGAGTGTGAAACTACACCTAGGATGTTTACAGTTACAAACAAGCTTCAACTCATGCTTTTCAATTCATTTACGCGTTTTAAAAGCTCATACGAGTAGGGTGAAAGAGATTTGATTTCTTTTCTGTTGTATAGTAAGAGAAAGCACCCAAATGTTTTGTTTGCGTTCTTTTGAGTATGAAACTACACCAAGAATGTGTTAAATTACAAACAAGCTTCAACTCAAGCTTTTGAATGCATTTACGCGTTTTAAAAGCTCATACGAGTAGGGTGAAAGAGATTTGATTTCTTTTGTGTTGTATATTAAGAAAAAGCATCCAAATACTTTGTTTGCGTTCATTTGAGTGTGAAACTACACCGAGCATGTTTAGAGTTACAAACAAGCTTCAACTCAAGCTTTGAATGCATTTACGCGTTTTAAAAGCTCATACGTGTAGGGTGAAAGAGATTTGAGTTCTCTTGTGTTGTATATTAAGAGAAAGCATCCAAATACTTTGTTTCCATTCATTTAAGTGTGAAACTACACCTAGGATGTTTACAAGTACAAACAAGCTTCAACTCAAGCTTTTGAATGTATTTACGCGTTTTAAAAGCTCATACGAGTAGGGTGAAAGAGATTTGAGTTCTTTTGTGTTGTATAGTAAGAGAAAGCATCCAACTACGTTGTTTGCATTCATTTGAGTGTGAAACTACACCTAGGATATTTACAAGTACAAACAAGCTTCAACTCAAGCTTTTGAATGTATTTACGCGTTTTAAAAGCTCATACGAGTAGGGTGAAAGAGATTTGAGTTCTTTTGTGTTGTATAGTAAGAGAAAGCATCCAAATACTTTGTTTGCATTCATTTGAGTGTGAAACTACACCTAGGATGTTAACAAGTACAAACAAGCTTCAACTCAAGCTTTTGAATGTATTTACGCGTTTTAAAAGCTCATACGAGTAGGGTGAAAGAGATTTGAGTTCTTTTGTGTTGTATATTAAGAGAAAGGATCCAAATACTTTTTTTTTCATTCATTTGAGTGTGAAACTATACCTAGGATGTTTACAAGTACAAACAAGCTTCAACTCAAGCTTTTGAATGAATTTACGTGTTTTAACAGCTCTTACGACTAGGGTGATAGAAATTGAGTTCTTTTGTGTTGTATATTAAGAGAAAATATACAAATACTTTGTTTGCATTCATTTGAGTGTGAAATAACACCAGGGTTGTTTAGAAGTACAAACAAGGTTCAACTCAAGCTTTTGAATGCATTTACGCGTTTTAAAAGCTCATACGAGTAGGGTGAAAGAGATTTGATTTCTTTTGTGTTGTATATTAAGAGAAAGCATCCAAATACTTTGTTTGCATTCATTTGAGTGTGAAAGTACACCTAGGATGTTTACAGTTACAAACAAGCTTCAACTCAAGCTTTTGAATGCATTTACGCGTTTTAAAAGCTCATTCGAGTAGGGTGAAAGAGATTTGATTTCTTTTGTGTTGTATATTAAGAGAAAGCACCCAAATATTTTGTTTGCATTCTTTTGAGTATGAAACTACACCAAGAATGTGTTAAATTACAAACAAGCTTCAACTCAAGCTTTTGAATGCATTTACGCGTTTTAAAAGCTCATACGAGTAGGGTGAAAGAGATTTGAGCTCTTTTGTGTTGTATATTAAGAGAAAGCATCCAAATACTTTGTTTGCATTCATTTGAGTGTGAAACTACACCGAGGATGTTTACAGTTACAAACAAGCTTCAACTCAAGCATTTGAATGCATTTACGCGTTTTAAAAGCTGATACGTGTAGGGTGAAAGAGATTTGAGTTCTTTTGTGTTGTATATTAAGAGAAAGCATCCAAATACTTTGTTTGCATTCATTTGAGTGTGAAACTACACCTAGGATGTTTATAGTTACAAACAAGCTTCAACTCATGCTTTTCAATTCATTTACGCGTTTTAAAAGTTCATACGAGTAGGGTGAAAGAGATATGATTTCTTTTCTGTTGTATAGTAAGAGAAAGCACCCAAATGTTTTGTTTGCATTCTTTTGAGTATGAAACTACACCAAGAATGTGTTAAATTACAAACAAGCTTCAACTCAAGCTTTTGAATGCATTTACGCGTTTTAAAAGCTCATACGAGTAGGGTGAAAGAGATTTGAGTTCGTTTGTGTTGTATATTAAGAGAAAGCATCCAAATACTTTGTTTGCATTCATTTGAGTGTGAAACTACACCGAGCATGTTAACAGTTACAAACAAGCTTCAACTCAAGCTTTTGAATGCATTTACGGGTTTTAAAAGCTCATACGAGTAGGGAGAAAGAGATTTGATTTCTTTTGTGTTGTATATTAAGACAAAGCACCCAAATGTTTTGTTTGCATTCTTTTGAGTACGAAACTACACCAAGAATGTGTTAAATTACAAACAAGCTTCAACTCAAGCTTTTGAATGCATTTACGCGTTTTAAAAGCTCATACGAGTAGGGTGAAAGAGATTTGAGCTCTTTTGTGTTGTATATTAAGAGAAAGCATCCAAATACTTTGTTTGCATTCATTTGAGTGTGAAACTACACCGAGGATGTTTACAGTTACAAACAAGCTTCAACTCAAGCATTTGAATGCATTTACGCGTTTTAAAAGCTGATACGAGTAGGGTGAAAGAGATTTGAGTTCTTTTGTGTTGTATATTAAGAGAAAGCATCCAAATACTTTGTTTGCATTCATTTGAGTGTGAAACTACACCTAGGATGTTTACAGTTACAAACAAGCTTCAACTCATGCTTTTCAATTCATTTACGCGTTTTAAAAGCTCATACGAGTAGGGTGAAAGAGATATGATTTCTTTTCTGTTGTATAGTAAGAGAAAGCACCCAAATGTTTTGTTTGCATTCTTTTGAGTATGAAACTACACCAAGAATGTGTTAAATTACAAACAAGCTTCAACTCAAGCTTTTGAATGCATTTACGCGTTTTAAAAGCTCATACGAGTAGGGTGAAAGAGATTTGATTTCTTTTGTGTTGTATATTAAGAAAAAGCATCCAAATACTTTGTTTGCATTCATTTGAGTGTGAAACTACACCGAGCATGTTTAGAGTTACAAACAAGCTTCAACTCAAGCTTTTGAATGCATTTACGCGTTTTAAAAGCTCATACGAGTAGGGTGAAAGAGATTTGATTTCTTTTGTGTTGTATATTAAGAGAAAGCATCCAAATACTTTGTTTGCATTCATTTGAGTGTGAAACTACACCTAGGATGTTTACAAGTACAAACAAGCTTCAACTCAAGCTTTTGAATGTATTTACGCGTTTTAAAAGCTCATACGAGTAGGGTGAAAGAGATTTGAGTTCTTTTGTGTTGTATAGTAAGAGAAAGCATCGAAATGCTTTGTTTGCATTCAATTGAGTGTGAAACTATACCTAGGATGTTTACAAGTACAAACAAGCTTCAACTCAAGCTTTTGAATGAATTTACGCGTTTTAACAGCTCTTATGACTAGGGTGATAGAAATTGAGTTCTTTTGTGTTGTATATTAAGAGAAAATATCCAAATACTTTGTTTGCATTCATTTGAGTGTCAAATAACACCAGGGTTGTTTAATGGTACAAACAAGCTTCAACTCAAGCTTTTGAATGCATTTACGCGTTTTAAAAGCTCATACGAGTAGGGTGAAAGAGATTTGATTTCTTTTGTGTTGTATATTAAGAGAAAGCATCAAAATACTTTGTTTGCATTCATTTGAGTGTGAAACTACACCGAGCATGTTTACAGTTACAAACAAGCTTCAACTCAAGCTTTTGAATGCATTTACGCGTTTTAAAAGCTCACACGAGTAGGGTGAAAGATATTTGAGTTCTTTTGTGTTGTATAATAAGAGAAAGCATCCAAATACTTTGTTTGCATTCATTTGAGTGTGAAACTATACCTAGGATGTTTACAGTTACAAACAAGCTTCAACTAAAGCTTTTGAATGCATTTACGCGTTTTAAAAGCTCATACGAGTAGGGTGAAAGAGATTTGAGCTCTTTTGTGTTGTATATTAAGAGAAAGCATCCAAATACTTTGTTTGCATTCATTTGAGTGTGAACTACACCGAGGATGTTTACAGTTACAAACAAGCTTCAACTTAAGCATTTGAATGCATTTACGCGTTTTAAAAGCTCATATGAGTAGGGTGAAAGAGATTTGAGTTCTTTTGTGTTGTATATTAAAAGAAAGCATCCAAATACTTTGTTTGCATTCATTTGAGCGTGAAACTACACCGAGCATGTTTAGAGTTACAAACAAGCTTCAACTCAAGCTTTTGAATGCATTTACGCGTTTTAAAAGCTCATACGAGTAGGGTGAAAGAGATTGAGTTCTTTTGTGTTGTATATTAAGAGAAAGCATCCAAATACTTTGTTTGCATTCATTTGATTGTGAAATAACACCAGGGTTGTTTACAAGTACAAACAAGCTTCAACTCAAGCTTTTGAATGCATTTACGCGTTTTAAAAGCTCATACGAGTAGGGTGAAAGAGATTTGATTTCTTTTGTGTTGTATATTAAGAGAAAGCATCCAAATACTTTGTTTGCATTCATTTGAGTGTGAAAGTACACCTAGGATGTTTACAGTTACAAACAAGCTTCAACTCAAGCTTTTGAATGCATTTACGTGTTTTAAAAGCTCATACGAGTAGGGTGAAAGACATTTGATTTCTTTTGTGTTGTATATTAAGAGAAAGCACCCAAATGTTTTGTTTGCATTCTTTTGAGTATGAAACTACACCAAGAATGTGTTAAATTACAAACAAGCTTCAACTCAAGCTTTTGAATGCATTTACGCGTTTTAAAAGCTCATACGAGTAGGGTGAAAGAGATTTGAGTTCGTTTGTGTTGTATATTAAGAGAAAGCATCCAAATACTTTGTTTGCATTCATTTGAGTGTGAAACTACACCGAGCATGTTTACAGTTACAAACAAGCTTCAACTCAAGCTTTTGAATGCATTTACGGGTTTTAAAAGCTCATACGAGTAGGGAGAAAGAGATTTGATTTCTTTTGTGTTGTATATTAAGAGAAAGCACCCAAATGTTTTGTTTGCATTCTTTTGAGTATGAAACTACACCAAGAATGTGTTAAATTACAAACAAGCTTCAACTCAAGCTTTTGAATGCATTTACGCGTTTTAAAAGCTCATACGAGTAGGGTGAAAGAGATTTGAGCTCTTTTGTGTTGTATATTAAGAGAAAGCATCCAAATACTTTGTTTGCATTCATTTGAGTGTGAAACTACACCGAGGATATTTACAGTTACAAACAAGCTTCAACTCAAGCATTTGAATGCATTTACGCGTTTTAAAAGCTGATACGAGTAGGGTGAAAGAGATTTGAGTTCTTTTGTGTTGTATATTAAGAGAAAGCATCCAAATACTTTGTTTGCATTCATTTGAGTGTGAAACTACACCTAGGATGTTTACAGTTACAAACAAGCTTCAACTCATGCTTTTCAATTCATTTACGCGTTTTAAAAGCTCATACGAGTAGGGTGAAAGAGATATGATTTCTTTTCTGTTGTATAGTAAGAGAAAGCACCCAAATGTTTTGTTTGCATTCTTTTGAGTATGAAACTACACCAAGAATGTGTTAAATTACAAACAAGCTTCAACTCAAGCTTTTGAATGCATTTACGCGTTTTAAAAGCTCGTACGAGTAGGGTGAAAGAGATTTGATTTCTTTTGTGTTGTATATTAAGAAAAAGCATCCAAATACTTTGTTTGCATTCATTTGAGTGTGAAACTACACCGAGCATGTTTAGAGTTACAAACAAGCTTCAACTCAAGCTTTTGAATGCATTTACGCGTTTTAAAAGCTCATACGAGTAGGGTGAAAGAGATTTGATTTCTTTTGTGTTGTATATTAAGAGAAAGCATCCAAATACTTTGTTTGCATTCATTTGAGTGTGAAACTACACCTAGGATGTTTACAAGTACAAACAAGCTTCAACTCAAGCTTTTGAATGTATTTACGCGTTTTAAAAGCTCATGCGAGTAGGGTGAAAGAGATTTGAGTTCTTTTGTGTTGTATAGTAAGAGAAAGCATCGAAATGCTTTGTTTGCATTCAATTGAGTGTGAAACTATACCTAGGATGTTTACAAGTACAAACAAGCTTCAACTCAAGCTTTTGAATGAATTTACGCGTTTTAACAGCTCTTATGACTAGGGTGATAGAAATTGAGTTCTTTTGTGTTGTATATTTGATGCAGGAGCAAGTACGTTAAAGGACAAGCAAGAAGACGACGAATCAAGAACGTCCAAGAACCCAGTTCTTGAAACGTTAATGCTTGATCTTGAGCTGCTCATTGCCAAGAGTATAATGCCACGTGAGGTAAAGTGTGAGGTAACTATGTTAGAGTGGCAAGAAGATGACTAGAAGCTGAAAAGAAGAAGCCTTGGGCGCCAAGGAAACTGTTCCAGCGGTTTTGAGCCTTGGGCACTAGGTAATCAGTTGTTCAGTTCTATTTCGTTTAGTATTCCCTTTATTAGTTAGAATATGTTTAGGAGAGTAATAATCTGATTGTTATTAGTATTAGAAGTCCATTAGGTATTAGGAAAGATGTTAGTTAGTCCGTTTTACAATTGTAGTCAGTTTTGTAGTTAGTTTCCTATTCGGACTAGGATTAGGATTCCGAATAGCTTTACATTTTCTTTGTCTATAAATAGGGGAGAGCTTTGCTATTGTAAACTCGTGCTTTGATGATTAATTATTGAATACGTGAGTATTTACCCCTCAAACTGAGTGATTCAGGTTGAAACCCTTACGAGTGATTCGTGAGTTGTTCTTGAGTGATTCTTGAACAAGATCCCTTTGTGTGATACTATCAAAGGTTAATTTCCGTTTTGTTACTTATTTCACATCAACTTGGTATCAGAGCTAAAGGTTTGAGCTTTCTTAAGTTTAAACAACACGGTCCTGAGCATAAACACGACACCATAGCGAGCTTTAGAGAAAGATTCTTGCAAGATCCGCCCTTTGTTCACGAAGACAGCCAAGAAACCCCCAAGAAACCAACAACCGAAGCTATGGGTGAGCCCAGCGAACTAGCAAAGTTGTTAACAGCCATGGAGGATCTTAGGACCTCTTTCAAATCTCAAGAAGAGCGGATGGCTGCTATGGAAAGAAGAAACCAAGAAGATAGGGAGAACATGGAGACAAGGATGCGCAGAATTCATTGGAGAAACCACAACCGTGACCCCGACTTCGATGAGGAGTTTGAAGACACAAGTGGGACTAGAACCAATGACGCTCCTAAACCACGACATCCCTATGATGATGACAGGAACTTGAAGGTCGAACTCCCTGAATATGACGGTTCCTACGACCCAGAGGCCTTTCTTGATTGGCTTAGAACTATGGAGAGAGTCTTTGAATACAAGGAGTATGATGAGCGGCGAAGATGCAAGTTAGCCACGCTTAAACTCACCAAGCATGCTTCTTTATGGTATGAAAACCTAAAGGCTCGACGCAAGAAGGAAGAGAAAGCAAAGATTGAGACTTGGGACAAACTCAAGAAATATTTAAAGAAACGATTTTTGCCTAAAGAATTTGAGCAAGAACAGTTTTTGAAACTCACATCCTTAAGCCAAGAAACCTCAAGTGTACAAGACTACCTCCAGAAGTTTGAACATATGCACATGATGTGTGATCTTGAGGAGAAGGAGGAGTTAAAGATCGCGCGGTTCATCAAAGGTCTAAACCCAACTCTAAGGCGCAAGGTAGAGCTTGTTCCTTACGTAACCTTTGAGGACGTCTGCAAAATTGCTCTCAAGATTGAGAAGCAAGAGAAGGAGCAAAAACCGGTTGCCCGAGATGTGATTAAAGGCTATACAAATTTTCGGAACCAATACAATGCAAGAGAGAATGCAACATTCTCCAAGAGCGCAAGTGTCCCTAGCAAACCCGTAACTCAAGACAAAGGCAAAGCCGTGGCTACTAAGGACAAGAACCAACTGCGTTGTTTCAAGTGTCAAGGATATGGACACTATGCCTATGAGTGCGGCTCGAAGAAAGCGCTCACCATCGCTGAGCTAGAAGAGATGGAGCCCTCGTTTGTTATGCCCATAACCGAGGATAGTGATGAAGATATTGGAGAGCCATTCATTGAAGATTATGGTATACCCGAGGTTGGAGAGACCCTAATCCTTACGAAATTGCTACATACGACTGTGGCCGTTGATGAGTCCGACCAAAGGGAGCAAATATTCCATTCTCGCTGCAAGGTTAGAGGTAAAGTTTGCAATTTGATTATTGACTCTGGGAGTTGTACTAATGTTGCCTCTAAAGAGATGGTTGATAAGCTTGATTTGCCTACTAAAAGTCATCCTAAACCCTATACTGTGCAATGGTTGAATGATGGGGGAGGGTTAAAAGTGACTAAACAAGCTAGAGTTTGCTTTACTTTAGGGTGTTATAAAGACGATCTATGGTGTGATGTACTGCCTATGGGTGTTTGTCATATATTGTTAGGTCGTCCTTGGCAATTTGATAGGAAAGTTAGTCATGATGGTGTAAACAATATCTATACTGTTGAGCATAACCAGAAACGAATCAAATTGTTACCCTTGACTGCCACTGAAGTTAAAGAAGCAAAGGCTAGTAAAAAGGCGAGTCGTGTAATGGTCATAGGAGAGACAGAGATGGAAAAATAGGTGGCTAGTGAAACTATGAGCTACCTAGTGTTGTTGTTTGAGCCTAACATGTGTAACAATCCCAATTATGATCCTGAGTTACGCCTATTGTTAGAGAGGTTCAAAGAAGTATTCCCCGAGGAGTTACCCCCTGGTTTACCTCCTATGCGTGGCATAGAACACCAAATTGACCTAGTTCCTGGAGCACCACTTCCAAATAGGCCAGCATATCGGTGTAACCCCGAAGAAGCCAAAGAGTTACAAAGACAAGTTGAAGAGCTTGTGCAAAGAGGCTATGTGAGAGAAAGTCTAAGTCCATGCGCTGTTCCTGCGTTACTTGTGCCTAAGAAAGATGGGACATGGCGTATGTGCATTGATAGTAGAGTTGTCAACAATATCACAATCAAATATAGGTTCCCTATGCCAAGATTAGATGATATGTTAGACGAGCTACATGGTTCCCAGTTGTTTTCCAAGATAGATCTTAGAGCTGGATACCATCAAGTGAGAATCAAGGAGGGGGATGAATGGAAAACCGCGTTCAAGACACGACATGGTTTGTATGAGTGGTTAGTAATGCCTTTTGGCTTGTGCAACGCTCCTAGCACATTCATGAGGTTGATGAACGAGGTATTGAGAGCATTCCTTGGTAAATTTGTTGTGGTTTACCTTGATGATATTCTTATATTCAGCAAGACCAAGGAGGAACATCTAGTACATCTACAGCGCGTATTTGAGAAGCTAAAGGAACAACAGCTTTTTGGCAAGTTAGAGAAGTGTGATTTTATGCTTCCTAAGGTTATATTCCTTGGTTACATTGTATCCAAAGATGGTGTACATGTTGATCCGTCCAAGGTAGAAGCTATGGCTTCATGGCTAGCCCCAACCAATATACATGAGGTACGTAGTTTTCATGGCTTGGCATCATTTTATCGGAGGTTTATACGCAATTTTAGTTCCATTACTGCTCCTATTACTGAATTAATGAAAAAAGGAGAGTTTAATTGGAGTGAAAGTGCGCAAAAGGCCTTTGTTGAGGTCAAAGAGAAGTTGTGTCAAGCACCTATTTTAGCATTACCCGATTTTGATAGATTGTTTGAGGTTGAATGTGATGCTAGTGGGGTGGGTATAGGCGCTGTTTTAATTCAAGAAAAATGTCCTATTGCCTATTTTAGTGAGAAATTGAATGGAGCTCGTTTGAATTATTCTACATATGATCGAGAGTTCTATGCAATTGTGAGAGCTTTGGAGCATTGGTCCCATTATTTAAGGCCTAAGCCTTTTGTGTTGCACTCGGATCATGAAGCTCTCAAGTACATTCATGGCCAACAGAAACTAAACCCTAGACATGCCAAGTGGGTAGAGTTTCTACAATCTTTTACATTCTCAGCCAAGTACAAAGATGGGAAGAGCAATGTTGTTGCTGATGCTCTTTCACGAAGAAACCACTTGCTTGTGACACTTGAAGCGAAGCTCCTAGGCTTTGAACATCTCCAAGAACTATATGACAAGGATGCTGATTTCTCTGAGTCATTTAGAGCTTGCAAAGAAGGGGAGCATGGTGATTATTTCATACAAGATGGGTTTCTATTCAAGAGGAACAAGTTCTGCGTTCCTAGGTCCTCTGTACGTGAGCTATTGGTTAGAGAAGTTCACTCGGGAGGATTAGCTGGACATTTTGGAGTAACTAAAACCCTTGAGCTGTTACAAGAACACTTTTATTGGCCTAAGATGCTCAAAGATGTACATGCTATTGTGACGAGATGCGCTACATGTCAACGGGCCAAGAGTGCTTTTCACAAAGGGTTATACACACCATTACCGGTTCCTAGCATTCCCTGGGAGAGTGTGAGCATGGATTTCATTGTGGCACTCCCTAGAACTCAAAGGGGAAAACATGCTGTGATGGTTGTTGTTGATAGATTGTCCAAGATGGCGCACTTTGTGCCATGTCACAAGACCGATGACGCCTCTCATGTTGCTGACTTGTTCTATAAAGAGATAGTGAGGCTACATGGCATTCCCAAGACCATTGTGTCGGATCGAGATACTAAGTTTCTGAGTTACTTTTGGAAGACACTTTGGAGACTCGTTGGGACGAAGTTACTCTTTAGCACTTCACATCACCCACAAACAGATGGGCAAACCGAGGTTACAAACAGGACCCTTGGTACTTTGCTTAGAGGGTTGGTGAGTAGAAGCACAAAAGATTGGGATATTAAGCTAGCACATGCGGAGTTTGCATATAACAGAACGCCTGGATTTACCACGGGTCGTTCTCCATTTGAGATTGTGTATGGCATTCATCCTTATTTGCCTATTGATTTCGTGTCTTTGCCTAGAGATGATGTTATCAATGTAGATGCCAAGGCAAGACAACAAGCTTTCCAGAAGACCTGTGAGCAAGTTCGTGCGCGAGTAGAGAAGATGAACTCAAGGTACCAAGCTAGAGCTAACAAGGGAAGAAAGCAAGTTCTATTTGAACCTGGTGACTTAGTTTGGCTACACCTGCGCAAAGAAAGATTTCCTTCTAGACGCAAGAACAAGCTTATGCCTCGAGCAGATGGTCCTTTTCAAGTTCTAGAGAAGATTGGAGACAATGCATACAAGATTGATCTTCCTAGTGAGTATGGAAACGTGAGCTCAACCTTCAATGTCGGTGATCTTAGCCCTTACATAGAGGATACGAATTTGAGGGCAAATTCTTTTAAAGAAGGGGAGGTTGATGCAGGAGCAAGTACGTTAAAGGACAAGCAAGAAGACGACGAATCAAGAACGTCCAAGAACCCAGTTCTTGAAACGTTAATGCTTGATCTTGAGCTGCTCATTGCCAAGAGTATAATGCCACGTGAGGTAACTATGTTAGAGTGGCAAAAAGATGACTAGAAGCTGAAAAGAAGAAGCCTTGGGCGCCAAGGAAACTTTTGTGTTGTATATTAAGAGAAAGCATCCAAATACTTTGTTTGCATTCATTTGAGTGTGAAACTACACCTAGGATGTTTACAGTTACAAACAAGCTTCAACTCATGCTTTTCAATTCATTTACGCGTTTTAAAAGCTCATACGAGTAGGGTGAAAGAGATATGATTTCTTTTCTGTTGTATAGTAAGAGAAAGCACCCAAATGTTTTGTTTGCATTCTTTTGAGTATGAAACTACACCAAGAATGTGTTAAATTACAAACAAGCTTCAACTCAAGCTTTTGAATGCATTTACGCGTTTTAAAAGCTCATACGAGTAGGGTGAAAGAGATTTGATTTCTTTTGTGTTGTATAATAAGAAAAAGCATCCAAATACTTTGTTTGCATTCATTTGAGTGTGAAACTACACCGAGCATGTTTAGAGTTACAAACAAGCTTCAACTCAAGCTTTTGAATGCATTTACGCGTTTTAAAAGCTCATACGAGTAGGGTGAAAGAGATTTGATTTCTTTTGTGTTGTATATTAAGAGAAAGCATCCAAATACTTTGTTTGCATTCATTTGAGTGTGAAACTACACCTAGGATGTTTACAAGTACAAACAAGCTTCAACTCAAGCTTTTGAATGTATTTACGCGTTTTAAAAGCTCATACGAGTAGGGTGAAAGAGATTTGAGTTCTTTTGTGTTGTATAGTAAGAGAAAGCATCGAAATGCTTTGTTTGCATTCAATTGAGTGTGAAACTATACCTAGGATGTTTACAAGTACAAACAAGCTTCAACTCAAGCTTTTGAATGAATTTACGCGTTTTAACAGCTCTTATGACTAGGGTGATAGAAATTGAGTTCTTTTGTGTTGTATATTAAGAGAAAATATCCAAATACTTTGTTTGCATTCATTTGAGTGTCAAATAACACCAGGGTTGTTTAATGGTACAAACAAGCTTCAACTCAAGCTTTTGAATGCATTTACGCGTTTTAAAAGCTCATACGAGTAGGGTGAAAGAGATTTGATTTCTTTTGTGTTGTATATTAAGAGAAAGCATCAAAATACTTTGTTTGCATTCATTTGAGTGTGAAACTACACCGAGCATGTTTACAGTTACAAACAAGCTTCAACTCAAGCTTTTGAATGCATTTACGCGTTTTAAAAGCTCACACGAGTAGGGTGAAAGATATTTGAGTTCTTTTGTGTTGTATAATAAGAGAAAGCATCCAAATACTTTGTTTGCATTCATTTGAGTGTGAAACTATACCTAGGATGTTTACAGTTACAAACAAGCTTCAACTCAAGCTTTTGAATGCATTTACGCGTTTTAAAAGCTCATACGAGTAGGGTGAAAGAGATTTGAGCTCTTTTGTGTTGTATATTAAGAGAAAGCATCCAAATACTTTGTTTGCATTCATTTGAGTGTGAAACTACACCGAGGATGTTTACAGTTACAAACAAGCTTCAACTTAAGCATTTGAATGAATTTACGCGTTTTAAAAGCTCATATGAGTAGGGTGAAAGAGATTTGAGTTCTTTTGTGTTGTATATTAAAAGAAAGCATCCAAATACTTTGTTTGCATTCATTTGAGCGTGAAACTACACCGAGCATGTTTAGAGTTACAAACAAGCTTCAACTCAAGCTTTTGAATGCATTTACGCGTTTTAAAAGCTCATACGAGTAGGGTGAAAGAGATTGAGTTCTTTTGTGTTGTATATTAAGAGAAAGCATCCAAATACTTTGTTTGCATTCATTTGAGTGTGAAAGTACACCTACGATGTTTACAGTTACAAACAAGCTTCAACTCAAGCTTTTGAATGCATTTACGTGTTTTAAAAGCTCACACGAGTAGGGTGAAAGACATTTGATTTCTTTTGTGTTGTATATTAAGAGAAAGCACCCAAATATTTTGTTTGCATTCTTTTGAGTATGAAACTACCCCAAGAATGTGTTAAATTACAAACAAGCTTCAACTCAAGCTTTTGAATGCATTTACGCATTTTAAAAGCTCATACGAGTAGGGTGAAAGAGATTTGAGTTCGTTTGTATTGTATATTAAGAGAAAGCATCCAAATACTTTGTTTGCATTCATTTGAGTGTGAAACTACACCGAGCATGTTTACAGTTACAAATAAGCTTCAACTCAAGCTTTTGAATGCATTTACGGGTTTTAAAAGCTCATACGAGTAGGGAGAAAGAGATTTGATTTCTTTTGTGTTGTATATTAAGAGAAAGCACCCAAATGTTTTGTTTGCATTCTTTTGAGTATGAAACTACACCAAGAATGTGTTAAATTACAAACAAGCTTCAACTCAAGCTTTTGAATGCATTTACGCGTTTTAAAAGCTCATACGAGTAGGGTGAAAGAGATTTGAGTTCGTTTGTGTTGTATATTAAGAGAAAGCATCAAAATACTTTGTTTGCATTCATTTGAGTGTGAAACTACACCGAGGATGTTTACAGTTACAAACAAGCTTCAACTCAAGCATTTGAATGCATTTACGCGTTTTAAAAGCTCATACGAGTTGGGTGAAAGAGATTTGAGTTCTTTTGTGTTGTATATTAAGAGAAAGCATCCAAATACTTTGTTTGCATTCATTTGAGTGTGAAACTATACCTAGGATGTTTACAGTTACAAACAAGCTTCAACTCAAGCTTTTGAATGCATTTACGCGTTTTAAAAGCTCATTCGAGTAGGGTGAAAGAGATTTGAGCTCTTTTGTGTTGTATATTAAGAGAAAGCATCCAAATACTTTGTTTGCATTCATTTGAGTGTGAAACTACACCGAGGATGTTTACAGTTACAAACAAGCTTCAACTCAAGCATTTGAATGCATTTACGCGTTTTAAAAGCTGATACGAGTAGGGTGAAAGAGATTTGAGTTCTTTTGTGTTGTATATTAAGAGAAAGCATCCAAATACTTTGTTTGCATTCATTTGAGTGTTAAACTACACCTAGGATGTTTACAGTTACAAACAAGCTTCAACTCATGCTTTTGAATTCATTTACGCGTTTTAAAAGCTCATACGAGTAGGGTGAAAGAGATTTGATTTCTTTTGTGTTGTATATTAAGAGAAACCACCCAAATGTTTTGTTTGCATTCTTTTGAGTATGAAACTACCCCAAGAATGTGTTAAATTACAAACAAGCTTCAACTCAAGCTTTTGAATGCATTTACGCGTTTTAAAAGCTCATACGAGTAGGGTGAAAGAGATTTGAGTTCTTTTGTGTTGTAAATTAAGAGAAAGCATCCAAATGCTTTGTTTGCATTCATTTGAGTGTGAAACTACACCTAGGATGTTTACAAGTACAAACAAGCTTCAACTCAAGCTTTTGAATGAATTTACGCGTTTTAACAGCTCTTACGACTAGGGTGATAGAAATTGAGTTCTTTTGTGTTGTATATTAAGAGAAAATATCCAAATACTTTGTTTGCATTCATTTGAGTGTGAAATAACACCAGGGTTGTTTAGAAGTACAAACAAGCTTCAACTCAAACTTTTGAATGCATTTACGCGTTTTAAAAGCTCATACAAGGAGGGTGAAAGAGATTTGAGTTCTTTTGTGTTGTATATTAAGAGAAAGCATCCAAATACTTTGTTTCCATTCATTTGAGTGTGAAACTAGACCGAGCATGTTTACAGTTACAAACAAGCTTCAACTCAAGCTTTTGAATGCATTTACGCGTTTTAAAAGCTCATACGAGTAGGGTGAAAGAGATTTGATTTCTTTTGTGTTGTATATTAAGAGAAAGCACCCAAATGTTTTGTTTGCATTCTTTTGAGTATGAAACTACACCAAGAATGTGTTAAATTACAAACAAGCTTCAACTCAAGCTTTTGAATGCATTTACGCGTTTTAAAAGATCATACGAGTGGGGTGAAAGAGATTTGAGTTCGTTTGTGTTGTATATTAAGAGAAAGCATCCAAATACTTTGTTTGCATTCATTTGAGTGTGAAACTACACCGAGGATGTTTACAGTTACAAACAAGCTTCAACTCAAGCATTTGAATGCATTTACGCGTTTTAAAAGCTCATACGAGTAGGGTGAAAGAGATTTGAGCTCTTTTGTGTTGTATATTAAGAGAAAGCATCCAAATACTTTGTTTGCATTCATTTGAGTGTGAAACTACACCGAGGATGTTTACAGTTACAAACAAGCTTCAACTTAAGCATTTGAATGCATTTACGCATTTTAAAAGCTCATATGAGTAGGGTGAAAGAGATTTGAGTTCTTTTGTGTTGTATATTAAGAGAAAGCATCCAAATACTTTGTTTGCATTCATTTGAGCGTGAAACTACACCGAGCATGTTTAGAGTTACAAACAAGCTTCAACTCAAGCTTTTGAATGCATTTACGTGTTTTAAAAGCTCATACGAGTAGGGTGAAAGACATTTGATTTCTTTTGTGTTGTATATTAAGAGAAAGCACCCAAATGTTTTGTTTGCATTCTTTAGAGTATGAAACTACACCAAGAATGTGTTAAATTACAAACAAGCTTCAACTCAAGCTTTTGAATGCATTTACGCGTTTTAAAAGCTCATACGAGTAGGGTGAAAGAGATTTGAGTTCGTTTGTGTTGTATATTAAGAGAAAGCATCCAAATACTTTGTTTGCATTCATTTGAGTGTGAAAGTACACCGAGGATGTTTACAGTTACAAACAAGCTTCAACTCAAGCATTTGAATGCATTTACGTGTTTTAAAAGCTCATACGAGTTGGGTGAAAGAGATTTGAGTTCTTTTGTGTTGTATATTAAGAGAAAGCATCCAAATACTTTGTTTGCATTCATTTGAGTGTGAAACTATACCTAGGATGTTTACAGTTACAAACAAGCTTCAACTCAAGCTTTTGAATGCATTTACGCGTTTTAAAAACTCATACGAGTAGGGTGAAAGAGATTTGAGCTCTTTTGTGTTGTATATTAAGAGAAAGCATCCAAATACTTTGTTTGCATTCATTTGAGTGTGAAACTACACCGAGGATGTTTACAGTTACAAACAAGCTTCAACTCAAGCATTTGAATGCATTTACGCGTTTTAAAAGCTCATACGAGTATTGTAAAAGAGATTTGAGTTCATTTGTGTTGTATATTAAGAGAAAGCATCCAAATACTTTGTTTGCATTCATTTGAGTGTGAAACTACACCTAGGATGTTTACAGTTACAAACAAGCTTCAACTCATGCTTTTCAATTCATTTACGCGTTTTAAAAGCTCATACGAGTAGGGTGAAAGAGATTTGATTTCTTTTCTGTTGTATAGTAAGAGAAAGCACCCAAATGTTTTGTTTGCATTCTTTTGAGTATGAAACTACACCAAGAATGTGTTAAATTACAAACAAGCTTCAACTCAAGCTTTTTAATGCATTTACGCGTTTTAAAAGCTCATACGAGTAGGGTGAAAGAGATTTGATTTCTTTTGTGTTGTATATTAAGAAAAAGCATCCAAATACTTTGTTTGCATTCATTTGAGTGTGAAACTACACCGAGGATGTTTACAGTTACAAACAAGCTTCAACTCAAGCATTTGAATGCATTTACGCGTTTTAAAAGCTCATACGAGTTGGGTGAAAGAGATTTGAGTTCTTTTGTGTTGTATATTAAGAGAAAGCATCCAAATACTTTGTTTGCATTCATTTGAGTGTGAAACTATACCTAGGATGTTTACAGTTACAAACAAGCTTCAACTAAAGCTTTTGAATGCATTTACGCGTTTTAAAAGCTCATACGAGTAGGGTGAAAGAGATTTGAGTTCTTTTGTGTTGTATATTAAGAAAAAGCATCCAAATACTTTGTTTCCATTCATTTAAGTGTGAAACTACACCTAGAATGTTTACAAGTACAAACAAGCTTCAACTCAAGCTTTTGAATGTATTTACGCGTTTTAAAAGCTCATACGAGTAGGGTGAAAGAGATTTGAGTTCTTTTGTGTTGTATAGTAAGAGAAAGCATCGAAGTACTTTGTTTGCATTCAATTGAGTGTGAAACTATACCTAGGATGTTTACAGTTACAAACAAGCTTCAACTCAAGCTTTTGAATGCATTTACGCGTTTTAAAAGCTGATACGAGTAGGGTGAAAGAGATTTGAGTTCTCTTGTGTTGTATATTAAGAGAAAGCATCCAAATACTTTGTTTCCATTCATTTAAGTGTGAAACTACACCTAGGATATTTACAAGTACAAACAAGCTTCAACTCAAGCTTTTGAATGTATTTACGCGTTTTAAAAGCTCATACGAGTAGGGTGAAAGAGATTTGAGTTCTTTTGTGTTGTATAGTAAGAGAAAGCATCCAAATACTTTGTTTGCATTCATTTGAGTGTGAAACTACACCTAGGATGTTTACAAGTACAAACAAGCTTCAACTCAAGCTTTTGAATGTATTTACGCGTTTTAAAAGCTCATACGAGTAGGGTGAAAGAGATTTGAGTTCTTTTGTGTTGTATATTAAGTGAAAGGATCCAAATACTTTTTTTTCATTCATTTGAGTGTGAAACTATACCTAGGATGTTTACAAGTACAAACAAGCTTCAACTCAAGCTTTTGAATGAATTTACGTGTTTTAAAAGCTCTTGCGACTAGGGTGATAGAAATTGAGTTCTTTTGTGTTGTATATTAAGAGAAAATATACAAATACTTTGTTTGCATTCATTTGAGTGTGAAATAACACCAGGGTTGTTTAGAAGTACAAACAAGGTTCAACTCAAGCTTTTGAATGCATTTACGCGTTTTAAAAGCTCATACGAGTAGGGTGAAAGAGATTTGATTTCTTTTGTGTTGTATATTAAGAGAAAGCATCCAAATACTTTGTTTGCATTCATTTGAGTGTGAAACTACACCGAGGATGTTTACAGTTACAAACAAGCTTCAACTCAAGCTTTTGAATCCATTTACGCGTTTTAAAAGCTCATACGAGTAGGGTGAAAGAGATTTGAGTTCGTTTGTGTTGTATATTAAGAGAAAGCATCCAAATACTTTGTTTGCATTCATTTGAGTGTGAAACTACACCGAGGATGTTTACAGTTACAAACAAGCTTCAACTCAAGCATTTGAATGCATTTACGCGTTTTAAAAGCTCATACGAGTAGGGTGAAAGAGATTTGAGTTCTTTTGTGTTGTATCTTAAGAGAAAGCATCCAAATACTTTGTTTGCATTCATTTGAGTGTAAAAATATACCTAGGATGTTTACAGTTACAAACAAGCTTCAACTCAAGCTTTTTAATGCATTTACGCGTTTTAAAAGCTCATACGAGTAGGGTGAAAGAGATTTGAGCTCTTTTGTGTTGTATAGTAAGAGAAAGCATCCAAATACTTTGTTTGCATTCATTTGAGTGTGAAACTACACCTAGGATGTTTACAAGTACAAACAAGCTTCAACTCAAGCTTTTGAATGTATTTACGCGTTTTAAAAGCTCATACGAGTAGGGTGAAAGAGATTTGAGTTCTTTTGTGTTGTATATTAAGAGAAAGGATCCAAATACTTTTTTTTCATTCATTTGAGTGTGAAACTATACCTAGGATGTTTACAAGTACAAACAAGCTTCAACTCAAGCTTTTGAATGAATTTACGTGTTTTAACAGCTCTTACGACTAGGGTGATAGAAATTGAGTTCTTTTGTGTTGTATATTAAGAGAAAATATACAAATACTTTGTTTGCATTCATTTGAGTGTGAAATAACACCAGGGTTGTTTAGAAGTACAAACAAGGTTCAACTCAAGCTTTTGAATGCATTTACGCGTTTTAAAAGCTCGTACGAGTAGGGTGAAAGAGATTTGATTTCTTTTGTGTTGTATATTAAGAGAAAGCACCCAAATGTTTTGTTTGCATTCTTTTGAGTATGAAACTACACCAAGAATGTGTTAAATTACAAACAAGCTTCAACTCAAGCTTTTGAATCCATTTACGCATTTTAAAAGCTCATACGAGTAGGGTGAAAGAGATTTGAGTTCGTTTGTGTTGTATATTAAGAGAAAGCATCCAAATACTTTGTTTCCATTCATTTAAGTGTGAAACTACACCTAGGATATTTACAAGTACAAACAAGCTTCAACTCAAGCTTTTGAATGTATTTACGCGTTTTAAAAGCTCATACGAGTAGGGTGAAAGAGATTTGAGTTCTTTTGTGTTGTATCTTAAGAGAAAGCATCCAAATACTTTGTTTGCATTCATTTGAGTGTGAAAAATATACCTAGGATGTTTACAGTTACAAACAAGCTTCAACTCAAGCTTTTTAATGCATTTACGCGTTTTAAAAGCTCATACGAGTAGGGTGAAAGAGATTTGAGCTCTTTTGTGTTGTATATTAAGAGAAAGCAACCAAATACTTTGTTTGCATTCATTTGAGTGTGAAACTACACCGAGGATGTTTACAGTTACAAACAAGCTTCAACTCAAGCATTTGAATGCATTTACGCGTTTTAAAAGCTCATACGAGTAGGGTGAAAGAGATTTAAGTTCTTTTGTGTTGTATATTAAGAGAAAGCATCCAAATACTTTGTTTGCATTCATTTGAGTGTGAAACTACACCTAGGATGTTTACAGTTACAAACAAGCTTCAACTCATGCTTTTGAATTCATTTACGCGTTTTAAAAACTTCATACGAGTAGGGTGAAAGAGATTTGATTTCTTTTCTGTTGTATAGTAAGAGAAAGCACCCAAATGTTTTGTTTGCATTCTTTTGAGTATGAAACTACACCAAGAATGTGTTAAATTACAAACAAGCTTCAACTCAAGCTTTTGAATGCATTTACGCGTTTTAAAAGCTCATACGAGTAGGGTGAAAGAGATTTGATTTCTTTTGTGTTGTATATTAAGAGAAAGCATCCAAATACTTTGTTTGCATTCATTTGAGTGTGAAACTACACCGAGCATGTATAGAGTTACAAACAAGCTTCAACTCAAGCTTTTGAATGCATTTACGCGTTTTAAAAGCTCATACGAGTAGGGTGAAAGAGATTTGATTTCTTTTGTGTTGTATATTAAGAGAAAGCATCGAAATACTTTGTTTGCATTCATTTGAGTGTGAAACTACACCTAGGATGTTTACAAGTACAAACAAGCTTCAACTCAAGCTTTTGAATGTATTTACGCGTTTTAAAAGCTCATACGAGTAGGGTGAAAGAGATTTGAGTTCTTTTGTGTTGTATAGTAAGAGAAAGCATCGAAATGCTTTGTTTGCATTCAATTGAGTGTGAAACTATGCCTAGGATGTTTACAAGTACAAACAAGCTTCAACTCAAGCTTTTGAATGAATTTACGCGTTTTAACAGCTCTTATGACTAGGGTGATAGAAATTGAGTTCTTTTGTGTTGTATATTAAGAGAAAATATCCAAATACTTTGTTTGCATTCATTTGAGTGTCAAATAACACCAGGGTTGTTTAATGGTACAAACAAGCTTCAACTCAAGCTTTTGAATGCATTTACGCGTTTTAAAAGCTCATACGAGTAGGGTGAAAGAGATTTGATTTCTTTTGTGTTGTATATTAAGAGAAAGCATCAAAATACTTTGTTTGCATTCATTTGAGTGTGAAACTACACCGAGCATGTTTACAGTTACAAACAAGCTTCAACTCAAGCTTTTGAATGCATTTACGCGTTTTAAAAGCTCACACGAGTAGGGTGAAAGATATTTGAGTTCTTTTGTGTTGTATACTAAGAGAAAGCATCCAAATACTTTGTTTGCATTCATTTGAGTGTGAAACTATACCTAGGATGTTTACAGTTACAAACAAGCTTCAACTCAAGCTTTTAAATGCATTTACGCGTTTTAAAAGCTCATACGAGTAGGGTGAAAGAGATTTGAGTTCTTTTGTGTTTTATATTAAGAAAAAGCATCCAAATACTTTGTTTCCATTCATTTAAGTGTGAAACTACACCTAGAATGTTTACAAGTACAAACAAGCTTCAACTCAAGCTTTTGAATGTATTTACGCGTTTTAAAAGCTCATACGAGTAGGGTGAAAGAGATTTGAGTTCTTTTGTGTTGTATAGTAAGAGAAAGCATCCAAATACTTTGTTTGCATTCATTTGAGTGTGAAACTACACCTAGGATGTTTACAAGTACAAACAAGCTTCAACTCAAGCTTTTGAATGTATTTACGCGTTTTAAAAGCTCATACGAGTAGGGTGAAAGAGATTTGAGTTCTTTTGTGTTGTATATTAAGAGAAAGGATCCAAATACTTTTTTTTCATTCATTTGAGTGTGAAACTATACCTAGGATGTTTACAAGTACAAACAAGCTTCAACTCAAGCTTTTGAATGAATTTACGTGTTTTAACAGCTCTTACGACTAGGGTGATAGAAATTGAGTTCTTTTGTGTTGTATATTAAGAGAAAATATACAAATACTTTGTTTGCATTCATTTGAGTGTTAAATAACACCAGGGTTGTTTAGAAGTACAAACAAGGTTCAACTCAAGCTTTTGAATGCATTTACGCGTTTTAAAAGCTCATACGAGTAGGGTGAAAGAGATTTGATTTCTTTTGTGTTGTATATTAAGAGAAAGCATCCAAATACTTTGTTTGCATTCATTTGAGTGTGAAAGTACGCCTAGGATGTTTATAGTTACAAACAAGCTTCAACTCAAGCTTTTGAATGCATTTACTCGTTTTAAAAGCTCATACGAGTAGGGTGAAAGAGATTTGATTTCTTTTGTGTTGTATATTAAGAGAAAGCATCCAAATACTTTGTTTGCATTCATTTGAGTGTGAAAGTACGCCTAGGATGTTTACAGTTACAAACAAGCTTCAACTCAAGCTTTTGAATGCATTTACGCGTTTTAAAAGCTCATACGAGTAGGGTGAAAGAGATTTGATTTCTTTTGTGTTGTATATTAAGAGAAAGCACCCAAATGTTTTGTTTGCATTCTTTTGAGTATGAAACTACACCAAGAATGTGTTAAATTACAAACAAGCTTCAACTCAAGCTTTTGAATCCATTTACGCGTTTTAAAAGCTCATACGAGTAGGGTGAAAGAGATTTGAGTTCGTTTGTGTTGTATATTAAGAGAAAGCATACAAATACTTTGTTTGCATTCATTTGAGTGTGAAACTACACCGAGGATGTTTACAGTTACAAACAAGCTTCAACTCAAGCATTTGAATGCATTTACGCGTTTTAAAAGCTCATACAAGTAGGGTGAAAGAGATTTGAGTTCTTTTGTGTTGTATCTTAAGAGAAAGCATCCAAATACTTTGTTTGCATTCATTTGAGTGTGAAAATATACCTAGGATGTTTACAGTTACAAACAAGCTTCAACTCAAGCTTTTGAATGCATTTACGCGTTTTAAAAGCTCATACGAGTAGGGTGAAACAGATTTGAGCTCTTTTGTGTTGTATATTAAGAGAAAGCATCCAAATACTTTGTTTGCATTCATTTGAGTGTGAAACTACACCGAGGATGTTTACAGTTACAAACAAGCTTCAACTCAAGCATTTGAATACATTTACGCGTTTTAAAAGCTCATACGAGTAGGGTGAAAGAGATTTGAGTTCTTTTGTGTTGTATATTAAGAGAAAGCATCCAAATACTTTGTTTGCATTCATTTGAGTGTGAAACTACACCTAGGATGTTTACAGTTACAAACAAGCTTCAACTCATGCTTTTGAATTCATTTACGCGTTTTAAAAACTTCATACGAGTAGGGTGAAAGAGATTTGATTTCTTTTCTGTTGTATAGTAAGAGAAAGCACCCAAATGTTTTGTTTGCATTCTTTTGAGTATGAAACTACACCAAGAATGTGTTAAATTACAAACAAGCTTCAACTCAAGCTTTTGAATGCATTTACGCGTTTTAAAAGCTCATACGAGTAGGGTGAAAGAGATTTGATTTCTTTTGTGTTGTATATTAAGAGAAAGCATCTAAATACTTTGTTTGCATTCATTTGAGTGTGAAACTACACCGAGCATGTTTACAGTTACAAACAAGCTTCAACTCAAGCTTTTGAATGCATTTACGCGTTTTAAAAGCTCACACGAGTAGGGTGAAAGAGATTTGAGTTCTTTTGTGTTGTATAATAAGAGAAAGCATCCAAATACATTGTTTGCATTCATTTGAGTGTGAAACTATACCTAGGATGTTTACAGTTACAAACAAGCTTCAACTCAAGCTTTTGAATGCATTTACGCGTTTTAAAAGCTCATACGAGTAGGGTGAAGGAGATTTGAGTTCTTTTCTGTTGTATATTAAGAAAAAGCATCCAAATACTTTGTTTCCATTCATTTAAGTGTGAAACTAAACCTAACTAACATCTTTCCTAATACCTAATGGAATCCTAATCCTAGTCCGAATAGGAAACTAACTACAAAACTGACTACAATTGTAAAACGGACTAACTAACATCTTTCCTAATACCTAATGGACTTCTAATACTAATAACAATCAGATTATTACTCTCCTAAACATATTCTAACTAATTAAGGGAATACTAAACGAAATCGAACTAAACAACTGATTACCTAGCGCCCAAGGCACAAACCCGTGGGAACAGCTTTCCACTGTAAATTAAATCGCCTTTTAAACCCTGTTACGTTTCGAATATGGGAAAACTCAAAAGATAGGAGTTTTAGATCTCTTTTCCAGCTTTCTACAGAACTTTGAATCTCCACGATCCCATGTCGTATGAGTGAGTTATGATTAAAATACGAACCAGTGTAGAAGCTGTCAAAATTACGGGAATCCTTATAACGAATGAGATCATATAATAAGAGCTTTAATCCCGATCTTGTGTGTAAACTCCATGTAATTATCTTTGTAGGAGTCAATTTAATGCATAACCACCAAAGAAACTCGATGTAAACAAGAATAGATGTTCTCTTGCTAGTTCCTTGGTTGTTCTGTTTACTTTGCACACTTGCTCCCGCATCAATCTCCCTTTCTTCAAAAAGAATTGTCCTCAATTCTTCGTATATAGTAATCTTCTCCTGAACCTGTATATTCATCAAATTTTCTTTACAAATATCCAATGAACCCTCAAGGTTAAGAGCCTTGTTGTTGTCTTCTTGATGGACATCTTTTTCTTGTTCTTGATCGAAGCTAGATTCAAAAAGTTTCAACTCCATCTCGGATTCCTCTTGCATGTCATCTATGTAATCAAGATCTTCAAGGAAATCACCAATATTTTCTGGTTCAATGAATATTTCTTCGATAAACTCATCAACCACAGTTGGTAGGCTTGAATTATTAACTTGAACAACAATAAGGGGGTCAATGTTATTGGTCTTTTCTTGTGAATCTTCAATAGGAACAATATCTTTAAAGTAATCATCAAGATCTGGTTTTCCTTTGAATGTATCCACAACAAAGAGCCTATCTTCATTGATGGGTTGATCATTTATTATGCACCCTTTCATGTACTCCAACTTATGATTTCGACGTTGAAGCGCTTGTTGGTATGCTTGTTGTGCTCGTAGGTGCACTAATTGTTGCTCCCTCTCTTGCCTCTCAATCTTGAGAGCTATCTTGCACACATACTCAAAGGATATGTAAGGAACAAGCTCCACCTTGCGCCTTAGAGTTGAGTTTAGTCCTTTGATGAATCTTGCAATCTTTAACTCTTCCCTCTCCACGAGATCACACATCATGTGCGCGTTTTCAAACTTTTGGAGGTAGTCTTGTACACTTGAGGTTTCTTGGCTTAAGGATGTGAGTTTCAAAAACTGTTCTTGCTCAAATTCTTTAGGCAAAAATCGTTTCTTTAAATATTTCTTGAGTTTGTCCCAAGTCTCAATCTTTGCTTTCTCTTCCTTCTTGCGTCGAGCCTTTAGGTTTTCATACCATAAAGAAGCATGCTTGGTGAGTTTAAGCGTGGCTAACTTGCATCTTCGCCGCTCATCATACTCCTTGTATTCAAAGACTCTCTCCATAGTTCTAAGCCAATCAAGAAAGGCCTCTGGGTCGTAGGAACCGTCATATTCAGGGAGTTCGACCTTCAAGTTCCTGTCATCATCATAGGGATGTCGTGGTTTAGGAGCGTCATTGGTTCTAGTCCCACTTGTGTCTTCAAACTCCTCATCGAAGTCGGGGTCACGGTTGTGGTTTCTCCAATGAATTCTGCGCATCCTTGTCTCCATGTTCTCCCTATCTTCTTGGTTTCTTCTTTCCATAGCAGCCATCCGCTCTTCTTGAGATTTGAAAGACGTCCTAAGATCCTCCATGGCTGTTAACAACTTTGCTAGTTCGCTGGGCTCACCCATAGCTTCGGTTGTTGGTTTCTTGGGGGTTTCTTGGCTGTCTTCGTGAACAAAGGGTGGATCTTGCAAGAATCTTTCTCTAAAGCTCGCTATGGTGTCGTGTTTATGCTCAGGACCGTGTTGTTTAAACTTAAGAAAGCTCAAACCATTAGCTCTGATACCAAGTTGATGTGAAATAAGTAACAAAACAGAAATTAACCTTTGATAGTATCACACAAAGGGATCTTGTTCAAGAATCACTCAAGAACAACTCACGAATCACTCGTAAGGGTTTCAACCTGAATCACTCAGTTTGAGGGGTAAATACTCACGTATTCAATAATTAATCATCAAAGCACGAGTTTACAATAGCAAAGCTCTCCCCTATTTATAGACAAAGAAAATCTAAACCTATTCGGAATCCTAATCCTAGTCCGAATAGGAAACTAACTACAAAACTGACTACAATTATAAAACGGACTAACTAACATCTTTCCTAATACCTAATGGACTTCTAATACTAATAACAATCAGATTATTACTCTCCTAAACATATTCTAACTAATTAAGGGAATACTAAACGAAATCAAACTAAACAACTGATTACCTAGCGCCCAAGGCACAAACCCGTGGGAACAGCTTTCCACTGTAAAATAAATCGCCTTTTAAACCCTGTTACGTTTCGAATATGGGAAAACTCAAAAGATAGGATGTCGTATGAGTGAGTTATGATTAAAATACGAACCAGTGTAGAAGCTGTCAAAATTACAGGAATCGTTATAACGAATGAGATCATATAATAAGAGCTTTAATCCCGATCTTGTGTGTAAACTCCATGTAATTATCTTTGTAGGAGTCAATTTAATGCATAACCACCAAAGAAACTCGATGTAAACAAGAATAGATGTTCTCTTGCTAGTTCCTTGGTTGTTCTGTTTACTTTGCACACTTGCTCCCGCATCAAAGAGAAAGCACCGAAATACATTGTTTGCATTCAATTGAGTGTGAAACTATACCTAGGATGTTTACAGTTACAAACAAGCTTCAACTCAAGCTTTTGAATGCATTTACGCGTTTTAAAAGCTCATACGAGTAGGGTGAAAGAGATTTGAGTTCTCTTGTGTTGTATATTAAGAGAAAGCATCCAAATACTTTGTTTCCATTCATTTAAGTGTGAAACTACACCTAGGATGTTTACAAGTACAAACAAGCATCAACTCAAGCTTTTGAATGTATTTACGCGTTTTAAAAGCTCATACGAGTAGGGTGAAAGAGATTTGAGTTCTTTTGTGTTGTATAGTAAGAGAAAGCATCCAAATACTTTGTTTGCATTCATTTGAGTGTGAAACTACACCTAGGAAGTTTACAAGTACAAACAAGCTTCAACTCATGCTTTTGAATGTATTTACGCGTTTTAAAAGCTCATACGAGTAGGGTGAAAGAGATTTGATTTCTTTTGTGTTGTATATTAAGAAAAAGCATCCAAATACTTTGTTTCCATTCATTTGAGTGTGAAACTACACCTAGGATGTTTACAGTTACAAACAAGCTTCAACTCAAGCTGTTGAATGTATTTACTCGTTTTAACAGCTCTTACGACTAGGGTGATAGAAATTGAGTTCTTTTGTGTTGTATATTAAGAGAAAATAAACAAATACTTTGTTTGCATTCATTTGAGTGTGAAATAACACCAGGGTTGTTTAGAAGTACAAACAAGCTTCAACTCAAGCTTTTGAATGCATTTACGCGTTTTAAAAGATCATACGAGCAGGGTGAAATAGATTTGATTTCTTTTGTGTTGTATAATAAGAGAAAGCACCCAAATGTTTTGTTTGCATTCTTTTGAGTGTGAAACTACACCAAGAATGTGTTAAATTACAAAAAAGCTTCAACTCAAGCTGTTGAATGAATTTAGGCGTTTTAAAAGCTCATACGAGTAGGGTGAAAAAGATTTTAGTTCTTTTGTGTCGTATATTAAGAGAAAGCATCCAAATACTTTGTTTGCATTCATTTGAGTGTGAAACTACACCTAGGATGTTTACAGTTACAAACAAGCTTCAACTCAAGCTTTTGAATGCATTTACGCGTTTTAAAAGCTCATACGAGTAGGGTGAAAGAGATTTGAGCTCTTTTGTGTTTTATATTAAGAGAAAGCATCCAAATACTTTGTTTGCATTCATTATAGTAGGAAACTACACCTAGGATGTTTACAAGTACAAACAAGCTTCAACTCAAGCTTTTGAATGTATTTACGCGTTTTAACAGCTCTTACGACTAGGGTGATAGAAATTGAGTTCTTTTGTGTTGTATATTAAGAGAAAATAAACAAATACTTTGTTTGCATTCATTTGAGTGTGAAATAACACCAGGGTTGTTGAGAAGTACAAACAAGCTTCAACTCAAGCTTTTGAATGCATTTACGCGATTTAAAAGGTCATACGAGTAGGGTGAAATAGATTGATTTCTTTTGTGTTGTATATTAAGAGAAAGCACCCAAATGTTTTGTTTGCATTCTTTTGAGTATGAAACTACACCAAGAATGTGTTAAATTACAAACAAGCTTCAACTCAAGCTTTTGAATGCATTTACGCGTTTTAAAAGCTCATGCGAGTAGGGAGAAAGAGATTTGAGTTCTTTTGTGTTGTATATTAAGAGAAAGCATCCAAATACTTTGTTTGCATTCATTTGAGTATGAAACTACACCTAGGATGTTTACAAGTAGAAACAAGCTTCAACTCAAGCTGTTGAATGAATTTAGGCGTTTTAAAAGCTCATACGAGTAGGGTGAAAGAGATTTGAGTTCTTTTGTGTTGTATATTAAGAGAAACCATCCGAATACTTTGTTTGCATTCATTTGAGTGTGAAACTACACCTAGGATGTTTACAGTTACAAACAAGCTTCAACTCAAGCTTTTGAATGCATTTACGCGTTTTAATAGCTCATACGAGTAGGGTGAACGAGATTTGAGCTCTTTTGTGTTGTATATTAAGAGAAAGCATCCAAATACTTTGTTTGCATTCATTTGAGTGTGAAACTACACCTAGGATGTTTACAAGTACAAACAAGCTTCAACTCAAGCTTTTGAATGTATTTACGCATTTTAACAGCTCTTACGACTAGGGTGATAGAAATTGAGTTCTTTTGTGTTGTATATTAAGAGAAAATAAACAAATACTTTGTTTGCATTCATTTGAGTGTGAAATAACACCAGGGTTGTTTAGAAGTACAAACAAGCTTCAACTCAAGCTTTTGAATGCATTTACGCATTTTAAAAGGTCATACGAGTAGGGTGAAATAGATTTGATTTCTTTTGTGTTGTATATTAAGAGAAAGCACCCAAATGTTTTGTTTGCATTCTTTTGAGTATGAAACTACACCAAGAATGTGTTAAATTACAAACAAGCTTCAACTCAAGCTTTTCAATGCATTTACGCGTTTTAAAAGCTCATGCGAGTAGGGAGAAAGAGATTTGAGTTCTTTTGTGTTGTATATTATGAGAAAGCATCCAAATACTTTGTTTGCATTCATTTGAGTATGAAACTACACCTAGGATGTTTACAAGTACAAACAAGCTTCAACTCAAGCTGTTGAATGAATTTAGGCGTTTTAAAAGCTCATACGAGTAGGGTGAAAGAGATTTGAGTTCTTTTGTGTTGTATATTAAGAGAAAGCATCCAAATACTTTAATTGCATTCATTTGAGTGTGAAACTACACCAAGGATGTTTACAGTTACAAACAAGCTTCAACTCAAGCTTTTGAATGCATTTACGCGTTTTAAAAGCTCATACGAGTAGGGTGAAAGAGATTTGAGTTCTTTTGTGTTGTATATAAAGAAAAAGCATCCAAATACTTTGTTTCCATTCATTTAAGTGTGAAACTACACCTAGGATGTTTACAAGTACAAACAAGCTTCAACTCAAGCTTTTGAATGTATTTACGCGTTTTAAAAGCTCATACGATTAGGGTGATAGAAATTAAGTTCTTTTGTGTTGTATATTAAGAGAAAATAAACAAATACTTTGTTTGCATTCATTTGAGTGTGAAATAACACCAGGGTTGTTTAGAAGTACAAACAAGCTTCAACTCAAGCTTTTGAATGCATTTACGCGTTTTAAAAGGTCATACGAGTAGGGTGAAATAGATTTGATTTCTTTTGTGTTGTATATTAAAAGAAAGCACCAAAATGTTTTGTTTGCATTCTTTTGAGTATGAAACTACACCAAGAATGTGTTAAATTACAAACAAGCTTCAACTCAAGCTTTTGAATGCATTTACGCGTTTTAAAAGCTCATGCGAGTAGGGTGAAAGAGATTTGAGTTCTTTTGTGTTGTATATTAAGAGAAAGCATCCAAATACTTTGCTTGCATTCATTTGAGTATGAAACTACACCTAGGATTTTTACAAGTACAAACAAGCTTCAACTCAAGCTTTTGAATGAATTTAGGCGTTTTAAAAGCTCAAACGAGTAGGGTGAAAGAGATTTGAGTTCTTTTGTGTTGTATATTAAGAGAAAGCATCCAAATACTTTGTTTGCATTCATTTGAGTGTGAAACTACACCTAGGATGTTTACAGTTACAAACAAGCTTCAACTCAAGCTTTTGAATGCATTTACGCGTTTTAAAAGCTCATACGAGTAGGTTGAAAGAGATTTCAGCTCTTTTGTGTTGTATATTAAGAGAAAGCATCCAAATACTTTGTTTCCATTCATTTAAGTGTGAAACTACACCTAGGATGTTTACAAGTACAAACAAGCTTCAACTCAAGCTTTTGAATGCATTTACGCGTTTTAAAAGCTCATACGAGTAGGGTGAAAGAGATTTGAGTTCTTTTGTGTTGTATATTAAGAAAAAGCATCCAAATACTTTGTTTCAATTCATTTAAGTTTGAAACTACACCTAGGATATTTACAAGTACAAACAAGCTTCAACTCAAGCTTTTGAATGTATTTACGCGTTTTAAAAGCTCATACGATTAGGGTGATAGAAATTGAGTTCTTTTGTGTTGTATATTAAGAGAAAATAAACAAATACTTTGTTTGCATTCATTTGAGTGTGAAATAACACCAGGGTTGTTTAGAAGTACAAACAAGCTTCAACTCAAGCTTTTGAATGCATTTACGCGTTTTAAAAGGTCATACGAGTAGGGTGAAATAGATTTGATTTCTTTTGTGTTGTATATTAAGAGAAAGCACCCAAATGTTTTGTTTACATTCTTTTGAGTATGAAACTACACCAAGAATGTGTTAAATTACAAACAAGCTTCAACTCAAGCTTTTGAATGCATTTACGCGTTTTAAAGGCTCATGCGAGTAGGGTGAAAGAGATTTGAGTTCTTTTGTGTTGTATATTAAGAGAAAGCATCCAAATACTTTGCTTGCTTTCATTTGAGTATGAAACTACACCTAGGATGTTTACAAGTACAAAGAAACTTCAACTCAAGCTGTTGAATGAATTTAGGCGTTGTAAAAGCTCATACGAGTAGGGTGAAAGAGATATGATTTCTTTTGTGTTGTATATTAGGAGAAATCATTCAAATACTTTGTTTGCATTTATTTGAGTGTGAAACTACACCGAGCATGTTTAGAGTTACAAACAATCTTCAACTCAAACTTTTGAATGCATTTACGCGTTTTAAAAGCTCATGCGAGTAGGGTGAAAGAGATTTGAGTTCTTTTGTGTTGTATATTAAGAGAATGTATCGAAATACTTTGTTTGCATTCATTTGAGTATGAAACTACACCTAGGATGTTTACAAGTACAAACAAGCTTCAACTCAAGCTGTTGAATGAATTTAGGCGTTTTAAAAGCTGATACGAGTAGGGTGAAAGATATTTGAG
Source organism: Tetragonia tetragonoides (assembly GCA_038025085.1). Taxonomy (NCBI): domain Eukaryota; kingdom Viridiplantae; phylum Streptophyta; class Magnoliopsida; order Caryophyllales; family Aizoaceae; genus Tetragonia; species Tetragonia tetragonoides. The sequence continues at coordinate 23,435,834 of CM076141.1, forward strand.
TTCTTTTGTGTTGTATATTAAGAGAAAGCATCCAAATACTTTGTTTGCATTCATTTGAGTGTGAAACTACACCTAGGATGTTTACAGTTACAAACAAGCTTCAACTCAAGCTTTTGAATGCATTTACGCGTTTTAAAAGCTCATACGAGTAGGGTGAAAGAGATTTCAGCTCTTTTGTGTTGTATATTAAGAGAAAGCATCCAAATACTTTGTTTCCATTCATTTAAGTGTGAAACTACACCTAGGATGTTTACAAGTACAAACAAGCTTCAACTCAAGCTTTTGAATGCATTTACGCGTTTTAAAAGCTCATACGAGTAGGGTGAAAGAGATATGATTTCTTTTGTGTTGTATATTAGGAGAAAGCATCCAAATACTTTGTTTGCATTCATTTGAGTGTGAAACTACACCGAGCATGTTTAGAGTTACAAACAATCTTCAACTCAAACATTTGAATGCATTTACGCGTTTTAAAAGCTCATACGAGTAGGGTGAAAGAGATTTGATTTCTTTTGTGTTGTATATTAAGAAAAAGCATCCAAATACTTTGTTTCCATTCATTTGAGTGTGAAACTACACCTAGGATGTTTACAGTTACAAACAAGCTTCAACTCAAGCTGTTGAATGTATTTACTCGTTTTAACAGCTCTTACGACTAGGGTGATAGAAATTGAGTTCTTTTGTGTTGTTTATTAAGAGAAAATAAACAAATACTTTGTTTGCATTCAGTTGAGTGTGAAATAACACCAGGGTTGTTTAGAAGTACAAACAAGCTTCAACTCAAGCTTTTGAATGCATTTACGCGTTTTAAAAGATTATACGAGTAGGGTGAAATAGATTTGATTTCTTTTGTGTAGTATATTAAGAGAAAGCACCCAAATGTTTTGTTTGCATTCTTTTGAGTATGAAACTACACCAAGAATGTGTTAAATTACAAACAAGTTTCAACTCAAGCTTTTGAATGCATTTACGCGTTATAAAAGCTCATGCGAGTAGGGTGAAAGAGATTTGAGTTCTTTTGTGTTGTATATTAAGAGAAAGCATCCAAATACTTTGTTTGCATTCATTTGAGTATGAAACTACACCTAGGATGTTTACAAGTACAAACAAGCTTCAACTCAAGCTGTTGAATGAATTTAGGCGTTTTAAAAGCTCATACGAGTAGGGTGAAAAAGATTTGAGTTCTTTTGTGTTGTATATTAAGAAAAAGCATCCAAATACTTTGTTTCCATTCATTTAAGTGTGAAACTACACCTAGGATGTTTACAAGTACAAACAAGCTTCAACTCAAGCTTTTGAATGCATTTACGCGTTTCAAAAGCTCAAACGAGTAGGAAGAAAGAGATTTGAGTTCTTTTGTGTTGTATATTATGAAAAAGCATCCAAATACTTTGTTTTCATTCATTTAAGTGTGAAACTACACCCAGGATGTTTACAAGTACAAACAAGCTTCAACTCAAGCTGTTGAATGAATTTAGGCGTTTTAAAAGCTCATACGAGTAGGGTGAAAAAGATTTGAGTTCTTTTGTGTTGTATATTAAGAGAAAGCATCCAAATACTTTGTTTGCATTCATTTGAGTGTGAAACTACTCCTAGGATGTTTACAGTTACAAACAAGCTTCAACTCAAGCTTTTGAATGCATTTACGCGCTTTAAAAGCTCATACGAGTAGGGTGAAAGAGATTTGAGCTCTTTTGTGTTGTATATTAAGAGAAAGCATCCAAATACTTTGTTTCCATTCATTTAAGTGTGAAACTACACCTAGGATGTTTACAAGTACAAACAAGCTTCAACTCAAGCTTTTGAATGCATTTACGCATTTTAAAAGCTCATACGAGTAGGGTGAAAGAGATTTGAGTTCTTTTGTGTTGTATATTAAGAAAAAGCATCCAAATACTTTGTTTCCATTCATTTAAGTGTGAAACTACACCTAGGATGTTTACAAGTACAAACAAGCTTCAACTCAAGCTTTTGAATGTATTTACGCGTTTTAAAAGCTCATACGAGTAGGGTGAAAGAGATTTGAGTTCTTTTGTGTTGTATAGTAAGAGAAAGCATCCAAATACTTTGTTTGCATTAATTTGAGTGTGAAACTACACCTAGGAAGTTTACAAGTACAAACAAGCTTCAACTCAAGCTTTTGAATGCATTTACGCATTTTAAAAGCTCATACGAGTAGGGTGAAAGAGATTTGAGTTCTTTTGTGTTGTATATTAAGAAAAAGCATCCAAATACTTTGTTTCCATTCATTTAAGTGTGAAACTACACCTAGGATGTTTACAAGTACAAACAAGCTTCAACTCAAGCTTTTGAATGCATTTACGCGTTATAAAAGCTCATGCGAGTAGGGTAAAAGAGATTTGAGCTCTTTTGTGTTGTATATTAAGAGAAAGCATCCAAATACTTTGTTTCCATTCATTTAAGTGTGAAACTACACCTAGGATGTTTACAAGTACAAACAAGCTTCAACTCAAGCTTTTGAATGCATTTACGCATTTTAAAAGCTCATACGAGTAGGGTGAAAGAGATTTGAGTTCTTTTGTGTTGTATATTAAGAAAAAGCATCCAAATACTTTGTTTCCATTCATTTAAGTGTGAAACTACACCTAGGATGTTTACAAGTACAAACAAGCTTCAACTCAAGCTTTTGAATGTATTTACGCGTTTTAAAAGCTCATACGAGTAGGGTGAAAGAGATTTGAGTTCTTTTGTGTTGTATAGTAAGAGAAAGCATCCAAATACTTTGTTTGCATTAATTTGAGTGTGAAACTACACCTAGGAAGTTTACAAGTACAAACAAGCTTCAACTCAAGCTTTTGAATGTATTTACGCGTTTTAACAGCTCTTACGACTAGGGTGATAGAAATTGAGTTCTTTTGTGTTGTATATTAAGAGAAAATAAACAAATACTTTGTTTGCATTCATTTGAGTGTGAAATAACACCAGGGTTGTTTAGAAGTACAAACAAGCTTCAACTCAAGCTTTTGAATGCATTTACGCGTTTTAAAAGGTCATACGAGTAGGGTGAAATAGATTTGATTTCTTTTGTGTTGTATATTAAGAGAAAGCACCCAAATGTTTTGTTTGTATTCTTTTGAGTATGAAACTACACCAAGAATGTGTTAAATTACAAACAAGCTTCAACTCAAGCTTTTGAATGCATTTACGCGTTTTAAAAGCTCATGCGAGTAGGGTGAAAGAGATTTGAGTTCTTTTGTGTTGTATATTAAGAGAAAGCATCCAAATACTTTGTTTGCATTCATTTGAGTATGAAACTACACCTAGGATGTTTACAAGTACAAACAAGCTTCAACTCAAGCTGTTGAATGAATTTAGGCGTTTTAAAAGCTGATACGAGTAGGGTGAAAGAGATTTGAGTTCTTTTGTGTTGTATATTAAGTGAAAGCATCCAAATACTTTGTTTTCATTCATTTGAGTGTGAAACTACACCTGGGATGTTTACAGTTACAAACAAGCTTCAACTCAAGCTTTTGAATGCATTTACGCGTTTTAAAAGCTCATACGAGTAGGGTGAAAGAGATTTGAGCTCTTTTGTGTTGTATATTAAGAGAAAGCATCCAAATACTTTGTTTCCATTCATTTAAGTGTGAAACTACACCTAGGATGTTTACAAGTACAAACAAGCTTCAACTCAAGCTTTTGAATGCATTTACGCGTTTTAAAAGCTCATACGAGTAGGAAGAAAGAGATTTGAGTTCTTTTGTGTTGTATATTAAGAAAAAGCATCCAAATACTTTGTTTTCATTCATTTAAGTGTGAAACTACACCTAGGATGTTTACAAGTACAAACAAGCTTCAACTGAAGCTTTTGAATGTATTTACGCGTTTTAAAAGCTCATACGATTAGGGTGAAAGAGATTTGAGTTCTTTTGTGTTGTATATTAAGAGAAAGCATACAAATACTTTTTTTTCATTCATTTGAGTGTGAAACTATACCTAGGATGTTTACAGTTACAAACAAGCTTCACCTCAAGCTTTTGAATGCATTTACGCGTTTTAAAAGCTCATACGAGTAGGGTGAAAGAGATATGATTTCTTTTGTGTTGTATATTAGGAGAAAGCATCCAAATACTTTGTTTGCATTCATTTGAGTGTGAAATAACACCAGGGTTGTTTAGAAGTACAAACAAGCTTCAACTCAAGCTTTTGAATGCATTTACGCGTTTTAAAAGGTCATACGAGTAGGGTGAAATAGATTTGATTTCTTTTGTGTTGTATATTAAGAGAAAGCACCCAAATGTTTTGTTTACATTCTTTTGAGTATGAAACTACACCAAGAATGTGTTAAATTACAAACAAGCTTCAACTCAAGCTTTTGAATGCATTTACGCGTTTTAAAGGCTCATGCGAGTAGGGTGAAAGAGATTTGAGTTCTTTTGTGTTGTATATTAAGAGAAAGCATCCAAATACTTTGCTTGCTTTCATTTGAGTATGAAACTACACCTAGGATGTTTACAAGTACAAAGAAACTTCAACTCAAGCTGTTGAATGAATTTAGGCGTTTTAAAAGCTCATACGAGTAGGGTGAAAGAGATTTGAGTTCTTTTGTGTTGTATATTAAGAGAAAGCATCCAAATACTTTGTTTGCATTCATTTGAGTGTGAAACTACACCTAGGATGTTTACAGTTACAAACAAGCTTCAACTCAAGCTTTTGAATGCATTTACGTGTTTTAAAAGCTCATACGAGTAGGGTGAAAGAGATTTGAGCTCTTTTGTGTTGTATATTAAGAGAAAGCATCCAAATACTTTGTTTCCATTCATTTAAGTGTGAAACTACACCTAGGATGTTTACAAGTACAAACAAGCTTCAACTCAAGCTTTTGAATGCATTTACGCGTTTTAAAAGCTCACACGAGTAGGGTGAAAGAGATTTGAGTTCTTTTGTGTTGTATAATAAGAGAAAGCATCCAAATACATTGTTTGCATTCATTTGAGTGTGAAACTAAACCTAGGATGTTTACAGTTACAAACAAGCTTCAACTCAAGCTTTTGAATGCATTTACGCGTTTTAAAAGCTCATACGAGTAGGGTGAAGGAGATTTGAGTTCTTTTCTGTTGTATATTAAGAAAAAGCATCCAAATACTTTGTTTCCATTCATTTAAGTGTGAAACTACACCTAGGATGTTTACAAGTACAAACAAGCTTCAACTCAAGCTTTTGAATGTATTTACGCGTTTTAAAAGCTCATACGAGTAGGGTGAAAAAGATTTGAGTTCTTTTGTGTTGTATATTAAGAGAAAGCATACAAATACTTTTTTTTCATTCATTTGAGTGTGAAACTATACCTAGGATGTTTACAGTTACAAACAAGCTTCAACTCAAGCTTTTGAATGCATTTACGCGTTTTAAAAGCTCATACGAGTAGGGTGAAAGAGATATGATTTCTTTTGTGTTGTATATTAGGAGAAATCATTCAAATACTTTGTTTGCATTTATTTGAGTGTGAAACTACACCGAGCATGTTTAGAGTTACAAACAATCTTCAACTCAAACTTTTGAATGCATTTACGCGTTTTAAAAGCTCATGCGAGTAGGGTGAAAGAGATTTGAGTTCTTTTGTGTTGTATATTAAGAGAATGTATCCAAATACTTTGTTTGCATTCATTTGAGTATGAAACTACACCTAGGATGTTTACAAGTACAAACAAGCTTCAACTCAAGCTGTTGAATGAATTTAGGCGTTTTAAAAGCTGATACGAGTAGGGTGAAAGATATTTGAGTTCTTTTGTGTTGTATATTAAGAGAAAGCATCCAAATACTTTGTTTGCATTCATTTGAGTGTGAAACTACACCTAGGATGTTTACAGTTACAAACAAGCTTCAACTCAAGCTTTTGAATGCATTTACGCGTTTTAAAAGCTCATACGAGTAGGGTGAAAGAGATTTGAGCTCTTTTGTGTTGTATATTAAGAGAAAGCATCCAAATACTTTGTTTCCATTCATTTAAGTGTGAAACTACACCTAGGATGTTTACAAGTACAAACAAGCTTCAACTCAAGCTTTTGAATGCATTTACGCGTTTTAAAAGCTCATACGAGTAGGGTGAAAGAGATATGATTTCTTTTGTGTTGTATATTAGGAGAAAGCATCCAAGTACTTTGTTTGCATTCATTTGAGTGTGAAACTACACCGAGCATGTTTAGAGTTACAAACAATCTTCAACTCAAACATTTGAATGCATTTACGCGTTTTGAAAGCTCATACGAGTAGGGTGAAAGAGATTTGATTTCTTTTGTGTTGTATATTAAGAAAAAGCATCCAAATACTTTGTTTCCATTCATTTGAGTGTGAAACTACACCTAGGATGTTTACAGTTACAAACAAGCTTCAACTCAAGCTGTTGAATGTATTTACTCGTTTTAACAGCTCTTACGACTAGGGTGATAGAAATTGAGTTCTTTTGTGTTGTTTATTAAGAGAAAATAAACAAATACTTTGTTTGCATTCATTTGAGTGTGAAATAACACCAGGGTTGTTTAGAAGTACAAACAAGCTTCAACTCAAGCTTTTGAATGCATTTACGCGTTTTAAAAGATTATACGAGTAGGGTGAAATAGATTTGATTTCTTTTGTGTAGTATATTAAGAGAAAGCACCCAAATGTTTTGTTTGCATTCTTTTGAGTATGAAACTACACCAAGAATGTGTTAAATTACAAACAAGCTTCAACTCAAGCTTTTGAATGCATTTACGCGTTATAAAAGCTCATGCGAGTAGGGTGAAAGAGATTTGAGTTCTTTTGTGTTGTATATTAAGAGAAAGCATCCAAATACTTTGTTTGCATTCATTTGAGTATGAAACTACACCTAGGATGTTTACAAGTACAAACAAGCTTCAACTCAAGCTGTTGAATGAATTTAGGCGTTTTAAAAGCTCATACGAGTAGGGTGAAAAAGATTTGAGTTCTTTTGTGTTGTATATTAAGAAAAAGCATCCAAATACTTTGTTTCCATTCATTTAAGTGTGAAACTACACCTAGGATGTTTACAAGTACAAACAAGCTTCAACTCAAGCTTTTGAATGCATTTACGCGTTTCAAAAGCTCATACGAGTAGGAAGAAAGAGATTTGAGTTCTTTTGTGTTGTATATTATGAAAAAGCATCCAAATACTTTGTTTTCATTCATTTAAGTGTGAAACTACACCCAGGATGTTTACAAGTACAAACAAGCTTCAACTCAAGCTGTTGAATGAATTTAGGCGTTTTAAAAGCTCATACGAGTAGGGTGAAAAAGATTTGAGTTCTTTTGTGTTGTATATTAAGAGAAAGCATCCAAATACTTTGTTTGCATTCATTTGAGTGTGAAACTACTCCTAGGATGTTTACAGTTACAAACAAGCTTCAACTCAAGCTTTTGAATGCATTTACGCGCTTTAAAAGCTCATACGAGTAGGGTGAAAGAGATTTGAGCTCTTTTGTGTTGTATATTAAGAGAAAGCATCCAAATACTTTGTTTCCATTCATTTAAGTGTGAAACTACACCTAGGATGTTTACAAGTACAAACAAGCTTCAACTCAAGCTTTTGAATGCATTTACGCATTTTAAAAGCTCATACGAGTAGGGTGAAAGAGATTTGAGTTCTTTTGTGTTGTATATTAAGAAAAAGCATCCAAATACTTTGTTTCCATTCATTTAAGTGTGAAACTACACCTAGGATGTTTACAAGTACAAACAAGCTTCAACTCAAGCTTTTGAATGTATTTACGCGTTTTAAAAGCTCATACGAGTAGGGTGAAAGAGATTTGAGTTCTTTTGTGTTGTATAGTAAGAGAAAGCATCCAAATACTTTGTTTGCATTCATTTGAGTGTGAAACTACACCTAGGAAGTTTACAAGTACAAACAAGCTTCAACTCAAGCTTTTGAATGTATTTACGCGTTTTAACAGCTCTTACGACTAGGGTGATAGAAATTGAGTTCTTTTGTGTTGTATATTAAGAGAAAATAAACAAATACTTTGTTTGCATTCATTTGAGTGTGAAATAACACCAGGGTTGTTTAGAAGTACAAACAAGCTTCAACTCAAGCTTTTGAATGCATTTACGCGTTTTAAAAGGTCATACGAGTAGGGTGAAATAGATTTGATTTCTTTTGTGTTGTATATTAAGAGAAAGCACCCAAATGTTTTGTTTGCATTCTTTTGAGTATGAAACTACACCAAGAATGTGTTAAATTACAAACAAGCTTCAACTCAAGCTTTTGAATGCATTTACGCGTTTTAAAAGCTCATGCGAGTAGGGTGAAAGAGATTTGAGTTCTTTTGTGTTGTATATTAAGAGAAAGCATCCAAATACTTTGTTTGCATTCATTTGAGTATGAAACTACACCTAGGATGTTTACAAGTACAAACAAGCTTCAACTCAAGCTGTTGAATGAATTTAGGCGTTTTAAAAGCTGATACGAGTAGGGTGAAAGAGATTTGAGTTCTTTTGTGTTGTATATTAAGTGAAAGCATCCAAATACTTTGTTTGCATTCATTTGAGTGTGAAACTACACCTAGGATGTTTACAGTTACAAACAAGCTTCAACTCAAGCTTTTGAATGCATTTACGCGTTTTAAAAGCTCATACGAGTAGGGTGAAAGAGATTTGAGCTCTTTTGTGTTGTATATTAAGAGAAAGCATCCAAATACTTTGTTTCCATTCATTTAAGTGTGAAACTACACCTAGGATGTTTACAAGTACAAACAAGCTTCAACTCAAGCTTTTGAATGCATTTACGCGTTTCAAAAGCTCATACGAGTAGGAAGAAAGAGATTTGAGTTCTTTTGTGTTGTATATTAAGAAAAAGCATCCAAATACTTTGTTTTCATTCATTTAAGTGTGAAAATACACCTAGGATGTTTACAAGTACAAACAAGCTTCAACTCAAGCTGTTGAATGAATTTAGGCGTTTTAAAAGCTCATACGAGTAGGGTGAAAAAGATTTGAGTTCTTTTGTGTTGTATATTAAGAGAAAGCATCCAAATACTTTGTTTGCATTCATTTGAGTGTGAAACTACACCTAGGATGTTTACAGTTACAAACAAGTTTCAACTCAAGCTTTTGAATGCATTTACGCGTTTTAAAAGCTCATACGAGTACGGTGAAAGAGATTTGAGCTCTTTTGTGTTGTATATTAAGAGAAAGCATCCAAATACTTTGTTTCCATTCATTTAAGTGTGACACTACACCTAGGATGTTTACAAGTACAAACAAGCTTCAACTCAAGCTTTTGAATGCATTTACGCATTTTAAAAGCTCATACGAGTAGGGTAAAAGAGATTTGAGTTCTTTTGTTTTGTATAGTAAGAGAAAGCATCCAAATACTTTGTTTGCATTCATTTGAGTGTGAAACTACACCTAGGAAGTTTACAAGTACAAACAAGCTTCAACTCAAGCTTTTGAATGTATTTACGCGTTTTAACAGCTCTTACGACTAGGGTGATAGAAATTGAGTTCTTTTGTGTTGTTTATTAAGAGAAAATAAACAAATACTTTGTTTGCATTCATTTGAGTGTGAAATAACACCAGGGTTGTTTAGAAGTACAAACAAGCTTCAACTCAAGCTTTTGAATGCATTTACGCGTTTTAAAAGCTTATACGAGTAGGGTGAAAGAGATTTGAGTTCTTTTGTGTTGTATATTAAGAGAAAGCAGCCAAATGTTTTGTTTGCATTCTTTTGAGTATGAAACTACACCAAGAATGTGTTAAATTACAAACAAGCTTCAACTCAAGCTTTTGAATGCATATACGCGTTTTAAAAGCTCATGCGAGTAGGGTGAAAGAGATTTGAGTTCTTTTGTGTTGTATATTAAGAGAAAGCATCCAAATACTTTGTTTGCATTCATTTGAGTATGAAACTACACCTAGGATGTTTACAAGTACAAACAAGCTTCAACTCAAGCTGTTGAATGAATTTAGGCGTTTTAAAAGCTCATACGAGTAGGGTGAAAAAGATTTGAGTTCTTTTGTGTTGTATATTAAGAGAAAGCATCCAAATACTTTGTTTGCATTCATTTGAGTGTGAAACTACACCTAGGATGTTTACAGTTACAAACAAGCTTCAATTCAAGCTTTTGAATGCATTTACGCGTTTTAAAAGCTCATACGAGTAGGGTGAAAGAGATTTGAGCTCTTTTGTGTTGTATATTATGAGAAAGCATCCAAATACTTTGTTTCCATTCATTTAAGTGTGACACTACACCTAGGATGTTTACAAGTACAAACAAGCTTCAACTCAAGCTTTTGAATGCATTTACGCATTTTAAAAGCTCATACGAGTAGGGTGAAAGAGATTTGAGTTCTTTTGTGTTGTATAGTAAGAGAAAGCATCCAAATACTTTGTTTGCATTCATTTGAGTGTGAAACTACACCTAGGAAGTTTACAAGTACAAACAAGCTTCAACTCAAGCTTTTGAATGTATTTACGCGTTTTAACAGCTCTTACGACTAGGGTGATAGAAATTGAGTTCTTTTGTGTTGTATATTAAGAGAAAATAAACAAATACTTTGTTTGCATTCATTTGAGTGTGAAATAACACCAGGGTTGTTTAGAAGTACAAACAAGCTTCAACTCAAGCTTTTGAATGCATTTACGCGTTTTAAAAGCTCATACGAGTAGGAAGAAAGAGCTTTGAGTTCTTTTGTGTTGTATATTAAGAAAAAGCATCCAAATACTTTGTTTTCATTCATTTAAGTGTGAAACTACACCTAGGATGTTTACAAGTACAAACAAGCTTCAACTGAAGCTTTTGAATGTATTTACGCGTTTTAAAAGCTCATACGATTAGGGTGAAAGAGATTTGAGTTCTTTTGTGTTGTATATTAAGAGAAAGCATACAAATACTTTTTTTTCATTCATTTGAGTGTGAAACTATACCTAGGATGTTTACAGTTACAAACAAGCTTCACCTCAAGCTTTTGAATGCATTTACGCGTTTTAAAAGCTCATACGAGTAGGGTGAAAGAGATATGATTTCTTTTGTGTTGTATATTAGGAGAAAGCATCCAAATACTTTGTTTGCATTCATTTGAGTGTGAAACTACACCGAGCATGTTTAGAGTTACAAACAATCTTCAACTCAAACATTTGAATGCATTTACGCGTTTTAAAAGCTCATACGAGTAGGGTGAAAGAGATTTGATTTCTTTTGTGTTGTATATTAAGAAAAAGCATCCAAATACTTTGTTTCCATTCATTTGAGTGTGAAACTACACCTAGGATGTTTACAGTTACAAACAAGCTTCAACTCAAGCTGTTGAATGTATTTACTCGTTTTAACAGCTCTTACGACTAGGGTGATAGAAATTGAGTTCTTTTGTGTTGTTTATTAAGAGAAAATAAACAAATACTTTGTTTGCATTCATTTGAGTGTGAAATAACACCAGGGTTGTTTAGAAGTACAAACAAGCTTCAACTCAAGCTTTTGAATGCATTTACGCGTTTTAAAAGATCATACGAGTAGGGTGAAATAGATTTGATTTCTTTTGTGTAGTATATTAAGAGAAAGCACCCAAATGTTTTGTTTGCATTCTTTTGAGTATGAAACTACACCAAGAATGTGTTAAATTACAAACAAGCTTCAACTCAAGCTTTTGAAAGCATTTACGCGTTTTAAAAGCTCATGCGAGTAGGGTGAAAGAGATTTGAGTTCTTTTGTGTTGTATATTAAGAGAAAGCATCCAAATACTTTGTTTGCATTCATTTGAGTATGAAACTACACCTAGGATGTTTACAAGTACAAACAAGCTTCAACTCAAGCTGTTGAATGAATTTAGGCGTTTTAAAAGCTCATACGAGTCGGGTGAAAAAGATTTGAGTTCTTTTGTGTTGTATATTAAGAGAAAGCATCCAAATACTTTGTTTGCATTCATTTGAGTGTGAAACTACTCCTAGGATGTTTACAGTTACAAACAAGCTTCAACTCAAGCTTTTGAATGCATTTACGCGTTTTAAAAGCTCATACGAGTAGGGTGAAAGAGATTTGAGCTCTTTTGTGTTGTATATTAAGAGAAAGCATCCAAATACTTTGTTTCCATTCATTTAAGTGTGAAACTACACCTAGGATGTTTACAAGTGCAAACAAGCTTCAACTCAAGCTTTTGAATGCATTTACGCATTTTAAAAGCTCATACGAGTAGGGTGAAAGAGATTTGAGTTCTTTTGTGTTGTATAGTAAGAGAAAGCATCCAAATACTTTGTTTGCATTCATTTGAGTGTGAAACTACACCTAGGAAGTTTACAAGTACAAACAAGCTTCAACTCAAGCTTTTGAATGTATTTACGCGTTTTAACAGCTCTTACGACTAGGGTGATAGAAATTGAGTTCTTTTGTGTTGTATATTAAGAGAAAATAAACAAATACTTTGTTTGCATTCATTTGAGTGTGAAATAACACCAGGGTTGTTTAGAAGTACAAACAAGCTTCAACTCAAGCTTTTGAATGCATTTACGCGTTTTAAAAGGTCATACGAGTAGGGTGAAATAGATTTGATTTCTTTTGTGTTGTATATTAAGAGAAAGCACCCAAATGTTGTGTTTGCATTCTTTTGAGTATGAAACTACACCAAGAATGTGTTAAATTACAAACAAGCTTCAACTCAAGCTTTTGAATGCATTTACGCGTTTTAAAAGCTCATGCGAGTAGGGTGAAAGAGATTTGAGTTCTTTTGTGTTGTATATTAAGAGAAAGCATCCAAATACTTTGTTTGCATTCATTTGAGTATGAAACTACACCTAGGATGTTTACAAGTACAAACAAGCTTCAACTCAAGCTGTTGAATGAATTTAGGCGTTTTAAAAGCTGATACGAGTAGGGTGAAAGAGATTTGAGTTCTTTTGTGTTGTATATTAAGTGAAAGCATCCAAATACTTTGTTTTCATTCATTTGAGTGTGAAACTACACCTAGGATGTTTACAGTTACAAACAAGCTTCAACTCAAGCTTTTGAATGCATTTACGCGTTTTAAAAGCTCATACGAGTAGGGTGAAAGAGATTTGAGCTCTTTTGTGTTGTATATTAAGAGAAAGCATCCAAATACTTTGTTTCCATTCATTTAAGTGTGAAACTACACCTACGATATTTACAAGTACAAACAAGCTTCAACTCAAGCTTTTGAATGCATTTACGTGTTTTAAAAGCTCATACGAGTAGGAAGAAAGAGATTTGAGTTCTTTTGTGTTGTATATTAAGAAAAAGCATCCAAATACTTTGTTTTCATTCATTTAAGTGTGAAACTACACCTAGGATGTTTACAAGTACAAACAAGCTTCAACTGAAGCTTTTGAATGTATTTACGCGTTTTAAAAGCTCATACGATTAGGGTGAAAGAGATTTGAGTTCTTTTGTGTTGTATATTAAGAGAAAGCATACAAATACTTTTTTTTCATTCATTTGAGTGTGAAACTATACCTAGGATGTTTACAGTTACAAACAAGCTTCACCTCAAGCTTTTGAATGCATTTACGCGTTTTAAAAGCTCATACGAGTAGGGTGAAAGAGATATGATTTCTTTTGTGTTGTATATTAGGAGAAAGCATCCAAATACTTTGTTTTCATTCATTTGAGTGTGAAACTACACCGAGCATGTTTAGAGTTACAAACAATCTTCAACTCAAACATTTGAATGCATTTACGCGTTTTAAAAGCTCATACGACTAGGGTGAAAGAGATTTGATTTCTTTTGTGTTGTATATTAAGAAAAAGCATCCAAATACTTTGTTTGCATTCATTTGAGTGTGAAACTACACCTAGGATGTTTACAGTTACAAACAAGCTTCAACTCAAGCTGTTGAATGTATTTACTCGTTTTAACAGCTCTTACGACTAGGGTGATAGAAATTGAGTTCTTTTGTGTTGTTTATTAAGAGAAAATAAACAAATACTTTGTTTGCATTCATTTGAGTGTGAAATAACACCAGGGTTGTTTAGAAGTACAAACAAGCTTCAACTCAGGCTTTTGAATGCATTTACGCGTTTTAAAAGATTATACGAGTAGGGTGAAATAGATTTGATTTCTTTTGTGTAGTATATTAAGAGAAAGCAACCAAATGTTTTGTTTGCATTCTTTTGAGTATGAAACTACACCAAGAATGTGTTAAATTACAAACAAGCTTCAACTCAAGCTTTTGAATGCATTTACGCGTTTTAAAAGCTCATGCGAGTAGGGTGAAAGAGATTTGAGTTCTTTTGTGTTGTATATTAAGAGAAAGCATCCAAATACTTTGTTTGCATTCATTTGAGTATGAAACTACACCTAGGATGTTTACAAGTACGAACAAGCTTCAACTCAAGCTGTTGAATGAATTTAGGCGTTTTAAAAGCTCATACGAGTAGGGTGAAAAAGATTTGAGTTCTTTTGTGTTGTATATTAAGAGAAAGCATCCAAATACTTTGTTTGCATTCATTTGAGTGTGAAACTACTCCTAGGATGTTTACAGTTAGAAACAAGCTTCAACTCAAGCTTTTGAATGCATTTACGCGTTTTAAAAGCTCATACGAGTAGGGTGAAAGAGATTTGAGCTCTTTTGTGTTGTATATTAAGAGAAAGCATCCAAATACTTTGTTTCCATTCATTTAAGTGTGAAACTACACCTAGGATGTTTACAAGTACAAACAAGCTTCAACTCAAGCTTTTGAATGCATTTACGCATTTTAAAAGCTCATACGAGTAGGGTGAAAGAGATTTGAGTTCTTTTGTGTTGTATATTAAGAAAAAGCATCCAAATACTTTGTTTCCATTCATTTAAGTGTGAAACTACACCTAGGATGTTTACAAGTACAAACAAGCTTCAACTCAAGCTTTTGAATGTATTTACGCGTTTTAAAAGCTCATACGAGTAGGGTGAAAGAGATTTGAGTTCTTTTGTGTTGTATAGTAAGAGAAAGCATCCAAATACTTTGTTTGCATTCATTTGAGTGTGAAACTACACCTAGGAAGTTTACAATTACAAACAAGCTTCAACTCAAGCTTTTGAATGTATTTACGCGTTTTAACAGCTCTTACGACTAGGGTGATAGAAATTGAGTTCTTTTGTGTTGTATATTAAGAGAAAATAAACAAATACTTTGTTTGCATTCATTTGAGTGTGAAATAACACCAGGGTTGTTTAGAAGTACAAACAAGCTTCAACTCAAGCTTTTGAATGCATTTACGCGTTTTAAAAGGTCATACGAGTAGGGTGAAATAGATTTGATTTCTTTTGTGTTGTATATTAAGAGAAAGCACCCAAATGTTTTGTTTGCATTCTTTTGAGTATGAAACTACACCAAGAATGTGTTAAATTACAAACAAGCTTCAACTCAAGCTTTTGAATGCATTTACGCGTTTTAAAAGCTCATGCGAGTAGGGTGAAAGAGATTTGAGTTCTTTTGTGTTGTATATTAAGAGAAAGCATCCAAATACTTTGTTTGCATTCATTTGAGTATGAAACTACACCTAGGATGTTTACATGTACAAACAAGCTTCAACTCAAGCTGTTGAATGAATTTAGGCGTTTTAAAAGCTGATACGAGTAGGGTGAAAGAGATTTGAGTTCTTTTGTGTTGTATATTAAGTGAAAGCATCCAAATACTTTGTTTTCATTCATTTGAGTGTGAAACTACACCTAGGATGTTTACAGTTACAAACAAGCTTCAACTCAAGCTTTTGAATGCATTTACGCGTTTTAAAAGCTCATACGAGTAGGGTGAAAGAGATTTGAGCTCTTTTGTGTTGTATATTAAGAGAAAGCATCCAAATACTTTGTTTCCATTCATTTAAGTGTGAAACTACACCTAGGATGTTTACAAGTACAAACAAGCTTCAACTCAAGCTTTTGAATGCATTTACGCGTTTCAAAAGCTCATACGAGTAGGAAGAAAGAGATTTGAGTTCTTTTGTGTTGTATATTAAGAAAAAGCATCCAAATACTTTGTTTTCATTCATTTAAGTGTGAAACTACACCTAGGATGTTTACAAGTACAAACAAGATTCAACTCAAGCTGTTGAATGAATTTAGGCGTTTTAAAAGCTCATACGAGTAGGGTGAAAAAGATTTGAGTTCTTTTGTGTTGTATAGTAAGAGAAAGCATCCAAATACTTTGTTTGCATTCATTTGAGTGTGAAACTACACCTAGGAAGTTTACAAGTACAAACAAGCTTCAACTCAAGCTTTTGAATGTATTTACGCGTTTTAACAGCTCTTACGACTAGGGTGATAGAAATTGAGTTCTTTTGTGTTGTATATTAAGAGAAAATAAACAAATACTTTGTTTGCATTCATTTGAGTGTGAAATAACACCAGGGTTGTTTAGAAGTACAAACAAGCTTCAACTCAAGCTTTTGAATGCATTTACGCGTTTTAAAAGCTCATACGAGTAGGGTGAAAGAGATTTGAGCTCTTTTGTGATGTATATTAAGAGAAAGCATCCAAATACTTTGTTTCCATTCATTTAAGTGTGAAACTACACCTAGGATGTTTACAAGTACAAACAAGCTTCAACTCAAGCTTTTGAATGCATTTACGCATTTTAAAAGCTCATACGAGTAGGGTGAAAGAGATTTGAGTTCTTTTGTGTTGTATATTAAGAAAAAGCATCCAAATACTTTGTTTCCATTCATTTAAGTGTGAAACTACACCTAGGATGTTTACAAGTACAAACAAGCTTCAACTCAAGCTTTTGAATGTATTTACGCGTTTTAAAAGCTCATACGAGTAGGGTGAAAGAGATTTGAGTTCTTTTGTGTTGTATAGTAAGAGAAAGCATCCAAATACTTTGTTTGCATTCATTTGAGTGTGAAACTACACCTAGGAAGTTTACAAGTACAAACAAGCTTCAACTCAAGCTTTTGAATGTATTTACGCGTTTTAACAGCTCTTACGACTAGGGTGATAGAAATTGAGTTCTTTTGTGTTGTATATTAAGAGAAAATAAACAAATACTTTGTTTGCATTCATTTGAGTGTGAAATAACACCAGGGTTGTTTAGAAGTACAAACAAGCTTCAACTCAAGCTTTTGAATGCATTTACGCGTTTTAAAAGGTCATACGAGTAGGGTGAAATAGATTTGATTTCTTTTGTGTTGTATATTAAGAGAAAGCACCCAAATGTTTTGTTTGCATTCTTTTGAGTATGAAACTACACCAAGAATGTGTTAAATTACAAACAAGCTTCAACTCAAGCTTTTGAATGCATTTACGCGTTTTAAAAGCTCATGCGAGTAGGGTGAAAGAGATTTGAGTTCTTTTGTGTTGTATATTAAGAGAAAGCATCCAAATACTTTGTTTGCATTCATTTGAGTATGAAACTACACCTAGGATGTTTACAAGTACAAACAAGCTTCAACTCAAGCTGTTGAATGAATTTAGGCGTTTTAAAAGCTCATACGAGTAGGGTGAAAAAGATTTGAGTTCTTTTGTGTTGTATATTAAGAGAAAGCATCCAAATACTTTGTTTGCATTCATTTGAGTGTGAAACTACTCCTAGGATGTTTACAGTTACAAACAAGCTTCAACTCAAGCTTTTGAATGCATTTATGCGTTTTAAAAGCTCATACGAGTAGGGTGAAAGAGATTTGAGCTCTTTTGTGTTGTATATTAAGAGAAAGCATCCAAATACTTTGTTTCCATTCATTTAAGTGTGAAACTACACCTAGGATGTTTACAAGTACAAACAAGCTTCAACTCAAGCTTTTGAATGCATTTACGCATTTTAAAAGCTCATACGAGTAGGGTGAAAGAGATTTGAGTTCTTTTGTGTTGTATATTAAGAAAAAGCATCCAAATACTTTGTTTCCATTCATTTAAGTGTGAAACTACACCTAGGATGTTTACAAGTACAAACAAGCTTCAACTCAAGCTTTTGAATGCATTTACGCGTTTTAAAAGCTCATACGAGTAGGGTGAAAGAGATTTGAGTTCTTTTGTGTTGTATAGTAAGAGAAAGCATCCAAATACTTTGTTTGCATTCATTTGAGTGTGAAACTACACCTAGGAAGTTTACAAGTACAAACAAGCTTCAACTCAAGCTTTTGAATGTATTTACGCGTTTTAACAGCTCTTACGACTAGGGTGATCGAAATTGAGTTCTTTTGTGTTGTATATTAAGAGAAAATAAACAAATACTTTGTTTGCATTCATTTGAGTGTGAAATAACACCAGGGTTGTTTAGAAGTACAAACAAGCTTCAACTCAAGCTTTTGAATGCATTTACGCGTTTTAAAAGGTCATACGAGTAGGGTGAAATAGATTTGATTTCTTTTGTGTTGTATATTAAGAGAAAGCACCCAAATGTTTTGTTTGCATTCTTTTGAGTATGAAACTACACCAAGAATGTGTTAAATTACAAACAAGCTTCAACTCAAGCTTTTGAATGCATTTACGCGTTTTAAAAGCTCATGCGAGTAGGGTGAAAGAGATTTGAGTTCTTTTGTGTTGTATATTAAGAGAAAGCATCCAAATACTTTGTTTGCATTCATTTGAGTATGAAACTACACCTAGGATGTTTACAAGTACAAACAAGCTTCAACTCAAGCTGTTGAATGAATTTAGGCGTTTTAAAAGCTGATACGAGTAGGGTGAAAGAGATTTGAGTTCTTTTGTGTTGTATATTAAGTGAAAGCATCCAAATAGTTTGTTTTCATTCATTTGAGTGTGAAACTACACCTAGGATGTTTACAGTTACAAACAAGCTTCAACTCAAGCTTTTGAATGCATTTACGCGTTTTAAAAGCTCATACGAGTAGGGTGAAAGAGATTTGAGCTCTTTTGTGTTGTATATTAAGAGAAAGCATCCAAATACTTTGTTTCCATTCATTTAAGTGTGAAACTACACCTAGGATGTTTACAAGTACAAACAAGCTTCAACTCAAGCTTTTGAATGCATTTACGCGTTTCAAAAGCTCATACGAGTAGGAAGAAAGAGATTTGAGTTCTTTTGTGTTGTATATTAAGAAAAAGCATCCAAATACTTTGTTTTCATTCATTTAAGTGTGAAACTACACCTAGGATGTTTACAAGTACAAACAAGCTTCAACTCAAGCTGTTGAATGAATTTAGGCGTTTTAAAAGCTCATACGAGTAGGGTGAAAAAGATTTGAGTTCTTTTGTGTTGTATAGTAAGAGAAAGCATCCAAATACTTTGTTTGCATTCATTTGAGTGTGAAACTACACCTAGGAAGTTTACAAGTACAAACAAGCTTCAACTCAAGCTTTTGAATGTATTTACGCGTTTTAACAGCTCTTACGACTAGGGTGATAGAAATTGAGTTCTTTTGTGTTGTATATTAAGAGAAAATAAACAAATACTTTGTTTGCATTCATTTGAGTGTGAAATAACACCAGGGTTGTTTAGAAGTACAAACAAGCTTCAACTCAAGCTTTTGAATGCATTTACGCGTTTTAAAAGGTCATACGAGTAGGGTGAAATAGATTTGATTTCTTTTGTGTTGTATATTAAGAGAAAGCACCCAAATGTTTTGTTTGCATTCTTTTGAGTATGAAACTACACCAAGAATGTGTTAAATTACAAACAAGCTTCAACTCAAGCTTTTGAATGCATTTACGCGTTTTAAAAGCTCATGCGAGTAGGGTGAAAGAGATTTGAGTTCTTTTGTGTTGTATATTAAGAGAAAGCATCCAAATACTTTGTTTGCATTCATTTGAGTATGAAACTACACCTAGGATGTTTACAAGTACAAACAAGCTTCAACTCAAGCTGTTGAATGAATTTAGGCGTTTTAAAAGCTCATACGAGTAGGGTGAAAAAGATTTGAGTTCTTTTGTGTTGTATATTAAGAGAAAGCATCCAAATACTTTGTTTGCATTCATTTGAGTGTGAAACTACTCCTAGGATGTTTACAGTTACAAACAAGCTTCAACTCAAGCTTTTGAATGCATTTATGCGTTTTAAAAGCTCATACGAGTAGGGTGAAAGAGATTTGAGCTCTTTTGTGTTGTATATTAAGAGAAAGCATCCAAATACTTTGTTTCCATTCATTTAAGTGTGAAACTACACCTAGGATGTTTACAAGTACAAACAAGCTTCAACTCAAGCTTTTGAATGCATTTACGCATTTTAAAAGCTCATACGAGTAGGGTGAAAGAGATTTGAGTTCTTTTGTGTTGTATATTAAGAAAAAGCATCCAAATACTTTGTTTCCATTCATTTAAGTGTGAAACTACACCTAGGATGTTTACAAGTACAAACAAGCTTCAACTCAAGCTTTTGAATGTATTTACGCGTTTTAAAAGCTCATACGAGTAGGGTGAAAGAGATTTGAGTTCTTTTGTGTTGTATAGTAAGAGAAAGCATCCAAATACTTTGTTTGCATTCATTTGAGTGTGAAACTACACCTAGGAAGTTTACAAGTACAAACAAGCTTCAACTCAAGCTTTTGAATGTATTTACGCGTTTTAACAGCTCTTACGACTAGGGTGATAGAAATTGAGTTCTTTTGTGTTGTATATTAAGAGAAAATAAACAAATACTTTGTTTGCATTCATTTGAGTGTGAAATAACACCAGGGTTGTTTAGAAGTACAAACAAGCTTCAACTCAAGCTTTTGAATGCATTTACGCGTTTTAAAAGGTCATACGAGTAGGGTGAAATAGATTTGATTTCTTTTGTGTTGTATATTAAGAGAAAGCACCCAAATGTTTTGTTTGCATTCTTTTGAGTATGAAACTACACCAAGAATGTGTTAAATTACAAACAAGCTTCAACTCAAGCTTTTGAATGCATTTACGCGTTTTAAAAGCTCATGCGAGTAGGGTGAAAGAGATTTGAGTTCTTTTGTGTTGTATATTAAGAGAAAGCATCCAAATACTTTGTTTGCATTCATTTGAGTATGAAACTACACCTAGGATGTTTACAAGTACAAACAAGCTTCAACTCAAGCTGTTGAATGAATTTAGGCGTTTTAAAAGCTGATACGAGTAGGGTGAAAAAGATTTGAGTTCTTTTGTGTTGTATATTAAGTGAAAGCATCCAAATACTTTGTTTTCATTCATTTGAGTGTGAAACTACACCTAGGATGTTTACAGTTACAAACAAGCTTCAACTCAAGCTTTTGAATGCATTTACGCGTTTTAAAAGCTCATACGAGTAGGGTGAAAGAGATTTGAGCTCTTTTGTGTTGTATATTAAGAGAAAGCATCCAAATACTTTGTTTCCATTCATTTAAGTGTGAAACTACACCTAGGATGTTTACAAGTACAAACAAGCTTCAACTCAAGCTTTTGAATGCATTTACGCGTTTCAAAAGCTCATACGAGTAGGAAGAAAGAGATTTGAGTTCTTTTGTGTTGTATATTAAGAAAAAGCATCCAAATACTTTGTTTTCATTCATTTAAGTGTGAAACTACACCTAGGATGTTTACAAGTACAAACAAGCTTCAACTCAAGCTGTTGAATGAATTTAGGCGTTTTAAAAGCTCATACGAGTAGGGTGAAAAAGATTTGAGTTCTTTTGTGTTGTATAGTAAGAGAAAGCATCCAAATACTTTGTTTGCATTCATTTGAGTGTGAAACTACACCTAGGAAGTTTACAAGTACAAACAAGCTTCAACTCAAGCTTTTGAATGTATTTACGCGTTTTAACAGCTCTTACGACTAGGGTGATAGAAATTGAGTTCTTTTGTGTTGTATATTAAGAGAAAATAAAAAAATACTTTGTTTGCATTCATTTGAGTGTGAAATAACACCAGGGTTGTTTAGAAGTACAAACAAGCTTCAACTCAAGCTTTTGAATGCATTTACGCGTTTTAAAAGGTCATACGAGTAGGGTGAAATAGATTTGATTTCTTTTGTGTTGTATATTAAGAGAAAGCACCCAAATGTTTTGTTTGCATTCTTTTGAGTATGAAACTACACCAAGAATGTGTTAAATTACAAACAAGCTTCAACTCAAGCTTTTGAATGCATTTACGCGTTTTAAAAGCTCATGCGAGTAGGGTGAAAGAGATTTGAGTTCTTTTGTGTTGTATATTAAGAGAAAGCATCCAAATACTTTGTTTGCATTCATTTGAGTATGAAACTACACCTAGGATGTTTACAAGTACAAACAAGCTTCAACTCAAGCTGTTGAATGAATTTAGGCGTTTTAAAAGCTCATACGAGTAGGGTGAAAAAGATTTAAGTTCTTTTGTGTTGTATATTAAGAGAAAGCATCCAAATACTTTGTTTGCATTCATTTGAGTGTGAAACTACTCCTAGGATGTTTACAGTTACAAACAAGCTTCAACTCAAGCTTTTGAATGCATTTATGCGTTTTAAAAGCTCATACGAGTAGGGTGAAAGAGATTTGAGCTCTTTTGTGTTGTATATTAAGAGAAAGCATCCAAATACTTTGTTTCCATTCATTTAAGTGTGAAACTACACCTAGGATGTTTACAAGTACAAACAAGCTTCAACTCAAGCTTTTGAATGCATTTACGCATTTTAAAAGCTCATACGAGTAGGGTGAAAGAGATTTGAGTTCTTTTGTGTTGTATATTAAGAAAAAGCATCCAAATACTTTGTTTCCATTCATTTAAGTGTGAAACTACACCTAGGATGTTTACAAGTAGAAACAAGCTTCAACTCAAGCTTTTGAATGTATTTACGCGTTTTAAAAGCTCATACGAGTAGGGTGAAAGAGATTTGAGTTCTTTTGTGTTGTATAGTAAGAGAAAGCATCCAAATACTTTGTTTGCATTCATTTGAGTGTGAAACTACACCTAGGAAGTTTACAAGTACAAACAAGCTTCAACTCAAGCTTTTGAATGTATTTACGCGTTTTAACAGCTCTTACGACTAGGGTGATAGAAATTGAGTTCTTTTGTGTTGTATATTAAGAGAAAATAAACAAATACTTTGTTTGCATTCATTTGAGTGTGAAATAACACCAGGGTTGTTTAGAAGTACAAACAAGCTTCAACTCAAGCTTTTGAATGCATTTACGCGTTTTAAAAGGTCATACGAGTAGGGTGAAATAGATTTGATTTCTTTTGTGTTGTATATTAAGAGAAAGCACCCAAATGTTTTGTTTGCATTCTTTTGAGTATGAAACTACACCAAGAATGTGTTAAATTACAAACAAGCTTCAACTCAAGCTTTTGAATGCATTTACGCGTTTTAAAAGCTCATGCGAGTAGGGTGAAAGAGATTTGAGTTCTTTTGTGTTGTATATTAAGAGAAAGCATCCAAATAGTTTGTTTGCATTCATTTGAGTATGAAACTACACCTAGGATGTTTACAAGTACAAACAAGCTTCAACTCAAGCTGTTGAATGAATTTAGGCGTTTTAAAAGCTCATACGAGTAGGGTGAAAAAGATTTGAGTTCTTTTGTGTTGTATATTAAGAGAAAGCATCCAAATACTTTGTTTGCATTCATTTGAGTGTGAAACTACTCCTAGGATGTTTACAGTTACAAACAAGCTTCAACTCAAGCTTTTGAATGCATTTACGCGTTTTAAAAGCTCATACGAGTAGGGTGAAAGAGATTTGAGCTCTTTTGTGATGTATATTAAGAGAAAGCATCCAAATACTTTGTTTCCATTCATTTAAGTGTGAAACTACACCTAGGATGTTTACAAGTACAAACAAGCTTCAACTCAAGCTTTTGAATGCATTTACGCATTTTAAAAGCTCATACGAGTAGGGTGAAAGAGATTTGAGTTCTTTTGTGTTGTATATTAAGAAAAAGCATCCAAATACTTTGTTTCCATTCATTTAAGTGTGAAACTACACCTAGGATGTTTACAAGTACAAACAAGCTTCAACTCAAGCTTTTGAATGTATTTACGCGTTTTAAAAGCTCATACGAGTAGGGTGAAAGAGATTTGAGTTCTTTTGTGTTGTATAGTAAGAGAAAGCATCCAAATACTTTGTTTGCATTCATTTGAGTGTGAAACTACACCTAGGAAGTTTACAAGTACAAACAAGCTTCAACTCAAGCTTTTGAATGTATTTACGCGTTTTAACAGCTCTTACGACTAGGGTGATAGAAATTGAGTTCTTTTGTGTTGTATATTAAGAGAAAATAAACAAATACTTTGTTTGCATTCATTTGAGTGTGAAATAACACCAGGGTTGTTTAGAAGTACAAACAAGCTTCAACTCAAGCTTTTGAATGCATTTACGCGTTTTAAAAGGTCATACGAGTAGGGTGAAATAGATTTGATTTCTTTTGTGTTGTATATTAAGAGAAAGCACCCAAATGTTTTGTTTGCATTCTTTTGAGTATGAAACTACACCAAGAATGTGTTAAATTACAAACAAGCTTCAACTCAAGCTTTTGAATGCATTTACGCGTTTTAAAAGCTCATGCGAGTAGGGTGAAAGAGATTTGAGTTCTTTTGTGTTGTATATTAAGAGAAAGCATGCAAATACTTTGTTTGCATTCATTTGAGTATGAAACTACACCTAGGATGTTTACAAGTACAAACAAGCTTCAACTCAAGCTGTTGAATGAATGTAGGCGTTTTAAAAGCTCATACGAGTAGGGTGAAAAAGATTTGAGTTCTTTTGTGTTGTATATTAAGAGAAAGCATCCAAATACTTTGTTTGCATTCATTTGAGTGTGAAACTACTCCTAGGATGTTTACAGTTACAAACAAGCTTCAACTCAAGCTTTTGAATGCATTTACGCGTTTTAAAAGCTCATACGAGTAGGGTGAAAGAGATTTGAGCTCTTTTGTGATGTATATTAAGAGAAAGCATCCAAATACTTTGTTTCCATTCATTTAAGTGTGAAACTACACCTAGGATGTTTACAAGTACAAACAAGCTTCAACTCAAGCTTTTGAATGCATTTACGCATTTTAAAAGCTCATACGAGTAGGGTGAAAGAGATTTGAGTTCTTTTGTGTTGTATATTAAGAAAAAGCATCCAAATACTTTGTTTCCATTCATTTAAGTGTGAAACTACACCTAGGATGTTTACAAGTACAAACAAGCTTCAACTCAAGCTTTTGAATGTATTTACGCGTTTTAAAAGCTCATACGAGTAGGGTGAAAGAGATTTGAGTTCTTTTGTGTTGTATAGTAAGAGAAAGCATCCAAATACTTTGTTTGCATTCATTTGAGTGTGAAACTACACCTAGGAAGTTTACAAGTACAAAGAAGCTTCAACTCAAGCTTTTGAATGTATTTACGCGTTTTAACAGCTCTTACGACTAGGGTGATAGAAATTGAGTTCTTTTGTGTTGTATATTAAGAGAAAATAAACAAATACTTTGTTTGCATTCATTTGAGTATGAAATAACACCAGGGTTGTTTAGAAGTACAAACAAGCTTCAACTCAAGCTTTTGAATGCATTTACGCGTTTTAAAAGGTCATACGAGTAGGGTGAAATAGATTTGATTTCTTTTGTGTTGTATATTAAGAGAAAGCACCCAAATGTTTTGTTTGCATTCTTTTGAGTATGAAACTACACCAAGAATGAGTTAAATTACAAACAAGCTTCAACTCAAGCTTTTAAATGCATTTACGCGTTTTAAAAGCTCATGCGAGTAGGGTGAAAGAGATTTGAGTTCTTTTGTGTTGTATATTAAGAGAAAGCATCCAAATACTTTGTTTGCATTCATTTGAGTATGAAACTACACCTAGGATGTTTACAAGTACAAACAAGCTTCAACTCAAGCTGTTGAATGAATTTAGGCGTTTGAAAAGCTGATACGAGTAGGGTGAAAGAGATTTGAGTTCTTTTGTGTTGTATATTAAGTGAAAGCATCCAAATACTTTGTTATCATTCATTTGAGTGTGAAACTACACCTAGGATGTTTACAGTTACAAACAAGCTTCAACTCAAGCTTTTGAATGCATTTACGCGTTTTAAAAGCTCATACGAGTAGGGTGAAAGAGATTTGAGCTCTTTTGTGTTGTATATTAAGAGAAAGCATCCAAATACTTTGTTTCCATTCATTTAAGTGTGAAACTACACCTAGGATGTTTACAAGTACAAACAAGCTTCAACTCAAGCTTTTGAATGCATTTACGCGTTTCAAAAGCTCATACGAGTAGGAAGAAAGAGATTTGAGTTCTTTTGTGTTGTATATTAAGAAAAAGCATCCAAATACTTTGTTTTCATTCATTTAAGTGTGAAACTACACCTAGGATGTTTACAAGTACAAACAAGCTTCAACTCAAGCTGTTGAATGAATTTAGGCGTTTTAAAAGCTCATACGAGTAGGGTGAAAAAGATTTGAGTTCTTTTGTGTTGTATAGTAAGAGAAAGCATCCAAATACTTTGTTTGCATTCATTTGAGTGTGAAACTACACCTAGGAAGTTTACAAGTACAAACAAGCTTCAACTCAAGCTTTTGAATGTATTTACGCGTTTTAACAGCTCTTACGACTAGGGTGATAGAAATTGAGTTCTTTTGTGTTGTATATTAAGAGAAAATAAACAAATACTTTGTTTGCATTCATTTGAGTGTGAAATAACACCAGGGTTGTTTAGAAGTACAAACAAGCTTCAACTCAAGCTTTTGAATGCATTTACGCGTTTTAAAAGGTCATACGAATAGGGTGAAATAGATTTGATTTCTTTTGTGTTGTATATTAAGAGAAAGCACCCAAATGTTTTGTTTGCATTCTTTTGAGTATGAAACTACACCAAGAATGTGTTAAATTACAAACAAGCTTCAACTCAAGGTTTTGAATGCATTTACGCGTTTTAAAAGCTCATGCGAGTAGGGTGAAAGAGATTTGAGTTCTTTTGTGTTGTATATTAAGAGAAAGCATCCAAATACTTTGTTTGCATTCATTTGAGTATGAAACTACACCTAGGATGTTTACAAGTACAAACAAGCTTCAACTCAAGCTGTTGAATGAATTTAGGCGTTTTAAAAGCTGATACGAGTAGGGTGAAAGAGATTTGAGTTCTTTTGTGTTGTATATTAAGTGAAAGCATCCAAATACTTTGTTTGCATTCATTTGAGTGTGAAACTACACCTAGGATGTTTACAGTTACAAACAAGCTTCAACTCAAGCTTTTGAATGCATTTACGCGTTTTAAAAGCTCATACGAGTAGGGTGAAAGAGATTTGAGCTCTTTTGTGTTGTATATTAAGAGAAAGCATCCAAATACTTTGTTTCCATTCATTTAAGTGTGAAACTACACCTAGGATGTTTACAAGTACAAACAAGCTTCAACTCAAGCTTTTGAATGCATTTACGCGTTTCAAAAGCTCATACGAGTAGGAAGAAAGAGATTTGAGTTCTTTTGTGTTGTATATTAAGAAAAAGCATCCAAATACTTTGTTTTCATTCATTTAAGTGTGAAACTACACCTAGGATGTTTACAAGTACAAACAAGCTTCAACTCAAGCTGTTGAATGAATTTAGGCGTTTTAAAAGCTCATACGAGTAGGGTGAAAAAGATTTGAGTTCTTTTGTGTTGTATATTAAGAGAAAGCATCCAAATACTTTGTTTGCATTCATTTGAGTGTGAAACTATACCTAGGATGTTTACAGTTACAAACAAGCTTCAACTCAAGCTTTTGAATGCATTTACGCGTTTTAAAAGCTCATACGAGTAGGGTGAAAGAGAAAGCATCCAAATACTTTGTTTGCATTTATTTGAATGTGTGAAACTACACCTAGGATGTTTACAATTACAAACAAGCTTCAAGTCAAGCTGTTGAATGAATTTACGCGTTTTAACAGCCCTTACGACTAGTGTGATAGAAGTTGAGTTCTGTTCTGTTGTGTTGTATATTAAAAGCTCATGCGAGTAGGGTGAAAGAGATTTGAGTTCTTTTGTGTTGTATATTAAGAGAAAGTATCCAAATACTTTGTTTGCATTCATTTGAGTATGAAACTACACCTAGGATGTTTACAAGTACAAACAAGCTTCAACTCAAGCTGTTGAATGAATTTAGGCGTTTTAAAAGCTGATACGAGTAGGGTGAAAGAGATTTGAGTTCTTTTGTGTTGTATATTAAGAGAAAGCATCCAAATACTTTGTTTGCATTCATTTGAGTGTGAAACTACACCTAGGATGTTTACAGTTACAAACAAGCTTCAACTCAAGCTTTTGAATGCATTTACGCGTTTTAAAAGCTCATACGAGTAGGGTGAAAGAGATTTGAGCTCTTTTGTGTTGTATATTAAGAGAAAGCATCCAAATACTTTGTTTGCATTCATTTGAGTGTGAAACTACACCTAGGATGTTTACAGTTACAAACAAGCTTCAACTCAAGCTTTTGAATGCATTTACGCGTTTTAAAAGCTCATACGAGTAGGGTGAAAGAGATTTGAGCTCTTTTGTGTTGTATATTAAGAGAAAGCATCCAAATACTTTGTTTCCATTCATTTAAGTGTGAAACTACACCTAGGATGTTTACAAGTACAAACAAGCTTCAACTCAAGCTTTTGAATGCATTTACGCGTTTTAAAAGCTCATACGAGTAGGAAGAAAGAGATTTGAGTTCTTTTGTGTTGTATATTAAGAAAAAGCATCCAAATACTTTGTTTTTATTCATTTAAGTGTGAAACCACACCTAGGATGTTTACAAGTACAAACAAGCTTCAACTGAAGCTTTTGAATGTATTTACGCGTTTTAAAAGCTCATACGATTAGGGTGAAAGAGATTTGAGTTCTTTTGTGTTGTATATTAAGAGAAAGCATACAAAATACTTTTTTTTCATTCATTTGAGTGTGAAACTATACCTAGGATGTTTACAGTTACAAACAAGCTTCACCTCAAGCTTTTGAATGCATTTACGCGTTTCAAAAGCTCATACGAGTAGGGTGAAAGAGATATGATTTCTTTTGTGTTGTATATTAGGAGAAAGCATCCAAATACTTTGTTTGCATTCATTTGAGTGTGAAACTACACCGAGCATGTTTAGAGTTACAAACAATCTTCAACTCAAACATTTGAATGCATTTACGCGTTTTAAAAGCTCATGCGAGTAGGGTGAAAGAGATTTGAGTTCTTTTGTGTTGTATATTAAGAGAAAGCATCCAAATACTTTGTTTGCATTCATTTGAGTATGAAACTACACCTAGGATGTTTACAAGTACAAACAAGCTTCAACTCAAGCTGTTGAATGAATTTAGGCGTTTTAAAAGCTGATACGAGTAGGGTGAAAGAGATTTGAGTTCTTTTGTGTTGTATATTAAGTGAAAGCATCCAAATACTTTGTTATCATTCATTTGAGTGTGAAACTACACCTAGGATGTTTACAGTTACAAACAAGCTTCAACTCAAGCTTTTGAATGCATTTACGCGTTTTAAAAGCTCATACGAGTAGGGTGAAAGAGATTTGAGCTCTTTTGTGTTGTATATTAAGAGAAAGCATCCAAATACTTTGTTTCCATTCATTTAAGTGTGAAACTACACCTAGGATGTTTACAAGTACAAACAAGCTTCAACTCAAGCTTTTGAATGCATTTACGCGTTTCAAAAGCTCATACGAGTAGGAAGAAAGAGATTTGAGTTCTTTTGTGTTGTATATTAAGAAAAAGCATCCAAATACTTTGTTTTCATTCATTTAAGTGTGAAACTACACCTAGGATGTTTACAAGTACAAACAAGCTTCAACTCAAGCTGTTGAATGAATTTAGGCGTTTTAAAAGCTCATACGAGTAGGGTGAAAAAGATTTGAGTTCTTTTGTGTTGTATAGTAAGAGAAAGCATCCAAATACTTTGTTTGCATTCATTTGAGTGTGAAACTACACCTAGGAAGTTTACAAGTACAAACAAGCTTCAACTCAAGCTTTTGAATGTATTTACGCGTTTTAACAGCTCTTACGACTAGGGTGATAGAAATTGAGTTCTTTTGTGTTGTATATTAAGAGAAAATAAACAAATACTTTGTTTGCATTCATTTGAGTGTAAAATAACACCAGGGTTGTTTAGAAGTACAAACAAGCTTCAACTCAAGCTTTTGAATGCATTTACGCGTTTTAAAAGGTCATACGAGTAGGGTGAAATAGATTTGATTTCTTTTGTGTTGTATATTAAGAGAAAGCACCCAAATATTTTGTTTGCATTCTTTTGAGTATGAAACTACACCAAGAATGTGTTAAATTACAAACAAGCTTCAACTCAAGCTTTTGAATGCATTTACGCGTTTTAAAAGCTCATGCGAGTAGGGTGAAAGAGATTTGAGTTCTTTTGTGCTGTATATTAAGAGAAAGCATCCAAATACTTTGTTTGCATTCATTTGAGTATGAAACTACACCTAGGATGTTTACAAGTACAAACAAGCTTCAACTCAAGCTGTTGAATGAATTTAGGCGTTTTAAAAGCTGATACGAGTAGGGTGAAAGAGATTTGAGTTCTTTTGTGTTGTATATTAAGTGAAAGCATCCAAATACTTTGTTTGCATTCATTTGAGTGTGAAACTACACCTAGGATGTTTACAGTTACAAACAAGCTTCAACTCAAGCTTTTGAATGCATTTACGCGTTTTAAAAGCTCATACGAGTAGGGTGAAAGAGATTTGAGCTCTTTTGTGTTGTATATTAAGAGAAAGCATCCAAATACTTTGTGTCCATTCATTTAAGTGTGAAACTACACCTAGGATGTTTACAAGTACAAACAAGCTTCAACTCAAGCTTTTGAATGCATTTACGCGTTTCAAAAGCTCATACGAGTAGGAAGAAAGAGATTTGAGTTCTTTTGTGTTGTATATTAAGAAAAAGCATCCAAATACTTTGTTTTCATTCATTTAAGTGTGAAACTACACCTAGGATGTTTACAAGTACAAACAAGCTTCAACTCAAGCTGTTGAATGAATTTAGGCGTTTTAAAAGCTCATACGAGTAGGGTGAAAAAGATTTGAGTTCTTTTGTGTTGTATATTAAGAGAAAGCATCCAAATACTTTGTTTGCATTCATTTGAGTGTGAAACTACACCTAGGATGTTTACAGTTACAAACAAGCTTCAACTCAAGCTTTTGAATGCATTTACGCGTTTTAAAAGCTCATACGAGTAGGGTGAAAGAGATTTGAGCTCTTTTGTGTTGTATATTATGAGAAAGCATCCAAATACTTTGTTTCCATTCATTTAAGTGTGACACTACACCTAGGATGTTTACAAGTACAAACAAGCTTCAACTCAAGCTTTTGAATGCATTTACGCATTTTAAAAGCTCATACGAGTAGGGTAAAAGAGATTTGAGTTCTTTTGTGTTGTATAGTAAGAGAAAGCATCCAAATACTTTGTTTGCATTCATTTGAGTGTGAAACTACACCTAGGAAGTTTACAAGTACAAACAAGCTTCAACTCAAGCTTTTGAATGTATTTACGCGTTTTAACAGCTCTTACGACTAGGGTGATAGAAATTGAGTTCTTTTGTGTTGTTTATTAAGAGAAAATAAACAAATACTTTGTTTGCATTCAATTGAGTGTGAAATAACACCAGGGTTGTTTAGAAGTACAAACAAGCTTCAACTCAAGCTTTTGAATGCATTTACGCGTTTTAAAAGATCATACGAGTAGGGTGAAATAGATTTGATTTCTTTTGTGTAGCATATTAAGAGAAAGCAGCCAAATGTTTTGTTTGCATTCTTTTGAGTATGAAACTACACCAAGAATGTGTTAAATTACAAACAAGCTTCAACTCAAGCTTTTGAATGCATATACGCGTTTTAAAAGCTCATGCGAGTAGGGTGAAAGAGATTTGAGTTCTTTTGTGTTGTATATTAAGAGAAAGCATCCAAATACTTTGTTTGCATTCATTTGAGTATGAAACTACACCTAGGATGTTTACAAGTACAAACAAGCTTCAACTCAAGCTGTTGAATGAATTTAGGCGTTTTAAAAGCTCATACGAGTAGGGTGAAAAAGATTTGAGTTCTTTTGTGTTGTATATTAAGAGAAAGCATCCAAATACTTTGTTTGCATTCATTTGAGTGTGAAACTACACCTAGGATGTTTACAGTTACAAACAAGCTTCAACTCAAGCTTTTGAATGCATTTACGCGTTTTAAAAGCTCATACGAGTAGGGTGAAAGAGATTTGAGCTCTTTTGTGTTGTATATTATGAGAAAGCATCCAAATACTTTGTTTCCATTCATTTAAGTGTGACACTACACCTAGGATGTTTACAAGTACAAACAAGCTTCAACTCAAGCTTTTGAATGCATTTACGCATTTTAAAAGCTCATACGAGTAGGGTGAAAGAGATTTGAGCTCTTTTGTGTTGTATATTAAGAGAAAGCATCCAAATACTTTGTTTCCTTTCATTTAAGTGTGAAACTACACCTAGGATGTTTACAAGTACAAACAAGCTTCAACTCAAGCTTTTGAATGCATTTACGCATTTTAAAAGCTCATACGAGTAGGGTGAAAGAGATTTGAGTTCTTTTGTGTTGTATATTAAGAAAAAGCATCCAAATACTTTGTTTCCATTCATTTAAGTGTGAAACTACACCTAGGATGTTTACAAGTACAAACAAGCTTCAACTCAAGCTTTTGAATGTATTTACGCGTTTTAAAAGCTCATACGAGTAGGGTGAAAGAGATTTGAGTTCTTTTGTGTTGTATAGTAAGGGAAAGCATCCAAATACTTTGTTTGCATTCATTTGAGTGTGAAACTACACCTAGGAAGTTTACAAGTACAAACAAGCTTCAACTCAAGCTTTTGAATGTATTTACGCGTTTTAACAGCTCTTACGACTAGGGTGATAGAAATTGAGTTCTTTTGTGTTGTATATTAAGAGAAAATAAACAAATACTTTGTTTGCATTCATTTGAGTGTGAAATAACACCAGGGTTGTTTAGAAGTACAAACAAGCTTCAACTCAAGCTTTTGAATGCATTTACGCGTTTTAAAAGGTCATACGAGTAGGGTGAAATAGATTTGATTTCTTTTGTGTTGTATATTAAGAGAAAGCACCCAAATGTTTTGTTTGCATTCTTTTGAGTATGAAACTACACCAAGAATGTGTTAAATTACAAACAAGCTTCAACTCAAGCTTTTGAATGCATTTACGCGTTTTAAAAGCTCATGCGAGTAGGGTGAAAGAGATTTGAGTTCTTTTGTGTTGTATATTAAGAGAAAGCATCCAAATACTTTGTTTGCATTCATTTGAGTATGAAACTACACCTAGGATGTTTACAAGTACAAACAAGCTTCAACTCAAGCTGTTGAATGAATTTAGGCGTTTTAAAAGCTGATACGAGTAGGGTGAAAGAGATTTGAGTTCTTTTGTGTTGTATATTAAGTGAAAGCATCCAAATACTTTGTTATCATTCATTTGAGTGTGAAACTACACCTAGGATGTTTACAGTTACAAACAAGCTTCAACTCAAGCTTTTGAATGCATTTACGCGTTTTAAAAGCTCATACGAGTAGGGTGAAAGAGATTTGAGCTCTTTTGTGTTGTATATTAAGAGAAAGCATCCAAATACTTTGTTTCCATTCATTTAAGTGTGAAACTACACCTAGGATGTTTACAAGTACAAACAAGCTTCAACTCAAGCTTTTGAATGCATTTACGCGTTTCAAAAGCTCATACGAGTAGGAAGAAAGAGATTTGAGTTCTTTTGTGTTGTATATTAAGAAAAAGCATCCAAATACTTTGTTTTCATTCATATAAGTGTGAAACTACACCTAGGATGTTTACAAGTACAAACAAGCTTCAACTCAAGCTGTTGAATGAATTTAGGCGTTTTAAAAGCTCATACGAGTAGGGTGAAAAGGATTTGAGTTCTTTTGTGTTGTATAGTAAGAGAAAGCATCCAAATACTTTGTTTGCATTCATTTGAGTGTGAAACTACACCTAGGAAGTTTACAAGTACAAATAAGCTTCAACTCAAGCTTTTGAATGTATTTACGCGTTTTAACAGCTCTTACGACTAGGGTGATAGAAATTGAGTTCTTTTGTGTTGTATATTAAGAGAAAATAAACAAATACTTTGTTTGCATTCATTTGAGTGTGAAATAACACCAGGGTTGTTTAGAAGTACAAACAAGCTTCAACTCAAGCTTTTGAATGCATTTACGCGTTTTAAAAGGTCATACGAGTAGGGTGAAATAGATTTGATTTCTTTTGTGTTGTATATTAAGAGAAAGCACCCAAATGTTTTGTTTGCATTCTTTTGAGTATGAAACTACACCAAGAATGTGTTAAATTACAAACAAGCTTCAACTCAAGCTTTTGAATGCATTTACGCGTTTTAAAAGCTCATGCGAGTAGGGTGAAAGAGATTTGAGTTCTTTTGTGTTGTATATTAAGAGAAAGCATCCAAATACTTTGTTTGCATTCATTTGAGTATGAAACTACACCTAGGATGTTTACAAGTACAAACAAGCTTCAACTCAAGCTGTTGAATGAATTTAGGCGTTTTAAAAGCTGATACGAGTAGGGTGAAAGAGATTTGAGTTCTTTTGTGTTGTATATTAAGTGAAAGCATCCAAATACTTTGTTATCATTCATTTGAGTGTGAAACTACACCTAGGATGTTTACAGTTACAAACAAGCTTCAACTCAAGCTTTTGAATGCATTTACGCGTTTTAAAAGCTCATACGAGTAGGGTGAAATAGATTTGAGCTCTTTTGTGTTGTATATTAAGAGAAAGCATCCAAATACTTTGTTTCCATTCATTTAAGTGTGAAACTACACCTAGGATGTTTACAAGTACAAACAAGCTTCAACTCAAGCTTTTGAATGCATTTACGCGTTTCAAAAGCTCATACGAGTAGGAAGAAAGAGATTTGAGTTCTTTTGTGTTGTATATTAAGAAAAAGCATCCAAATACTTTGTTTTCATTCATTTAAGTGTGAAACTACACCTAGGATGTTTACAAGTACAAACAAGCTTCAACTCAAGCTGTTGAATGAATTTAGGCGTTTTAAAAGCTCATACGAGTAGGGTGAAAAAGATTTGAGTTCTTTTGTGTTGTATAGTAAGAGAAAGCATCCAAATACTTTGTTTGCATTCATTTGAGTGTGAAACTACACCTAGGAAGTTTACAAGTACAAACAAGCTTCAACTCAAGCTTTTGAATGTATTTACGCGTTTTAACAGCTCTTACGACTAGGGTGATAGAAATTGAGTTCTTTTGTGTTGTATATTAAGAGAAAATAAACAAATACTTTGTTTGCATTCATTTGAGTGTAAAATAACACCAGGGTTGTTTAGAAGTACAAACAAGCTTCAACTCAAGCTTTTGAATGCATTTACGCGTTTTAAAAGGTCATACGAGTAGGGTGAAATAGATTTGATTTCTTTTGTGTTGTATATTAAGAGAAAGCACCCAAATATTTTGTTTGCATTCTTTTGAGTATGAAACTACACCAAGAATGTGTTAAATTACAAACAAGCTTCAACTCAAGCTTTTGAATGCATTTACGCGTTTTAAAAGCTCATGCGAGTAGGGTGAAAGAGATTTGAGTTCTTTTGTGTTGTATATTAAGAGAAAGCATCCAAATACTTTGTTTGCATTCATTTGAGTATGAAACTACACCTAGGATGTTTACAAGTACAAACAAGCTTCAACTCAAGCTGTTGAATGAATTTAGGCGTTTTAAAAGCTGATACGAGTAGGGTGAAAGAGATTTGAGTTCTTTTGTGTTGTATATTAAGTGAAAGCATCCAAATACTTTGTTTGCATTCATTTGAGTGTGAAACTACACCTAGGATGTTTACAGTTACAAACAAGCTTCAACTCAAGCTTTTGAATGCATTTACGCGTTTTAAAAGCTCATACGAGTAGGGTGAAAGAGATTTGAGCTCTTTTGTGTTGTATATTAAGAGAAAGCATCCAAATACTTTGTTTCCATTCATTTAAGTGTGAAACTACACCTAGGATGTTTACAAGTACAAACAAGCTTCAACTCAAGCTTTTGAATGCATTTACGCGTTTCAAAAGCTCATACGAGTAGGAAGAAAGAGATTTGAGTTCTTTTGTGTTGTATATTAAGAAAAAGCATCCAAATACTTTGTTTTCATTCATTTAAGTGTGAAACTACACCTAGGATGTTTACAAGTATAAACAAGCTTCAACTCAAGCTGTTGAATGAATTTAGGCGTTTTAAAAGCTCATACGAGTAGGGTGAAAAAGATTTGAGTGCTTTTGTGTTGTATATTAAGAGAAAGCATCCAAATACTTTGTTTGCATTCATTTGAGTGTGAAACTACACCTAGGATGTTTACAGTTACAAACAAGCTTCAACTCAAGCTTTTGAATGCATTTACGCGTTTTAAAAGCTCATACGAGTAGGGTGAAAGAGATTTGAGCTCTTTTGTGTTGTATATTATGAGAAAGCATCCAAATACTTTGTTTCCATTCATTTAAGTGTGACACTACACCTAGGATGTTTACAAGTACAAACAAGCTTCAACTCAAGCTTTTGAATGCATTTACGCGTTTTAAAAGCTCATACGAGTAGGGTGAAAGAGATTTGAGCTCTTTTGTGTTGTATATTAAGAGAAAGCATCCAAATACTTTGTTTCCATTCATTTAAGTGTGAAACTACACCTAGGATGTTTACAAGTACAAACAAGCTTCAACTCAAGCTTTTGAATGCATTTACGCGTTTTAAAAGCTCATACGAGTAGGATGAAAGAGATTTGAGTTCTTTTGTGTTGTATATTAAGAAAAAGCATCCAAATACTTTGTTTCCATTCATTTAAGTGTGAAACTAAACCTAGGATGTTTACAAGTACAAACAAGCTTCAACTCAAGCTTTTGAATGTATTTACGCGTTTTAAAAGCTCATACGAGTAGGGTGAAAGAGATTTGAGTTCTTTTGTGTTGTATAGTAAGAGAAAGCATCCAAATACTTTGTTTGCATTCATTTGAGTGTGAAACTACACCTAGGAAGTTTACAAGTACAAACAAGCTTCAACTCAAGCTTTTGAATGTATTTACGCGTTTTAACAGCTCTTACGACTAGGGTGATAGAAATTGAGTTCTTTTGTGTTGTATATTAAGAGAAAATAAACAAATACTTTGTTTGCATTCATTTGAGTGTGAAATAACACCAGGGTTGTTTAGAAGTACAAACAAGCTTCAACTCAAGCTTTTGAATGCCTTTACGCGTTTTAAAAGGTCATACGAGTAGGGCGAAATAGATTTGATTTCTTTTGTGTTGTATATTAAGAGAAAGCACCCAAATGTTTTGTTTGCATTCTCTTGAGTATGAAACTACACCAAGAATGTGTTAAATTACAAACAAGCTTCAACTCAAGATTTTGAATGCATTTACGCGTTTTAAAAGCTCATGCGAGTAGGGTGAAAGAGATTTGAGTTCTTTTGTGTTGTATATTAAGAGAAAGCATCCAAATACTTTGTTTGCATTCATTTGAGTATGAAACTACACCTAGGATGTTTACAAGTACAAACAAGCTTCAACTCAAGCTGTTGAATGAATTTAGGCGTTTTAAAAGCTGATACGAGTAGGGTGAAAGAGATTTGAGTTCTTTTGTGTTGTATATTAAGAGAAAGCATCCAAATACTTTCTTTGCATTCATTTGAGTGTGAAACTACACCTAGGATGTTTACAGTTACGAACAAGCTTCCACTCAAGCTTTTGAATGAATTTACGCGTTTGAACAGCTCTTACGACTAGAGTGATAGAAATTGAGTTCTTTTGTGTTGTATATTAAGAGAAAGTATCCAAATACTTTGTTTGCATTCATTTGAATGTGAAACTACACCTAGGATGTTTACAGTTACAAACAAGCTTTAACTCAAGCTTTTGAATGCATTTACGCGTTTTAAAAGCTCATTCGAGTAGGGTGAAAGAGATTTGATTTCTTTTGTGTTGTATATTGAGACAAAGCACCCAAATGTTTTGTTTGCATTCTTTTGAGTATGAAACTACACCAAGAACGTGTTAAATTACAAACAAGCTTCAACTCAAGCTTTTGAATGCATTTACGCGTTTTAAAAGCTCATACGAGTAGGGTGAAAGAGATTTGATTTCTTTTGTGTTGTATATTAAGAGAAAGCACCCAAATGTTTTGTTTGCATTCATTTGAGTGTGAAACTATACCTAGGATGTTTACAGTTACAAATAAGCTTCAACTCAAGCTTTTGAATGCATTTACGCGTTTTAAAAGCTCATACGAGTAGGGTGAAAGAGATTTGAGTTCTTTTGTGTTGTATACTAAGAGAAAGCATCCAAATACTTTGTTTGCATTCATTTGAGTGTGAAACTACACCTAGGATGTGTACAGTTACAAACAAGCTTCAACTCAAGCTGTTGAATGTATTTACTCGTTTTAACAGCTCTTACAACTAGGGTGATGGAAATTGAGTTCTTTTGTGTTGTATATTAAGGGAAAGCATCCAAATACTCTGTTTGCATTCATTTGAGTGTGAAACTACACCTAAGATGTTTACAGTTACAAACAAGCTTCAACTCAAGCTTTTGAATGCATTTACGCGTTTTAAAAGCTCATACGAGTAGGGTGAAAGAGATTTGATTTTTTTTGTGTTGTATATCAAGAGAAAGCACCCAAATGTTTTGTTTGCATTCTTTTGAGTATGAAACTACACCAAGAATGTGTTAAATTACAAGCAAGCTTAAACTCAAGCTTTTGAATGCATTTACGTGTTTTAAAAGCTCATACGAGTAGGGTGAAAGAGATTTGAGTTCTTATGTGTTGTATATTAAGAGAAAGCATCCAAATACTTTGTTTGCATTCATTTGAGTGTGAAACTACACCTAGGATGTTTACAGTTACAAAAGCTCATACGAGTAAGGTGAAAGAGATTTGATTTCTTTTGTGTTGTATATCAAGAGAAAGCACCCAAATGTTTTGTTTGCATTCATTTGAGTGTGAAATTATACCTAGGATGTTTACAGTTACGAATAAGCTTCAACTCAAGCTTTTGAATGCATTTACGCGTTTTAAAAGCTCATACGAGTAGGGTGAATGAGATTTGAGTTCTTTTGTGTTGTATACTAAGAGAAAGCATCCAAATACTTTGTTTGCATTCATTTGAGTGTGAAACTACACCTAGGATGTTTACAGTTACAAACAAGCTTCAACTCAAGCTGTTGAATGTATTTACTCGTTTTAACAGCTCTTACGACTAGGGTGATAGAAATTGAGTTCTTTTGTGTTGTTTATTAAGAGAAAATAAACAAATACTTTGTTTGCATTCATTTGAGTGTGAAATAACACCAGGGTTGTTTAGAAGTACAAACAAGCTTCAACTCAAGCTTTTGAATGCATTTACGCGTTTTAAAAGATCATACGAGTAGGGTGAAATAGATTTGATTTCTTTTGTGTAGTATATTAAGAGAAAGCACCCAAATGTTTTGTTTGCATTCTTTTGAGTATGAAAATACACCAAGAATGTGTTAAATTACAAACAAGCTTCAACTCAAGCTTTTGAATGCATTTACGCGTTTTAAAAGCTCATGCGAGTAGGGTGAAAGAGATTTGAGTTCTTTTGTGTTGTATATTAAGAGAAAGCATCCAAATACTTTGTTTGCATTCATTTGAGTATGAAACTACACCTAGGATGTTTACAAGTACAAACAAGCTTCAACTCAAGCTTTTGAATGCATTTACGCGTTTTAAAAGCTCATACGAGTAGGGTGAAAGAGATTTGAGCTCTTTTGTGTTGTATATTAAGAGAAAGCATCCAAATACTTTGTTTCCATTCATTTAAGTGTGAAACTATACCTAGGATGTTTACAAGTACAAACAAGCTTCAACTCAAGCTTTTGAATGCATTTACGCGTTTTAAAAGCTCATACGAGTAGGGTGAAAGAGATTTGAGTTCTTTTGTGTTGTATATTAAGAAAAAGCATCCAAATACTTTGTTTCCATTCATTTAAGTGTGAAACTAAACCTAGGATGTTTACAAGTACAAACAAGCTTCAACTCAAGCTTTTGA
Organism: Tetragonia tetragonoides; assembly: GCA_038025085.1. Taxonomy (NCBI): domain Eukaryota; kingdom Viridiplantae; phylum Streptophyta; class Magnoliopsida; order Caryophyllales; family Aizoaceae; genus Tetragonia; species Tetragonia tetragonoides. Next base: position 23,475,624 of record CM076141.1, read on the forward strand.
ATGTATTTACGCGTTTTAAAAGGTCATACGAGTAGGGTGAAATAGATTTGATTTCTTTTGTGTTGTATATTAAGAGAAAGCACCCAAATGTTTTGTTTGCATTCTCTTGAGTATGAAACTACACCAAGAATGTGTTAAATTACAAACAAGCTTCAACTCAAGAGTTTGAATGCATTTACGCGTTTTAAAAGCTCATGCGAGTAGGGTGAAAGAGATTTGAGTTCTTTTGTGTTGTATATTAAGAGAAAGCATCCAAATACTTTGTTTGCATTCATTTGACTATGAAACTACACCTAGGATGTTTACAAGTACAAACAAGCTTCAACTCAAGCTGTTGAATGAATTTAGGCGTTTTAAAAGCTGATACGAGTAGGGTGAAAGAGATTTGAGTTCTTTTGTGTTGTATATTAAGAGAAAGCATCCAAATACTTTGTTTGCATTCATTTGAGTGTGAAACTACACCTAGGATGTTTACAGTTACAAACAAGCTTCAACTCAAGCTTTTGAATGCATTTACGCGTTTTAAAAGCTCATACGAGTAGGGTGAAAGAGATTTGATTTCTTTTGTGTTGTATATTAAGAGAAAGCATCCAAATAATTTGTTTGCATTCATTTGAGTGTGAAACTACACCGAGCATGTTTACAGTTACAAACAAGGTTCAACTCAAGCTTTTGAATGCAGTTACGCGTTTTAAAAGCTCACACGAGTAGGGTGAAAGAGATTTGAGTTCTTTTGTGTTGTATATTAAGAGAAAGCAACCAAATACTTTGTTTGCATTCAGTTGAGTGTGAAACTATACCTAGGATGTTTACAGTTACAAACAAGCTTCAACTCAAGCTTTTGAATGCATTTACAGATTTTAAAAGCTCATACGAGTAGGGTGAAAGAGTTTTGATTTCTTTTGTGTTGTATATCAAGAGAAAGCACCCAAATGTTTTGTTTGCATTCTTTTGAGTATGAAACTACACAAAGAATGTGTTAAATTACAAACAAGCTTCAACTCAAGCTTTTGAATGCATTTACGCGTTTTAAAAGATCATACGAGTAGGGTGAAAGAGATTTGAGTTCTTTTGTGTTGTATATTAAGAGAAAGCATCCAAATACTTTCTTTGCATTCATTTGAGTGTGAAACTACACCTAGGATGTTTACAGTTACAAACAAGCTTCCACTCAAGCTTTTGAATGAATTTACGCGTTTGAACAGCTCTTACGACTAGAGTGATAGAAATTGAGTTCTTTTGTGTTGTATATTAAGAGAAAGCATCCAAATACTTTGTTTGCATTCATTTGAATGTGAAACTACACCTAGGATGTTTACAGTTACAAACAAGCTTCAACTCAAGCTTTTAAATGCATTTACGCGTTTTAAAAGCTCATTCGAGTAGGGTGAAAGAGATTTGATTTCTTTTGTGTTGTATATTAAGACAAAGCACCCAAATGTTTTGTTTGCATTCTTTTGAGTATGAAACTACACCAAGAACGTGTTAAATTACAAACAAGCTTCAACTCAAGCTTTTGAATGCATTTACGCGTTTTAAAAGCTCATACGAGTAGGGTGAAAGAGATTTGATTTCTTTTGTGTTGTATATTAAGAGAAAGCACCCAAATGTTTTGTTTGCATTCATTTGAGTGTGAAACTATACCTAGGATGTTTACAGTTACAAATAAGCTTCAACTCAAGCTTTTGAATGCATTTACGCGTTTTAAAAGCTCATACGAGTAGGGTGAAAGAGATTTGAGTTCTTTTGTGTTGTATACTAAGAGAAAGCATCCAAATACTTTGTTTGCATTCATTTGAGTGTGAAACTACACCTAGGATGTTTACAGTTACAAACAAGCTTCAACTCAAGCTGTTGAATGTATTTACTCGTTTTAACAGCTCTTACGACTAGGGTGATGGAAATTGAGTTCTTTTGTGTTGTATATTAAGAGAAAGCATCCAAATACTTTGTTTGCATTCATTTGAGTGTGAAACTACACCTAGGATGTTTACAGTTACAAACAAGCTTCAACTTAAGCTTTTGAATGCATTTACGCGTTTTAAAAGCTCACACGAGTAGGGTGAAAGAGATTTGAGTTCTTTTGTGTTGTATATTAAGAGAAAGCAACCAAATACTTTGTTTGCATTCAGTTGAGTGTGAAACTATACCTAGGATGTTTACAGTTACAAACAAGCTTCAACTCAAGCTTTTGAATGCATTTACAGATTTTAAAAGCTCATACGAGTAGGGTGAAAGAGTTTTGATTTCTTTTGTGTTGTATATCAAGAGAAAGCACCCAAATGTTTTGTTTGCATTCTTTTGAGTATGAAACTACACAAAGAATGTGTTAAATTACAAACAAGCTTCAACTCAAGCTTTTGAATGCATTTACGCGTTTTAAAAGATCATACGAGTAGGGTGAAAGAGATTTGAGTTCTTTTGTGTTGTATATTAAGAGAAAGCATCCAAATACTTTCTTTGCATTCATTTGAGTGTGAAACTACACCTAGGATGTTTACAGTTACAAATAAGCTTCAACTCAAGCTTTTGAATGCATTTACGCGTTTTAAAAGCTCATACGAGTAGGGTGAAAGAGATTTGAGTTCTTTTGTGTTGTATACTAAGAGAAAGCATCCAAATACTTTGTTTGCATTCATTTGAGTGTGAAACTACACCTAGGATGTTTACAGTTACAAACAAGCTTCAACTCAAGCTGTTGAATGTATTTACTCGTTTTAACAGCTCTTACGACTAGGGTGATGGAAATTGAGTTCTTTTGTGTTGTATATTAAGAGAAAGCATCCAAATACTTTTTTTGCATTCATTTGAGTGTGAAGCTACACCTAGGATGTTTACAGTTACAAACAAGCTTCAACTCAAGCTTTTGAATGCATTTACGCGTTTTAAAAGCTCATACGAGTAGGGTGAAAGAGATTTGATTTTTTTTGTGTTGTATATCAAGAGAAAGCACCCAAATGTTTTGTTTGCATTCTTTTGAGTATGAAACTACACCAAGAATGTGTTAAATTACAAGCAAGCTTAAACTCAAGCTTTTGAATGCATTTACGTGTTTTAAAAGCTCATACGAGTAGGGTGAAAGAGATTTGAGTTCTTTTGTGTTGTATATTAAGAGAAAGCATCCAAATACTTTGTTTGCATTCATTTGAGTGTGAAACTACACCTAGGATGTTTACAGTTACAAAAGCTCATACGAGTAAGGTGAAAGAGATTTGATTTCTTTTGTGTTGTATATCAAGAGAAAGCACCCAAATGTTTTGTTTGCATTCTTTTGAGTATGAAACTACACCAAGAATGTGTTAAATTACAAACAAGCTTCAACTCAAGCTTTTGAATGCATTTACGCGTTTTAAAAGCTCATTCGAGTAGGGTGAAAGAGATTTGAGTTCTTTTGTGTTGTATATTAAGAGAAAGCATCCAAATACTTTGTTTGCATTTATTTGAGTGTGAAACTACACCTAGGATGTTTACAGTTACAAACAAGCTTCAACTCAAGCTTTTGAATGCATTTACGCGTTTTAAAAGCTCATACGAGTAGGGTGAAAGAGATTTGAGTTCTTATTGGTTGTATAGTAAGAGAAAGCATCCAAATACTTTGTTCGCATTCATTTGAGTGTGAAACTACACCTAGGATGTTTACAGTTAAAAACAAGCTTCAACTGATACGTTTGCAACTACAACCTTAGCAATTTGTAAACAAAAACAGAGGATTAAGAGAAGAAAGGATAATGAGTATCACCACCAAAGCTATAAAGGATTAAACCACCAAGCTATGGATAAAGAATACTACTTGCTCACCAAATAACCCTAAGATTATTGTAAAGAACGCAAGATTTGTAAGAAGGCAGCAGCCGTGTAATTTTCATTCATCAACAAGTGCCTTTTACATCAGCTGTTCTTACATATTTATAGGGGTCACAAATGTGCCCTAATAACCTAAGAATACTCTAGAAAGGGTGAGCTGTCCAAGAGTAGTGCCCAAGCAAAATGAAACTTCAGTATTTTGCCCAGAAATGAGCCAAATACGTGCAGTACAATTTGGAGCACATTTCCTTCCGTTTTGGACCACTTGAGAGCTGTTGCTTGTCCTTGCAAAAGGACAAACGTGGGTGAGCTGTAAGGAGCCTCATTCTTCATCCTTACCTGCCCCATGTTCTCTTAGGCGCGCCTTACTCAGCAACTACTTAGGGAATTCAAATAACAACTAATTACATTTGTTAATTATGCTAATTACATGCAAGGTGCACTATAACTAACACTAATCACAAATGCTTATTTGTACGGATTAATCTTGTACGGACATGACCTAGATTAAGTGGCCAAAAGGACACTAAGACCTCTAGGACCAGAATCATCACCATTCAAACTTGAGAGAGTCCCAAATGCCATGATTAATGCATTAATGCTCACGCTCGTAACTTGATGACCTGATGCTAACGCATCATCCTCCCCAACTTTTTTTGGATTTGCCCTCAAATCATCAAGGTATTCATCCTCCAAATAAGGCAGCAGATCTCCCACATTAAAAGTTGCTGAAATTGAACTCTCTCCAGGCAGTTCAAGCTTGTATGCATTGTCGTTGATCTTCTCGATGATTTTAAAAGGGCCTTCTGATCTGGGCATCAACTTGTGCATTCTTGGCCAATAAAAGTGCTCACTTAAGACCTCAAGAGTCTTCACAATGCCAAAGTGGCTAGCCAATCCTCCTAAGTGAGCTTCCCTTATAAGTATGTCTCGAATTGAGCCCTTAGGGATACACAATCTGTTGTGCTTGAAAAGGAACCCTTCATGAATGTGAAAAGGGCCTTTTTCCACCTCCTTGCTGCCATCAAACATGGGAGAGAAATCTGGATCATCTTTGTAAAGTTCCCGTATGAAAGAGAAGCCTAAAACCTTGGCCTCGAGGATAGACAACATAGAACGTCGCCTTGATAAAGCATCGGCTACCACATTGCTTGCACCAGTTTTGTACTTAGATACAAAGGAGAATGATTGAAGATATTCCACCCATTTAGCATGTCTTGAACTCAACTTGTGCTGCCCATTAATATACTTCAACGCTTCATGATCAGAGTGCAAAATGAACTGCCTTGGTTTTAAGTAATGAGCCCAATGATCAAGAGCCCTCACAATTGCATAGAACTCTTTGTCATAAGTGCTGTAATTCCCTCTTGAACCATTCAACTTCTCACTGAAATAAGCAATAGGACGCTTATTTTGCACCAAAACAGCTCCAATACCGGTTCCACAAGCATCACATTCCACTTCAAATGGTTGATCAAAGTTAGGCAAAGCTAGTATAGGGGTGGAGCTAAGCCTTTCCTTGATGGCCTCAAAAGCATTTTGAGCCATGGGAGTCCACTCAAAGACACCTTTCTTCATACAATCCGTAAGTGGTGCTAAAAGAGAGCTGAATTGCTTGATGAATCTTCTGTAAAAAGAAGCTAGCCCATGGAAGCTCCTTACTTGCGTGATGCTAGTAGGAGTAGGCCATGTCTTAATCGCCTCAACCTTGCTGGGATCAACAGCTATACCATCCTTGGACACAATGTAACCAAGAAACGTGACACTAGGAACAAAGAAATCACATTTCTCAAGCTTAGCAAACAGCTCGTGTTGCCTTAGAGCCTCAAAAACGCGTGTTAGGTGCTGCGCATGCTCAGAATCACTCTTAGAGTATATGAGAATATCATCAAAATACACAACAACAAATTTACCAATAAAGGAACGCAATACCTCATTCATAAGACACATGAATGTGCTAGGAGCATTGGACAACCCAAATGGCATTACAAGCCATTCATAAAGACCCCCTTTCGTCTTGAAGGCTGTCTTCCATTCATCCCCATCCTTCATTCTAATTTGATGGTAACCACTCCTCAAATCCACTTTAGAGAAGACACAAGAACCAAACAGCTCATCAAGCATATCATCCAAGCGAGGAATTGGATATCTATACTTAATGGTAATGTTGTTAATTGAACGGCTATTAACACACATTCTCATGCTTCCATCCTTTTTTGGCACAAGGAGAGCTGGTACACTACAAGGACTCATGCTCTCTCTAATGTATCCCCTATCAAGTAACTCCTCTACTTGACATTGTAACTCCTTAGTCTCTTGGGGATTACACCTATAAGCTGCTTTGTTAGGAAGTGAGGCTCCAGAAACAAAGTCTATTTGATGCTCTATGCCCCTAATGGGTGGCAAACCATGGGGTAAATCAGATGGGAACACGTCGACATACTTTTCAAGCAAAGGTTGCATTAACGCATGTAAAGGCTTTCCAACAATGTTCTCATTCTCCCCAAGCAACACCAGCATATAAACAACATTTCCATGCACCATTTCATACTCTAAATCAGCACCTTTAACAATCATAGCATGCTTTGATGAGTTAGAAACAGAAGAACCCTCCCCAACTTGCGTTCCCCCACATAAAGACAATTTTGCGGGTTGCAAATTAATTTTCTTTCCATGAACCTCAAAAGAGTAAACATTTCTAAAGCCATCATGCATTACTCTTCTATCATATAACCAAGGTCTACCTAACAGCAAATGACAAGCATCCATGGGGATCACATCACACAAAATCTCATCATTGTATACTTTTCCAATCGAAAAAGGGATCGTGACTTGTTTTGTTACCTTGGCTTTGCTTCCCTTCTCTAACCATTGCAAGGAATAAGGATGAGGGTGTTCTTTGGTGGCCAATCCAAGCTTTTCCACCATGAGAGTAGACGCCACATTGGTGCAAGAACCGCCATCAATGATTAAAGTGCAAAGCCTTTCTTTCACGGTGCACTTGGTTTGAAATATCTTCTCCCTTTGAGATAGTGTCTCCTCTGCCTCTCTAGCATGAAGGACCCTTTGAACCACCAATAGAGGTGAGCCTTGGTCAGGTTCAATGTCCAATTCATCGTCAATAGATTGCTCTTCATTCTGCTCCTTATCGTCATCCAATTGCCTAAGCTCATCATACTCACGAAGAGATAACACTCTCTTGTTGGGGCACTCAGCTTGAAAGTGTCCATAGCCTTGACACTTGAAGCATTTCCTAGAGAGAGATGGTCTAAGAGCATCCTTGTTGGCCTTAGGATCTCTAGGAAACCTTTTGTCATTTTCGCTCCCTTTAGAAGAACTTTCTGCCCGAGGAGTAAAACTCCTAAATGTGGGCTTTGCTGCTGGTTTCTTCGCTTTCTCTTGCTTTTCAATCTTCAAAGCCAACTTGTATACATCATCTAGAGACCAAAAAGGCTGTACTTCAACTCTATTACCAACATTGGTGTCTAAACCAGAAATAAAACGCGCAATTGAGAGTTGTGGATCCTCTACAATGCCGGTTCTGATTTGTAGTTGCTCAAAATCTCTAATGTAATCTGCTACACTTAGAGTTCCTTGACTGAAATTTGTGAGCTTGAGGTAGAGATCTTGAGTATAGGAAGGGGGCACAAAGCGTTTGTGCATGATTTTCTTAAGCTTGGGCCATGAACGCACCCTAGATTTACCCTCACGTTCTCTTTGTAGTTTCATGCTTTCATACCACAAAGAAGCATACTTTTTGAGCTTCAAAACAGCAACTTTGAAACTCTTTCCCTCACTATACCCCTTGGTATCAAACAATCTACCCATTTGTTGCTCCCACTCCAAATAGTCATCTGGGTTTGTACCACCATCAAAATCAGGGGGTTCAAATTTTAAATCACCCTATTGCTCATCTTTTCTCCTTGGACTAAGAGAACCATCATCATCACCTCGACCACGAGCTCTACCTCTACCAATGTTGAGAAAATCAGTCATTTGTTGGGTGAGGTTGCTAAGTTGTTCCTTAACCTCACGTATCTCCCTTTCTCTCCTAAGCTCTTTAGCTTGCTCAAGAGTTAAATTTCTGGGTATTTGTTCATCATCCATGGCTGTTTGTGAGTTTGGTTATGTTTAAGCTAGGAATTGTGTTTGGGCTGTAAATGGGTTCTTTTGTGACTCAAAGATTGGAACTTTGGACGTGATTGAGACAAGAAAGGAGAGAACTTTGATGAGAGAAAATGGTGCTAAGGTTAAACCTATGCTCTGATACCAAATGATACGTTTGCAACTACAACCTTAGCAATTTGTAAACAAAAACAGAGGATTAAGAGAAGAAAGGATAATGAGTATCACCACCAAAGCTATAAAGGATTAAACCACCAAGCTATGGATAAAGAATACTACTTGCTCACCAAATAACCATAAGATTATTGTAAAGAACGCAAGATTTGTAAGAAGGCAGCAGCCGTGTAATTTTCATTCATCAACAAGTGCCTTTTACATCAGCTGTTCTTACATATTTATAGGGGTCACAAATGTGTCCTAATAACCTAAGAATACTCTAGAAAGGGTGAGCTGTCCAACAGTAGTGCCCAAGCAAAATGAAACTTCAGTATTTTGCCCAGAAATGAGCCAAATACGTGTAGTACAATTTGGAGCACATTTCCTTCCGTTTTGGACCACTTGACAGCTGTTGCTTGTCCTTGCAAAAGAAAAAACGTGGGTGAGCTGTAAGGAGCCTCATTCTTCATCCTTACCTGCCCCATGTGCTCTTAGGCGCGCCTTACTCAGCAACTACTTAGGGAATTCAAATAACAACTAATTACATTTGTTAATTATGCTAATTACATGCAGGGTGCACTATAACTAACACTAATCACAAATGCTTATTTGTACGGATTAATCTTGTACGGACATGACCTAGATTAAGTGGCCAAAAGGACACTAAGACCTCTAGGACCAGAATCATCACCATTCAAACGTGAGAGAGTCCCAAATGCCATGATTAATGCATTAATGCTCACGCTCGTAACTTGATGACCTGATGCTAACGCATCATCAACTCATACTTTTGAATTCATTTACGCGTTTTAAAAGCTCATACGAGTAGGGTGAAAGAGATTTGATTTCTTTTCTGTTGTATATTAAGAGAAAGCACCCAAATGTTTTGTTTGCATTCTTTTGAGTATGAAACTACACCAAGAATGTGTTAAATTACAAACAAGCTTCAACTCAAGCTTTTGAATGCATTTACGCGTTTTAAAAGCACATACGAGTAGGGTGAAAGAGATTTGATTTCTTTTCTGTTGTATATTAAGAGAAAGCACCCAAATGTTTTGTTTGCATTCTTTTGAGTACGAAACTACACCAAGAATGTGTTAAATTACAAACAAGCTTCAACTCAAGCTTTTGAATGCATTTACGCGTTTTAAAAGCTCATACGAGTAGGGTGAAAGAGATTTGAGTTCTTTTGGGTTGTATAGTAAGAGAAAGCATCCAAATACTTTGTTTGCATTCATTTGAGTGTGAAACTACACCTAGGATGTTTACAGTTACAAACAAGGTTCAACTCATGCTTTTGAATTCATTTACGCGTTTTAAAAGCTCATACGAGTAGGGTGAAAGAGATTTGATTTCTTTTCTGTTGTATATTAAGAGAAAGCACCCAAATGTTTTGTTTGCATTCTTTTGAGTATGAAACTACACCAAGAATGTGTTAAATTACAAACAAGCTTCAACTCAAGCTTTTGAATGCATTTACGCGTTTTAAAAGCTCATAAGAGTAGGGTGAAAGAGATTTGAGTTCTTTTGTGTTGTATATTAAGAGAAAGCATCCAAATACTTTGTTTGCATTCATTTGAGTGTGAAACTACATCGAGCATGTTTACAGTTACAAACAAGCTTCAACTCAAGCTTTTGAATGCATTTACGCGTTTTAAAAGCTCATACGAGTAGGGTGAAAGAGATTTGAGTTCTTTTGTGTTGTATATTAAGAAAAAGCATCCAAATACTTTGTTTCCATTCATTTGAGTGTGAAACTACACCTAGGATGTTTACAGTTACAAACAAGCTTCAACTCAAGCTGTTGAATGTATTTACTCGTTTTAACAGCTCTTACGACTAGGGTGATGGAAATTGAGTTCTTTTGTGTTGTATATTAAGGGAAAGCATCCAAATACTATGTTTGCATTCATTTGAGTGTGAAACTACACCTAGGATGTTTACAGCTACAAACAAGCTTCAACTCAAGCTTTTGAATGCATTTACGCGTTTTAAAAGCTCATACGAGTAGGGTGAAAGAGATTTGAGTTCTTTTGTATTGTATATTAAGAGAAAGCATCCAAATACTTTGTTTGCATTTATTTGAGTATGAAACTACACCTAGGATGTTTACAAGTACAAACAAGCTTCAACTCAAGCTTTTGAATGAATTTACGCGTTTTAACAGCCCTTACGACTAGGGTGATAGAAATTGAGTTCTTTTGTGTTGTATATTAAGAGAAAATATCCAAATACTTTGTTTGCATTCATTTGATTGTGAAATAACACCAGGGTTGTTTACAAGTACAAACAAGCTTCAACTCAAGCTTTTGAATGCATTTACGCGTTTTAAAAGCTCATACGAGTAGGGTGAAAGAGATTTGATTTCTTTTGTGTTGTATATTAAGAGAAAGCACCCAAATGTTTTGTTTGCATTCTTTTGAGTATGAAACTACACCAAGAATGTGTTAAATTACAAAAAAGCTTCAACTCAAGCTTTTGAATGCATTTACGCGTTTTAAAAGCTCATACGAGTAGGGTGAAAGAGATTTGAGTTCTTTTGTGTTGTATATTAAGAGAAAGCATCCAAATACTTTGTTTGCATTTATTTGAGTATGAAACTACACCTAGGATGTTTACAAGTACAAACAAGCTTCAACTCAAGCTTTTGAATGAATTTACGCGTTTTAACAGCTCTTACGACTAGGGTGATAGAAATTGAGTTCTTTTGTGTTGTGTATTAAGAGAAAATATCCAAATACTTTGTTTGCATTCATTTGAGTGTGAAATAACACCAGGGTTGTTTACAAGTACAAACAAGCTTCAACTCAAGCTTTTGAATGCATTTACGCGTTTTAAAAGCTCATACGAGTAGGGTGAAAGAGATTTGATTTCTTTTGTGTTGTATATTAAGAGAAAGCACCCAAATGTTTTGTTTGCATTCTTTTGAGTATGAAACTACACCAAGAATGTTTTAAATTACAAACAAGCTTCAACTCAAGCTTTTGAATGCATTTACGCGTTTTAAAAGCTCATACGAGTAGGGTGAAAGAGATTTGAGTTCTTTTGTGTCGTATATTAAGAGAAAGCATCCAAATACTTTGTTTGCATTCATTTGAGTGTGAAACTACACCTAGGATGTTTACAAGTACAAACAAGCTTCAACTCAAGCTTTTGAATGAATTTACGCGTTTTAACTGCTCTTACGACTAGGGTGATAGAAATTGAGTTCTTTTGTGTTGTATATTACGAGAAAATATCCAAATACTTTGTTTGCATTCATTTGAGGGTGAAATCACACCAGGGTTGTTTACAAGTACAAACAAGCTTCAACTCAAACTTTTGAATGCATTTACGCGTTTTAAAAGCTCATACAAGGAGGGTGAAAGAGATTTGAGTTCTTTTGTGTTGTATATTGATGTGATTTATTTAGGGATTTTCTGTATTTTTGATAAACAAAACAATAAAAGGGATATACCTCTCGAATCACTCAAGGGGTTGGGGTTTTTCGTTCAATCCGTCTCACCCTCATCTCAGATAACAAAAGTTTAATACTTTCATCATAACAATATGCACATGAACATTCTTGATCATTGCTCGGATATGAAAATCTTCTGTTGAGATACTTCTTCAATTTGCTCATGGTGCGGATTTTCTCTTTCCTCATGAGTTTTCTGCGAGATTTCAAAGACTCCCACCAAACTAAAGCAGGTCCTCTTAGGCGAGAAATCACAATCTTTACTTGCTCATAGTCAGTAAACTCATAACATAAAAATAACTCGTCAACCTTCTTAAGCCATCGACAAAAGTCCTTTGAACAATACAACCCACTAAACTCATCTAAGCTGGACTCAATAAACTTAGAATTCCATGGTGACCTCATATTGTTTATTGCTTCATAAGATCAATGTCGAAATAATATTTTCCACTCGTAAAAACACAAAACGGCTCAAAAACAGGAGTAAACAATTGAATTTCGCAAAAATAACACAGGGCTAGTAAGCTAAGCTTAACTAGTCTTGCTCAGAATGCCAGTTACCTGCGAAAAACACTATTGCTTTGTCAAAAACGGGCTCCAAAATTCTGATGAACAGCAGCACGAACACGAACAACTTTAATAATCTTCTGTCAATCTGGATCGTTTGAAGTTTTAGAAAACTCCAAAAGCTTGCTTTGATACCAAGTTGATGTGAAATAAGTAACAAAACGGAAATTAACCTTTGATAGTATCACACAAAGGGATCTTGTTCAAGAATCACTCAAGAACAACTCACGAATCACTCGTAAGGGTTTCAACCTGAATCACTCAGTTTGAGGGGTAAATACTCATGTATTCAATAATTAATCATCAAAGCACGAGTTTACAATAGCAAAGCTCTCCCCTATTTATAGACCAAGAAAATCTAAAGCTATTCGGAATCCTAATCCTAGTCCGAATAGGAAACTAACTACAAAACTGACTACAATTGTAAAACGGACTAACTAACATCTTTCCTAATACCTAATGGACTTCTAATACTAATAACAATCAGATTATTACTCTCCTAAACATATTCTAACTAATAAAGGGAATACTAAACGAAATAGAACTGAACAACTGATTACCTACCGCCCAAGGCTCAAAACCGCTGGAACAGTTTCCTTGGCGCCCAAGGCTTCTTCTTTTCAGCTTCTAGTCATCTTCTTGCCACTCTAACATAGTTACCTCACACTTTACCTCACGTGGCATTATACTCTTGGCAATGAGCAGCTCAAGATCAAGCATTAACGTTTCAAGAACTGGGTTCTTGGACGTTCTTGATTCGTCGTCTTCTTGCTTGTCCTTTAACGTACTTGCTCCTGCATCATATATTTAGAGAAAGCATCCAAATACTTTGTTTGCATTCATTTGAGTGTGAAACTACACCTAGGATGTTTACAGTTACAAACAAGCTTCAACTCATGCTTTTGAATTCATTTACGCGTTTTAAAAGCTCATACGAGTAGGGTGAAAGAGATTTGATTTCTTTTCTGTTGTGTATTAAGAGAAAGCACCCAAATGTTTTGTTTGCATTATTTTGAGTATGAAACTACACCAAGAATGTGTTAAATTACAAACAAGCTTCAACTCAAGCTTCTGAATGCATTTACGCGTTTTAAAAGCTCATACGAGTAGGGTGAAAGAGATTTGAGTTCGTTTGTGTTGTATATTAAGAGAAAGCATCCAAATACTTTGTTTGCATTCATTTGAGTGTGAAACTACACCGAGGATGTTTACAGTTACAAACAAGCTTCAACTCAAGCTTTTGAATGCATTTACGCGTTTTAAAAGCTCATACGAGTAGGGTGAAAGAGATTTGAGCTCTTTTGTGTTGTATATTCATAGAAAGCATCCAAATACTTTGTTTGCATTCATTTGAGTGTGAAACTATACCTAGGATGTTTACAGTTACAAACAAGCTTCAAATCAAGCTTTTGAATGCATTTACGCGTTTTAAAAGCTCATACGTGGAGGGTGAAAGAGATTTGAGCTCTTTTGTGTTGTATATTATGAGAAAGCATCCAAATACTTTGTTTCCATTCATTTATGTGTGAAACTACACCTAGGTTGTTTACAAGTACAAACAAGCTTCAACTAAAACTTTTGAATGCATTTACGCGTTTGAAAAGCTCATACAAGGAGGGTGAAAGAGCTTTGAGTTCTTTTGTGTTGTATATTAAGAGAAAGCATCCAAATACTTTGTTTGCATTCATTTGAGTGTGAAACTACACCTAGGATGTTTACAGTTACAAACAAGCTTCAACTCATGCTTTTGAATTCATTTACGCGTTTTAAAAGATCATTCGAGTAGGGTGAAAGAGATTTGATTTCTTTTTTGTTGTGTATTAAGAGAAAGCACCCAAATGTTTTGTTTGCATTCTTTTGAGTATGAAACTACACCAAGAATGTTTTAAATTACAAACAAGCTTCAACTCAAGCTTTTGAATGCATTTACGCGTTTTAAAAGCTCATACGAGTAGGGTGAAAGAGATTTGATTTCTTTTCTATTGTATATTAAGAGAAAGCACCCAAATGTTTTGTTTGCATTCTTTTGTGTATGAAACTACACCAAGAATGTGTTAAATTACAAACAAGCTTCAACTCAAGCTTTTGAATGCATTTACGCGTTTTAAAAGCTCATACGAGTAGGGTGAAAGAGATTTGAGTTCTTTTGTGTTGTATATTAAGAGAAAGCATCCAAATACTTTGTTTGCATTCATTTGAGTGTGAAACTACACCGAGCATGTTTACAGTTACAAACAAGCTTCAACTCAAGCTTCTGAATGCATTTACGCGTTTTAAAAGCTCATACGAGTAGGGTGAAAGAGATTTGAGTTTTTTTGTGTTGTATATTAAGAGAAAGCATCCAAATACTTTGTTTGCAGTCATTTGAGTGTGAAACTATACCTAGGATGTTTACAGCTACAAACAAGCTTCAACTCAAGCTTTTGAATGCATTTACGCGTTTTAAAAGCTAATACGAGTAGAGTGAAAGAGATTTGAGTTCTTTTGTGTTGTATATTAAGAAAAAGCATCCATATACTTTGTTTCCATTCATTTGAGTGTGAAACTACACCTAGGATGTTTACAGTTACAAACAAGCTTCCACTCAAGCTGTTGAAGGTATTTACTCGTTTTAACAACTCTTATGACTAGGGTGATAGAAATTGAGTCCTTTTGTGTTGTATATTAAGAGAAAATATCCAAATACTTTGTTTGCATTCATTTGAGTGTGAAATAACACCAGGGTTGTTTACAAGTACAAACAAGCTTCAACTCAAGCTTTTGAATGCATTTACGCGTTTTAAAAGCTCATACGAGTCGGGTGAAAGAGATTTGATTTCTTTTGTGTTGTATATTAAGAGAAAGCACCCAAATGTTTTGTTTGCATTCTTTTGAGTATGAAACTACACCAAGAATGTGTTAAATTACAAACAAGCTCCAACTCAAGCTTTTGAATGCATTTACGCGTTTTAAAATCTCATACGAGTAGGGTGAAAGAGATTTGAGTTCTTTTGTGTTGTATATTAAGAGAAAGCATCCAAATACTTTGTTTGCATTCATTTGAGTGTGAAACTACACCTAGGATGTTTACAGTTACAAACAAGCTTCAACTCAAGCTTTTGAATGCATTTACGCGTTTTAAAAGCTCATACGAGTAGGGTGAAAGAGATTTGAGTTCTTTTGTGTTGTATAGTAAGAGAAAGCATCCAAATACTTTGTTTGCATTCATTTGAGTGTGAAACTATACCTAGGATGTTTATAGTTAAAACAAGCTTCAACTCAAGCTTTTGAATGCATTTACGCGTTTTAAAAGCTCATACGAGTAGGGTGAAAGAGATTTGAGCTCTTTTGTGTTGTATATTAAGAGAAAGCATCCAAATACTTTGTTTCCATTCATATAAGTGTGAAACTACACCTAGGATGTTTACAAGTACAAACAAGCTTCAACTCAAGCTTTTGAATGTATTTACGCGTTTTAAAAGCTCATACGAGTAGGGTGAAAGAGATTTGAGTTCTTTTGTGTTGTATAGTAAGAGAAAGCATCCAAATACTTTGTTTGCATTCATTTGAGTGTGAAACTACACCTAGGATGATTACAAGTCAAAACAAGCTTCAACTCAAGCTTTTGAATGTATTTACGCGTTTTAAAAGCTCATACGAGGAGGGTGAAAGAGATTTGAGTTCTTTTGTGTTGTATAATAAGAGAAAGCATCCAAATACTTTCTTTGCATTTATTTGAGTGTGAACCTACACCTAGGATGTTTACAAGTACAAACAAGCTTCAACTCAAGCTTTTGAATGAATTTACGCGTTTTAACAGCTCTTACGACTAGGGTGATAGAAATTGAGTTCTTTTGTGTTGTATATTAAGAGAAAGCATCCAAATACTTTTTTTTCATTCATTTGAGTGTGAAACTATACCTAGGATGTTTACAGTTACAAAGAAGCTTCAACTCAAGCTTTTGAATGCATTTAGGCGTTTTTAAAGCTCATACGAGTAGGGTGAAAGAGATTTGAGTTCTTTTGTGTTGTATATTAAGAGAAAGCATCCAAATACTTTTTTTTCATTCATTTGAGTGTGAAACTATACCTAGGATGTTTACAAGTACAAACAAGCTTCAACTCAAGCTTTTGAATGAATTTACGTGTTTTAACAGCTCTTACGACTAGGGTGATAGAAATTGAGTTCTTTTGTGTTGTATATTAAGAGAAAATATCCAAATACTTTGTTTGCATTCATTTGAGTGTGAAATAACACCAGGGTTGTTTAAAGTACAAACAAGCTTCAACTCAAGCTTTCGAATGCATTTACGCGTTTTAAAAGCTCATACGAGTAGGGTGAAATAGATTTGATTTCTTTTGTGTTGTATATTAAGAGAAAGCACCCAAATGTTTTGTTTGCATTTTTTTGATTATGAAACTACACCAAGAATGTGTTAAATTACAAACAAGCTTCAACTCAAGCTTTTGAATGCATTTACGCGTTTTAAAAGCTCATACGAGTAGGGTGAAAGAGATTTGAGGTCTTTTGTGTTGTATATTAAGAGAAAGCATCCAAATACTTTGTTTGCGTTCATTTGAGTGTGAAACTATACCTAGGATGTTTACAGTTACAAACAAGCTTCAACTCAAGCTTTTGAATGCATTTACGCGTTTTAAAAGCTCATACGAGTAGGGTGAAAGAGATTTGAGTTCTTTTGTGTTGTATATTAAGAGAAAGCATCCAAATACTTTGTTTTCATTCATTTGAGTGTGAAACTACACCTAGGATGTTTACAGTTACAAACAAGCTTCAACTCAAGCTTTTGAATGCATTTACGCGTTTTAAAAGCTCATACGAGTAGGGTGAAAGAGATTTGAGTTCTCTTGCGTTGTATATTAAGAGAAAGCATCCAAATACTTTGTTTCCATTCATTTAAGTGTGAAACTACACCTGGATGTTTACAAGTACAAACAAGCTTCAACTCAAGCTTTTGAATGTATTTACGCGTTTTAAAAGCTCATACGACTACGGTGAAAGAGATTTGAGTTCTTTAGTGTTGTATAGCAAGAGAAAGCATCCAAATACTTTGTTTGCATTCATTTCAGTGTGAAACTACACCTAGGATGTTTACAAGTACAAACAAGCTTCAACTCAACCTTTTGAATGTATTTACGCGTTTTAAAACCTCATACGAGTAGGGTGAAAGAGATTTGAGTTCTTTTGTGTTGTATATTAAGAGAAAGCATCCAAATACTTTTTTTTCATTCATTTGAGTGTGAAACTATACCTAGGATGTTTACAAGTACAAACAAGCTTCAACTCAAGCTTTTGAATGAATTTACGTGTTTTAACAGCTCTTACGACTAGGGTGATAGAAATTGAGTTCTTTTGTGTTGTATATTAAGAGAAAATATCCAAATACTTTGTTTGCATTCATTTGAGAGTGAAATAACACCAGGGTTGTTTAGAAGTACAAACAAGCTTCAACTCAAGCTTTTGAATGCATTTACGCGTTTTAAAAACTCATACGAGTAGGGTGAAATAGATTTGATTTCTTTTGTGTTGTATATTAAGAGAAAGCACCCAAATGTTTTGTTTGCATTCTTTTGATTATGAAACTACACCAAGAATGTGTTAAATTACAAACAAGCTTCAACTCAAGCTTTTGAATGCATTTACGCGTTTTAAAAGCTCATACGAGTAGGGTGAAAGAGATTTGAGTTCTTTTGTGTTGTATATTAAGAGAAAGCATCCAAATACTTTGTTTCCATTCATTTAAGTGTGAAACTACACCTAGGATGTTTACAAGTACAAACAAGCTTCAACTCAAGCTTTTGAATGTATTTACGCGTTTTAAAAGCTCATACGAGTTGGGTGAAAGAGATTTGAGTTCTTTTGTGTTGTATATTAAGAGAAAGCATCCAAAGTTCACACTCAAGCTTTTGAATGTATTTACGCATTTTAAAAGCTCATACGAGTAGGGTGAAAGAGATTTGAGTTCTTTTGTGTTGTATATTAAGAGAAAGCATCCAAATACTTTGTTTGCACTCATTTGAGTGTGAAACTATACCTAGTTTGTTTACAGTTACAAACAAGCTTCAACTCAAGCTTTTGAATGCATTTACGCGTTTTTAAAAGCTCATACGAGTAGGGTGAAAGAGATTTGAGTTCTTTTGTGTTGTATATTAAGAAAAAGCATCCAAATAATATGTTTGCACTCATTAGAGTGTGAAACTATACCTAGGATGTTTAGAGTTACAAACAAGCTTCAACTCAAGCTTTTGAATGCATTTACGAGTTTTAAAAGCTCATACGAGTAGGGTGAAAGAGATTTGGGTTCTTTTGTGTTGTATATTAAGAGAAAGCATCCAAATACTTTGTTTGCATTCATTTGAGTGTGAAACTATACCTAGGATGTTTACAGTTACAAACAAGCTTCAACTTAAGCTTTTGAATGCATTTACGCGTTTTTAAAAGCTCATACGAGAAGGGTGAAAGAGATTTGAGTTCTTTTGTGTTGTATATTAAGAGAAAGCATCCAAATACTTTGTTTGCATTCATTTGAGTGTGAACTTCACCTAGGATGTTTACAAGTACAAAAAACCTTCAACTCAAGCTTTTGAATGTATTTACGCATTTTAAAAGCTCATACGAGTAGGGTGAAAGAGATTTGAGTTCTTTTGTGTTGTATATTAAGAGAAAGCATCCAAATACTTTGTTTTCACTCATTTGAGTGTGGAACTACACCTAGGATGTTTACAGTTACAAACAAGTTTCAAGTCAAGCTTTTGAATGCATTTATGCTTTTTAAAAGCTCATACGAGTAGGGTTAAAGAGATTTGAGTTCTTTTGTGTTGTATATTAAGGGAAAGCATCCAAATACTTTGTTTGCATTCATTTGAGTGTGAAACTACACCTAGGATGTTTACAAGTACAAACAAGCTTCAACTCAAGCTTTTGAATGCATTTACGCGTTTGAAAAGCTCATACGAGTTGGGTGAAAGAGATTTGAGTTCTTTTGTGTTGTATATTAAGAGAAAGCATCCAAATAATATGTTTGCACTCATTAGAGTGTGAAACTATACCTAGGATGTTTAGAGTTACAAACAAGCTTCAACTCAAGCTTTTGAATGCATTTACGAGTTTTAAAAGCTCATACGAGTAGGGTGAAAGAGATGTGAGTTCTTTTGTGTTGTATATTAAGAGAAAGCATCCAAATACGTTGTTTGCATTCATTTGAGTGTGAAACTATACCTAGGATGTTTACAAGTACAAACAAGCTTCAACTCAAGCTGTTGAAGGAATTTACGCGTTTTAACAGCTCTTACGACTAGGGTGAAAGAGATTGAGTTCTTTTGTGTTGTATATTAAGAGAAAGCATCCAAATACTTTGTTTGCATTCATTTGTGTGAAAATACACCTAGGATGTTTATAAGTACAAACAAGCTTCAACTCAAGCTTTTGAATGTATTTACGCGTTTTGAAAGCACATACGAGTAGGGTGAAAGAGATTTGAGTTCTTTTGTGTTGTATATTAAGAGAAAGCATCCAAATAATATGTTTGCACTCATTAGAGTGTGAAACTATACCTAGGATGTTTAGAGTTACAAACAAGCTTCAACTCAAGCTTTTGAATGCATTTACGAGTTTTAAAAGCTCATACGAGTAGGGTGAAAGAGATTTGGGTTCTTTTGTGTTGTATATTAAGAGAAAGCATCCAAATACGTTGTTTGCATTCATTTGAGTGTGAAACTACACCTAGGATGTCTACAAGTACAAACAAGCTTCAACTCAAGCTGTTGAAGGAATTTACGCGTTTTAACAGCTCTTACGACTAGGGTGAAAGAGATTGAGTTCTTTTGTGTTGTATATTAAGAGAAAGCATCCAAATACTTTGTTTGCATTCATTTGAGTGTGAAAATACACCTAGGATGTTTACAAGTACAAACAAGCTTCAACTCAAGCTTTTGAATGCATTTACGCGTTTTTAAAAGCACATACGAGTAGGGTGAAAGAGATTTGAGTTCTTTTGTATTGTATATTAAGAGAAAGCATCCAACTACTTTGTGTACATTCATTTGAGTGTGAAACTACACCTAGGATGTTTACAGTTACAAACAAGTTTCAACTCAAGCTTTTGAATGCAGTTACGCGTTTTAAAAGCTAATACGGGTAGGGTGAAAGAGATTTGAGTTCTTTTGTGTTGTATATTAAGAGAAAGCATCCAAATACTTTGTTTGCATTCATTTGAGTGTGAAACTACACCTAGGATGTTTACAATTACAAACAAGCATCAACTCAAGCTGTTGAAGGAATTTACGCGTTTTAACAGCTCTTACGACTAGGGTGAAAGAGACTTGAGTTCTCTTGTGTTGTATATTAAGAGAAAGCATCCAAATACTTTGTTTGCATTCATTTGAGTGTGAAACTACACCTAGGATGTTTACAGTTTCAAACAAGCTTCAACTCAAGCTTTTGAATGCATTTATGCTTTTTAAAAGCTCATACGAGTAGGGTGAAAGAGATTTGAGTTCTTTTGTGTTGTATATTAAGAGAAAGCATCAAAATACTTTGTTTGCATTCATTTGAGTGTGAAACTACACCTAGGATGTTTACAAGTACAAAAAAGCTTCAACTCAAGCTTTTGAATGTATTTACGCATTTTAAAAGCTCATACGTGTAGGGTGAAAGAGATTTGAGTTCTCTTGTGTTGTATATTGAGAGAAAGCATCCAAATACTTTGTGTACATTCATTTGAGTGTGAAACTACACCTAGGATGTTTACAGTTACAAACAAGCTTCAACTCAAGCTTTTGAATACATTTACGCGTTTTTAAAAGCTCATACGAGTAGGGTGAAAGAGATTTGAGTTCTTTTGTGTTGTATATTAAGAGAAAGCATCCAAATACTTTGTTTGCATTCATTTGAGTGTGAAACTATACCTAGGATGTTTACAGTTACAAACAAGCTTCAACTCAAGCTTTTGAATGCATTTACGCGTTTTTAAAAGCTCATACGAGTAGGGTGAAAGAGATTTGAGTTCTTTTGTGTTGTATATTAAGAGAAATCATCCAAATACTTTGTTTGCATTAATTTGAGTGTCAAACTACACCTAGGATGTTTACAGTTACAAAAAAGTTTCAACTCAAGTTTTTGAATGCATTTACGCGTTTTAAAAGCTCATACGAGTAGGGTGAAAGAGATTTGAGTTCTCTTGTGTTGTATTTTAAGAGAAAGCATCCAAATACTTTGTTTACATTCATTTGAGTGTGGAACTACACCTAGGATGTTTACAGTTACAAACAAGTTTCAAGTCAAGCTTTTGAATGCATTTATGCTTTTTAAAAGCTCATACGAGTAGGGTTAAAGAGATTTGAGTTCTTTTGTGTTGTATATTAAGAGAAAGCATCCAAATACTTTATTTGCATTTATTTGAATGTGTGAAACTACACCTAGGATGTTTACAATTACAAACAAGCTTCAAGTCAAGCTGTTGAATGAATTTACGCGTTTTAACAGCCCTTACGACTAGGGTGATAGAAGTTGAGTTCTTTTGTGTTGTATATTAAGAGAAAGCATCCAAATTGATGCAGGAGCAAGTACGTTAAAGGACAAGCAAGAAGACGACGAATCAAGAACGTCCAAGAACCAAGTTCTTGAAACGTTAATGCTTGATCTTGAGCTGCTTATTGCCAAGAGTATAATGCCACGTGAGGTAAAGTGTGAGGTAACTATGTTAGAGTGGCAAGAAGATGACTAGAAGCTGAAAAGAAGAAGCCTTGGGCGCCAAGGAAACTGTTCCAGCGGTTTTGAGCCTTGGGCGCTAGGTAATCAGTTGTTTAGTTCGATTTCGTTTAGTATTCCCTTAATTAGTTAGAATATGTTTAGGAGAGTAATAATCTGATTGTTATTAGTATTAGAAGTCCATTAGGAATTAGGAAAGCTGTTAGTTAGTCCGTTTTACAATTGTAGTCAGTTTCGTAGTTAGTTTCCTATTCGGACTAGGATTAGGATTCCGAATAGCTTTAGATTTTCTTTGTCTATAAATAGGGGAGAGCTTTGCTATTGTAAACTCGTGCTTTGATGATTAATTATTGAATACGTGAGTATTTACCCCTCAAACTGAGTGATTCAGGTTGAAACCCTTACGAGTGATTCGTGAGTTGTTCTTGAGTGATTCTTGAACAAGATCCCTTTGTGTGATACTATCAAAGGTTAATTTCCGTTTTGTTACTTATTTCACATCAACTTGGTATCAGAGTTAAAGGTTTGAGCTTTCTTAAGTTTAAACAACACGGTCCTGAGCATAAACACGACACCATAGCGAGCTTTAGAGAAAGATTCTTGGAAGATCCGCCCTTTGTTCACGAAGACAGCCAAGAAACCCCCATGAAACCAACAACCAAAGCTATGGGTGAGCCCAGCGAACTAGCAAAGTTGTTAACAACCATGGAGGATCTTAGGACGTCTTTCAAATCTCAAGAAGAGCGGATGGCTGCTATGGAAAGAAGAAACCAAGAAGATAGGGAGAACATGGAGACAAGGATGCGCAGAATTCATTGGAGTAACCACAACCGTGACCCCGACTTCGATGAGGAGTTTGAAGACACAAGTGGGACTAGAACCAATGACGCTCCTAAACCACGACATCCCTATGATGATGACAGGAACTTGAAGGTCGAACTCCCTGAATATGACGGTTCCTACGACCCAGAGGCCTTTCTTGATTGGCTTAGAACTATGGAGAGAGTCTTTGAATACAAGGAGTATGATGAGCGGCGAAGATGCAAGTTAGCCACGCTTAAACTCACCAAGCATGCTTCTTTATGGTATGAAAACCTAAAGGCTCGACGCAAGAAGGAAGAGAAAGCAAAGATTGAGACTTGGGACAAACTCAAGAAATATTTAAAGAAACGATTTTTGCCTAAAGAATTTGAGCAAGAACAGTTTTTGAAACTCACATCCTTAAGCCAAGAAACCTCAAGTGTACAAGACTACCTCCAGAAGTTTGAACATATGCACATGCTGTGTGATCTTGAGGAGAAG
This sequence comes from Tetragonia tetragonoides, assembly GCA_038025085.1. NCBI lineage: Eukaryota > Viridiplantae > Streptophyta > Magnoliopsida > Caryophyllales > Aizoaceae > Tetragonia > Tetragonia tetragonoides. The sequence continues at coordinate 23,498,741 of CM076141.1, forward strand.
GAGGAGTTAAAGATCGCGCGGTTCATCAAAGGTCTAAACCCAACTCTAAGGCGCAAGGTAGAGCTTGTTCCTTACGTAACCTTTGAGGACGTCTGCAAAATTGCTCTCAAGATTGAGAAGCAAGAGAAGGAGCAAAAACCGGTTGCCCGAGATGTGATTAAAGGCTATACAAATTTTTGGAACCAATACAATGCGAGAGAGAATGCAACATTCTCCAAGAGCGCAAGTGTCCCTAGCAAGCCCGTAACTCAAGACAAAGGCAAAGCCGTGGCTACTAAGGACAAGAACCAACTGCGTTGTTTCAAGTGTCAAGGATATGGACACTATGCCTATGAGTGCGGCTCGAAGAAAGCGCTCACCATCGCTGAGCTAGAAGAGATGGAGCCCTCGTTTGTTATGCCCATAACCGAGGATAGTGATGAAGATATTGGAGAGCCATTCATTGAAGATTATGGTATACCCGAGGTTGGAGAGACCCTAATCCTTACGAAGTTGCTACATACGACTGTGGCCGATGATGAGTCCGACCAAAGGGAGAAAATATTCCATTCTCGCTGTAAGGTTAGAGGTAAAGTTTGCAATTTGATTATTGACTCTGGGAGTTGTACTAATGTTGCCTCTAAAGAGATGGTTGATAAGCTTGATTTGCCTACTAAAAGTCATCCTAAACCCTATACTGTGCAATGGTTGAATGATGGGGGAGGGTTAAAAGTGACTAAACAAGCTAGAGTTTGCTTTACTTTAGGGTGTTATAAAGACGATCTATGGTGTGATGTACTGCCTATGGGTGTTTGTCATATATTGTTAGGTCGTCCTTGGCAATTTGATAGGAAAGTTAGTCATGATGGTGTAAACAATATCTATACTGTTGAGCATAACCAGAAACGAATCAAATTGTTACCCTTGACTGCCACTGAAGTTAAAGAAGCAAAGGCTAGTAAAAAGGCGAGTCGTGTAATGGTCATAGGAGAGAAAGAGATGGAAAAAGAGGTGGCTAGTGAAACTATGAGCTACCTAGTGTTGTTGTTTGAACCTAACATGTGTAACAATCCCAATTATGATCCTGAGTTACGCCTATTGTTAGAGAGGTTCAAAGAAGTGTTCCCCGAGGAGTTACCCCCTGGTTTACCTCCTATGCGTGGCATAGAACACCAAATTGACCTAGTTCCTGGAGCACCACTTCCAAATAGGCCAGCATATCGGTGTAACCCCGAAGAAGCCAAAGAGTTACAAAGACAAGTTGAAGAGGTTGTGCAAAGAGGCTATGTGAGAGAAAGTCTAAGTCCATGCGCTGTTCCTGCGTTACTTGTGCCTAAGAAAGATGGGACATGGCGTATGTGCATTGATAGTAGAGCTGTCAACAATATCACAATCAAATATAGGTTCCCTATGCCAAGATTAGATGATATGTTAGACGAGCTACATGGTTCCCAATTGTTTTCCAAGATAGATCTTAGAGCTGGATACCATCAAGTGAGAATCAAGGAGGGGGATGAATGGAAAACCGCGTTCAAGACACGACATGGTTTGTATGAGTGGTTAGTAATGCCTTTTGGCTTGTGCAACGCTCCTAGCACATTCATGAGGTTGATGAACGAGGTATTGAGAGCATTCCTTGGAAAATTTGTTGTGGTTTACCTTGATGATATTCTTATATTCAGCAAGACCAAGGAGGAACATCTAGTACATCTACAGCGCGTACTTGAGAAGCTAAAGGAACAACAGCTTTTTGGCAAGTTAGAGAAGTGTGATTTCATGCTTCCTAAGGTTATATTCCTTGGTTACATTGTATCCAAAGATGGTGTACATGTTGATCCGTCCAAGGTAGAAGCTATGGCTTCATGGCCAGCTCCAACCAATATACATGAGGTACGTAGTTTTCATGGCTTGGCATCATTTTATCGGAGGTTTATACGCAATTTTAGTTCCATTACTGCTCCTATTACTGAATTAATGAAAAAAGGAGAGTTTAATTGGAGTGAAAGTGCGTAAAAGGCCTTTGTTGAGGTCAAAGAGAAGTTGTGTCAAGCACCTATTCTAGCATTACCCGATTTTGATAGATTGTTTGAGGTTGAATGTGATGCTAGTGGGGTGGGTATAGGCGCTGTTTTAATTCAAGAAAAACGTCCTATTGCCTATTTTAGTGAGAAATTGAATGGAGCTCGTTTGAATTATTCTACATATGATCGAGAGTTCTATGCAATTGTGAGAGCTTTGGAGCATTGGTCCCATTATTTAAGGCCTAAGCCTTTTGTGTTGCACTCGGATCATGAAGCTCTCAAGTACATTCATGGCCAACAGAAACTAAGCCCTAGACATGCCAAGTGGGTAGAGTTTCTACAATCTTTTACATTCTCGGCCAAGTACAAAGATGGGAAGAGCAATGTTGTTGCTGATGCTCTTTCACGAAGAAACCACTTGCTTGTGACACTTGAAGCGAAGCTCCTAGGCTTTGAACATCTCCAAGAACTATATGACAAGGATGCTGATTTCTCTGAGTCATTTAGAGCTTGCAAAGAAGGGGAGCATGGTGATTATTTCATACAAGATGGGTTTCTATTCAAGAGGAACAAGTTCTGTGTTCCTAGGTCCTCTGTACGTGAGCTATTGGTTAGAGAAGTTCACTCGGGAGGATTAGCTGGACATTTTGGAGTAACTAAAACCCTTGAGCTGTTACAAGAACACTTTTATTGGCCTAAGATGCTCAAAGATGTACATGCTATTGTGACGAGATGCGCTACATGTCAACGGGCCAAGAGTGCTTTTCACAAAGGGTTATACACACCATTACCGGTTCCTAGCATTCCCTGGGAGAGTGTGAGCATGGATTTCATTGTGGCACTCCCTAGAACTCAAAGGGGAAAAGATGCTGTGATGGTTGTTGTTGATAGATTGTCCAAGATGGCGCACTTTGTGCCATGTCACAAGACCGATGACGCCTCTCATGTTGCTGACTTGTTCTATAAAGAGATAGTGAGGCTACATGGCATTCCCAAGACCATTGTGTCGGATCGAGATACTAAGTTTCTGAGTTACTTTTGGAAGACACTTTGGAGACTCGTTGGGACGAAGTTACTCTTTAGCACTTCACATCACCCACAAACAGATGGGCAAACCGAGGTTACAAACAGGACCCTTGGTACTTTGCTTAGAGGGTTGGTGAGTAGAAGCACAAAAGATTGGGATATTAAGCTAGCACATGCGGAGTTTGCATATAACAGAACGCCTGGATTTACCACGGGTCGTTCTCCATTTGAGATTGTGTACGGCATTAATCCTTATTTGCCTATTGATTTCGTGTCTTTGCCTAGAGATGATGTTATCAATGTAGATGCCAAGGCAAGACAACAAGCTTTCAAGAAGACCTGTGAGCAAGTTCGTGCGCGAGTAGAGAAGATGAACTCAAGGTACCAAGCTAGAGCTAACAAGGGAAGAAAGCAAGTTCTATTTGAACCTGGTGACTTAGTTTGGCTACACCTGCGCAAAGAAAGATTTCCTTCTAGACGCAAGAACAAGCTTATGCCTCGAGCAGATGGTCCTTTTCAAGTTCTAGAGAAGATTGGAGACAATGCATACAAGATTGATCTTCCTAGTGAGTATGGAAACGTGAGCTCAACCTTCAATGTCGGTGATCTTAGCCCTTACTTAGAGGATACGAATTTGAGGGCAAATTCTTTTAAAGAAGGGGAGGTTGATGCAGGAGCAAGTACGTTAAAGGACAAGCAAGAAGACGACGAATCAAGAATGTCCAAGAACCAAGTTCTTGAAACGTTAATGCTTGATCTTGAGCTGCTCATTGCCAAGAGTATAATGCCACGTGAGGTGAAGTGTGAGGTAACTATGTTAGAGTGGCAAGAAGATGACTAGAAGCTGAAAAGAAGAAGCCTTGGGCGCCAAGGAAACTGTTCCAGCGGTTTTGAGCCTTGGGCGCTAAATCAGTTGTTTAGTTCGATTTCGTTTAGTATTCCCTTAATTAGTTAGAATATGTTTAGGAGAGTAATAATCTGATTGTTATTAGTATTAGAAGTCCATTAGGAATTAGGAAAGCTGTTAGTTAGTCCGTTTTACAATTGTAGTCAGTTTCGTAGTTAGTTTCCTATTCGGACTAGGATTAGGATTCCGAATAACTTTAGATTTTCTTTGTCTATAAATAGGGGAGAGCTTTGCTATTGTAAACTCGTGCTTTGATGATTAATTATTGAATACGTGAGTATTTACCCCTCAAACTGAGTGATTCAGGTTGAAACCCTTACGAGTGATTTGTGAGTTGTTCTTGAGTGATTCTTGAACAAGATCCCTTTGTGTGATACTATCAAAGGTTAAATTTCCGTTTTGTTACTTATTTCACATCACAAATACTTTGTTTGCATTCATTTGAGTGTGAAACTATACCTAGGATGTTTACAGTTACAAACAAGCTTCAACTCAAGCTTTTGAATGCATTTACGCGTTTTAAAAGCTCAAACGAGTAGGGTGAAAGAGATTTGAGTTCTTTTGTGTTGTATATTAAGAGAAATCATCCAAATACTTTGTTTGCATTCATTTGAGTGTGAAACTACACCTAGGATGTTTACAGTTACAAACAAGTTTCAACTCAAGTTTTTGAATTCATTTACGCGTTTTAAAAGCTCATACGAGTAGGGTGAAAGAGATTTGAGTTCTTTTGTGTTGTATATTAAGAGAAAGCATCCAAATACTTTGTTTGCATTTATTTGAATGTGTGAAACTACACCTAGGATGTTTACAATTACAAACAAGCTTCAAGTCAACCTGTTGAATGAATTTACGCGTTTTAACAGCCCGTACGACTAGGGTGATAGAAATTGAGTTCTTTTGTGTTGTATATTAAGAGAAAGCATCCAAATACTTTGTTTGCATTCATTTGAGTGTGAAACTACACTTCGGATGTTTACAAGTACAAACAAGCTTCAACTCAAGCTGTTGAAGGAATTTACGCGTTTTAACAGATCTTACGACTAGGGTGAAAGAGATTTGAGTTCTCGTGTTGTATTTTAAGAGAAAGCATCCAAATACTTTGTTTGCATTCATTTGAGTGTGAAACTACACCTAGGATGTTTACAAGTAAAAAAAAGCTTCAACTCAAGCTTTTGAATGTATTTACGCATTTTAAAAGCTGATACGAGTAGGGTGAAAGAGATTTCAGTTCTTTTGTTTTGTATATTAAGAGAAAGCATCCAAATACTTTGTTTGCACTCATTTGAGTGTGAAACTATACCTAGTTTGTTTACAGTTACAAACAAGCTTCAACTCAAGCTTTTGAATGCATTTACGCGTTTTTAAAAGCTCATACGAGTAGGGTGAAAGAGATTTGAGTTCTTTTGTGTTGTATATTAAGAGAAAGCATCCAAATACGTTGTTTGCATTCATTTGAGTGTAAAACTACACCTAGGATGTTTACAAGTACAAACAAGCTTCAACTCAAGCTGTTGAATGAATTTACGCGTTTTAACAGCTCTTACGAGTAGGGTGATAGAAATTGAGTTCTTTTGTGTTGTATATTAAGAGAAAGCATCCAAATATTTTGTTTGCATTCATTTGAATGTGTGAAACTACACCTTGGATGTTTACAAGTACAAACAAGTTTCAACTCAAGCTTTTGAATGTATTTACGCGTTTTAAAAGCTCATACGAGTAGGGTGAAAGAGATTTGAGTTCTTTTGTGTTGTATATTAAGAGAAAGCATCCAAATACTTTGTTTGCATTTATTTGAGTGTGAAACTATACCTAGGATGTTTACAGTTACAAACAAGCTTCAACTCAAGCTTTTGAATGCATTTACGTGTTTTTAAAAGCTCATACGAGTAGGGTGAAAGAGATTTGAGTTCTTTTGTGTTGTATATTAAGAGAAAGCATCCAAATACTTTGTTTGCATTTATTTGAATGTGTGAAACTACACCTAGGATGTTTACAATTACAAACAAGCTTCAAGTCAACCTGTTGAATGAATTTACGCGTTTTAACAGCCCGTACGACTAGGGTGATAGAAATTGAGTTCTTTTGTGTTGTATATTAAGAGAAAGCATCCAAATACTTTGTTTGCATTCATTTGAGTGTGAAACTACACTTCGGATGTTTACAAGTACAAACAAGCTTCAACTCAAGCTGTTGAAGGAATTTACGCGTTTTAACAGATCTTACGACTAGGGTGAAAGAGATTTGAGTTCTCGTGTTGTATTTTAAGAGAAAGCATCCAAATACTTTGTTTGCATTCATTTGAGTGTGAAACTACACCTAGGATGTTTACAAGTAAAAAAAAGCTTCAACTCAAGCTTTTGAATGTATTTACGCATTTTAAAAGCTGATACGAGTAGGGTGAAAGAGATTTCAGTTCTTTTGTTTTGTATATTAAGAGAAAGCATCCAAATACTTTGTTTGCACTCATTTGAGTGTGAAACTATACCTAGTTTGTTTACAGTTACAAACAAGCTTCAACTCAAGCTTTTGAATGCATTTACGCGTTTTTAAAAGCTCATACGAGTAGGGTGAAAGAGATTTGAGTTCTTTTGTGTTGTATATTAAGAGAAAGCATCCAAATACTTTGTTTACATTCATTTGAGTGTGAAACTACACCTAGGATATTTACAAGTACAAAAAAGCTTCAACTTAAGCTTTTGAATGTATTTACGCATTTTAAAAGCTCATACGAGTAGGGTGAAAGAGATTTGAGTTCTTTTGCATTGTATATTATGAGAAAGCATTCAAATACTTTGTGTACATTCATTTGAGTGTGAAACTACACCTAGTTTGTTCACAGTCACAAACAAGCTTCAACTCAAGCTTTTGAATGCATTTACGCGTTTTAAAAGCTCATACGAGTACGGTGAAAGAGATTTGAGTTCTTTTGTGTTGTATATTAAGAGAAAGCATCCAAATACGTTGTTTGCATTCATTTGAGTGTAAAACTACACCTAGGATGTTTACAAGTACAAACAAGCTTCAACTCAAGCTGTTGAATGAATTTACGCGTTTTAACAGCTCTTACGAGTAGGGTGATAGAAATTGAGTTCTTTTGTGTTGTATATTAAGAGAAAGTATCCAAATATTTTGTTTGCATTCATTTGAATGTGTGAAACTACACCTTGGATGTTTACAAGTACAAACAAGTTTCAACTCAAGCTTTTGAATGTATTTACGCGTTTTAAAAGCTCATACGGGTAGGGTGAAAGAGATTTGAGTTCTTTTGTGTTGTATATTAAGAGAAAGCATCCAAATACTTTGTTTGCATTTATTTGAGTGTGAAACTATACCTAGGATGTTTACAGTTACAAACAAGCTTCAACTCAAGCTTTTGAATGCATTTACGCGTTTTTAAAAGCTCATACGAGTAGGGTGAAAGAGATTTGAGTTCTTTTGTGTTGTATATTAAGAGAAATCATCCAAATACGTTGTTTGCATTCATTTGAGTGTCAAACTACACCTAGGATGTTTACAGTTACAACCAAGTTTCAACTCAAGTTTTTGAATGCATTTACGCGTTTTAAAAGCTCATACGAGTAGGGTTAAAGAGATTTGAGTTCTTTTGTGTTATATATTAAGAGAAAGCATCCAAATACTTTGTTTGCATTTATTTGAATGTGTGAAACTACACCTAGGATGTTTACAATTACAAACAAGCTTCAAGTCAAGCTGTTGAATGAATTTACGCGTTTTAACAGCCCTTACGACTAGGGTGATAGAAATTGAGTTCTTTTGTGTTGTATATTAAGAGAAAGCATCCAAATACTTTGTTTGCATTCATTTGAGTGTGAAACTATACTTAGGATGTTTACAAGTACAAACAAGCTTCAACTCAAGCTGTTGAAGGAATTTACGCGTTTTAACAGCTCTTACGACTAGGGTGAAAGAGATTTGAGTTCTTTTGTGTTGTATATTAAGAGAAAGCATCCAAATACATTGTTTGCATTCATTTGAGTGTGAAACTACACCTAGTTTGTTCACAGTCACAAACAAGCTTCAACTCAAGCTTTTGAATGCATTTACGCGTTTTTAAAAGCTCATACGAGTAGGGTGAAAAAGATTTGAGTTCTTTTGTGTTGTATATCAAGAGAAAGCATCCAAATACTTTGTTTACATTCATTTGAGTGTGAAACTACACCTAGGATGTTTACAAGTACAAACAAGCTTCAACTCAAGCTTTTGAATGCATTTACGCGTTTGAAGAGCTCATCCGAGTAGGGTGAAAGAGATTTGAGTTCTTTTGTGTTGTATATTAAGAGAAAGCATCCAAATAGTTTGTTTGCATTCATTTGAGTGTGAAATTACACCTAGGATGTTTATAAGTACAAACATGTTTCAACTCAAGCTTTTAAATGTATTTACGCATTTTAAAAGCTCATACGAGTAGGGTGAAAGAGATTTGAGTTCTTTTGTATTGTATATTAAGAGAAAGCATCCAAATACTTTGTGTACATTCATTTGAGTGTGAAACTACACCTAGGATGTTTACAGTTACAAACAAGTTTCAACTCAAGCTTTTGAATGCAGTTACGCGTTTTAAAAGCTAATACGGGTAGGGTGAAAGAGATTTGAGTTCTTTTGTGTTGTATATTAAGAGAAAGCATCCAAATACTTTGTTTGCATTCATTTGAGTGTGAAACTACACCTAGGATGTTTACAATTACAAACAAGCTTCAACTCAAGCTGTTGAAGGAATTTACGCGTTTTAACAGCTCTTACGACTTGGGTGAAAGAGATTTGAGTTCTCTTGTGTTGTATATTAAGAGAAAGCATCCAAATACTTTGTTTGCATTCATTTGAGTGTGAAACTACACCTAGGATGTTTACAGTTTCAAACAAGCTTCAACTCAAGCTTTTGAATGCATTTATGCTTTTTAAAAGCTCATACGAGTAGGGTGAAAGAGATTTGAGTTCTTTTGTGTTGTATATTAAGAGAAAGCATCCAAATACTTTGTTTGCATTCATTTGAGTGTGAAACTACACCTAGGATGTTTACAAGTACAAAAAAGCTTCAACTCAAGCTTTTGAATGTATTTACGCATTTTAAAAGCTCATACGAGTAGGGTGAAAGAGATTTGAGTTCTTTTGTATTGTATATTAAGAGAAAGCATCCAAATACTTTGTGTACATTCATTTGAGTGTGAAACTACACCTAGGATGTTTACAGTTACAAACAAGCTTCAACTCAAGCTTTTGAATACATTTACGCGTTTTTAAAAGCTCATACGAGTAGGGTGAAAGAGATTTGAGTTCTTTTGTGTTGTATATTAAGAGAAAGCATCCAAATACTTTGTTTGCATTCATTTGAGTGTGAAACTATACCTAGGATGTTTACAGTTACAAACAAGCTTCAACTCAAGCTTTTGAATGCATTTACGCGTTTTTAAAAGCTCATACGAGTAGGGTGAAAGAGATTTGAGTTCTTTTGTGTTGTATATTAAGAGAAATCATCCAAATACTTTGTTTGCATTAATTTGAGTGTCAAACTACACCTAGGATGTTTACAGTTACAAACAAGTTTCAACTCAAGTTTTTGAATGCATTTACGCGTTTTAAAAGCTCATACGAGTAGGGTGAAAGAGATTTGAGTTCTTTTGTGTTGTATATTAAGAGAAAGCATCCAAATACTTTGTTTGCATTTATTTGAATGTGTGAAACTACACCTAGCATGTTTACAATTACAAACAAGCTTCAAGTCAAGCTGTTGAATGAATTTACGCGTTTTAACAGCCCTTACGACTAGGGTGATAGAAATTGAGTTCTTTTGTGTTGTATATTAAGAGAAAGCATCCAAATACTTTGTTTGCATTCATTTGAGTGTGAAACTACACTTAGGATGTTTACAAGTACAAACAAGCTTCAACTCAAGCTGTTGAAGGAATTTACGCGTTTTAACAGCTCTTACGACTAGGGTGAAAGAGATTTGAGTTCTCTTGTGTTGTATTTTAAGAGAAAGCATCCAAATACTTTGTTTGCATTCATTTGAGTGTGAAACTACACCTAGGATGTTTACAGTTACAAACAAGCTTCAACTCAAGCTTTTGAATGCATTTATGCTTTTTAAAAGCTCATTCGAGTATGGTGAAAGAGATTTCAGTTCTTTTGCGTTGTATATTAAGAAAAAGCATCCAAATACTTTGTTTGCATTCATTTGAGTGTGGAACTACACCTAGGATGTTTACAGTTACAAACAAGTTTCAAGTCAAGCTTTTGAATCCATTTATGCTTTTTAAAAGCTCATACGAAAGCATCCAAAAACTTTGTTTGCATTCATTTGAGTGTGAAACTACACCTAGGATGTTTACAAGTACAAACAAGCTTCAACTCAAGCTTTTGAATATATTTACGCATTTTAAAAGCTCATACGAGTAGGGTGAAAGAGATTTGAGTTCTTTTGTATTGTATATTAAGAGAAAGCATCCAAATACTTTGTGTACATTCATTTGAGTGTGAAACTACACCTAGGATGTTTACAGTTACAAACAAGTTTCAACTCAAGCTTTTGAATGCATTTACGCGTTTTAAAAGCTAATACGGGTAGGGTGAAAGAGATTTGAGTTCTCTTGTATTGTATATTAAGAGAAAGCATCCAAATACTTTGTTTGCATTCATTTGAGTGTGAAACTACACTTAGGATGTTTACAAGTACAAACAAGCTTCAACTCAAGCTGTTGAATGAATTTACGCGTTTTAACAGCTCTTACGACTAGGGTGATAGAAATTGAGTTCTTGTGTGTTGTATATTAAGAGAAAGCATCCAAATACCTTGTTTGCATTCATTTGAGTGTGAAACTACACCTAGGATGTTTACAAGTACAAACAAGCTTCAACTCAAGCTTTTGAATGTATTTACGCATTTTAAAAGCTCATACGAGTAGGGTGAAAGAGATTTGAGTTCTCTTGTATTGTATATTAAGAGAAAGCATCCAAATACTTTGTTTGCATTCATTTGAGTGTGAAACTACACCTAGGATGTTTACAGTTTCAAACAAGCTTCAACTCAAGCTTTTGAATGCATTTATGCTTTTTAAAAGCTCATACGAGTAGGGTGAAAGAGATTTGAGTTCTTTTGTGTTGTATATTAAGAGAAAGCATCCAAATACTTTGTTTGCATTCATTTGAGTGTGAAACTACACCTAGGATGTTTACAAGTACAAAAAAGCTTCAACTCAAGCTTTTGAATGTGTTTACGCATTTTAAAAGCTCATACGAGTAGGGTGAAAGAGATTTGAGTTCTTTTGTATTGTATATTAAGAGAAAGCATCCAAATACTTTGTGTACATTCATTTGAGTGTGAAACTACACCTAGGATGTTTACAGTTACAAACAAGCTTCAACTCAAGCTTTTGAATACATTTACGCGTTTTTAAAAGCTCATACGAGTAGGGTGAAAGAGATTTGAGTTCTTTTGTGTTGTATATTAAGAGAAAGCATCCAAATACTTTGTTTGCATTCATTTGAGTGTGAAACGATACCTAGGATGTTTACAGTTACAAACAAGCTTCAACTCAAGCTTTTGAATGCATTTACGCGTTTTTAAAAGCTCATACGAGTAGGGTGAAAGAGATTTGAGTTCTTTTGTGTTGTATATTAAGAGAAATCATCCAAATACTTTGTTTGCATTAATTTGAGTGTCAAACTACACCTAGGATGTTTAAAATTACAAACAAGCTTCAACTCAAGCTTTTGAATGCATTTACGCGTTTTAAAAGCTCAAACGAGTAGGGTGAAAGAGATTTGAGTTCTTTTGTGTTGTATATTAAGAGAAATCATCCAAATACTTTGTTTGCATTCATTTGAGTGTGAAACTACACCTAGGATGTTTACAGTTACAAACAAGTTTCAACTCATGTTTTTGAATGAATTTACGCGTTTTAACAGCCCTTACGACTAGTGTGATAGAAATTGAGTTCTTTTGTGTTGTATATTAAGAGAAAGCATCCAAATACTTTGTTTGCATTCATTTGAGTGTGAAACTACACTTAGGATGTTTACAAGTACAAACAAGCTTCAACTCAAGCTGTTGAAGGAATTTACGCGTTTTAACAGCTCTTACTACTAGGGTGAAAGAGATTTGAGTTCTCTTGTGTTGTATTTTAAGAGAAAGCATCCAAATACTTTGTTTGCATTCATTTGAGTGTGAAACTACACCTAGGATGTTTACAGTTACAAACAAGCTTCAACTCAAGCTTTTGAATGCATTTATGCTTTTTAAAAGCTCATACGAGTATGGTGAAAGAGATTTGAGTTCTTTTGTGTTGTATATTAAGAGAAAGTATCCAAATACTTTGTTTGCATTCATTTGAGTGTGAAACTACACCTAGGATGTTTACAAGTATAAACAAGCTTCAACTCAAGCTTTTGAATATATTTACGCATTTTAAAAGCTCATACGAGTAGGGTGAAAGAGATTTGAGTTCTTTTGTGTTGTATATTAAGAGAAAGCATCCAAATACTTTGTTTGCATTCATTTGAGTGTGAAACTACACCTAGGATGCTTACAAGTACAAACAAGCTTCAACTCAAGCTTTTGAATATATTTACGCATTTTAAAAGCTCATACGAGTAGGGTGAAAGAGATTTGAGTTCTTTTGTATTGAATATTAAGAGAAAGCATCCAAATACTTTGTGTACATTCATTTGAGTGTGAAACTACACCTAGGATGTTTACAGTTACAAACAAGCTTCAACTCAAGCTTTTGAATGCATTTACGCGTTTTAAAAGCTCATACGAGTAGGGTGAAAGAGAAAGCATCCAAATACTTTGTTTGCATTTATTTGAATGTGTGAAACTACACCTAGGATGTTTACAATTACAAACAAGCTTCAAGTCAAGCTGTTGAATGAATTTACGCGTTTTAACAGCCCTTACGACTAGTGTGATAGAAGTTGAGTTCTGTTGTGTTGTATATTAAGAGAAAGCATCCAAATACTTTGTTTGCATTCATTTGAGTGTGAAACTACACCTAGGATGTTTACAAGTAAAAAAAAGCTTCAACTCAAGCTTTTGAATGTATTTACGCATTTTAAAAGCTCATACGAGTAGGGTGAAAGAGATTTAAGTTCTTTTGTTTTGTATATTAAGAGAAAGCATCCAAATACTTTGTGTACATTCATTTGAGTGTGAAACTACACCTAGGATGTTTACAGTTGCAAACAAGCTTCAACTCAAGCTTTTGAATGCATTTACAAGTTTTAAAAGCTCATACGAGTAGGGTGAAAGAGATTTGAGTTCTTTTGTGTTGTATATTAAGAGAAAGCATCCAAATACTTTGTTTACATTCATTTGAGTGTGAAACTACACCTAGGATGTTTACAGTTACAAACAAGCTTTAACTCAAGCTTTTGAATGCATTTACGCATTTTAAAAGCTCATACGTGTAGGGTGAAAGAGATTTGAGTTCTTTTGTGTTGTATATTAAGAGAAAGCATCCAAATACTTTGTTTGCATTCATTTGAGTGTGGAACTACACCTAGGATGTTTACAAGTACAAAAAAGCTTCAACTCAAGCTTTTGAATGTATTTACACATTTTAAAAGCTCATACGAGTAGGGTGAAAGAGATTTGAGTTCTTTTGTGTTGTATATTAAGAGAAAGCATCCAAATACTTTGTTTGCACTTATTAGAGTGTGAAACTATACCTAGGATGTTTAGAGTTACAAACAAGCTTCAACTCAAGCTTTTGAATGCATTTACGAGTTTTAAAAGCTCATACGAGTAGGGTGAAAGAGATTTGAGTTCTTTTGTGTTGTATATTAAGAGAAAGCATCCAAATACTTTGTTGGCATTCATTTGAGTGTGAAACTATACCTAGGATGTTTACAGTTACAAACAAGCTTCAACTTAAGTTTTTGAATGCATTTACGCGTTTTTAAAAGCTCATACGAGAAGGGTGAAAGAGATTTGAGTTCTTTTGTGTTGTATATTAAAAGAAAGCATCCAAATACTTTGTTTGCATTCATTTGAGTGTGATACTTCACCTAGGATGTTTACAAGTACAAAAAAGCTTCAACTCAAGCTTTTGAATGTATTTACGCATTTTAAAAGCTCATACGAGTAGGGTGAAAGAGATTTGAGTTCTTTTGTGTTGTATATTAAGAGAAAGCATCCAAATACTTTGTTTGCACTCATTTGAGTGTGAAACTATACCTAGTTTGTTTACAGTTACAAACAAGCTTCAACTCAAGCTTTTGAATGCATTTACGCGTTTTAACAGCTCTTAAGACTAGGGTGATAGAAATTGAGTTCTTTTGTGTTGTATATTAAGATAAAGCATCCAAATACTTTGTTTGCTTTCATTTGAATGTGTGAAACTACACCTAGGATGTTTACAAGTACAAACAAGTTTCAACTCAAGCTTTTGAATGTATTTACGCGTTTTAAAAGCTCATACGAGTAGGGTGAAAAAGATTTGAGTTCTTTTGTGTTGTATATTAAGGGAAAGCATCCAAATACTTTGCTTGCATTCATTTGAGTGTGAAACTATACCTAGGATATTTACAGTTACAAACAAGCTTCAACTCAAGCTTTTGAATGCATTTACGCGTTTTTAAAAGCTCATACGAGTAGGGTGAAAGAGATTTGAGTTCTTTTGTGTTGTATATTAAGAGAAATCATCCAAATACGTTGTTTGCATTCATTTGAGTGTCAAACTACACCTAGGATGTTTACAGTTACAACCAAGTTTCAACTCAAGTTTTTGAATGCATTTACGCGTTTTAAAAGCTCATACGAGTAGGGTTAAAGAGATTTGAGTTCTTTTGTGTTGTATATTAAGAGAAAGCATCCAAATACTTTGTTTGCACTTATTAGAGTGTGAAACTATACCTAGGATGTTTAGAGTTACAAACAAGCTTCAACTCAAGCTTTTGAATGCATTTACGAGTTTTAAAAGCTCATACGAGTAGGGTGAAAGAGATTTGAGTTCTTTTGTGTTGTATATTAAGAGAAAGCATCCAAATACTTTGTTGGCATTCATTTGAGTGTGAAACTATACCTAGGATGTTTACAGTTACAAACAAGCTTCAACTTAAGTTTTTGAATGCATTTACGCGTTTTTAAAAGCTCATACGAGAAGGGTGAAAGAGATTTGAGTTCTTTTGTGTTGTATATTAAAAGAAAGCATCCAAATACTTTGTTTGCATTCATTTGAGTGTGATACTTCACCTAGGATGTTTACAAGTACAAAAAAGCTTCAACTCAAGCTTTTGAATGTATTTACGCATTTTAAAAGCTCATACGAGTAGGGTGAAAGAGATTTGAGTTCTTTTGTGTTGTATATTAAGAGAAAGCATCCAAATACTTTGTTTGCACTCATTTGAGTGTGAAACTATACCTAGTTTGTTTACAGTTACAAACAAGCTTCAACTCAAGCTTTTGAATGCATTTACGCGTTTTAACAGCTCTTAAGACTAGGGTGATAGAAATTGAGTTCTTTTGTGTTGTATATTAAGATAAAGCATCCAAATACTTTGTTTGCTTTCATTTGAATGTGTGAAACTACACCTAGGATGTTTACAAGTACAAACAAGTTTCAACTCAAGCTTTTGAATGTATTTACGCGTTTTAAAAGCTCATACGAGTAGGGTGAAAAAGATTTGAGTTCTTTTGTGTTGTATATTAAGGGAAAGCATCCAAATACTTTGCTTGCATTCATTTGAGTGTGAAACTATACCTAGGATATTTACAGTTACAAACAAGCTTCAACTCAAGCTTTTGAATGCATTTACGCGTTTTTAAAAGCTCATACGAGTAGGGTGAAAGAGATTTGAGTTCTTTTGTGTTGTATATTAAGAGAAATCATCCAAATACGTTGTTTGCATTCATTTGAGTGTCAAACTACACCTAGGATGTTTACAGTTACAACCAAGTTTCAACTCAAGTTTTTGAATGCATTTACGCGTTTTAAAAGCTCATACGAGTAGGGTTAAAGAGATTTGAGTTCTTTTGTGTTGTATATTAAGAGAAAGCATCCAAATACTTTGTTTGCACTTATTAGAGTGTGAAACTATACCTAGGATGTTTAGAGTTACAAACAAGCTTCAACTCAAGCTTTTGAATGCATTTACGAGTTTTAAAAGCTCATACGAGTAGGGTGAAAGAGATTTGAGTTCTTTTGTGTTGTATATTAAGAGAAAGCATCCAAATACTTTGTTGGCATTCATTTGAGTGTGAAACTATACCTAGGATGTTTACAGTTACAAACAAGCTTCAACTTAAGTTTTTGAATGCATTTACGCGTTTTTAAAAGCTCATACGAGAAGGGTGAAAGAGATTTGAGTTCTTTTGTGTTGTATATTAAAAGAAAGCATCCAAATACTTTGTTTGCATTCATTTGAGTGTGATACTTCACCTAGGATGTTTACAAGTACAAAAAAGCTTCAACTCAAGCTTTTGAATGTATTTACGCATTTTAAAAGCTCATACGAGTAGGGTGAAAGAGATTTGAGTTCTTTTGTGTTGTATATTAAGAGAAAGCATCCAAATACTTTGTTTGCACTCATTTGAGTGTGAAACTATACCTAGTTTGTTTACAGTTACAAACAAGCTTCAACTCAAGCTTTTGAATGCATTTACGCGTTTTAACAGCTCTTAAGACTAGGGTGATAGAAATTGAGTTCTTTTGTGTTGTATATTAAGATAAAGCATCCAAATACTTTGTTTGCTTTCATTTGAATGTGTGAAACTACACCTAGGATGTTTACAAGTACAAACAAGTTTCAACTCAAGCTTTTGAATGTATTTACGCGTTTTAAAAGCTCATACGAGTAGGGTGAAAAAGATTTGAGTTCTTTTGTGTTGTATATTAAGGGAAAGCATCCAAATACTTTGCTTGCATTCATTTGAGTGTGAAACTATACCTAGGATATTTACAGTTACAAACAAGCTTCAACTCAAGCTTTTGAATGCATTTACGCGTTTTTAAAAGCTCATACGAGTAGGGTGAAAGAGATTTGAGTTCTTTTGTGTTGTATATTAAGAGAAATCATCCAAATACGTTGTTTGCATTCATTTGAGTGTCAAACTACACCTAGGATGTTTACAGTTACAACCAAGTTTCAACTCAAGTTTTTGAATGCATTTACGCGTTTTAAAAGCTCATACGAGTAGGGTTAAAGAGATTTGAGTTCTTTTGTGTTGTATATTAAGAGAAAGCATCCAAATACTTTGTTTGCACTTATTAGAGTGTGAAACTATACCTAGGATGTTTAGAGTTACAAACAAGCTTCAACTCAAGCTTTTGAATGCATTTACGAGTTTTAAAAGCTCATACGAGTAGGGTGAAAGAGATTTGAGTTCTTTTGTGTTGTATATTAAGAGAAAGCATCCAAATACTTTGTTGGCATTCATTTGAGTGTGAAACTATACCTAGGATGTTTACAGTTACAAACAAGCTTCAACTTAAGTTTTTGAATGCATTTACGCGTTTTTAAAAGCTCATACGAGAAGGGTGAAAGAGATTTGAGTTCTTTTGTGTTGTATATTAAAAGAAAGCATCCAAATACTTTGTTTGCATTCATTTGAGTGTGATACTTCACCTAGGATGTTTACAAGTACAAAAAAGCTTCAACTCAAGCTTTTGAATGTATTTACGCATTTTAAAAGCTTATACGAGTAGGGTGAAAGAGATTTGAGTTCTTTTGTGTTGTATATTAAGAGAAAGCATCCAAATACTTTGTTTGCACTCATTTGAGTGTGAAACTATACCTAGTTTGTTTACAGTTACAAACAAGCTTCAACTCAAGCTTTTGAATGCATTTACGCGTTTTAACAGCTCTTACGACTAGGGTGATAGAAATTGAGTTCTTTTGTGTTGTATATTAAGATAAAGCATCCAAATACTTTGTTTGCTTTCATTTGAATGTGTGAAACTACACCTAGGATGTTTACAAGTACAAACAAGTTTCAACTCAAGCTTTTGAATGTATTTACGCGTTTTAAAAGCTCATACGAGTAGGGTGAAAAAGATTTGAGTTCTTTTGTGTTGTATATTAAGGGAAAGCATCCAAATACTTTGCTTGCATTCATTTGAGTGTGAAACTATACCTAGGATATTTACAGTTACAAACAAGCTTCAACTCAAGCTTTTGAATGCATTTACGCGTTTTTAAAAGCTCATACGAGTAGGGTGAAAGAGATTTGAGTTCTTTTGTGTTGTATATTAAGAGAAATCATCCAAATACGTTGTTTGCATTCATTTGAGTGTCAAACTACACCTAGGATGTTTACAGTTACAACCAAGTTTCAACTCAAGTTTTTGAATGCATTTACGCGTTTTAAAAGCTCATACGAGTAGGGTTAAAGAGATTTGAGTTCTTTTGTGTTGTATATTAAGAGAAAGCATCCAAATACTTTGTTTGCACTTATTAGAGTGTGAAACTATACCTAGGATGTTTAGAGTTACAAACAAGCTTCAACTCAAGCTTTTGAATGCATTTACGAGTTTTAAAAGCTCATACGAGTAGGGTGAAAGAGATTTGAGTTCTTTTGTGTTGTATATTAAGAGAAAGCATCCAAATACTTTGTTGGCATTCATTTGAGTGTGAAACTATACCTAGGATGTTTACAGTTACAAACAAGCTTCAACTTAAGTTTTTGAATGCATTTACGCGTTTTTAAAAGCTCATACGAGAAGGGTGAAAGAGATTTGAGTTCTTTTGTGTTGTATATTAAAAGAAAGCATCCAAATACTTTGTTTGCATTCATTTGAGTGTGATACTTCACCTAGGATGTTTACAAGTACAAAAAAGCTTCAACTCAAGCTTTTGAATGTATTTACGCATTTTAAAAGCTTATACGAGTAGGGTGAAAGAGATTTGAGTTCTTTTGTGTTGTATATTAAGAGAAAGCATCCAAATACTTTGTTTGCACTCATTTGAGTGTGAAACTATACCTAGTTTGTTTACAGTTACAAACAAGCTTCAACTCAAGCTTTTGAATGCATTTACGCGTTTTAACAGCTCTTACGACTAGGGTGATAGAAATTGAGTTCTTTTGTGTTGTATATTAAGATAAAGCATCCAAATACTTTGTTTGCTTTCATTTGAATGTGTGAAACTACACCTAGGATGTTTACAAGTACAAACAAGTTTCAACTCAAGCTTTTGAATGTATTTACGCGTTTTAAAAGCTCATACGAGTAGGGTGAAAAAGATTTGAGTTCTTTTGTGTTGTATATTAAGGGAAAGCATCCAAATACTTTGCTTGCATTCATTTGAGTGTGAAACTATACCTAGGATATTTACAGTTACAAACAAGCTTCAACTCAAGCTTTTGAATGCATTTACGCGTTTTTAAAAGCTCATACGAGTAGGGTGAAAGAGATTTGAGTTCTTTTGTGTTGTATATTAAGAGAAATCATCCAAATACGTTGTTTGCATTCATTTGAGTGTCAAACTACACCTAGGATGTTTACAGTTACAACCAAGTTTCAACTCAAGTTTTTGAATGCATTTACGCGTTTTAAAAGCTCATACGAGTAGGGTTAAAGAGATTTGAGTTCTTTTGTGTTGTATATTAAGAGAAAGCATCCAAATACTTTGTTTGCATTTATTTGAATGTGTGAAACTACACCTAGGATGTTTACAATTACAAACAAGCTTCAAGTCAAGCTGTTGAATGAATTTACGCGTTTTAACAGCCCTTACGACTAGGGTGATAGAAATTGAGTTCTTTTGTGTTGTATATTAAAAGAAAGCATCCAATTACTTTGTTTGCATTCATTTGAGTGTGAAACTACACTTAGGATGTTTACAAGTACAAACAAGCTTCAACTCAAGCTGTTGAAGGAATTTACGCGTTTTAACAGCTCTTACGACTAGGGTGAAAGAGATTTGAGTTCTCTTGTGTTGTATTTTAAGAGAAAGCATCCAAATACTTTGTTTGCATTCATTTGAGTGTGAAACTACACCTAGGATGTTTACAGTTACAAACAAGCTTCAACTCAAGCTTTTGAATGCATTTATGCTTTTTAAAAGCTCATACGAGTAGGTTGAAAGAGATTCCAGTTCTTTTGTATTGTATATTAAGAGAAAGCATCCAAATACTTTGTGTACATTCATTTGAGTGTGAAACTACACCTAGGATGTTTACAGTTACAAACAAGCTTCAACTCAAGCTTTTGAATGCATTTACGCGTTTTAAAAGCTCAAACGAGTAGGGTGAAAGAGATTTGAGTTCTTTTGTGTTGTATATTAAGAGAAAACATCCAAATACTTTGTTTGCATTGATTTGAGTGTGAAACTACACCTAGGATGTTTACAGTTACAAACAAGCTTCAAGTCAAGCTTTTGAATGTATTTACGCATTTTAAAAGCTCATACGAGTAGGGTGAAAGAGATTTGAGTTCTTTTGTATTGTATATTAAGAGAAAGCATCCAAATACTTTGTGTACATTCATTTGAGTGTGAAACTACTCCTAGGATGTTTACAGTTACAAACAAGCTTCAACTCAAGCTTTTGAATGCATTTACGCGTTTTAAAAGCTCAAACGAGTAGGGTGAAAGAGATTTGAGTTGTTTTGTGTTGTATATTAAGAGAAAGCATCCAAATACTTTGTTTGCATTCATTTGAGTGTGAAACTATACCTAGGATGTTTACAGTTACAAACAAGCTTCAACTTAAGCTTTTGAATGCATTTACGCGTTTTTAAAAGCTCATACGAGAAGGGTGAAAGAGATTTGAGTTCTTTTGTGTTGTATATTAAAAGAAAGCATCCAAATACTTTGTTTGCATTCATTTGAGTGTGATACTTCACCTAGGATGTTTACAAGTACAAAAAAGCTTCAACTCAAGCTTTTGAATGTATTTACGCATTTTAAAAGCTCATACGAGTAGGGTGAAAGAGATTTGAGTTCTTTTGTGTTGTATATTAAGAGAAAGCATCCAAATACTTTGTTTGCACTCATTTGAGTGTGAAACTATACCTAGTTTGTTTACATTTACAAACAAGCTTCAACTCAAGCTTTTGAATGCATTTACGCGTTTTAACAGCTCTTACGACTAGGGTGATAGAAATTGAGTTCTTTTGTGTTGTATATTAAGATAAAGCATCCAAATACTTTGTTTGCTTTCATTTGAATGTGTGAAACTACACCTAGGATGTTTACAAGTACAAACAAGTTTCAACTCAAGCTTTTGAATGTATTTACGCGTTTTAAAAGCTCATACGAGTAGGGTGAAAGAGATTTGAGTTCTTTTGTGTTGTATATTAAGAGAAAGCATCCAAATACTTTGTGTACATTCATTTGAGTGTGAAACTACACCTAGGATGTTTACAGTTATAAACAAGCTTCAACTCAAGCTTTTGAATGCATTTACGCGTTTTAAAAGCTCAAACGAGTAGGGTGAAAGAGATTTGAGTTCTTTTGTGTTGTATATTAAGAGAAAACATCCAAATACTTTGTTTGCATTGTTTTGAGTGTGAAACTACACCTAGGATGTTTACAGTTACAAACAAGTTTCAACTCAAGCTTTTGAATGCATTTACGCATTTTAAAACCTCATACGTGTAGGGTGAAAGAGATTTGAGTTCTTTTGTGTTGTATATTAAGAGAAAGCATCCAAATACTTTGTTTGCATTCATTTGAGTGTGAAACTACACCTAGGATGTTTACAAGTACAAACAAGCTTCAACTCAAGCTTTTGAATGTATTTACGCATTTTAAAAGCTCATACGAGTAGGGTGAAAGAGATTTGAGTTCTTTTGTATTGTATATTAAGAGAAAGCATCCAAATACTTTGTGTACATTCATTTGAGTGTGAAACTACTCCTAGGATGTTTACAGTTACAAACAAGCTTCAACTCAAGCTTTTGAATGCATTTACGCGTTTTAAAAGCTCAAACGAGTAGGGTGAAAGAGATTTGAGTTCTTTTGTGTTGTATATTAAGAGAAAGCATCCAAATACTTTGTTTGCATTCAATTGAGTGTGAAACTACACCTAGGATGTTTACAGTTACAAACAGCTTCAACTCAAACTTTTGAATGCATTTATGCTTTTTAAATGCTCATCCGAGTAGGGTGAAAGAGATTTGAGTTCTTTTGTATTGTATATTAAGAGAAAGCATCCAAATACTTTGTGTACATTCATTTGAGTGTGAAACTACTCCTAGGATGTTTACAGTTACAAACAAGCTTCAACTCAAGCTTTTGAATGCATTTACGCGTTTTAAAAGCGCAAACGAGTAGGGTGAAAGAGATTTGAGTTCTTTTGTGTTGTATATTAAGAGAAAGCATCCAAATACTTTGTTTGCATTCAATTGAGTGTGAAACTACACCTAGGATGTTTACAGTTACAAACAGCTTCAACTCAAACTTTTGAATGCATTTATGCTTTTTAAATGCTCATCCGAGTAGGGTGAAAGAGATTTGAGTTCTTTTGTGTTGTATATTAAGAGAAAGCATCCAAATACTTTGTTTGCATTCATTTGAGTGTGAAATTACACCTAGGATGTTTACAAGTACAAACAAGCTTCAACTCAAGCTTTTAAATGTAGTTACGCATTTTAAAAGCTCATACGAGTAGGGTGAAATAGATTTCAGTTCTTTTGTTTTGTATATTAAGAGAAAGCATCCAAATACTTTGTGTACATTCATTTGAGTATGAAACTACACCTAGGATGTTTACAGTTACAAACAAGCTTCAACTTAAGCTTTTGAATGCATTTACGCGTTTTAAAAGCTCATACGAGTAGGGTGAAAGAGATTTGAGTTCTTTTGTGTTGTATATTAAGAGAAAGCATCCAAATACGTTGTTTGCATTCATTTGAGTGTGTGAAACTACACCTAGGATGTTTACAATTACAAACAAGCTTCAAGTCAAGCCGTTGAATGAATTTACGCGTTTTAACAGCCCTTACGACTAGGGTGATAGAAATTGAGTTCTTTTGTGTTGTATATTAAGTGAAAGCATCCAAATACTTTGTTTGCATTCATTTGACTGTGAAACTACACCTAGGATGTTTACAAGTACAAACAAGCTTCAACTCAAGCTGTTGAAGGAATTTACGCGTTTTAACAGCTCTTACGACTAGGGTGATAGAAATTGAGTTCTTTTGTGTTGTATATTAAGAGAAAGCATCCAAATACTTTGTTTGCATTCATTTGAGTGTGAAACTAAACCTAGGATGTTTACAAGTACAAACAAGCTTCAACTCAAGCTTTTGAATGTATTTACGCGTTTTAAAAGCTCATACAAGTAGGGTGAAAGAGATTTCAGTTCTTTTGTGTTGTATACTAAGAGAAAGCATCCAAATACTTTGTTTGCATTCATTTGAGTGTGAAACTACACCTAGGCTGTTTACAGTTACAAACAAGCTTCAACTCAAGCTTTTGAATGCATTTACATGTTTTAAAAGCTCATACGAGTAGGGTGAAAGAGATTTGAGTTCTTTGTAAGAGAAAGCATCCAAATACTTTGTTTGCATTCATTTGAGTGTGAAATTACACCTAGGATGTTTACAAGTACAAAAAAGCTTCAACTCAAGCTTTTGAATGTATTTACGCATTTTAAAAGCTCATACGAGTAGGGTGAAAGAGATTTCAGTTCTTTTGTTTTGTATTTCAAGAGAAAGCATCCAAATACTTTGTTTGCATTCATTTAAGTGTGGAACTACACCTAGGATGTTTACAGTTACAAACAAGTTTCAACTCAAGCTTTTGAATGCATTTACGCGTTTTAAAAGCTCATACGAGTAGGGTGAAAGAGATTTGAGTTCTTTTGTGTTGTATATTAAGAGAAAGCATCCAAATACTTTGTTTGCATTCATTTGAGTGTGAAACTACACCTAGGATGTTTACAGTTACAAACAAGCTTCAACTCAAGCTTTTGAATGCATTTACGCATTTTAAAACCTCATACGTGTAGGGTGAAAGAGATTTGAGTTCTTTTGTGTTGTATATTAAGAGAAAGCATCCAAATACTTTGTTTGCATTCATTTGAGTGTGAAACTACACCTAGGATGTTTACAAGTACAAACAAGCTTCAACTCAAGCTTTTGAATGTATTTACGCATTTTAAAAGCTCATACGAGTAGGGTGAAAGAGATTTGAGTTCTTTTGTATTGTATATTAAGAGAAAGCATCCAAATACTTTGTGTACATTCATTTGAGTGTGAAACTACACCTAGGATGTTTACAGTTACAAACAAGCTTCAACTCAAGCTTTTGAATGCATTTACGCGTTGTAAAAGCTCAAACGAGTAGGGTGAAAGAGATTTGAGTTCTTTTGTGTTGGATATTAAGAGAAAGCGTCCAAATACTTTGTTTGCATTCAATTGAGTGTGAAACTACACCTAGGATAGTTACAGTTACAAACAGCTTCAACTCAAGCTTTTGAATGCATTTATGCTTTTTAAATGCTCATCCGAGTAGGGTGAAAGAGATTTGAGTTCTTTTGTGTTGTATATTAAGAGAAAGCTTCCAAATACTTTTTTTGCATTCATTTGAGTGTGAAACTGCACCTAGGATGTTTACAGTTACAAACAAGTTTCAACTCAAGCTTTTGAATGCATTTACGCATTTTAAAACCTTATACGAGTAGGGTGAAAGAGATTTGAGTTCTTTTGTATTGTATATTAAGAGAAAGCATCCAAATACTTTGTGTACATTCATTTGAGTGTGAAACTACACCTAGGATGTTTACAGATACAAACAAGCTTCAACTCAAGCTTTTGAATGCATTTACGAGTTTTAAAAGCTCATACGAGTAGGATGAAAGAGATTTGAGTTCTTTTGTGTTGTATATTAATAGAAAGCATCCAAATACTTTGTTTGCATTCATTTGAGTGTGAAACTGCACCTAGGATGTTTACAGTTACAAACAAGCTTCAACTCAAGCTTTTGAATGCATTACGCATTTTAAAAGCTTACGCGAATAGGGTGAAAGAGATTTGAGTTCTTTTGTATTGTATATTAAGAGAAAGCATCCAAATACTTTGTGTACATTCATTTGAGTGTGAAACTACACCTAGGATGTTTACAAGTACAAACAAGCTTCAACTCAAGCTTTTGAATGCATTTACGCGTTTTAACAGCTCTTACGACTAGGGTGAAAGAGATTTGAGTTCTCTTGTGTTGTATATTAAGAGAAAGCATCCAAATACTTTGTTTGCATTCATTTGAGTGTGAAACTACACCTAGGATGTTTACAGTTTCAAACAAGCTTCAACTCAAGCTTTTGAATGCATTTATGCTTTTTAAAAGCTCATACGAGTAGGGTGAAAGAGATTTGAGTTCTTTTGTGTTGTATATTAAGAGAAAGCATCCAAATACTTTGTTTGCATTCATTTGAGTGTGAAACTTCACCTAGGATGTTTACAAGTACAAAAAAGCTTCAACTCAAGCTTTTGAATGTATTTACGCATTTTAAAAGCTCATTCGAGTAGGGTGAAAGAGATTTGAGTTCTTTTGTATTGTATATTAAGAGAAAGCATCCAAATACTTTGTTTGCATTCGTTTGAGTGTGAAACTATACCTAGGATGTTTACAGTTACAAACAAGCTTCAACTTAAGCTTTTGAATGCATTTACGCGTTTTGAAAAGCTCATACGAGAAGGGTGAAAGAGATTTGAGTTCTTTTGTGTTGTATATTAAGAGAAAGCATCCAAATACTTTGTTTGCATTCATTTGAGTGTGAAACTACACCTAGGATGTTTACAAGTACAAACAAGCTTCAACTCAAGCTTTTGAATGTATTTACGCATTTTAAAAGCTCATACGAGTAGGGTGAAAGAGATTTGATTTCTTTTGTATTGGATATTAAGAGAAAGCATCCAAATACTTTGTGTACATTCATTTGAGTGTGAAACTACACCTAGGATGTTTACAGTTACAAACAAGCTTCAACTCAAGCTTTTGTATGCATTTACGCGTTGTAAAAGCTTAAACGAGTAGGGTGAAAGAGATTTGAGTTCTTTTGTGTTGGATATTAAGAGAAAGCATCCAAATACTTTGTTTGCATTCAATTGAGTGTGAAACTACACCTAGGATAGTTACAGTTACAAACAGCTTCAACTCAAGCTTTTGAATGCATTTATGCTTTTTAAATGCTCATCCGAGTAGGGTGAAAGAGATTTGAGTTCTTTTGTGTTGTATATTAAGAGAAAGCTTCCAAATACTTTTTTTGCATTCATTTGAGTGTGAAACTGCACCTAGGATGTTTACAGTTACAAACAAGTTTCAACTCAAGCTTTTGAATGCATTTACGCGTTTTGAAAGCTCATACGAGTAGGGTGAAAGAGATTTGAGTTCTTTTGTGTTGTATATTAAGAGAAAGCATCCAAATACTTTGTTTGCATTCATTTGAGTGTGAAACTACACCTAGGATGTTTACAGTTACAAACAAGCTTCAACTCAAGCTTTTGAATGCATTTACGCATTTTAAAAGCTCATACGTGTAGGGTGAAAGAGATTTGAGTTCTTTTGTGTTGTATATTAAGAGAAAGCATCCAAATACTTTGTTTGCATTCATTTGAGTGTGAAACTACACCTAGGATGTTTACAAGTACAAACAAGCTTCAACTCAAGCTTTTGAATGTATTTACGCATTTTAAAAGCTCATACGAGTAGGGTGAAAGAGATTTGAGTTCTTTTGTGTTGTATATTAAGAGAAAGCATCCAAATACTTTGTTTGCATTCATTTGAGTGTGAAACTTCACCTAGGATGTTTACAAGTACAAAAAAGCTTCAACTCAAGCTTTTGAATGTATTTACGCATTTTAAAAGCTCATACGAGTAGGGTGAAAGAGATTTGAGTTCTTTTGTATTGTATATTAAGAGAAAGCATCCAAATACTTTGTTTGCATTCATTTGAGTGTGAAACTATACCTAGGATGTTTACAGTTACAAACAAGCTTCAACTTAAGCTTTTGAATGCATTTACGCGTTTTGAAAAGCTCATACGAGAAGGGTGAAAGAGATTTGAGTTCTTTTGTGTTGTATATTAAGAGAAAGCATCCAAATACTTTGTTTGCATTCATTTGAGTGTGAAACTACACCTAGGATGTTTACAGTTACAAACAAGCTTCAACTCAAGCTTTTGAATGCATTTACGCGTTTTAAAAGCTCATACGAGTAGGGTGAAAGAGATTTGAGTTCTTTTGTGTTGTATATTAAGAGAAAGCATCCAAATACGTTGTTTGCATTCATTTGAGTGTGTGAAACTACACCTAGGATGTTTACAAGTACAAACAAGCTTCAAGTCAAGCCGTTGAATGAATTTACGCGTTTTAACAGCCCTTACGACTAGGGTGATAGAAATTGAGTTCTTTTGTGTTGTATATTAAGTGAAAGCATCCAAATACTTTGTTTGCATTCATTTGACTGTGAAACTACACCTAGGATGTTTACAAGTACAAACAAGCTTCAACTCAAGCTGTTGAAGGAATTTACGCGTTTTAACAGCTCTTACGACTAGGGTGATAGAAATTGAGTTCTTTTGTGTTGTATATTAACAGAAAGCATCCAAATACTTTGTTTGCATTCATTTGAGTGTGAAACTAAACCTAGGATGTTTACAAGTACAAACAAGCTTCAACTCAAGCTTTTGAATGTATTTACGCGTTTTAAAAGCTCATACAAGTAGGGTGAAAGAGATTTCAGTTCTTTTGTGTTGTATACTAAGAGAAAGCATCCAAATACTATGTTTGCATTCATTTGAGTGTGAAACTACACCTAGGCTGTTTACAGTTACAAACAAGCTTCAACTCAAGCTTTTGAATGCATTTACATGTTTTAAAAGCTCATACGAGTAGGGTGAAAGAGATTTGAGTTCTTTGTAAGAGAAAGCATCCAAATACTTTGTTTGCATTCATTTGAGTGTGAAATTACACCTAGGATGTTTACAAGTACAAAAAAGCTTCAACTCAAGCTTTTGAATGTATTTACGCATTTTAAAAGCTCATACGAGTAGGGTGAAAGAGATTTCAGTTCTTTTGTTTTGTATTACAAGAGAAAGCATCCAAATACTTTGTTTGCATTCATTTGAGTGTGGAACTACACCTAGGATGTTTACAGTTACAAACAAGTTTCAACTCAAGCTTTTGAATGCATTTACGCGTTTTAAAAGCTCATACGAGTAGGGTGAAAGAGATTTGAGTTCTTTTGTGTTGTATATTAAGAGAAAGCATCCAAATACTTTGTTTGCATTCATTTGAGTGTGAAACTACACCTAGGATGTTTACAGTTACAAACAAGCTTCAACTCAAGCTTTTGAATGCATTTACGCATTTTAAAAGCTCATACGTGTAGGGTGAAAGAGATTTGAGTTCTTTTGTGTTGTATATTAAGAGAAAGCATCCAAATACTTTGTTTGCATTCATTTGAGTGTGAAACTTCACCTAGGATGTTTACAAGTACAAAAAAGCTTCAACTCAAGCTTTTGAATGTATTTACGCATTTTAAAAGCTCATACGAGTAGGGTGAAAGAGATTTGAGTTCTTTTGTATTGTATATTAAGAGAAAGCATCCAAATACTTTGTGTACATTCATTTGAGTGTGAAACTACACCTAGGATGTTTACAGTTACAAACACGCTTCAACTCAAGCTTTTGAATGCATTTACGCATTTTAAAACCTCATACGTGTAGGGTGAAAGAGATTTGAGTTCTTTTGTGTTGGATATTAAGAGAAAGCATCCAAATACTTTGTTTGCATTCAATTGAGTGTGAAACTACACCTAGGATAGTTACAGTTACAAACAGCTTCAACTCAAGCTATTGAATGCATTTATGCTTTTTAAATGCTCATCCGAGTAGGGTGAAAGAGATTTGAGTTCTTTTGTGTTGTATATTAAGAGAAAGCTTCCAAATACTTTTTTTGCATTCATTTGAGTGTGAAACTGCACCTAGGATGTTTACAGTTACAAACAAGTTTCAACTCAAGCTTTTGAATGCATTTACGCATTTTAAAAGCTTATACGAGTAGGGTGAAAGAGATTTGAGTTCTTTTGTATTGTATATTAAGAGAAAGCATCCAAATACTTTGTGTACATTCATTTGAGTGTGAAACTACACCTAGGATGTTTACAGATACAAACAAGCTTCAACTCAAGCTTTTGAATGCATTTACGAGTTTTAAAAGCTCATACGAGTAGGATGAAAGAGATTTGAGTTCTTTTGTGTTGTATATTAATAGAAAGCATCCAAATACTTTGTTTGCATTCATTTGAGTGTGAAACTGCACCTAGGATGTTTACAGTTACAAACAAGCTTCAACTCAAGCTTTTGAATGCATTTACGCATTTTAAAAGCTTATGCGAATAGGGTGAAAGAGATTTGAGTTCTTTTGTATTGTATATTAAGAGAAAGCATCCAAATACTTTGTGTACATTCATCTGAGTGTGAAACTACACCTAGGATGTTTACAAGTACAAACAAGCTTCAACTCAAGCTTTTGAATGCATTTACGCGTTTTAACAGCTCTTACGACTAGGGTGAAAGAGATTTGAGTTCTCTTGTGTTGTATATTAAGAGAAAGCATCCAAATACTTTGTTTGCATTCATTTGAGTGTGAAACTACACCTAGGATGTTTACAGTTTCAAACAAGCTTCAACTCAAGCTTTTGAATGCATTTATGCTTTTTAAAAGCTCATACGAGTAGGGTGAAAGAGATTTGAGTTCTTTTGTGTTGTATATTAAGAGAAAGCATCCAAATACTTTGTTTGCATTCATTTGAGTGTGAAACTTCACCTAGGATGTTTACAAGTACAAAAAAGCTTCAACTCAAGCTTTTGAATGTATTTACGCATTTTAAAAGCTCATACGAGTAGGGTGAAAGAGATTTGAGTTCTTTTGTATTGTATATTAAGAGAAAGCATCCAAATACTTTGTTTGCATTCATTTGAGTGTGAAACTATACCTAGGATGTTTACAGTTACAAACAAGCTTCAACTTAAGCTTTTGAATGCATTTACGCGTTTTGAAAAGCTCATACGAGAAGGGTGAAAGAGATTTGAGTTCTTTTGTGTTGTATATTAAGAGAAAGCATCCAAATACTTTGTTTGCATTCATTTGAGTGTGAAACTATACCTAGGATGTTTACAGTTACAAACAAGCTTCAACTTAAGCTTTTGAATGCATTTACGCGTTTTTAAAAGCTCATACGAGAAGGGTGAAAGAGAATTGAGCTCTTTTGTGTTGTATATTAAGAGAAAGCATCCAAATACTTTGTTTGCATTCATTTGAGTGTGAAACTTCACCTAGGATGTTTACAAGTACAAAAAAGCTTCAACTCAACCTTTGAATGTATTTACGCATTTTAAAAGCTCATACGAGTAGGGTGAAAGAGATTTGAGTTCTTTTGTATTGTATATTAAGAGAAAGCATCCAAATACTTTGTGTACATTCATTTGAGTGTGAAACTACACCTTGTTTGTTTACAGTTACAAACAAGCTTCAACTTAAGCTTTTGAATGCATTTACGCGTTTTTAAAAGCTCATACGAGAAGGGTGAAAGAGATTTGAGTTCTTTTGTGTTGTATATTAAGAGAAAGCATCCAAATACTTTGTTTGCATTTATTTGAGTGTGAAACTTCACCTAGGATGTTTACAAGTACAAAAAAGCTTCAACTCAAGCTTTTGAATGTATTTACGCATTTTAAAAGCTCATACGAGTAGGGTGAAAGAGATTTGAGTTCTTTTGTGTTGTATATTAAGAGAAAGCATCCAAATACTTTGTTTGCACTCATTTGAGTGTGAAACTATACCTAGATTGTTTACAGTTACAAACAAGCTTCAACTCAAGCTTTTGAATGCATTTACGCGTTTTTAAAAGCTCATACGAGTAGGGTGAAAGAGATTTGAGTTCTTTTGTGTTGTATATTAAGAGAAAGCATCCAAATACTTTGTTTGCATTCATTTGAGCGTGAAACTACACCTAGGATGTTTACAATTACAAACAAGCTTCAACTCAAGCTGTTGAAGGAATTTACGCGTTTTAACAGCTCTTACGACTAGGGTGAAAGAGATTTGAGTTCTCTTGTGTTGTATATTAAGAGAAAGCATCCAAATACTTTGTTTGCATTCATTTGAGTGTGAAACTACACCTAGGATGTTTACAGTTTCAAACAAGCTTCAACTCAAGCTTTTGAATGCATTTATGCTTTTTAAAAGCTCATACGAGTAGGGTGAAAGAGATTTGAGTTCTTTTGTGTTGTATATTAAGAGAAAGCATCCAAATACTTTGTTTGCATTCATTTGAATGTGAAACTTCACCTAGGATGTTTACAAGTACAAAAAAGCTTCAACTAAAGCTTTTGAATGTATTTACGCATTTTAAAAGCTCATACGAGTAGGGTGAAAGAGATTTGAGTTCTTTTGTATTGTATATTAAGAGAAAGCATCCAAATACTTTGTTTGCATTCATTTGAGTGTGAAACTATACCTAGGATGTTTACAGTTACAAACAAGCTTCAACTTAAGCTTTTGAATGCATTTACGCGTTTTGAAAAGCTCATACGAGAAGGGTGAAAGAGATTTGAGTTCTTTTGTGTTGTATATTAAGAGAAAGCATTCAAATACTTTGTTTGCTATCATTTGAGTGTGAAACTATACCTAGGATGTTTACAGTTACAAACAAGCTTCAACTTAAGCTTTTGAATGCATTTACGCGTTTTTAAAAGCTCATACGAGAAGGGTGAAAGAGAATTGAGCTCTTTTGTGTTGTATATTAAGAGAAAGCATCCAAATACTTTGTTTGCATTCATTTGAGTGTGAAACTTCACCTAGGATGTTTACAAGTACAAAAAAGCTTCAACTCAAGCTTTTGAATGTATTTACGCATTTTAAAAGCTCATACGAGTAGGGTGAAAGAGATTTGAGTTCTTTTGTATTGTATATTAAGAGAAAGCATCCAAATACTTTGTGTACATTCATTTGAGTGTGAAACTACACCTAGTTTGTTTACAGTTACAAACAAGCTTCAACTTAAGCTTTTGAATGCATTTACGCGTTTTTAAAAGCTCATACGAGAAGGGTGAAAGAGATTTGAGTTCTTTTGTGTTGTATATTAAGAGAAAGCATCCAAATACTTTGTTTGCATTTATTTGAGTGTGAAACTTCACCTAGCATGTTTACAAGTACAAAAAAGCTTCAACTCAAGCTTTTGAATGTATTTACGCATTTTAAAAGCTCATACGAGTAGGGTGAAAGAGATTTGAGTTCTTTTGTGTTGTATATTAAGAGAAAGCATCCAAATACTTTGTTTGCACTTATTTGAGTGTGAAACTATACCTAGTTTGTTTACAGTTACAAACAAGCTTCAACTCAAGCTTTTGAATGCATTTACGCGTTTTTAAAAGCTCATACGAGTAGGGTGAAAGAGATTTGAGTTCTTTGTGTTGTATATTTAGAGAAAGCATCCAAATACTTTGTTTACATTCATTTGAGTGCGAAACTACACCTAGGATATTTACAAGTACAAAAAAGCTTCAACTTAAGCTTTTGAATGTATTTACGCATTTTAAAAGCTCATACGAGTAGGGTGAAAGAGATTTGAGTTCTTTTTTGTTGTATATTAAGAGAAAGCATCCAAATACTTTGTTTGCATTCATTTGAGTGTGAAACTACACCTAGGATGTTTACAAGTACAAAAAAGCTTCAACTCAAGCTTTTGAATGTATTTACGCATTTTAAAAGCTCATACGAGTAGGGTGAAAGAGATTTGAGTTCTTTTGTGTTGTATATTAAGAGAAAGCATCCAAATACTTTGTTTGCACTCATTTGAGTGTGAAACTATACCTAGTTTGTTTACAGTTACAAACAAGCTTCAACTCAAGCTTTTGAATGCATTTACGCGTTTTTAAAAGCTCATACGAGTAGGGTGAAAGAGATTTGAGTTCTTTGTGTTGTATATTAAGAGAAAGCATCCAAATACTTTGTTTACATTCATTTGAGTGCGAAACTACACCTAGGATATTTACAAGTACAAAAAAGCTTCAACTCAAGCTTTTGAATGTATTTACGCATTTTAAAAGCTCATACGAGTAGGGTGAAAGAGATTTGAGTTCTTTTGTATTGTATATTAAGAGAAAGCATTCAAATATTTTGTGTACATTCATTTGAGTGTGAAACTACACCTAGTTTGTTTACAGTCACAAACAAGCTTCAACTCAAGCTTTTGAATGCATTTACGCGTTTTAAAAGCTCATACGAGTACGGTGAAAGAGAATTGAGCTCTTTTGTGTTGTATATTAAGAGAAAGCATCCAAATACTTTGTTTGCATCCATTTGAGTGTGAAACTTCACCTAGGATGTTTACAACTACAAAAAAGCTTCAACTCAAGCTTTTGAATGTATTTACGCGTTTTAAAAGCTCATACGAGTAGGGTGAAAGAGATTTGAGTTCTTTTGTATTGTATATTAAGAGAAAGCATCCAAATACTTTGTGTACATTCATTTGACTGTGAAACTACACCTAGGATGTTTACAGTTACAAACAAGCTTCAACTCAAGCTTTTGAATGCATTTACGCGTTTTTAAAAGCTCATACGAGTAGGGTGAAAGAGATTTGAGTTCTTTTGTGTTGTATATAAAGAGAAAGCATCCAAATACTTTGTTTGCATTTATTTGAATGTGTGAAACTATACCTAGGATGTTTACAATTACAAACAAGCTTCAAGTCAACCTGTTGAATGAATTTACGCGTTTTAACAGCCCTTACGACTAGGGTGATAGAAATTGAGTTCTTTTGTGTTGTATATTAAGAGAAATCATCCAAATACTTTGTTTGCATTCATTTGAGTGTGAAACTACACCTAGGATGTTTACAGTTATAAACAAACTTCAACTCATGCTTTTGAATGCATTTACGCGTTTTAAAAGCTCATACGAGTAGGGTGAAAGAGATTTGAGTTCTTTTGTGTTGTATATTAAGAGAAAGCATCCAAATACTTTGTGTACATTCATTTGAGTGTGAAACTACACCTAGGATGTTTACAGTTACAAACAAGCTTCAACTCAAGCTTTTGAATGCATTTACGCGTTTTAAAAGCTCATACGAGTAGGGGGAAAGAGATTTGAGTTCTTTTGTGTTGTATGTTAAAAGAAAGCATCCAAATATTTTGTTTGCATTCATTTGAGTGTGAAACTACACCTAGGATGTTTACAGTTACAAACAAGCTTCAACTCAAGCTTTTGAATGCATTTACGCATTTTAAAAGCTCATACGTGTAGGGTGAAAGAGATTTGAGTTCTTTTTTGTTGTATATTAAGAGAAAGCATCCAAATACTTTGTTTGCATACATTTGAGTGTGAAACTACACCTAGGATGTTTACAAGTACAAAAAAGCTTCAACTCAAGCTTTTGAATGTATTTATGCATTTTAAAAGCTCATACGAGTAGGGTGAAAGAGATTTGAGTTCTTTTGTGTTGTATATTAAGAGAAAGCATCCAAATACTTTGTTTGCACTCATTAGAGTGTGAAACTATACCTAGGATGTTTAGAGTTACAAACAAGCTTTAACTCAAGCTTTTGAATGCATTTACGAGTTTTAAAAGCTCATACGAGTAGGGTGAAAGAGATTTGAGTTTTTTTGTGTTGTATATTACGAGAAAGCATCCAAATACTTTGTTTGCATTCATTTGAGTGTGAAACTATACCTAGGATGTTTACAGTTACAAACAAGCTTCAACTTAAGCTTTTGAATGCATTTACGCGTTTTTAAAAGCTCATACGAGAAGGGTGAAAGAGATTTGAGTTCTTTTGTGTTGTATATTAAGAGAAAGCATCCAAATACTTTGTTTGCATTTATTTGAGTGTGAAACTTCACCTAGGATGTTTACAAGTACAAAAAAGCTTCAACTCAAGCTTTTGAATGTATTTACGCATTTTAAAAGCTCATACGAGTAGGGTGAAAGAGATTTGAGTTCTTTTGTGTTGTATATTAAGAGAAAGCAGCCAAATACTTTGTTTGCACTCATTTGAGTGTGAAACTATACCTAGTTTGTTTACAGTTACAAACAAGCTTCAACTCAAGCTTTTGAATGCATTTACGCGTTTTTAAAAGCTCATACGAGTAGGGTGAAAGAGATTTGAGTTCTTTGTGTTGTATATTAAGAGAAAGCATCCAAATACTTTGTTTACATTCATTTGAGTGTGAAACTACACCTAGGATATTTACAAGTACAAAAAAGCTTCAACTTAAGCTTTTGAATGTATTTACGCATTTTAAAAGCTCATACGAGTAGGGTGAAAGAGATTTGAGTTCTTTTGTATTGTATATTAAGAGAAAGCATTCAAATATTTTGTGTACATTCATTTGAGTGTGAAACTACACCTAGTTTGTTTACAGTCACAAACAAGCTTCAACTCAAGCTTTTGAATGCATTTACGCGTTTTAAAAGCTCATACGAGTACGGTGAAAGAGAATTGAGCTCTTTTGTGT
The DNA here is from genome assembly GCA_038025085.1 of Tetragonia tetragonoides. Taxonomy (NCBI): domain Eukaryota; kingdom Viridiplantae; phylum Streptophyta; class Magnoliopsida; order Caryophyllales; family Aizoaceae; genus Tetragonia; species Tetragonia tetragonoides. The sequence continues at coordinate 23,534,102 of CM076141.1, forward strand.
TGTATATTAAGAGAAAGCATCCAAATACTTTGTTTGCATTCATTTGAGTGTGAAACTTCACCTAGGATGTTTACAAGTACAAAAAAGCTTCAACTCAAGCTTTTGAATGTATTTACGCGTTTTAAAAGCTCATACGAGTAGGGTGAAAGAGATTTGAGTTCTTTTGTATTGTATATTAAGAGAAAGCATCCAAATACTTTGTGTACATTCATTTGAGTGTGAAACTACACCTAGGATGTTTACAGTTACAAACAAGCTTCAACTCAAGCTTTTGAATGCATTTACGCGTTTTTAAAAGCTCATACGAGTAGGGTGAAAGAGATTTGAGTTCTTTTTTGTTGTATATTAAGAGAAAGCATCCAAATACTTTGTTTGCATTCATTTGAGTGTGAAACTACACCTAGGATGTTTACAAGTACAAAAAAGCTTCAACTCAAGCTTTTGAATGTATTTATGCATTTTAAAAGCTCATACGAGTAGGGTGAAAGAGATTTGAGTTCTTTTGTGTTGTATATTAAGAGAAAGTATCCAAATACTTTGTTTGCAATCATTTGACTGTGAAACTACATCGAGGATGTTTACAGTTACAAACAAGCTTCAACTCAAGCTTTTGAATACATTTACGCGTTTTAAAAGCTCATTCAAGTAGGGTGAATGAGATTTGAGTTCTTTTGCGTTGTATATTAAGAGAAATCATCCAAATACTTTTTTTGCATTCATTTGAGTGTGAAACTATACCTAGGATGTTTACAGTTACAAACAAGCTTCAACTCAAGCTTTTGAATGCATTTGCGCGTTTTAAAAGCTCATACGAGTAGGGTGAAAGAGATTTGAGTTCTTTTGTGTTGTATATTAAGAGAAAGCATCCAAATACTTTGTTTGCATTCATTTGAATGTGTGAAACTACACCTAGGATGTTTACAAGTACAAACAAGCTTCAAGTCAAGCTGTTGAATGAATTTACGCGTTTTAACAGCTCTTACGGCTAGGGTGATAGAAATTGAGTTCTTTTGTGTTGTATATTAAGAGAAAGCATCCAAATACTTTGTGTACATTCATTTGAGTGTGAAACTACACCTAGGATGTTTACTGTTACAAACAAGCTTCAACTCAAGCTTTTGAATGCATTTACGCGTTTTAAAAGCTCATACGAGTAGGGTGTAAGAGATTTGAGTTCTTTTGTGTTGTATATTAAGAGAAAGCATCCAAATACTTTGTTTGCATTCATTTGAATGTGTGAAACTACACCTAGGATGTTTACAAGTACAAACATGTTTCAACTCAAGCTTTTGAATGTATTTACGCGTTTTAAAAGCTCAAACGAGTAGGGTGAAGGAGCTTTGAGTTGTTTTGTGTTGTATATTAAGAGAAAGCATCCAAATACTTTGTTTGCATTCATTTGAGTGTGAAACTATACCTAGGATGTTTACAGTTACAAACAAGCTTCAACTCAAGCTTTTGAATGCATTTACGCGTTTTAAAAGCTCAAACGAGTAGGGTGAAAGAGATTTGAGTTCTTTTGTGTTGTATATTAAGAGAAATCATCCAAATACTTTGTTTGCATTCATTTGAGTGTGAAACTACACCTAGGATGTTTACAGTTACAAACAAACTTCAACTCAAGCTTTTGAATGCATTTACGCGTTTTAAAAGCTCATAAGAGAAGGTTGAAAGAGATTTGAGTTCTTTTGTGTTGTATATTAAGAGAAAGCATCCAAATACTTTGTGTACATTCATTTGAGTGTGAAACTACACCTAGGATGTTTACAGTTACAAACAAGCTTCAACTCAAGCTTTTGAATGCATTTACGCGTTTTAAAAGCTCATACGAGTAGGGGGAAAGAGATTTGAGTTCTTTTGTGTTGTATATTAAGAGAAAGCATCCAAATACTTTGTTTGCATTCATTTGAATGTGTGAAACTACACCTAGGATGTTTACAAGTACAAACATGTTTCAACTCAAGCTTTTGAATGCATTTACGAGTTTTAAAAGCTCATACGAGTAGGGTGAAAGAGATTTGAGTTCTTTTGTGTTGTATATTACGAGAAAGCATCCAAATACTTTGTTTGCATTCATTTGAGTGTGAAACTATACCTAGGATGTTTACAGTTACGAACAAGCTTCAACTTAAGCTTTTGAATGCATTTACGCGTTTTTAAAAGCTCATACGAGAAGGGTGAAAGAGAATTGAGCTCTTTTGTGTTGTATATTAAGAGAAAGCATCCAAATACTTTGTTTGCATTCATTTGAGTGTGAAACTTCACCTAGGATGTTTACAAGTACAAAAAAGCTTCAACTCAAGCTTTTGAATGTATTTACGCATTTTAAAAGCTCATACGAGTAGGGTGAAAGAGATTTGAGTTCTTTTGTATTGAATATTAAGAGAAAGCATCCAAATACTTTGTGTACATTCATTTGAGTGTGAAACTACACCTAGTTTGTTTACAGTTACAAACAAGCTTCAACTTAAGCTTTTGAATGCATTTACGCGTTTTTAAAAGCTCATACGAGAAGGGTGAAAGAGATTTGAGTTCTTTTGTGCTGTATATTAAGAGAAAGCATCCAAATACTTTGTTTGCATTTATTTGAGTGTGAAACTATACCTAGGATGTTTACAGTTACAAACAAGCTTCAACTCAAGCTTTTGAATGTATTTACGCGTTTTAAAAGCTCATACGAGTAGGGTGAAGGAGATTTGAGTTCTTTTGTGTTGTATACTAAGCGAAAGCATCCAAATACTTTGTTTGCATTCATTTGAGTGTGAAACTACACCTAGGATGTTTACAAGTACAAACAAGCTTCAACTCAAGCTGTTGAATGAATTTACGTGTTTTAACAGCTCTTACGACTAGGGTGATAGAAATTTAGTTCTTTTATGTTGTATATTAGGAGAAAATATCCATATACTTTGTTTGCATTCATTTGAGTGTGAAATAACACCAGGGTTGGTTACAAGTACAAACAAGCTTCAACTCAAGCTTTTGAACGCATTTACGCGTTTTAAAAGCTCATACGAGTGGGGTGAAAGAGATTTGATTTCTTTTCCGTTGTATATTAAGAGAAAGCACCCAAATCTTTTTTTTGCATTCTTTTGAGTATGAAACTTCACCAAGAATGTGTTAAATTACAAACAAGCTGCAACTCAAGCTTTTGAATGCATTTACGCGTTTTAAAAGCTCATACGAGTGGGGTGAAAGAGATTTGATTTCTTTTCCGTTGTATATTAAGAGAAAGCACCCAAATCTTTTTTTTGCATTCTTTTGAGTATGAAACTTCACCAAGAATGTGTTAAATTACAAACAAGCTGCAACTCAAGCTTTTGAATGCATTTACCCGTTTTAAAATCTCATACGAGTTGGGTGAAAGAGATTTGAGTTCTTTTGTGTTGTATATTAAGAGAAAGCATCCAAATACATTGCTTGCATTCATTTAAGTGTGAAACTACACCTAGGATGTTTACAAGTACAGACAAGCTTCAACTCAAGCTGTTGAATGTATTTACGCGTTTTAACAGCTCTTACGACTAGGGTAATAGAAATTGAGTTCTATTGTGTTGTATATTAAGAGAAAGCATCCAAATACTTTGTTTGCATTCATTTGAGTGTGAAACTACGCCTAGGATGTTTACAGTTACAAACAAGCTTCAACTCATGCTTTTGAATTCATTTACGCGTTTTAAAAGCTCATACGAGTAGGGTGAAAGAGATTTGAGATCTTTTGTGTTATATAGTAAGAGAAAGCATCCAAATACTTTTTTGCATTCATTTGCGTGTGAAACTATACCTAGGATGTTTACAGTTACAAACAAGCTTCAACTCAAGCTTTTGAATGCATTTACGCGTTTTAAAAGCTCATAGGAGGAGGGTGAAAGAGATTTGAGTTCTTTTGTGTTGCATATTAAGAGAAAGCATCCAAATACTTTGTTTGCATTCATTTGAGTGTGAAATAACACCAGGATTGTTTACAAGTACAAACAAGCTTCAACTCAAGTTTCACACTCAAATGAATGCAAACAAAGTATTTGGATGCTTTCTCTTAATGTAAACAAAGTATTTGAGTTGAAGCTTGTTTGTACTTGTAAACAATCCTGGTGTTATTTCACACTCAAATGAATGCAAACAAAGTATTTGGATGCTTTCTCTTAATATACAACACAAAAGAACTCAAATCTCTTTCACCCTCCTCCTATGAGCTTTTAAAACGCGTAAATGCATTCAAAACCTTGAGTTGAAGCTTGTTTGTAACTGTAAACATCCTAGGTGTAGTTTCACACTCAAATGAATGAAAACAAAGTATTTGGATGCTTTCTCTTAATATACAACCCAAAAGAACTCAAATCTCTTTCACCCTACTCGTATGAGATTTTAAAACGCGTAAATGCATTCAAAAGCTTGAGTTGCAGCTTGTTTGTAATTTAACACATTCTTGGTGAAGTTTCATACTCAAAAGAATGCAAAAAAAAGATTTGGGTGCTTTCTCTTAATATACAACGGAAAAGAAATCAAATCTCTTTCACCCCACGTATGAGCTTTTAAAACGCGTAAATGCATTCAAAAGCTTGAGTTGCAGCTTGTTTGTAATTTAACACATTCTTGGTGAAGTTTCATACTCAAAAGAATGCAAAAAAAAGATTTGGGTGCTTTCTCTTACTATACAACAGAAAAGAAATCAAATCTCTTTCACCCCACTCGTATGAGCTTTTAAAACGCGTAAATGCATTCAAAAACATGAGTTGAAGCTTGTTTGTACTTGTAAACAACCCTGGTGTTATTTCACATTCAAATGAATGCAAACAAAGTATTTGGATGCTTTCTCTTAATATGCAACACAAAAGAACTCAAATCTCTTTCACCCTCCTCGTATGAGCTTTTAACACGCGTAAATGCATTCAAAACCTTGAGTTGAAGCTTGTTTGTAACTGTAAACATCCTAGGTGTAGTTTCACACTCAAATGAATGCAAACAAAGTATTTGGACGCTTTCTCTTAATATACAACACAAAAGAACTCAAATCTCTTTCACCCTACTCGTAGGAGCTTTTAAAACGCGTAAATGCATTCAAAAGCTTGAGTTGAAGCTTGTTTGTAACTGTAAACATCCTAGGTATAGTTTCACACGCAAATGAATGCAAAAAAGTATTTGGATGCTTTCTCTTACTATATAACACAAAAGATCTCAAATCTCTTTCACCCTACTCGTATGAGCTTTTAAAACGCGTAAATGAATTCAAAAGCATGAGTTGAAGCTTGTTTGTAACTGTAAACATCCTTGGCGTAATATACAACACAATAGAACTCAATTTCTATTACCCTAGTCGTAAGAGCTGTTAAAACGCGTAAATGCATTCAACAGCTTGAGTTGAAGCTTGTTTGTACTTGTAAACATCCTAGGTGTAGTTTCACACTTAAATGAATGCAAGCAATGTATTTGGATGCTTTCTCTTAATATACAACACAAAAGAACTCAAATCTCTTTCACCCAACTCGTATGAGCTTTTAAAACGCGTAAATGCGTTCAAAAGCTTGAGTTGAAGCTTGTTTGTACTTGTAACCAACCCTGGTGTTATTTCACACTCAAATGAATGCAAACAAAGTATTTGGATATTTTCTCCTAATATACAACATAAAAGAACTAAATTTCTATCACCCTAGTCGTAAGAGCTGTTAAAACACGTAAATTCATTCAACAGCTTGAGTTGAAGCTTGTTTGTACTTGTAAACATCCTAGGTGTAGTTTCACACTCAAATGAATGCAAACAAAGTATTTGGATGCTTTCGCTTAGTATACAACACAAAAGAACTCAAATCTCCTTCACCCTACTCGTATGAGCTTTTAAAACGCGTAAATACATTCAAAAGCTTGAGTTGAAGCTTGTTTGTAACTGTAAACATCCTAGGTATAGTTTCACACTCAAATAAATGCAAACAAAGTATTTGGATGCTTTCTCTTAATATACAACACAAAAGAACTCAAATCTCTTTCACCCTACTCGTATGAGATTTTAAAACGCGTAAATGCATTCAAAAGCTTGAGTTGAAGCTTGTTTGTAATTTAACACATTCTTAGTGAAGTTTCATACTCAAAAGAATTCAAAAAAACATTTGGGTGCTTTCTCTTAATATACAATAGAAAAGAAATCAAATCTCTTTTACCCTACTCGTATGAGCTTTTAAAACGCGTAAATGCATTCAAAAACATGAGTCGAAGCTTGTTTGTACTTGTAAACAACCCTGGTGTTATTTCACACTCAAATGAATGCAAACAAAGTATTTGGATGCTTTCCCTTAATGTAAACATCCTAGGTATAGTTTAACACTCAAAGGAATGCAAAAAAAGTATTTTGATGCTTTCTCTTAATATACAACACAAAAGAACTCAAATCTCTTTCACCCTACTCGTATGAGCTTTTAAAACGCGTAAATGCATTCAAAAGCTTGAGTTGCAGCTTGTTTGTAATTTAACACATTCTTGGTGAAGTTTCATACTCAAAAGAATGCAAAAAAAAGATTTGGGTGCTTTCTCTTACTATACAACAGAAAAGAAATCAAATCTCTTTCACCCCACTCGTATGAGCTTTTAAAACGCGTAAATGCATTCAAAAACATGAGTTGAAGCTTGTTTGTACTTGTAAACAACCCTGGTGTTATTTCACATTCAAATGAATGCAAACAAAGTATTTGGATGCTTTCTCTTAATATGCAACACAAAAGAACTCAAATCTCTTTCACCCTCCTCGTATGAGCTTTTAACACGCGTAAATGCATTCAAAACCTTGAGTTGAAGCTTGTTTGTAACTGTAAACATCCTAGGTGTAGTTTCACACTCAAATGAATGCAAACAAAGTATTTGGACGCTTTCTCTTAATATACAACACAAAAGAACTCAAATCTCTTTCACCCTACTCGTAGGAGCTTTTAAAACGCGTAAATGCATTCAAAAGCTTGAGTTGAAGCTTGTTTGTAACTGTAAACATCCTAGGTATAGTTTCACACGCAAATGAATGCAAAAAAGTATTTGGATGCTTTCTCTTACTATATAACACAAAAGATCTCAAATCTCTTTCACCCTACTCGTATGAGCTTTTAAAACGCGTAAATGAATTCAAAAGCATGAGTTGAAGCTTGTTTGTAACTGTAAACATCCTTGGCGTAATATACAACACAATAGAACTCAATTTCTATTACCCTAGTCGTAAGAGCTGTTAAAACGCGTAAATGCATTCAACAGCTTGAGTTGAAGCTTGTTTGTACTTGTAAACATCCTAGGTGTAGTTTCACACTTAAATGAATGCAAGCAATGTATTTGGATGCTTTCTCTTAATATACAACACAAAAGAACTCAAATCTCTTTCACCCAACTCGTATGAGCTTTTAAAACGCGTAAATGCGTTCAAAAGCTTGAGTTGAAGCTTGTTTGTACTTGTAACCAACCCTGGTGTTATTTCACACTCAAATGAATGCAAACAAAGTATTTGGATATTTTCTCCTAATATACAACATAAAAGAACTAAATTTCTATCACCCTAGTCGTAAGAGCTGTTAAAACACGTAAATTCATTCAACAGCTTGAGTTGAAGCTTGTTTGTACTTGTAAACATCCTAGGTGTAGTTTCACACTCAAATGAATGCAAACAAAGTATTTGGATGCTTTCGCTTAGTATACAACACAAAAGAACTCAAATCTCCTTCACCCTACTCGTATGAGCTTTTAAAACGCGTAAATACATTCAAAAGCTTGAGTTGAAGCTTGTTTGTAACTGTAAACATCCTAGGTATAGTTTCACACTCAAATAAATGCAAACAAAGTATTTGGATGCTTTCTCTTAATATACAACACAAAAGAACTCAAATCTCTTTCACCCTACTCGTATGAGATTTTAAAACGCGTAAATGCATTCAAAAGCTTGAGTTGAAGCTTGTTTGTAATTTAACACATTCTTAGTGAAGTTTCATACTCAAAAGAATTCAAAAAAACATTTGGGTGCTTTCTCTTAATATACAATAGAAAAGAAATCAAATCTCTTTTACCCTACTCGTATGAGCTTTTAAAACGCGTAAATGCATTCAAAAACATGAGTCGAAGCTTGTTTGTACTTGTAAACAACCCTGGTGTTATTTCACACTCAAATGAATGCAAACAAAGTATTTGGATGCTTTCCCTTAATGTAAACATCCTAGGTATAGTTTAACACTCAAAGGAATGCAAAAAAAGTATTTTGATGCTTTCTCTTAATATACAACACAAAAGAACTCAAATCTCTTTCACCCTACTCGTATGAGCTTTTAAAACGCGTAAATGCATTCAAAAGCTTGAGTTGAAGCTTGTTTGTAATTTAACACATTCATGGTGTAGTTTCATACTCAAAAGAATACAAAAAAAAGATTTGGGTGCTTTCTCTTAATATACAACAGAAAAGAAATCAAATCTCTTTCACCCTACTCGTATGAGCTTTTAAAACGCGTAAATGCATTCAAAAACTTGAGTTGAAGCTTGTTTGTACTTGTAAACAACCCTTGTGTTATTTCACACTCAAATGAATGCAAACAAAGTATTTGATGCTTTCTCTTAATATACAACACAAAAGAACTCAAATCTCTTTCACCCTCCTCGTATGAGCTTTTAACACGCGTAAATGCATTCAAAACCTTGAGTTGAAGCTTGTTTGTAACTGTAAACATCCTAGGTGTAGTTTCACACTCAAATGAATGCAAACAAAGTATTTGGATGCTTTCTCTTAGTATACAGCACAAAAGAACTCAAATTTCCTTCACCCTACTCGTATGAGCTTTTAAAACGCGTAAATACATTCAAAAGCTTGAGTTGAAGCTTGTTTGTACTGGTAAACATCCTAGGTGTAGTTTCACACTTAAATGAATGGAAACAAAGTATTTGGATGCTTTCTCTTAATATATGACACAAAAGAACTCAAATCTCTTTCAGCCTACTCGTATGAGCTTTTAAGACGCGTAAATGCATTCAACAACTTGAGTTGAAGCTTGTTTGTAACTGTAAACATCCTAGGTATAGTTTAACACTCAAAGGAATGCAAAAAAAGTATTTTGATGCTTGCTCTTAATATACAACACAAAAGAACTCAAATCTCTTTCACCCTACTTGTATGAGCTTATAAAACGCGTAAATGCATTCAAAAACTTGAGTTGAAGCTTGTTTGTACTTCTAAACAACCCTGGTGTTATTTCACACTGAAATGAATGCAAACAAAGTATTTCGATATTTTCTCTAAATATACAACACAAAAGAACTCAATTTCTATCCCCCTAGTCGTAAGAGCTGTTAAAACGCGTAAATTCATTCAACAGCTTGAGTTGAAGCTTGTTTGTACGTGTAAACATTCTAGGTGTAGTTTCACACTCAAATGAATGTAAACAAAGTATTTAGATGCTTTCTCTTAATATACAACACAAAAGAACTCAAATCTCTTTCACCCTCCTCGTATGAGCTTTTAAAACGCGTAAATGCATTCAAAAGCTTGAGTTGAAGCTTGTTTGTAACTGTAAACATCCTAGGTGTAGTTTCACACTCAAATGAATGCAAACAAAGTATCTGGATGCTTTCTCTTAATATACAACACAAAAGAACTCAAATCTCTTTCAGCCTACTCGTATGAGCTTTTAAAACTCGTAAATGCGTTCAAAAGCTTGAGTTGAAGCTTGTTTGTAATTTAACACATTCTTGGTCAAGTTTCATACTCAAAAGAATGCAAAAAAAATATTTGGGTGCTTTCTCTTAATATACAACAGAAAAGAAATCAAATCTCTTTCACCCTACTCGTATGAGCTTTTAAAACGCGTAAATGCATTCAAAAACTTGAGTTGAAGCTTGTTTGTACTTGTAAACAATCCTTGTGTTATTTCACACTCAAATGAATGCAAACAAAGTATTTGGATGCTTTCTCTTAATATACAACACAAAAGAACTCAAATCTCTTTCACCCTCCTCCTATGAGCTTTTAAAACGCGTAAATGCATTCAAAACCTTGAGTTGAAGCTTGTTTGTAACTGTAAACATCCTAGGTGTAGTTTCACACTCAAATGAATGAAAACAAAGTATTTGGATGCTTTCTCTTAATATACAACCCAAAAGAACTCAAATCTCTTTCACCCTACTCGTATGAGATTTTAAAACGCGTAAATGCATTCAAAAGCTTGAGTTGCAGCTTGTTTGTAATTTAACACATTCTTGGTGAAGTTTCATACTCAAAAGAATGCAAAAAAAAGATTTGGGTGCTTTCTCTTAATATACAACGGAAAAGAAATCAAATCTCTTTCACCCCACTCGTATGAGCTTTTAAAACGCGTAAATGCATTCAAAAGCTTGAGTTGCAGCTTGTTTGTAATTTAACACATTCTTGGTGAAGTTTCATACTCAAAAGAATGCAAAAAAAAGATTTGGGTGCTTTCTGTTACTATACAACAGAAAAGAAATCAAATCTCTTTCACCCCACTCGTATGAGCTTTTAAAACGCGTAAATGCATTCAAAAACATGAGTTGAAGCTTGTTTGTTCTTGTAAACAACCCTGGTGTTATTTCACACTCAAATGAATGCAAACAAAGTATTTGGATGCTTTCTCTTAATATACAACACAAAAGAACTCAAATCTCTTTCACCCTCCTCGTATGAGCTTTTAACACGCGTAAATGCATTCAAAACCTTGAGTTGAAGCTTGTTTGTAACTGTAAACATCCTAGGTGTAGTTTCACACTCAAATGAATGCAAACAAAGTATTTGGATGCTTTCTCTTAATATACAACACAAAAGAACTCAAATCTCTTTCACCCTACTCTTATGAGCTTTTAAAACGCGTAAATGCATTCAAAAGCTTGAGTTGAAGCTTGTTTGTAATTTAACACATTCTTGGTGAAGTTTCATACTCAAAAGAATGCAAAGAAAACATTTGGGTCCTTTCTCTTAATATACAACAGAAAAGAAATCAAATCTCTTTCACCCTACTCGGATGAGCTTTTAAAACGCGTAAATGCATTCAAAAACTTGAATTGAAGCTTGTTTGTACTTGTAAACAACCCTGGTGTTATTTCACACTCAAATGAATGCAAACAAAGTATTTGGATATTTTCTCTTAATATACAACACAAAAGAACTCAATTTCTATCACCCTAGTCGTAAGAGCTGTTAAAACGCGTAATTCATTCAAAAGCATGAGTTGAAGCTTGTTTGTACTTGTAAATATCCTAGGTGTAGTTTCACACTCAAATGAATGCAAACAAAGTATTTGGATGCTTTCTCTTAATATACAACACAAAAGAACTCAAATCTCTTTCACCCTCCTCGTATGAGCTTTTAAAACGCGTAAATGCATTCAAAAGCTTGAGTTGAAGGTTGTTTGTAACTGTAAACATCCTAGGTGTAGTTTCACACTCAAATGAATGCAAACAAAGTATTTGGATGCTTTCTCTTAATATACAACACAAAAGAACTCAAATCTCTTTCACCCTACTCGTATGAGCTTTTAAAACGCGTAAATGCATTCAAAAGCTTGAGTTGAAGCTTGTTTGTAACTGTAAACATCCTAGGTATAGTTTCACACGCAAATGAATGCAAAAAAGTATTTGGATGCTTTCTCTTACTATATAACACAAAAGATCTCAAATCTCTTTCACCCTACTCGTATGAGCTTTTAAAACGCGTAAATGAATTCAAAAGCATGAGTTGAAGCTTGTTTGTAACTGTAAACATCCTAGGCGTAGTTTCACACTCAAATGAATGCAAACAAAGTATTTGGATGCTTTCTCTTAATATACAACACAATAGAACTCAATTTCTATTACCCTAGTCGTAAGAGCTGTTAAAACGCGTAAATGCATTCAACAGCTTGAGTTGAAGCTTGTTTGTACTTGTAAACATCCTAGGTGTAGTTTCACACTTAAATGAATGCAAGCAATGTATTTGGATGCTTTCTCTTAATATACAACACAAAAGAACTCAAATCTCTTTCACCCAACTCGTATGAGCTTTTAAAACGCGTAAATGCGTTCAAAAGCTTGAGTTGAAGCTTGTTTGTACTTGTAACCAACCCTGGTGTTATTTCACACTCAAATGAATGCAAACAAAGTATTTGGATATTTTCTCCTAATATACAACATAAAAGAACTAAATTTCTATCACCCTAGTCGTAAGAGCTGTTAAAACACGTAAATTCATTCAACAGCTTGAGTTGAAGCTTGTTTGTACTTGTAAACATCCTAGGTGTAGTTTCACACTCAAATGAATGCAAACAAAGTATTTGGATGCTTTCTCTTAGTATACAACACAAAAGAACTCAAATCTCCTTCACCCTACTCGTATGAGCTTTTAAAACGCGTAAATACATTCAAAAGCTTGAGTTGAAGCTTGTTTGTAACTGTAAACATCCTAGGTATAGTTTCACACTCAAATAAATGCAAACAAAGTATTTGGATGCTTTCTCTTAATATACAACACAAAAGAACTCAAATCTCTTTCACCCTACTCGTATGAGATTTTAAAACGCGTAAATGCATTCAAAAGCTTGAGTTGAAGCTTGTTTGTAATTTAACACATTCTTAGTGAAGTTTCATACTCAAAAGAATGCAAAAAAAACATTTGGGTGCTTTCTCTTAATATACAACATAAAAGAAATCAAATCTCTTTTCCCCTACTCGTATGAGCTTTTAAAACGCGTAAATGCATTCAAAAACTTGAGTCGAAGCTTGTTTGTACTTGTAAACAACCCTGGTGTTATTTCACACTCAAATGAATGCAAACAAAGTATTTGGATGCTTTCTCTTAATGTAAACATCCTAGGTATAGTTTAACACTCAAAGGAATGCAAAAAAAGTATTTTGATGCTTTCTCTTAATATACAACACAAAAGAACTCAAATCTCTTTCACCCTACTCGTATGAGCTTTTAAAACGCGTAAATGCATTCAAAAGGTTGAGTTGAAGCTTGTTTGTAATTTAACACATTCTTGGTGTAGTTTCATACTCAAAAGAATACAAAAAAAAGATTTGGGTGCTTTCTCTTAATATACAACAGAAAAGAAATCATATCTCTTTCACGCTACTCGTATGAGCTTTTAAAACGCGTAAATGCATTCAAAAACTTGAGTTGAAGCTTGTTTGTACTTGTAAACAACCCTTGTGTTATTTCACACTCAAATGAATGCAAACAAAGTATTTGATGCTTTCTCTTAATATACAACACAAAAGAACTCAAATCTCTTTCACCCTCCTCGTATGAGGTTTTAAAACGCGTAAATGCATTCAAAAACTTGAGTTGAAGCTTGTTTGTACTTGTAAACAACCCTTGTGTTATTTCACACTCAAATGAATGCAAACAAAGTATTTGATGCTTTCTCTTAATATACAACACAAAAGAACTCAAATCTCTTTCACCCTCCTCGTATGAGCTTTTAACACGCGTAAATGCATTCAAAACCTTGAGTTGAAGCTTGTTTGTAACTGTAAACATCCTAGGTGTAGTTTCACACTCAAATGAATGCAATGAGCTTTTAAAACGCGTAAATGCATTCAAAAACATGAGTTGAAGCTTGTTTGTACTTGTAAAAAACCCTGGTGTTATTTCACACTCAAAGGAATGCAAACAAAGTATTTGGATGCTTTCTCTTAATATACAACACAAAAGAACTCAAATCTCTTTCACCCTCCTCGTATGAGCTAAAATACGCGTAAATGCATTCAAAACCTTGAGTTGAAGCTTGTTTGTAACTGTAAACATCCTAGGTGTAGTTTCACACTCAAATGAATGCAAACAAAGTATTTGGATGCTTTCTCTTAGTATACAACACAAAAGAACTCAAATCTCCTTCACCCTACTCGTATGAGCTTTTAAAACGCGTAAATACATTCAAAAGCTTGAGTTGAAGCTTGTTTGTACTGGTAAACATCCTAGGTGTAGTTTCACACTTAAATGAATGGAAACAAAGTATTTGGATGCTTTCTCTTAATATATGACACAAAAGAACTCAAATCTCTTTCACCCTACTCGTATGAGCTTTTAAGACGCGTAAATGCATTCAACAGCTTGAGTTGAAGCTTGTTTGTAACTGTAAACATCCTAGGTATAGTTTAACACTCAAAGGAATGCAAAAAAAGTATTTTGATGCTTTCTCTTAATATACAACACAAAAGAACTCAAAATCTCTTTCACCCTACTCGTATGAGCTTTTAAAACGCGTAAATGCATTCAAAAGCTTGAGTTGAAGCTTGTTTGTACTTGTAAACAACCCTGGTGTTATTTCACACTCAAATGAATGCAAACAAAGTATTTGGATATTTTCTCTTAATATACAACACAAAAGAACTCAATTTCTATCACCCTAGTCGTAAGAGCTGTTAAAACGCGTAAATTCATTCAACAGCTTGAGTTTAAGCTTGTTTGTACTTGTAAACATCCTAGGTGTAGTTTCACACTCAAATGAATGCAAACAAAGTATTTGGATGCTTTCTCTTAATATACAACACAAAAGAACTCAAATCTCTTTCACCCTCCTCGTATGAGCTTTTAAAACGCGTAAATGAATTCAAAAGCTTGAGTTGAAGCTTTTTTGTAACTGTAAACATCCTAGGTGTAGTTTCACACTCAAATGAATGCAAACAAAGCATTTGGATGCTTTCCCTTAATATACAACACAAAAGAACTCAAATCTATTTCACCCTACTCGTATGAGCTTTTAAAACGCGTAAATGCATTCAAAAGCTTGAGTTGAAGCTTGTTTGTAACTGTAAACACCCTAGGTATAGTTTCACACTCAAATGAATGAAAAAAAAGTATTTGGATGCTTTCTCTTAATATACAACACAAAAGAACTCAAATCTCTTTCACCCTACTCGTATGAGCTTTTAAAACGCGTAAATACATTCAAAAGCTTGAGTTGAAGCTTGTTTGTACTTGTAAACATCCTAAGTGTAGTTTCACACTTAAATGAATGCAAACAAACTATTTGGATGCTTTGTCTTACTATATAACACAAAAGAACTCAATTTCTATCACCCTAGTCGTAAGAGCTGTTAAAAGACGTAAATTCATTCAGCAGCTTGAGTTGAAGCTTGTTTGTACTTGTAAACATCCTACGTGTAGTTTCACACATTCAAATGAATGCAAACAAAGTATTTGGATGCTTTTTCATAATATACAACACAAAAGAACTCAATTTCTATAACCCTAGTCCTAAGAGCTGTTAAAACGCGTAGATTCATTTAACAGCTTGAGTTGAAGCTTGTTTGTACTTGTAAACATCCTAGGTGTAGTTTCACACTCAAATGAATGCAAACAAAGTATTTGGATGCTTTCTCTTAGTATACAACACAAAAGAACTCAAATCTCTTTCACCCTACTCGTATGAGCTTTTAAAACGCGTAAATGCATTCAAAAGCTTGAGTTGAAGCTTGTTTGTACTTCTAAACAACCCTGGTGTTATTTCACACTCAAATGAATGCAAACAAAGTATTTCGATATTTTCTCTAAATATACAACACAAAAGAACTCAATTTCTATCACCCTAGTCGTAAGAGCTGTTAAAACGCGTAAATTCATTCAACAGCTTGAGTTGAAGCTTGTTTGTACTTGTAAACATCCTAGGTGTAGTTTCACACTCAAATGAATGTAAACAAAGTATTTAGATGCTTTCTCTTAATATACAACACAAAAGAACTCAAATCTCTTTCACCCTCCTCGTATGAGCTTCTAAAACGCGTAAATGCATTCAAAAGCTTGAGTTGAAGCTTGTTTGTAACTGTAAACATCCTAGGTGTAGTTTAACACTCAAATAAATGCAAACAAAGTATTTGGATGATTTCTCTTAATATACAACACAAAAGAACTCAAATCTCTTTCACCCTACTCGTATGAGCTTTTAAAACTCGTAAATGCATTCAAAAGCTTGAGTTGAAGCTTGTTTGTAATTTAACACATTCTTGGTGAAGTTTCATACTCAAAAGAATGCAAAAAAAACATTTGGGTGTTTTCTCTTAATATACAACAGAAAAGAAATCAAATCTCTTTCACCCTACTCGTATGAGCTTTTAAAACGCGTAAATGCATTCAAAAACTTGAGTTGAAGCTTATTTGTACTTGTAAACAACCCTGGTGTTATTTCACACTCAAATGAATGCAAACAAAGTATTTGGATGCTTTCTCTTAATATACAACACAAAAGAACTCAAATCTCTTTCACCCTCCTCGTATGAGCTTTTAAAACGCGTAAATGCATTCAAAAGCTTGAGTTGAAGCTTGTTTGTAACTGTAAACATCCTAGGTGTAGTTTCACACTCAAATGAATGCAAACAAAGTATTTGGATGCTTTCTCTTAATATACAACACAAAAGAACTCAAATCTCTTTCGGCCTACTCGTATGAGCTTTTAAAACTCGTAAATGCATTCAAAAGCTTGAGTTGAAGCTTGTTTGTAATTTAACACATTCTTGGTCAAGTTTCATACTCAAAAGAATGCAAAAAAAACATTTGGGTGCTTTCTCTTAATATACAACAGAAAAGAAATCAAATCTCTTTCACCCTACTCGTATGAGCTTTTAAAACGCGTAAATGCATTCAAAAGCTTGAGTTGAAGCTTGTTTGTAACTGTAAACATCCTAGGTGTAGTTTCACACTCAAAGGAATGCAAAAAAAGTATTTTGATGCTTTCTCTTAATATACAACACAAAAGAACTCAAATCTCTTTCACCCTACTCGTAAATGCATTCAAAACCTTGAGTTGAAGCTTGTTTGTAACTGTAAACATCCTAGGTGTAGTTTCACACTCAAATGAATGCAAACAAAGTATTTGGATGCTTTCTCTTAATATACAACATAAAAGAACTCAAATCTCTTTCACCCTACTCGTATGAACTTTTAAAACGCGTAAATGCATTCAAAAACTTGAGTTGAAACTTGTTTGTACTTGTAAACAACCCTGGTGTTATATCACACTCAAATGAATGCAAACAAAGTATTTCGATATTTTCTCTAAATATACAACACAAAAGAACTCAATTTCTATCACCCTAGTCGTAAGAGCTGTTAAAACGCGTAAATTCATTCAACAGCTTGAGTTGAAGCTTGTTTGTACTTGTAAACATCCTAGGTGTAGTTTCACACTCAAATGAATGTAAACAAAGTATTTGATGCTTTCTCTTAATATACAACACAAAAGAACTCAAATCTCTTTCACCCTCCTCGTATGAGCTTTTAAAACGCGTAAATGCATTCAAAAGCTTGAGTTGAAGCTTGTTTGTAACTGTAAACATCCTAGGTGTAGTTTCACACTCAAATGAATGCAAACAAAGTATTTGGATGCTTTCTCTTAATATACAACACAAAAGAACTCAAATCTCTTTCGGCCTACTCGTATGAGCTTTTAAAACTCGTAAATGCATTCAAAAGCTTGAGTTGAAGCTTGTTTGTAATTTAACACATTCTTGGTCAAGTTTCATACTCAAAAGAATGCAAAAAAAACATTTGGGTGCTTTCTCTTAATATACAACAGAAAAGAAATCAAATCTCTTTCACCCTACTCGTATGAGCTTTTAAAACGCGTAAATGCATTCAAAAACTTGAGTTGAAGCTTGTTTGTACTTGTAAACAACCCTTGTGTTATTTCACACTCAAATGAATGAAAACAAAGTATTTGATGCTTTCTCTTAATATACAACACAAAAGAACTCAAATCTCTTTCACCCTCCTCGTATGAGCTTTTAAAACGCGTAAATGCATTCAAAACCTTGAGTTGAAGCTTGTTTGTAACTGTAAACATCCTAGGTGTAGTTTCACACTCAAATGAATGAAAACAAAGTATTTGGATGCTTTCTCTTAATATACAACCCAAAAGAACTCAAATCTCTTTCACCCTACTCGTATGAGCTTTTAAAACGCGTAAATGCATTCAAAAGCTTGAGTTGCAGCTTGTTTGTAATTTAACACATTCTTGGTGAAGTTTCATACTGAAAAGAATGCAAAAAAAACATTTGGGTGCTTTCTCTTAATATACAACAGAAAAGAAATCAAATCTCTTTCACCCTACTCGTATGAGCTTTTAAAACGCGTAAATGCATTCAAAAGCTTGAGTTGAAGCTTGTTTGTAACTGTAAACATCCTAGGTGTAGTTTCACACTCAAAGGAATGCAAAAAAAGTATTTTGATGCTTTCTCTTAATATACAACACAAAAGAACTCAAATCTCTTTCACCCTACTCGTATGAGCTTTTAAAACGCGTAAATGCATTCAAAAGCTTGAGTTGAAGCTTGTTTGTACTTGTAAACATCCTAGCTGTTGTTTCACACTCAAATGAATGCAAACAACGTATTTGGATGCTTTCTCTTAATATACAACACAAAAGAACTCAAATCTCTTTCACCCTACTCGTATGAGCTTTTAAAACGCGTAAATGCATTCAAAAGCTTGAGTTGAAGCTTGTTTGTAATTTAACACATTCTTGGTGTAGTTTCATACTCAAAAGAATGCAAAAAAAAAAGATTTGGGTGCTTTCTCTTAATATACAACAGAAAAGAAATCAAATCTCTTTCACCCTACTCGTATGAGCTTTTAAAACTCGTAAATGCATTCAAAAACTTGAGTTGAAGCTTGTTTGTACTTGTAAACAACCCTTGTGTTATTTCACACTCAAATGAATGAAAACAAAGTATTTGATGCTTTCTCTTAATATACAACCCAAAAGAACTCAAATCTCTTTCACCCTCCTCGTATGAGCTTTTAAAACGCGTAAATGCATTCAAAACCTTGAGTTGAAGCTTGTTTGTAACTGTAAACATCCTAGGTGTAGTTTCACACTCAAATGAATGAAAACAAAGTATTTGGATGCTTTCTCTTAATATACAACCCAAAAGAACTCAAATCTCTTTCACCCTACTCGTATGAGCTTTTAAAACGCGTAAATGCATTCAAAAGCTTGAGTTGTAGCTTGTTTGTAATTTAACACATTCTTGGTGAAGTTTCATACTGAAAAGAATGCAAAAAAAACATTTGGGTGCTTTCTCTTAATATGCAACAGAAAAGAAATCAAATCTCTTTCACCCTACTCGTATGAGCTTTTAAAACGCGTAAATGCATTCAAAAACATGAGTTGAAGCTTGTTTGTACTTGTAAACAACCCTCGTGTTATTTCACACTCAAATGAATGCAAACAAAGTATTTGGATGCTTTCTCTTAATATACAACACAAAAGAACTCAAATCTCTTTCACCCTCCTCGTATGAGCTTTTAACACGCGTAAATGCATTCAAAACCTTGAGTTGAAGCTTGTTTGTAACTGTAAACATCCTAGGTGTAGTTTCACACTCAAATGAATGCAAACAAAGTATTTGGATGCTTTCTCTTAGTATACAACACAAAAGAACTCAAATCTCCTTCACCCTACTCGTATGAGCTTTTAAAACGCGTAAATACATTCAAAAGCTTGAGTTGAAGCTTGTTTGTACTGGTAAACATCCTAGGTGTAGTTTCACACTTAAATGAATGGAAACAAAGTATTTGGATGCTTTCTCTTAATATATGACACAAAAGAACTCAAATCTCTTTCACCCTACTCGTATGAGCTTTTAAGACGCGTAAATACATTCAACAACTTGAGTTGAAGCTTGTTTGTAACTGTAAACATCCTAGGTATAGTTTAACACTCAAAGGAATGCAAAAAAAGTATTTTGATGCTTTCTCTTAATATACAACACAAAAGAACTCAAATCTCTTTCACCCTACTCGTATGAGCTTTTAAAACGCGTAAATGCATTCAAAAGCTTGAGTTGAAGCTTGTTTGTAATTTAACACATTCTTGGTGTAGTTTCATACTCAAAAGAATACAAAAAAAAGATTTGGGTGCTTTCTCTTAATATACAACAGAAAAGAAATCAAATCTCTTTCACCCTACTCGTATGAGCTTTTAAAACGCGTAAATGCATTCAAAAACTTGAGTTGAAGCTTCTTCGTACTTGTAAACAACCCTTGTGTTATTTCACACTCAAATGAATGCAAACAAAGTATTTGATGCTTTCTCTTAATATACAACACAAAAGAACTCAAATCTCTTTCACCCTCCTCGTATGAGCTTTTAAAACGCGTAAATGCATTCAAAAGCTTGAGTTGAAGCTTGTTTGTAACTGTAAACATCCTAGGTGTAGTTTCACACTCAAATGAATGCAAACAAAGTATTTGGATGCTTTCTCTTAATATACAACACAAAAGAACTCAAATCTCTTTCGGCCTACTCGTATGAGCTTTTAAAACTCGTAAATGCATTCAAAAGCTTGAGTTGAAGCTTGTTTGTAATTTAACACATTCTTGGTCAAGTTTCATACTCAAAAGAATGCAAAAAAAACATTTGGGTGCTTTCTCTTAATATACAACAGAAAAGAAATCAAATCTCTTTCACCCTACTCGTATGAGCTTTTAAAACGCGTAAATGCATTCAAAAACTTGAGTTGAAGCTTGTTTGTACTTGTAAACAACCCTTGTGTTATTTCACACTCAAATGAATGAAAACAAAGTATTTGATGCTTTCTCTTAATATACAACACAAAAGAACTCAAATCTCTTTCACCCTCCTCGTATGAGCTTTTAAAACGCGTAAATGCATTCAAAACCTTGAGTTGAAGCTTGTTTGTAACTGTAAACATCCTAGGTGTAGTTTCACACTCAAATGAATGAAAACAAAGTATTTGGATGCTTTCTCTTAATATACAACCCAAAAGAACTCAAATCTCTTTCACCCTACTCGTATGAGCTTTTAAAACGCGTAAATGCATTCAAAAGCTTGAGTTGCAGCTTGTTTGTAATTTAACACATTCTTGGTGAAGTTTCATACTGAAAAGAATGCAAAAAAAACATTTGGGTGCTTTCTCTTAATATACAACAGAAAAGAAATCAAATCTCTTTCACCCTACTCGTATGAGCTTTTAAAACGCGTAAATGCATTCAAAAGCTTGAGTTGAAGCTTGTTTGTAACTGTAAACATCCTAGGTGTAGTTTCACACTCAAAGGAATGCAAAAAAAGTATTTTGATGCTTTCTCTTAATATACAACACAAAAGAACTCAAATCTCTTTCACCCTACTCGTATGAGCTTTTAAAACGCGTAAATGCATTCAAAAGCTTGAGTTGAAGCTTGTTTGTACTTGTAAACATCCTAGCTGTTGTTTCACACTCAAATGAATGCAAACAACGTATTTGGATGCTTTCTCTTAATATACAACACAAAAGAACTCAAATCTCTTTCACCCTACTCGTATGAGCTTTTAAAACGCGTAAATGCATTCAAAAGCTTGAGTTGAAGCTTGTTTGTAATTTAACACATTCTTGGTGTAGTTTCATACTCAAAAGAATGCAAAAAAAAAAGATTTGGGTGCTTTCTCTTAATATACAACAGAAAAGAAATCAAATCTCTTTCACCCTACTCGTATGAGCTTTTAAAACTCGTAAATGCATTCAAAAACTTGAGTTGAAGCTTGTTTGTACTTGTAAACAACCCTTGTGTTATTTCACACTCAAATGAATGAAAACAAAGTATTTGATGCTTTCTCTTAATATACAACCCAAAAGAACTCAAATCTCTTTCACCCTCCTCGTATGAGCTTTTAAAACGCGTAAATGCATTCAAAACCTTGAGTTGAAGCTTGTTTGTAACTGTAAACATCCTAGGTGTAGTTTCACACTCAAATGAATGAAAACAAAGTATTTGGATGCTTTCTCTTAATATACAACCCAAAAGAACTCAAATCTCTTTCACCCTACTCGTATGAGCTTTTAAAACGCGTAAATGCATTCAAAAGCTTGAGTTGTAGCTTGTTTGTAATTTAACACATTCTTGGTGAAGTTTCATACTGAAAAGAATGCAAAAAAAACATTTGGGTGCTTTCTCTTAATATGCAACAGAAAAGAAATCAAATCTCTTTCACCCTACTCGTATGAGCTTTTAAAACGCGTAAATGCATTCAAAAACATGAGTTGAAGCTTGTTTGTACTTGTAAACAACCCTCGTGTTATTTCACACTCAAATGAATGCAAACAAAGTATTTGGATGCTTTCTCTTAATATACAACACAAAAGAACTCAAATCTCTTTCACCCTCCTCGTATGAGCTTTTAACACGCGTAAATGCATTCAAAACCTTGAGTTGAAGCTTGTTTGTAACTGTAAACATCCTAGGTGTAGTTTCACACTCAAATGAATGCAAACAAAGTATTTGGATGCTTTCTCTTAGTATACAACACAAAAGAACTCAAATCTCCTTCACCCTACTCGTATGAGCTTTTAAAACGCGTAAATACATTCAAAAGCTTGAGTTGAAGCTTGTTTGTACTGGTAAACATCCTAGGTGTAGTTTCACACTTAAATGAATGGAAACAAAGTATTTGGATGCTTTCTCTTAATATATGACACAAAAGAACTCAAATCTCTTTCACCCTACTCGTATGAGCTTTTAAGACGCGTAAATACATTCAACAACTTGAGTTGAAGCTTGTTTGTAACTGTAAACATCCTAGGTATAGTTTAACACTCAAAGGAATGCAAAAAAAGTATTTTGATGCTTTCTCTTAATATACAACACAAAAGAACTCAAATCTCTTTCACCCTACTCGTATGAGCTTTTAAAACGCGTAAATGCATTCAAAAGCTTGAGTTGAAGCTTGTTTGTAATTTAACACATTCTTGGTGTAGTTTCATACTCAAAAGAATACAAAAAAAAGATTTGGGTGCTTTCTCTTAATATACAACAGAAAAGAAATCAAATCTCTTTCACCCTACTCGTATGAGCTTTTAAAACGCGTAAATGCATTCAAAAACTTGAGTTGAAGCTTCTTTGTACTTGTAAACAACCCTTGTGTTATTTCACACTCAAATGAATGCAAACAAAGTATTTGATGCTTTCTCTTAATATACAACACAAAAGAACTCAAATCTCTTTCACCCTCCTCGTATGAGCTTTTAAAACGCGTAAATGCATTCAAAACCTTGAGTTGAAGCTTGTTTGTAACTGTAAACATCCTAGGTGTAGTTTCACACCCAAATGAATGAAAACAAAGTATTTGGATGCTTTCTCTTAATATACAACCCAAAAGAACTCAAATCTCTTTCACCCTACTCGTATGAGCTTTTAAAACGCGTAAATGCATTCAAAAGCTTGAGTTGCAGCTTGTTTGTAATTTAACACATTCTTGTAAACAACCCTTGTGTTATTTCACACTCAAATGAATGCAAACAAAGTATTTGATGCTTTCTCTTAATATACAACACAAAAGAACTCAAATCTCTTTCACCCTCCTCGTATGAGCTTTTAAAACGCGTAAATGCATTCAAAACCTTGAGTTGAAGCTTGTTTGTAACTGTAAACATCCTAGGTGTAGTTTCACACCCAAATGAATGAAAACAAAGTATTTGGATGCTTTCTCTTAATATACAACCCAAAAGAACTCAAATCTCTTTCACCCTACTCGTATGAGCTTTTAAAACGCGTAAATGCATTCAAAAGCTTGAGTTGCAGCTTGTTTGTAATTTACGAGTTTTAAAAGCTCATACGAGTAGGGTGAAGGAGATTTGAGTTCTTTTGTGTTGTATACTAAGAGAAAGCATCCAAATACTTTGTTTGCATTCATTTGAGTGTGAAACTACACCTAGGATGTTTACAGTTACAAACAAGCTTCAACTCAAGGTTTTGAATGCATTTACGCGTGTTAAAAGCTCATACGAGGAGGGTGAAAGAGATTTGAGTTCTTTTGTGTTGTATATTAAGAGAAAGCATCAAATACTTTGTTTGCATTCATTTGAGTGTGAAATAACACAAGGGTTGTTTACAAGTACAAACAAGCTTCAACTCAAGTTTTTGAATGCATTTACGCGTTTTAAAAGCTCATACGAGTAGGGTGAAAGAGATTTGATTTCTTTTCTGTTGTATATTAAGAGAAAGCACCCAAATCTTTTTTTTGTATTCTTTTGAGTATGAAACTACACCATGAATGTGTTAAATTACAAACAAGCTTCAACTCAAGCTTTTGAATGCATTTACGCGTTTTAAAAGCTCATACGAGTAGGGTGAAAGAGATTTGAGTTCTTTTGTGTTGTATATTAAGAGAAAGCATCAAAATAATTTTTTTGCATTCCTTTGAGTGTTAAACTATACCTAGGATGTTTACATTAAGAGAAAGCATCCAAATACTTTGTTTGCATTCATTTGAGTGTGAAATAACACCAGGGTTGTTTACAAGTACAAACAAGCTTCGACTCATGTTTTTGAATGCATTTACGCGTTTTAAAAGCTCATACGAGTAGGGTAAAAGAGATTTGATTTCTTTTCTGTTGTATATTAAGAGAAAGCACCCAAATGTTTTTTTTGCATTCTTTTGAGTATGAAACTTCACTAAGAATGTGTTAAATTACAAACAAGCTTCAACTCAAGCTTTTGAATGCATTTACGCGTTTTAAAATCTCATACGAGTAGGGTGAAAGAGATTTGAGTTCTTTTGTGTTGTATATTAAGAGAAAGCATCCAAATACTTTGTTTGCATTTATTTGAGTGTGAAACTATACCTAGGATGTTTACAGTTACAAACAAGCTTCAACTCAAGCTTTTGAATGTATTTACGCGTTTTAAAAGCTCATACGAGTAGGGTGAAGGAGATTTGAGTTCTTTTGTGTTGTATATTAAGAGAAAGCATCCAAATACTTTGTTTGCATTCATTTGAGTGTGAAATAACACCAGGGTTGTTTACAAGTACAAACAAGCTTCAACTCATGTTTTTGAATGCATTTGCGCGTTTTAAAAGCTCATACGAGTAGGGTGAAAGAGATTTGATTTCTTTTATGTTGTATATTAAGAGAAAGCACCCAAATGTTTTTTTTGCATTCTTTTCAGTATGAAACTTTACCAAGAATGTGTTAAATTACAAACAAGCTGCAACTCAAGCTTTTGAATGCATTTACGCGTTTTAAAAGCTCATACGAGTAGGGTGAAAGAGATTTGAGTTCTTTTGGGTTGTATATTAAGAGAAAGCATCCAAATACTTTGTTTTCATTCATTTGAGTGTGAAACTACACCTAGGATGTTTACAGTTACAAACAAGCTTCAACTCAAGGTTTTGAATGCATTTACGCGTTTTAAAAGCTCATACGAGGAGGGTGAAAGAGATTTGAGTTCTTTTGTGTTGTATATTAAGAGAAAGCATCAAATACTTTGTTTGCATTCATTTGAGTGTGAAATAACACAAGGGTTGTTTACAAGTACAAACAAGCTTCAACTCAAGTTTTTGAATGCATTTACGCGTTTTAAAAGCTCATACGAGGAGGGTGAAAGAGATTTGAGTTCTTTTGGGTTGTATATTAAGAGAAAGCATCCAAATACTTTGTTTGCATTCATTTGAGTGTGAAACTACACCTAGGATATTTACAGTTACAAACAAGCTTCAACTCAAGCTTTTGAATGCATTTACGCGTTTTAAAAGCTCATACGAGTGGGGTGAAAGAGATTTGATTTCTTTTCCGTTGTATATTAAGAGAAAGCACCCAAATCTTTTTTTTGCATTCTTTTGGGTATGAAACTTCACCAAGAATGTGTTAAATTACAAACAAGCTGCAACTCAAGCTTTTGAATGCATTTACCCGTTTCAAAATCTCATACGAGTAGGGTGAAAGAGATTTGAGTTCTTTTGGGTTGTATATTAAGAGAAAGCATCCAAATACTTTGTTTTCATTCATTTGAGTGTGAAACTACACCTAGGATGTTTACAGTTACAAACAAGCTTCAACTCAAGGTTTTGAATGCATTTACGCGTTTTAAAAGCTCATAGGAGGAGGGTGAAAGAGATTTGAGTTCTTTTGTGTTGTATATTAAGAGAAAGCATCCAAATACTTTGTTTGCATTCATTTGAGTGTGAAATAACACCAGGATTGTTTACAAGTACAAACAAGCTTCGACTCAAGTTTTTGAATGCATTTACGCGTTTTAAAAGCTCATACGAGTAGGGTGAGAGAGATTTGATTTCTTTTCTGTTGTATATTAAGAGAAAGCACCCAAATATTTTTTTTGCATTCTTTTGAGTATGAAACTTGACCAAGAATGTGTTAAATTACAAACAAGCTTCAACTCAAGCTTTTGAATGCATTTACGCGTTTTAAAAGCTCATACGTGGGGTGAAAGAGATTTGATTTCTTTTCCGTTGTATATTAAGAGAAAGCACCCAAATCTTTTTTTTGCATTCTTTTGAGTATGAAACTTCACCAAGAATGTGTTAAATTACAAACAAGCTGCAACTCAAGCTTTTGAATGCATTTACGCGTTTTAAAATCTCATACGAGTAGGGTGAAAGAGATTTGAGTTCTTTTGGGTTGTATATTAAGAGAAAGCATCCAAATACTTTGTTTTCATTCATTTGAGTGTGAAACTACACCTAGGATGTTTACAGTTACAAACAAGCTTCAACTCAAGGTTTTGAATGCATTTACGCGTTTTAAAAGCTCATAGGAGGAGGGTGAAAGAGATTTGAGTTCTTTTGTGTTGTATATTAAGAGAAAGCATCCAAATACTTTGTTTGCATTCATTTGAGTGTGAAATAACACCAGGATTGTTTACAAGTACAAACAAGCTTCAACTCAAGTTTTTGAATGCATTTACGCGTTTTAAAAGCTCATACGAGTAGGGTGAAAGAGATTTGATTTCTTTTCTGTTGTATATTAAGAGAAAGCACCCAAATATTTTTTTTGCATTCTTTTGAGTATGAAACTTGACCAAGAATGTGTTAAATTACAAACAAGCTTCAACTCAAGCTTTTGAACGCATTTACGAGTTTTAAAAGCTCATACGAGTAGGCTGAAAGAGATTTGAGTTCTTTTGTGTTGTATATTAAGAGAAAGCATCCAAATACTTTGTTTGCATTCATTTGAGTGTGAAACTACACCTAGGATGTTTACAGTTACAAACAAGCTTCAACTCAAGCTTTTGAATGCATTTACGCGTTTTAAAAGCTCATACGAGGAGGGTGAAAGAGATTTGAGTTCTTTTGTGTTGTATATTAAGAGAAAGCATCTAAATACTTTGTTTACATTCATTTGAGTGTGAAACTACACCTAGAATGTTTACACGTACAAACAAGCTTCAACTCAAGCTGTTGAATGAATTTACGCGTTTTAACAGCTCTTACGACTAGGGGGATAGAAATTGAGTTCTTTTGTGTTGTATATTTTGAGAAAATATCGAAATACTTTGTTTGCATTCATTTCAGTGTGAAATAACACCAGGGTTGTTTAGAAGTACAAACAAGCTTCAACTCAAGTTTTTGAATGCATTTACGCCTTTTAAAAGCTCATACAAGTAGGGTGAAAGAGATTTGAGTTCTTTTGTGTTGTATATTAAGAGAAAGCATCAAAATACTTTTTTTGCATTCCTTTGAGTGTTAAGCTATACCTAGGATGTTTACAGTTACAAACAAGCTTCAACTCAAGTTGTTGAATGCATTTACGCGTCTTAAAAGCTCATACGAGTAGGGTGAAAGAGATTTGAGTTCTTTTGTGTCATATATTAAGAGAAAGCATCCAAATACTTTGTTTCCATTCATTTAAGTGTGAAACTACACCTAGGATGTTTACCAGTACAAACAAGCTTCAACTCAAGCTTTTGAATGTATTTACGCGTTTTAAAAGCTCATACGAGTAGGGTGAAGGAGATTTGAGTTCTTTTGTGTTGTATACTAAGAGAAAGCATCCAAATACTTTGTTTGCATTCATTTGAGTGTGAAACTACACCTAGGATGTTTACAGTTACAAACAAGCTTCAACTCAAGGTTTTGAATGCATTTACGCGTGTTAAAAGCTCATACGAGGAGGGTGAAAGAGATTTGAGTTCTTTTGTGTTGTATATTAAGAGAAAGCATCAAATACTTTGTTTGCATTCATTTGAGTGTGAAATAACACAAGGGTTGTTTACAAGTACAAACAAGCTTCAACTCAAGTTTTTGAATGCATTTACGCGTTTTAAAAGCTCATACGAGTAGGGTGAAAGAGATTTGATTTCTTTTCTGTTGTATATTAAGAGAAAGCACCCAAATCTTTTTTTTGTATTCTTTTGAGTATGAAACTACACCATGAATGTGTTAAATTACAAACAAGCTTCAACTCAAGCTTTTGAATGCATTTACGCGTTATAAAAGCTCATACGAGTAGGGTGAAAGAGATTTGAGTTCTTTTGTGTTGTATATTAAGAGAAAGCATCAAAATACTTTTTCTGCATTCCTTTGAGTGTTAAACTATACCTAGGATGTTTACATTAAGAGAAAGCATCCAAATACTTTGTTTGCATTCATTTGAGTGTGAAATAACACCAGGGTTGTTTACAAGTACAAACAAGCTTCGACTCATGTTTTTGAATGCATTTACGCGTTTTAAAAGCTCATACGAGTAGGGTAAAAGAGATTTGATTTCTTTTCTGTTGTATATTAAGAGAAAGAACCCAAATGTTTTTTTTGCATTCTTTTGAGTATGAAACTTCACTAAGAATGTGTTAAATTACAAACAAGCTTCAACTCAAGCTTTTGAATGCATTTACGCGTTTTAAAATCTCATACGAGTAGGGTGAAAGAGATTTGAGTTCTTTTGTGTTGTATATTAAGAGAAAGCATCCAAATACTTTGTTTGCATTTATTTGAGTGTGAAACTATACCTAGGATGTTTACAGTTACAAACAAGCTTCAACTCAAGCTTTTGAATGTATTTACGCGTTTTAAAAGCTCATACGAGTAGGGTGAAGGAGATTTGAGTTCTTTTGTGTTGTATATTAAGAGAAAGCATCCAAATACTTTGTTTCCATTCATTTAAGTGTGAAACTACACCTAGGATGTTTACAAGTACAAACAAGCTTCAACTCAAGCTGTTGAATGAATTTACGTGTTTTAACAGCTCTTACGACTAGGGTGATAGAAATTTAGTTCTTTTATGTTGTATATTAGGAGAAAATATCCAAATACTTTGTTTGCATTCATTTGAGTGTGAAATAACACCAGGGTTGGTTACAAGTACAAACAAGCTTCAACTCAAGCTTTTGAACGCATTTACGCGTTTTAAAAGCTCATACGAGTTGGGTGAAAGAGATTTGAGTTCTTTTGTGTTGTATATTAAGAGAAAGCATCCAAATACATTGCTTGCATTCATTTAAGTGTGAAACTACACCTAGGATGTTTACAAGTACAAACAAGCTTCAACTCAAGCTGTTGAATGTATTTACGCGTTTTAACAGCTCTTACGACTAGGGTAATACAAATTGAGTTCTATTGTGTTGTATATTAAGAGAAAGTATCCAAATACTTTGTTTGCATTCATTTGAGTGTGAAACTACGCCTAGGATGTTTACAGTTACAAACAAGATTCAACTCATGCTTTTGAATTCATTTACGCGTTTTAAAAGCTCATACGAGTAGGGTGAAAGAGATTTGAGATCTTTTGTGTTATATAGTAAGACAAAACATCCAAATACTTTTTTGCATTCATTTGCGTGTGAAACTATACCTAGGATGTTTACAGTTACAAACAAGCTTCAACTCAAGCTTTTGAATGCATTTACGCGTTTTAAAAGCTCATACGAGTAGGGTGAAAGAGATTTGAGTTCTTTTGTGTTGTATATTAAGAGAAAGCATCCAAATACTTTGTTTGCATTCATTTGAGTGTGAAACTACACCTAGGATGTTTACAGTTACAAACAAGCTTCAACTCAAGGTTTTGAATGCATTTACGCGTGTTAAAAGCTCATACGAGGAGGGTGAAAGAGATTTGAGTTCTTTTGTGTTGTATATTAAGAGAAAGCATCCAAATACTTTGTTTGCATTCATTTGAATGTGAAATAACACCAGGGTTGTTTACAAGTACAAACAAGCTTCAACTCATGTTTTTGAATGCATTTACGCGTTTTAAAAGCTCATACGAGTGGGGTGAAAGAGATTTGATTTCTTTTCTGTTGTATAGTAAGAGAAAGCACCCAAATCTTTTTTATGCATTCTTTTGAGTATGAAACTTCACCAAGAATGTGTTAAATTACAAACAAGCTGCAACTCAAGCTTTTGAATGCATTTACGCGTTTTAAAAGCTCATACGTGGGGTGAAAGAGATTTGATTTCTTTTCCGTTGTATATTAAGAGAAAGCACCCAAATCTTTTTTTTGCATTCTTTTGAGTATGAAACTTCACCAAGAATGTGTTAAATTACAAACAAGCTGCAACTCAAGCTTTTGAATGCATTTACGCGTTTTAAAATCTCATACGAGTAGGGTGAAAGAGATTTGAGTTCTTTTGGGTTGTATATTAAGAGAAAGCATCCAAATACTTTGTTTTCATTCATTTGAGTGTGAAACTACACCTAGGATGTTTACAGTTACAAACAAGCTTCAACTCAAGCTTTTGAATGCATTTACGCGTTTTAAAAGCTCATACGAGGAGGGTGAAAGAGATTTGAGTTCTTTTGTGTTGTATATTAAGAGAAAGCATCTAAATACTTTGTTTACATTCATTTGAGTGTGAAACTACACCTAGAATGTTTACACGTACAAACAAGCTTCAACTCAAGCTGTTGAATGAATTTACGCGTTTTAACAGCTCTTACGACTAGGGTGATAGAAATTGAGTTCTTTTGTGTTGTATATTTAGAGAAAATATCGAAATACGTTGTTTGCATTCATTTCAGTGTGAAATAACACCAGGGTTGTTTAGAAGTACAAACAAGCTTCACCTCAAGTTTTTGAATGCATTTACGTGTTTTAAAAGCTCATACGACTAGGGTGAAAGAGATTTGATTTCTTTTCTGTTGTATATTAAGAGAAAGCACCCAAATGTTTTTTTTGCATTCTTTTCAGTATGAAACTTCACCAAGAATGTGTTAAATTACAAACAAGCTGCAACTCAAGCTTTTGAATGCATTTACGCGTTTTAAAAGCTCATACGAGTAGGGTGAAAGAGATTTGAGTTCTTTTGGGTTGTATATTAAGAGAAAGCATCCAAATACTTTGTTTTCATTCATTTGAGTGTGAAACTACACCTAGGATGTTTACAGTTACAAACAAGCTTCAACTCAAGGTTTTGAATGCATTTACGCGTTTTAAAAGCTCATACGAGGAGGGTGAAAGAGATTTGAGTTCTTTTGTGTTGTATATTAAGAGAAAGCATCAAATACTTTGTTTGCATTCATTTGAGTGTGAAATAACACAAGGGTTGTTTACAAGTACAAACAAGCTTCGACTCAAGTTTTTGAATGCATTTACGCGTTTTAAAAGCTCATACGAGTAGGGTGAAAGAGATTTGATTTCTTTTCTGTTGTATATTAAGAGAAAGCACCCAAATCTTTTTTTTGTATTCTTTTGAGTATGAAACTACACCAAGAATGTGTTAAATTACAAACAAGCTTCAACTCAAGCTTTTGAATGCATTTACGCGTTTTAAAAGCTCATACGAGTAGGGTGAAAGAGATTTGAGTTCTTTTGTGTTGTATATTAAGAGAAAGCATCAAAATACTTTTTTTGCATTCCTTTGAGTGTTAAAACTATACCTAGGATGTTTACAGTTACAAACAAGCTTCAACTCAAGTTGTTGAATGTATTAACGCGTCTTAAAAGCTCATACGAGTAGGGTGAAAGAGATTTGAGTTCTTTTGTGTCATATATTAAGAGAAAGCATCCAAATACTTTGTTTCCATTCATTTAAGTGTGAAACTACACCTAGGATGTTTACCAGTACAAACAAGCTTCAACTCAAGCTTTTGAATGTATTTACGCGTTTTAAAAGCTCATACGAGTAGGGTGAAGGAGATTTGAGTTCTTTTGTGTTGTATACTAAGAGAACGCATCCAAATACTTTGTTTGCATTCATTTGAGTGTGAAACTACACCTAGGATGTTTACAGTTACAAACAAGCTTCAACTCAAGGTTTTGAATGCATTTACGCGTGTTAAAAGCTCATACGAGGAGGGTGAAAGAGATTTGAGTTCTTTTGTGTTGTATATTAAGAGAAAGCATCCAAATACTTTGTTTGCATTCATTTGAGTGTGAAATAACACCAGGGTTGTTTACAAGTACAAACAAGCTTCAACTCATGTTTTTGAATGCATTTACGCGTTTTAAAAGCTCATACGAGTAGGGTGAAAGAGATTTGATTTCTTTTCTGTTGTATATTAAGAGAAAGCACCCAAATGTTTTTTTTGCATTCTTTTCAGTATGAAACTTCACCAAGAATGTGTTAAATTACAAACAAGCTGCAACTCAAGCTTTTGAATGCATTTACGCGTTTTAAAAGCTCATACGAGTAGGGTGAAAGAGATTTGAGTTCTTTTGGGTTGTATATTAAGAGAAAGCATCCAAATACTTTGTTTTCATTCATTTGAGTGTGAAACTACACCTAGGATGTTTACAGTTACAAACAAGCTTCAACTCAAGGTTTTGAATGCATTTACGCGTTTTAAAAGCTCATACGAGGAGGGTGAAAGAGATTTGAGTTCTTTTGTGTTGTATATTAAGAGAAAGCATCAAATACTTTGTTTTCATTCATTTGAGTGTGAAATAACACAAGGGTTGTTTACAAGTACAAACAAGCTTCAACTCAAGTTTTTGAATGCATTTACGAGTTTTAAAAGCTCATACGAGTAGGGTGAAAGAGATTTGATTTCTTTTCTGTTGTATATTAAGAGAAAGCACCCAAATCTTTTTTTTGCATTCTTTTGAGTATGAAACTACACCAAGAATGTGTTAAATTACAAACAAGCTTCAACTCAAGCTTTTGAATGCATTTACGCGTTTTAAAAGCTCATACGAGTAGGGTGAAAGAGATTTGAGTTCTTTTGTGTTGTATATTAAGAGAAAGCATCAAAATACTTTTTTTGCATTCCCTTGAGTGTGAAACTACACCTAGGATGTTTACAGTTACAAACAAGCTTCAACTCAAGCTTTTGAATGCATTTACGCGTTTTAAAAGCTCATACGAGTAGGGTGAAAGAGATTTGATTTCTTTTCTGTTGTATATTAAGAGAAAGCACCCAAATGTTTTTTTTGCATTCTTTTCAGTATGAAACTTCACCAAGAATGTGTTAAATTACAAACAAGCTGCAATTCAAGCTTTTGAATGCATTTACGCATTTTAAAATCTCATACGAGTAGGGTGAAAGAGATTTGAGTTCTTTTGGGTTGTATATTAAGAGAAAGCATCCAAATACTTTTATTTCATTCATTTGAGTGTGAAACTACACCTAGGATGTTAACAGTTACAAACAAGCTTCAACTCAAGGTTTTGAATGCATTTACGCGTTTTAAAAGCTCATAGGAGGAGGGTGAAAGAGATTTGAGTTCTTTTGTGTTGTATATTAAGAGAAAGCATCCAAATACTTTGTTTGCATTCATTTGAGTGTGAAATAACACCAGGATTGTTTACAAGTACAAACAAGCTTCAACTCAAGTTTTTGAATGCATTTACGCGTTTTAAAAGCTCATACGAGTAGGGTGAAAGAGATTTGATTTCTTTTCTGTTGTATATTAAGAGAAAGCACCCAAATATTTTTTTTGCATTCTTTTGAGTATGAAACTTGACCAAGAATGTGTTAAATTACAAACAAGCTTCAACTCAAGCTTTTGAACGCATTTACGAGTTTTAAAAGCTCATACGAGTAGGCTGAAAGAGATTTGAGTTCTTTTGTGTTGTATATTAAGAGAAAGCATCCAAATACTTTGTTTGCATTCATTTGAGTGTGAAACTACACCTAGGATGTTTACAGTTACAAACAAGCTTCAACTCAAGCTTTTGAATGCATTTACGCGTTTTAAAAGCTCATACGAGGAGGGTGAAAGAGATTTGAGTTCTTTTGTGTTGTATATTAAGAGAAAGCATCTAAATACTTTGTTTACATTCATTTGAGTTTGAAACTACACCTAGAATGTTTACACGTACAAACAAGCTTCAACTAAAGCTGTTGAATGAATTTACGCGTTTTAACAGCTCTTACGACTAGGGTGATAGAAATTGAGTTCTTTTGTGTTGTATATTTAGAGAAAATATCGAAATACGTTGTTTGCATTCATTTCAGTGTGAAATAACACCAGGGTTGTTTAGAAGTACAAACAAGCTTCAACTCAAGTTTTTGAATGCATTTACGCGTATTAAAAGCTCATACAAGTAGGGTGAAAGAGATTTGAGTTCTTTTGTGTTGTATATTAAGAGAAAGCATCAAAATACTTTTTTTGCATTCCTTTGAGTGTTAAACTATACCTAGGATGTTTACAGTTACAAACAAGCTTCAACTCAAGTTGTTGAATGCATTTACGCGTCTTAAAAGCTCATACGAGTAGGGTGAAAGAGATTTGAGTTCTTTTGTGTCATATATTAAGAGAAAGCATCCAAATACTTTGTTTCCATTCATTTAAGTGTGAAACTACACCTAGGATGTTTACCAGTACAAACAAGCTTCAACTCAAGCTTTTGAATGTATTTACGCGTTTTAAAAGCTCATACGAGTAGGGTGAAGGAGATTTGAGTTCTTTTGTGTTGTATACTAAGAGAAAGCATCCAAATACTTTGTTTGCATTCATTTGAGTGTGAAACTACACCTAGGATGTTTACAGTTACAAACAAGCTTCAACTCAAGGTTTTGAATGCATTTACGCGTGTTAAAAGCTCATACGAGGAGGGTGAAAGAGATTTGAGTTCTTTTGTGTTGTATATTAAGAGAAAGCATCCAAATACTTTGTTTGCATTCATTTGAGTGTGAAATAACACCAGGGTTGTTTACAAGTACAAACAAGCTTCAACTCATGTTTTTGAATGCATTTACGCGTTTTAAAAGCTCATACGAGTAGGGTGAAAGAGATTTGATTTCTTTTCTGTTGTATATTAAGAGAAAGCACCCAAATGTTTTTTTCGCATTCTTTTCAGTATGAAACTTCACCAAGAATGTGTTAAATTACAAACAAGCTGCAACTCAAGCTTTTGAATGCATTTACGCGTTTTAAAAGCTCATACGAGTAGGGTGAAAGAGATTTGAGTTCTTTTGGGTTGTATATTAAGAGAAAGCATCCAAATACTTTGTTTTCATTCATTTGAGTGTGAAACTACACCTAGGATGTTTACAGTTACAAACAAGCTTCAACTCAAGGTTTTGAATGCATTTACGCGTTTTAAAAGCTCATACGAGGAGGGTGAAAGAGATTTGAGTTCTTTTGTGTTGTATATTAAGAGAAAGCATCAAATACTTTGTTTGCATTCACTTGAGTGTGAAATAACACAAGGGTTGTTTACAAGTACAAACAAGCTTCAACTCAAGTTTTTGAATGCATTTACGCGTTTTAAATGCTCATACGAGTAGGGTGAAAGAGATTTGATTTCTTTTCTGTTGTATATTAAGAGAAAGCACCCAAATCTTTTTTTTGTATTCTTTTGAGTATGAAACTACACCAAGAATGTGTTAAATTACAAACAAGCTTCAACTCAAGCTTTTGAATGCATTTACGCGTTTTAAAAGCTCATACGAGTAGGGTGAAAGAGATTTGAGTTCTTTTGTGTTGTATATTAAGAGAAAGCATCAAAATACTTTTTTTGCATTCCTTTGAGTGTTAAACTATACCTAGGATGTTTACAGTTACAAACAAGCTTCAACTCAAGTTGTTGAATGTTTTTACGCGTCTTAAAAGCTCATACGAGTAGGGTGAAAGAGATTTGAGTTCTTTTGTGTCATATATTAAGAGAAAGCATCCAAATACTTTGTTTCCATTCATTTAAGTGTGAAACTACACCTAGGATGTTTACCAGTACAAACAAGCTTCAACTCAAGGTTTTGAATGCATTTACGCGTTTTAAAAGCTCATACGAGGAGGGTGAAAGAGATTTGAGTTCTTTTGTGTTGTATATTAAGAGAAAGCATCAAATACTTTGTTTTCATTCATTTGATTGTGAAATAACACAAGGGTTGTTTACAAGTACAAACAAGCTTCAACTCAAGTTTTTGAATGCATTTACGAGTTTTAAAAGCTCATACGAGTAGGGTGAAAGAGATTTGATTTCTTTTCTGTTGTATATTAAGAGAAAGCACCCAAATCTTTTTTTTGCATTCTTTTGAGTATGAAACTACACCAAGAATGTGTTAAATTACAAACAAGCTTCAACTCAAGATTTTGAATGCATTTACGCGTTTTAAAAGCTCATACGAGTAGGGTGAAAGAGATTTGAGTTCTTTTGTGTTGTATATTAAGAGAAAGCATCAAAATACTTTTTTTGCATTCCCTTGAGTGTGAAACTACACCTAGGATGTTTACAGTTACAAACAAGCTTCAACCCAAGCTTTTGAATGCATTTACGCGTTTTAAAAGCTCATACGAGTAGGGTGAAAGAGATTTGATTTCTTTTCTGTTGTATATTAAGAGAAAGCACCCAAATGTTTTTTTTGCATTCTTTTCAGTATGAAACTTCACCAAGAATGTGTTAAATTACAAACAAGCTGCAACTCAAGCTTTTGAATGCATTTACGCATTTTAAAAGCTCATACGAGTAGGGTGAAAGAGATTTGAGTTCTTTTGGGTTGTATATTAAGAGAAAGCATCCAAACACTTTGTTTTCATTCATTTGAGTGTGAAACTACACCTAGGATGTTTACAGTTACAAACAAGCTTCAACTCAAGGTTTTGAATGCATTTACGCGTTTTAAAAGCTCATACGAGGAGGGTGAAAGAGATTTGAGTTCTTTTGTGTTGTATATTAAGAGAAAGCATCAAATACTTTGTTTTCATTCATTTGAGTGTGAAATAACACAAGGGTTGTTTACAAGTACAAACAAGCTTCAACTCAAGTTTTTGAATGCATTTACGCGTTTTAAAAGCTCATACGAGTAGGGTGAAAGAGATTTGATTTCTTTTCTGTTGTATATTAAGAGAAAGCACCCAAATGTTTTTTTTGCATTCTTTTGAGTATGAAACTTGACCAAGAATGTGTTAAATTACAAACAAGCTTCAACTCAAGCTTTTGAATGCATTTACGAGTTTTAAAAGCTCATACGAGTAGGCCGAAAGAGATTTGAGTTCTTTTGTGTTGTATATTAAGAGAAAGCATCCAAATACTTTGTTTGCATTCATTTGAGTGTGAAACTACACCTAGGATGTTTACAGTTACAAACAAGCTTCAACTCAAGCTTTTGAATGCATTTACGCGTTTTAAAAGCTCATACGAGGAGGGTGAAAGAGATTTGAGTTCTTTTGTGTTGTATATTAAGAGAAAGCATCTAAATACTTTGTTTACATTCATTTGAGTGTGAAACTACACCTAGGATGTTTACAAGTACAAACAAGCTTCAACTCAAGCTGTTGAATGAATTTACGCGTTTTAACAGCTCTTACGACTAGGGTGATAGAAATTGAGTTCTTTTGTGTTGTATATTTAGAGAAAATATCGAAATACTTTGTTTGCATTCATTTGAGTGTGATATAACACCAGGGTTGTTTACAAGTACAAACAAGTTTCAACTCAAGTTTTTGAATGCATTTACGCGTTTTAAAAGCTCATACGAGTAGGGTGAAAGAGATTTGAGTTCTTTTATGTTGTATATTAAGAGAAAGCATCCAAATACTTTGTTTGCATTCATTTGAGTGTGAAACTACACCTAGGATGTTTACAGTTACAAACAAGCTTCAACTCAAGGTTTTGAATGCATTTACGCGTTTTAAAAGCTCATACGAGGAGGGTGAAAGAGATTTGAGTTCTTTTGTGTTGTATATTAAGAGAAAGCATCCAAATACTTTGTTTGCATTCATTTGAGTGTGAAATAACACCAGGGTTGTTTACAAGTACAAATAAGCTTCAACTCAAGTTTTTGAATGCATTTACGCGTTTTAAAAGCTCATACGAGTAGGGTGAAAGAGATTTGATTTCTTTTCTGTTGTATATTAAGAGAAAACACACAAATGTTTTTTTTGCATTCTTTTGAGTATGAAACTTCACCAAGAATGTGTTAAATTACAAACAAGCTTCAACTCAAGCTTTTGAATGCATTTACGCGTTTTAAAAGCTCATACGAGTAGAGTGAAAGAGATTTGAGTTCTTTTGTGTTGTATATTAAGAGAAATCATCCAAATACTTTGTTTGCATTTATTTGAGTGTGAAACTACACGTAGGATGTTTACAGTTACAAACAAGCTTCAACTCAAGCTTTTGAATGCATTTACGCGTTTTAGAAGCTCATACGAGGAGGGTGAAAGAGATTTGAGTTCTTTTGTGTTGTATATTAAGAGAAAGCATCTAAATACTTTGTTTACATTCATTTGAGTGTGAAACTACACCTAGGATGTTTACAAGTACAAACAAGCTTCAACTCAAGCTGTTGAATGAATTTACGCGTTTTAACAGCTCTTACGACTAGGGTGATAGAAATTGAGTTCTTTTGTGTTGTATATTTAGAGAAAATATCGAAATACTTTGTTTGCATTCATTTGAGTGTGAAATAACACCAGGGTTGTTTAGAAGTACAAACAAGCTTCAACTCAAGCTTTTGAATGCATTTACGCGTTTTAAAAGCTCATACGAGTAGGGTGAAAGAGATTTGAGTTCTTTTGTGTTGTATACTAAGAGAAAGCATCCAAATACTTTGTTTGCATTCATTTGAGTGTGAAACTACACCTAGGATGTTTACAAGTACAAACAAGCTTCAACTCAAGCTGTTAAATGAATCTACGCGTTTTAACAGCTCTTAGGACTAGGGTTATAGAAATTGACTTCTTTTGTGTTGTATATTATGAAAAAGCATCCAAATACTTTGTTTGCATTCATTTGAATGTGTGAAACTACACGTAGGACGTTTACAAGTACAAACAAGCTTCAACTCAAGCTGCTGAATGAATTTACGTCTTTTAACAGCTCTTACGACTAGGGTGATAGAAATTGAGTTCTTTTGTGTTATATAGTAAGAGAAAGCATCCAAATAGTTTGTTTGCATTCA
Source organism: Tetragonia tetragonoides (assembly GCA_038025085.1). Classification (NCBI taxonomy): domain Eukaryota; kingdom Viridiplantae; phylum Streptophyta; class Magnoliopsida; order Caryophyllales; family Aizoaceae; genus Tetragonia; species Tetragonia tetragonoides. The sequence continues at coordinate 23,573,048 of CM076141.1, forward strand.
TTTGAGTGTGAAACTACACCTAGGATGTTTACAAGTACAAACAAGCTTCAACTCAAGCTTTTGAATGTATTTACGCGTTTTAAAAGCTCATACGAGTAGGGTGAAAGAGATTTGAGTTCTTTTGTGTTGTATATTAAGAGAAAGCATCCAAATACTTTTTTTTCATTCATTTGAGTGTGAAACTATACCTAGGGTGTTTCCAGTTACAAACAAGCTTCAACTCAAGCTTTTGAATGCATTTACGCGTTTTAAAAGCTCATACGAGTAGGGTGAAATAGATTTGAGTTCTTTTGTGTTGTATATTAAGAGAAAGCATCCAAATACTTTGTTTGCATTCATTTGAGTGTGAAACTACACCTAGGATGTTTACAGTTACAAAAAAGCTTCAACTCAAGCTTTTGAATTCATTTACGGGTTTTAAAAGCTCATACGAGGAGGGTGAAAGAGATTTGAGTTCTTTTGTGTTGTATATTAAGAGAAAGCATCCAAATACTTTGTTTGCATTCATTTGAGTGTGAAACTACACCTAGGATGTTTACAAGTACAAACAAGCTTAAACTCAAGCTGTTGAATGAATTTACGCGTTTTAACAGCTCTTACGACTAGGGTGATAGAAATTGAGTTCTTTTGTGTTGTATATTAAGAGAAAATATCCAAATACTTTGTTTGCATTCATTTGAGTGTGAAATAACACCAGGGTTGTTTACAAGTACAAACAAGCTTCAACTCAAGCTTTTGAATACATTTACGCGTTTTAAAAGCTCATACGAGTAGGGTGAAAGAGATTTTGAGTTCTTTTGTGTTGTATATTAAGAGAAAGCATCAAAATACTTTTTTTGCATTCCTTTGAGTGTTAAACTATACCTAGGATGTTTACAGTTACAAACAAGCTTCAACTCAAGCTGTTGAATGCATTTACGCGTCTTAAAAGCTCATACGAGTAGGGTGAAAGAGATTTGAGTTCTTTTGTGTCATATATTAAGAGAAAGCATCCAAATACTTTGTTTCCATTCATTTAAGTGTGAAACTACACCTAGGATGTTTACCAGTACAAACAAGCTTCACTCAAGCTTTTGAATGTATTTACGCGTTTTAAAAGCTCATACGAGTAGGGTGAAGGAGATTTGAGTTCTTTTGTGTTGTATACTAAGAGAAAGCATCCAAATACTTTGTTTGCATTCATTTGAGTGTGAAACTACACCTAGGATGTTTACAGTTACAAACAAGCTTCAACTCAAGGTTTTGAATGCATTTACGCGTATTAAAAGCTCATACGAGGAGGGTGAAAGAGATTTGAGTTCTTTTGTGTTGTATATTAAGAGAAAGCATCCAAATACTTTGTTTGCATTCCTTTGAGTGTGAAATAACACCAGGGTTTTTTACAAGTACAAACAAGCTTCAACTCATGTTTTTGAATGCATTTACGCGTTTTAAAAGCTCATACGAGTAGGGTGTAAGAGATTTGATTTCTTTTCTGTTGTATATTAAGAGAAAGCACCCAAATGTTTTTTTTGCATTCTTTTGAGTATGAAACTTCACCAAGAATGTGTTAAATTACAAACAAGCTGCAACTCAAGCTTTTGAATGCATTTACGCGTTTTAAAAGCTCATACGAGTAGGGTGAAAGAGATTTGAGTTCTTTTGGGTTGTATATTAAGAGAAAGCATCCAAATACTTTGTTTTCATTCATTTGACTGTGAAACTACACCTAGGATGTTTACAGTTACAAACAAGCTTCAACTCAAGGTTTTGAATGCATTTACGCGTTTTAAAAGCTCATACGAGGAGGTGAAAGAGATTTGAGTTCTTTTGTGTTGTATATTAAGAGAAAGCATCCAAATACTTTGTTTGCATTCATTTGAGTGTGAAATAACACCAGGGTTGTTTACAAGTACAAACAAGCTTCAACTCAAGTTTTTGAATGCATTTACGCGTTTTAAAAGCTCATACGAGTAGGGTGAAAGAGATTTGATTTCTTTTCTGTTGTATATTAAGAGAAAGCACCCAAATGTTTTTTTTGCATTCTTTTGAGTATGAAACTTGACCAAGAATGTGTTAAATTACAAACAAGCTTCAACTCAAGCTTTTGAATGCATTTACGAGTTTTAAAAGCTCATACGAGTAGGCTGAAAGAGATTTGAGTTCTTTTGTGTTGTATATTAAGAGAAAGCATCCAAATACTTTGTTTGCATTCATTTGAGTGTGAAACTACACCTAGGATGTTTACAGTTACAAACAAGCTTCAACTCAAGCTTTTGAATGCATTTACGCGTTTTAAAAGCTCATACGAGGAGGGTTGATGCGTTAGCAAGACTGAAAGGTTTTAGCTCGTTTTCGAACAATGGGTGTTTTGATAATATTTTGTTTGTTTTTTTGATTATAGAGATTGAAAACGAAGTAAATGAAACAAAAAATAAGAAGAGGGAGGATAGATAGCACCACCACCAGGACTATAAAGGATTTAACCACCAAGTCAAGGCTAAAGGATACTACTTGTTTCACCAAATATCCCTAAGGACATTATAAAGAACAACAAGGTTTGTAAGCAAAAGGCAGCAGCCATTTCATATTTTCATTCATCATCCAGTACCTTTTACATCAGCTGTTCTTACATATTTATAGGGGTCACAAATGTGCCCTAATAACCTAAGAATACTCTAGAAAGGGTGAGCTGTCCAAGAGTAGTGCCCAAGCAAAATGAAACTTCAGTATTTTGCCCAGAGATGAGCCAAATACGTGCAGTACAATTTGGAGCGCATTTCCTTCCGTTTTGGACCACTTGACAGCTGTTACTTGTCCTTGCACAAGGACAAACGTGGGTGAGCTGTAAGAGGAGCCTCAAGCTCCATCCTTATCCATCCCCTGTGCTTTTAGACTCTCCTCATTCAGTAGCTACTTAGGGAATTCAAAATGCAATTAAAACTTCCTAATTAACTAATTACATGCAACATAATTAAGCTACTTAAGTACGAACATGTGTACGAACATTTGTACGGACAAAAACCAAGTTAATCAACTAATCATGATAATTAAGCTAATTGCAAGGTTATTTGTGTACGGACATGTGCACTACATGTTGTACGGACAAAAACCAGGTTTATGCCATAGAAAGGACATTAATGCCTCTAGGACCATTAATGAAGGCACCATGTACTAAAAGAGTGCCTTAGGACATGATAAAATCATTAATCGACCAAGAACAGATTGCATGGCACTTAAGTGAAGAGAGGAGCTTGATGCCAACGCATCATACACCCGGTGTTGTTTAGGACTTGCCCTCAAGTCCTGGAAGTAGAAAGCTTTCCAATTAAGCTCAATGATGTAGCTGCTGAACTTTCCACCCTGAATACGGCCTCTAATCCAAGCCCCAATTGATCTCGTGACATCTTTACAATGTTGCTGCATTTGTACCTTAAAGAACAGTGGCACGATTGTACCAATCCCTACTATAGGGAAATTCGTATAATCTGCCACATCAAACTTTTGCCACTTGAACACATCCTCAAACAAGATGAAATGAGATAAAAAGGTCAAGGAACTTGTTGGCAATCTTGTCTGTATGCTGCTGTAATTTGCTCCTTGTGCAGCTTGCACGATATCGTCACAAATGACAGTTTCTTCACCATGGGTTTGTAACTCTTCCACAATGATTGCTGAATCAAGAACATTGCTCGGGTCGTCTTTTTGTTCTTCTTTAAACAAAGTGGGTTCTTGAAATTATTCACCAATCATTTGCCATTCCTCTAGGCTCACAATTATGGGAGCTGCATTTTCAGTAGCTTTCACACTAGCTACATGCTCAAGGTTGTGTTGAGTGTAAAAAGCTCGTGACGTGAACTTTGGCACAAACTTTCTAATGAGCTCTTCACGCATCTCACTCCAGCTTTGGATTTTTCCCTTTCCAATCCTTCTTCTTCTGATTTGTAAGAGTTCCCACCAAATCAAAGCATCGCAATCAAAAGAACTCGTCACAAGTTCTATTTTCTTGCGATTAGAAAACTCCAAGACTTTAAACCATTCGTCCACCGTCTCAAGCCACGTATAAAAATCTTCAGAATAGAGGAACCCACCAAATTTAGGAAAGTCTATCTCTAAGTCATCATCATTATACTCGGTATCATAAAGACGAGGCATTTTGTGGAGTTAGGTTGTGTTTGAGTTCGGATGGTGTTTGGGCTGTTTTTGGGTTCTTTGTGGACTCGGTGTTGTGGAGTGACGGGATAAGACAATCAAATGCAATGAATAATCAAAATTATCCAATAATTCAACCCCCAATTCCAGTTTCAACAAAGATCCATAAGAGAACAAACGCCAATTGCAACAGCTCAACTTCAAACACAACAATTCCAAATTTTGCACGTACACGAACAGCTCAACAAATCTCAAACTTTCTCACATACATGGGGGAATAAACCAGATATCTACCAAGATAACTTTGTAGTATAAGGTCTTAGGAGTCTACAGGACCAAGAAAGGCATAAAATGGATCTCTAGATCTTGAGATATTAACAAAACGCCAAAATGACTCCTGGTTGTATTCCAGCAAGACCAACAAAATGTTTGAGCACAAATGAAGGCCAAAGACTCAACCTTTCAACTTCAAACCACTTGGATAACAACGATAGAACCCCAAATAATATAACCAGTTAGAAATCCCTCAAGGTTCACCACAAATATGCAGGTAAAATCCAGAACAAACAAGCAACACAACAAACAAGATCCTAGTTCATGCTCAGCACATATAGCAACTTCTCACAATAAACTGCTCCAACCCACAATGATTTAAGAAAAACCACCAAGATATTCCGAAAGATAAATGTCTAAGGAACTCAGAAAAGTATCAAAGTTGACACCTTTACCTTTTGAAACGCCTCGAAAAACAAAGATCCTCAGCTTGGTCCAATCCCACGTCCAGCAGGAGTCACCGAGGGAAAATGCTTACTTGAGTACCCAAATCTCAACCTTTTTCCTTGAAACCAAAAACAAGGTGAAAGAGGACTCTTCAATGAAGAAAAACCTCTGAATTAACGAGCTAAGAAAACCAAAGCTCTGATACCAACTGATGCGTTAGCAAAACTGAAGCTTTTAGCTCGTTTTCGAACAATGGGTATTTTGATAATATTTTGTTTGTTTTTTTGATTATAGAGATTGAAAATGAAGTAAATGAAACGAAAAATAAGAAGAGGGAGGATAGATAGCACCACCACCAGGACTATAAAGGATTTAACCACCAAGTCAAGGCTAAAGGATACTACTTGTTTCACCAAATATCCCTAAGGACATTATAAAGAACAACAAGGTTTGTAAGCAAAAGGAAGCAGCCATTTCATATTTTCATTCATCATCCAGTACCTTTTACATCAGCTGTTCTTACATATTTATAGGGGTCACAAATGTGCCCTAATAACCTAAGAATACTCTAGAAAGGGTGAGCTGTCCAAGAGTAGTGCCCAAGCAAAATAAAACTTCAGTATTTTGCCCAGAGATGAGCCAAATACGTGCAGTACAATTTGCAGCGCATTTCCTTCCGTTTTGGACCACTTGACAGCTGTTACTTGTCCTTGCACAAGGACAAACGTGGGTGAGCTGTAAGAGGAGCCTCAAGCTCCATCCTTATCCATCCCCTGTGCTTTTAGACTCTCCTCATTCAGTAGCTACTTAGGGAATTGAAAATGCAATTAAAACTTCCTAATTAACAAATTACATGCAACATAATTAAGCTACTTAAGTACGAACATGTGTACGAACATTTGTACGGACAAAAACCAAGTTAATCAACTAATCATGATAATTAAGCTAATTGCAAGGTTATTTGTGTACGGACATGTGCACTACATGTTGTACGGACAAAAACCAGGTTTATGCAATAGAAAGGACATTAATGCCCCTAGGACCATTAATGAAGCCACCATGTACTAAAAGAGTGCCTTAGGACATGATAATATCATTAATCGACCAAGAACAGATTGCATGGCACTTAAGTGAAGAGAGGAGCTTGATGCCAACCTAGGATGTTTACAAGTACAAACAAGCTTCAACTCAAGCTTTTGAATGAATTTACGCGTTTTAACAGCTCTTACGACTAGGGTGATAGAAATTGAGTTCTTTTGTGTTGTATATTAAGAGAAAATATCCAAATACTTTGTTTGCATTCATTTGAGTGTGAAATAACACCAGGGTTGTCTACAAGTACAAACAAGCTTCAACTCAAGCTTTTGAATGCATTTATGCATTTTAAAAGCTCATACGAGGAGGGTGAAAGAGATTTGAGTTCTTTTGTGTTGTATATTAAGAGAAAGCATCCAAATACTTTGTTTGCATTCATTTGAGTGTGAAACTACACCTAGGATGTTTACAGTTACAAACAAGCTTCAACTGAAGCTTTTGAATGCATTTACGCGTTTTAAAAGCTCATACGAGTAGGGTGAAAGAGATTTGAGTTCTTTTGTGTTGTATAGTAAGAGAAAGCATCCAAATACTTTGTTTGCATTCATTTGAGTGTGAAACTACACCTAGGATGTTTACAAGTACAAACAAGCTTCAACTCAAGCTTTTGAATGAATTTACGCGTTTTAACAGCTCTTACGACTAGGGTGATAGAAATTGAGTTCTTTTGTGTTGTATATTAAGAGAAAATATCCAAATACTTTGTTTGCATTCATTTGAGTGTGAAATAACACCAGGGTTGTCTACAAGTACAAACAAGCTTCAACTCAAGCTTTTGAATGCATTTATGCGTTTTAAAAGCTCATACGAGGAGGGTGAAAGAGATTTGAGTTCTTTTGTGTTGTATATTAAGAGAAAGCATCCAAATACTTTGTTTGCATTCATTTGAGTGTGAAACTACACCTAGGATGTTTACAGTTACCAACAAGTTTCAATTCATGCTTTTGAATTCATTTACGCGTTTTAAAAGCTCATACGAGTAGGGTGAAAGAGATTTGATTTCTTTTCTGTTGTATATTAAGAGACAGCACCCAAATATTTTGTTTGCATTCTTTTGAGTATAAAACTACACCAAGAATGTGTCAAATTATAAACAAGCTTCAAGTCAAGCTTTTGAATGCATTTACGCGTTTTAAAAGCTCATACGAGTAGGGTGAAAGAGATTTGAGTTCTTTTGTTTTGTATATTAAGAGAAAGCATCCAAATACTTTGTTTGCATTCATTTGAGTTTGAAACTACACCTAGGATGTTTACAAGTACAAACAAGCTTCAACTCAAGCTGTTGAATGAATTTACGCGTTTTAACAGCTCTTACGACTAGGGTGATAGAAATTGAGTTCTTGTGTGTTGTATATTAAGAGAAAGCATCCAAATACTTTGTTTGCATTCATTTGAGTGTGAAACTACACCGAGGATGTTTACAGTTACAAACAAGCTTCAACTCATGCTTTTGAATTCATTTACGCGTTTTAAAAACTCTTACGAGCAGGGTGAAAGAGCATTGACTTCTTTTGTGTTGTATAGTAAGAGAAGGCATCCAAATACTTTGTTTGCATTCATTTGAGTGTGAAACTACACCTAGGATGTTTACAAGTACAAACAAGCTTCAACTCAAGCTTTTGAATGTATTTACGCGTTTTAAAAGCTTATACGAGTAGGGTGAAAGAGATTTGAGTTCTTTTGTGTTGTATATTAAGAGAAAGCATCCAAATACTTTGTTTGCATTCATTTGAGTGTGAAACTACACCTAGGATATTTACAAGTACAAAAAACTTTCAACTCAAGCTTTTGAATGTATTTACGCGTTTTAGAAGCTTATACGAGTAGGGTGAAAGAGATTTGAGTTCTTTTGTCTTGTATATTAAGAGAAAGCATCCAAATACTTTGTTTGCATTCATTTGAGTGTGAAACTACACCAAGAATGTGTTAAATTACAAACAAGCTTCAACTCAAGCTTTTGAATGAATTTACGCGTTATAACAGCTCTTACGACTAGGGTGATAGAAATTGAGTTCTTTTGTGTTGTCTATTAAGAGAAAGCATCCAAATACTTTGTTTGCATTCATTTCAGTGTGAAACTACACCTAGGATGTTTACAAGTACAAACAAGCTTCAACTCAAGCTTTTGAATGCATTTACGCGTTTTAACAGCTCTTACGACTAGGGTAATAGAAATTGAGTTCTTTTGTGTTGTATATTAAGAGAAAGCATCCAAATACTTTGTTTGCATTCATTTGAGGGTGAAACTACACCTAGCAAAACTGAAGGTTTTAGCTCGTTTTCGAGCAAGGGATGTTTTGATAATATTTTGTTTGTTTTTTGATTATAGAGATTGATAACGAAGTAAATGAAACGAAAAATAAGAAGAGGGAGGATAGATAGCACCACCACCAAGACTATAAAGGATTTAACCACCAAGTCAAGGCTAAAGGATACTACTTGTTTCACCAAATATCCCTAAGGACATTATAAAGAACAACAAGGTTTGTAAGCAAAAGGCAGCAGCCATTTCATATTTTCATTCATCAACAAGTACCTTTTACATCAGCTGTTCTTACATATTTATAGGGGTCACAAATGTGCCCTAATAACCTAAGAATACTCTAGAAAGGGTGAGCTGTCCAAGAGTAGTGCCCAAGCAAAATGAAACTTCAGTATTTTGCCCAAAAATGAGCCAAATACGTGCAGTACAATTTGGAGCGCATTTCCTTCCGTTTTGGACCACTTGGCAGCTGTAGCTTGTCCTTGCACAAGGAAAAACGTGGGTGAGCTGTAAGAGGAGCCTCAAGCTTCATCCTTATCCATCCCATGTGCTTTTAGACTCTCCTCATTCAGCAACTACTTAGGGAATTCAAATAACAACTAATTACATTTGTTAATTATGCTAACTACATGCAGGGTGCACTATAATTAACAATAATCACAAATATTTATTTGTACGGACTAATTAAGTTGTACGGACTAATCATCAAGATTAGGTGGCCAAAAGGACAGTAATGCCTTTAGAACCAGAAATATCATCACTTATCTTGAGAGTGTCCCATTTGCCAAGATCATTGCAATGACACTAAATCTAGTCTCTTGATGATCTGATGTTAATGCACCACCAACGCATCATTCTCCTCTTCTTTTTTGGGACTTGCCCTCAAGTCCGTGAAAACGAAAACCATCCAATTTAACTCAAACATGTAGGTGCTGAACTTCGCACCCCTAATTCGGCCTCGGATCCAGGCTCCTATCAATTTTGTCACATCACCCTTAGCTCGCTTCTTGTTCACATCAAAGTGGCTTGTTATAGTTACACCGATGCCCACTCGAGGGAAGCGACCACACTCATGCCAATCACTATCAAACCTGCTGCTTCCACCATGATGCTTCTCAAAAACTTGTTCAATTTCAGCAAGTGACCTAGCCATGTCATCACATACAACTTTAAGTTCTGATTTTCTAGGTAAATGACATGTTGTATGAGGTGCTGCATTACATTTCGCTAAACCAGGTTTTGTGACCTCCATAGAGTTATTTTTGTTGTCATGCTCAAGCTGTAAAGTACTTTCTATAACAGAAACTTGTTGCTCAGTGTGTTGTACGAGTAAAGGTGCGATTGTTGCTTGAATAAGATCTTCACAAATGACAGTTTCATCACCATGGGGTTGTAACTCTTCGACAACGATTGCTGAATCAAGAACATTGCTCGGGTCGTCCTTTTGTTCTTCTTGAAACAAAGTGGGTTCTTGAAATTCTTCACCAATCATTTGCCATTCCTCTAGGCTCACAATGATGGGAGCTGCATTTTCAGTAGCTTTCACACTAGCTACTCGCTCAAGGTTGTGTTGAGTGTAAAAAGCTCGTGACGTGAACTTTGGCAAAAACTTCCTAATGAGCTCTTCACGCATCTCACTCCAGATTTGGATTTTGCCCTTTCCAATCCTTCTTCTCCTGATTTCTAAGAGTTCCCACCAAATCAAAGCATCACAATCAAAAGAACTCATCAAAAGTTCTATTTTCTTGCGATTAGAAAACTCCAAGACTTTAAACCATTCGTCCACCGTCTCAAGCCACGTATAAAAATCTTCAGAATAGAGGAACCCACCAAATTTGGGAAAGTCTATCTCTAAGTCATCATCATTATACTTGGTATCATAAAGACGAGGCATTTTGTGGAGTTAGGTTGTGTTTGAGTTCGGATGGTGTTTGGGCTGTTTTTGGGTTCTTTGTGGACTTTGTGTTGTGGAATGACGGGATAAGACAATAAAATGCAATGAATACTCAAAACTATCCAATGATTCAACACCCAATTCCAGTTTCAACAAAGATCCATAAGAGAACAAATGCCAATTGCAACAGCTCAACTTCAAACACAACAATTCCAAATTTTGCACGTACACGAACAGCTCAACAAATCTCAAACTTTCTCACATACATGGGGGAATAAACCAGATATCTACCAAGATAACTTTGTAGTATAAGGTCTTAGGAGTCTACAGGACCAAGAAAGGCATAAAATGGATCTCTAGATCTTGAGATATTAACAAAACGCCAAAATGACTCCTGTTCGCAACCCAGCAGGACCAACAAAATGTTTGAGCACCAATGAAGGCCAAAGACTCAACCTTTTAACTTCAAACCACTTGGATAACAAAGATATAACCCCAAATAAGATAACCAGGTATAAATCCCATAAGACTCACCACAACGTTGCAGAATAAATTCAGAACAAACAAGCAATGCAACAAATAAGATCCCAGTTCACGCTCAGCACATTTAGCAACTTCTCACAATAAACTGCTCCAACCCACAATGATTTAAGCAAAACCACCAAGATATTCCGAAAGATAAATATCTAAGGAACTCAGAAAAGTATCAAAGTTGACACCTTTACCTTTTGAAGCGCCTCCAAAAACCAAGATCCTCAGCTTGGTCCAATCGCACATCCAGCAGGAGTCACCGAGGGAAAATGCTTACTTGAGTACCCAAATCTCAACCATTTTCCTTGAAACCAAAACCAGGTGAAAGAGGACTCTTCAATGAAGAAAAACCTCTGAATTAACGAGCTAAGAAAACCAAAACTCTGATACCAACTGATGCGTTAGCAAAACTGAAGGTTTTAGCTCGTTTTCGAACAAGGGATGTTTTGATAATATTTTGTTTGTTTTTTGATTATAGAGATTGAAAACGAAGTAAATGAAACGAAAAATAAGAAGAGGGAGGATAGATAGCACCACCACCAAGACTATAAAGGATTTAACCACCAAGTCAAGGCTAAAGGATACTACTTGTTTCACCAAATATCCCTAAGGACATTATAAAGAACAACAAGGTTTGTAAGCAAAAGGCAGCAGCCATTTCATATTTTCATTCATCAACAAGTACCTTTTACATCAGCTGCTCTTACATATTTATAGGGGTCACAAATGTGCCCTAATAACCTAAGAATACTCTAGAAAGGGTGAGCTGTCCAAGAATAGTGCCCAAGCAAAATGAAACTTCAGTATTTTGCCCAAAAATGAGCCAAATACGTGCAGTACAATTTGGAGCGCATTTCCTTCCGTTTTGGACCACTTGACAGCTGTTGCTTGTCCTTGCACAAGGACAAGCGTGGGTGAGCTGTAAGAGGAGCCTCAAGCTTCATCCTTATCCATCTCATGTGCTTTTAGACTCTCCTCATTCAGCAACTACTTAGGGAATTCAAATAACAACTAATTACATTTGTTAATTATGCTAACTACATGCAGGGTGCACTATAATTAACAATAATCACAAATATTTATTTGTACGGACTAATTAAGTTGTACGGACTAATCATCAAGATTAGGTGGCCAAAAGGACAGTAATGCCTTTAGAACCAGAAATATCATCACTTATCTTGAGAGTGTCCCATTTGCCAAGATCATTGCAATGACACTAAATCTAGTCTCTTGATGATCTGATGTTAATGCACCACCAACGCATCAACGCGTTTTAAAAGCTCATACGAGTAGGGTGGAAGAGATTTGAGTTCTTTTGTGTTATATAGTAAGAGAAAGCATACAAATACTTTGTTTGCATTCATTTGAGTGTGAAACTACACCAAGAATGTGTTAAATTACAAACAAGGTTCAACTCAAGCTTTTGAATGCATTTACGCGTTTTAAAAGCTAATACGAGTAGCGTGAAAGAGATTTGAGTTCTTTTGTGTTACATATTAAGAGAAAGCATCCAAATACTTTGTTTCCATTCATTTAAGTGTGAAACTACACCTAGGATGTTTACAAGTACAAACAAGCTTCAATTCAAGCTTTTGAATGCATTTACGCGTTTTAAAAGCTAATACGAGTAGGGTGAAAGAGATTTGAGTTCTTTTGTGTTATATATTAAGAGAAAGCATCCAAATACTTTGTTTCCATTCATTTAAGTGTGAAACTACACCTAGGATGTTTACAAGTACAAACAAGCTTCAACTCAAGCTGTTGAATGAATCTACGCGTTTTAACAGCTCTTACGACTAGGGTTATAGAAATTGAGTTCTTTTGTGTTGTATATTAAGAAAATGCATCCAAATACTTTGTTTGCATTCATTTGAATGTGTGAAACTACACCTAGGATGTTTACAAGTACAAACAAGCTTCAACTCAAGCTGCTGAATGAATTTACGTGTTTTAACAGCTCTTACGAGTAGGGTGATAGAAATTGAGTTCTTTTGTGTTGTATATAAAGAGAAAATATCCAAATACTTTGTTTGCATCCATTTGAGTGTGAAATAACACCAGGGTTGTTTACAAGTACAAACAAGCTTCAACTCAAGTTTTTGAATGCATTTACGCGTTTTAAAAGCTCATACGAGTAGGGTGAAAGAGATTTGATTTCTTTTCCGTTGTATATTAAGAGAAAGCACCCAAATGTTTTGTTTGCATTCTTTTGAGTATGAAACTACACCAAGAATGTGTTAAATTACAAACAAGCTTCAACTCATGCTTTTGAATGAATTTACGCGTTTTAACAGTTCTTACGACTAGGGTGATAGAAATTGAGTTCTTTTGTGTTGTATATTAAGAGAAAATATCCAAATGCTTTGTTTGCATTCATTTGAGTGTGAAATAACACCAGGGTTGTTTACAAGTACAAACAAGCTTCAACTCAAGTTTTTGAATGCATTTACGCGTTTTAAAAGTTCATACGAGTAGGGTGAAAGAGATTTGATTTCTTTTCTGTTGTATATTAAGAGAAAGCACCCAAATATTTTGTTTGCATTCTTTTGAGGATGAAACTACACCAAAAATGTGTTAAATTACAAACAAGCTTCAACTCAAGCTTTTGAATGAATTTACGCGTTATAACAGCTCTTACGACTAGGGTGATAGAAATTGAGTTCTTTTGTGTTGTATATTAAGAGAAAGCATCCAAATACTTTGTTTGCATTCATTTAAGTGTGAAACTACACCTAGGATGTTTACAAGTACAAACAAGATTCAACTCAAGCTGTTGAATGTATTTAAGCGTTTTAACAGCTCTTACGACTAGGGTAATAGAAATTGAGTTCTTTTGTGTTGTATATTAAGAGAAAGCATCCAAATACTTTGTTCGCATTCATTTGAGGGTGAAACTACACCTAGGTTGTTTACAGTTACAAACAAGCTTCAAATCATGCTTTTGAATTCATTTACGCGTTTTAAAAGCTCATACGAGTAGGGTGAAAGAGATTTGAGTTCTTTTGTGTTGTATAGTAAGAGAAAGCATCCAAATACTTTGTTTGCATTCATTTGAGTGTGAAACTACACCTGGGATGTTTACAAGTACAAACAAGTTTTAACTCAAGCTTTTGAATGTATTTACGCGTTTTAGAAGCTCATACGAGTAGGGTGAAAGAGATTTTAGTTCTTTTGTCTTGTATATTAAGAGAAAGCATCCAAATACTTTGTTTGCATTCATTTGAGTGTGAAACTACACCAAGAATGTGTTAAATTACAAACAAGCTTCAACTCAAGCTTTTGAATGCATTTACGCGTTTTAAAAGCTAATACGAGTAGGGTGAAAGAGATTTGAGTTCTTTTGTGTTATATATTAAGAGAAAGTATCCAAATACTTTGTTTCCATTCATTTAAGTGTAAAACTACACGTAGGATGTTTACAAGTACAAAAAAGCTTCAATTCAAGCTTTTGAATGCATTTACGCGTTTTAAAAGCTAATACGAGTATGGTGAAAGAGATTTGAGTTCTTTTGTGTTGTATAGTAAGAGAAACCATCCAAATACTTTGTTTGCATTCATTTGAGTGTGAAACTACACCTAGGATGTTTACAAGTACAAACAAGCTTCAACTCAAGCTGTTGAATGAATCTACGCGTTTTAACAGCTCTTACGACTAGGGTTATAGAAATTGAGTTCTTTTGTGTTGTATATTAAGAAAATGCATCCAAATACTTTGTTTGCATTCATTTGAATGTGTGAAACTACACCTAGGATGTTTACAAGTACAAACAAGCTTCAACTCAAGCTGTTGAATGAATCTACGCGTTTTAACAGCTCTTACGACTAGGGTTCTAGAAATTGAGTTCTTTTGTGTTGTATATTAAGAGAAAGCATCCAAATACTTTGTTTGCATTCATTTGAGGGTGAAACTACACCTAGCTTGTTTACAGTTACAAACAAGCTTCAACTCATGCTTTTGAATTCATTTACGCGTTTTAAAAGCTCATACGAGTAGGGTGAAAGAGATTTGAGTTCTTTTGTGTTATATAGTAAGAGAAAGCATACAAATACTTTGTTTGCTTTCATTTGAGTGTGAAACTACACCTAGGATATTTACAAGTACAAACAAGTTTCAACTCAAGCTTTTGAATGTATTTACGCGTTTTAGAAGCTCATACGAGTAGGGTGAAAGAGATTTGAGTTCTTTTGTCTTGTATATTAAGAGAAAACATCCAAATACTTTGTTTGCATTCATTTGAGTGTGAAACTACACCAAGAATGTGTTAAATTACAAACAAGCTTCAACTCAAGCTTTTGAATGAATTTACGCGTTATAACAGCTCTTACGACTAGGGTGATAGAAATTGAGTTCTTTTGTGTTGTATATTAAGAGAAAGCATCCAAATACTTTGTTTGCATTCATTTCAGTGTGCCACTACACCTAGGATGTTTACAAGTACAAACAAGCTTCAACTCAAGCTGTTGAATGTATTTACGCGTTTTAACAGCTCTTACGACTAGGGTAATAGAAATTGAGTTCTTTTGTGTTGTATATTTAGAGAAAGCATCCAAATACTATGTTTGCATTCATTTGAGGGTGAAACTACACCAAGAATGTGTTAAATTATAAACAAGCTTCAACTCAAGCTTTTGAATGCGTTTACGCATTTAAAAACTAATACGAGTAGCGTGAAAGAGATTTGAGTTCTTTTGTGTTACATATTAAGAGAAAGCATCCAAATACTTTGTTTCCATTCATTTAAGTTTGAAATTACACCTAGGATGTTTACAAGTACAAACAAGCTTCAACTCAAGCTGTTGAATGAATCTACGCGTTTTAACAGCTCTTACGACTAGGGTTATAGAAATTGAGTTCTTTTGTGTTGTATATTAAGAAAATGCATCCAAATACTTTGTTTGCATTCATTTAAGTGTGAAACTACACCTAGGATGTTTACAAGTACAAACAAGCTTCAACTCAAGCTGTTGAATGTATTTAAGCTTTTTAACAGCTCTTACGACTAGGGTAATAGAAATTGAGTTCTTTTGTGTTGTATATTAAGAGAAAGCATCCAAATACTTTGTTTGCATTCATTTGAGGGTGAAACTACACCTAGGTTGTTTACAGTTACAAACAAGCTTCAACTCAAGCTTTTGAATGTATTTACGCGTTTTAACAGCTCTTACGACTAGGGTGATAGAAATTAAGTTCTTTTGTGTTGTATATTAAGAGAAAATATCCAAATACTTTGTTTGCATTCATTTGAGTGTGAAATAACACCAGGGTTGTTTACAAGTACAAACAAGCTTCAACTCAAGCTTTTGAATGCATTTACGCGTTTTAAAAGCTCATACGAGTTGGGTGAAGGAGATTTGACTTCTTTTGTGTTGTATATTAAGAGAAAGCATCCAAATACTTTGTTTGCATTCATTTAAGTGTGAAACTACACCTAGGATGTTTACAAGTACAAACAAGCTTCAACTCAAGCTGTTGAATGTATTTAAGCGTTTTAACAGCTCTTACGACTAGGGTAATAGAAATTGAGTTCTTTTGTGTTGTATATTAAGAGAAAGCATCCAAATACTTTGTTTGCATTCATTTGAGGGTGAAACTACACCTAGGTTGTTTACAGTTACAAACAAGCTTCAAATCATGCTTTTGAATTCATTTACGCGTTTTAAAAGCTCATACGAGTAGGGTGAAAGAGATTTGAGTTCTTTTGTGTTATATAGTAAGAGAAAGCATCCAAATACTTTGTTTGCATTCATTTGAGTGTGAAACTACACCTAGGATGTTTACAAGTACAAACAAGTTTTAACTCAAGCTTTTGAATGTATTTACGCGTTTTAGAAGCTCATACGAGTAGGGTGAAAGAGATTTGAGTTCTTTTGTCTTGTATATTAAGAGAAAGCATCCAAATACTTTGTTTGCATTCATTTGAGTGTGAAACTACACCAAGAATGTGTTAAATTACAAACAAGCTTCAACTCATGCTTTTTAATGCATTTACGCGTTTTAAAAGCTAATACGAGTAGGGTGAAAGAGATTTGAGTTCTTTTGTGTTATATATTAAGAGAAAGCATCCAAATACTTTGTTTCCATTCATTTAAGTGTGAAACTACACCTAGGATGTTTACAAGTACAAACAAGCTTCAACTCAAGCTTTTAAAAGTATTTACGCGTTTTAATAGCTCTTACGACTAGGGTGATAGAAATTGAGTTCTTTTGTGTTGTATATTAAGAGAAAATATCCAAATACTTTGTTTGCATTCATTTGAGTGTGAAATAACACCAGGGTTGTCTACAAGTACAAACAAGCTTCAACTCAAGCTTTTGAATGCATTTACGCGTTTTAAAAGCTCATACGAGTAGGGTGAAAGAGATTTGAGTTCTTTTGTGTTGTATAGTAAGAGAAAGCATCCAAATACTTTGTTTGCATTCGTTTGAGTGTGAAACTACACCTAGGATGTTTACAGTTACAAACAAGCTTCAACTCATTCTTTTGAATTCATTTACGCGTTTTAAAAGCTCATACGAGTAGGGTGAAAGAGATTTGAGTTCTTTTGTGTTGTATAGTAAGAGAAAGCATCCAAATACTTTGTTTGCATTCATTTGAGTGTGAAACTACACCTAGGATGTTTACAAGTACAAACAAGCTTCAACTCAAGCTTTTGAATGTATTTACGCGTTTTAACAGCTCTTACGACTAGGGTGATAGAAATTGAGTTCTTTTGTGTTGTATATTAAGAGAAAATATCCAAATACTTTGTTTGCATTCATTTGAGTGTGAAATAACACCAGGGTTGTCTACAAGTACAAACAAGCTTCAACTCAAGCTTTTGAATGCATTTACGCGTTTTAAAAGCTCATACGAGTAGGGTGAAAGAGATTTGAGTTCTTTTGTGTTGTATAGTAAGAGAAACCATCCAAATACTTTGTTTGCATTCATTTGACTGTGAAACTACACCTAGGATGTTTACAAGTACAAATAAGCTTCAACTCAAGCTGTTGAATGAATCTACGCGTTTTAACAGCTCTTACGACTAGGGTTATAGAAATTGAGTTCTATTGTGTTGTATATTAAGAAAATGCATCCAAATACTTTGTTTGCATTCATTTGGATGTGTGAAACTACACCTAGGATGTTTACAAGTACAAACAAGCTTCAACTCAAGCTGTTGAATGAATCTACGCGTTTTAACAGCTCTTACGATTAGGGTGATAGAAATTGAGTTCTTGTGTGTTGTATATTAAGAGAAAGCATCCAAATACTTTGTTTGCATTCATTTGAGTGTGAAACTACACCAAGAATGTGTTAAATTACAAACAAGCTTCAACTCAAGCTTTTGAATGAATTTACGCGTTATAACAGCTCTTACGACTAGGGTGATAGAAATTGAGTTCTTTTGTGTTGTATATTAAGAGAAAGCATCCAAATACTTTGTTTGCATTCATTTGAGTGTGAAATAACACCAGGGTTGTTTACAGTTACAAACAAGCTTCAACTCATGCTTTTGAATTCATTTACGCGTTTTAAAAGCTCATACGAGTAGGGTGAAAGAGATTTGAGTTCTTTTGTGTTATATAGTAAGAGAAAGCATACAAATAATTTGTTTGCATTCATTTGAGTGTGAAACTACACCTAGGATATTTACAAGTACAAACAAGTTTCAACTCAAGCTTTTGAATGTATTTACGCGTTTTAGAAGCTCATACGAGTTGGTGAAAGAGATTTGAGTTCTTTTGTCTTGTATATTAAGAGAAAGCATCCAAATACTATGTTTGCATTCATTTGAGGGTGAAACTACACCTAGGTTGTTTACAGTTACAAACAAGCTTCAACTCATGCTTTTGAATTCATTTACGCGTTTTAAAAGCTCATACGAGTAGGGTGAAAGAGATTTGAGTTCTTTTGTGTTATATAGTAAGAGAAAGCATACAAATAATTTGTTTGCATTCATTTGAGTGTGAAACTACACCTAGGATATTTACAAGTACAAACAAGTTTCAACTCAAGCTTTTGAATGTATTTACGCGTTTTAACAGCTCTTACGACTAGGGTAATAGAAATTGAGTTCTTTTGTGTTATATATTAAGAGAAAGCATCCAAATACTTTGTTTGCATTCATTTGAGGGTGAAACTACACCTAGGTTGTTTACAGTTACAAACAAGCTTCAACTCATGCTTTTGAATTCATTTACGCGTTTTAAAAGCTCATACGAGTAGGGTGAAAGAGATTTGGGTTCTTTTGTGTTATATAGTAAGAGAAAGCATACAAATAATTTGTTTGCATTCATTTGAGTGTGAAACTACACCTAGGATATTTACAAGTACAAACAAGTTTCAACTCAAGCTTTTGAATGTATTTACGCGTTTTAGAAGCTCATACGAGTTGGTGAAAGAGATTTGAGTTCTTTTGTCTTGTATATTAAGAGAAAGCATCCAAATACTATGTTTGCATTCATTTGAGGGTGAAACTACACCAAGAATGTGTTAAATTACAAACAAGCTTCAACTCAAGCTTTTGAATGCATTTACGCGTTTTAAAAGCTAATACGAGTAGCGTGAAAGAGATTTGAGTTCTTTTGTGTTACATATTAAGAGAAAGCATCCAAATACTTTGTTTCCATTCATTTAAGTGTGAAACTACACCTAGGATGTTTACAAGTGCAAACAAGCTTCAATTCAAGCTTTTGAATGCATTTACGCGTTTTAAAACCTAATACGAGTAGGGTGAAAGAGATTTGAGTTCTTATGTGTTATATAGTAAGAGAAAGCATACAAATAATTTGTTTGCATTCATTTGAGTGTGAAACTACACCTAGGATATTTACAAGTACAAACAAGTTTCAACTCAAGCTTTTGAATGTATTTACGCGTTTTAGAAGCTCATACGAGTAGGGTGAAAGAGATTTGAGTTCTTTTCTGTTGTATATTAAGAGAAAGCATCCAAATACTTTGTTTGCATTCATTTGAGTGTGAAACTACACCAAGAATGTGTTAAATTACAAACAAGCTTCAACTCAAGCTTTTTAATGCATTTACGCGTTTTAAAAGCTAATACGAGTAGGGTGAAAGAGATTTGAGTTCTTTTGTGTTATATATTAAGAGAAAGCATCCAAATACTTTGTTTCCATTCATTGAAGTGTGAAACTACACCTAGGATGTTTACAAGTACAAACAAGCTTCAATTCAAGCTTTTGAATGCATTTACGCGTTTTAAAAGCTAATACGAGTATGGTGAAAGAGATTTGAGTTCTTTTGTGTTATATATTAAGAGAAAGCATCCAAATACTTTGTTTCCATTCATTTAAGTGTGAAACTACACCTAGGATGTTTACAAGTACAAACAAGCTTCAACTCAAGTTTTTGAATGCATTTACGCGTTTTAAAAGCTCATACGAGTAGGGTGAAAGAGATTTGATTTCTTTTCTGTTGTATATTAAGAGAAAGCACCCAAATGTTTTGTTTGCATTCTTTTGAGTATGAAACTACACCAAGAATGTGTTAAATTACAAACAAGCTTCAAGTCAAGCTTTTGAATGCATTTACGTGTTTTAAAAGCTCATACGAGTAGGGTGAAAGAGATTTGAGTTCTTTTGTGTTGTATATTAAGAGAAAGCATCCAAATACTTTGTTTGCATTTATTTGAGTGTGAAACTGCACCTAGGATGTTTACAAGTACAAACAAGCTTCAACTCAAGCTTTTAAAAGTATTTACGCGTTTTAACAGCTCTTACGACTAGGGTGATAGAAATTGAGTTCTTTTGTGTTGTATATTAAGAGAAATTATTTAAATACTTTGTTTGCATTCATTTGAGTGTGAAATAACACCAGGGTTGTCTACAAGTACAAACAAGCTTCAACTCAAGCTTTTGAATGCATTTACGCGTTTTAAAAGCTCATACGAGGAGGGTGAAAGAGATTTGAGTTCTTTTGTGTTGTATATTAAGAGAAAGCATCCAAATACTTTATTTGCATTCATTTGAGTGTGAAACTATACCTAGGATGTTTACAGTTACAAACAAGCTTCAACTCATGCTTTTGAATTTATTTACGCGTTTTAAAAGCTCATACGAGTAGGGTGAAAGAGATTTGAGTTCTTTTGTGTTGTATAGTAAGAGAAAGCATCCAAATACTTTGTTTGCATTCATTTGAGTGTGAAACTACACCTAGGATGTTTACAGTTACAAACAAGCTTCAACTCATTCTTTTGAATTCATTTACGCGTTTTAAAAGCTCATACGAGTAGGGTGAAAGAGATTTGAGTTCTTTTGTGTTGTATAGTAAGAGAAAGCATCCAAATACTTTGTTTGCATTCATTTGAGTGTGAAACTACACCTAGGATGTTTACAAGTACAAACAAGCTTCAACTCAAGCTTTTGAATGTATTTACGCGTTTTAACAGCTCTTACGACTAGGGTGATAGAAATTGAGTTCTTTTGTGTTGTATATTAAGAGAAAATATCCAAATACTTTGTTTGCATTCATTTGAGTGTGAAATAACACCAGGGTTGTCTACAAGTACAAACAAGCTTCAACTCAAGCTTTTGAATGCATTTACGCGTTTTAAAAGCTCATACGAGTAGGGTGAAAGAGATTTGAGTTCTTTTGTGTTGTATAGTAAGAGAAACCATCCAAATACTTTGTTTGCATTCATTTGACTGTGAAACTACACCTAGGATGTTTACAGGTACAAATAAGCTTCAACTCAAGCTGTTGAATGAATCTACGCGTTTTAACAGCTCTTACGACTAGGGTTATAGAAATTGAGTTCTTTTGTGTTGTATATTAAGAAAATGCATCCAAATACTTTGTTTGCATTCATTTGAATGTGTGAAACTACACCTAGGATGTTTACAAGTACAAACAATCTTCAACTCAAACTGTTGAATGAATCTACGCGTTTTAACTGCTCTTACGACTAGGGTTATAGAAATTGAGTTCTTCTGTGTTGTATATTAAGAGAAAGCATCCAAATACTTTTGTTTGCATTCATTTGAGGGTGAAACTACACCTAGGTTGTTTACAGTTACAAACAAGCTTCAACTCATGCTTTTGAATTCATTTACGCGTTTTAAAAGCTCATACGAGTAGGGTGAAAGAGATTTGAGTTCTTTTGTGTTATATAGTAAGAGAAAGCATACAAATACTTTGTTTGCATCCATTTGAGTGTGAAACTACACCTAGGATATTTACAAGTACAAACAAGTTTCAACTCAAGCTTTTGAATGTATTTACGCGTTTTAGAAGCTCATACGAGTAGGGTGAAAGAGATTTGAGTTCTTTTGTCTTGTATATTAAGAGAAAGCATCCAAATACTTTGTTTGTATTCATTTGAGTGTGAAACTACACCAAGAATGTGTTAAATTACAAACAAGCTTCAACTCAAGCTTTTGAATGAATTTACGCGTTATAACAGCTCTTACGACTAGGGTGATAGAAATTGAGTTCTTTTGTGTTGTATATTAAGAGAAAGCATCCAAATACTTTGTTTGCATTCATTTCAGTGTGAAACTACACCTAGGATGTTTACAAGTACAAACAAGCTTCAACTCAAGCTGTTGAATGTATTTACGCGTTTTAACAGCTCTTACGACTAGGGTAATAGAAATTGAGTTCTTTTGTGTTATATATTAAGAGAAAGCATCCAAATACTTTGTTTGCATTCATTTGAGGGTGAAACTACACCTAGGTTGTTTACAGTTACAAACAAGCTTCAACTCATGCTTTTGAATTCATTTACGCGTTTTAAAAGCTCATACGAGTAGGGTGAAAGAGATTTGAGTTCTTTTGTGTTATATAGTAAGAGAAAGCATACAAATACTTTGTTTGCATTCATTTGAGTGTGAAACTACACCTAGGATATTTACAAGTACAAACAAGTTTCAACTCAAGCTTTTGAATGTATTTACGCGTTTTAGAAGCTCATACGAGTAGGGTGAAAGAGATTTGAGTTCTTTTGTCTTGTATATTAAGAGAAAGCATCCAAATACTATGTTTGCATTCATTTGAGGGTGAAACTACACCAAGAATGTGTTAAATTACAAACAAGCTTCAACTCAAGCTTTTGAATGCATTTACGCGTTTTAAAAGCTAATACGAGTAGCGTGAAAGAGATTTGAGTTCTTTTGTGTTACATATTAAGAGAAAGCATCCAAATACTTTGTTTCCATTCATTTAAGTGTGAAACTACACCTAGGATGTTTACAAGTGCAAACAAGCTTCAGTTCAAGCTTTTGAATGCATTTACGCGTTTTAAAACCTAATACGAGTAGGGTGAAAGAGATTTGAGTTCTTATGTGTTATATATTAAGAGAAAGCATCCAAATACTTTGTTTCCATTCATTTAAGTTTGAAACTACACCTAGGATGTTCACAAGTACAAACAAGCTTCTACTCAAGCTAATGAATGAATCTACGCGTTTTAACAGCTCCTACGACTGGGGTTATAGAAATTGAGTTCTTTTGTGTTGTATATTAAGAAAATGCATCCAAATACTTTGTTTGCATTCATTTGAATGTGTGAAACTACACCTAGGATGTTTACAAGTACAAACAAGCTTCAACTCAAGCTGCTGAATGAATTTACGTGTTTTAACAGCTCTTACGAGTAGGGTGATAGAAATTGAGTTCTTTTGTGTTGTATATAAAGAGAAAATATCCAAATACTTTTTTTGCATTCATTTGAGTGTGAAATAACACCAGGGTTGTTTACAAGTACAAACAAGCTTCAACTCATGTTTTTGAATGCATTTACGCGTTTTAAAAGCTCATACGAGTAGGGTGAAAGAGATTTGAGTTCTTTTGTGTTATATAGTAAGAGAAAGCACCCAAATGTTTTGTTTGCATTCTTTTGAGTATGAAACTACACCAAGAATGTGTTAAATTACAAACAAGCTTCAACTCAAGCTTTTGAATGAATTTACGCGTTTTAACAGCTCTTACGACT
This sequence comes from Tetragonia tetragonoides, assembly GCA_038025085.1. Taxonomy (NCBI): domain Eukaryota; kingdom Viridiplantae; phylum Streptophyta; class Magnoliopsida; order Caryophyllales; family Aizoaceae; genus Tetragonia; species Tetragonia tetragonoides. Next base: position 23,596,615 of record CM076141.1, read on the forward strand.
AGGGTGATAGAAATTGAGTTCTTTTGTGTTGTATATTAAGAGAAAATATCCAAATGCTTTGTTTGCATTCATTTGAGTGTGAAATAACACCAGGGTTGTTTACAAGTACAAACAAGCTTCAACTCAAGTTTTTGAATGCATTTACGCGTTTTAAAAGCTCATACGAGTAGGGTGAAAGAGATTTGATTTCTTTTCTGTTGTATATTAAGAGAAAGCACCCAAATATTTTGTTTGCATTCTTTTGAGTATGAAACTACACCAAGAATGTGTTAAATTACAAACAAGCTTCAACTCAAGCTTTTGAATAAATTTACGCGTTATAACAGCCCTTACGACTAGGGTGATAGAAATTGAGTTCTTTTGTGTTGTATATTAAGAGAAAGCATCCAAATACTTTGTTTGCATTCATTTGAGGGTGAAACTACACCTAGGTTGTTTACAGTTACAAACAAGCTTCAACTCATGCTTTTGAATTCATTTACGCGTTTTAAAAGCTCATACGAGTAGGGTGAAAGAGATTTGAGTTCTTTTGTGTTATATAGTAAGAGAAAGCATGCAAATACTTTGTTTGCATTCATTTGAGTGTGAAACTACACCTAGGATATTTACAAGTACAAACAAGTTTCAACTCAAGCTTTTGAATGTATTTACGCGTTTTAGAAGCTCATACGAGTAGGGTGAAAGAGATTTGAGTTCTTTTGTCTTGTATATTAAGAGAAAGCATCCAAATACTATGTTTGCATTCATTTGAGGGTGAAACTACACCAAGAATGTGTTAAATCACAAACAAGCTTCAACTCAAGCTTTTGAATGCATTTACGCGTTTTAAAAGCTAATACGAGTAGCGTGAAAGAGATTTGAGTTCTTTTGTGTTACATATTAAGAGAAAGCATCCAAATACTTTGTTTCCATTCATTTAAGTGTGAAACTACACCTAGGATGTTTACAAGTGCAAACAAGCTTCAGTTCAAGCTTTTGAATGCATTTACGCGTTTTAAAACCTAATACGAGTAGGGTGAAAGAGATTTGAGTTCTTATGTGTTATATATTAAGAGAAAGCATCCAAATACTTTGTTTCCATTCATTTAAGTTTGAAACTACACCTAGGATGTTCACAAGTACAAACAAGCTTCAACTCAAGCTAATGAATGAATCTACGCGTTTTAACAGCTCCTACGACTAGGGTTATAGAAATTGAGTTCTTTTGTGTTGTATATTAAGAAAATGCATCCAAATACTTTGTTTGCATTCATTTGAATGTGTGAAACTACACCTAGGATGTTTACAAGTACAAACAAGCTTCAACTCAAGCTGCTGAATGAATTTACGTGTTTTAACAGCTCTTACGAGTAGGGTGATAGAAATTGAGTTCTTTTGTGTTGTATATAAAGAGAAAATATCCAAATACTTTGTTTGCATTCATTTGAGTGTGAAATAACACCAGGGTTGTTTACAAGTACAAACAAGCTTCAACTCATGTTTTTGAATGCATTTACGCGTTTTAAAAGCTCATACGAGTAGGGTGAAAGAGATTTGAGTTCTTTTGTGTTATAGAGTAAGAGAAAGCACCCAAATGTTTTGTTTGCATTCTTTTGAGTATGAAACTACACCAAGAATGTGTTAAATTACAAACAAGCTTCAACTCAAGCTTTTGAATGAATTTACGCGTTTTAACAGCTCTTACGACTAGGGTGATAGAAATTGAGTTCTTTTGTGTTGTATATTAAGAGAAAATATCCAAATGCTTTGTTTGCATTCATTTGAGTGTGAAATAACACCAGGGTTGTTTACAAGTACAAACAAGCTTCAACTCAAGTTTTTGAATGCATTTACGCGTTTTAAAAGCTCATACGAGTAGGGTGAAAGAGATTTGATTTCTTTTCTGTTGTATATTAAGAGAAAGCACCCAAATATTTTGTTTGCATTCTTTTGAGTATGAAACTACACCAAGAATGTGTTAAATTACAAACAAGCTTCAACTCAAGCTTTTGAATAAATTTACGCGTTATAACAGCTCTTACGACTAGGGTGATAGAAATTGAGTTCTTTTGTGTTGTATATTAAGAGAAAGCATCCAAATACTTTGTTTGCATTCATTTGAGGGTGAAACTACACCTAGGTTGTTTACAGTTACAAACAAGCTTCAACTCATGCTTTTGAATTCATTTACGCGTTTTAAAAGCTCATACGAGTAGGGTGAAAGAGATTTGAGTTCTTTTGTGTTATATTGTAAGAGAAAGCATACAAATACTTTGTTTGCATTCATTTGAGTGTGAAACTACACCTAGGATATTTACAAGTACAAACAAGTTTCAACTCAAGCTTTTGAATGTATTTACGCGTTTTAGAAGCTCATACGAGTAGGGTGAAAGAGATTTGAGTTCTTTTGTCTTGTATATTAAGAGAAAGCATCCAAATACTATGTTTGCATTCATTTGAGGGTGAAACTACACCAAGAATGTGTTAAATCACAAACAAGCTTCAACTCAAGCTTTTGAATGCATTTACGCGTTTTAAAAGCTAATACGAGTAGCGTGAAAGAGATTTGAGTTCTTTTGTGTTACATATTAAGAGAAAGCATCCAAATACTTTGTTTCCATTCATTTAAGTGTGAAACTACACCTAGGATGTTTACAAGTGCAAACAAGCTTCAGTTCAAGTTTTTGAATGCATTTACGCGTTTTAAAACCTAATACGAGTAGGGTGAAAGAGATTTGAGTTCTTATGTGTTATATATTAAGAGAAAGCATCCAAATACTTTGTTTCCATTCATTTAAGTTTGAAACTACACCTAGGATGTTCACAAGTACAAACAAGCTTCAACTCAAGCTAATGAATGAATCTACGCGTTTTAACAGCTCCTACGACTAGGGTTATAGAAATTGAGTTCTTTTGTGTTGTATATTAAGAAAATGCATCCAAATACTTTGTTTGCATTCATTTGAATGTGTGAAACTACACCTAGGATGTTTACAAGTACAAACAAGCTTCAACTCAAGCTGCTGAATGAATTTACGTGTTTTAACAGCTCTTACGAGTAGGGTGATAGAAATTGAGTTCTTTTGTGTTGTATATAAAGAGAAAATATCCAAATACTTTGTTTGCATTCATTTGAGTGTGAAATAACACCAGGGTTGTTTACAAGTACAAACAAGCTTCAACTCATGTTTTTGAATGCATTTACGCGTTTTAAAAGCTCATACGAGTAGGGTGAAAGAGATTTGAGTTCTTTTGTGTTATAGAGTAAGAGAAAGCACCCAAATGTTTTGTTTGCATTCTTTTGAGTATGAAACTACACCAAGAATGTGTTAAATTACAAACAAGCTTCAACTCAAGCTTTTGAATGAATTTACGCGTTTTAACAGCTCTTACGACTAGGGTGATAGAAATTGAGTTCTTTTGTGTTGTATATTAAGAGAAAATATCCAAATGCTTTGTTTGCATTCATTTGAGTGTGAAATAACACCAGGGTTGTTTACAAGTACAAACAAGCTTCAACTCAAGTTTTTGAATGCATTTACGCGTTTTAAAAGCTCATACGAGTAGGGTGAAAGAGATTTGATTTCTTTTCTGTTGTATATTAAGAGAAAGCACCCAAATATTTTGTTTGCATTCTTTTGAGTATGAAACTACACCAAGAATGTGTTAAATTACAAACAAGCTTCAACTCAAGCTTTTGAATAAATTTACGCGTTATAACAGCTCTTACGACTAGGGTGATAGAAATTGAGTTCTTTTGTGTTGTATATTAAGAGAAAATATCCAAATACTTTGTTTGCATTCATTTGAGTGTGAAATAACACCAGGGTTGTTTACAAGTACAAACAAGCTTCAACTCAAGCTTTTGAATGCATTTACGCGTTTTAAAAGCTCATACGAGTTGGGTGAAGGAGATTTGAGTTCTTTTGTGTTGTATATTAAGAGAAAGCATCCAAATACTTTGTTTGCATTCATTTAAGTGTGAAACTACACCTAGGATGTTTACAAGTACAAACAAGCTTCAACTCAAGCTGTTGAATGAATTTAAGCGTTTTAACAGCTCTTACGACTAGGGTAATAGAAATTGAGTTCTTTTGTGTTGTATATTAAGAGAAAGCATCCAAATACTTTGTTTGCATTCATTTGAGGGTGAAACTACACCTAGGTTGTTTACAGTTACAAACAAGCTTCAAATCATGCTTTTGAATTCATTTACGCGTTTTAAAAGCTCATACGAGTAGGGTGAAAGAGATTTGAGTTCTTTTGTGTTATATAGTAAGAGAAAGCATCCAAATACTTTGTTTGCATTCATTTGAGTGTGAAACTACACCTAGGATGTTTACAAGTACAAACAAGTTTCAACTCAAGCTTTTGAATGTATTTACGCGTTTTAGAAGCTCATACGAGTAGGGTGAAAGAGATTTGAGTTCTTTTGTCTTGTATATTAAGAGAAAGCATCCAAATACTTTGTTTGCATTCATTTGAGTGTGAAACTACACCAAGAATGTGTTAAATTACAAACAAGCTTCAACTCAAGCTTTTTAATGCATTTACGCGTTTTAAAAGCTAATACGAGTAGGGTGAAAGAGATTTGAGTTCTTTTGTGTTATATATTAAGAGAAAGCATCCAAATACTTTGTTTGCATTCATTTGAGTGTGAAACTGCACCTAGGATGTTTACAAGTACAAACAAGCTTCAACTCAAGCTTTTAAAAGTATTTACGCGTTTTAACAGCTCTTACGACTAGGGTGATAGAAATTGAGTTCTTTTGTGTTGTATATTAAGAGAAAATATCCAAATACTTTGTTTGCATTCATTTGAGTGTGAAATAACACCAGGGTTGTCTACAAGTACAAACAAGTTTCAACTCAAGCTTTTGAATGCATTTACGCGTTTTAAAAGCTCATGCGAGGAGGGTGAAAGAGATTTGAGTTCTTTTGTGTTGTATATTAAGAGAAAGCATCCAAATACTTTGTTTGCATTCAGTTGAGTGTGAAACTACACCTAGGATGTTTACAGTTACAAACAAGCTTCAACTCATGCTTTTGAATTCATTTACGCGTTTTAAAAGCTCATACGAGTAGGGTGAAAGAGATTTGAGTTCTTTTGTGTTGTATAGTAAGAGAAAGCATCCAAATACTTTGTTTGCATTCATTTGAGTGTGAAACTACACCTAGGATGTTTACAGTTACAAACACGCTTCAACTCATTCTTTTGAATTCATTTACGCGTTTTAAAAGCTCATACGAGTAGGGTGAAAGAGATTTGAGTTCTTTTGTGTTGTATAGTAAGAGAAAGCATCCAAATACTTTGTTTGCATTCATTTGAGTGTGAAACTACACCTAGGATGTTTACAAGTACAAACAAGCTTCAACTCAAGCTGTTGAATGAATCTACGCGTTTTAACAGCTCTTACGACTAGGGTTATAGAAATTGAGTTCTTTTGTGTTGTATATTAAGAGAAAGCATCCAAATACTTTGTTTGCATTCATTTGAGGGTGAAACTACACCTAGGTTGTTTACAGTTACAAACAAGCTTCAACTCATGCTTTTGAATTCATTTACGCGTTTTAAAAGCTCATACGAGTAGGGTGAAAGAGATTTGAGTTCTTTTGTGTTATATAGTAAGAGAAAGCATACAAATACTTTGTTTGCATTCATTTGAGTGTGAAACTACACCTAGGATATTTACAAGTACAAACAAGTTTCAACTCAAGCTTTTGAATGTATTTACGCGTTTTAGAAGCTCATACGAGTAGGGTGAAAGAGATTTGAGTTCTTTTGTCTTGTGTATTAAGACAAAGCATCCAAATACTTTGTTTGCATTCAATTGAGTGTGAAACTACACCAAGAATGTGTTAAATTACAAACAAGCTTCAACTCAAGCTTTTTAATGCATTTACACGTTTTAAAAGCTAATACGAGTAGGGTGAAAGAGATTTGAGTTCTTTTGTGTTATATATTAAGAGAAAGCATCCAAATACTTTGTTTCCATTCGTTTAAGTGTGAAACTACACCTAGGATGTTTACAAGTACAAACAAGCTTCAATTCAAGCTTTTGAATGCATTTACGCGTTTTAAAAGCTAATACGAGTATGGTGAAAGAGATTTGAGTTCTTTTGTGTTATATATTAAGAGAAAGCATCCAAATACTTTGTTTCCATTCATTTAAGTGTGAAACTACACCTAGGATGTTTACAAGTACAAACAAGCTTCAACTCAAGTTTTTGAATGCATTTACGCATTTTAAAAGCTCATACGAGTTGGGTGAAAGAGATTTGATTTCTTTTCTGTTGTATATTAAGAGAAAGCACCCAAATGTTTTGTTTGCATTCTTTTGAGTATGAAACTACACCAAGAATGTGTTAAATTACAAACAAGCTTCAAGTCAAGCTTTTGAACGCATTTACGCGTTTTAAAAGCTCATACGAGTAGGGTGAAAGAGATTTGATTTCTTTTGTGTTATATATTAAGAGAAAGCATCCAAATACTTTGTTTGCATTCATTTCAGTGTGAAACTGCACCTAGGATGTTTACAAGTACAAACAAGCTTCAACTCAAGCTTTTAAAAGTATTTACGCGTTTTAACAGCTCTTACGACTAGGGTGATAGAAATTGAGTTCTTTTGTGTTGTATATTAAGAGAAAATATCCAAATACTTTGTTTGCATTCATTTGAGTGTGAAATAACACCAGGGTTGTCTACAAGTACAAACAAGTTTCAACTCAAGCTTTTGAATGCATTTACGCGTTTTAAAAGCTCATGCGAGGAGGGTGAAAGAGATTTGAGTTCTTTTGTGTTGTATATTAAGAGAAAGCATCCAAATACTTTGTTTGCATTCATTTGAGTGTGAAACTACACCTAGGATGTTTACAGTTACAAACAAGCTTCAACTCATGCTTTTGAATTCATTTACGCGTTTTAAAAGCTCATACGAGTAGGGTGAAAGAGATTTGAGTTCTTTTGTGTTGTATAGTAAGAGAAAGCATCCAAATACTTTGTTTGCATTCATTTGAGTGTGAAACTACACCTAGGATGTTTACAGTTACAAACAAGCTTCAACTCATTCTTTTGAATTCATTTACGCGTTTTAAAAGCTCATACGAGTAGGGTGAAAGAGATTTGAGTTCTTTTGTGTTGTATAGTAAGAGAAAGCATCCAAATACTTTGTTTGCATTCATTTGAGTGTGAAACTACACCTAGGATGTTTACAAGTACAAACAAGCTTCAACTCAAGCTGTTGAATGAATCTACGCGTTTTAACAGCTCTTACGACTAGGGTTATAGAAATTGAGTTCTTTTGTGTTGTATATTAAGAGAAAGCATCCAAATACTTTGTTTGCATTCATTTGAGGGTGAAACTACACCTAGGTTGTTTACAGTTACAAACAAGCTTCAACTCATGCTTTTGAATTCATTTACGCGTTTTAAAAGCTCATACGAGTAGGGTGAAAGAGATTTGAGTTCTTTTGTGTTATATAGTAAGAGAAAGCATACAAATACTTTGTTTGCATTCATTTGAGTGTGAAACTACACCTAGGATATTTACAAGTACAAACAAGTTTCAACTCAAGCTTTTGAATGTATTTACGCGTTTTAGAAGCTCATACGAGTAGGGTGAAAGAGATTTGAGTTCTTTTGTCTTGTGTATTAAAAGAAAGCATCCAAATACTTTGTTTGCATTCATTTGAGTGTGAAACTACACCAAGAATGTGTTAAATTACAAACAAGCTTCAACTCAAGCTTTTGAATGAATTTACGAGTTATAACAGCTCTTACGACTAGGGTGATAGAAATTGAGTTCTTTTGTGTTACATATTAAGAGAAAGCATCCAAATAATTTGTTTCCTTTCATTTAAGTGTGAAACTACACCTAGAATGTTTACAAGTACAAACATGCTTCAACTCAAGCTGTTGAATGTATTTACGCGTTTTAACAGCTCTTACGACTAGGGTAATAGAAATTGAGTTCTTTTGTGTTGTATATTAAGAGAAAGCATCCAAATACTTTGTTTGCATTCATTTGAGGGTGAAACTACACCTAGGTTGTTTACCGTTACAAACAAGCTTCAACTCATGCTTTTGAATTCATTTACGCGTTTTAAAAGCTCATACGAGTAGGGTGAAAGAGATTTGAGTTCTTTTGTGTTATATAGTAAGAGAAAGCATACAAATACTTTGTTTGCATTCATTTGAGTGTGAAACTACACCTAGGATATTTACAAGTACAAACAAGTTTCAACTCAAGCTTTTGAATGTATTTACGCGTTTTAGAAGCTCATACGAGTAGGGTGAAAGAGATTTGAGTTCTTTTGTCTTGTATATTAAGAGAAAGCATCCAAATACTTTGTTTGCATTCATTTGAGTGTGAAACTACACCAAGAATGTGTTAAATTACAAACAAGCTTCAACTCAAGCTTTTGAATGCATTTACGCGTTTTAAAAGCTAATACGAGTAGCGTGAAAGAGATTTGAGTTCTTTTGTGTTACATATTAGGAGAAAGCATCCAAATACTTTGTTTCCATTCATTTAAGTGTGAAACTACACCTAGGATGTTTACAAGTGCAAACAAGCTTCAGTTCAAGCTTTTGAATGCATTTACGCGTTTTAAAACCTAATACGAGTAGGGTGAAAGAGATTTGAGTTCTTATGTGTTATATATTAAGAGAAAGCATCCAAATACTTTGTTTCCATTCATTTAAGTTTGAAACTACACCTAGGATGTTCACAAGTACAAACAAGCTTCAACTCAAGCTAATGAATGAATCTACGCGTTTTAACAGCTCCTACGACTAGGGTTATAGAAATTGAGTTCTTTTGTGTTGTATATTAAGAAAATGCATCCAAATACTTTGTTTGCATTCATTTGAATGTGTGAAACTACACCTAGGATGTTTAGAAGTACAAACAAGCTTCAACTCAAGCTGCTGAATGAATTTACGTGTTTTAACAGCTCTTACGAGTAGGGTGATAGAAATTGAGTTCTTTGGTGTTGTATATAAAGAGAAAATATCCAAATACTTTGTTTGCATTCATTTGAGTGTGAAATAACACCAGGGTTGTTTACAAGTACAAACAAGCTTCAACTCATGTTTTTGAATGCATTTACGCGTTTTAAAAGCTCATACGAGTAGGGTGAAAGAGATTTGATTTCTTTTCTGTTGTATATTAAGAGAAAGCACCCAAATATTTTGTTTGCATTCTTTTGAGTATGAAACTACACCAAGAATGTGTTAAATTACAAACAAGCTTCAACTCAAGCTTTTGAATAAATTTACGCGTTATGACAGCTCTTAGGCTAGGGTGATAGAAATTGAGTTCTTTTGTGTTGTATATTAAGAGAAAGCATCCAAATACTTTGTTTGCATTCATTTGAGGGTGAAACTACACCTAGGTTGTTTACAGTTACAAACAAGCTTCAACTCATGCTTTTGAATTCATTTACGCGTTTTAAAAGCTCATACGAGTCGGGTGAAAGAGATTTGAGTTCTTTTGTGTTATATAGTAAGAGAAAGCATACAAATACTTTGTTTGCATTCATTTGAGTGTGAAACTACACCTAGGATATTTACAAGTACAAACAAGTTTCAACTAAAGCTTTTGAATGTATTTACGCGTTTTAGAAGCTCATACGAGTAGGGTGAAAGAGATTTGAGTTCTTTTGTCTTGTGTATTAAGAGAAAGCATCCAAATACTTTGTTTGCATTCATTTGAGTGTGAAACTACACCAAGAATGTGTTAAATTACAAACAAGCTTCAACTCAAGCTTTTGAATGAATTTACGAGTTATAACAGCTCTTACGACTAGGGTGATAGAAATTGAGTTCTTTTGTGTTACATATTAAGAGAAAGCATCCAAATAATTTGTTTCCTTTCATTTAAGTGTGAAACTACACCTAGAATGTTTACAAGTACAAACATGCTTCAACTCAAGCTGTTGAATGTATTTACGCGTTTTAACAGCTCTTACGACTAGGGTAATAGAAATTGAGTTCTTTTGTGTTGTATATTAAGAGAAAGCATCCAAATACTTTGTTTGCATTCATTTGAGGGTGAAACTACACCTAGGTTGTTTACCGTTACAAACAAGCTTCAACTCATGCTTTTGAATTCATTTACGCGTTTTAAAAGCTCATACGAGTAGGGTGAAAGAGATTTGAGTTCTTTTGTGTTATATAGTAAGAGAAAGCATACAAATACTTTGTTTGCATTCATTTGAGTGTGAAATAACACCAGGGTTGTCTACAAGTACAAACAAGTTTCAACTCAAGCTTTTGAATGTATTTACGCGTTTTAGAAGCTCATACGAGTAGGGTGAAAGAGATTTGAGTTCTTTTGTCTTGTATATTAAGAGAAAGCATCCAAATACTTTGTTTGCATTCATTTGAGTGTGAAACTACACCAAGAATGTGTTAAATTACAAACAAGCTTCAACTCAAGCTTTTGAATGCATTTACGCGTTTTAAAAGCTAATACGAGTGGCGTGAAAGAGATTTGAGTTCTTTTGTGTTACATATTAAGAGAAAGCATCCAAATACTTTGTTTCCATTCATTTAAGTGTGAAACTACACCTAGGATGTTTACAAGTGCAAACAAGCTTCAGTTCAAGTTTTTGAATGCATTTACGCGTTTTAAAACCTAATACGAGTAGGGTGAAAGAGATTTGAGTTCTTATGTGTTATATATTAAGAGAAAGCATCCAAATACTTTGTTTCCATTCATTTAAGTTTGAAACTACACCTAGGATGTTCACAAGTACAAACAAGCTTCAACCCAAGCTAATGAATGAATCTACGCGTTTTAACAGCTCCTACGACTAGGGTTATAGAAATTGAGTTCTTTTGTGTTGTATATTAAGAAAATGCATCCAAATACTTTGTTTGCATTCATTTGAATGTGTGAAACTACACCTAGGATGTTTACAAGTACAAACAAGCTTCAACTCAAGCTGCTGAATGAATTTACGTGTTTTAACAGCTCTTACGAGTAGGGTGATAGAAATTGAGTTCTTTTGTGTTATATAGTAAGAGAAAGCACCCAAATGTTTTGTTTGCATTCTTTTGAGTATGAAACTACACCAAGAATGTGTTAAATTACAAACAAGCTTCAACTCAAGCTTTTGAATGAGTTTACGCGTTTTAACAGCTCTTACGACTAGGGAGATAGAAATTGAGTTCTTTTGTGTTGTATATTAAGAGAAAATATCCAAATGCTTTGTTTGCATTCATTTGAGTGTGAAATAACACCAGGGTTGTTTACAAGTACAAACAAGCTTCAACTCAAGTTTTTGAATGCATTTACGCGTTTTAAAAGCTCATACGAGTAGGGTGAAAGAGATTTGATTTCTTTTCTGTTGTATATTAAGAGAAAGCACCCAAATATTTTGTTTGCATTCTTTTGAGTATGAAACTACACCAAGAATGTGTTAAATTACAAACAAGCTTCAACTCAAGCTTTTGAATAAATTTACGCGTTATAACAGCTCTTACGACTAGGGTGATAGAAATTGAGTTCTTTTGTGTTGTATATTAAGAGAAAATATCCAAATACTTTGTTTGCATTCATTTGAGTGTGAAATAACACCAGGGTTGTTTACAAGTACAAACAAGCTTCAACTCAAGCTTTTGAATGCATTTACGCGTTTTAAAAGCTCATACGAGTAGGGTGAAAGAGATTTGAGTTCTTTTGTGTTGTATAGTAAGAGAAAGCATCCAAATACTTTGTTTGCATTCATTTGAGTGTGAAACTACACCTAGGATGTTTACAGTTACAAACAAGCTTCAACTCATTCTTTTGAATTCATTTACGCGTTTTAAAAGCTCATACGAGTAGGGTGAAAGAGATTTGAGTTCTTTTGTGTTGTATAGTAAGAGAAAGCATCCAAATACTTTGTTTGCATTCATTTGAGTGTGAAACTACACCTAGGATGTTTACAAGTACAAACAAGCTTCAACTCAAGCTGTTGAATGAATCTACGCGTTTTAACAGCTCTTACGACTAGGGTTATAGAAATTGAGTTCTTTTGTGTTGTATATTAAGAGAAAGCATCCAAATACTTTGTTTGCATTCATTTGAGGGTGAAACTACACCTAGGTTGTTTACAGTTACAAACAAGCTTCAACTCATGCTTTTGAATTCATTTACGCGTTTTAAAAGCTCATACGAGTAGGGTGAAAGAGATTTGAGTTCTTTTGTGTTATATAGTAAGAGAAAGCATACAAATACTTTGTTTGCATTCATTTGAGTGTGAAACTACACCTAGGATATTTACAAGTACAAACAAGTTTCAACTCAAGCTTTTGAATGTATTTACGCGTTTTAGAAGCTCATACGAGTAGGGTGAAAGAGATTTGAGTTCTTTTGTCTTGTGTATTAAAAGAAAGCATCCAAATACTTTGTTTGCATTCATTTGAGTGTGAAACTACACCAAGAATGTGTTAAATTACAAACAAGCTTCAACTCAAGCTTTTGAATGAATTTACGAGTTATAACAGCTCTTACGACTAGGGTGATAGAAATTGAGTTCTTTTGTGTTACATATTAAGAGAAAGCATCCAAATAATTTGTTTCCTTTCATTTAAGTGTGAAACTACACCTAGAATGTTTACAAGTACAAACATGCTTCAACTCAAGCTGTTGAATGTATTTACGCGTTTTAACAGCTCTTACGACTAGGGTAATAGAAATTGAGTTCTTTTGTGTTGTATATTAAGAGAAAGCATCCAAATACTTTGTTTGCATTCATTTGAGGGTGAAACTACACCTAGGTTGTTTACCGTTACAAACAAGCTTCAACTCATGCTTTTGAATTCATTTACGCGTTTTAAAAGCTCATACGAGTAGGGTGAAAGAGATTTGAGTTCTTTTGTGTTATATAGTAAGAGAAAGCATACAAATACTTTGTTTGCATTCATTTGAGTGTGAAACTACACCTAGGATATTTACAAGTACAAACAAGTTTCAACTCAAGCTTTTGAATGTATTTACGCGTTTTAGAAGCTCATACGAGTAGGGTGAAAGAGATTTGAGTTCTTTTGTCTTGTATATTAAGAGAAAGCATCCAAATACTTTGTTTGCATTCATTTGAGTGTGAAACTACACCAAGAATGTGTTAAATTACAAACAAGCTTCAACTCAAGCTTTTGAATGCATTTACGCGTTTTAAAAGCTAATACGAGTAGCGTGAAAGAGATTTGAGTTCTTTTGTGTTACATATTAGGAGAAAGCATCCAAATACTTTGTTTCCATTCATTTAAGTGTGAAACTACACCTAGGATGTTTACAAGTGCAAACAAGCTTCAGTTCAAGCTTTTGAATGCATTTACGCGTTTTAAAACCTAATACGAGTAGGGTGAAAGAGATTTGAGTTCTTATGTGTTATATATTAAGAGAAAGCATCCAAATACTTTGTTTCCATTCATTTAAGTTTGAAACTACACCTAGGATGTTCACAAGTACAAACAAGCTTCAACTCAAGCTAATGAATGAATCTACGCGTTTTAACAGCTCCTACGACTAGGGTTATAGAAATTGAGTTCTTTTGTGTTGTATATTAAGAAAATGCATCCAAATACTTTGTTTGCATTCATTTGAATGTGTGAAACTACACCTAGGATGTTTAGAAGTACAAACAAGCTTCAACTCAAGCTGCTGAATGAATTTACGTGTTTTAACAGCTCTTACGAGTAGGGTGATAGAAATTGAGTTCTTTGGTGTTGTATATAAAGAGAAAATATCCAAATACTTTGTTTGCATTCATTTGAGTGTGAAATAACACCAGGGTTGTTTACAAGTACAAACAAGCTTCAACTCATGTTTTTGAATGCATTTACGCGTTTTAAAAGCTCATACGAGTAGGGTGAAAGAGATTTGATTTCTTTTCTGTTGTATATTAAGAGAAAGCACCCAAATATTTTGTTTGCATTCTTTTGAGTATGAAACTACACCAAGAATGTGTTAAATTACAAACAAGCTTCAACTCAAGCTTTTGAATAAATTTACGCGTTATGACAGCTCTTAGGCTAGGGTGATAGAAATTGAGTTCTTTTGTGTTGTATATTAAGAGAAAGCATCCAAATACTTTGTTTGCATTCATTTGAGGGTGAAACTACACCTAGGTTGTTTACAGTTACAAACAAGCTTCAACTCATGCTTTTGAATTCATTTACGCGTTTTAAAAGCTCATACGAGTCGGGTGAAAGAGATTTGAGTTCTTTTGTGTTATATAGTAAGAGAAAGCATACAAATACTTTGTTTGCATTCATTTGAGTGTGAAACTACACCTAGGATATTTACAAGTACAAACAAGTTTCAACTAAAGCTTTTGAATGTATTTACGCGTTTTAGAAGCTCATACGAGTAGGGTGAAAGAGATTTGAGTTCTTTTGTCTTGTGTATTAAGAGAAAGCATCCAAATACTTTGTTTGCATTCATTTGAGTGTGAAACTACACCAAGAATGTGTTAAATTACAAACAAGCTTCAACTCAAGCTTTTGAATGAATTTACGAGTTATAACAGCTCTTACGACTAGGGTGATAGAAATTGAGTTCTTTTGTGTTACATATTAAGAGAAAGCATCCAAATAATTTGTTTCCTTTCATTTAAGTGTGAAACTACACCTAGAATGTTTACAAGTACAAACATGCTTCAACTCAAGCTGTTGAATGTATTTACGCGTTTTAACAGCTCTTACGACTAGGGTAATAGAAATTGAGTTCTTTTGTGTTGTATATTAAGAGAAAGCATCCAAATACTTTGTTTGCATTCATTTGAGGGTGAAACTACACCTAGGTTGTTTACCGTTACAAACAAGCTTCAACTCATGCTTTTGAATTCATTTACGCGTTTTAAAAGCTCATACGAGTAGGGTGAAAGAGATTTGAGTTCTTTTGTGTTATATAGTAAGAGAAAGCATACAAATACTTTGTTTGCATTCATTTGAGTGTGAAATAACACCAGGGTTGTCTACAAGTACAAACAAGTTTCAACTCAAGCTTTTGAATGTATTTACGCGTTTTAGAAGCTCATACGAGTAGGGTGAAAGAGATTTGAGTTCTTTTGTCTTGTATATTAAGAGAAAGCATCCAAATACTTTGTTTGCATTCATTTGAGTGTGAAACTACACCAAGAATGTGTTAAATTACAAACAAGCTTCAACTCAAGCTTTTGAATGCATTTACGCGTTTTAAAAGCTAATACGAGTGGCGTGAAAGAGATTTGAGTTCTTTTGTGTTACATATTAAGAGAAAGCATCCAAATACTTTGTTTCCATTCATTTAAGTGTGAAACTACACCTAGGATGTTTACAAGTGCAAACAAGCTTCAGTTCAAGTTTTTGAATGCATTTACGCGTTTTAAAACCTAATACGAGTAGGGTGAAAGAGATTTGAGTTCTTATGTGTTATATATTAAGAGAAAGCATCCAAATACTTTGTTTCCATTCATTTAAGTTTGAAACTACACCTAGGATGTTCACAAGTACAAACAAGCTTCAACCCAAGCTAATGAATGAATCTACGCGTTTTAACAGCTCCTACGACTAGGGTTATAGAAATTGAGTTCTTTTGTGTTGTATATTAAGAAAATGCATCCAAATACTTTGTTTGCATTCATTTGAATGTGTGAAACTACACCTAGGATGTTTACAAGTACAAACAAGCTTCAACTCAAGCTGCTGAATGAATTTACGTGTTTTAACAGCTCTTACGAGTAGGGTGATAGAAATTGAGTTCTTTTGTGTTATATAGTAAGAGAAAGCACCCAAATGTTTTGTTTGCATTCTTTTGAGTATGAAACTACACCAAGAATGTGTTAAATTACAAACAAGCTTCAACTCAAGCTTTTGAATGAGTTTACGCGTTTTAACAGCTCTTACGACTAGGGAGATAGAAATTGAGTTCTTTTGTGTTGTATATTAAGAGAAAATATCCAAATGCTTTGTTTGCATTCATTTGAGTGTGAAATAACACCAGGGTTGTTTACAAGTACAAACAAGCTTCAACTCAAGTTTTTGAATGCATTTACGCGTTTTAAAAGCTCATACGAGTAGGGTGAAAGAGATTTGATTTCTTTTCTGTTGTATATTAAGAGAAAGCACCCAAATATTTTGTTTGCATTCTTTTGAGTATGAAACTACACCAAGAATGTGTTAAATTACAAACAAGCTTCAACTCAAGCTTTTGAATAAATTTACGCGTTATAACAGCTCTTACGACTAGGGTGATAGAAATTGAGTTCTTTTGTGTTGTATATTAAGAGAAAATATCCAAATACTTTGTTTGCATTCATTTGAGTGTGAAATAACACCAGGGTTGTTTACAAGTACAAACAAGCTTCAACTCAAGCTTTTGAATGCATTTACGCGTTTTAAAAGCTCATACGAGTAGGGTGAAAGAGATTTGAGTTCTTTTGTGTTGTATAGTAAGAGAAAGCATCCAAATACTTTGTTTGCATTCATTTGAGTGTGAAACTACACCTAGGATGTTTACAGTTACAAACAAGCTTCAACTCATTCTTTTGAATTCATTTACGCGTTTTAAAAGCTCATACGAGTAGGGTGAAAGAGATTTGAGTTCTTTTGTGTTGTATAGTAAGAGAAAGCATCCAAATACTTTGTTTGCATTCATTTGAGTGTGAAACTACACCTAGGATGTTTACAAGTACAAACAAGCTTCAACTCAAGCTGTTGAATGAATCTACGCGTTTTAACAGCTCTTACGACTAGGGTTATAGAAATTGAGTTCTTTTGTGTTGTATATTAAGAGAAAGCATCCAAATACTTTGTTTGCATTCATTTGAGGGTGAAACTACACCTAGGTTGTTTACAGTTACAAACAAGCTTCAACTCATGCTTTTGAATTCATTTACGCGTTTTAAAAGCTCATACGAGTAGGGTGAAAGAGATTTGAGTTCTTTTGTGTTATATAGTAAGAGAAAGCATACAAATACTTTGTTTGCATTCATTTGAGTGTGAAACTACACCTAGGATATTTACAAGTACAAACAAGTTTCAACTCAAGCTTTTGAATGTATTTACGCGTTTTAGAAGCTCATACGAGTAGGGTGAAAGAGATTTGAGTTCTTTTGTCTTGTGTATTAAAAGAAAGCATCCAAATACTTTGTTTGCATTCATTTGAGTGTGAAACTACACCAAGAATGTGTTAAATTACAAACAAGCTTCAACTCAAGCTTTTGAATGAATTTACGAGTTATAACAGCTCTTACGACTAGGGTGATAGAAATTGAGTTCTTTTGTGTTACATATTAAGAGAAAGCATCCAAATAATTTGTTTCCTTTCATTTAAGTGTGAAACTACACCTAGAATGTTTACAAGTACAAACATGCTTCAACTCAAGCTGTTGAATGTATTTACGCGTTTTAACAGCTCTTACGACTAGGGTAATAGAAATTGAGTTCTTTTGTGTTGTATATTAAGAGAAAGCATCCAAATACTTTGTTTGCATTCATTTGAGGGTGAAACTACACCTAGGTTGTTTACCGTTACAAACAAGCTTCAACTCATGCTTTTGAATTCATTTACGCGTTTTAAAAGCTCATACGAGTAGGGTGAAAGAGATTTGAGTTCTTTTGTGTTATATAGTAAGAGAAAGCATACAAATACTTTGTTTGCATTCATTTGAGTGTGAAACTACACCTAGGATATTTACAAGTACAAACAAGTTTCAACTCAAGCTTTTGAATGTATTTACGCGTTTTAGAAGCTCATACGAGTAGGGTGAAAGAGATTTGAGTTCTTTTGTCTTGTATATTAAGAGAAAGCATCCAAATACTTTGTTTGCATTCATTTGAGTGTGAAACTACACCAAGAATGTGTTAAATTACAAACAAGCTTCAACTCAAGCTTTTGAATGCATTTACGCGTTTTAAAAGCTAATACGAGTAGCGTGAAAGAGATTTGAGTTCTTTTGTGTTACATATTAGGAGAAAGCATCCAAATACTTTGTTTCCATTCATTTAAGTGTGAAACTACACCTAGGATGTTTACAAGTGCAAACAAGCTTCAGTTCAAGCTTTTGAATGCATTTACGCGTTTTAAAACCTAATACGAGTAGGGTGAAAGAGATTTGAGTTCTTATGTGTTATATATTAAGAGAAAGCATCCAAATACTTTGTTTCCATTCATTTAAGTTTGAAACTACACCTAGGATGTTCACAAGTACAAACAAGCTTCAACTCAAGCTAATGAATGAATCTACGCGTTTTAACAGCTCCTACGACTAGGGTTATAGAAATTGAGTTCTTTTGTGTTGTATATTAAGAAAATGCATCCAAATACTTTGTTTGCATTCATTTGAATGTGTGAAACTACACCTAGGATGTTTAGAAGTACAAACAAGCTTCAACTCAAGCTGCTGAATGAATTTACGTGTTTTAACAGCTCTTACGAGTAGGGTGATAGAAATTGAGTTCTTTGGTGTTGTATATAAAGAGAAAATATCCAAATACTTTGTTTGCATTCATTTGAGTGTGAAATAACACCAGGGTTGTTTACAAGTACAAACAAGCTTCAACTCATGTTTTTGAATGCATTTACGCGTTTTAAAAGCTCATACGAGTAGGGTGAAAGAGATTTGATTTCTTTTCTGTTGTATATTAAGAGAAAGCACCCAAATATTTTGTTTGCATTCTTTTGAGTATGAAACTACACCAAGAATGTGTTAAATTACAAACAAGCTTCAACTCAAGCTTTTGAATAAATTTACGCGTTATGACAGCTCTTAGGCTAGGGTGATAGAAATTGAGTTCTTTTGTGTTGTATATTAAGAGAAAGCATCCAAATACTTTGTTTGCATTCATTTGAGGGTGAAACTACACCTAGGTTGTTTACAGTTACAAACAAGCTTCAACTCATGCTTTTGAATTCATTTACGCGTTTTAAAAGCTCATACGAGTCGGGTGAAAGAGATTTGAGTTCTTTTGTGTTATATAGTAAGAGAAAGCATACAAATACTTTGTTTGCATTCATTTGAGTGTGAAACTACACCTAGGATATTTACAAGTACAAACAAGTTTCAACTAAAGCTTTTGAATGTATTTACGCGTTTTAGAAGCTCATACGAGTAGGGTGAAAGAGATTTGAGTTCTTTTGTCTTGTGTATTAAGAGAAAGCATCCAAATACTTTGTTTGCATTCATTTGAGTGTGAAACTACACCAAGAATGTGTTAAATTACAAACAAGCTTCAACTCAAGCTTTTGAATGAATTTACGAGTTATAACAGCTCTTACGACTAGGGTGATAGAAATTGAGTTCTTTTGTGTTACATATTAAGAGAAAGCATCCAAATAATTTGTTTCCTTTCATTTAAGTGTGAAACTACACCTAGAATGTTTACAAGTACAAACATGCTTCAACTCAAGCTGTTGAATGTATTTACGCGTTTTAACAGCTCTTACGACTAGGGTAATAGAAATTGAGTTCTTTTGTGTTGTATATTAAGAGAAAGCATCCAAATACTTTGTTTGCATTCATTTGAGGGTGAAACTACACCTAGGTTGTTTACCGTTACAAACAAGCTTCAACTCATGCTTTTGAATTCATTTACGCGTTTTAAAAGCTCATACGAGTAGGGTGAAAGAGATTTGAGTTCTTTTGTGTTATATAGTAAGAGAAAGCATACAAATACTTTGTTTGCATTCATTTGAGTGTGAAATAACACCAGGGTTGTCTACAAGTACAAACAAGTTTCAACTCAAGCTTTTGAATGTATTTACGCGTTTTAGAAGCTCATACGAGTAGGGTGAAAGAGATTTGAGTTCTTTTGTCTTGTATATTAAGAGAAAGCATCCAAATACTTTGTTTGCATTCATTTGAGTGTGAAACTACACCAAGAATGTGTTAAATTACAAACAAGCTTCAACTCAAGCTTTTGAATGCATTTACGCGTTTTAAAAGCTAATACGAGTGGCGTGAAAGAGATTTGAGTTCTTTTGTGTTACATATTAAGAGAAAGCATCCAAATACTTTGTTTCCATTCATTTAAGTGTGAAACTACACCTAGGATGTTTACAAGTGCAAACAAGCTTCAGTTCAAGTTTTTGAATGCATTTACGCGTTTTAAAACCTAATACGAGTAGGGTGAAAGAGATTTGAGTTCTTATGTGTTATATATTAAGAGAAAGCATCCAAATACTTTGTTTCCATTCATTTAAGTTTGAAACTACACCTAGGATGTTCACAAGTACAAACAAGCTTCAACCCAAGCTAATGAATGAATCTACGCGTTTTAACAGCTCCTACGACTAGGGTTATAGAAATTGAGTTCTTTTGTGTTGTATATTAAGAAAATGCATCCAAATACTTTGTTTGCATTCATTTGAATGTGTGAAACTACACCTAGGATGTTTACAAGTACAAACAAGCTTCAACTCAAGCTGCTGAATGAATTTACGTGTTTTAACAGCTCTTACGAGTAGGGTGATAGAAATTGAGTTCTTTTGTGTTATATAGTAAGAGAAAGCACCCAAATGTTTTGTTTGCATTCTTTTGAGTATGAAACTACACCAAGAATGTGTTAAATTACAAACAAGCTTCAACTCAAGCTTTTGAATGAGTTTACGCGTTTTAACAGCTCTTACGACTAGGGAGATAGAAATTGAGTTCTTTTGTGTTGTATATTAAGAGAAAATATCCAAATGCTTTGTTTGCATTCATTTGAGTGTGAAATAACACCAGGGTTGTTTACAAGTACAAACAAGCTTCAACTCAAGTTTTTGAATGCATTTACGCGTTTTAAAAGCTCATACGAGTAGGGTGAAAGAGATTTGATTTCTTTTCTGTTGTATATTAAGAGAAAGCACCCAAATATTTTGTTTGCATTCTTTTGAGTATGAAACTACACCAAGAATGTGTTAAATTACAAACAAGCTTCAACTCAAGCTTTTGAATAAATTTACGCGTTATAACAGCTCTTACGACTAGGGTGATAGAAATTGAGTTCTTTTGTGTTGTATATTAAGAGAAAATATCCAAATACTTTGTTTGCATTCATTTGAGTGTGAAATAACACCAGGGTTGTTTACAAGTACAAACAAGCTTCAACTCAAGCTTTTGAATGCATTTACGCGTTTTAAAAGCTCATACGAGTAGGGTGAAAGAGATTTGAGTTCTTTTGTGTTGTATATTAAGAGATAGCATCCAAATACTTTGTTTGCATTCATTTAAGTGTGAAACTACACCTAGGATGTTTACAAGTACAAACAAGCTTCAACTCAAGCTGTTGAATGTATTTAAGCGTTTTAACAGCTCTTACGACTAGGGTAATAGAAATTGAGTTCTTTTGTGTTGTATATTAAGAGAAAGCATCCAAATACTTTGTTTGCATTCATTTGAGGGTGAAACTACACCTAGGTTGTTTACAGTTACAAACAAGCTTCAAATCATGCTTTTGAATTCATTTAAGCGTTTTAAAAGCTCATACGAGTAGGGTGAAAGAGATTTGAGTTCTTTTGTGTTATATAGTAAGAGAAAGCATCCAAATACTTTGTTTGCATTCATTTGAGTGTGAAACTACACCTAGGATGTTTACAAGTACAAACAAGTTTCAACTCAAGCTTTTGAATGTATTTACGCGTTTTAGAAGCTCATACGAGTAGGGTGAAAGAGATTTGAGTTCTTTTGTCTTGTATATTAAGAGAAAGCATCAAAATACTTTGTTTGCATTCATTTGAGT
Organism: Tetragonia tetragonoides; assembly: GCA_038025085.1. Lineage (NCBI taxonomy): Eukaryota > Viridiplantae > Streptophyta > Magnoliopsida > Caryophyllales > Aizoaceae > Tetragonia > Tetragonia tetragonoides. Next base: position 23,618,288 of record CM076141.1, read on the forward strand.
GTGAAACTACACCAAGAATGTGTTAAATTACAAACAAGCTTCAACTCAAGCTTTTTAATGCATTTACGCGTTTTAAAAGCTAATACGAGTAGGGTGAAAGAGATTTGAGTTCTTTTGTGTTATATATTAAGAGAAAGCATCCAAATACTTTGTTTCCATTCATTTAAGTGTGAAACTACACCTAGGATGTTTACAAGTACAAACAAGCTTCAATTCAAGCTTTTGAATGCATTTACGCGTTTTAAAAGCTAATACGAGTATGGTGAAAGAGATTTGAGTTCTTTTGTGTTATATATTAAGAGAAAGCATCCAAATACTTTGTTTCCATTCATTTAAGTGTGAAACTACACCTAGGATGTTTACAAGTACAAACAAGCTTCAACTCAAGTTTTTGAATGCATTTACGCATTTTAAAAGCTCATACGAGTAGGGTGAAAGAGATTTGATTTCTTTTCTGTTGTATATTAAGAGAAAGCGCCCAAATGTTTTGTTTGCATTCTTTTGAGTATGAAGCTACACCAAGAATGTGTTAAATTACAAACAAGCTTCAAGTCAAGCTTTTGAACGCATTTACGCGTTTTAAAAGCTCATACGAGTAGGGTGAAAGAGATTTGAGTTCTTTTGTGTTGTATATTAAGAGAAAGCATCCAAATACTTTGTTTGCATTCATTTGAGTGTGAAACTGCACCTAGGATGTTCACAAGTACAAACAAGCTTCAACTCAAGCTTTTAAAAGTATTTCCGCGTTTTAACAGCTCTTACGACTAGGGTGATAGAAATTGAGTTCTTTTGTGTTGTATATTAAGAGAAAATATCCAAATACTTTGTTTTCATTCATTTGAGTGTGAAATAACACCAGGGTTGTCTACAAGTACAAACAAGTTTCAACTCAAGCTTTTGAATGCATTTACGCGTTTTTAAAGCTCATGCGAGGAGGGTGAAAGAGATTTGAGTTCTTTTGTGTTGTATATTAAGAGAAAGCATCCAAATACTTTGTTTGCATTCATTTGAGTGTGAAACTACACCTAGGATGTTTACAGTTACAAACAAGCTTCAACTCATGCTTTTGAATTCATTTACGCGTTTTAAAAGCTCATACGAGTAGGGTGAAAGAGATTTGAGTTCTTTTGTGTTGTATAGTAAGAGAAAGCATCCAAATACTTTGTTTGCATTCATTTGAGTGTGAAACTACACCTAGGATGTTTACAGTTACAAACAAGCTTCAACTCATTCTTTTGAATTCATTTACGCGTTTTAAAAGCTCATACGAGTAGGGTGAAAGAGATTTGAGTTCTCTTGTGTTGTATAGTAAGAGAAAGCATCCAAATACTTTGTTTGCATTCATTTGAGTGTGAAACTACACCTAGGATGTTTACAAGTACAAACAAGCTTCAACTCAAGCTGTTGAATGAATCTACGCGTTTTAACAGCTCTTACGACTAGGGTTATAGAAATTGAGTTCTTTTGTGTTGTATATTAAGAGAAAGCATCCAAATACTTTGTTTGCATTCATTTGAGTGTGAAACTACACCTAGGTTGTTTACAGTTACAAACAAGCTTCAAATCATGCTTTTGAATTCATTTACGCGTTTTAAAAGCTCATACGAGTAGGGTGAAAGAGATTTGAGTTCTTTTGTGTTATATAGTAAGAGAAAGCATCCAAATACTTTGTTTGCATTCATTTGAGTGTGAAACTACACCTAGGATGTTTACAAGTACAAACAAGTTTCAACTCAAGCTTTTGAATGTATTTACGCGTTTTAGAAGCTCATACAAGTAGGGTGAAAGAGATTTGAGTTCTTTTGTCTTGTATATTAAGAGAAAGCATCCAAATACTTTGTTTGCATTCGTTTGAGTGTGAAACTACACCAAGAATGTGTTAAATTACAAACAAGCTTCAACTCAAGCTTTTGAATGCATTTACGCGTTTTAAAAGCTAATACGAGTAGCGTGAAAGAGATTTGAGTTCTTTTGTGTTACATATTAAGAGAAAGCATCCAAATAATTTGTTTCCATTCATTTAAGTGTGAAACTACACCTAGGATGTTTACAAGTACAAACAAGCTTCAATTCAAGCTTTTGAATCCATTTACGCGTTTTAAAAGCTAATATGAGTAGGGTGAAAGAGATTTGAGTTCTTTTGTGTTATATATTACGAGAAAGCATCCAAATACTTTGTTTGCATTCATTTAAGTGTGAAACTACACCTAGGATGTTTACAAGTACAAACAAGCTTCAACTCAAGCTGTTGAATGTATTTAAGCGTTTTAACAGCTCTTACGACTAGGGTAATAGAAATTGAGTTCTTTTGTGTTGTATATTAAGAGAAAGCATCCAAATACTTTGTTTGCATTCATTTGAGGGTGAAACTACACCTAGGTTGTTTACAGTTACAAACAAGCTTCAAATCATGCTTTTGAATTCATTTACGCGTTTTAAAAGCTCATACGAGTAGGGTGAAAGAGATTTGAGTTCTTTTGTGTTATATAGTAAGAGAAAGCATCCAAATACTTTGTTTGCATTCATTTGAGTGTGAAACTACACCTAGGATGTTTACATGTACAAACAAGCTTCAACTCAAGCTGTTGAATGTGTTTACGCGTTTTAACAGCTCTTACGACTAGGGTAATAGAAATTGAGTTCTTTTGTGTTGTATATTAAGAGAAAGCATCCAAATACTTTGTTTGCATTCATTTGAGTGTGAAACTATACCTAGGATGTTTACAGTTACAAACAAGCTTCAACTCAAGTTTTTGAATGCATTTACGCGTTTTAAAAGCTCATACGAGTAGGGTGAAAGAGATTTGATTTCTTTTCTGTTGTCTATTAAGAGAAAGCACCCAAATGTTTTGTTTGCATTCTTTTGAGTATGAAACTACATCAAGAATGTGTTAAATTACAAACAAGCTTCAAGTCAAGCTTTTGAATGCATTTACGCGTTTTAAAAGCTCATACGAGTAGGGTGAAAGAGATTTGAGTTCTTTTGTGTTGTATATTAAGAGAAAGCATCCAAATACTTTGTTTGCATTCATTTGAGTGTGAAACTGCACCTAGGATGTTTACAAGTACAAACAAGCTTCAACTCAAGCTTTTAAAAGTATTTACGCGTTTTAACAGCTCTTACGACTAGGGTGATAGAAATTGAGTTCTTTTGTGTTGTATATTAAGAAAATGCATCCAAATACTTTGTTTGCATTCATTTTAATGTGTGAAACTACACCTAGGATGTTTACAAGTACAAACAAGCTTCAACTCAAGCTGTTGAATGAATCTACGCGTTTTAACAGCTCTTACGACTAGGGTTATAGAAATTGAGTTCTTTTGTGTTGTATATTAAGAGAAAGCATCCAAATACTTTGTTTGCATTCATTTGAGGGTGAAACTACACCTAGGTTGTTTACAGTTACAAACAAGCTTCAACTCATGCTTTTGAATTCATTTACGCGTTTTAAAAGCTCATACGAGTCGGGTGAAAGAGATTTGAGTTCTTTTGGGTTATATAGTAAGAGAAAGCATACAAATACTTTGTTTGCATTCATTTGAGTGTGAAACTACACCTAGGATATTTACAAGTACAAACCAGTTTCAACTCAAGCTTTTGAATGTATTTACGCGTTTTAGAAGCTCATACGTGTAGGGTGAAAGAGATTTGAGTTCTTTTGTGTTGTATATTAAGAGAAAGCATCCAAATACTTTGTTTGCATTCATTTGAGTGTGAAACTGCACCTAGGATGTTTACAAGTACAAACAAGCTTCAACTCAAGCTTTTAAAAGTATTTACGCGTTTTAACAGCTCTTACGACTAGGGTGATAGAAATTGAGTTCTTTTGTGTTGTTTATTAAGAGAAAATATCCAAATACTTTGTTTGCATTCATTTGAGTGTGAAATAACACCAGGGTTGTCTACAAGTACAAACAAGCTTCAACTCAAGCTTTTGAATGCATTTACGCGTTTTAAAAGCTCATACGAGGAGGGTGAAAGAGATTTGAGTTCTTTTGTGTTGTATATTAAGAGAAAGCATCCAAATACTTTGTTTGCATTCATTTGAGTGTGAAACTACACCTAGGATGTTTACAGTTACAAACAAGCTTCAACTCATGCTTTTGAATTCATTTACGCGTTTTAAAAGCTCATACGAGTAGGGTGAAAGAGATTTGAGTTCTTTTGTGTTGTATAGTAAGAGAAAGCATCCAAATACTTTGTTTGCATTCATTTGAGTGTGAAACTACACCTAGGATGTTTACAGTTACAAAAAAGCTTCAACTCATTCTTTTGAATTCATTTACCCGTTTTAAAAGCTCATACGAGTAGGGTGAAAGAGATTTGAGTTCTTTTGTGTTGTATAGTAAGAGAAAGCATCCAAATACTTTGTTTGCATTCATTTGAGTGTGAAACTGCACCTAGGATGTTTACAAGTACAAACAAGCTTCAACTCAAGCTTTTAAAAGTATTTACGCGTTTTAACAGCTCTTACGACTAGGGTGATAGAAATTGAGTTCTTTTGTGTTGTATATTAAGAGAAAATATCCAAATACTTTGTTTGCATTCATTTGAATGTGAAATAACACCAGGGTTGTCTACAAGTACAAACAAGCTTCAACTCAAGCTTTTGAATGCATTTACGCGTTTTAAAAGCTCATACGAGTAGGGTGAAAGAGATTTGAGTTCTTTTGTGTTGTATATTAAGAGAAAGCATCCAAATAGTTTGTTTGCATTCATTTGAGTGTGAAACTACACCTAGGATGTTTACAGTTACAAACAAGCTTCAACTCATGCTTTTGAATTCATTTACGCGTTTTAAAAGCTCATACGAGTAGGGTGAAAGAGATTTGAGTTCTTTTGTGTTGTATAGTAAGAGAAAGCATCCAAATACTTTGTTTGCATTCATTTGAGTGTGAAACTACACCTAGGATGTTTACAAGTACAAACAAGCTTCAACTCAAGCTGTTGAATGAATCTACGCGTTTTAACAGCTCTTACGACTAGGGTTATAGAAATTGAGTTCTTTTGTGTTGTATATTAAGAAAATGCATCCAAATACTTTGTTTGCATTCATTTGAATGTGTGAAACTACACCTAGGATGTTTACAAGTACAAACAAGCTTCAACTCAAGCTGTTGAATGAATCTACGCGTTTTAACAGCTCTTACGACTAGGGTTATAGAAATTGAGTTCTTTTGTGTTGTATAGTAAGAGAAAGCATCCAAATACTTTGTTTGCATTCATTTCAGTGTGAAACTACACCTAGGATGTTTACAAGTACAAACAAGCTTCAACTCAAGCTGTTGAATGTGTTTACGCGTTTTAACAGCTCTTACGACTAGGGTAATAGAAATTGAGTTCTTTTGTGTTGTATATTAAGAGAAAGCATCCAAATACTTTGTTTGCATTCATTTGAGTGTGAAACTATACCTAGGATGTTTACAGTTACAAACAAGCTTCAACTCAAGCTTTTGAATGCATTTACGCGTTTTAAAAGCTCATACGAGTAGGGTGAAAGAGATTTGAGTTCTTTTGTGTTGTATATTAAGAGAAAGCATCCAAATACTTTGTTTGCATTCATTTGAGTGTGAAACTGCACCTAGGATGTTCACAAGTACAAACAAGCTTCAACTCAAGCTTTTAAAAGTATTTCCGCGTTTTAACAGCTCTTACGACTAGGGTGATAGAAATTGAGTTCTTTTGTGTTGTATATTAAGAGAAAATATCCAAATACTTTGTTTTCATTCATTTGAGTGTGAAATAACACCAGGGTTGTCTACAAGTACAAACAAGCTTCAACTCAAGCTGTTCAAGCTTTTGAATGCATTTACGCGTTTTAAAAGCTCATACGAGTAGGGTGAAAGAGATTTGAGTTCTTTTGTGTTGTATATTAAGAGAAAGCATACAAATACTTTGTTTGCATTAATTTGAGTGTGAAACTACACCTAGGATGTTTACAGTTACAAACCAGCTTCAACTCATGCTTTTGAATTCATTTACGCGTTTTAAAAGCTCATACGTGTAGGGTGAAAGAGATTTGATTTTTTTTCTGTTGTATATTAAAAGAAAGCACCCAAATGTTTTATTTGCATTCTTGTAAGTATGAAACTACACCAAGAATGAGTTAAATTACAAACAAGCTTCAACTCAAGCTTTTGAATGCATTTACGCGTTTTAAAAGCTCATACGAGTAGGTTGAAAGAGATTTGAGTTCTTTTGTGTTGTATATTAAGAGAAAGCATCCAAATACTTTGTTTGCATTCATTTGAGTGTGAAACTACACCTAGGATGTTTACAGTCACAAACAAGCTTCAACTCAAGCTTTTGAATGCATTTACGCGTTTTAAAAGCTCATAGGAGGAGGGTGAAAGAGATTTGAGTTCTTTTGTGTTGTATATTAAGAGAAAGCGTCCAAATACTTTTTTTTCATTCATTTGAGTGTGAAACTATACCGAGGATGTTTACAGTCACAAACAAGCTTCAACTCAAGCTTTTGAATGCATTTACGCGTTTTAAAAGCTCATAGGAGGAGGGTGAAAGAGATTTGAGTTCTTTTGTGTTGTATATTAAGAGAAAGCATCCAAATACTTTTTTTTCATTCATTTGAGTGTGAAACTATACCTAGGATGTTTACAGTTACAAACAAGCTTCAACTCAAGCTTTTGAATGCATTTACGCGTTTTAAAAGCTCATACGAGAAGGGTGAAAGAGATTTGAGTTCTTTTGTGTTGTATATTAAGAGAAAGCATCCAGATACTTTGTTTGCAGTCATTTGAGTGTGAAACTACACCTAGGATGTTTACAGTTACAAACAAGCTTCAACTCAAGCTTTTGAATGCATTTACGCGTTTTAAAAGCTCATACGAGGAGGGTGAAAGAGATTTGAGTTCTTTTGTGTTGTATATTAAGAGAAAGCATCCAAATACTTTGTTTGCATTCATTTGAGTGTGAAACTACACCTAGGATGTTTACAAGTACAAACAAGCTTCAACTAAAGCTGTTGAATGAATTTACGCGTTTTAACAGCTCTTACGACTAGTGTAATAGAAATTGAGTTCTTGTGTGTTGTATATTAAGAGAAAGCATCCAAATACTTTGTTTGCATTCATTTGAGTGTGAAACTACACCTAGGATGTTTACAGTTACAAACGAGCTTCAACTCATGCTTTTGAATTCATTTACGCGTTTTAAAAGCTCATACGTGTAGGGTGAAAGAGATTTGATTTTTTTTCTGTTGTATATTAAGAGAAAACACCCAAATGTTTTGTTTGCATTCTTGTAAGTATGAAACTACACCAAGAATGTGTTAATTTACAAACAAGCTTCAACTCAAGCTTTTGAATGCATTTACGCGTTTTAAAAGCTCATACGAGTAGGGTGAAAGAGATTTGAGTTCTTTTGTGTTGTATATTAAGAGAAAGCATCCAAATACTTTGTTTGTATTCATTTGAGTGTGAAACTACACCGAGGATGTTTACAGTTACAAACAAGCTTCAACTCAAGCTTTTGAATGCATTTACGCGTTTTAAAAGCTCATACGAGTAGGGTGAAAGAGATTTGATTTCTTTTCTGTTGTATATTAAGAGAAAGCACCCAAATTTTTTGTTTGCATTCTTTTGAGTATGAAACTACACCAAGAATGTGTTAAATTACAAACAAGCTTTTGGATGCATTTACGCGTTTTAAAAGCTCATACGAGTAGGGTGAAAGAGATTTGAGTTCTTTTGTGTTGTATATTAAGAGAAAGCATCCAAATACTTTGTTTGCATTCATTTGGCTGTGAAACTACACCTAGGATGTTTACAAGTACAAGCAAGCTTCAACTCAAGCTGTTGAATGTATTTACGCGTTTTAACAGCTCTTACGACTAGGGTGATAGAAATTGAGTTCTTGTGTGTTGTATATTAAGAGAAAGCATCCAAATACTTTGTTTGCATTCATTTGAGTGTGAAACTACACCTAGGATGTTTACAAGTACAAACAAGCTTCAACTCAAGCTTTTGAATGCATTTACGCGTTTTAAAAGCTCATACGAGTAGGGTGAAAGAGATTTGAGTTCTTTTGTGTTGTATATTAAGAGAAAGCACCCAAATGTTTTGTTGGCATTCTTTTGAGTATGAAACTACACCAAGAATGTGTTAAATTACAAACAAGCTTCAACTCAAGCTTTTGAATGAATTTACGCGTTATAACAGCTCTTACGACTAGGGTGATAGAAATTGAGTTCTTTTGTGTTGTATATTAAGAGAAAGCATCCATATACTTTGTTTGCATTCATTTCAGTGTGAAACTACACCTAGGATGTTTACAAGTACAAACAAGCTTCAACTCAAGCTGTTGAATGTATTTACGCGTTTTAACAGCTCTTACGACTAGGGTAATAGAAATCTTTTGTGTTGTATATTAAGAGAAAGCATCCAAATACTTTGTTTGCATTCATTTGAGGGTGAAACTACACCTAGGTTGTTTACAGTTACAAACAAGGTTCAACTCAGGCTTTTGAATTCATTTACGCGTTTTAAAAGGTCATACGAGTAGGGTGAAAGAGATTTGAGTTCTTTTGTGTTATATAGTAAGAGAAAGCATACAAATACTTTGTTTGCATTCATTTGAGTGTGAAAATACACCTAGGATATTTACAAGTACAAACAAGTTTCAACTCAAGCTTTTAAATGTATTTACGCGTTTTAGAAGCTCATACGAGTAGGGTGAAAGAGATTTGAGTTCTTTTGTCTTGTATATTAAGAGAAAGCATCCAAATACTTTGTTTGAATTCATTTGAGTGTGAAACTACACCAAGAATGTGTTAAATTACAAACAAGCTTCAACTCATGCTTTTGAATTCATTTACGCGTTTTAAAAGGTCAAACGAGTAGGGTGAAAGAGATTTTAGTTCTTTTGTGTTATATAGTAAGAGAAAGCATACAAATACTTTGTTTGCATTCATTTGAGTGTGAAACTACACCTAGGATATTTACAAGTACAAACAAGTTTCAACTCAAGCTTTTAAATGTATTTACGCGTTTTAGAAGCTCATACGAGTTGGGTGAAGGAGATTTGAGTTCTTTTGTGTTGTATATTAAGAGAAATCATCCAAATACTTTGTTTGCATTCATTTAAGTGTGAAACAACACCTAAGATGTTTACAAGTACAAACAAGCTTCAACTCAAGCTGTTGAATGTATTTAAGCGTTTTAACAGCTCTTACGACTAGGGTGATAGAAATTGAGTTCTTGTGTGTTGTATATTAAGAGAAAGCATCCAAATACTTTGTTTGCATTCATTTGGCTGTGAAACTACACCTAGGATGTTTACAAGTACAAGCAAGCTTCAACTCAAGCTGTTGAATGTATTTACGCGTTTTAACAGCTCTTACGACTAGGGTGATAGAAATTGAGTTCTTGTGTGTTGTATATTAAGAGAAAGCATCCAAATACTTTGTTTGCATTCATTTGAGTGTGAAACTACACCTAGGATGTTTACAAGTACAAACAAGCTTCAACTCAAGCTTTTGAATGCATTTACGCGTTTTAAAAGCTCATACGAGTAGGGTGAAAGAGATTTGAGTTCTTTTGTGTTGTATATTAAGAGAAAGCACCCAAATGTTTTGTTGGCATTCTTTTGAGTATGAAACTACACCAAGAATGTGTTAAATTACAAACAAGCTTCAACTCAAGCTTTTGAATGAATTTACGCGTTATAACAGCTCTTACGACTAGGGTGATAGAAATTGAGTTCTTTTGTGTTGTATATTAAGAGAAAGCATCCAAATACTTTGTTTGCATTCATTTCAGTGTGAAACTACACCTAGGATGTTTACAAGTACAAACAAGCTTCAACTCAAGCTGTTGAATGTATTTACGCGTTTTAACAGCTCTTACGACTAGGGTAATAGAAATCTTTTGTGTTGTATATTAAGAGAAAGCATCCAAATACTTTGTTTGCATTCATTTGAGGGTGAAACTACACCTAGGTTGTTTACACTTACAAACAAGGTTCAACTCAGGCTTTTGAATTCATTTATGCGTTTTAAAAGGTCATACGAGTAGGGTGAAAGAGATTTGAGTTCTTTTGTGTTGTATATTGAGAGAAAGCATCCAAATACTTTGTTTGTATTCATTTGAGTGTGAAACTACACCTAGGATGTTTACAGTTACAAACAAGCTTCAACTCATGCTTTGGAATTCATTTACGCGTTTAAAAGCTCATACGAGTAGGGTGAAAGAGATTTGAGTTCTTTTGTGTTATATAGTAAGAGAAAGCATCCAAATACTTTGTTTGCATTCATTTGAGTGTGAAACTACACCTATGATGTTTAAAAGTACAAACAAGGTTCAACTCAGGCGTTTGAATGTATTTACGCGTTTTAAAAGCTCATACGAGTAGGGTGAAAGAGATTTGAGTTCTTTTGTGTTGTATATTAAGAGAAAGCATCCAAATACTTTGTTTGCATTCATTTGAGTGTGAAACTACACCTAGGATGATGCAGGAGCAAGTACGTTAAAGGACAAGCAAGAAGACGACGAATCAAGAACGTCCAAGAACCCAGTTCTTGAAACGTTAATGCTTGATCTTGAGCTGCTCATTGCCAAGAGTATAATGCCACGTGAGGTAAAGTGTGAGGTAACTATGTTAGAGTGGCAAGAAGATGACTAGAAGCTGAAAAGAAGAAGCCTTGGGCGCCAAGGAAACTGTTCCAGCGGTTTTGAGCCTTGGGCGCTAGGTAATCAGTTGTTCAGTTCTATTTCGTTTAGTATTCCCTTTATTAGTTAGAATATGTTTAGGAGAGTAATAATCTAATTGTTATTAGTATTAGAAGTCCATTAGGTATTAGGAAAGATGTTAGTTAGTCCGTTTTACAATTGTAGTCAGTTTTGTAGTTAGTTTCCTATTCGGACTAGGATTAGGATTCCGAATAGCTTTAGATTTTCATTGTCTATAAATAGGGGAGAGCTTTGCTATTGTAAACTCGTGCTTTGATGATTAATTATTGAATACGTGAGTATTTACCCCTCAAACTGAGTGATTCAGGTTGAAACCCTTACGAGTGATTCGTGAGTTGTTCTTGAGTGATTCTTGAACAAGATCCCTTTGTGTGATACTATCAAAGGTTAATTTCCGTTTTGTTACTTATTTCACATCAACTTGGTATCAGAGCTAAAGGTTTGAGCTTTCTTAAGTTTAAACAACACGGTCCTGAGCATAAACACGACACCATAGCGAGCTTTAGAGAAAGATTCTTGCAAGATCCGCCCTTTGTTCAAGAAGACAGCCAAGAAACCCCCAAGAAACCAACAACCGAAGCTATGGGTGAGCCCAACGAACTAGCAAAGTTGTTAACAGCCATGGAGGATCTCAGGGCATCTTTCAAAACTCAAGAAGAGCGGATGGCTGCTATGGAAAGAAGAAACCAAGAAGATAGGGAGAACATGGAGACAAGGATGCGCAGAATTCATTGGAGAAACCACAACCGTGACCCCGACTTCGATGAGGAGTTTGAAGACACAAGTGGGACTAGAACCAATGACGCTCCTAAACCACGACATCCCTATGATGATGACAGGAACTTGAAGGTCGAACTCCCTGAATATGACGGTTCCTACGACCCAGAGGCCTTTCTTGATTGGCTTAGAACTATGGAGAGAGTCTTTGAATACAAGGAGTATGATGAGCGGCGAAGATGCAAGTTAGCCACGCTTAAATTCACCAAGCATGCTTCTTTATGGTATGAAAACCTAAAGGCTCGACGCAAGAAGGAAGAGAAAGCAAAGATTGAGACTTGGGACAAACTCAAGAAATATTTAAAGAAACGATTTTTGCCTAAAGAATTTGAGCAAGAACAGTTTTTGAAACTCACATCCTTAAGCCAAGAAACCTCAAGTGTACAAGACTACCTCCAGAAGTTTGAACATATGCACATGATGTGTGATCTTGAGGAGAAGGAGGAGTTAAAGATCGCGCGGTTCATCAAAGGTCTAAACCCAACTCTAAGGCGCAAGGTAGAGCTTGTTCCTTACGTAACCTTTGAGGACGTCTGCAAAATTGCTCTCAAGATTGAGAAGCAAGAGAAGGAGCAAAAACCGGTTGCACGAGATGTGATTAAAGGCTATACAAATTTTCGGAACCAATACAATGCAAGAGAGAATGCAACATTCTCCAAGAGCGCAAGTGTCCCTAGCAAGCCCGTAACTCAAGACAAAGGCAAAGCCGTGGCTACTAAGGACAAGAACCAACTGCGTTGTTTCAAGTGTCAAGGATATGGACACTATGCCTATGAGTGCGGCTCGAAGAAAGCGCTCACCATCGCTGAGCTAGAAGAGATGGAGCCCTCGTTTGTTATGCCCATAACCGAGGATAGTGATGAAGATATTGGAGAGCCATTCATTGAAGATTATGGTATACCCGAGGTTGGAGAGACCCTAATCCTTACGAAGTTGCTACATACGACTGTGGCCGTTGATGAGTCCGACCAAAGGGAGCAAATATTCCATTCTCGCTGCAAGGTTAGAGGTAAAGTTTGCAATTTGATTATTGACTTTGGGAGTTGTACTAATGTTGCCTCTAAAGAGATGGTTGATAAGCTTGATTTGCCTACTAAAAGTCATCCTAAACCCTATACTGTGCAATGGTTGAATGATGGGGGAGGGTTAAAAGTGACTAAACAAGCTAGAGTTTGCTTTACTTTAGGGTGTTATAAAGACGATCTATGGTGTGATGTACTGCCTATGGGTGTTTGTCATATATTGTTAGGTCGTCCTTGGCAATTTGATAGGAAAGTTAGTCATGATGGTGTAAATAATATCTATACTGTTGAGCATAACCAGAAACGAATCAAATTGTTACCCTTGACTGCCACTGAAGTTAAAGAAGCAAAGGCTAGTAAAAAGGCGAGTCGTGTAATGGTCATAGGAGAGAAAGAGATGGAAAAAGAGGTGGCTAGTGAAACTATGAGCTACCTAGTGTTGTTGTTTGAGCCTAACATGTGTAACAATCCCAATTATGATCCTGAGTTACGCCTATTGTTAGAGAGGTTCAAAGAAGTATTCCCCGAGGAGTTACCCCCTGGTTTACCTCCTATGCGTGGCATAGAACACCAAATTGACCTAGTTCCTGGAGCACCACTTCCAAATAGGCCAGCATATCGGTGTAACCCCGAAGAAGCCAAAGAGTTACAAAGACAAGTTGAAGAGCTTGTGCAAAGAGGCTATGTGAGAGAAAGTCTAAGTCCATGCGCTGTTCCTGCGTTACTTGTGCCTAAGAAAGATGGGACATGGCGTATGTGCATTGATAGTAGAGCTGTCGACAATATCACAATCAAATATAGGTTCCCTATGCCAAGATTAGATGATATGTTAGACGAGCTACATGGTTCCCAGTTGTTTTCCAAGATAGATCTTAGAGCTGGATACCATCAAGTGAGAATCAAGGAGGGGGATGAATGGAAAACCGCGTTCAAGACACGACATGGTTTGTATGAGTGGTTAGTAATGCCTTTTGGCTTGTGCAACGCTCCTAGCACATTCATGAGGTTGATGAACGAGGTATTGAGAGTATTCCTTGGTAAATTTGTTGTGGTTTACCTTGATGATATTCTTATATTCAGCAAGACCAAGGAGGAACATCTAGTACATCTACAGCGCGTATTTGAGAAGCTAAAGGAACAACAGCTTTTTGGCAAGTTAGAGAAGTGTGATTTCATGCTTCCTAAGGTTATATTCCTTGGTTACATTGTATCCAAAGATGGTGTACATGTTGATCCGTCCAAGGTAGAAGCTATGGCTTCATGGCCAGCCCCAACCAATATACATGAGGTACGTAGTTTTCATGGCTTGGCATCATTTTATCGGAGGTTTATACGCAATTTTAGTTCCATTACTGCTCCTATTACTGAATTAATGAAAAAAGGAGAGTTTAATTGGAGTGAAAGTGCGCAAAAGGCCTTTGTTGAGGTCAAAGAGAAGTTGTGTCAAGCACCTATTCTAGCATTACCCGATTTTGATAGATTGTTTGAGGTTGAATGTGATGCTAGTGGGGTGGGTATAGGCGCTGTTTTAATTCAAGAAAAATGTCCTATTGCCTATTTTAGTGAGAAATTGAATGGAGCTCGTTTGAATTATTCTACATATGATCGAGAGTTCTATGCAATTGTGAGAGCTTTGGAGCATTGGTCCCATTATTTAAGGCCTAAGCCTTTTGTGTTGCACTCGGATCATGAAGCTCTCAAGTACATTCATGGCCAACAGAAACTAAACCCTAGACATGCCAAGTGGGTAGAGTTTCTACAATCTTTTACATTCTCGGCCAAGTACAAAGATGGGAAGAGCAATGTTGTTGCTGATGCTCTTTCACGAAGAAACCACTTGCTTGTGACACTTGAAGCGAAGCTCCTAGGCTTTGAACATCTCCAAGAACTATATGACAAGGATGCTGATTTCTCTGAGTCATTTAGAGCTTGCAAAGAAGGGGAGCATGGTGATTATTTCATACAAGATGGGTTTCTATTCAAGAGGAACAAGTTCTGCGTTCCTAGGTCCTCTGTACGTGAGCTATTGGTTAGAGAAGTTCACTCGGGAGGATTAGCTGGACATTTTGGAGTAACTAAAACCCTTGAGCTGTTACAAGAACACTTTTATTGGCCTAAGATGCTCAAAGATGTACATGCTATTGTGACGAGATGCGCTACATGTCAACGGGCCAAGAGTGCTTTTCACAAAGGGTTATACACACCATTACCGGTTCCTAGCATTCCCTGGGAGAGTGTGAGCATGGATTTCATTGTGGCACTCCCTAGAACTCAAAGGGGAAAAGATGCTGTGATGGTTGTTGTTGATAGATTGTCCAAGATGGCGCACTTTGTGCCATGTCACAAGACCGATGACGCCTCTCATGTTGCTGACTTGTTCTATAAAGAGATAGTGAGGCTACATGGCATTCCCAAGACCATTGTGTCGGATCGAGATACTAAGTTTCTGAGTTACTTTTGGAAGACACTTTGGAGACTCGTTGGGACGAAGTTACTCTTTAGCACTTCACATCACCCACAAACAGATGGGCAAACCGAGGTTACAAACAGGACCCTTGGTACTTTGCTTAGAGGGTTGGTGAGTAGAAGCACAAAAGATTGGGATATTAAGCTAGCACATGCGGAGTTTGCATATAACAGAACGCCTGGATTTACCACGGGTCGTTCTCCATTTGAGATTGTGTATGGCATTAATCCTTATTTGCCTATTGATTTCGTGTCTTTGCCTAGAGATGATGTTATCAATGTAGATGCCAAGGCAAGACAACAAGCTTTCCAGAAGACCTGTGAGCAAGTTCGTGCGCGAGTAGAGAAGATGAACTCAAGGTACCAAGCTAGAGCTAACAAGGGAAGAAAGCAAGTTCTATTTGAACCTGGTGACTTAGTTTGGCTACACCTGCGCAAAGAAAGATTTCCTTCTAGACGCAAGAACAAGCTTATGCCTCGAGCAGATGGTCCTTTTCAAGTTCTAGAGAAGATTGGAGACAATGCATACAAGATTGATCTTCCTAGTGAGTATGGAAACGTGAGCTCAACCTTCAATGTCGGTGATCTTAGCCTTTACTTAGAGGATACGAATTTGAGGGCAAATTCTTTTAAAGAAGGGGAGGTTGATGCAGGAGCAAGTACGTTAAAGGACAAGCAAGAAGACGACGAATCAAGAACGTCCAAGAACCCAGTTCTTGAAACGTTAATGCTTGATCTTGAGCTGCTCATTGCCAAGAGTATAATGCCACATGAGGTAAAGTGTGAGGTAACTATGTTAGAGTGGCAAGAAGATGACTAGAAGCTGAAAAGAAGAAGCCTTGGGCGCCAAGGAAACTGTTCCAGCGGTTTTGAGCCTTGGGCGCTAGGTAATCAGTTGTTCAGTTCTATTTCGTTTAGTATTCCCTTTATTAGTTAGAATATGTTTAGGAGAGTAATAATCTGATTGTTATTAGTGTTAGAAGTCCATTAGGTATTAGGAAAGATGTTAGTTAGTCCGTTTTACAATTGTAGTCAGTTTTGTAGTTAGTTTCCTATTCGGACTAGGATTAGGATTCCGAATAGCTTTAGATTTTCATTGTCTATAAATAGGGGAGAGTTTTGCTATTGTAAACTCGTGCTTTGATGATTAATTATTGAATACGTGAGTATTTACCCCTCAAACTGAGTGATTCAGGTTGAAACCCTTACGAGTGATTCGTGAGTTGTTCTTGAGTGATTCTTGAACAAGATCCCTTTGTGTGATACTATCAAAGGTTAATTTCCGTTTTGTTACTTATTTCACATCATAGGATGTTTACAGTTACAAAAAAGCTTCAACTCAAGCTTTTGAATGCATTTACGCGTTTTAAAAGCTCATACGAGGAGGGTGAAAGAGATTTGAGTTCTTTTGTGTTGTATATTAAGAGAAACCATCCAAATACTTTGTTTGCATTCATTTGAGTGTGAAACTACACCTAGGATATTTACAAGTACAAACAAGCTTCAACTCAAGCTTTTGAATGAATTTACGCGTTTTAACAGCTCTTACAATTAGGGTGATAGAAATTGAGTTCTTTTGTGTTGTATATTAAGAGAAAATATCCAAATGCTTTGTTTGCATTCATTTGAGTGTGAAATAACACCAGGGTTGTTTACAAGTACAAACAAGCTTCAACTCAAGTTTTTGAATGCATTTACTCGTTTTAAAAGCTCATACGAGTAGGGTGAAAGAGATTTGATTTCTTTTCTGTTGTATAATAAGAGAAAGCACCCAAATGTTTTGTTTGCATTCTTTTGAGCATGGAACTTCACCAAGAATGTGTTAAATTACAAACAAGCTTCAACTCAAGCTTTTGGATGCATTTACGCGTTTTAAAAGCTCATACGAGTAGGGTGAAAGAGATTTGAGTTCTTTTGTGTTGTATATTAACAGAAAGCATCCAAATGCTTTGTTTGCATTCATTTGAGTGTGAAACTACACCTAGGATGTTTACAGTTACAAACAAGCTTCAACTCAAGCTTTTCAATGCATTTACGCGTTTTAAAAGCTCATAAGAGGAGGGCGAAAGAGATTTGAGTTCTTTTGTGTTGTATATTAAGAGAAAGCAACCAAATACTTTGTTTGCATTCATTTGAGTGTGAAACAACACCTAGGATGTTTACAAGTACAAACAAGCTTCAACTCAAGCTGTTGAATGAATTTATGCGTTTTAACAGCTCTTATGACTAGGGTGATAGAAATTGAGTTCTTGTGTGTTGCATATTAAGAGAAAGCATCCAAATACTTTGTTTGAATTCATTTGAGTGTGAAACAACACCTAGGATGTTTACAGTTACAAACAAGCTTCAACTCAAGCTTTTGAATGCATTTACGCATTTTAAAAGCTCATAAGAGGAGGGTGAAAGAGATTTGAGTTCTTTTGTGTTGTATATTAAGAGAAAGCATCCAAATACTTTGTTTTCATTCATTTGAGTGTGAAACTACACCTAGGATGTTTACAAGTAAAAACAAGCATCAACTCAAGCTGTTGAATGAATTTACGCGTTTTAACAGCTCTTACGACTAGGGTGATAGAAATTGAGTTCTTGTGTGTTGTATATTAAGAGAAAGCATCCAAATACTTTGTTTTCATTCATTTGAGTGTGAAACTACACCTAGGATGTTTACAGTTACAAACAAGCTTCAACTCAAGCTTTTGAATGCATTTACGCGTTTTAAAAGCTCATAAGAGGATGGTGAAAGAGATTTGAGTTCTTTTGTGTTGTATATTAAGAGAAAGCATCCAAATACTTTGTTTCCATTCATTTGAGTGTGAAACTACACCTAGGATGTTTACAAGTACAAACAAGCTTTAACTCGAGCTTTTGAATGCATTCACGCATTTTAACAGCTCATACAACTAGGGTTATAGAAATTGAGTTCTTTTGTGTTGTATATTAAGAAGAAGCATCCAAATACTTTGTTTGCATTCATTTGAATGTGTGAAACTACACCTAGGATGTTTACAAGTACAAACAAGCTTCAACTCAAGCTGCTGAATGAATTTACGTGTTTTAACAGCTCTTACGACTAGGGTGATAGAAATTGAGTTCTTTTGTGTTGTATATTAAGAGAAAGCATCCAAATATTCTGTTTGCATTCATTTGAGTGAGAAACTACACCTAGGATGTTTACAAGTACAAACAAGCTTCAACTCAAGCAGTTGAATGTATTTACGCGTTTTAACAGCTCTTACGACTAGGGTGATAGAAATTGAGTTCTTTTGTGTTGTATATTAAGAGAAAGCATCCAAATACTTTGTTTGCATTCATTTGAGTGTGAAACTACACCTAGAATGTTTACAGTTACAAACAAGCTTCAACTCAAGCTTTTGAATGCATTTACGCGTTTTAAAAGCTCATACGAGGAGGGTGAAAGAGATTTGAGTTCTTTTGTGTTGTATATTAAGAGAAAGCATCCAAATACTTTGTTTGCATTCATTTGAGTGTGAAACTACACCTAGGATGTTTACAAGTACAAACAAGCTTCAACTCAAGCTTTTGAATTAATTTACGCGTTTTAACAGCTCTTACGACTAGGGTGATAGAAATTGAGTTCTTTTGTGTTGTATATTAAGAGAAAATATCCAAATACTTTGTTTGCATTCATTTGAGTGTGAAATAAGACCAGGGTTGTTTACAAGTACAAACAAGCTTCAACTCAAGCTTTTGAATGCATTTACGCGTTTTAAAAGCTCATACGAGTAGGGTGAAAGAGATTTGATTTCTTTTCTGTTGTATATTAAGAGAAAGCACCCAAATTTTTTGTTTGCATTCTTTTGAGTATGAAACTACACCAAGAATGTGTTAAATTACAAACAAGCTTTTGGATGCATTTAAGCGTTTTAAAAGCTCATACGAGTAGGGTGAAAGAGATTTGAGTTCTTTTGTGTTGTATATTAAGAGAAAGCATCCAAATACTTTGTTTGCATTCATTTGGGTGTGAAACTACACCTAGGATGTTTACAAGTACAAACAAGCTTCAACTTAAGCTATTGAATGAATTTACGCGTTTTAATAGCTCTTACGACTAGGGTGATAGAAATTGAGTTCTTGTGTGTTGAATATTAAGAGAAAGCATCCAAATACTTTGTTTGCATTCATTTGTGTGTGAAACTACACCTAGGATTTTTACAGTTACAAACAAGCTTCAACTGATGCTTTTGAATTCATTTATGCGTTTTAAAAGCTCATACGAGTAGGGTGAAAGAGATTTGAGTTCTTTTGTGTTGTATAGTAAGAGAAAACATCCAAATACTTTGTTTGCATTCATTTGAGTGTGAAACTACACCTAGGACGTTTACAGTTACAAACAAGCTTCAACTCATGCTTTTCAATTCATTTACGCGTTTTAAAAGCTCATACAAGTAGGGTGTAAGAGATTTGAGTTCTTTTGTTTTGTATAGTAAGAGAAACCATCCAAATACTTTGTTTGCATTCATTTGAGTGTGAAACTACACCTAGGATGTTTACAAGTACAAACAAGCTTCAACTCAAGCTTTTGAATGAATTTACGCGTTTTAACAGCTCTTACGACTAGGGTGATAGAAATTGAGTTCTTTTGTGTTGTATATTAAGAGAAAATATCCAAATACTTTGTTTGCATTCATTTGAGTGTGAAATAACACCAGGGTTGTCTACAAGTACAAACAAGCTTCAACTCAAGCTTTTGAATTCATTTACGCGTTTTAAAAGCTCATACGAGGAGGGTGAAAGAGATTTAAGTTCTTTTCTGTTGTATATTAAGAGAAAGCACCCAAATTTTTTGTTTGCATTCTTTTGAGTATGAAACTACACCAAGAATGTGTTAAATTACAAACAAGCTTTTGGATGCATTTACGCGTTTTAAAAGCTCATACGAGTAGGGTGAAAGAGATTTGAGTTCTTTTGTGTTGTATATTAAGAGAAAGCATCCAAATACTTTGTTTGCATTCATTTGGGTGTGAAACTACACCTAGGATGTTTACAAGTACAAACAAGCTTCAACTCAAGCTGCTGAATGAATTTACGTGTTTTAACAGCTCTTACGACTAGGGTGATAGAAATTGAGTTCTTTTGTGTTGTATATTAAGAGAAAGCATCCAAATACTCTGTTTGCATTCATTTGAGTGAGAAACTACACCTAGGATGTTTACAAGTACAAACAAGCTTCAACTCAAGCAGTTGAATGTATTTACGCGTTTTAACAGCTCTTACGACTAGGGTGATAGAAATTGAGTTCTTTTGTGTTGTATATTAAGAGAAAGCATCCAAATACTTTGTTTGCATTCATTTGAGTGTGAAACTACACCTAGGATGTTTACAGTTACAAACAAGCTTCAACTCAAGCTTTTGAATGCATTTACGCGTTTTAAAAGCTCATACGAGGAGGGTGAAAGAGATTTGAGTTCTTTTGTGTTGTATATTAAGAGAAAGCATCCAAATACTTTGTTTGCATTCATTTGGGTGTGAAACTACACCTAGGATGTTTACAAGTACAAACAAGCTTCAACTTAAGCTATTGAATGAATTTACACGTTTTAACAGCTCTTACGACTAGGGTGATAGAAATTGAGTTCTTGTGTGTTGAATATTAAGAGAAAGCATCCAAATACTTTGTTTGCATTCATTTGAGTGTGAAACTACACCTAGGATGTTTACAGTTACAAACAAGCTTCAACTCAAGCTTTTGAATGCATTTACGCGTTTTAAAAGCTCATAAGAGGAGGGTGAAAGAGATTTGAGTTCTTTTGTGTTGTATATTAAGAGAAAGCAACCAAATACTTTGTTTGCATTCATTTGAGTGTGAAACTACACCTAGGATGTTTACAAGTACAAACAAGCTTTAACTCGAGCTTTTGAATGCATTCACGCATTTTAACAGCTCATACAACTAGGGTTATAGAAATTGAGTTCTTTTGTGTTGTATATTAAGAAGAAGCATCCAAATACTTTGTTTGCATTCATTTGAATGTGTGAAACTACACCTAGGATGTTTACAAGTACAAACAAGCTTCAACTCAAGCTGCTGAATGAATTTACGTGTTTTAACAGCTCTTACGACTAGGGTGATAGAAATTGAGTTCTTTTGTGTTGTATATTAAGAGAAAGCATCCAAATACTCTGTTTGCATTCATTTGAGTGAGAAACTACACCTAGGATGTTTACAAGTACAAACAAGCTTCAACTCAAGCAGTTGAATGTATTTACGCGTTTTAACAGCTCTTACGACTAGGGTGATAGAAATTGAGTTCTTTTGTGTTGTATATTAAGAGAAAGCATCCAAATACTTTGTTTGCATTCATTTGAGTGTGAAACTACACCTAGGATGTTTACAGTTACAAACAAGCTTCAACTCAAGCTTTTGAATGCATTTACGCGTTTTAAAAGCTCATACGAGGAGGGTGAAAGAGATTTGAGTTCTTTTGTGTTGTATATTAAGAGAAAGCATCCAAATACTTTGTTTGCATTCATTTGAGTGTGAAACTACACCTAGGATGTTTACAAGTACAAACAAGCTTCAACTCAAGCTTTTGAATTAATTTACGCGTTTTAACAGCTCTTACGACTAGGGTGATAGAAATTGAGTTCTTTTGTGTTGTATATTAAGAGAAAATATCCAAATACTTTGTTTGCATTCATTTGAGTGTGAAATAAGACCAGGGTTGTTTACAAGTACAAACAAGCTTCAACTCAAGCTTTTGAATGCATTTACGCGTTTTAAAAGCTCATACGAGTAGGGTGAAAGAGATTTGATTTCTTTTCTGTTGTATATTAAGAGAAAGCACCCAAATTTTTTGTTTGCATTCTTTTGAGTATGAAACTACACCAAGAATGTGTTAAATTACAAACAAGCTTTTGGATGCATTTAAGCGTTTTAAAAGCTCATACGAGTAGGGTGAAAGAGATTTGAGTTCTTTTGTGTTGTATATTAAGAGAAAGCATCCAAATACTTTGTTTGCATTCATTTGGGTGTGAAACTACACCTAGGATGTTTACAAGTACAAACAAGCTTCAACTTAAGCTATTGAATGAATTTACGCGTTTTAACAGCTCTTACGACTAGGGTGATAGAAATTGAGTTCTTGTGTGTTGCATATTAAGAGAAAGCATCCAAATACTTTGTTTGCATTCATTTGAGTGTGAAACTACACCTAGGATGTTTACAGTTACAAACAAGCTTCAACTGATGCTTTTGAATTCATTTATGCGTTTTAAAAGCTCATACGAGTAGGGTGAAAGAGATTTGAGTTCTTTTGTGTTGTATAGTAAGAGAAAACATCCAAATACTTTGTTTGCATTCATTTGAGTGTGAAACTACACCTAGGACGTTTACAGTTACAAACAAGCTTCAACTCATGCTTTTGAATTCATTTACGCGTTTTAAAAGCTCATACAAGTAGGGTGTAAGAGATTTGAGTTCTTTTGTTTTGTATAGTAAGAGAAAGCATCCAAATACTTTGTTTGCATTCATTTGAGTGTGAAACTACACCTAGGATGTTTACAAGTACAAACAAGCTTCAACTCAAGCTTTTGAATGAATTTACGCGTTTTAACAGCTCTTACGACTAGGGTGATAGAAATTGAGTTCTTTTGTGTTGTATATTAAGAGAAAATATCCAAATACTTTGTTTGCATTCATTTGAGTGTGAAATAACACCAGGGTTGTCTACAAGTACAAACAAGCTTCAACTCAAGCTTTTGAATTCATTTACGCGTTTTAAAAGCTCATACGAGGAGGGTGAAAGAGATTTAAGTTCTTTTCTGTTGTATATTAAGAGAAAGCACCCAAATTTTTTGTTTGCATTCTTTTGAGTATGAAACTACACCAAGAATGTGTTAAATTACAAACAAGCTTTTGGATGCATTTACGCGTTTTAAAAGCTCATACGAGTAGGGTGAAAGAGATTTGAGTTCTTTTGTGTTGTATATTAAGAGAAAGCATCCAAATACTTTGTTTGCATTCATTTGGGTGTGAAACTACACCTAGGATGTTTACAAGTACAAACAAGCTTCAACTCAAGCTGCTGAATGAATTTACGTGTTTTAACAGCTCTTTCGACTAGGGTGATAGAAATTGAGTTCTTTTGTGTTGTATATTAAGAGAAAGCATCCAAATACTCTGTTTGCATTCATTTGAGTGAGAAACTACACCTAGGATGTTTACAAGTACAAACAAGCTTCAACTCGAGCAGTTGAATGTATTTACGCGTTTTAACAGCTCTTACGACTAGGGTGATAGAAATTGAGTTCTTTTGTGTTGTATATTAAGAGAAAGCATCCAAATACTTTGTTTGCATTCATTTGAGTGTGAAACTACACCTAGGATGTTTACAGTTACAAACAAGCTTCAACTCAAGCTTTTGAATGCATTTACGCGTTTTAAAAGCTCATACGAGGAGGGTGAAAGAGATTTGAGTTCTTTTGTGTTGTATATTAAGAGAAAGCATCCAAATACTTTGTTTGCATTCATTTGAGTGTGAAACTACACCTAGGATGTTTACAAGTACAAACAAGCTTCAACTCAAGCTTTTGAATTAATTTACGCGTTTTAACAGCTCTTACGACTAGGGTGATAGAAATTGCGTTCTTTTGTGTTGTATATTAAGAGAAAATATCCAAATACTTTGTTTGCATTCATTTGAGTGTGAAATAAGACCAGGGTTGTTTACAAGTACAAACAAGCTTCAACTCAAGCTTTTGAATGCATTTACGCGTTTTAAAAGCTCATACGAGTAGGGTGAAAGAGATTTGATTTCTTTTCTGTTGTATATTAAGAGAAAGCACCCAAATTTTTTGTTTGCATTCTTTTGAGTATGAAACTACACCAAGAATGTGTTAAATTACAAACAAGCTTTTGGATGCATTTACGCGTTTTAAAAGCTCATACGAGTAGGGTGAAAGAGATTTGAGTTCTTTTGTGTTGTATATTAAGAGAAAGCATCCAAATACTTTGTTTGCATTCATTTGGGTGTGAAACTACACCTAGGATGTTTACAAGTACAAACAAGCTTCAACTTAAGCTATTGAATGAATTTACGCGTTTTAACAGCTCTTACGACTAGGGTGATAGAAATTGAGTTCTTGTGTGTTGAATATTAAGAGAAAGCATCCAAATACTTTGTTTGCATTCATTTGAGTGTGAAACTACACCTAGGATGTTTACAGTTACAAACAAGCTTCAACTGATGCTTTTGAATTCATTTATGCGTTTTAAAAGCTCATACGAGTAGGGTGAAAGAGATTTGAGTTCTTTTGTGTTGTATAGTAAGAGAAAACATCCAAATACTTTGTTTGCATTCATTTGAGTGTGAAACTACACCTAGGACGTTTACAGTTACAAACAAGCTTCAACTCATGCTTTTGAATTCATTTACGCGTTTTAAAAGCTCATACAAGTAGGGTGTAAGAGATTTGAGTTCTTTTGTTTTGTATAGTAAGAGAAAGCATCCAAATACTTTGTTTGCATTCATTTGAGTGTGAAACTACACCTAGGATGTTTACAAGTACAAACAACCTTCAACTCAAGCTTTTGAATGAATTTACGCGTTTTAACAGCTCTTACGACTAGGGTGATAGAAATTGAGTTCTTTTGTGTTGTATATTAAGAGAAAATATCCAAATACTTTGTTTGCATTCATTTGAGTGTGAAATAACACCAGGGTTGTCTACAAGTACAAACAAGCTTCAACTCAAGCTTTTAAATGCATTTACGCGTTTTAAAAGCTCATACGAGGAGGGTGAAAGAGATTTAAGTTCTTTCGTGTTGTATATTAACAGAAAGCATCCAAATACTTTGTTTGTATTCATTTGAGTGTGAAACTACACCTAGGATGTTTGCAGTTACAAACAAGCTTCAACTCATGCTTTTGAATTCATTTACGCGTTTTAACAGCTCTTACGACCAGGGTGATAGAAATTGAGTTCTTTTGTGTTGTATATTAAGAGAAAGCATCCAAATACTTTGTTTGCATTCATTTAAGTGTGAAACTACACCTAGGATGTTTACAGTTACAAACAAGCTTCAACTCATGCTTTTGAATTCATTTACGCGTTTTAAAAGCTCATACGTGTAGGGTGAAAGAGATTTGATTTTTTTTCTGTTGTATATTAAGAGAAAACACCCAAATGTTTTGTTTGCATTCTTGTAAGTATGAAACTACACCAAGAATGAGTTAAATTACAAACAAGCTTCAACTCAAGCTTTTGAATGCATTTACGCGTTTTAAAAGCTCATACGAGGAGGGTGAAAGAGATTTGAGTTCTTTTGTGTTGTATATTAAGAGAAAGCATCCAAATACTTTGTTTGCATTCATTTGAGTGTGAAACTACACCGAGGATGTTTACAGTTACAAACAAGCTTCAACTCAAGCTTTTGAATGCATTTACGCGTTTTAAAAGCTCATACGAGGAGGGTGAAAGAGATTTAAGTTCTTTTGTGTTGTATATTAAGAGAAAGCATCCAAATACTTTTTTTTCATTCATTTGAGTGTGAAACTATACCTAGGATGTTTACAGTTACAAACAAGCTTCAACTCAAGCTTTTGAATGCATTTACGCGTTTTAAAAGCTCATACGAGTAGGGTGAAAGAGATTTGAGTTCTTTTGTGTTGTATATTAAGAGAAAGCATCCAGATACTTTGTTTGCAGTCATTTGAGTGTGAAACTACACCTAGGATGTTTACAGTTACAAACAAGCTTCAACTCAAGCTTTTGAATGCATTTACGCGTTTTAAAAGCTCATACGAGGAGGGTGAAAGAGATTTGAGTTCTTTTGTGTTATATATTAAGAGAAAGCATCCAAATACTTTGTTTGCATTCATTTGAGTGTGAAACTACACCTAGGATGTTTACAAGTACAAACAAGCTTCAACTAAAGCTGTTGAATGAATTTACGCGTTTTAACAGCTCTTACGACTAGTGTAATAGAAATTGAGTTCTTGTGTGTTGTATATTAAGAGAAAGCATCCAAATACTTTGTTTGCATTCATTTGAGTGCGACACTACACCTAGGATGTTTACAGTTACAAACAAGCTTCAACTCATGCTTTTGAATTCATTTACGCGTTTTAAAAGCTCATACGTGTAGGGTGAAAGAGATTTGATTTTTTTTCTGTTGTATATTAAGAGAAAGCACCCAAATGTTTTGTTTGCATTCTTGTAAGTATGAAACTACACCAAGAATGTGTTAAATTACAAACAAGCTTCAACTCAAGCTTTTGAATCCATTTACGCGTTTTAAAAGCTCATACGAGTAGGGTGAAAGAGATTTGAGTTCTTTTGTGTTGTATATTAAGAGAAAGCATCCAAATACTTTGTTTGCATTCATTTGAGTGTGAAACTACACCTAGGATGTTTACAAGTACAACCAAGCTTCAACTCAAGCTGTTGAATGAATTTACGCGTTTTAACAGCTCTTACGACTAGGGTGATAGAAATTGAGTTCTTGTGTGTTGTATATTAAGAGAAAGCATCTAAATACTTTCTTTGCATTCAATGAGTGTGAAATATACCTAGGATGTTTACAGTTACAAACAAGCTTCAACTCAAGCTTTTGAATGCATTTACGCGTTTTAAAAGCTCATACGAGTAGGGTGAAAGAGATTTGAGTTCTTTTGTGTTGTATATTAAGAGAAAGCATCCAGATACTTTGTTTTCATTCATTTGAGTGTGAAACTACACCTAGGATGTTTACAGTTACAAACAAGCTTCAACTCAAGCTTTTGAATGCATTTACGCGTTTTAAAAGCTCATACGAGGAGGGTGAAAGAGATTTGAGTTCTTTTGTGTTGTATATTAAGAGAAAGCATCCAAATACTTTGCTTGCATTCATTTGAGTGTGAAACTACACCTAGGATGTTTACAAGTACAACGAAACTTCAACTCAAGCTTAGTTTCACACTCAAATGAATGCAAGCAAAGTATTTGGATGCTTTCTCTTAATATACAACCCAAAAGAACTCAAATCTCTTTCACCCTACTCGTATGAGCTTTTAAAACGCGTAAATGCATTCAAAAGCTGAGTGTGAAACTACACCGAGGATGTTTACAGTTACAAACAAGCTTCAACTCAAAATTTTGAATGCATTTACGCGTTTTAAAAGCTCATACGAGGAGGGTGAAAGAGATTTGAGTTCTTTTGTGTTGTATATTAAGAGAAAGCATCCAAATACTTGTTTTTCATTCATTTGAGTGTGAAACTACACCTAGGATGTTTACAAGTACAAACAAGCTTCAACTAAAGCTGTTGAATGAATTTACGCGTTTAAACAGCTCTTACGACTAGTGTAATAGAAATTGAGTTCTTGTGTGTTGTATATTAAGAGAAAGCATCTAAATACTTTGTTTGCATTCATTTGAGTGTGAAACTACACCAAGAATGTGTTAAATTACAAACAAGCTTCAACTCAAGCTTTTGAATGCATTTACGCGTTTTAAAAGCTCATACGAGTAGGGTGAAAAAGATTTGAGTTATTTTGTGTTGTATATTAAGAGAAAGCATCCAAATACTTTGTTTGCATTCATTTGAGTGTGAAACTACACCTAGGATGTTTACAAGTACAAACAACCTTCAACTAAAGCTGTTGAATGAATTTACGCGTTTTAACAGCTCTTACGACTAGGGTGATAGAAATTGAGTTCTTGTGTGTTGTATATTAAGAAAAAGCATCCAAATACTTTGTTTGCATTCATTTCAGTGTGAAACTACACCTACGATGTTTACAGTTACAAACAAGCTTCAACTCAAGCTTTTGAATGCATTTACGCGTTTTAAAAGCTCATACGAGTAGGGTGAAAGAGATTTGAGTTCTTTTGTGTTGTATATTAAGAGAAAGCATCCAGATACTTTGTTTTCATTCATTTGAGTGTGAAACTACAACTAGGATGTTTACAGTTACAAACAAGCTTCAACTCAAGCTTTTGAATGCATTTACGCGTTTTAGCTCATACGAGGAGGGTGAAAGAGATTTGAGTTCTTTTGTGTTGTATATTAAGAGAAAGCATCCAAATACTTTGTTTGCATTCATTTGAGTGTGAAACTACACCTAGGATGTTTACAAGTACAAACAAGCTTCAACTCAAGCTGTTGAATGAATTTACGCGTTTTAACAGCTCTTACGACTAGGGTGATAGAAATTGAGTTCTTGTGTGTTGTATATTAAGAGAAAGCATCCAAATACTTTGTTTGCATTCATTTGAGTGTGAAACTACACCTAGGATGTTTACAAGTACAAACAAGCTTCAACT
Organism: Tetragonia tetragonoides; assembly: GCA_038025085.1. NCBI lineage: Eukaryota > Viridiplantae > Streptophyta > Magnoliopsida > Caryophyllales > Aizoaceae > Tetragonia > Tetragonia tetragonoides. The sequence goes on from CM076141.1 coordinate 23,646,526, forward strand.
CAAGCTGTTGAATGAATTTACGCGTTTTAACAGCTCTTACGACTAGGGTGAAAGAGATTTGAGTTCTTTTGTGTTGTATATTAAGAGAAAGCATCCAAATACTTTGTTTGCATTCGTTTGAGTGTGAAACTACACCAAGAATGTGTTAAATTACAAACAAGCTTCAACTCAAGCTTTTGAATGCATTTACGCGTTTTAAAAGCTCATACGAGTAGGGTGAAAGAGATTTGAGTTCTTTTGTGTTGTATATTAAGAGAAAGCATCCAAATACTTTGCTTGCATTCATTTGAGTGTGAAACTACACCTAGGGTGTTTACAAGTACAACCAAGCTTCAACTCAAGCTGTTGAATGAATTTACGCGTTTTAACAGCTCTTACGACTAGGGTGATAGAAATTGAGTTTTTGTGTGTTGTATATTATGAGAAAGCATCCAAATACTTTGTTTGCATTCATTTGAGTGTGAAACTACACCTAGGATGTTTACAGTTACAAACAAGCTTCAACTCATGCTTTTGAATTCATTTACGCGTTTTAAAAGCTCATACGTGTAGGGTGAAAGGGATTTGATTTTTTTTGTATTGTATATTAAGAGAAAGCACCCAGATGTTTTGTTTGCATTCTTGTAAGTATGAAACTACACCAAGAATGAGTTAAATTACAAACAAGCTTCAACTCAAGCTTTTGAATGCATTTACGCGTTTTAAAAGCTCATACGAGTAGGGTGAAAAAGATTTGAGTTCTTTTGTGTTGTATATTAAGAGAAAGTATCCAAATACTTTTTTTTCATTCATTTGAGTGTGAAACTATACCTAGGATGTTTACAGTTACAAACAAGCTTCAACTCAAGCTTTTGAATGCATTTACGCGTTTTAAAAGCTCATACGAGGAGGGTGAAAGAGATTTGAGTTGTTTTGTGTTGTATATTAAGAGAAAGCATCCAAATACTTTGTTTGCATTCATTTGAGTGTGAAACTACACCAAGAATGTGTTAAATTACAAACAAGCTTCAACTCAAGCTGTTGAATGAATTTACGCGTTTTAACAGCTCTTACGACTAGGGTGATAGAAATTGAGTTCTTGTCTGTTGTATATTAAGAGAAAGCATCAGAATACTTTGTTTGCATTCATTTGAGTGTGAAACTACACCTAGGATGTGTACAAGTACAAACAAGCTTCAACTCAAGCTTTTGAATGTATTTACGCGTTTTAAAAGCTCATACGAGTAGGGTGAAAGAGATTTGAGGTCTTTTGTGTTGTAAATTAAGAGAAAGTATCCAAATACTTTGTTTGCATTCATTTGAATGTGAAACTACACCAAGAATGTGTTAAATTACAAAGAAGCTTCAACTCAAGATTTTGAATGCATTTACGCATTTTAAAAGCTCAAACGAGTAGGGTGAAAGAGCTCTGAGTTCTTTTGTGTTGTATAGTAAGAGAAAGCATCCAAATACTTTGTTTGCATTGATTTGAGTGTGAAACTACACCTAGGATGTTTACAAGTACAAACAAGCTTCAACTCAAGCTTTTGAATGTATTTACGCGTTTTAAAAGCTCATACGAGTAGGGTGAAAGAGATTTGAGTTCTTTTGTGTTGTATATTAAGAGAAAGCATCCAAATACTTTGTTTGCATTCATTTGAGTGTGAAACTACACCAAGAATGTGTTAAATTACAAACAAGCTTCAACTCAAGCTTTTGAATGCATTTACGCGTTTTAAAAGCTCATACGAGTAGGGTGAAAGAGATTTGAGTTCTTTTGTGTTGTATATTAAGAGAAAGCATCCAAATACTTTGTTTGCATTTATTTGAGTGTGAAACTATACCTAGGATGTTTACAAGTACAAATAACCTTCAACTCAAGCTGTTGAATGAATTTACGCGTTTTAACAGCTCTTACGACTAGGGTGATAGAAATTGAGTTCTTGTGTGTTGTATATTAAGAGAAAGCATCCAAATACTTTGTTTGCATTCATTTGAGTGTGAAACTACACCTAGGATGTTTACAGTTACAAACAAGCTTCAACTCATGCTTTTGAATTCATTTACGCGTTTTAAAAGCTCATACGAGTAGGGTGAAAGAGATTTGAGTTCTCTTGTGTTGTATAGTAAGAGAAAGCATCCAAATATTTTGTTTGCATTCATTTGAGTGTGAAACTACACCTAGGATGTTTACAAGTACAAACAAGCTTCAACTCAAGCTTCTGAATGTATTTACGCGTTTTAAAAGCTCATACGAGTAGGGTGAAAGAGATTTGAGTTCTTTTGTGTTGTATATTAAGAGAAAGCATCCAAATACTTTGTTTGCATTCATTTGAGTGTGAAACTACACCAAGAATGTGTTAAATTACAAACAAGCTTCAACTCAAGCTTTTGAATGCATTTACGCGTTTTAAAAGCTCATACGAGTCGGGTGAAAGAGATTTGAGTTCTTTTGTGTTGTATTAAGAGAAAGCATCCAAATACTTTGTTTGCATTCATTTGAGTGTGAAACTACACCTAGGATGTTTACAAGTACAACCAAGCTTCAACTCAAGCTGTTGAATGAATTTACGCGTTTTAACAGCTCTTACGACTAGGGTGATAGAAATTGAGTTCTTGTGTGTTGTATATTAAGAGAAAGCAGCCAAATACTTTGTTTGCATTTATGTGAGTGTGAAACTACACCTAGGATGTTTACAGTTACAAACAAGCTTCAACTCATTCTTTTGAATTCATTTACGCGTTTTAAAAGCTCATACGTGTAGGGTGAAAGAGATTTGATTTTTTTTCTGTTGTATATTACGAGAAAGCACCCAAATGTTTTGTTTGCATTCTTGTAAGTATGAAACTACACCAAGAATGAGTTAAATTACAAACAAGCTTCAACTCAAGCTTTTGAATGCATTTACGCGTTTTAAAAGCTCATACGAGTAGGGTGAAAGAGATTTGAGTTCTTTTGTGTTGTATATTAAGAGAAAGCATCCAAATACTTTGTTTGCATTCATTTGAGTGTGAAACTACACCGAGGATGTTTACAGTTACAAACAAGCTTCAGCTCAAGCTTTTGAATGCATTTACGCGTTTTAAAAGCTCATACGAGGAGGGTGAAAGAGATTTGAGTTCTTTTGTGTTGTATATTAAAAGATGATGCGTTGGTGGTGCATTAACATCAGATCATCAAGAGACTAGATTTAGTGTCATTGCAATGATCTTGGCAAATGGGACACTCTCAAGATAAGTGATGATATTTCTGGTTCTAAAGGCATTACTGTCCTTTTGGCCACCTAATCTTGATGATTAGTCCGTACAACTTAATTAGTCCGTACAAATAAATATTTGTGATTATTGTTAATTATAGTGCACCCTGCATGTAGTTAGCATAATTAACAAATGTAATTAGTTGTTATTTGAATTCCCTATGTAGTTGCTAAGTAAGGCGCGCCTAAGAGCACATGGGGCAGGTAAGGATGAAGAATGAGGCTCCTTACAGCTCACCCACGTTTGTCCTTATGCAAGGACAAGCAACAGCTGTCAAGTGGTCCAAAACGGAAGGAAATGCGCTCCAAATTGTACTGCACGTATTTGGCTCATTTCTGGGCAAAATACTGAAGCTTCATTTTGCTTGGGCACTACTCTTGGACAGCTCACCCTTTCTAGAGTATTCTTATGTTATTAGGGCACATTTGTGACCCCTATAAATATGTAAGAACAGCTGATGTAAAAGGCACTTGATGATGAATGAAAATATGAAATGGCTGCTGCCTTTTGCTTACAAACCTTGTTGTTCTTTATAATGTCCTTAGGGATATTTGGTGAAACAAGTAGTATCCTTTAGCCTTGACTTGGTGGTTAAATCCTTTATAGTCTTGGTGGTGGTGCTATCTATCCTCCCTCTTCTTATTTTTCGTTTCATTTACTTTGTTTTCAATCTTTATAATCACAAAACAAACAAAATATTATCAAAACACCCATTGTTCGAAAACGAGCTAAAACCTTTCAGTTTTGCTAACGCATCAGTTGGTATCAGAGCTTTGGTTTTCTTAGCTCGTTAATTCAGAGGTTTTTCTTCATTGAAGAGTCCTCTTTCACCTGGTTTTGGTTTCAAGGAAAAAGGTTGAGATTTGGGTACTCAAGTAAGCATTTTCCCTCGGTGACTCCTGCTGGACGTGCGATTGGACCAAGCTGAGGATCTTTGTTTTTCGAGGCGTTTCAAAACGTAAAGGTGTCAACTTTGATACTTTTCTGAGTTCCTTAGACATTTATCTTTCGGAATATCTTGGTGGTTTTTCTTAAATCATTGTGGGTTGGAGCAGTTTATTGTGAGAAGTTGCTATATGTGCTGAGCGTGAACTAGGATCTTGTTTGTTGTGTTGCTTGTTTGTTCTGGTTTTTACCTGCATATTTGTGGTGAACATTGAGGGATTTCTAACTGGTTATATTATTTGTGGTTCTATCGTTGTTATCCAAGTGGTTTGAAGTTGAAAGGTTGAGTCTTTGGCCTTCATTTGTGCTCAAACATTTTGTTGGTCTTGCTGGAATACAACCAGGAGTCATTTTGGCGTTTTGTTAATATCTCAAGATCTAGAGATCCATTTTATGCCTTTCTTAGTCCTGTAGACTCCTAAGACCTTATACTACAAAGTTATCTTGGTAGATATCTGGTTTATTCCCCCATGTATATGAGAAAGTTTGAGATTTGTTGAGCTGTTCGTGTACGTGCAAAATTTGGAATTGTTGTGTTTGAAGTTGAGCTGTTGCAATTGGCGTTTGTTCTCTTATGGATCTTTGTTGAAACTGGAATTGGGTGTTGAATCATTGGATAGTTTTGAGTATTCATTGCATTTGATTGTCTTATCCCGTCATTCCACAACACAAAGTCCACAAAGAACCCAAAAACAGCCCAAACACCATCCGAACTCAAACACAACCTAACTCCACAAAATGCCTCGTCTTTATGATACCAAGTATAATGATGATGACTTAGAGATAGACTTTTCCAAATTTGGTGGGTTCCTCTATTCTGAAGATTTTTATACGTGGCTTGAGACGGTGGACGAATGGTTTAAAGTCTTGGAGTTTTCTAATCGCAAGAAAATAGAACTTGTGATGAGTTCTTTTGATTGTGATGCTTTGATTTGGTGGAAACTCTTAGAAATCAGGAGAAGAAGGATTGGAAAGGGCAAAATCCAAATCTGGAGTGAGATGCGTGAAGAGCTCATTAGGAAATTTGTGCCAAAGTTCACGTCACGAGCTTTTTACACTCAACACAACCTTGAGCGAGTAGCTAGTGTGAAAGCTACTGAAAATGCAGCTCCCATCATTGTGAGCCTAGAGGAATGGCAAATGATTGGTGAAGAATTTCAAGAAGAACAAAAGGACGACCCGAGCAATGTTCTTGATTCAGCAATCGTTGTCGAAGAGTTACAACCCCATGGTGATGAAACTGTCATTTGTGAAGATCTTATTCAAGCAACAATCGCACCTTTACTCGTACAACACATTGAGCAACAAGTTTCTGTTATAGAAAGTACTTTACAGCTTGAGCATGACAACAAAAATAACTCTATGGAGGTCACAAAACCTGGTTTAGCGAAATGTAATGCAGCACCTCATACAACATGTCATTTACCTAGAAAATCAGAACTTAAAGTTGTATGTGATGACATGGCTAGTTCACTTGCTGAAATTGAACAAGTTTTTGAGAAGCATCATGGTGGAAGCAGCAGGTTTGATAGTGATTGGCATGAGTGTGGTCGCTTCCCTCGAGTGGGCATCGGTGTAACTACAACAAGCCACTTTGATGTGAACAAGAAGCGAGCTAAGGGTGATGTGACAAAATTGATAGGAGCCTGGATCCGAGGCCGAATTAGGGGTGCGAAGTTCAGCACCTACATGTTTGAGTTAAATTGGATGGCTTTCGTTTTCACGGACTTGAGGGCAAGTCCCAAAAAAGAAGAGGAGAATGATGCGTTGGTGGTGCATTAACATCAAATCATCAAGAGACTAGATTTAGTGTCATTGCAATGATCTTGGCAAATGGGACACTCTCAAGATAAGTGATGATATTTCTGGTTCTAAAGGCATTACTGTCCTTTTGGCCACCTAATCTTGATGATTAGTCCGTACAACTTAATTAGTCCGTACAAATAAATATTTGTGATTATTGTTAATTATAGTGCACCCTGCATGTAGTTAGCATAATTAACAAATGTAATTAGTTGTTATTTGAATTCCCTAAGTAGTTGCTAAGTAAGGCGCGCCTAAGAGCACATGGGGCAGGTAAGGATGAAGAATGAGGCTCCTTACAGCTCACCCACGTTTGTCCTTATGCAAGGACAAGCAACAGCTGTCAAGTGGTCCAAAACGGAAGGAAATGCGCTCCAAATTGTACTGCACGTATTTGGCTCATTTCTGGGCAAAATACTGAAGCTTCATTTTGCTTGGGCACTACTCTTGGACAGCTCACCCTTTCTAGAGTATTCTTAGGGGCACATTTGTGACCCCTATAAATATGTAAGAACAGCTGATGTAAAAGGCACTTGATGATGAATGAAAATATGAAATGGCTGCTGCCTTTTGCTTACAAACCTTGTTGTTCTTTATAATGTCCTTAGGGATATTTCGTGAAACAAGTAGTATTCTTTAGCCTTGACTTGGTGGTTAAATCCTTTATAGTCTTGGTGGTGGTGCTATCTATCCTCCCTCTTCTTATTTTTCGTTTCATTTACTTTGTTTTCAATCTTTATAATCACAAAACAAACAAAATATTATCAAAACACCCATTGTTCGAAAACGAGCTAAAACCTTTCAGTTTTGCTAACGCATCAGTTGGTATCAGAGCTTTGGTTTTCTTAGCTCGTTAATTCAGAGGTTTTTCTTCATTGAAGAGTCCTCTTTCACCTGGTTTTGGTTTCAAGGAAAAAGGTTGAGATTTGGGTACTCAAGTAAGCATTTTCCCTCGGTGACTCCTGCTGGACGTGCGATTGGACCAAGCTGAGGATCTTTGTTTTTCGAGGCGTTTTAAAAGGTAAAGGTGTCAACTTTGATACTTTTCTGAGTTCCTTAGACATTTATCTTTCGGAATATCTTGGTGGTTTTTCTTAAATCATTGTGGGTTGGAGCAGTTTATTGTGAGAAGTTGCTATATGTGCTGAGCGTGAACTAGGATCTTGTTTGTTGTGTTGCTTGTTTGTTCTGGATTTTACCTGCATATTTGTGGTGAACCTTGAGGGATTTCTAACTGGTTATATTATTTGGGGTTCTATCGTTGTTATCCAAGTGGTTTGAAGTTGAAAGGTTGAGTCTTTGGCCTTCATTTGTGCTCAAACATTTTGTTGGTCTTGCTGGAATACAACCAGGAGTCATTTTGGCGTTTTGTTAATATCTCAAGATCTAGAGATCCATTTTATGCCTTTCTTAGTCCTGTAGACTCCTAAGACCTTATACTACAAAGTTATCTTGGTAGATATCTGGTTTATTCCCCCATGTATGTGAGAAAGTTTGAGATTTGTTGAGATGTTCGTGTACGTGCAAAATTTGGAATTGTTGTGTTTGAAGTTGAGCTGTTGCAATTGGCGTTTGTTCTCTTATGGATCTTTGTTGAAACTGGAATTGGGTGTTGAATCATTGGATAGTTTTGAGTATTCATTGCATTTGATTGTCTTATCCCGTCATTCCACAACACAAAGTCCACAAAGAACCCAAAAACAGCCCAAACACCATCCGAGCTCAAACACAACCTAACTCCACAAAATGCCTCGTCTTTATGATACCAAGTATAATGATGATGACTTAGAGATAGACTTTTCCAAATTTGGTGGGTTCCTCTATTCTGAAGAATTTTATACGTGGCTTGAGACGGTGGACGAATGGTTTAAAGTCTTGGAGTTTTCTAATCGCAAGAAAATAGAACTTGTGATGAGTTCTTTTGATTGTGATGCTTTGATTTGGTGGGAACTCTTAGAAATCAGGAGAAGAAGGATTGGAAAGGGCAAAATCCAAATCTGGAGTGAGATGCGTGAAGAGCTCATTAGGAAGTTTGTGCCAAAGTTCACGTCACGAGCTTTTTACACTCAACACAACCTTGAGCGAGTAGCTAGTGTGAAAGCTACTGAAAATGCAGCTCCCATCATTGTGAGCCTAGAGGAATGGCAAATGATTGGTGAAGAATTTCAAGAACCCACTTTGTTTCAAGAAGAACAAAAGGACGACCCGAGCAATGTTCTTGATTCAGCAATCGTTGTCGAAGAGTTACAACCCCATGGTGATGAAACTGTCATTTGTGAAGATCTTATTCAAGCAACAATCGCACCTTTACTCGTACAACACATTGAGCAACAAGTTTCTGTTATAGAAAGTACTTTACAGCTTGAGCATGACAACAAAAATAACTCTATGGAGGTCACAAAACCTGGTTTAGCGAAATGTAATGCAGCACCTCATACAACATGTCATTTACCTAGAAAATCAGAACTTAAAGTTGTATGTGATGACATGGCTAGTTCACTTGCTGAAATTGAACAAGTTTTTGAGAAGCATCATGGTGGAAGCAGCAGGTTTGATAGTGATTGGCATGAGTGTGGTCGCTTCCCTCGAGTGGGCATCGGTGTAACTACAACAAGCCACTTTGATGTGAACAAGAAGCGAGCTAAGGGTGATGTGACAAAATTGATAGGAGCCTGGATCCGAGGCCGAATTAGGGGTGCGAAGTTCAGCACCTACATGTTTGAGTTAAATTGGATGGCTTTCGTTTTCACGGACTTGAGGGCAAGTCCCAAAAAAGAAGAGGAGAATGATGCGTTGGTGGTGCATTAACATCAGATCATCAAGAGACTAGATTTAGTGTCATTGCAATGATCTTGGCAAATGGGACACTCTCAAGATAAGTGATGATATTTCTGGTTCTAAAGGCATTACTGTCCTTTTGGCCACCTAATCTTGATGATTAGTCCGTACAACTTCATTAGTCCGTACAAATAAATATTTGTGATTATTGTTAATTATAGTGCACCCTGCATGTAGTTAGCATAATTAACAAATGTAATTAGTTGTTATTTGAATTCCCTAAGTAGTTGCTAAGTAAGGCGCGCCTAAGAGCACATGGGGCAGGTAAGGATGAAGAATGAGGCTCCTTACAGCTCACCCACGTTTGTCCTTATGCAAGGACAAGCAACAGCTGTCAAGTGGTCCAAAATGGAAGGAAATGCGCTCCAAATTGTACTGCACGTATTTGGCTCATTTCTGGGCAAAATACTGAAGCTTCATTTTGCTTGGGCACTACTATTGGACAGCTCACCCTTTCTAGAGTATTCTTAGGTTATTAGGGCACATTTGTGACCCCTATAAATATGTAAGAACAGCTGATGTAAAAGGCACTTGATGATGAATGAAAATATGAAATGGCTGCTGCTTTTTGCTTACAAACCTTGTTGTTCTTTATAATGTCCTTAGGGATATTTGGTGAAACAAGTAGTATCCTTTAGCCTTGACTTGATGGTTAAATCCTTTATAGTCTTGGTGGTGGTGCTATCTATCCTCCCTCTTCTTATTTTTCGTTTCATTTACTTTGTTTTCAATCTTTATAATCAAAAAACAAACAAAATATTATCAAAACACCCATTGTTCGAAAACGAGCTAAAACCTTTCAGTTTTGCTAACGCATCAAAAGAAAGCATCCAAATACTTTTTTTTCATTCATTTGAGTGTGAAACTATACCTAGGATGTTTACAGTTACAAACAAGCTTCAACTCAAGCTTTTGAATGCATTTACGCATTTTAAAAGCTCATACGAGTAGGGTGAAAGAGATTTGAGTTCTTTTGTGTTGTATATTAAGAGAAAGCATCCAGATACTTTGTTTTCATTCATTTGAGTGTGAAACTACACCTAGGATGTTTACAGTTACAAACAAGCTTCAACTCAAGCTTTTGAATGCATTTACGCGTTTTAGCTCATACGAGGAGGGTGAAAGAGATATGAGTTCTTTTGTGTTGTATATTAAGAGAAAGCATCCAAATACTTTGTTTGCATTCATTTGAGTGTGAAACTACACCTAGGATGTTTACAAGTACAAACAAGCTTCAACTCAAGCTGTTGAATGAATTTACGCGTTTTAACAGCTCTTACGACTAGGGTGATAGAAATTGAGTTCTTGTGTGTTGTATATTAAGAGAAAGCATCCAAATACTTTGTTTGCATTCATTTGAGTGTGAAACTACACCTAGGATGTTTACAACTACAAACAAGCTTCAACTCAAGCTTTTGAATGTATTTACGCGTTTTAAAAGCTCATACGAGTAGGGTGAAAGAGATTTGAGTTATTTTGTGTTGTATATTAAGAGAAAGCATCCAAATACTTTGTTTGCATTCATTTGAGTGTGAAAATACACCAAGAATGTGTTAAATTACAAAGAAGCTTCAACTCAAGCTTTTGAATGCATTTACGCGTTTTAAAAGCTCATATGAGTAGGGTGAAAGAGATTTGAGTTCTTTTGTGTTGTATAGTAAGAGAAAGCATCCAAATATTTTGTTTGCATTCATTTGAGTGTGAAACTACACCTAGGATGTTTACAAGTACAAACAAGCTTCATCTCAAGCTTTTGAATGTATTTACGCGTTTTAAAAGCTCATACGAGTAGGGTGAAAGAGATTTGAGTTCTTTTGTGTTGTATATTAAGGGAAAGCACCCAAATACTTTGTTTGCATTCATTTGAGTGTGAAACTACACCTAGGATGTTTACAAGTACAAACAACCTTCAACTCAAGCTGTTGAATGAATTTACGCGTTTTAACAGCTCTTACGACTAGGGTGATAGAAATTGAGTTTTTGTGTGTTGTATATTAAGAGAAAGCATCCAAATAGTTTGTTTGCATTCATTTGAGTGTGAAACTACACCTAGGATGTTTACAGTTACAAACAAGCTTCAACTCAAGCTTCTGAATGTATTTACGCGTTTTAAAAGCTCATACGAGTAGGGTGAAAGAGATTTGTGTTCTTTTGTGTTGTATATTAAGAGAAAGCATCCAAATACTTTGTTTGCATTCATTTGAGTGTGAAACTACACCAAGAATGTGTTAAATTACAAACAAGCTTCAACTCAAGCTTTTGAATGCATTTACGCGTTTTAAAAGCTCATACGAGTAGGGTGAAAGAGATTTGAGTTCTTTTGTGTTGTATATTAAGAGAAAGCATCCAAATACTTTGCTTGCATTCATTTGAGTGTGAAACTACACCTAGGATGTTTACAAGTACAACCAAGCTTCAACTCAAGCTGTTGAATGAATTTACGCGTTTTAACAGCTCTTACGACTAGGGTGATAGAAATTGAGTTCTTGTGTGTTGTATATTAAGAGAAAGCATCCAAATACTTTGTTTGCATTCATTTGAGTGTGAAACTACACCTAGGATGTTTACAGTTACAAAAAAGCTTCAACTCATGCTTTTGAATTCATTTACGCGTTTTAAAAGCTCTTACGAGGAGGGTGAAAGAGAATTGAGTTCTTTTGTGTTGTATATTAAGAGAAAGCATCCAAATACTTTGTTTGCATTCATTTGAGTGTGAAACTACACCTAGGATGTTTACAAGTACAAACAAGCTTCAACTCAAGCTTTTGAATTAATTTACGCGTTTTAACAGCTCTTACGACTAGGGTGATAGAGATTTGATTTTTTTTCTGTTGTATATTAAGAGAAAGCACCCAAATGTTTTGTTTGCATTCTTGTAAGTATGAAACTACACCAAGAATGAGTTAAATTACAAACAAGCTTCAACTCAAGCTTTTGAATGCATTTACGCGTTTTAAAAGCTCATACGAGAGTAGGGTGAAAGAGATTTGAGTTCTTTTGTGTCGTATATTAAGAGAAAGCATCCAAATACTTTGTTTGCATTCATTTGAGTGTGAAACTACACCTAGGATGTTTACAGTTACAAACAAGCTTCAACTCAAGCTTTTGAATGCATTTTCGCGTTTTAAAAGCTCATACGAGCAGGGTGAAAGAGATTTGAGTTCTTTTGTGTTGTATATTAAGAGAAAGCATCCAAATACTTGTTTGCATTCATTTGAGTGAGAAACTACACCGAGGATGTTTACAGTTACAAACAAGCTTCAACTCAAGCTTTTGAATGCATTTACGCGGTTTAAAAGCTCATACGAGGAGGGTGAAAGAGATTTGAGTTCTTTTGTGTTGTATATTAAGAGAAAGCATCCAAATAGTTTTTTTTCATTCATTTGAGTGTGAAACTATACCTAGGATGTTTACAGTTACAAACAAGCTTCAACTCAAGGTTTTTAATGCATTTACGCGTTTTAAAAGCTCATACGAGTAGGGTGAAAGAGACGTGAGTTCTTTTGTGTTGTATATTAAGAGAAAGCATCCAGATACTTTGTTTTCATTCATTTGAGTGTGAAACTACACCTAGGATGTTTACAGTTACAAACAAGCTTCAACTCAAGCTTTTGAATGCATTTACGCGTTTTAAAAGCTCATACGAGGAGGGTGAAAGAGATTTGAGTTCTTTTGTGTTGTATATTAAGAGAAAGCATCCAAATACTTTGTTTGCATTCATTTGAGTGTGAAACTACACCTAGGATGTTTACAAGTACAAACAAGCTTCAACTCAAGCTGTTGAATGAATTTACGCGTTTTAACAGCTCTTACGACTAGGGTGATAGAAATTGAGTTCTTGTGTGTTGTATATTAAGAGAAAGCATCCAATTACTTTGTTTGCATTCATTTGAGTGTGAAACTACACCTAGGATGTTTACAAGTACAAATAAGCTTCAACTCAAGCTTTTGAATGTAGTTACGCGTTTTAAAAGCTCATACGAGTAGGGTGAAAGAGATTTGAGTTCTTTTGTATTGTATATTAAGAGAAAGCATCCAAATACTTTGTTTGCATTCATTTGAGTGTGAAACTACACCAAGAATGTGTTAAATTACAAACAAGCTTCAACTAAAGCTTTTGAACTCATTTACGCGTTTTAAAAGCTCATACGAGTAGGGTGAAAGAGATTTGAGTTCTTTTGTGTTGTATATTAAGAGAAAGCATCTAAATACTTTGTTTGCATTCATTTGAGTGTGAAACTACACCTAGGATGTTTACAAGTACAAACAACCTTCAACTCAAGCTGTTGAATGAATTTACGCGTTTTAACAGCTCTTACGACTAGGGTGATAGAAATTGAGTTCTTGTGTGTCGTATATTAAGAGAAAGCATCCAAAGACTTTGTTTGCATTCATTTGAGTGTGAAACTACACCTAGGATGTTTACAGTTACAAACAAGCTTCAATTCATGCTTTTGAATTCATTTACGCGTTTTAAAAGCTCATACGAGGAGGGTGAAAGAGATTTGAGTTCTCTTGTGTTGTATAGTAAGAGAAAGCATCCAAATACTTTGTTTGCATTCATTTGAGTGTGAAACTACACCTAGGATGTTTACAAGTACAAACAAGCTTCAACTCAAGTTTTTGAATTAATTTACGCGTTTTAACAGCTCTTACGACTAGGGTGATAGAGATTTGATTTTTTTTCTGTTTTATATTAAGAGAAAGCACCCAAATGTTTTGTTTGCATTCTTGTAAGTATGAAACTACACCAAGAATGAGTTAAATTACAAACAAGCTTCAACTCAAGCTTTTGAATGCATTTACGCGTTTTAAAAGCTCATACGAGTAGGGTGAAAGAGATTTGAGTTCTTTTGTGTTGTATATTAAGAGAAAGCATCCAAATACTTTGTTTGCATTCATTTGAGTGTGAAACTACACCTAGGATGCTTACAAGTACAAACAAGCTTCAACTCAAGCTTCTGAATGTATTTACGCGTTTTAAAAGCTCATACGAGTAGGGTGAAAGAGATTTGAGTTCTTTTGTGTTGTATATTAAGAGAAAGCATCCAAATGTTTTTTTTGCATACTTTTGAGTATGAAACTTGACCAAGAATGTGTTAAATTACAAACAAGCTTCAACTCAAGCTTTTGAATGCATTTACGAGTTTTAAAAGCTCATACGAGTAGGCCGAAAGAGATTTGAGTTCTTTTGTGTTGTATATTAAGAGAAAGCATCCAAATACTTTGCTTGCATTCATTTGAGTGTGAAACTACACCTAGGATGTTTACAAGTACAACCAAGCTTCAACTCAAGCTGTTGAATGAATTTACGCGTTTTAACAGCTCTTACGACTAGGGTGATCGAAATTGAGTTCTTGTGTGTTGTATATTAAGAGAAAGCATCCAAATACTTTGTTTGCATTCATTTGAGTGTGAAACTACACCTAGGATGTTTACAGTTACAAAAAAGCTTCAACTCATGCTTTTGAATTCATTTACGCGTTTTAAAAGCTCTTACGAGGAGGGTGAAAGAGAATTGAGTTCTTTTGTGTTGTATATTAAGAGAAAGCATCCAAATACTTTGTTTGCATTCATTTGAGTGTGAAACTACACCTAGGATGTTTACAAGTACAAACAAGCTTCAACTCAAGTTTTTGAATTAATTTACGCGTTTTAACAGCTCTTACGACTAGGGTGATAGAGATTTGATTTTTTTTCTGTTTTATATTAAGAGAAAGCACCCAAATGTTTTGTTTGCATTCTTGTAAGTATGAAACTACACCAAGAATGAGTTAAATTACAAACAAGCTTCAACTCAAGCTTTTGAATGCATTTACGCGTTTTAAAAGCTCATACGAGTAGGGTGAAAGAGATTTGAGTTCTTTTGTGTCGTATATTAAGAGAAAGCATCCAAATACTTTGTTTGCATTCATTTGAGTGTGAAACTACACCTAGGATGTTTACAGTTACAAACAAGCTTCAACTCAAGCTTTTGAATGCATTTTCGCGTTTTAAAAGCTCATACGAGCAGGGTGAAAGAGATTTGAGTTCTTTTGTGTTGTATATTAAGAGAAAGCATCCAAATACTTGTTTGCATTCATTTGAGTGAGAAACTACACCGAGGATGTTTACAGTTACAAACAAGCTTCAACTCAAGCTTTTGAATGCATTTACGCGGTTTAAAAGCTCATACGAGGAGGGTGAAAGAGATTTGAGTTCTTTTGTGTTGTATATTAAGAGAAAGCATCCAAATAGTTTTTTTTTATTCATTTGAGTGTGAAACTATACCTAGGATGTTTACAGTTACAAACAAGCTTCAACTCAAGGTTTTTAATGCATTTACGCGTTTTAAAAGCTCATACGAGTAGGGTGAAAGAGACGTGAGTTCTTTTGTGTTGTATATTAAGAGAAAGCATCCAGATACTTTGTTTTCATTCATTTGAGTGTGAAACTACACCAAGAATGTGTTAAATTACAAACAAGCTTCAACTAAAGCTTTTGAACTCATTTACGCGTTTTAAAAGCTCATACGAGTAGGGTGAAAGAGATTTGAGTTCTTTTGTGTTGTATATTAAGAGAAAGCATGCAAATACTTTGTTTGCATTCATTTGAGTGTGAAACTACACCTAGGATGTTTACAAGTACAAACAACCTTCAACTCAAGCTGTTGAATGAATTTACGCGTTTTAACAGCTCTTACGACTAGGGTGATAGAAATTGAGTTCTTGTGTGTCGTATATTAAGAGAAAGCATCCAAATACTTTGTTTGCATTCATTTGAGTGTGAAACTACACCTAGGATGTTTACAGTTACAAACAAGCTTCAATTCATGCTTTTGAATTCATTTACGCGTTTTAAAAGCTCATACGAGTAGGGTGAAAGAGATTTGAGTTCTCTTGTGTTGTATAGTAAGAGAAAGCATCCAAATACTTTGTTTGCATTCATTTGAGTGTGAAACTACACCTAGGATGCTTACAAGTACAAACAAGCTTCAACTCAAGCTTCTGAATGTATTTACGCGTTTTAAAAGCTCATACGAGTAGGGTGAAAGAGATTTGAGTTCTTTTGTGTTGTATATTAAGACAAAGCATCCAAATACTTTGTTTGCATTCATTTGAGTGTGAAACTACACCTAGGATGTTTACAAGTACAACCAAACTTTAACTCAAGCTGTTGAATGAATTTACGCGTTTTAACAGCTCTTACGACTAGGGTGATAGAAATTGAGTTCTTGTGTGTTGTATATTAAGAGAAAGCATCCAAATACTTTGTTTGCATTCATTTGAGTGTGAAACTACACCTAGGATGTTTACAAGTACAAATAAGCTTCAACTCAAGCTTTTGAATGTAGTTACGCGTTTTAAAAGCTCATACGAGTAGGGTGAAAGAGATTTGAGTTCTTTTGTATTGTATATTAAGAGAAAGCATCCAAATACTTTGTTTGCATTCATTTGAGTGTGAAACTACACCAAGAATGTGTTAAATTACAAACAAGCTTCAACTAAAGCTTTTGAACTCATTTACGCGTTTTAAAAGCTCATACGAGTAGGGTGAAAGAGATTTGAGTTCTCTTGTGTTGTATAGTAAGAGAAAGCATCCAAATACTTTGTTTGCATTCATTTGAGTGTGAAACTACACCTAGGATGCTTACAAGTACAAACAAGCTTCAACTCAAGCTTCTGAATGTATTTACGCGTTTTAAAAGCTCATACGAGTAGGGTGAAAGAGATTTGAGTTCTTTTGTGTTGTATATTAAGACAAAGCATCCAAATACTTTGTTTGCATTCATTTGAGTGTGAAACTACACCAAGAATGTGTTAAATTACAAACAAGCTTCAACTCAAGCTTTTGAATGCATTTACGCGTTTTAAAAGCTCATACGAGTAGGGTGAAAGAGATTTGAGTTCTTTTGTGTTGTATATTAAGAGAAAGCATCCAAATACTTTGTTTGCATTCATTTGAGTGTGAAACTACACCTAGGATGTTTACAAGTACAACCAAACTTCAACTCAAGCTGTTGAATGAATTTACGCGTTTTAACAGCTCTTACGACTAGGGTGATAGAAATTGAGTTCTTGTGTGTTGTATATTAAGAGAAAGCATCCAAATACTTTGTTTGCATTCATTTGAGTGTGAAACTACACCAAGAATGTGTTAAATTACAAACAAGCTTCAACTCAAGCTTTTGAATGCATTTACGCGTTTTAAAAGCTCATACGAGTAGGGTGAAAGAGATTTGAGTTCTTTTGTATTGTATATTAAGAGAAAGCATCCAAATACTTTGTTTGCATTCATTTGAGTGTGAAACTACACCAAGAATGTGTTAAATTAAAAACAAGCTTCAACTCAAGCTTTTGAATGCATTTACGCGTTTTCAAAGCTCATACTAGTAGGGTGAAAGAGATTTGAGTTCTTTTGTGTTGCACATTAAGAGAAAGCGTCCAAATACTTTGTTTGCATTCATTTGAGTGTGAAACTACACCGAGGATGTTTACAGTTACAAACAAGCTTCAACTCAAGCTTTTGAATGCATTTACGCGTTTTAAAAGCTCATACGAGCAGGGTGAAAGAGATTTGAGTTCTTTTGTGTTGTATATTAAGAGAAAGCATCCCAATACTTTTTTTTCATTCATTTGAGTGTGAAACTATACCTAGGATGTTTACAGTTACAAACAAGCTTCAACTCAAGCTTTTGAATGCATTTACGCGTTTTAAAAGCTCAGACGAGTAGGGTGAAAGAGATTTGAGTTCTTTTGTGTTGTATATTAAGAGAAAGCATCCAGATACTTTGTTTGCAGTCATTTGAGTGTAAAACTACACCTAGGATGTTTACAGTTACAAACAAGCTTCAACTCAAGCTTTTGAATGCATTTACGCGTTTTAAAAGCTCATACGAGGAGGGTGAAAGAGATTTGAGTTGTTTTGTGTTGTATATTAAGAGAAAGCATCCAAATACTTTGTTTGCATTCATTTGAGTGTGAAACTACACCAAGACTGTGTTAAATTACAAACAAGCTTCAACTCAAGCTTTTGAATGCATTTACGCGTTTTAAAAGCTCATACGAGTAGGGTGAAAGAGATTTGAGTTCTCTTGTGTTGTATAGTAAGAGAAAACATCCAAATACTTTGTTTTCATTCATTTGAGTGTGAAACTACACCTAGGATGTTTACAGTTACAAACAAGCTTCAACTCAAGCTTTTGAATGCATTTACGCGTTTTAAAAGCTCATACGAGTAGGGTGAAAGAGATTTGAGTTCTTTTGTGTTGTATATTAAGAGAAAGCATCCAAATACTTTGTTTGCATTCATTTGAGGGTGAAACTACACCAAGAATGTGTTAAATTACAAACAAGCTTCAACTCAAGCTTTTGAATGCATTTACGCGTTTTAAAAGCTCATACGAGTAGGGTGAAAGAGATTTGAGTTCTCTTGTGTTGTATAGTAAGAGAAAGCATCCAGATACTTTGTTTTCATTCATTTGAGTGTGAAACTACACCTAGGATGTTTACAGTTACAAACAAGCTTCAACTCAAGCTTTTGAATGCATTTACGCGTTTTAAAAGCTCATACAAGTAGGGTGAAACAGATTTGAGTTCTTTTGTATTGTATTTTAAGAGAAAGCATCCAAATACTTTGTTTCTTTCATTTGAGTGTGAAACTACACCAAGAATGTGTTAAGTTACAAACAAGCTTCAACTCAAGCTTTTGAATGCATTTACGCGTTTTAAAAGCTCATACGAGTAGGGTGAAAGAGATTTGAGTTCTTTTGTGTTGTATAGTAAGAGAAAGCATCCAAATACTTTGTTTGCATTCATTTGAGTGTGAAACTACACCTAGGATGTTTACAAGTACAAACAAGCTTCAACTCAAGCTTTTGAATGTATTTACGCGTTTTAGAAGCTCATACGAATAGGGTGAAAGAGATTTGAGTTTTTTTGTGTTGTATATTAAGAGAAAGCATCCAAATACTTTGTTTGCATTCATTTGAGTGTGAAACTACACCAAGAATGTGTTAAATTACAAACAAGCTTCAACTCAAGCTTTTGAATGCATTTACGCGTTTTAAAAGCTCATACGAGTAGGGTGAAAGAGATTTGAGTTCTTTTGTGTTGTATATTAAG
Organism: Tetragonia tetragonoides; assembly: GCA_038025085.1. Classification (NCBI taxonomy): domain Eukaryota; kingdom Viridiplantae; phylum Streptophyta; class Magnoliopsida; order Caryophyllales; family Aizoaceae; genus Tetragonia; species Tetragonia tetragonoides. Next base: position 23,665,452 of record CM076141.1, read on the forward strand.
AGAAAGCATCCAAATAATTTGTTTGCATTCATTTGAGTGTGAAACTACACCTAGGATATTTACAAGTACAAACAAGCTTCAACTCAAGCTTTTGAATGTATTTACGCGTTTTAAAAGCTCATACGAGTAGGGTGAAAGAGATTTGAGTTCTCTTGTGTTATATAGTAAGAGAAAGCATCCAAATACTTTGTTTGCATTTATTTGAGTGTGAAACTACACCTAGGATGTTTACAAGTACAAACAACCTTCAACTCAAGCTGTTGAATGAATTTACGCGTTTTAACAGCTCTTACGACTAGGGTGATAGAAATTGAGTTCTTGTGTGTTGTATATTAAGAGAAAGCATCCAAATACTTTGTTTGCATTCATTTGAGTGTGAAACTACACCTAGGATGTTTACAGTTACAAACAAGCTTCAACTCATGCTTTTGAATTCATTTACGCGTTTTAAAAGCTCATACGAGTAGGGTGAAAGAGATTTGAGTTTTCTTGTGTTGTATAGTAAGAGAAAGCATCCAAATACTTTGTTTGCATTCATTTGAGTGTGAAACTACACCTAGGATGTTTACAAGTACAAACAAGCTTCAACTCAAGCTTTTGAATGTATTTACGCGTTTTAAAAGCTCATACGAGTAGGGTGAAAGAGATTTGAGTTCTTTTTTGTTGTATATTAAGAGAAAGCATCCAAATACTTTGTTTGCATTCATTTGAGTGTGAAACTACACCAAGAATGTGTTAAATTACAAACAAGCTTCAACTCATTTGAGTGTGAAACTATACCTAGGATGTTTACAGTTACAAACAAGCTTCAACTCAAGCTTTTGAATGCATTTACCCGTTTTAAAAGCCCATACGAGTAGGGTGAAAGAGATTTGAGTTCTTTTGTGTTGTATAGTAAGAGAAAGCATCCAAATACTTTGTTTGCATTCATTTGAGTGTGAAACTACATCTAGGATGTTTACAAGTACAAACAAGCTTCAACTCAAGCTGTTGAATGAATTTACGCGTTTTAACAGCTCTTACGACGAGGGTGATAGAAATTGAGTTCTTGTGTGTTGTATATTAAGAGAAAGCATCCAAATACTTTTTTTTCATTCATTTGAGTGTGAAACTATACCTAGGATGTTTACAGTTACAAACAAGCTTCAACTCAAGCTTTTGAATGCATTTACGCGTTTTAAAAGCTCATACGAGTAGGGTGAAAGAGACTTGAGTTCTTTTGTGTTGTATATTAAGAGAAAGCATCCAGACACTTTGTTTTCATTCATTTGAGTGTGAAACTACACCTAGGATGTATACAGTTACAAACAAGCTTCAACTCAAGCTTTTGAATGCATTTACGCGTTTTAAAAGCTCATACGAGGAGGGTGAAAGAGATTTGAGTTCTTTTGTGTTGTACATTAAGAGAAAGCATCCAAAAACTTTGTTTGCATTCATTTGAGTGTGAAACTACACCTAGGATGTTTACAAGTACAAACAAGCTTCAACTCAAGCTTTTGAATGTAGTTACGCGTTTTAAAAGCTCATACGAGTAGGGTGAAAGAGATTTGAGTTCTTTTGTGTTGTATATTAAGAGAAAGCATCCAAATACTTTGTTTGCATTCATTTGAGTGTGAAACTACACCAAGAATGTGTTAAATTACAAACAAGCTTAACCTCAAGCTTTTGAATGCATTTACGCGTTTTAAAAGCTCATACGAGTAGGGTGAAAGAGATTTGAGTTCTTTTGTGTTGTATAGTAAGAGAAAGCATCCAAATACTTTGTTTGCATTCATTTGAGTGTGAAACTACACCAAGAATGTGTTAAATTACAAACAAGCTTCAACTCATTTGAGTGTGAAACTATACCTAGGATGTTTACAGTTACAAACAAGCTTCAACTCAAGCTTTTGAATGCATTTACGCGTTTTAAAAGCCCATACGAGTAGGGTGAAAGAGATTTGAGTTCTTTTGTGTTGTATAGTAAGAGAAAGCATCCAAATACTTTGTTTGCATTCATTTGAGTGTGAAACTACACCAAGGATGTTTACAAGCACAAACAAGCTTCAACTCAAGCTGTTGAATGAATTTACGCCTTTTAACAGCTCTTACGACGAGGGTGATAGAAATTGAGTTCTTGTGTGTTGTATATTAAGAGAAAGCATCCAAATACTTTTTTTTCATTCATTTGAGTGTGAAACTATACCTAGGATGTTTACAGTTACAAACAAGCTTCAACTCAAGCTTTTGAATGCATTTACGCGTTTTAAAAGCTCATACGAGTAGGGTGAAAGAGACTTGAGTTCTTTTGTGTTGTATATTAAGAGAAAGCATCCAGATAGTTTGTTTTCATTCATTTGAGTGTGAAACTACACCTAGGATGTTTACAGTTACAAACAAGCTTCAACTCAAGCTTTTGAATGCATTTACGCGTTTTAAAAGCTCATACGAGGAGGGTGAAAGAGATTTGAGTTCTTTTGTGTTGTACATTAAGAGAAAGCATCCAAAAACTTTGTTTGCATTCATTTGAGTGTGAAACTACACCTAGGATGTTTACAAGTACAAACAAGCTTCAACTCAAGCTTTTGAATGTAGTTACGCGTTTTAAAAGCTCATACGAGTAGGGTGAAAGAGATTTGAGTTCTTTTGTGTTGTATATTAAGAGAAAGCATCCAAATACTTTGTTTGCATTCATTTGAGTGTGAAACTACACCAAGAATGTGTTAAATTACAAACAAGCTTAACCTCAAGCTTTTGAATGCATTTACGCGTTTTAAAAGCTCATACGAGTAGGGTGAAAGAGATTTGAGTTCTTTTGTGTTGTATAGTAAGAGAAAGCATCCAAATACTTTGTTTGCATTCATTTGAGTGTGAAACTACACCTAGGATGTTTACAAGTACAAACAAGCTTCAACTCAAGCTTTTGAATGTATTTACGCGTTTTAACAGCTCTTACGACTAGGGTGATAGAAATTGAGTTCTTGTGTGTTGTATATTAAGAGAAAGCATCCAAATACTTTGTTTGCATTCATTTGAGTGTGAAACTACACCTAGGATGTTTACAAGTACAAACAAGCTTCAACTCAAGCTTTTGAATGTAGTTACGCGTTTTAAAAGCTCATACGAGTAGGGTGAAAGAGATTTGAGTTCTTTTGTGTTGTGTATTAAGAGAAAGCATCCAAATACTTTGTTTGCATTCATTTGAGTGTGAAACTACACCAAGAATGTGTTAAATTACAAACAAGCTTCAACTCAAGCTTTTGAATGCATTTACGCGTTTTAAAAGCTCATACGAGTAGGGTGAAAGAGATTTGAGTTCTTTTGTGTTGTATAGTAAGAGAAAGCATCCAAATACTTTGTTTGCATTCATTTGAGTGTGAAACTACACCTAGGATGTTTACAAGTACAAACAAGCTTCAACTCAAGCTTTTGAATGTATTTACGCGTTTTAAAAGCTCATACGAGTAGGGTGAAAGAGATTTGAGTTCTTTTGTGTTGTATATTAAGAGAAAGCATCCAAATACTTTGTTTGCTTTCATTTGAGTGTGAAACTACACCAAGAATGTGTTAAGTTACAAACAAGCTTCAACTCAAGCTTTTGAATGTATTTACGCGTTTTAAAAGCTCATACGAGTAGGGTGAAAGAGATTTGAGTTCTTTTGTGTTGTATATTAAGAGAAAGCATCCAAATACTTTGTTTGCATTCATTTGAGTGTGAAACTATACCAAGAATGTGTTAAATTACAAACAAGCTTCAACTCATTTGAGTGTGAAACTATACCTAGGATGTTTACAGTTACAAACAAGCTTCAACTCAAGCTTTTGAATGCATTTACGCGTTTTAAAAGCCCATACGAGTAGGGTGAAAGAGATTTGAGTTCTTTTGTGTTGTATAGTAAGAGAAAGCATCCAAATACTTTGTTTGCATTCATTTGAGTGTGAAACTACACCTAGGATGTTTACAAGTACAAACAAGCTTCAACTCAAGCTGTTGAATGAATTTACGCCTTTTAACAGCTCTTACGACGAGGGTGATAGAAATTGAGTTCTTGTGTGTTGTATATTAAGAGAAAGCATCCAAATACTTTTTTTTCATGCATTTGAGTGTGAAACTATACCTAGGATGTTTACAGTTACAAACAAGCTTCAACTCAAGCTTTTGAATGCATTTACGCGTTTTAAAAGCTCATACGAGTAGGGTGAAAGAGACTTGAGTTCTTTTGTGTTGTATATTAAGAGAAAGCATCCAGATAGTTTGTTTTCATTCATTTGAGTGTGAAACTACACCTAGGATGTTTACAGTTACAAACAAGCTTCAACTCAAGCTTTTGAATGCATTTACGCGTTTTAAAAGCTCATACGAGGAGGGTGAAAGAGATTTGAGTTCTTTTGTGTTGTACATTAAGAGAAAGCATCCAAAAACTTTGTTTGCATTCATTTGAGTGTGAAACTACACCTAGGATGTTTACAAGTACAAACAAGCTTCAACTCAAGCTTTTGAATGTAGTTACGCGTTTTAAAAGCTCATACGAGTAGGGTGAAAGAGTTTTGAGTTCTTTTGTGTTGTATATTAAGAGAAAGCATCCAAATACTTTGTTTGCATTCATTTGAGTGTGAAACTACACCAAGAATGTGTTAAATTACAAACAAGCTTAACCTCAAGCTTTTGAATGCATTTACGCGTTTTAAAAGCTCATACGAGTAGGGTGAAAGAGATTTGAGTTCTTTTGTGTTGTATAGTAAGAGAAAGCATCCAAATACTTTGTTTGCATTCATTTGAGTGTGAAACTACACCTAGGATGTTTACAAGTACAAACAAGCTTCAACTCAAGCTTTTGAATGTATTTACGCGTTTTAACAGCTCTTACGACTAGGGTGATAGAAATTGAGTTCTTGTGTGTTGTATATTAAGAGAAAGCATCCAAATACTTTGTTTGCATTCATTTGAGTGTGAAACTACACCTAGGATGTTTACAAGTACAAACAAGCTTCAACTCAAGCTTTTGAATGTAGTTACGCGTTTTAAAAGCTCATACGAGTAGGGTGAAAGAGATTTGAGTTCTTTTGTGTTGTGTATTAAGAGAAAGCATCCAAATACTTTGTTTGCATTCATTTGAGTGTGAAACTACACCAAGAATGTGTTAAATTACAAACAAGCTTCAACTCAAGCTTTTGAATGCATTTACGCGTTTTAAAAGCTCATACGAGTAGGGTGAAAGAGATTTGAGTTCTTTTGTGTTGTATAGTAAGAGAAAGCATCCAAATACTTTGTTTGCATTCATTTGAGTGTGAAACTACACCTAGGATGTTTACAAGTACAAACAAGCTTCAACTCAAGCTTTTGAATGTATTTACGCGTTTTAAAAGCTCATACGAGTAGGGTGAAAGAGATTTGAGTTCTTTTGTGTTGTATATTAAGAGAAAGCATCCAAATACTTTGTTTGCTTTCATTTGAGTGTGAAACTACACCAAGAATGTGTTAAGTTACAAACAAGCTTCAACTCAAGCTTTTGAATGTATTTACGCGTTTTAAAAGCTCATACGAGTAGGGTGAAAGAGATTTGAGTTCTTTTGTGTTGTATATTAAGAGAAAGCATCCAAATACTTTGTTTGCATTCATTTGAGTGTGAAACTACACCAAGAATGTGTTAAATTACAAACAAGCTTCAACTCATTTGAGTGTGAAACTATACCTAGGATGTTTACAGTTACAAACAAGCTTCAACTCAAGCTTTTGAATGCATTTACGCGTTTTAAAAGCCCATACGAGTAGGGTGAAAGAGATTTGAGTTCTTTTGTGTTGTATAGTAAGAGAAAGCATCCAAATACTTTGTTTGCATTCATTTGAGTGTGAAACTACACCTAGGATGTTTACAAGTACAAACAAGCTTCAACTCAAGCTGTTGAATGAATTTACGCCTTTTAACAGCTCTTACGACGAGGGTGATAGAAATTGAGTTCTTGTGTGTTGTATATTAAGAGAAAGCATCCAAATACTTTTTTTTCATTCATTTGAGTGTGAAACTATACCTAGGATGTTTACAGTTACAAACAAGCTTCAACTCAAGCTTTTGAATGCATTTACGCGTTTTAAAAGCTCATACGAGTAGGGTGAAAGAGACTTGAGTTCTTTTGTGTTGTATATTAAGAGAAAGCATCCAGATAGTTTGTTTTCATTCATTTGAGTGTGAAACTACACCTAGGATGTTTACAGTTACAAACAAGCTTCAACTCAAGCTTTTGAATGCATTTACGCGTTTTAAAAGCTCATACGAGGAGGGTGAAAGAGATTTGAGTTCTTTTGTGTTGTACATTAAGAGAAAGCATCCAAATGCTTTGTTTGCATTCATTTGAGTGTGAAACTACACCTAGGATGTTTACAAGTACAAACAAGCTTCAACTCAAGCTTTTGAATGTATTTACGCGTTTTAGAAGCTCATACGAATAGGGTGAAAGAGATTTGAGTTTTTTTGTGTTGTATATTAAGAGAAAGCATCCAAAATACTTTGTTTGCATTCATTTGAGTGTGAAACTACACCAAGAATGTGTTAAATTACAAACAAGCTTAACCTCAAGCTTTTGAATGCATTTACGCGTTTTAAAAGCTCATACGAGTAGGGTGAAAGAGATTTGAGTTCTTTTGTGTTGTATAGTAAGAGAAAGCATCCAAATACTTTGTTTGCATTCATTTGAGTGTGAAACTACACCTAGGATGTTTACAAGTACAAACAAGCTTCAACTCAAGCTTTTGAATGTATTTACGCGTTTTAACAGCTCTTACGACTAGGGTGATAGAAATTGAGTTCTTGTGTGTTGTATATTAAGAGAAAGCATCCAAATACTTTGTTTGCATTCATTTGAGTGTGAAACTACACCTAGGATGTTTACAAGTACAAACAAGCTTCAACTCAAGCTTTTGAATGTAGTTACGCGTTTTAAAAGCTCATACGAGTAGGGTGAAAGAGATTTGAGTTCTTTTGAGTTGTGTATTAAGAGAAAGCATCCAAATACTTTGTTTGCATTCATTTGAGTGTGAAACTACACCAAGAATGTGTTAAATTACAAACAAGCTTCAACTCAAGCTTTTGAATGCATTTACGCGTTTTAAAAGCTCATACGAGTAGGGTGAAAGAGATTTGAGTTCTTTTGTGTTGTATAGTAAGAGAAAGCATCCAAATACTTTGTTTGCATTCAGTTGAGTGTGAAACTACACCTAGGATGTTTACAAGTACAAACAAGCTTCAACTCAAGCTTTTGAATGTATTTACGCGTTTTAAAAGCTCATACGAGTAGGGTGAAAGAGATTTGAGTTCTTTTGTGTTGTATATTAAGAGAAAGCATCCAAATACTTTGTTTGCTTTCATTTGAGTGTGAAACTACACCAAGAATGTGTTAAGTTACAAACAAGCTTCAACTCAAGCTTTTGAATGTATTTACGCGTTTTAAAAGCTCTTACGAGTAGGGTGAAAGAGATTTGAGTTCTTTTGTGTTGTATAGTAAGAGAAAGCATCCAAATACTTTGTTTGCATTCATTTGAGTGTGAAACTATACCTAGGATGTTTACAGTTACAAACAAGCTTCAACTCAAGCTTTTGAATGTATTTACGCGTTTTAAAAGCTCATACGAGTAGGGTGAAAGAGATTTGAGTTCTTTTGTGTTGTATATTAAGAGAAAGCATCCAAATACTTTGTTTGCTTTCATTTGAGTGTGAAACTACACCAAGAATGTGTTAAGTTACAAACAAGCTTCAACTCAAGCTTTTGAATGTATTTACGCGTTTTAAAAGCTCTTACGAGTAGGGTGAAAGAGATTTGAGTTCTTTTGTGTTGTATAGTAAGAGAAAGCATCCAAATACTTTGTTTGCATTCATTTGAGTGTGAAACTACACCTAGGATGTTTACAAGTACAAACAAGCTTCAACTCAAGCTTTTGAATGTATTTACGCGTTTTAAAAGCTCATACGAGTAGGGTGAAAGAGATTTGAGTTCTTTTGTGTTGTGTATTAAGAGAAAGCATCCAAATACTTTGTTTGCATTCATTTGAGTGTGAAACTACACCAAGAATGTGTTAAATTACAAACAAGCTTCAACTCAAGCTTTTGAATGCATTTACGCGTTTTAAAAGCTCATACGAGTAGGGTGAAAGAGATTTGAGTTCTTTTGTGTTGTATAGTAAGAGAAAGCATCCAAATACTTTGTTTGCATTCATTTGAGTGTGAAACTACACCAAGAATGTGTTAAATTACAAACAAGCTTCAACTCATTTGAGTGTGAAACTATACCTAGGATGTTTACAGTTACAAACAAGCTTCAACTCAAGCTTTTGAATGCATTTACGCGTTTTAAAAGCCCATACGAGTAGGGTGAAAGAGACTTGAGTTCTTTTGTGTTGTATATTAAGAGAAAGCATCCAGATACTTTGTTTTCATTCATTTGAGTGTGAAACTACACCTAGGATGTTTACAGTTACAAACAAGCTTCAACTCATGCTTTTGAATGCATTTACGCGTTTTAAAAGCTCATACGAGGAGGGTGAAAGATATTTCAGTTCTTTTGTGTTGAATATTAAGAGAAAGCATCCAAATACTTTGTTTGCATTCATTGAGTGTGAAACTACACCTGGGATGTTTACAAGTACAAACAAGCTTCAACTCAAGCTGTTGAATGAATTTACGCGTTTTAACAGCTCTTACGACTAGGGTTATAGAAATTGAGTTCTTGTGTGTTGTATATTAAGAGAAAGCATCCAAATACTTTGTTTGCATTCATTTGAGTGTGAAACTACACCTAGGATGTTTACAAGTACAAACAAGCTTCAACTTAAGCTTTTGAATGTAGTTACGCGTTTTAAAAGCTCATACGAGTAGGGTGAAAGAGATTTGAGTTCTTTTGTGTTGTATATTAAAAGAAAGCATCCAAATACTTTGTTTGCATTCATTTGAGTGTGAAACTACACCAAGAATGTGTTAAATTACAAACAAGCTTCAACTCAAGCTTTTGAATGCATTTACGCGTTTTAAAATCTCATACGAGTAGGGTGAAAGAGATTTGAGTTCTCTTCAGTTGTATAGTAAGAGAAAGCATCCAGATACTTTGTTTTCATTCATTTGAGTGTGAAACTACACCTAGGATGTTTACAGTTACAAACAAGCTTCAACTCAAGCTTTTGAATGCATTTACGCGTTTTAAAAGCTCATACGAGTAGGGTGAAAGAGATTTGAGTTCTTTTGTGTTGTATTTTAAGAGAAAGCATCCAAATACTTTGTTTGCTTTCATTTGAGTGTGAAAATACACCAAGAATGTGTTAAGTTACAAACAAGCTTCAACTCAAGCTTTTGAATGCATTTACGCGTTTTAAAAGCTCATACGAGTAGGGTGAAAGAGATTTGAGTTCTTTTGTGTTGTATAGTAAGAGAAAGCATCCAAATACTTTGTTTGCATTCATTTGAGTGTGAAACTACACCTAGGATGTTTACAAGTATAAACAAGCTTCAACTCAAGCTTTTGAATGTATTTACGCGTTTTAGAAGCTCATACGAATAGGGTGAAAGAGATTTGAGTTCTTTTGTGTTGTATATTAAGAGAAAGCATCCAAATACTTTGTTTGCATTCATTTGAGTGTGAAACGACACCAAGAATGTGTTAAATTACAAACAAGCTTCAACTCAAGCTTTTGAATGCATTTACGCGATTTAAAAGCTCATACGAGTAGGGTGAAAGAGATTTGAGTTCTTTTGTGTTGTATATTAAGAGAAAGCATCCAAATAATTTGTTTGCATTCATTTGAGTGTGAAACTACACCTAGGATATTTACAAGTACAAACAAGCTTCAACTCAAGCTTTTGAATGTATTTACGCGTTTTAAAAGCTCATACGAGTAGGGTGAAAGAGATTTGAGTTCTCTTGTGTTATATAGTAAGAGAAAGCATCCAAATACTTTGTTTGCATTTATTTGAGTGTGAAACTACACCTAGGATGTTTACAAGTACAAACAACCTTCAACTCAAGCTGTTGAATGAATTTACGCGTTTTAACAGCTCTTACGACTAGGGTGATAGAAATTGAGTTCTTGTGTGTTGTATATTAAGAGAAAGCATCCAAATACTTTGTTTACATTCATTTGAGTGTGAAACTACACCTAGGATGTTTACAGTTACAAACAAGCTTCAACTCATGCTTTTGAATTCATTTACGCGTTTTAAAAGCTCATACGAGTAGGGTGAAAGAGATTTGAGTTCTCTTGTGTTTTATAGTAAGAGAAAGCATCCAAATACTTTGTTTGCATTCATTTGAGTGTGAAACTACACCTAGGATGTTTACAAGTACAAACAAGCTTCAACTCAAGCTTTTGAATGTATTTACGCGTTTTAAAAGCTCATACAAGTAGGGTGAAAGAGATTTGAGTTCTTTTGTGTTGTATTTTAAGAGAAAGTATCCAAATACTTTGTTTGCATTCATTTGAGTGTGAAACTACACCAAGAATGTGTTAAATTACAAACAAGCTTCAACTCAAGCTTTTGAATGCATTTACGCGTTTTAAAAGCTCATACGAGTAGGGTGAAAGAGATTTGAGTTCTTTTGTGTTGTATAGTAAGAGAAAGCATCCAAATACTTTGTTTGCATTCATTTGAGTGTGAAACTACACCTAGGATGTTTACAAGTACAAACAAGCTTCAACTCAAGCTGTTGAATGAATTTACGCGTTTTAACAGCTCTTACGACTAGGGTGATAGAAATTGAGTTCTTGTGTGTTGTATATTAAGAGAAAGCATCCAAATACTTTTTTTTCATTCATTTGAGTGTGAAACTATACCTGGGATGTTTACAGTTACAAACAAGCTTCAACTCAAGCTTTTGAATGCATTTACGCGTTTTAAAAGCTCATACGAGTAGGGTGAAAGAGACTTGAGTTCTTTTGTGTTGTATATTAAGAGAAAGCATCCAGATACTTTGTTTTCATTCATTTGAGTGTGAAACTACACCTAGGATGTTTACAGTTACAAACAAGCTTCAACTCAAGCTTTTGAATGCATTTACGCGTTTTAAAAGCTCATACGAGGAGGGTGAAAGAGATTTGAGTTCTTTTGTGTTGTACATTAAGAGAAAGCATCCAAAAACTTTGTTTGCATTCATTTGAGTGTGAAACTACATCTAGGATGTTTACAAGTACAAACAAGCTTCAACTCAAGCTGTTGAATGAATTTACGCGTTTTAACAGCTCTTACGACTAGGGTGATAGAAATTGAGTTCTTGTGTGTTGTATATTAAGAGAAAGCATCCAAATACTTTTTTTTCATTCATTTGAGTGTGAAACTATACCTAGGATGTTTACAGTTAAAAACAAGCTTCAACTCAAGCTTTTGAATGCATTTACGCGTTTTAAAGGCTCATACGAGTAGGGTGAAAGAGACTTGAGTTCTTTTGTGTTGTATATTAAGAGAAAGCATCCAAATACTTTGTTTGCATTCATTTGAGTGTGAAACTACACCTAGGATGTTTACAAGTACAAACAAGCTTCAACTCAAGCTTTTGAATGTAGTTACGCGTTTTAAAAGCTCATACGAGTAGGGTGAAAGAGATTTGAGTTCTTTTGTGTTGTGTATTAAGAGAAAGCATCCAAATACTTTGTTTGCATTCATTTGAGTGTGAAACTACACCAAAAATGTGTTAAATTACAAACAAGCTTCAACTCAAGCTTTTGAATGCATTTACGCGTTTTAAAAGCTCATACGAGTAGGGTGAAAGAGATTTGAGTTCTTTTGTGTTGTATAGTAAGAGAAAGCATCCAAATACTTTGTTTGCATTCATTTGAGTGTGAAACTACACCTAGGATGTTTACAAGTACAAACAAGCTTCAACTCAAGCTTTTGAATGCATTTACGCGTTTTAAAAGCCCATACGAGTAGGGTGAAAGGGATTTGAGTTCTTTTGTGTTGTATAATAAGAGAAAGCATCCAAATACTTTGTTTGCTTTCATTTGAGTGTGAAACTACACCAAGAATGTGTTAAGTTACAAACAAGCTTCAACTCAAGCTTTTGAATGCATTTACGCGTTTTAAAAGCTCTTACGAGTAGGTTGAAAGAGATTTGAGTTCTTTTGTGTTGTATAGTAAGAGAAAGCATCCAAATACTTTGTTTGCATTCATTTGAGTGTGAAACAACACCTAGGATGTTTACAAGTACAAACAAGCTTCAACTCAAGCTTTTGAATGTATTTACGCGTTTTAAAAGCTCATACGAGTAGGGTGAAAGAGATTTGAGTTCTTTTGTGTTGTATATTAAGAGAAAGCATCCAAATACTTTGTTTGCATTCATTTGAGTGTGAAACTACACCAAGAATGTGTTAAACTACAAACAAGCTTCAACTCAAGCTTTTGAATGCATTTACGCGTTTTAAAAGCTCATACGAGTAGGGTGAAAGAGATTTGAGTTCTTTTGTGTTGTATATTAAGAGAAAGCATCCAAATAATTTGTTTGCATTCATTTGAGTGTGAAACTACACCTAGGATATTTACATGTACAAACAAGCTTCAACTCAAGCTTTTGAATGTATTTACGCGTTTTAAAAGCTCATACGAGTAGGGTGAAAGAGATTTGAGTTCTTTTGTGTTGTATATTAAGAGAAAGCATCCAAATAATTTTTTTGCATTCATTTGAGTGTGAAACTACACCTAGGATATCTACATGTACAAACAAGCTTCAACTCAAGCTTTTGAATGTATTTACGCGTTTTAAAAGCTCATACGAGTAGGGTGAAAGAGATTTGAGTTCTTTTGTGTTGTATATTAAGAGAAAGCATCCAAATAATTTGTTTGCATTCATTTGAGTGTGAAACTACACCTAGGATATTTACAAGTACAAACAAGCTTCAACTCAAGCTTTTGAATGTATTTACGCGTTTTAAAAGCTCATACGAGTAGGGTGAAAGAGATTTGAGTTCTTTTGTGTTGTATATTAAGAGAAAGCATCCAAATAATTTGTTTGCATTCATTTGAGTGTGAAACTACACCTAGGATGTTTACAGTTACAAACAAGCTTCAACTCAAGCTTTTGAATGCATTTACGCGTTTTAAAAGCTCATACGAGTAGGGTGAAAGAGATTTGAGTTCTTTTGTGTTGTATAGTAAGAGAAAGCATCCAAATACTTTGTTTGCATTCATTTGAGTGTGAAACTACACCTAGGATGTTTACAAGTACAAACAAGCTTCAACTCAAGCTTTTGAATGCATTTACGCGTTTTAAAAGCTCATACGAGTAGGGTGAAAGAGATTTGAGTTCTTTTGTGTTGTATATTAAGAGAAAGCATCCAAATACTTTGTTTGCTTTCATTTGAGTGTGAAACTACACCAAGAATGTGTTAAGTTACAAACAAGCTTCAACTCAAACTTTTGAATGCATTTACGCGTTTTAAAAGCTCTTACGAGTAGGGTGAAAGAGATTTGAGTTCTTTTGTGTTGTATAGTAAGAGAAAGCATCCAAATACTTTGTTTGCATTCATTTGAATGTGAAACAACACCTAGGATGTTTACAAGTACAAACAATCTTCAACTCAAGCTTTTGAATGTATTTACGCGTTTTAAAGCTCATACGAGTAGGGTGAAAGAGATTTGAGTTCTTTTGTGTTGTATTTTAAGAGAAAGCATCCAAATACTTTGTTTGCTTTCATTTGAGTGTGAAACTACACCAAGAATGTGTTAAGTTACAAACAAGCTTCAACTCAAGCTTTTGAATGCATTTACGCGTTTTAAAAGCTCATACGAGTAGGGTGAAAGAGATTTGAGTTCTTTTGTGTTGTATATTAAGAGAAAGCATCCAAATAATTTGTTTGCATTCATTTGAGTGTGAAACTACAACTAGGATATTTACATGTACAAACAAGCTTCAACTCAAGCTTTTGAATGTATTTACGCGTTTTAAAAGCTCATACGAGTAGGGTGAAAGAGATTTGAGTTCTTTTGTGTTGTATATTAAGAGAAAGCATCCAAATACTTTTTTTTCATTCATTTGAGTGTGAAACTATACCTAGGATGTTTACAGTTACAAACAAGCTTCAACTCAAGCTTTTGAATGCATTTACGCGTTTTAAAGGCTCATACGAGTAGGGTGAAAGAGACTTGAGTTCTTTTGTGTTGTATATTAAGAGAAAGCATCCAGATACTTTGTTTTCATTCATTTGAGTGTGAAACTACACCTAGGATGTTTACAGTTACAAACAAGCTTCAACTCAAGCTTTTGAATGCATTTACGCGTTTTAACAGCTCTTACGACTAGGGTGATAGAAATTGAGTTCTTGTGTGTTGTATATTAAGAGAAAGCATCCAAATACTTTGTTTGCATTCATTTGAGTGTGAAACAACACCTAGGATGTTTACAAGTACAAACAAGCTTCAACTTAAGCTTTTGAATGTAGTTACGCGTTTTAAAAGCTCATACGAGTAGGGTGAAAGAGATTTGAGTTCTTTTGTGCTGTATATTAAGAGAAAGCATCCAAATACTTTGTTTGCATTCATTTGAGTGTGAAACTACACCAAGAATGTGTTAAATTACAAACAAGCTTCAACTCAAGCTTTTGAATGCATTTACGCGTTTTAAAAGCTCATACGAGTAGGGTGAAAGAGATTTGAGTTCTTTTGTGTTGTATAGTAAGAGAAAGCATCCAAATACTTTGTTTGCATTCATTTGAGTGTGAAACTACACCTAGGATGTTTACAAGTACAAACAAGCTTCAACTCAAGCTGTTGAATGAATTTACGCGTTTTAACAGCTCTTACGACTAGGGTGATAGAAATTGAGTTCTTGTGTGTTGTATATTAAGAGAAAGCATCCAAATACTTTTTTTTCATTCATTTGAGTGTGAAACTATACCTAGGATGTTTACAGTTACAAACAAGCTTCAACTCAAGCTTTTGAATGCATTTACGCGTTTTAAAAGCTCATACGAGTAGGGTGAAAGAGACTTGAGTTCTTTTGTGTTGTATATTAAGAGAAAGCATCCAGATACTTTGTTTTTATTCATTTGAGTGTGAAACTACACCTAGGATGTTTACAGTTACAAACAAGCTTCAACTCAAGCTTTTGAATGCATTTACGCGTTTTAAAAGCTCATACGAGGAGGGTGAAAGAGATTTGAGTTCTTTTGTGTTGTACATTAAGAGAAAGTATCCAAAAACTTTGTTTGCATTCATTTGAGTGTGAAACTACACCTAGGATGTTTACAAGTACAAACAAGCTTCAACTCAAGCTGTTGAATGAATTTACGCGTTTTAACAGGTCTTACGACTAGGGTGATAGAAATTGAGTTCTTGTGTGTTGTATATTAAGAGAAAGCATCCAAATACTTTTTTTTCATTCATTTGAGTGTGAAACTATACCTAGGATGTTTACAGTTACAAACAAGCTTCAACTCAAGCTTTTGAATGCATTTACGCG
This sequence comes from Tetragonia tetragonoides, assembly GCA_038025085.1. Classification (NCBI taxonomy): domain Eukaryota; kingdom Viridiplantae; phylum Streptophyta; class Magnoliopsida; order Caryophyllales; family Aizoaceae; genus Tetragonia; species Tetragonia tetragonoides. The sequence goes on from CM076141.1 coordinate 23,680,860, forward strand.
TTTTAAAGGCTCATACGAGTAGGGTGAAAGAGACTTGAGTTCTTTTGTGTTGTATATTAAGAGAAAGCATCCAGATACTTTGTTTTCATTCATTTGAGTGTGAAACTACACCTAGGATGTTTACAGTTACAAACAAGCTTCAACTCAAGCTTTTGAATGCATTTACGCGTTTTAAAAGCTCATACGAGTAGGGTGAAAGAGATTTGAGTTCTTTTGTGTTGTATAGTAAGAGAAAGCATCCAAATACTTTGTTTGCATTCATTTGAGTGTGAAACTACACCTAGGATGTTTACAAGTACAAACAAGCTTCAACTCAAGCTTTTGAATGTATTTACGCGTTTTAACAGCTCTTACGACTAGGGTGATAGAAATTGAGTTCTTGTGTGTTGTATATTAAGAGAAAGCATCCAAATACTTTGTTTGCATTCATTTGAGTGTGAAACTACACCTAGGATGTTTACAAGTACAAACAAGCTTCAACTCAAGCTTTTGAATGTAGTTACGCGTTTTAAAAGCTCATACGAGTAAGGTGAAAGAGATTTGAGTTCTTTTGTGTTGTGTATTAAGAGAAAGCATCCAAATACTTTGTTTGCATTCATTTGAGTGTGAAACTACACCAAGAATGTGTTAAATTACAAACAAGCTTCAACTCAAGCTTTTGAATGCATTTACGCGTTTTAAAAGCTCATACGAGTAGGGTGAAAGAGATTTGAGTTCTTTTGTGTTGTATAGTAAGAGAAAGCATCCAAATACTTTGTTTGCATTCATTTGAGTGTGAAACTACACCTAGGATGCTTACAAGTACAAACAAGCTTCAACTCAAGCTTTTGAATGCATTTACGCGTTTTAAAAGCTCATACGAGTAGGGTGAAAGAGATTTGAGTTCTTTTGTGTTGTATAATAAGAGAACGCATCCAAATACTTTGTTTGCTTTCATTTGAGTGTGAAACTACACCAAGAATGTGTTAAGTTACAAACAAGCTTCAACTCAAGCTTTTGAATGCATTTACGCGTTTTAAAAGCTCTTACGAGTAGGGTGAAAGAGATTTGAGTTCTTTTGTGTTGTATAGTAAGAGAAAGTATCCAAATACTTTGTTTGCATTCATTTGAGTGTGAAACAACACCTAGGATGTTTACAAGTACAAACAAGCTTCAACTCACGCTTTTGAATGTATTTACGCGTTTTAAAAGCTCATACGAGTAGGGTGAAAGAGATTTGAGTTCTTTTGTGTTGTATATTAAGAGAAAGCATCCAAATACTTTGTTTGCATTCATTTGAGTGTGAAACTACACCAAGAATGTGTTAAATTACAAACAAGCTTCAACTCAAGCTTTTGAATGCATTTACGCGTTTTAAAAGCTCATACGAGTAGGGTGAAAGAGATTTGAGTTCTCTTGTGTTGTATAGTAAGAGAAAGCATCCAGATACTTTGTTTTCATTCATTTGAGTGTGAAACTACACCTAGGATGTTTACAGTTACAAACAAGCTTCAACTCAAGCTTTTGAATGCATTTACGCGTTTTAAAAGCTCATACGAGTAGGGTGAAAGAGATTTGAGTTCTTTTTGTGTTGTATTTTAAGAGAAAGCATCCAAATACTTTGTTTGCTTTCATTTGAGTGTGAAACTACACCAAGAATGTGTTAAGTTACAAACAAGCTTCAACTCAAGCTTTTGAATGCATTTACGCGTTTTAAAAGCTCATACGAGTAGGGTGAAAGAGATTTGAGTTCTTTTGTGTTGTATAGTAAGTGAAAGCATCCAAATACTTTGTTTGCATTCATTTGAGTGTGAAACTACACCTAGGATGTTTACAAGTACAAACAAGCTTCAACTCAAGCTTTTGAATGTATTTACGCGTTTTAGAAGCTCATACGAATAGGGTGAAAGAGATTTGAGTTCTTTTGTGTTGTATATTAAGAGAAAGCATCCAAATACTTTGTTTGCATTCATTTGAGTGTGAAACTACACCAAGAATGTGTTAAATTACAAACAAGCTTCAACTCAAGCTTTTGAATGCATTTACGCGTTTTAAAAGCTCATACGAGTAGGGTGAAAGAGATTTGAGTTCTTTTGTGTTGTATATTAAGAGAAAGCATCCAAATAATTTGTTTGCATTCATTTTGAGTGTGAAACTACACCTAGGATATTTACATGTACAAACAAGCTTCAACTCAAGCTTTTGAATGTATTTACGCGTTTTAAAAGCTCATACGAGTAGGGTGAAAGAGATTTGAGTTCTTTTGTGTTGTATATTAAGAGAAAGCATCCAAATACTTTGTTTGCATTCATTTGAGTGTGAAACTACACCTAGGATATTTACAAGTACAAACAAGCTTCAACTCAAGCTTTTGAATGTATTTACGCGTTTTAAAAGCTCATACGAGTAGGGTGAAAGAGATTTGAGTTCTCTTGTGTTATCTAGTAAGAGAAAGCATCCAAATACTTTGTTTGCATTTATTTGAGTGTGAAACTACACCTAGGATGTTTACAAGTACAAACAAGCTTCAACTCAAGCTTTTGAATGTATTTACGCGTTTTAACAGCTCTTACGACTAGGGTGATAGAAATTGAGTTCTTGTGTGTTGTATATTAAGAGAAAGCATCCAAATACTTTGTTTGCATTCATTTGAGTGTGAAACTACACCTAGGATGTTTACAAGTACAAACAAGCTTCAACTCAAGCTTTTGAATGTAGTTACGCGTTTTAAAAGCTCATACGAGTAAGGTGAAAGAGATTTGAGTTCTTTTGTGTTGTGTATTAAGAGAAAGCATCCAAATACTTTGTTTGCATTCATTTGAGTGTGAAACTACACCAAGAATGTGTTAAATTACAAACAAGCTTCAACTCAAGCTTTTGAATGCATTTACGCGTTTTAAAAGCTCATACGAGTAGGGTGAAAGAGATTTGAGTTCTTTTGTGTTGTATAGTAAGAGAAAGCATCCAAATACTTTGTTTGCATTCATTTGAGTGTGAAACTACACCTAGGATGTTTACAAGTACAAACCACCTTCAACTCAAGCTGTTGAATGAATTTACGCGTTTTAACAGCTCTTACGACTAGGGTGATAGAAATTGAGTTCTTGTGTGTTGTATATTAAGAGAAAGCATCCAAATACTTTGTTTGCATTCATTTGAGTGTGAAACTACACCTAGGATGTTTACAGTTACAAACAAGCTTCAACTCATGCTTTTGAATTCATTTACGCGTTTTAAAACCTCATACGAGTAGGGTGAAAGAGATTTGAGTTCTCTTGTGTTGTATAGTAAGAGAAAGCATCCAAATACTTTGTTTGCATTCATTTGAGTGTGAAACTACACCTAGGATGTTTACAAGTACAAACAAGCTTCAACTCAAGCTTTTGAATGTATTTACGCGTTTTAAAAGCTCATACGAGTAGGGTGAAAGAGATTTGAGTTCTTTTGTGTTGTATATTAAGAGAAAGCATCCAAATACTTTGTTTGCATTCATTTGAGTGTGAAACTACACCAAGAATGTGTTAAATTACAAACAAGCTTCAACTCAAGCTTTTGAATGCATTTACGCGTTTTAAAAGCTCATACGAGTAGGGTGAAAGAGATTTGAGTTCTTTTGTGTTGTATATTAAGAGAAAGCATCCAAATAATTTGTTTGCATTCATTTTGAGTGTGAAACTACACCTAGGATATTTACATGTACAAACAAGCTTCAACTCAAGCTTTTGAATGTATTTACGCGTTTTAAAAGCTCATACGAGTAGGGTGAAAGAGATTTGAGTTCTTTTGTGTTGTATATTAAGAGAAAGCATCCAAATAATTTGTTTGCATTCATTTGAGTGTGAAACTACACCTAGGATATTTACAAGTACAAACAAGCTTCAACTCAAGCTTTTGAATGTATTTACGCGTTTTAAAAGCTCATACGAGTAGGGTGAAAGAGATTTGAGTTCTCTTGTGTTATCTAGTAAGAGAAAGCATCCAAATACTTTGTTTGCATTTATTTGAGTGTGAAACTACACCTAGGATGTTTACAAGTACAAACCACCTTCAACTCAAGCTGTTGAATGAATTTACGCGTTTTAACAGCTCTTACGACTAGGGTGATAGAAATTGAGTTCTTGTGTGTTGTATATTAAGAGAAAGCATCCAAATACTTTGTTTGCATTCATTTGAGTGTGAAACTACACCTAGGATTTTTACAGTTACAAACAAGCTTCAACTCATGCTTTTGAATTCATTTACGCGTTTTAAAACCTCATACGAGTAGGGTGAAAGAGATTTGAGTTCTCTTGTGTTGTATAGTAAGAGAAAGCATCCAAATACTTTGTTTGCATTCATTTGAGTGTGAAACTACACCTAGGATGTTTACAAGTACAAACAAGCTTCAACTCAAGCTTTTGAATGTATTTACGCGTTTTAAAAGCTCATACGAGTAGGGTGAAAGAGATTTGAGTTCTTTTGTGTTGTATATTAAGAGAAAGCATCCAAATACTTTGTTTGCATTCATTTGAGTGTGAAACTACACCAAGAATGTGTTAAATTACAAACAAGCTTCAACTCATTTGAGTGTGAAACTATACCTAGGATGTTTACAGTTACAAACAAGCTTCAACTCAAGCTTTTGAATGCATTTACGTGTTTTAAAAGCCCATACGAGTAGGGTGAAAGAGACTTGAGTTCTTTTGTGTTGTATATTAAGAGAAAGCATCCAGATACTTTGTTTTCATTCATTTGAGTGTGAAACTACACCTAGGATGTTTACAAGTACAAACAAGCTTCAACTCAAGCTGTTGAATGAATTTACGCGTTTTAACAGCTCTTACGACTAGGGTTATAGAAATTGAGTTCTTGTGTGTTGTATATTAAGAGAAAGCATCCAAATACTTTGTTTGCATTCATTTAAGTGTGAAACTACACCTAGGATGTTTACAAGTACAAACAAGCTTCAACTTAAGCTTTTGAATGTAGTTACGCGTTTTAAAAGCTCATACGAGTAGGGTGAAAGAGATTTGAGTTCTTTTGTGTTGTATATTAAGAGAAAGCATCCAAATACTTTGTTTGCATTCATTTGAGTGTGAAACTACACCAAGAATGTGTTAAATTACAAACAAGCTTCAACTCAAGCTTTTGAATGCATTTACGCGTTTTAAAAGCTCATACGAGTAGGGTGAAAGAGATTTGAGTTCTTTTGTGTTGTATAGTAAGAGAAAGCATCCAAATACTTTGTTTGCATTCATTTGAGTGTGAAACTACACCTAGGATGTTTACAAGTACAAACAAGCTTCAACTCAAGCTGTTGAATGAATTTATGCGTTTTAACAGCTCTTACGACTAGGGTGATAGAAATTGAGTTCTTGTGTGTTGTATATTAAGAGAAAGCATCCAAATACTTTTTTTTCATTCATTTGAGTGTGAAACTATACCTGGGATGTTTACAGTTACAAACAAGCTTCAACTCAAGCTTTTGAACGCATTTACGCGTTTTAAAAGCTCATACGAGGAGGGTGAAAGAGACTTGAGTTCTTTTGTGTTGTATATTAAGAGAAAGCATCCAGATACTTTGTTTTCATTCATTTGAGTGTGAAACTACACCTAGGATGTTTACATTTACAAACAAGCTTCAACTCAAGCTTTTGAATGCATTTACGCTTTTTAAAAGCTCATACGAGGAGGGTGAAAGAGATTTGAGTTCTTTTGTGTTGTACATTAAGAGAAAGCATCCAAAAACTTTGTTTGCATTCATTTGAGTGTGAAACTACACCTACGATGTTTACAAGTACAAACAAGCTTCAACTCAAGCTGTTGAATGAATTTACGCGTTTTAACAGCTCTTACGACTAGGGTGATAGAAATTGAGTTCTTGTGTGTTGTATATTAAGAGAAAGCATCCAAATATTTTTTTTTCATTCATTTGAGTGTGAAACTATACCTAGGATGTTTACAGTTACAAACAAGCTTCAACTCAAGCTTTTGAATACATTTACGCGTTTTAAAGGCTCATACGAGTAGGGTGAAAGAGACTTGAGTTCTTTTGTGTTGTATATTAAGAGAAAGCATCCAGATACTTTGTTTTCATTCATTTGAGTGTGAAACTACACCTAGGATGTTTACAGTTACAAACAAGCTTCAACTCAAGCTTTTGAATGCATTTACGCGTTTTAAAAGCTCATACGAGTAGGGTGAAAGAGATTTGAGTTCTTTTGTGTTGTATAGTAAGAGAAAGCATCCAAATACTTTGTTTGCATTCATTTGAGTGTGAAACTACACCTAGGATGTTTACAAGTACAAACAAGCTTCAACTCAAGCTTTTGAATGCATTTACGCGTTTTAAAAGCTCATACGAGTAGGGTGAAAGAGATTTGAGTTCTTTTGTGTTGTATATTAAGAGAAAGCATCCAAATACTTTGTTTGCTTTCATTTGAGTGTGAAACTACACCAAGAATGTGTTAAGTTACAAACAAGCTTCAACTCAAACTTTTGAATGCATTTACGCGTTTTAAAAGCTCTTACGAGTAGGGTGAAAGAGATTTGAGTTCTTTTGTGTTGTATAGTAAGAGAAAGCATCCAAATACTTTGTTTGCATTCATTTGAATGTGAAACAACACCTAGGATGTTTACAAGTACAAACAAGCTTCAACTCAAGCTTTTGAATGTATTTACGCGTTTTAAAAGCTCATACGAGTAGGGTGAAAGAGATTTGTGTTCTTTTGTGTTGTATTTTAAGAGAAAGCATCCAAATACTTTGTTTGCTTTCATTTGAGTGTGAAACTACACCAAGAATGTGTTAAGTTACAAACAAGCTTCAACTCAAGCTTTTGAATGCATTTACGCGTTTTAAAAGCTCATATGAGTAGGGTGAAAGAGATTTGAGTTCTTTTGTGTTGTATAGTAAGAGAAAGCATCCAAATACTTTGTTTGCATTCATTTGAGTGTGAAACTACACCTAGGATGTTTACAAGTACAAACAAGCTTCAACTCAAGCTTTTGAATGTATTTACGCGTTTTAGAAGCTCATACGAATAGGGTGAAAGAGATTTGAGTTCTTTTGTGTTGTATATTAAGAGAAAGCATCCAAATACTTTGTTTGCATTCATTTGAGTGTGAAAGTACACCAAGAATGTGTTAAATTACAAACAAGCTTCAACTCAAGCTTTTGAATGCATTTACGCGTTTTAAAAGCTCATACGAGTAGGGTGAAAGAGATTTGAGTTCTTTTGTGTTGTATATTAAGAGAAAGCATCCAAATAATTTGTTTGCATTCATTTGAGTGTGAAACTACACCTAGGATATTTACATGTACAAACAAGCTTCAACTCAAGCTTTTGAATGTATTTACGCGTTTTAAAAGCTCATACGAGTAGGGTGAAAGAGATTTGAGTTCTTTTGTGTTGTATATTAAGAGAAAGCATCCAAATAATTTGTTTGCATTCATTTGAGTGTGAAACTACAGCTAGGATATTTACAAGTACAAACAAGCTTCAACTCAAGCTTTTGAATGTATTTACGCGTTTTAAAAGCTCATACGAGTAGGGTGAAAGAGATTTGAGTTCTCTTGTGTTATATAGTAAGAGAAAGCATCCAAATACTTTGTTTGCATTTATTTGAGTGTAAAACTACACCTAGGATGTTTACAAGTACAAACCACCTTCAACTCAAGCTGTTGAATGAATTTACGCGTTTTAACAGCTCTTACGACTAGGGTGATAGAAATTGAGTTCTTGTGTGTTGTATATTAAGAGAAAGCATCCAAGTACTTTGTTTGCATTCATTTGAGTGTGAAACTACACCTAGGATGTTTACAGTTACAAACAAGCTTCAACTCATGCTTTTCAATTCATTTACGCGTTTTAAAAGCTCATACGAGTAGGGTGAAAGAGATTTGAGTTCTCTTGTGTTGTATAGTAAGAGAAAGCATCCAAATACTTTGTTTGCATTCATTTGAGTGTGAAACTACACCTAGGATGTTTACAAGTACAAACAAGCTTCAACTCAAGCTTTTGAATGTATTTACGCGTTTTAAAAGCTCATACGAGTAGGGTGAAAGAGATTTGAGTTCTTTTGTGTTGTATATTAAGAGAAAGCATCCAAATACTTTGTTTGCATTCATTTGAGTGTGAAACTACACCAAGAATGTGTTAAATTACAAACAAGCTGCAACTCATTTGAGTGTGAAACTATACCTAGGATGTTTACAGTTACAAACAAGCTTCAACTCAAGCTTTTGAATGCATTTACGCGTTTTAAAAGCCCATACGAGTAGGGTGAAAGAGACTTGAGTTCTTTTGTGTTGTATATTAAGAGAAAGCATCCAGATACTTTGTTTTCATTCATTTGAGTGTGAAACTACACCTAGGATGTTTACAGTTACAAAAAAGCTTCAACTCAAGCTTTTGAATACATTTACGCGTTTTAAAAGCTCATACGAGGAGGGTGAAAGAGATTTGAGTTCTTTTGTGTTGAATATTAAGAGAAAGCATCCAAATACTTTGTTTGCATTCATTTGAGTGTGAAACTACACCTAGGATGTTTACAAGTACAAACAAGCTTCAACTCAAGCTGTTGAATGAATTTACGCGTTTTAACAGCTCTTACGACTAGGGTTATAGAAATTGAGTTCTTGTGTGTTGTATATTAAGAGAAAGCATCCAAATACTTTGTTTGCATTCATTTGAGTGTGAAACTACACCTAGGATGTTTACAAGTACAAACAAGCTTCAACTTAAGCTTTTGAATGTAGTTACGCGTTTTAAAAGCTCATACGAGTAGGGTGAAAGAGATTTGAGTTCTTTTGTGTTGTATATTAAGAGAAAGCATCCATATACTTTGTTTGCATTCATTTGAGTGTGAAACTACACCAAGAATGTGTTAAATTACAAACAAGCTTCAACTCAAGCTTTTGAATGCATTTACGCGTTTTAAAAGCTCATACGAGTAGGGTGAAAGAGATTTGAGTTCTTTTGTGTTGTATAGTAAGAGAAAGCATCCAAATACTTTGTTTGCATTCATTTGAGTGTGAAACTACACCTAGGATGTTTACAAGTACAAACAAGCTTCAACTCAAGCTTTTGAATGTAGTTACGCGTTTTAAAAGCTCATACGAGTAGGGTGAAAGAGATTTGAGTTCTTTTGTGTTGTGTATTAAGAGAAAGCATCCAAATACTTTGTTTGCATTCATTTGAGTGTGAAACTACACCAAGAATGTGTTAAATTACAAACAAGCTTCAACTCAAGCTTTTGAATGCATTTACGCGTTTTAAAAGCTCATACGAGTAGGGTGAAAGAGATTTGAGTTCTTTTGTGTTGTATAGTAAGAGAAAGCATCCAAATACTTTGTTTGCATTCATTTGAGTGTGAAACTACACCTAGGATGTTTACAAGTTGATGCAGGAGCAACATGCTTAAAAAATGATACACATCATATTCACCATTATATAGATCTTAGGAATGATCTTGATTCCTCTACACGGCTCCTCAAGAACAACAATGGTGTTTTCCAAGGGGAATTGAAAGAACATTCAATCTTAGTTCTATTATGTTCGTTTATGGAGCATGTTTTAAAATGGGTTACAATTACATTGCCTCCTACATTGAAGATACTTTGGAATACACGCGCAAGATGGGGATTAAAGCTCTTGTTATATGATCACGTCATTATGGAGAACCTCGAAATCTTGGCAGTTCTGATAGTTGTTCGTATTTTGGCCATAACTCGCTCATACTAAATCTAAACGTGATGATTCAAATCTCTGTAGAAAGATATGATCGAGATCTACAACATTGATGCTTTGAGTTTTCTCTAATTCAAAGCGCAACATGGTCAAAAACGCGTAACAAGTTACAGAACATATTCCTTGCGCGCCAAGGCAACGACTTTAGTTTAGTTATTGTGTCCTAGTTTATTTTAACTTGCTTTTAGCGTGATTTATTGCTTAGGAAACTAATAATCTTGTTATTATTAGCATTATGAGTCCATTAGGTATTAGGAAAGTTGTTAGTTAGTTCATTTTACAATTGTAATCAGTTTCATAGTTAGTTTCCTACTTGGATTAGGATTCCTAGTAGCTTTAGATTTCTTTGTCTATATATAGGGGAGAGCACGAAATTGTAACATAGACTTTGATGATTAATGATTAATACGTGAGTATTTACCCCTCAAATTGAGTGATTCTGATGCAGGAGCAACATGCTTAAAAAATGATACACATCATATTCACCATTATATAGATCTTAGGAATGATCTTGATTCCTCTACACGGCTCCTCAAGAACAACAATGGTGTTTTCCAAGGGGAATTGAAAGAACATTCAATCTTAGTTCTATTATGTTTGTTTATGGAGCATGTTTTAAAATGGGTTACAATTACATTGCCTCCTACATTGAAGATACTTTGGAATACACGCGCAAGATGGGGATTAAAGCTCTTGTTATATGATCACGTCATTATGGAGAACCTCGTAATCTTGGCAGTTCTGATAGTTGTTCGTATTTTGGCCATAACTCGCTCATACTAAATCTAAACGTGATGATTCAAATCTCTGTAGAAATATATGATCGAGATCTACAACATTGATGCTTTGAGTTTTCTCTAATTCAAAGCGCAACATGGTCAAAAACGCGTAACAAGTTACAGAACATATTCCTTGCGCGCCAAGGCAACGACTTTAGTTTAGTTATTGTGTCCTAGTTTATTTTAACTTGCTTTTAGCGTGATTTATTGCTTAGGAAACTAATAATCTGGTTATTATTAGCATTATGAGTCCATTAGGTATTAGGAAAGTTGTTAGTTAGTTCATTTTACAATTGTAATCAGTTTCATAGTTAGTTTCCTACTTGGATTAGGATTCCTAGTAGCTTTAGATTTCTTTGTCTATATATAGGGGAGAGCACGAAATTGTAACATAGACTTTGATGATTAATGATTAATACGTGAGTATTTACCCCTCAAATTGAGTGATTCAGTTTGAAACCCTTGTGTGTGATGCGCAAGTCTTGTTCTTGAGTGATTCTTGAACGAAAAACCCCAACCCCTTGAGTGATTCGAGAGGTATATCCCTTTTATTGTTTTGTTTATCAAAAATACAGAAAATCCCTAAATAAATCACATCACAAGTACAAACAAGCTTCAACTCAAGCTTTTGAATGTATTTACGCGTTTTAAAAGCTCATACGAGTAGGGTGAAAGAGATTTGAGTTCTTTTGTGTTGTATATTAAGAGAAAGCATCCAAATACTTTGTTTGCTTTCATTTGAGTGTGAAACTACACCAAGAATGTGTTAAGTTACAAACAAGCTTCAACTCAAGCTTTTGAATGCATTTACGCGTTTTAAAAGCTCTTACGAGTAGGGTGAAAGAGATTTGAGTTCTTTTGTGTTGTATAGTAAGAGAAAGCATCCAAATACTTTGTTTGCATTCATTTGAGTGTGAAACTACACCTAGGATGTTTACAAGTACAAACAAGCTTCAACTCAAGCTTTTGAATGTATTTACGCGTTTTAAAAGCTCATACGAGTAGGGTGAAAGAGATTTGAGTTCTTTTGTGTTGTATATTAAGAGAAAGCATCCAAATACTTTGTTTGCATTCATTTGAGTGTGAAACTACACCAAGAATGTGTTAAATTACAAACAAGCTTCAACTCAAGCTTTTGAATGCATTTACACGTTTTAAAAGCTCATACGAGTAGGGTGAAAGAGATTTGAGTTCTCTTGTGTTGTATAGTAAGAGAAAGCATCCAGATACTTTGTTTTCATTCATTTGAGTGTGAAACTACACCTAGGATGTTTACAGTTACAAACAAGCTTCAACTCAAGCTTTTGAATGCATTTACGCGTTTTAAAAGCTCATACGAGTAGGGTGAAAGAGATTTGAGTTCTTTTGTGTTGTATTTTAAGAGAAAGCATCCAAATACTTTGTTTGCTTTCATTTGAGTGTGAAACTACACCAAGAATGTGTTAAGTTACAAACAAGCTTCAACTCAAGCTTTTGAATGCATTTACGCGTTTTAAAAGCTCATACGAGTAGGGTGAAAGAGATTTGAGTTCTTTTGTGTTGTATAGTAAGAGAAAGCATCCAAATACTTTGTTTGCATTCATTTGAGTGTGAAACTACACCTAGGATGTTTACAAGTACAAACAAGCTTCAACTCAAGCTTTTGAATGTATTTACGCGTTTTAGAAGCTCATACGAATAGGGTGAAAGAGATTTGAGTTCTTTTGTGTTGTATATTAAGAGAAAGCATCCAAATACTTTGTTTGCATTCATTTGAGTGTGAAACTACACCAAGAATGTGTTAAATTACAAACAAGCTTCAACTCAAGCTTTTGAATGCATTTACGCGTTTTAAAAGCTCATACGAGTAGGGTGAAAGAGATTTGAGTTCTTTTGTGTTGTATATTAAGAGAAAGCATCCAAATAATTTGTTTGCATTCATTTGAGTGTGAAACTACACCTAGGATATTTACAAGTACAAACAAGCTTCAACTCAAGCTTTTGAATGTATTTACGCGTTTTAAAAGCTCATACGAGTAGGGTGAAAGAGATTTGAGTTCTCTTGTGTTATATAGTAAGAGAAAGCATCCAAATACTTTGTTTGCATTTATTTGAGTGTGAAACTACACCTAGGATGTTTACAAGTACAAACAACCTTCAACTCAAGCTGTTGAATGAATTTACGCGTTTTAACAGCTCTTACGACTAGGGTGATAGAAATTGAGTTCTTGTGTGTTGTATATTAAGAGAAAGCATCCAAATACTTTGCTTGCATTCATTTGAGTGTGAAACTACACCTAGGATGTTTACAGTTACAAACAAGCTTCAACTCATGCTTTTGAATTCATTTACGCGTTTTAAAAGCTCATACGAGTAGGGTGAAAGAGATTTGAGTTCTCTTGTGTTGTATAGTAAGAGAAAGCATCCAAATACTTTGTTTGCATTCATTTGAGTGTGAAACTACACCTAGGATGTTTACAAGTACAAACAAGCTTCAACTCAAGCTTTTGAATGTATTTACGCGTTTTAAAAGCTCGTACGAGTAGGGTGAAAGAGATTTGAGTTCTTTTGTGTTGTATATTAAGAGAAAGCATCCAAATACTTTGTTTGCATTCATTTGAGTGTGAAACTACACCAAGAATGTGTTAAATTACAAACATGCTTCAACTGATTTGAGTGTGAAACTATACCTAGGATGTTTACAGTTACAAACAAGCTTCAACTCAAGCTTTTGAATGCATTTACGCGTTTTAAAAGCCCATACGAGTAGGGTGAAAGAGACTTGAGTTCTTTTGTGTTGTATATTAAGAGAAAGCATCCAGATACTTTGTTTTCATTCATTTGAGTGTGAAACTACACCTAGGATGTTTACAGTTACAAACAAGCTTCAACTCAAGCTTTTGAATGCATTTACGCGTTTTAAAAGCTCATACGAGGAGGGTGAAAGAGATTTGAGTTCTTTTGTGTTGAATATTAAGAGAAAGCATCCAAATACTTTATTTGCATTCATTTGAGTGTGAAACTACACCTAGGATGTTTACAAGTACAAACAAGCTTCAACTCAAGCTGTTGAATGAATTTACGCGTTTTAACAGCTCTTACGACTAGGGTTATAGAAATTGAGTTCTTGTGTATTGTATATTAAGAGAAAGCATCCAAATACTTTGTTTGCATTCATTTGAGTGTGAAACTACACCTAGGATGTTTACAAGTACAAACAAGCTTCAACTTAAGCTTTTGAATGTAGTTACGCGTTTTAAAAGCTCATACGAGTAGGGTGAAAGAGATTTGAGTTCTTTTGTGTTGTATATTAAGAGAAAGCATCCAAATACTTTGTTTGCATTCATTTGAGTGTGAAACTACACCAAGAATGTGTTAAATTACAAACAAGCTTCAACTCAAGCTTTTGAATGCATTTACGCGTTTTAAAAGCTCATACGAGTAGGGTGAAAGAGATTTGAGTTCTTTTGTGTTGTATAGTAAGAGAAAGCATCCAAATACTTTGTTTGCATTCATTTGAGTGTGAAACTACACCTAGGATGTTTACAAGTACAAACAAGCTTCAACTCAAGCTGTTGAATGAATTTACGCGTTTTAACAGCTCTTACGACTAGGGTGATAGAAATTGAGTTCTTGTGTGTTGTATATTAAGAGAAAGCATCCAAATACTTTTTTTTCATTCATTTGAGTGTGAAACTATACCTAGGATGTTTACAGTTACAAACAAGCTTCAACTCAAGCTTTTGAATGCATTTACGCGTTTTAAAAGCTCATACGAGTAGGGTGAAAGAGACTTGAGTTCTTTTGTGTTGTATATTAAGAGAAAGCATCCAGATACTTTGTTTTCATTCATTTGAGTGTGAAACTACACCTAGGATGTTTACAGTTACAAACAAGCTTCAACTCAAGCTTTTGAATGCATTTACGCGTTTTAAAAGCTCATACGAGGAGGGTGAAAGAGATTTGAGTTCTTTTGTGTTGTACATTAAGAGAAAGCATCCAAAAACTTTGTTTGCATTCATTTGAGTGTGAAACTACACCTAGGATGTTTACAAGTACAAACAAGCTTCAACTCAAGCTGTTGAATGAATTTACGCGTTTTAACAGCTCTTACGACTAGGGTGATAGAAATTGAGTTCTTGTGTGTTGTATATTAAGAGAAAGCATCCAAATACTTTTTTTTCATTCATTTGAGTGTGAAACTATACCTAGGATGTTTACAGTTACAAACAAGCTTCAACTCAAGCTTTTGGATGCTTTCTCTTAGTATACAACAGAAAAGAACTCAAATCTCTTTCACCCTACTCGTATGAGCTTTTAAAACGCGTAAATACATTCAAAAGCTTGAGTTGAAGCTTGTTTGTACTTGTAAAAATCCTAGGTGTAGTTTCACACTTGAATGAACGGAAACAAAGTATTTGGATGCTTTCTCTCAATATACAACACAAAAGAACTCAAATCTCTTTCACCCTACTCGTATGTGCTTGTAAAACGCGTAAATGCATTCAAAAGCTTGAGTTGAAGCTTGTTTGTAGCTGTAAACATCCTCGGTGTAGTTTCACACTCAAATGAATGCAAACAAAGTATTTGGATGCTTTCTCTTAATATACAACACAAAAGAACTCAAATCTCTTTCACCCTACTCGTATGAGCTTTCAAAACGCGTAAATGCATTCAAAAGCTTGAGTTGAAGCTTGTTTGTAATTTAACACATTCTTGGTGTAGTTTCATACTCAAAAGAATGCAAACAAAACATTTCGGTGCTTTCTCTTAATATACAACAGAAAAGAAATCAAATCTCTTTCACCCTACTCGTATGAGCTTTTAAAACGCGTAAATGCATTCAACAGCTTGAGTTGAAGCTTGTTTGTAACTGTAAACATCCTAGGTATAGTTTCAAACTCAAATGAATGAAAAAAAAGAATTTGGATGCTTTCTCTTAATATACAACACAAAAGAACTCAAATCTCTTTCACCCTCCTCGTATGAGCTTTTAAAACCCGTAAATGCATTCAAAAGCTTGAGTTGAAGCTTGTTTGTAACTGTAAACATCCTAGGTGTAGTTTCACACTCAAATGAATGCAAACAAAGTATTTGGATGCTTTCTCTTAGTATGCAACACAAAAGAACTCAAATCTCTTTCACCCTACTCGTATGAGCTTTTAAAACGCGTAAATACATTCAAAAGCTTGAGTTGAAGCTTGTTTGTACTAGTCAACATCCTAGGTTTAGTTTCACACTTAAATGAATGGAAACAAAGTATTTGGATGCTTTCTCTTAATATACAACACAAAAGAACTCAAATCTCTTTCACCCTACTCGTATGAGCTTTTAAAACGCGTAAATGCATTCAAAAGCTTGATTTGAAGCTTGTTTGTACTTGTAAACAGCCCTGGTGTTATTTCACACTCAAATGAATGCAAACAAAGTATTTGGATATTTTCTCTTAATATACAACACAAAAGAACTCAATTTCTATCACCCTAGTCGTAAGAGCTGTTAAAACGTGTAAATTCATTCAAAAGCTTGAGTTGAAGCTTGTTTGTACATGTAAACATCCTAGGTGTAGTTTCACACTCAAATGAATGCAAAAAAAGTATTTGGATGCTTTCTCTTAATATACAACACAAAAGAACTCAATTTCCATCACCCTAGTCGTAAGAGCTGTTAAAACGCGTAAATGCATTCAACAGCTTGAGTTGAAGGTTGTTTGTACTTGTAAACATCCTAGGTGTAGTTTCACACTCAAATGAATGCAAACAAAGTATTTGGATTCTTTCTCTTACTATATAACACAAAAGAACTCAAATCTCTTTCACCCTACTCGTATGAGCTTTTAAAACGCGTAAATGAATTCAAAAGCATGAGTTGAAGCTTGTTTGTAACTGTAAACAACCTAGGTGTAGTTTCACACTCCAATGAATGCAAACAAAGTATCTGGATATTTTCTCTTAATATACAACACAAAAGAACTCAAATCTCTTTCACCCTACTCGTATGAGCTTTTAAAACGCGTAAATGCATTCAAAAGCTTGATTTGATGCTTTTTTGAACTTGTAAACAGCCCTGGTGTTACTTCACACTCAAATGAATGCAAACAAAGTATTTGGATATTTTCTCTTAATATACAACACAAAAGAACTCAATTTCTATCACCCTAGTCGTAAGAGCTGTTAAAACGCGTAAATTCATTCAAAAGCTTGAGTTGAAGCTTGTTTGTACTTGTAAACATCCTAGGTGTAGTTTCACACTCAAATGAATGCAAACAAATTATTTGGTTGCTTTCTCTTAATATACAACACAAAAGAACTCAAATCTCTTTCACCCTCCTCGTATGAGCTTTTAAAACGCGTAAATGCATTCAAAAGCTTGTGTTGAAGCTTGTTTGTAACTCTAAACATCCTAGGTGTAGTTTCACACTCAAATGAATGCAAACAAAGTATTTGGATGCTTTCTCTTAGTATACAACACAAAAGAACTCAAATCTCTTTCACCCTACTCGTATGAGCTTTTAAAACGCGTAAATGCATTCAAAAGCTTGAGTTGAAGCTTGTTTGTACTTGTAAACAACCCTGGTGGTATTTCACACTCAAATGAATGCAAACAAAGTATTTGGATATTTTCTCTTAATGTACAACACAAAAGAACTCAATTTCTATCACCCTAGTCGTAAGAGCTGTTAAAACGCGTAAATTCATTCAAAAGCTTGAGTTGAAGCTTGTTTGTACTTGTAAACATGCCAGGTGTAGTTTCACACTCAAATGAATGCAAACAAAGTATTTGGATGCTTTCTCTTAATATACAACAGAAAAGAAATGAAATCTCTTTCACCCTACACGTATGAGCTTTTAAAATGCGTAAATGCATTCAAAAGCTTGAGTTGAAGCTTGTTTGTACTTGTAAACAACCCTGGTGTTATTTCACACTCAAATGAATGCAAACAAAGTATTTGGATGCTTTCTCTTAATGTACAACACGATAGAACCCAAATCTCTTTCACCCTACTCGTATGAGCTTTTAAAACGCGTAAATGCATTCAAATGCTTGAGTTGAAGCTGGTTTGTACTTGTAAACATCCTAGGTGTAGTTTCACACTCAAATGAATGCAAACAAAGTATTTGGATGCTTTCTCTTAATATACAACACAAAAGAACTCAAATCTCTTTCACCCTACTCGTATGAGCTTTTAAAACGCGTAAATGCATTCAAAAGCTTGAGTTGAAGCTTGTTTGTACTTGTAAACATCCTAGGTGTAGTTTCACACTCAAATGAATGCAAACAATGTATTTGGATATTTTCTATTAATATACAACACAAAAGAACTCAATTTCTATCACCCTAGTCGTAAGAGCTGTTAAAACGCGTAAATTCATTCAAAAGCTTTAGTTGAAGCTTGTTTGTACTTGTAAACATCCTAGGTGTAGTTCACACTCAAATGAATTAAAAAAAAGTATTTGGATGCTTTCTCTTAATATACAACACAAAAGAACTCAAATCTCTTTCACCCTACTCGTAAGAGGTTTTAAAACGCGTAAATACATTCAAAAGCTTGAGTTGAAGCTTGTTTGTACTTGTAAACATCCTAGGTGTAGTTTCACACTCAAATGAATGCAAACAAAGTATTTGGATGCTTTCTCTTACTATACAACAAAAAAGAACACAAATCTCTTTCACCCTACTCGTATGAGCTTTTGAAACGCGTAAATACATTCAAAAGCTTGAGTTGAATCTTGTTTGTACTGTAAACATCCTAGGTGTAGTTTCACACTTAAATGAATGGAAACAAAGTATTTGGATGCTTTCTCTTAATATACAACACAAAAGAACTCAAATCTCTTTCACCCTCCTCGTATGAGCTTTTAAAACGCGTAAATACATTCAAAAGCTTGTGTTGAAGCTTGTTTGTACTTGTAAACATCCTCGGTGTAGTTTCACACTCAAATGAATGCAAACAAAGTATTTGGATGCTTTCTCTATATATACAACACAAAAGAAATCAAATCTCTTTCACCCTACTCGTATGAGCTTTTAAAACGCGTAAATGCATTCAAAAGCTTGAGTTGAAGCTTGTTTGTAACTGTAAACATGCTCGGTGTAGTTTCACACTCAAATGAATCCAAACAAAGTATTTGGATGCTTTCTCTTAATATACAACACAAAAGAACTCAAATCTCTATCACCCTCCTCGTATGAGGTTTTAAAACGCGTAAATGCATTCAAAAGCTTGAGTTGAAGCTTGTTTGTACTTGTAAACAACCCTGGTGTTATTTCACACTCAATTGAATGCAAACAAAGTATTTGGATATTTTCTCTTAATATGCAACACAAAAGAACTCAATTTCTATCACCCTAGTCGTAAGAGCTGTTAAAACGCATAAATTCATTCAAAAGCTTGAGTTGAAGCTTGTTTGTACTTGTAAACATCCTAGGTGTAGTTTCACATTCAAATAAATGCAAACAAAGTATTTGGATGCTTTCCCTTAATATACAACACAAAAGAACCCAATTTCTATCACCCTAGTCGTAAGAGCTGTTAAAACGCGTAAATTCATTCAAAAGCATGAGTTGAAGCTTGTTTGTAACTGTAAACATCCTAGTTGTAGTTTCACACTCAAATGAATGCAAACAAAGTATTTGGATGCTTTCTCTTAATATACAACACAAAAGAACTCAAATCTCATTCACCCTCCTCGTATGAGCTTTTAAAACGCGTAAATGCATTCAAAAGCTTGAGTTGAAGCTTGTTTGTACTTGTAAACAACCCTGGTGGTATTTCACACTCAAATGAATGCAAACAAAGTATTTGGATATTTTCTCTTAATGTACAACATAAAAGAACTCAATTTCTATCACCCTAGTCGTAAGAGCTGTTAAAACGCGTAAATTCATTCAAAAGCTTGAGTTGAAGCTTGTTTGTACTTGTAAACATCCTAGGTTTAGTTTCACACTCAAATGAATGCAAACAAACTATTTGGATGCTTTCTATTAATATACAACACAAAAGAACTCAAATCTCTTTCACCCTCCTCGTATGAGCTTTTAAAACGCGTAAATGCATTCAAAAGCTTGAGTTGAAGCTTGTTTGTAACTCTAAACATCCTAGGTGTAGTTTTACACTCAAATGAATGCAAACAAAGTATTTGGATGCTTTCTCTTAATATACAACACAAAAGAACTCAAATCTCTTTCACCCTACTCGTATGAGCTTTCAAAACGCGTAAATGCATTCAAAAGCTTGAGTTGAAGCTTGTTTGTAACTGTAAACATCCTAGGTATAGTTTCACACTCAAATGAATGAAAAAAAAGTATTTGGGTGCTTTCTCTAAATATACAACACAAAAGAACTCAAATCTCTTTCACCCTACTCGTATGAGCTTTTAAAACGCGTAAATGCATTCAAAAGCTTGAGTTGAAGCTTGTTTGTAATTTAACACATTCTTGGTGTAGTTTCATACTCAAAAGAATGCGAACAAAACATTTGGGTGCTTTCTCTTAATATACAACAGAAAAAAAATCAAATCTCTTTCACCCTACTCGTATGAGCTTTTAAAACGCGTAAATGAATTCAAAAGCATGAGTTGAAGCTTGTTTGTAACTGTAAACATCCTAGGTTTAGTTTCACACTCAAATGAATGCAAACAAAGTATTTGGATGCTTTCTCTTAATATACAACACAAAAGAACTCAAATCTCTTTCACCCTACTCGTATGTGCTTTCAAAACGCGTAAATGAATTCAAAAGCATGAGTTGAAGCTTGTTTGTAACTGTAAACATCCTAGGTGTAGTTTCACACTCAAATGAATGCAAACAAAGTATTTGGATGCTTTCTCTTAATATACAACACAAAAGAACTCAAATCTCTTTCACCCTACTCGTATGAGCTTTTAAAACGCGTAAATGAATTCAAAAGCATGAGTTGAAGCTTGTTTGTAACTGTAAACATCCTAGGTGTAGTTTCACACTCAAATGAATGCAAACAAAGTATTTGGATGCTTTCTCTTAATATACAACACAAAAGAACTCAAATCTCTTTCACCCTACTCGTATGTGCTTTCAAAACGCGTAAATACATTCAAAAGCTTGAGTTGAAGGTTGTTTGTATTTGTAAACATCTTAGGTATAGTTTCACACTCAAATGAATGCAAACAAAGTATTTGGATTCTTTCTCTTACTATATAACACAAAAGAACTCAAATCTCTTTCACCCTATTCGTATGAGCTTTTAAAACGCGTAAATGAATTCAAAAGCATGAGTTGAAGCTTGTTTGTACTTGTAAACATCCTAGGTGTAGTTTCACACTCAAATGAATGCAAACAAAGTATTTGGATATTTTCTCTTAATATACAACACAAAAGAACTCAATTTCTATCACCCTAGTCGTAAGAGCTGTTCAAACGCGCAAATGCATTCAAAAGCTTGAGTTGAAGCTTGTTTGTAACTGTAAACATCCTAGGTATAGTTTCACACTCAAATGAATGCAAACAAAGTATTTGGATGCTTTCTCTTAATATACAACACAAAATAACTCAAATCTCTTTCACCCTACTCGTATGAGCTTTTAAAACGGGTAAATGCATTCAAAAGCTTGAGTTGAAGCTTGTTTGTAACTGTAAACATCCTAGGTATAGTTTCACACTCAAATGAATGAAAAAAAAGTATTTGGATGCTGTCTCTTAATATACAACACAAAAGAACTCAAATCTCTTTCACCTTCCTCGTATGAGCTTTTAAAACGCGTAAATGCATTCAAAAGCTTGAGTTGAAGCTTGTTTGTACTTGTAAACAACCCTGGTGGTATTTCACACTCAAATGAGTGCAAACAAAGTATTTGGATATTTTCTCCTAATATACAACACAAAAGAACTCAATTTCTATCACCCTAGTCGTAAGAGCTGTTAAAACGCGTAAATTCATTCAAAAGCTTGAGTTGAAGCTTGTTTGTACTTGTAAACATCCTAGGTGTAGTTTCACACTCAAATGAATACAAACAAAGTATTTGGATGCTTTCTCTTAATATACAACACAAAAGAACTCAAATCTCTTTCACCCTCCGCGAATGAGTTTTTAATACGCGTAAATGCATTGAAAAGCTTGAATTGAAGCATGTTTGTAACTGTAAGCATCCTAGGTGTAGTTTCACACTCAAATGAATGCAAAAAAAGTATTTGGATGCTTTCTCTTAATATACAACACAAAAGAACTCAAATCTCTTTCACCCTACTCGTATGAGCTTTTAAAACGCGTAAATACATTCAAAAGCTAGTGTTGAAGCTTGTTTGTACTTGTAAACATCCTCGGTGTAGTTTCACACTCAAATGAATGCAAACAAAGTATTTGGATGCTTTCTCTTAATATACAACACAAAAGAACTCAAATCTCTTTCACCCTACTCGTATGTGCTTTCAAAACGCGTAAATACATTCAAAAGCTTGAGTTGAAGGTTGTTTGTACTTGTAAACATCCTAGGTGTAGTTTCACACTCAAATGAATGCAAACAAAGTATTTGGATTCTTTCTCTTACTATATAACACAAAAGAACTCAAATCTCTTTCACCCTATTCGTATGAGCTTTTAAAACGCGTAAATGAATTCAAAAGCATGAGTTGAAGCTTGTTTGTACTTGTAAACATCCTAGGTGTAGTTTCACACTCAAATGAATGCAAACAAAGTATTTGGATATTTTCTCTTAATATACAACACAAAAGAACTCAATTTCTATCACCCTAGTCGTAAGAGCTGTTCAAACGCGCAAATGCATTCAAAAGCTTGAGTTGAAGCTTGTTTGTAACTGTAAACATCCTAGGTATAGTTTCACACTCAAATGAATGCAAACAAAGTATTTGGATGCTTTCTCTTAATATACAACACAAAATAACTCAAATCTCTTTCACCCTACTCGTATGAGCTTTTAAAACGCGTAAATACATTCAAAAGCTAGTGTTGAAGCTTGTTTGTACTTGTAAACATCCTCGGTGTAGTTTCACACTCAAATGAATGCAAACAAAGTATTTGGATGCTTTCTCTTAATATACAACACAAAAGAACTCAAATCTCTTTCACCCTACTCGTATGAGCTTTTAAAACGCGTAAATCCATTCAAAAGCTTGAGTTGAAGCTTGTTTGTAATTTAACACATTCTTGGTGTAGTTTCATACTCAAAAGAATGTAAACAAAACAATTGGGTACTTTCTCTAAATATACAACACAAAAGAAATCAAATCTCTTTCACCCTACTCGTATGAGCTTTTAAACGCGCAAATGCACTCAAAAGCATGAGTTGAAGCTTGTTTGTAACTGTAAACATCCTAGGTGTAGTTTCACATTCAAATGAATACAAACAAAGTATTTGGATGCTTTCTCTTAATATACAACACAAAAAAACTCAAATCTCTTTCACCCTCCGCGAATGAGTTTTTAATACGCGTAAATGCATTGAAAAGCTTGAATTGAAGCATGTTTGTAACTGTAAGCATCCTAGGTGTAGTTTCACACTCAAATGAATGCAAAAAAAGTATTTGGATGCTTTCTCTTAATATACAACACAAATGAACTCAAATCTCTTTCACCCTACTCGTAAGAGGTTTTAAAACGCGTAAATACATTCAAAAGCTTGAGTTGAAGCTTGTTTGTACTTGTAAACATCCTAGGTGTAGTTTCACACTCAAATGAATGCAAACAAAGTATTTGGATGCTTTCTCTTACTATACAACACAAAAGAACACAAATCTCTTTCACCCTACTCGTATGAGCTTTTGAAACGCGTAAATACATTCAAAAGCTTGAGTTGAATCTTGTTTGTACTGTAAACATCCTAGGTGTAGTTTCACACTTAAATGAATGGAAACAAAGTATTTGGATGCTTTCTCTTAATACACAACACAAAAGAACTCAAATCTCTTTCACCCTCCTCGTATTTGCTTTTAAAACGCGTAAATGCATTCAAAAGCTTGAGTTGAAGCTTGTTTGTACTTGTAAACAACCTCGGTGTAGTTTCACACTCAAATGAATGCAAACAAAGTATTTGGATGCTTTCTCTTAATATACAACACAAAAGAACTCAAATCTCTTTCACCCTACTCGTATGAGCTTTTAAAACGCGTAAATCCATTCAAAAGCTTGAGTTGAAGCTTGTTTGTAATTTAACACATTCTTGGTGTAGTTTCATACTCAAAAGAATGTAAACAAAACAATTGGGTACTTTCTCTAAATATACAACACAAAAGAAATCAAATCTCTTTCACCCTACTCGTATGAGCTTTTAAACGCGCAAATGCACTCAAAAGCATGAGTTGAAGCTTGTTTGTAACTGT
Organism: Tetragonia tetragonoides; assembly: GCA_038025085.1. Lineage (NCBI taxonomy): Eukaryota > Viridiplantae > Streptophyta > Magnoliopsida > Caryophyllales > Aizoaceae > Tetragonia > Tetragonia tetragonoides. The sequence goes on from CM076141.1 coordinate 23,704,636, forward strand.
AAACATCCTAGGTGTAGTTTCACACTCAAATAAATGCAAACAATGTATTTGGATGCTTTCTAATATACAACACCAAAGAACTCAAATCTCTTTCACCCTCCTCGTATGAGCTTTTAAAACGTCTAAATGCATTCAAAAGCTTGAGTTGAAGCTTGTTTGTAACTCTAAACATCCTAGGTGTAGTTTCACACTCAAATGAATGCAAACAAAGTATTTTGGATGCTTTATCTTAGCATACAACAGAAAAGTCTCAAATCTCTTTCACCCTACTCATATGAGCTTTTAAAATGCGTAAATGCATTCAAAAGCTTGAGTTGAAGCTTATTTGTAACTGTAAACATCCTAGGTAGTGTTTCACACTCAAATGAATGAAAAAAAAGTATTTGGATGCTTTCTCTTAATATACAACACAAAAGAACTCAAATCTCTTTCACCCTCCTCGTATGAGCTTTTAAAACGCGTAAATGCATTCAAAAGTTTGAGTTGAAGCTTGTTTGTACTTGTAAACAACCCTGGTGTTATTTCACACTCAATTGAATGCAAACAAAGTATTTGGATATTTTCTCTTAATATACAACACAAAAGAACTCAATTTCTATCACCCTAGTCGTAAGAGCTGTTAAAACGCGTAAATTCATTCAAAAGCTGGAGTTGAAGCTTGTTTGTACTTGTAAACATCCTAGGTGCAGTTTCACACTCAAATGAATGCAAACAAACTATTTGGATGCTTTCTCTTAATATACAACACAAAAGAACTCAAATCTCTTTCACCCTACTCGTATGAGCTTTTAAAACGCGTAAATGCATTCAAAAGCTTGAGTTAAAGCTTGTTTGTAATTTAACACATTCTTGGTGTAGTTTCATACTCAAAAGAATGCAAACAAAACATTTGGGTGCTTTCTCTTAATATACAACACAAAAGAAATCAAATCTCTTTCCCCCTCCTCGTATGAGCTTTTAAAACTGGTAAATGAATTCAAAAGCATGAGTTGAAGCTTGTTTGTAACTGTAAACATCCTAGGTGTAGTTTCACACTCAAATGAATGCAAACAAAGTATTTGGATGCTTTCTCTTAATATACAACACAAAAGAACTCAAATCTCTTTCACCCTACTCGTATGTGCTTTCAAAACGCGTAAATGAATTCAAAAGCATGAGTTGAAGCTTGTTTGTAATTTAACACATTCTTGGTGTAGTTTCGTACTCGAAAGAATGCAAACAAAACATTTGGGTGCTTTCTCTAATTATACAACACAAAAGAAATCAATTTCTATCACCCTAGTCGTAAGAGCTGTTAAAACGCGTAAATTCATTCAAAAGCTTGAGTTGAAGCTTGTTTGTACTTGTAAACATCCTAGGTGTAGTTTCACACTCAAATAAATGCAAACAAAGTATTTGGATGCTTTCTAATATACAACACAAAAGAACTCAAATATCTTTCACCCTCCTCGTATGAGCTTTTAAAACGCGTAAATGTATTCAAAAGCTTGAGTTGAAGCTTGTTTGTAACTCTAAACATCCTAGGTGTAGTTTCACACTCAAATGAATGCAAACAAAGTATTTGGATGCTTTCTCTTAATATACAACACAAAAGAACTCAAATCTCTTTCACCCTACTCGTATGAGCTTTTAAAACGCGTAAATGCATTCAAAAGCTTGAGTTGAAGCTTGTTTGTAACTGTAAACATCCTAGGTATAGTTTCACACTCAAATGAAGGAAAAAAAAGTATTTGGATGCTTTCTCTTAATATACAACACAAAAGTACTCAAATCTCTTTCACCCTACTCGTATGAGCTTTTAAATCGCGTAAATACATTCAAAAGCTTGAGTTGAAGCTTATTTGTACTTGTACTCATCCTAGGTGTAGTTTCACACTCAAATGAATGCAAACAAAGTATTTGGATGCTTTCTCTTACTATACAACACAAAAGAACTAAAATCTCTTTCAACCTACTCGTATGAGCTTTTAAAACGCGTAAATAGATTCAAAAGCTTGACTTGAAGCTTGTTTGTACATGTAAACAACCCTGGTGTTATTTCACACTCAAATGAATGCAAACAAAGTATTTGGATATTTTCTCTTAATATACATCACCCTAGTCGTAAGATCTGTTAAAACGCGTAAATTCATTCAAAAGCTTGAGTTGTAGCTTGTTTGTACTTGTAAACATCCTAGGTGTAGTTTCACACTTAAATGAATGGAAACAAATTATTTGGATGCTTGCTCTTAATATACAACACAAAAGAACTCAAATCTCTTTCACCCTACTCGTATGAGCTTTTAAAACGCGCAAATGCATTCAAAAGCTTGAGTTGAAGCTTGTTTGTAACGGTAAACATCCTAGGTATAGTTTCACACTGAAATGAATGCAAACAAAGTATTTGGATGCTTTCTCTTAATATACAACACATAAGAACTCAAATCTCTTTCACCCTACTCGTATGAGCTTTTGAAACGCGTAAATGAATTCAAAAGCTTGAGTTGAAGCTTGTTTGTAATTTAACACATTCTTGGTGTAGTTTCATACTCAAAAGAATGCGAACAAAACATTTGGGTGCTTTCTCTTAATATACAACAGAAAAGAAATCAAATCTCTTTCACCCTACTCGTATGAGCTTTTAAAACGCGTAAATGAATTCAAAAGCATGAGTTGAAGCTTGTTTGTAACTGTAAACATCCTAGGTGTAGTTTCACACTCAAATGAATGCAAACAAAGTATTTGGATGCTTTCTCTTAATATACAACACAAAAGAACTCAAATCTCTTTCACCCTACTCGTATGAGCTTTTAAAACGCGTAAATGCATTCAAAAGCTTGAGTTGAAGCTTGTTTGTAACTGTAAACATCCTAGGTATAGTTTCACACTCAAATGAATGAAAAAAAAGTATTTGGATGCTGTCTCTTAATATACAACACAAAAGAACTCAAATCTCTTTCAACTTCCTCGTATGAGCTTTCAAAACGCGTAAATGCATTCAAAAGCTTGAGTTGAAGCTTGTTTGTACTTGTAAACAACCCTGGTGGTATTTCACACTCAAATGAGTGCAAACAAAGTATTTGGATATTTTCTCCTAATATACAACACAAAAGAACTCAATTTCTATAACCCTAGTCGTAAGAGCTGTTAAAACGCGTAAATTCATTCAAAAGCTTGAGTTGAAGCTTGTTTGTACTTGTAAACATCCTAGGTGTAGTTTCACACTCAAATGAATACAAACAAAGTATTTGGATGCTTTCTCTTAATATACAACACAAAAGAACTCAAATCTCTTTCACCGTCCGCGAATGAGTTTTTAATACGCGTAAATGCATTGAAAAGCTTGAGTTGAAGCATGTTTGTAACTGTAAGCATCCTAGGTGTAGTTTCACACTCAAATGAATGCAAAAAAAGTATTTGGATGCTTTCTCTTAATATACAACACAAAAGAACTCAAATCTCTTTCACCCTACTCGTATGAGCTTTTAAAACGCGTAAATACATTCAAAAGCTTGTGTTGAAGCTTGTTTGTACTTGTAAACATCCTCGGTGTAGTTTCACACTCAAATGAATGCAAACAAAGTATTTGGATGCTTTCTCTTAATATACAACACAAAAGAACTCAAATCTCTTTCACCCTACTCGTATGTGCTTTCAAAACGCGTAAATACATTCAAAAGCTTGAGTTGAAGGTTGTTTGTACTTGTAAACATCCTAGGTGTAGTTTCACACTCAAATGAATGCAAACAAAGTATTTGGATTCTTTCTCTTACTATATAACACAAAAGAACTCAAACCTCTTTCACCCTATTCGTATGAGCTTTTAAAACGCGTAAATGAATTCAAAAGCATGAGTTGAAGCTTGTTTGTACTTGTAAACATCCTAGGTGTAGTTTCACACTCAATCGAATGCAAACAAAGTATTTGGATATTTTCTCTTAATATACAACACAAAAGAACTCAATTTCTATCACCCTAGTCGTAAGAGCTGTTAAAACGCGTAAATTCATTCAAAAGCTTGAGTTGAAGCTTGTTTGTACTTGTAAACATCCTAGGTGTAGTTTCACACTTAAATGAATGGAAACAAAGTATTTGGATGCATTATCTTAATATAAAACACAAAAGAACTCAAATCTCTTTCACCCTACTCGTATGAGCTTTTCAAACGCGCAAATGCATTCAAAAGCTTGAGTTGAAGCTTGTTTGTAACTGTAAACATCCTAGGTATAGTTTCACACTCAAATGAATGCAAACAAAGTATTTGGATGCTTTCTCTTAATATACAACACAAAATTACTCAAATCTCTTTCACCCTACTCGTATGAGCTTTTAAAACGCGTAAATGCATTCAAAAGCTTGAGTTGAAGCTTGTTTGTAACTGTAAACATCCTAGGTATAGTTTCACACTCAAATGAATGAAAAAAAGTATTTGGATGCATTATCTTAATATAAAACACAAAAGAACTCAAATCTCTTTCACCCTACTCGTATGAGCTTTTCAAACGCGCAAATGCATTCAAAAGCTTGAGTTGAAGCTTGTTTGTAACTGTAAACATCCTAGGTATAGTTTCACACTCAAATGAATGCAAACAAAGTATTTGGATGCTTTCTCTTAATATACAACACAAAATTACTCAAATCTCTTTCACCCTACTCGTATGAGCTTTTAAAACGCGTAAATGCATTCAAAAGCTTGAGTTGAAGCTTGTTTGTAACTGTAAACATCCTAGGTATAGTTTCACACTCAAATGAATGAAAAAAAAGTATTTGGATGCATTATCTTAATATAAAACACAAAAGAACTCAAATCTCTTTCACCCTACTCGTATTTGCTTTTAAAACGCGCAAATGCATTCAAAAGCTTGAGTTGAAGCTTGTTTGTAACTGTAAACATCCTAGGTATAGTTTCACACTCAAATGAATGAAAAAAAAGTATTTGGATGCATTATCTTAATATAAAACACAAAAGAACTCAAATCTCTTTCACCCTCCTCGTATGAGCTTTTAAAACATGTAAATGCATTCAAAAGCTTGAGTGGAAGCTTGTTTGTAACTCTAAACATCCTAGGTGTAGTTTCACACTCAAATGAATGCAAACAAAGTATTTGGATGCTTTATCTTAGCATACAACACAAAAGAACTCAAATCTCTTTCACCCTACTCGTATGAGCTTTTAAAATGCGTAAATGCATTCAAAAGCTTGAGTTGAAGCTTGTTTGTAACTGTAAACATCCTAGGTAGTGTTTCACACTCAAATGAATGAAAAAAAGTATTTGGATGCATTCTCTTAATATACAACACAAAAGAACTCAAATCTCTTTCACCCTCCTCGTATGAGCTTTTAAAACGCGTAAATGCATTCAAAAGTTTGAGTTGAAGCTTGTTTGTACTTGTAAACAACCCTGGTGTTATTTCACACTCAATTGAATGCAAACAAAGTATTTGGATATTTTCTCTTAATATACAACACAAAAGAACTCAATTTCTATCACCCTAGTCGTAAGAGCTGTTAAAACGCGTAAATTCATTCAAAAGCTTGAGTTGAAGCTTGTTTGTACTTGTAAACATCCTAGGTGCAGTTTCACACTCAAATGAATGCAAACAAACTATTTGGATGCTTCCTCTTAATATACAACACAAAAGAACTCAAATCTCTTTCACCCTACTCGTATGAGCTTTTAAAACGCGTAAATGCATTCAAAAGCTTGAGTTAAAGCTTGTTTGTAATTTAACACATTCTTGGTGTAGTTTCATACTCAAAAGAATGCAAACAAAACATTTGGGTGCTTTCTCTTAATATACAACACAAAAGAAATCAAATCTCTTTCACCCTACTCGTATGAGCTTTTAAAACGCGTCAATGCATTCAATAGCTTGAGTTGAATTTTGTTTGTACTTGTAAACAACCCTGGTGTTATTTCACACTCAATTGAATGCAAACAAAGTATTTGGATATTTTCTCTTAATATACAACACAAAAGAACTCAATTTCTATCACCCTAGTCGTAAGAGCTGTTAAAACGCGTAAATTCATTCAAAAGCTTGAGTTGAAGCTTGTTTGTACTTGTAAACATCCTAGGTGTAGTTTCACACTCAAATAAATGCAAACAAAGTATTTGGATGCTTTCTAATATACAACACAAAAGAACTCAAATCTCTTTCACCCTCCTCGTATGAGCTTTTAAAACGCGTAAATGTAGTCAAAAGCTTGAGTTGAAGCTTGTTTGTAACTCTAAACATCCTAGGTGTAGTTTCACACTCAAATGAATGCAAACAAAGTATTTGGATGCTTTCTCTTAATATACAACACAAAAGAACTCAAATCTCTTTTACCCTACTCGTATGAGCTTTTAAAACGCGTAACTGCATTCAAAAGCTTGAGTTGAAGCTTGTTTGTAACTGTAAACATCCTAGGTATAGTTTCACACTCAAATGAAGGAAAAAAAAGTATTTGGATGCTTTCTCTTAATATACAACACAAAAGTACTCAAATCTCTTTCACCCTACTCGTATGAGCTTTTAAAACGCGTAAATACATTCCAAAGCTTGAGTTGAAGCTTATTTGTACTTGTAATCATCCTAGGTGTAGTTTCACACTCAAATGAATGCAAATAAAGTATTTGGATGCTTTCTCTTACTATACAACACAAAAGAACTAAAATCTCTTTCAACCTACTCGTATGAGCTTTTAAAACGCGTAAATACATTCAAAAGCTTGACTTGAAGCTTGTTTGTACTTGTAAACAACCCTGGTGTTATTTCACACTCAAATGAATGCAAACAAAGTATTTGGATATTTTCTCTTAATATACAACACAAAAGAACTCACTTTCTATCACCCTAGTCGTAAGATCTGTTAAAACGCGTAAATTCATTCAAAAGCTTGAGTTGAAACTTGTTTGTACTTGTAAACATCCTAGGTCTAGTTTCACACTTAAATGAATGGAAACAAAGTATTTGGATGCATTCTCTTAATATACAACACAAAAGAACTCAAATCTCTTTCACCCTACTCGTATGATCTTTTAAAACGCGTAAATACATTCAAAAGCTTGAGTTGAAGCTTGTTTGTACTTGTAAACATCCTAGGTGTAGTTTCACACTCAAATGAATGCAAACAAAGTATTTGGATGCTTTCTCTTACTATACAACACAAAAGAACTCAAATCTCTTTCACCCTACTCGTATGAGCTTTTAAAACGCGTAAATGCATTCAAAAGCTTGAGTTGAAGCTTGTCTGTAATTTAACTCATTCTTGGTGTAGTTTCATACTCAAAAGAATGCAAACAAAGTATTTGGATGCTTTCTCTTAATATACAACACAAAAGAACTCAAATCTCTTGCACCCTCCTCGTATGAGCTTTTAAAACGCGTAAATGCATTCAAAAGCTTTAGTTGAAGCTTGTTTGTAACTGTAAACATCCTAGGTGTAGTTTCACACTCAAATGAATGCAAACAAAGTATTTGGATGTTTTCTCTTAATATACAACACAAAAGAACTCAAATCTCTTTTACCCTACTCGTATGAGCTTTTAAAACACGTAAATGCATTCAAAAGCTTCAGTTGAAGCTTGTTTATAACTGTAAACATCCTAGGTATAGTTTCACACTCAAATGAATGAAAAAAAAGTATTTGGATGCTTTCTCTTAGTATACAACACAAATGAACTTAAATCTCTTTCACCCTACTCGTATGATCTTTTAAAACGCGTAAATACATTCAAAAGCTTGAGTTGAAGCTTGTTTGTAATTTAACACATTCTTGGTGTAGTTTCATACTCAAAAGATTGTTTGTACTTGTAAACATCCTCGATGTAGTACACACTCAAATGAATGCAAACAAAGTATTTGGATGCTTTCTCTTAATATACAACACAAAAGAACTCAAATCTCTTTCACCCTACTCGTATGAGCTTTTAAAACGCGTAAATGAATTCAAAAGCATGAATTTAACCTTGTTTGTAACTGTAAACATCCTAGGTGTAGTTTCACACTCAAATGAATGCAAACAAAGTATTTGGATGCTTTCTCTTAATATACAACACAAAAGAACTCAAATCTCTTTCACCCTCCTCGTATGAGCTTTTAAAACGCGTAAATGCAATCAAAAGCTTGAGTTGAAGCTTGTTTGTACTTGTAAACAACCCTGGTGTTATTTCACACTCAAATGAATGCAAACAAAGTATTTGAATATTTTCTCTTAATATACAACACAAAAGACCCCAATTTCTATCACCCTAGTCATAAGAGCTGTTAAAACGGGTAAATTCATTCAAAAGCTTGAATTGAAACTTGTTTGTACTTGTAAACATCTTACGTGTAGTTTCACACTCAAATGAATGCAAACAAAGTATTTGGATGCTTTCTCTTAATATACACCACAAAAGAACTCAAATCTCTTTCACCCTCCTCGTATGAGCTTTTAAAACGCGTAAATGCATTCAAAAGCTTGAGTTGAAGCTTGTTTATAACTGTAAACATCCTAGGTATAGTTTCACACTCAAATGAATGAAAAAAAAGTATTTGGATGCTTTCTCTTAATATACAACACAAATGAACTTAAATCTCTTTCACCTTACTCGTATGATCTTTTAAAACGCGTAAATACATTCAAAAGCTTGAGTTGAAGCTTGTTTGTACTTGTAAACATCCTAGGTGTAGTTTCACACTCAAATGAATGCAAACAAAGTATTTGGATGCTTTCTCTTACTATACAACACAAAAGAACTCAAATCTCTTTCACCCTACTCGTATGAGCTTTTAAAACGCGTAAATGAATTCAAAAGCTTGAGTTGAAGCTTGTTTGTAATTTAACACATTCTTGGTGTAGTTTCATACTCAAAAGAATGCAAACAAAACATTTGAGTGCTTTCTCTTCATATACAACCGAAAAGAAATCAAATCTCTTTCACCCAACTCGTATGAGCTGTTAAAACGCGTAAATTCATTCAACAGCTTGAGTTGAAGCTTGTTTGTACTTGTAAACATCCTAGGTGTAGTTTCACACTCAAATGAATGCAAACAAAGTATTTGGATGCTTTCTCTTAATATACAACACAAAAGAACTCAAATCTCTTTCACCCTACTCGTATGATCTTTTAAAACGCGTAAATACATTCAAAAGCTTGAGTTGAAGCTTGTTTGTACTTGTAAACATCCTAGGTGTAGTTTCACACTCAAATGAATGCAAACAAAGTATTTGGATGCTTTCTCTTACTATACAACACAAAAGAACTCAAATCTCTTTCACCCTACTCGTATGAGCTTTTAAAACGCGTAAATGCATTCAAAAGCTTGAGTTGAAGCTTGTTTGTAACTGTAAACATCCTAGGTGTAGTTTCACACTCAAATGAATGCAAACAAAGTATTTGGATGTTTTCTCTTAATATACAACACAAAAGAACTCAAATCTCTTTCACCCTACTCGTATGAGCTTTTAAAACACGTAAATGCATTCAAAAGCTTGAGTTGAAGCTTGTTTATAACTGTAAACATCCTAGGTATAGTTTCACACTCAAATGAATGAAAAAAAAGTATTTGGATGCTTTCTCTTAGTATACAACACAAATGAACTTAAATCTCTTTCACCCTACTCGTATGATCTTTTAAAACGCGTAAATACATTCAAAAGCTTGAGTTGAAGCTTGTTTGTAATTTAACACATTCTTGGTGTAGTTTCATACTCAAAAGATTGTTTGTACTTGTAAACATCCTAGATGTAGTACACACTCAAATGAATGCAAACAAAGTATTTGGATGCTTTCTCTTAATATACAACACAAAAGAACTCAAATCTCTTTCACCCTACTCGTATGAGCTTTTAAAACGCGTAAATGCATTCAAAAGCTTGAGTTGAAGCTTGTTTGTAATTTAACACATTCTTGGTGTAGTTTCATACTCAAAAGAATGCAAACAAAACATTTGGGTGCTTTCTCTTCATATACAACAGAAAAGAAATCAAATCTCATTCACCCAACTCATATGAGCTGTTAAAACGCGTAAATGCAATCAAAAGCTTGAGTTGAAGCTTGTTTGTACTTGTAAACAACCCTGGTGTTATTTCACACTCAAATGAATGCAAACAAAGTATTTGAATATTTTCTCTTAATATACAACACAAAAGAACCCAATTTCTATCACCCTAGTCGTAAGAGCTGTTAAAACGGGTAAATTCATTCAAAAGCTTGAGTTGAAACTTGTTTGTACTTGTAAACTTCCTAGGTGTAGTTTCACACTCAAATGAATGCAAACAAAGTATTTGGATGCTTTCTCTTACTATACAACACAAAAGAACTCAAATCTCTTTCACCCTACTCGTACGAGCTTTTAAAACGCGTAAATGAATTCAAAAGCATAAGATGAAGCTTGTTTGTAACTGTAAACATCCTAGGTGTAGTTTCACACTCAAATGAATGCAAACAAAGTATTTGGATGCTTTCTCTTAATATACAATACACAAGAACTCAATTTCTATCACCCTAGTCGTAAGAGCTGTTAAAACGCGTAAATTCCTTCAACAGCTTGAGTTGAAGCTTGTTTGTACTTGTAAACTTCCTAGGTGTAGTTTCACACTCAAATGAATGCAAACAAAGTATTTGGATGCTTTCTTTTAATATACAACACAAAAGAACTCAATTTCTATCACCCTAGTCGTAAGAGCTGTTAAAACGCGTAAATTCATTCAACAGCTTGAGTTGAAGCTTGTTTGTACTTGTAAACATCCTAGGTGTTGTTTCACACTCAAATGAATGCAAACAACGTATTTGGATGCTTTCTCTTATTATACAACACAAAAGAACTCAAATCTCTTTCACCCTACTCGTATGAGCTTTTAAAACGCGTAAATGCATTCAAAAGCTTGAGTTGAAGCTTGTTTGTAATTTAACAAATTCTTGGTGTAGTTTCATACTCAAAAGAATGCAAACAAAGTATTTGGATGCTTTCTCTTAATATACAACACAAAAGAACTCAAATCTCTTTCACCCTACTCGTATGAGCTTTTAAAACGCGTAAATGAATTCAAAAGCATGAGTTGAAGCTTGTTTGTAACTGTAAACATCCTAGGTGTAGTTTCACACTCAAATGAATGCAAACAAAGTATTTGGATGCTTTCTCTTGATATACAACACAAAAGAACTCAAATCTCTTTCACCCTACTCGTATGAGCTTTTAAAACGTGAAAATACATTTAAAAGCTTGAGTTGAAGCTTGTTTGTACTTGTAAACATCCTAGGTGTAGTTTCACACTCAAATGAATGCAAACAAAGTATTTGGATGCTTTCTCTTACTATACAACACAAAAGAACTCAAATCTCTTTCACCCTACTCGTATGAGCTTTTAAAACGTGTAAATACATTCAAAACCTTGAGTTGAAGCTTGTTTGTACTTGTAAACATCCTAGGTGTAGTTTCACACTCAAATGAATGCAAACAAAGTATTTGGATGCTTTCTGTTACTATACAACACAAAAGAACTCAAATCTCTTTCACCCTACTCGTACGAGCTTTTAAAACGCCTAAATGAATTCAAAAGCATGAGATGAAGCTTGTTTGTAACTGTAAACATCCTAGGTGTAGTTTCACACTCAAATGAATGCAAACAAAGTATTTGGATGCTTTCTCTTAATATACAACACACAAGAACTCAATTTCTATCACCCTAGTCGTAAGAGCTGTTAAAACGGGTAAATTCCTTCAACAGCTTGAGTTGAAGCTTGTTTGTACTTGTAAACTTCCTAGGTGTAGTTTCACACTCAAATGAATGCAAACAAAGTATTTGGATGCTTTCTTTTAATAAACAACACAAAAGAACTCAATTTCTATCACCCTAGTCGTAAGAGCTGTTAAAACGCGTAAATTCAATAAACAGCTTGAGTTGAAGCTTGTTTGTACTTGTAAACATCCTAGGTGTTGTTTCACCCTCAAATGAATGCAAACAACGTATTTGGATGCTTTCTCTTATTATACAACACAAAAGAACTCAAATCTCTTTCACCCTACTCGTATGAGCTTTTAAAACGCGTAAATGCATTCAAAAGCTTGAGTTGAAGCTTGTTTGTAATTTAACACATTCTTGGTGTAGTTTCATACTCAAAAGAATGCAAACAAAGTATTTGGATGCTTTCTCTTAATATACAACACAAAAGAACTCAAATCTCTTTCACCCTACTCGTATGAGCTTTTAAAACGCGTAAATGAATTCAAAAGCATGAGTTGAAGCTTGTTTGTAACTGTAAACATCCTAGGTGTAGTTTCACACTCAAATGAATGCAAACAAAGTATTTGGATGCTTTCTCTTAATATACAACACAAAAGAACTCAAATCTCTTTCACCCTCCTCGTATTTGCTTTTAAAACGCGTAAATGCATTCAAAAGCTTGAGTTGAAGCTTGTTTGTACTTGTAAACAACCCTGGTGTTATTTCACACTCAAATGAATGCAAACAAAGTATTTGAATATTTTCTCTTAATATACAACATAAAAGAACCCAATTTCTATCACCCTAGTCGTAAGAGCTGTTAAAACGGGTAAATTCATTCAAAAGCTTGAGTTGAAACTTGTTTGTACTTGTAAACATCCTAGGTGTAGTTTCACACTCAAATGAATGCAAACAAAGTATTTGGACGCTTTCTCTTAATATACAACACAAAAGAACTCAAATCTCTTTCACCCTCCTCGTATGAGCTTTTCAAACGTGTAAATACATTCAAAAGCTTGAGTTGAAGCTTGTTTGTACTTGTTAACATCCTAGGTGTAGTTTCACACTCAAATGAATGCAAACAAAGTATTTGGATGCTTTCTCTTACTATACAACACAAAAGAACTCAAATCTCTTTCACCCTACTCGTATGAGATTTTAAAACGTGTAAATGCATTCAAAAGCTTGAGTTGAAGCTTGTTTGTAACTGTAAACATCCTAGGTGTAGTTTCACACTCAAATGAATGCAAACAAAGTATTTGGATGCTTTCTCATAATATACAACACAAAAGAACTCAAATCTCTTTCACCCTAATCGTATGAGCTTTTAAAACGTGTAAATACATTCAAAAGCTTGAGTTGAAGCTTGTTTGTACTTGTATACATCCTAGGTGTAGTTTCACACTCAAATGAATGCAAACAAAGTATTTGGATGCTTTCTCTTACTATACAACACAAAAGAACTCAAATCTCTTTCACCCTACTCGTATGAGCTTTTAAAACACGTAAATGCATTCAAAAGCTTGAGTTGAAGCTTGTTTGTAACTGTAAACATCCTAGGTATAGTTTCACACTCAAATGAATGAAAAAAAACTATTTGGATGCTATCTCTTAATATACAACACAAATGAACTTAAATCTCTTTCACCCTACTCGTATGATCTTTTAAAACGCGTAAATACATTCAAAAGCTTGAGTTGAAGCTTGTTTGTACTTCTAAACATCCTAGGTGTAGTTTCACATTCAAATGAATGCAAACAAAGTATTTGGATGCTTTCTCTTACTATACAACACAAAAGAACTCAAATCTCTTTCACCCTACTCGTATGAGCTTTTAAAACGCGTAAATGATTCAAAAGCTTGAGTTGAAGGTTGTTTGTAATTTAACACATTCTTGGTGTAGTTTCATACTCAAAAGAATGCAAACAAAACATTTGAGTGCTTTCTCTTCATATACAACAGAAAAGAAATCAAATCTCTTTCACCCAACTCGTATGAGCTGTTAAAACGCGTAAATTCATTCAACAGCTTGAGTTGAAGCTTGTTTGTACTTGTAAACATCCTAGGTGTAGTTTCACACTCAAATGAATGCAAACAAAGTATTTGGATGCTTTCTCTTAATATACAACACAAAAGAACTCAAATCTCTTTCACCCTACTCGTATGAGCTTTTAAAACGCGTAAATGCATTCAAAAGCTTGAGTTGAAGCTTGTTTGTAATTTAACACATTCTTGGTGTAGTTTCATACTCAAAAGAATGCAAACAAAACATTTGAGTGCTTTCTCTTCATATACAACAGAAAAGAAATCAAATCTCTTTCACCCAACTCGTATGAGCTGTTAAAACGCGTAAATTCATTCAACAGCTTGAGTTGAAGCTTGTTTGTACTTGTAAACATCCTAGGTGTAGTTTCACACTCAAATGAATGCAAACAAAGTATTTGGATGCTTTCTCTTAATATACAACACAAAAGAACTCAAATCTCTTTCACCCTAATCGTATGAGCTTTTAAAACGTGTAAATACATTCAAAAGCTTGAGTTGAAGCTTGTTTGTACTTGTAAACATCCTAGGTGTAGTTTCACACTCAAATGAATGCAAACAAAGTATTTGGATGCTTTCTCTTACTATACAACACAAAAGAACTCAAATCTCTTTCACCCTACTCGTATGAGTTTTTAAAACGCGTAAATGCATTCAAAAGCTTGAGTTGAAGCTTGTTTGTAACTGTAAACATCCTAGGTGTAGTTTCACACTCAAATGAATGCAAACAAAGTATTTGGATGCTTTCTCATAATATACAACACAAAAGAACTCAAATCTCTTTCACCCTACTCGTATGAGCTTTTAAAACGCGTAAATGCATTCAAAAGCTTGAGTTGAAGCTTGTTTGTAATTTAACACATTCTTGGTGTAGTTTCACACTCAAATGAATGCAAACAAAGTATTTGGATGCTTTCTCTTAATATACAACACAAAAGAACTCAAATCTCTTTCACCCTCCTCGTATTTGCTTTTAAAACGCGTAAATGCATTCAAAAGCTTGAGTTGAAGCTTGTTTGTACTTGTAAACAACCCTGGTGTTATTTCACACTCAAATGAATGCAAACAAAGTATTTGAATATTTTCTCTTAATATACAACATAAAAGAACCCAATTTCTATCACCCTAGTCGTAAGAGCTGTTAAAACGGGTAAATTCATTCAAAAGCTTGAGTTGAAACTTGTTTGTACTTGTAAACATCCTAGGTGTAGTTTCACACACAAATGAATGCAAAAAAAGTATTTGGACGCTTTCTCTTAATATACAACACAAAAGAACTCAAATCTCTTTCACCCTCCTCGTATGAGCTTTTAAAACGTGTAAATACATTCAAAAGCTTGAGTTGAAGCTTGTTTGTACTTGTAAACATCCTAGGTGTAGTTTCACACTCAAATGAATGCAAACAAAGTATTTGGATGCTTTCTCTTACTATACAACACAAAAGAACTCGAATCTCTTTCACCCTACTCGTATGAGCTTTTAAAACGCGTAAATGCATTCAAAAGCTTGAGTTGAAGCTTGTTTGTAACTGTAAACATCCTAGGTGTAGTTTCACACTCAAATGAATGCAAACAAAGTATTTGGATGCTTTCTCTCAATATACAACACAAAAGAACTCAAATCTCTTTCACCCTAATCGTATGAGCTTTTAAAACGTGTAAATACATTCAAAAGCTTGAGTTGAAGCTTGTTTGTACTTGTAAACATCCTAGGTGTAGTTTCACACTCAAATGAATGCAAACAAAGTATTTGGATGCTTTCTCTTACTATACAACACAAAAGAACTCAAATCTCTTTCACCCTACTCGTATGAGTTTTTAAAACGCGTAAATGCATTCAAAAGCTTGAGTTGAAGCTTGTTTGTAACTGTAAACATCCTAGGTGTAGTTTCACACTCAAATGAATGCAAACAAAGTATTTGGATGCTTTCTCATAATATACAACACAAAAGAACTCAAATCTCTTTCACCCTAATCGTATGAGCTTTTAAAACGTGTAAATACATTCAAAAGCTTGAGTTGAAGCTTGTTTGTACTTGTAAACATCCTAGGTGTAGTTTCACACTCAAATGAATGCAAACAAAGTATTTGGATGCTTTCTCTTACTATACAACACAAAAGAACTCAAATCTCTTTCACCCTACTCGTATGAGCTTTTAAAACGCGTAAATGCATTCGAAAGCTTGAGTTGAAGCTTGTTTGTAACTGTAAACATCCTAGGTGTAGTTTCACACTCAAATGAATGCAAACAAAGTATTTGGATGCTTTCTCTTAATATACAACACAAAAGAACTCAAATCTCTTTCACCCTACTCGTATGAGCTTTTAAAACACGTAAATGCATTCAAAAGCTTGTGTTGAAGCTTGTTTGTAACTGTAAACATCCTAGGTACAGTTTCCCACTCAAATGAATGAAAAAAAAGTATTTGGATGCTTTCTCTTAATATACAACACAAAAGAACTCAAATCTCTTTCACCCTACTCGTATGAGCTTTTAAAACACGTAAATGCATTCAAAAGCTTGTGTTGAAGCTTGTTTGTAACTGTAAACATCCTAGGTATAGTTTCCCACTCAAATGAATGAAAAAAAAGTATTTGGATGCTTTCTCTTACTATACAACACAAAAGAACTCAAATCTCTTTCACCCTACTCGTATGAGCTTTTAAAACGCGTAAATGCATTCAAAAGCTTGAGTTGAAGCTTGTTTGTAATTTAACACATTCTTGGTGTAGTTTCACACTCAAATGAATGCAAACAAAGTATTTGGATGCTTTCTCTTAATATACAACACAAAAGAACTCAAATCTCTTTCACCCTCCTCGTATTTGCTTTTAAAACGCGTAAATGCATTCAAAAGCTTGAGTTGAAGCTTGTTTGTACTTGTAAACAACCCTGGTGTTATTTCACACTCAAATGAATGCAAACAAAGTATTTGAATATTTTCTCTTAATATACAACATAAAAGAACCCAATTTCTATCACCCTAGTCGTAAGAGCTGTTAAAACGGGTAAATTCATTCAAAAGCTTGAGTTGAAACTTGTTTGTACTTGTAAACATCCTAGGTGTAGTTTCACACTCAAATGAATGCAAAAAAAGTATTTGGACGCTTTCTCTTAATATACAACACAAAAGAACTCAAATCTCTTTCACCCTCCTCGTATGAGCTTTTAAAACGTGTAAATACATTCAAAAGCTTGAGTTGAAGCTTGTTTGTACTTGTAAACATCCTAGGTGTAGTTTCACACTCAAATGAATGCAAACAAAGTATTTGGATGCTTTCTCTTACTATACAACACAAAAGAACTCGAATCTCTTTCACCCTACTCGTATGAGCTTTTAAAACGCGTAAATGCATTCAAAAGCTTGAGTTGAAGCTTGTTTGTAACTGTAAACATCCTAGGTGTAGTTTCACACTCAAATGAATGCAAACAAAGTATTTGGATGCTTTCTCTCAATATACAACACAAAAGAACTCAAATCTCTTTCACCCTAATCGTATGAGCTTTTAAAACGTGTAAATACATTCAAAAGCTTGAGTTGAAGCTTGTTTGTACTTGTAAACATCCTAGGTGTAGTTTCACACTCAAATGAATGCAAACAAAGTATTTGGATGCTTTCTCTTACTATACAACACAAAAGAACTCAAATCTCTTTCACCCTACTCGTATGAGCTTTTAAAACGCGTAAATGCATTCAAAAGCTTGAGTTGAAGCTTGTTTGTAACTGTAAACATCCTAGGTGTAGTTTCACACTCAAATGAATGCAAACAAAGTATTTGGATGCTTTCTCATAATATACAACACAAAAGAACTCAAATCTCTTTCACCCTAATCGTATGAGCTTTTAAAACGTGTAAATACATTCAAAAGCTTGAGTTGAAGCTTGTTTGTACTTGTAAACATCCTAGGTGTAGTTTCACACTCAAATGAATGCAAACAAAGTATTTGGATGCTTTCTCTTACTATACAACACAAAAGAACTCAAATCTCTTTCACCCTACTCGTATGAGCTTTTAAAACGCGTAAATGCATTCAAAAGCTTGAGTTGAAGCTTGTTTGTAACTGTAAACATCCTAGGTGTAGTTTCACACTCAAATGAATGCAAACAAAGTATTTGGATGCTTTCTCTTAATATACAACACAAAAGAACTCAAATCTCTTTCAGCCTACTCGTATGAGCTTTTAAAACACGTAAATGCATTCAAAAGCTTGTGTTGAAGCTTGTTTGTAACTGTAAACATCCTAGGTATAGTTTCCCACTCAAATGAATGAAAAAAAAGTATTTGGATGCTTTCTCTTAATATACAACACAAAAGAACTCAAATCTCTTTCACCCTACTCGTATGAGCTTTTAAAACACGTAAATGCATTCAAAAGCTTGAGTTGAAGCTTGTTTGTAACTGTAAACATCCTAGGTATAGTTTCACACTCAAATGAATGAAAAAAAACTATTTGGATGCTATCTCTTAATATACAACACAAATGAACTTAAATCTCTTTCACCCTACTCGTATGATCTTTTAAAACGCGTAAATACATTCAAAAGCTTGAGTTGAAGCTTGTTTGTACTTGTAAACATCCTAGGTGTAGTTTCACATTCAAATGAATGCAAACAAAGTATTTGGATGCTTTCTCTTACTATACAACACAAAAGAACTCAAATCTCTTTCACCCTACTCGTATGAGCTTTTAAAACGCGTAAATGATTCAAAAGCTTGAGTTGAAGGTTGTTTGTAATTTAACACATTCTTGGTGTAGTTTCATACACAAAAGAATGCAAACAAAACATTTGAGTGCTTTCTCTTCATATACAACAGAAAAGAAATCAAATCTCTTTCACCCAACTCGTATGAGCTGTTAAAACGCGTAAATTCATTCAACAGCTTGAGTTGAAGCTTGTTTGTACTTGTAAACATCCTAGGTGTAGTTTCACACTCAAATGAATGCAAACAAAGTATTTGGATGCTTTCTCTTAATATACAACACAAAAGAACTCAAATCTCTTTCACCCTACTCGTATGAGCTTTTAAAACGCGTAAATGCATTCAAAAGCTTGAGTTGAAGCTTGTTTGTACTTTAACACATTCTTGGTGTAGTTTCATACTCAAAAGAATGCAAACAAAGTATTTAGATGCTTTCTCTTAATATACAACACAAAAGAACTCAAATCTCTTTCACCCTCCTCGTATGAGCTTTTAAAACGCGTAAATGCAATCAAAAGCTTGAGTTGAAGCTTGTTTGTACTTGTAAACAACCCTGGTGTTATTTCACACTCAAATGAATGCAAACAAAGTATTTGAATATTTTCTCTTAATATACAACACAAAAGAACCCAATTTCTATCACCCTAGTCGTAAGAGCTGTTAAAACGGGTAAATTTATTCAAAAGCTTGAGTTGAAACTTGTTTGTACTTGTAGACATCCTAGGTGTAGTTTCACACTCAAATGAATGCAAACAAAGTATTTGGATGCTTTCTCTTAATATACAACACAAAAGAACTCAAATCTCTTTCACCCTCCTCGTATGAGCTTTTAAAACGCGTAAATGCATTCAAAAGCTTGAGTTGAAGCTTGTTTGTAACTGTAAACATCCTAGGTGTAGTTTCACACTCAAATGAATGCAAACAAAGTATTTGGATGCTTTCTCTTAATATAAAACACAAAAGAACTCAAATCTCTTTCACCCTACTCGTATGAGCTTTTAAAACGTGTAAATACATTTAAAAGCTTGAGTTGAAGCTTGTTTGTACTTGTAAACATCCTAGGTGTAGTTTCACACTCATATGAATGCAAACAAAGTATTTGGATGCTTTCTCTTACTGTACAACACAAAAGAACTCAAATCTCTTTCACCCTACTCGTATGAGCTTCTAAAACGCGTAAATGCATTCAAAAGCTTGAGATGAAGCTTGTTTGTAACTGTAAACATCCTAGGTGTAGTTTCACACTCAAATGAATGCAAACAAAGTATTTGGATGCTTTCTCTTAATATACAACACACAAGAAATTAATTTCTATCACCCTAGTCGTAAGAGCTGTTAAAACGCGTAAATTCCTTCAACAGCTTGAGTTGAAGCTTGTTTGTACTTGTAAACATCCTAGGTGTAGTTTCACACTCAAATGAATGCAAACAAAGTATTTGGATGCTTTCTCTTAATATACAACACAAAAGAACTCAATTTCTATCACCCTTGTCGTAAGAGCTGTTAAAACGCGTAAATTCATTCAACAGCTTGAGCTGAAGCTTGTTTGTACCTGTAAACATCCTAGGTGTTGTTTCACACTCAAATGAATGCAAACAACGTATTTGGATGCTTTCTCTTAATATAAAACACAAAAGAACTCAAATCTCTTTCACCCTCCTCGTATTTGCTTTTAAAACGCGTAAATGCATTCAAAAGCTTGAGTTGAAGCTTGTTTGTAACTGTAAACATCCTAGTTGTAGTTTCACACTCAAATGAATGCAAACAAAGTATTTGGATGCTTTCTCTTACTATACAACACAAAAGAACTCAAATCTCATTCACCCTACTCGTATGAGCTTTTAAAACGTGTAAATACATTCAAAAGCTTGAGTTGAAGCTTGTTTGTACTTGTAAACATCCTAGGTGTAGTTTCACACTCAAATGAATGCAAACAAAGTATTTGGATGCTTTCTCTTACTATACAACACAAAAGAACTCAAATCTCTTTCACCCTACTCGTACGAGCTTTTAAAACGCGTAAATGAATTCAAAAGCATGAGATAAAGCTTGTTTGTAACTGTAAACATCCTAGGTGTAGTTTCACACTCAAATGAATGCAAACAAAGTATTTGGATGCTTTCTCTTAATATACAACACAAAAGAACTCAATTTCTATCACCCTAGTCGTAAGAGCTGTTAAAACGCGTAAATTCATTCAACAGCTTGAGTTGAAGCTTGTTTGTACTTGTAAACATCCTAGCTGTTGTTTCACACTCAAATGAATGCAAACAACGTATTTGGATGCTTTCTCTTAATATACAACACAAAAGAACTCAAATCTCTTTCACCCTACTCGTATGAGCTTTTAAAACGCGTAAATGCATTCAAAAGCTTGAGTTGAAGCTTGTTTGTAATTTAACACATTCTTGGTGTAGTTTCATACTCAAAAGAATGCAAACAAAGTATTTGGATGCTTTCTCTTAATATACAACACAAAAGAACTCAAATCTCTTTCACCCTACTCGTATGAGCTGTTAAAACGCGTAAATGAATTCAAAAGCATGAGTTGAAGCTTGTTTGTAACTGTAAACATCCTAGTTGTAGTTTCACACTCAAATGAATGCAAACAAAGTATTTGGATGCTTTCTCTTAATATACAACACAAAAGAACTCAAATCTCTTTCACCCTCCTCGTATTTGCTTTTAAAACGCGTAAATGCATTCAAAAGCTTGAGTTGAAGCTTGTTTGTAACTGTAAACATCCTAGGTGTAGTTTCACACTCAAATGAATGCAAACAAAGTATTTGGATGCTTTCTCTTACTATACAACACAAAAGAACTCAAATCTCATTCACCCTACTCGTATGAGCTTTTAAAACGTGTAAATACATTCAAAAGCTTGAGTTGAAGCTTGTTTGTACTTGTAAACATCCTAGGTGTAGTTTCACACTCAAATGAATGCAAACAAAGTATTTGGATGCTTTCTCTTACTATACAACACAAAAGAACTCAAATCTCTTTCACCCTACTCGTACGAGCTTTTAAAACGCGTAAATGAATTCAAAAGCATGAGATGAAGCTTGTTTGTAACTGTAAACATCCTAGGTGTAGTTTCACACTCAAATGAATGCAAACAAAGTATTTGGATGCTTTCTCTTAATATACAACACAAAAGAACTCAATTTCTATCACCCTAGTCGTAAGAGCTGTTAAAACGCGTAAATTCATTCAACAGCTTGAATTGAAGCTTGTTTGTACTTGTAAACATCCTAGCTGTTGTTTCACACTCAAATGAATGCAAACAACGTATTTGGATGCTTTCTCTTAATATACAACACAAAAGAACTCAAATCTCTTTCACCCTACTCGTATGAGCTTTTAAAACGCGTAAATGCATTCAAAAGCTTGAGTTGAAGCTTGTTTGTAATTTAACACATTCTTGGTGTAGTTTCATACTCAAAAGAATGCAAACAAAGTATTTGGATGCTTTCTCTTAATATACAACACAAAAGAACTCAAATCTCTTTCACCCTACTCGTATGAGCTGTTAAAACGCGTAAATGATTCAAAAGCATGAGTTGAAGCTTGTTTGTAACTGTAAACATCCTAGTTGTAGTTTCACACTCAAATGAATGCAAACAAAGTATTTGGATGCTTTCTCTTAATATACAACACAAAAGAACTCAAATCTCTTTCACCCTCCTCGTATTTGCTTTTAAAACGCGTAAATGCATTCAAAAGCTTGAGTTGAAGCTTGTTCGTAACTGTAAACATCCTAGGTGTAGTTTCACACTCAAATGAATGCAAACAAAGTATTTGGATGCTTTCTCTTACTATACAACCCAAAAGAACTCAAATCTCATTCACCCTACTCGTATGAGCTTTTAAAACGTGTAAATACATTCAAAAGCTTGAGTTGAAGCTTGTTTGTACTTGTAAACATCCTAGGTGTAGTTTCACACTCAAATGAATGCAAACAAAGTATTTGGATGCTTTCTCTTACTATACAACACAAAAGAACTCAAATCTCTTTCACCCTACTCGTACGAGCTTTTAAAACGCGTAAATGAATTCAAAAGCATGAGATGAAGCTTGTTTGTAACAGCAAACATCCTAGGTGTAGTTTCACACTAAAATGAATGCAAACAAAGTATTTGGATGCTTTCTCTTAATATACAACACAAAAGAACTCAATTTCTATCACCCTAGTCGTAAGAGCTGTTAAAACGCGTAAATTCATTCAACAGCTTGAGTTGAAGCTAGTTTGTACTTGTAAACATCCTAGCTGTTGTTTCACACTCAAATGAATGCAAACAACGTATTTGGATGCTTTCTCTTAATATACAACACAAAAGAACTCAAATCTCTTTCACCCTACTCGTATGAGCTTTTAAAACGCGTAAATGCATTCAAAAGCTTGAGTTGAAGCTTGTTTGTAATTTAACACATTCTTGGTGTAGTTTCATACTCAAAAGAATGCAAACAAAGTATTTGAATGCTTTCTCTTAATATACAACACAAAAGAACTCAAATCTCTTTCACCCTACTCGTATGAGCTGTTAAAACGCGTAAATGAATTCAAAAGCATGAGTTGAAGCTTGTTTGTAACTGTAAACATCCTAGGTGTAGTTTCACACTCAAATGAATGCAAACAAAGTATTTGGATGCTTTCTCTTAATATACAACACAAAAGAACTCAAATCTCTTTCACCCTCCTCGTATTTGCTTTTAAAACGCGTAAATGCATTCAAAAGCTTGAGTTGAAGCTTGTTTGTACTTGTAAACAACCCTGGTGTTATTTCACACTCAAATGAATGCAAACAAAGTATTTGAATATTTTCTCTTAATATACAACACAAAAGAACCCAATTTCTATCACCCTAGTCGTAAGAGCTGTTAAAACGGGTAAATTCATTCCAAAGCTTGAGTTGAAACTTGTTTGTACTTGTAAACATCCTAGGTGTAGTTTCACACTCAAATGAATGCAAACAAAGTATTTGGACGCTTTCTCTTAATATACAACACAAAAGAACTCAAATCTCTTTCACCCTCCTCGTATGAGCTTTTAAAACGCGTAAATGTATTCAAAAGCTTGAATTTAAGCTTGTTTGTAACTGCAAACATCCTAGGTGTAGTTTCACACTCAAATGAATGCAAACAAAGTATTTGGATGCTTTCTCTTAATATACAACACAAAAGAACTCAATTTCTATCACCCTAGCCGTAAGAGCTGTTAAAACGCGTAAATTCATTCAACAGCTTGAGTTGAAGCTTGTTTGTACTTGTAAACATCCTAGCTGTTGTTTCACACTCAAATGAATGCAAACAACGTATTTGGATGCTTTCTCTTAATATACAACACAAAAGAACTCAAATCTCTTTCACCCTACTCGTATGAGCTTTTAAAACGCGTAAATGCATTCAAAAGCTTGAGTTGAAGCTTGTTTGTAATTTAACACATTCTTGGTGTAGTTTCATACTCAAAAGAATGCAAACACAGTATTTGGATGCTTTCTCTTAATATACAACACAAAAGAACTCAAATCTCTTTCACCCTCCTCGTATTTGCTTTTAAAACGCGTAAATGCATTCAAAAGCTTGAGTTGAAGCTTGTTTGTACTTGTAAACAACCCTGGTATTATTTCACACTCAAATGAATTCAAACAAAGTATTTGAATATTTTCTCTTAATATACAACACAAAAGAACCCAATTTCTATCACCCTAGTCGTAAGAGCTGTTAAAACGGGTAAATTCATTCCAAAGCTTGAGTTGAAACTTGTTTATACTTGTAAACATCCTAGGTGTAGTTTCACACTCAAATGAATGCAAACAAAGTATTTGGATGCTTTCTCTTGATATACAACACAAAAGAACTCAAATCTCTTTCACCCTACTCGTATGAGCTTTTAAAACGTGTAAATACATTTAAAAGCTTGAGTTGAAGCTTGTTTGTACTTGTAAACATCCTAGGTGTAGTTTCACACTCAAATGAATGCAAACAAAGTATTTGGATGCTTTCTCTTACTATACAACACAAAAGAACTCAAATCTCTTTCACCCTACTCGTATGAGCTTTTAAAACGTGTAAATACATTCAAAAGCTTGAGTTGATGCTTGTTTGTACTTGTAAACATCCTAGGTGTAGTTTCACACTCAAATGAATGCAAACAAAGTATTTGGATGCTTTCTCTTACTATACAACACAAAAGAACTCAAATCTCTTTCACCCTACTCGTACGAGCTTTTAAAACGCGTAAATGAATTCAAAAGCATGAGATGAAGCTTGTTTGTAACTGTAAACATCCTAGGTGTAGTTTCACACTCAAATGAATGCAAACAAAGTATTTGGATGCTTTCTCTTAATATACAACACAAAAGAACTCAATTTCTATCACCCTAGTCGTAAGAGCTGTTAAAACGCGTAAATTCATTCAACAGCTTGAGTTGAAGCTTGTTTGTACTTGTAAACATCCTAGCTGTTGTTTCACACTCAAATGAATGCAAACAACGTATTTGGATGCTTTCTCTTAATATACAACACAAAAGAACTCAAATCTCTTTCACCCTACTCGTATGAGCTTTTAAAACGCGTAAATGCATTCAAAAGCTTGAGTTGAAGCTTGTTTGTAATTTAACACATTCTTGGTGTAGTTTCATACTCAAAAGAATGCAAACAAAGTATTTGGATGCTTTCTCTTAATATACAACACAAAAGAACTCAAATCTCTTTCACCCTACTCGTATGAGCTTTTAAAACGCGTAAATGAATTCAAAAGCATGAGTTGAAGCTTGTTTGTAACTGTAAACATCCTAGGTGTAGTTTCACACTCAAATGAATGCAAACAAAGTATTTGGATGCTTTATCTTAATATACAACACAAAAGAACTCAAATCTCTTTCACCCTCCTCGTATTTTCTTTTAAAACGCGTAAATGCATTCAAAAGCTTGAGTTGAAGCTTGTTTGTACTTGTAAACAACCCTGGTGTTATTTCACACTCAAATGAATGCAAACAAAGTATTTGAATATTTTCTCTTAATATACAACACAAAAGAACCCAATTTCTATCACCCTAGTCGTAAGAGCTGTTAAAACGGGTAAATTCATTCAAAAGCTTGAGTTGAAACTTGTTTGTACTTGTCAACATCCTAGGTGTAGTTTCACACTCAAATGAATGCAAACAAAGTATTTGGACGCTTTCTCTTAATATACAACACAAAAGAAGTCAAATCTCTTTCACCCTTCTCGTATGAGCTTTTAAAACGCGTAAATGTATTCAAAAGCTTGAGTTTAAGCTTGTTTGTAACTGCAAACATCCTAGGTGTAGTTTCACACTCAAATGAATGCAAACAAAGTATTTGGATGCTTTCTCTCAATATACAACACAAAAGAACTCAAATCTCTTTTACCCTAATCGTATGAGCTTTTAAAACGTGTAAATACATTCAAAAGCTTGAGTTGAAGCTTGTTTGTACTTGTAAACATCCTAGGTGTAGTTTCACACTCAAATGAATGCAAACAAAGTATTTGGACGCTTTCTCTTAATATACAACACAAAAGAACTCAAATCTCTTTCACCCTCCTCGTATTTGCTTTTAAAACGCGTAAATGCATTCAAAAGCTTGAGTTGAAGCTTGTTTGTACTTGTAAACAACCCTGGTGTTATTTCACACTCAAATGAATGCAAACAAAGTATTTGGATGCTTTCTCTTAATATACAACACACAAGAAATTAATTTCTATCACCCTAGTCGTAAGAGCTGTTAAAACGCGTAAATTCCTTCAACAGCTTGAGTTGAAGCTTGTTTGTACTTGTAAACATCCTAGGTGTAGTTTCACACTCAAATGAATGCAAACAAAGTATTTGGATGCTTTCTCTTAATATACAACACAAAAGAACTCAATTTCTATCACCCTTGTCGTAAGAGCTGTTAAAACGCGTAAATTCATTCAACAGCTTGAGCTCAAGCTTGTTTGTACCTGTAAACATCCTAGGTGTTGTTTCACACTCAAATGAATGCAAACAACGTATTTGGATGCTTTCTCTTAATATACAACACAAAAGAACTCAAATCTCTTTCACCCTCCTCGTATTTGCTTTTAAAACGCGTAAATGCATTCAAAAGCTTGAGTTGAAGATTGTTTGTAACTGTAAACATCCTAGGTGTAGTTTCACACTCAAATGAATGCAAACAAAGTATTTGGATGCTTTCTCTTACTATACAACACAAAAGAACTCAAATCTCATTCACCCTACTCGTATGAGCTTTTAAAACGTGTAAATACATTCAAAAGCTTGAGTTGAAGCTTGTTTGTACTTGTAAACATCCTAGGTGTAGTTTCACACTCAAATGAATGCAAACAAAGTATTTGGATGCTTTCTCTTACTATACAACACAAAAGAACTCAAATCTCTTTCACCCTACTCGTACGAGCTTTTAAAACGCGTAAATGAATTCAAAAGCATGAGATGAAGCTTGTTTGTAACTGTAAACATCCTAGGTGTAGTGTCACACTCAAATGAATGCAAACAAAGTATTTGGATGCTTTCTCTTAATATACAACACAAAAGAACTCAATTTCTATCACCCTAGTCGTAAGAGCTGTTAAAACGCGTAAATTCATTCAACAGCTTGAGTTGAAGCTTGTTTGTACTTGTAAACATCCTAGCTGTTGTTTCACACTCAAATGAATGCAAACAACGTATTTGGATGCTTTCTCTTAATATACAACACAAAAGAACTCAAATCTCTTTCACCCTACTCGTATGAGCTTTTAAAACGCGTAAATGCATTCAAAAGCTTGAGTTGAAGGTTGTTTGTAATTTAACACATTCTTGGTGTAGTTTCATACTCAAAAGAATGCAAACAAAGTATTTGGATGCTTTCTCTTAATATACAACACAAAAGAACTCAAATCTCTTTCACCCTACTCGTATGAGCTTTTAAAACGCGTAAATGCATTCAAAAGCTTGAGTTGAAGCTTGTTTGTAATTTAACACATTCTTGGTGTAGTTTCATACTCAAAAGAATGCAAACAAAGTATTTGAATGCTTTCTCTTAATATACAACACAAAAGAACTCAAATCTCTTTCACCCTACTCGTATGAGCTGTTAAAACCCGTAAATGAATTCAAAAGCATGAGTTGAAGCTTGTTTGTAACTGTAAACATCCTAGGTGTAGTTTCACACTCAAATGAATGCAAACAAAGTATTTGGATGCTTTCTCTTAATATACAACACAAAAGAACTCAAATCTCTTTCACCCTCCTCGTATTTGCTTTTAAAACGCGTAAATGCATTCAAAAGCTTGAGTTGAAGCTTGTTTGTACTTGTAAACAACCCTGGTGTTATTTCACACTCAAATGAATGCAAACAAAGTATTTGAATATTTTCTCTTAATATACAACACAAAAGAACCCAATTTCTATCACCCTAGTCGTAAGAGCTGTTAAAACGGGTAAATTCATTCCAAAGCTTGAGTTGAAACTTGTTTGTACTTGTAAACATCCTAGGTGTAGTTTCACACTCAAATGAATGCAAACAAAGTATTTGGACGCTTTCTCTTAATATACAACACAAAAGAAGTCAAATCTCTTTCACCCTTCTCGTATGAGCTTTTAAAACGCGTAAATGTATTCAAAAGCTTGAGTTTAAGCTTGTTTGTAACTGCAAACATCCTAGGTGTAGTTTCACACTCAAATGAATGCAAACAAAGTATTTGGATGCTTTCTCTCAATATACAACACAAAAGAACTCAAATCTCTTTTACCCTAATCGTATGAGCTTTTAAAACGTGTAAATACATTCAAAAGCTTGAGTTGAAGCTTGTTTGTACTTGTAAACATCCTAGGTGTAGTTTCACACTCAAATGAATGCAAACAAAGTATTTGGACGCTTTCTCTTAATATACAACACAAAAGAACTCAAATCTCTTTCACCCTCCTCGTATTTGCTTTTAAAACGCGTAAATGCATTCAAAAGCTTGAGTTGAAGCTTGTTTGTACTTGTAAACAACCCTGGTGTTATTTCACACTCAAATGAATGCAAACAAAGTATTTGGATGCTTTCTCTTAATATACAACACACAAGAAATTAATTTCTATCACCCTAGTCGTAAGAGCTGTTAAAACGCGTAAATTCCTTCAACAGCTTGAGTTGAAGCTTGTTTGTACTTGTAAACATCCTAGGTGTAGTTTCACACTCAAATGAATGCAAACAAAGTATTTGGATGCTTTCTCTTAATATACAACACAAAAGAACTCAATTTCTATCACCCTTGTCGTAAGAGCTGTTAAAACGCGTAAATTCATTCAACAGCTTGAGCTGAAGCTTGTTTGTACCTGTAAACATCCTAGGTGTTGTTTCACACTCAAATGAATGCAAACGACGTATTTGGATGCTTTCTCTTAATATACAACACAAAAGAACTCAAATCTCTTTCACCCTCCTCGTATTTGCTTTTAAAACGCGTAAATGCATTCAAAAGCTTGAGTTGAAGATTGTTTGTAACTGTAAACATCCTAGGTGTAGTTTCACACTCAAATGAATGCAAACAAAGTATTTGGATGCTTTCTCTTACTATACAACACAAAAGAACTCAAATCTCATTCACCCTACTCGTATGAGCTTTTAAAACGTGTAAATACATTCAAAAGCTTGAGTTGAAGCTTGTTTGTACTTGTAAACATCCTAGGTGTAGTTTCACACTCAAATGAATGCAAACAAAGTATTTGGATGCTTTCTCTTACTATACAACACAAAAGAACTCAAATCTCTTTCACCCTAGTCGTAAGAGCTGTTAAAACGCGTAAATTCATTCAACAGCTTGAGTTGAAGCTTGTTTGTACTTGTAAACATCCTAGCTGTTGTTTCACACTCAAATGAATGCAAACAACGTATTTGG
The DNA here is from genome assembly GCA_038025085.1 of Tetragonia tetragonoides. Lineage (NCBI taxonomy): Eukaryota > Viridiplantae > Streptophyta > Magnoliopsida > Caryophyllales > Aizoaceae > Tetragonia > Tetragonia tetragonoides. Next base: position 23,733,947 of record CM076141.1, read on the forward strand.
ATGCTTTCTCTTAATATACAACACAAAAGAACTCAAATCTCTTTCACCCTACTCGTATGAGCTTTTAAAACGCGTAAATGCATTCAAAAGCTTGAGTTGAAGCTTGTTTGTAATTTAACACATTCTTGGTGTAGTTTCATACTCAAAAGAATGCAAACAAAGTATTTGAATGCTTTCTCTTAATATACAACACAAAAGAACTCAAATCTCTTTCACCCTACTCGTATGAGCTGTTAAAACCCGTAAATGAATTCAAAAGCATGAGTTGAAGCTTGTTTGTAACTGTAAACATCCTAGGTGTAGTTTCACACTCAAATGAATGCAAACAAAGTATTTGGATGCTTTCTCTTAATATACAACACAAAAGAACTCAAATCTCTTTCACCCTCCTCGTATTTGCTTTTAAAACGCGTAAATGCATTCAAAAGCTTGAGTTGAAGCTTGTTTGTACTTGTAAACAACCCTGGTGTTATTTCACACTCAAATGAATGCAAACAAAGTATTTGAATATTTTCTCTTAATATACAACACAAAAGAACCCAATTTCTATCACCCTAGTCGTAAGAGCTGTTAAAACGGGTAAATTCATTCCAAAGCTTGAGTTGAAACTTGTTTGTACTTGTAAACATCCTAGGTGTAGTTTCACACTCAAATGAATGCAAACAAAGTATTTGGACGCTTTCTCTTAATATACAACACAAAAGAACTCAAATCTCTTTCACCCTCCTCGTATGAGCTTTTAAAACGCGTAAATGTATTCAAAAGCTTGAATTTAAGCTTGTTTGTAACTGCAAACATCCTAGGTGTAGTTTCACACTCAAATGAATGCAAACAGAGTATTTGGATGCTTTCTCTTAATATACAACACAAAAGAACTCAATTTCTATCACCCTAGCCGTAAGAGCTGTTAAAACGCGTAAATTCATTCAACAGCTTGAGTTGAAGCTTGTTTGTACTTGTAAACATCCTAGCTGTTGTTTCACACTCAAATGAATGCAAACAACGTATTTGGATGCTTTCTCTTAATATACAACACAAAAGAACTCAAATCTCTTTCACCCTACTCGTATGAGCTTTTAAAACGCGTAAATGCATTCAAAAGCTTGAGTTGAAGCTTGTTTGTAATTTAACACATTCTTGGTGTAGTTTCATACTCAAAAGAACGCAAACAAAGTATTTGGATGCTTTCTCTTAATATACAACACAAAAGAACTCAAATCTCTTTCACCCTCCTCGTATTTGCTTTTAAAACGCGTAAATGCATTCAAAAGCTTGAGTTGAAGCTTGTTTGTACTTGTAAACAACCCTGGTATTATTTCACACTCAAATGAATTCAAACAAAGTATTTTAATATTTTCTCTTAATATACAACACAAAAGAACCCAATTTCTATCACCCTAGTCGTAAGAGCTGTTAAAACGGGTAAATTCATTCCAAAGCTTGAGTTGAAACTTGTTTATACTTGTAAACATCCTAGGTGTAGTTTCACACTCAAATGAATGCAAACAAAGTATTTGGATGCTTTCTCTTGATATACAACACAAAAGAACTCAAATCTCTTTCACCCTACTCGTATGAGCTTTTAAAACGTGTAAATACATTTAAAAGCTTGAGTTGAAGCTTGTTTGTACTTGTAAACATCCTAGGTGTAGTTTCACACTCAAATGAATGCAAACAAAGTATTTGGATGCTTTCTCTTACTATACAACACAAAAGAACTCAAATCTCTTTCACCCTACTCGTATGAGCTTTTAAAACGTGTAAATACATTCAAAAGCTTGAGTTGAAGCTTGTTTGTACTTGTAAACATCCTAGGTGTAGTTTCACACTCAAATGAATGCAAACAAAGTATTTGGATGCTTTCTCTTACTATACAACACAAAAGAACTCAAATCTCTTTCACCCTACTCGTACGAGCTTTTAAAACGCGTAAATGAATTCAAAAGCATGAGATGAAGCTTGTTTGTAACTGTAAACATCCTAGGTGTAGTTTCACACTAAAATGAATGCAAACAAAGTATTTGGATGCTTTCTCTTAAAATACAACACAAAAGAACTCAATTTCTATCACCCTAGTCGTAAGAGCTGTTAAAACGCGTAAATTCATTCAACAGCTTGAGTTGAAGCTAGTTTGTACTTGTAAACATCCTAGCTGTTGTTTCACACTCAAATGAATGCAAACAAAGTATTTGGACGCTTTCTCTTAATATACAACACAAAAGAAGTCAAATCTCTTTCACCCTCCTCGTATGAGCTTTTAAAACGCGTAAATGTATTCAAAAGCTTGAGTTTAAGCTTGTTTGTAACTGCAAACATCCTAGGTGTAGTTTCACACTCAAATGAATGCAAACAAAGTATTTGGATGCTTTCTCTCAATATACAACACAAAAGAACTCAAATCTCTTTTACCCTAATCGTATGAGCTTTTAAAACGTGTAAATACATTCAAAAGCTTGAGTTGAAGCTTGTTTGTACTTGTAAACATCCTAGGTGTAGTTTCACACTCAAATGAATGCAAACAAAGTATTTGGACGCTTTCTCTTAATATACAACACAAAAGAACTCAAATCTCTTTCACCCTCCTCGTATTTGCTTTTAAAACGCGTAAATGCATTCAAAAGCTTGAGTTGAAGCTTGTTTGTACTTGTAAACAACGCTGGTGTTATTTCACACTCAAATGAATGCAAACAAAGTATTTGAATATTTTCTCTTAATATACAACACAAAAGAACCCAATTTCTATCACCCTAGTCGTAAGAGCTGTTAAAACGGGTAAATTCATTCCAAAACTTGAGTTGAAACTTGTTTGTACTTGTAAACATCCTAGGTGTAGTTTCACACTCAAATGAATGCAAACAAAGTATTTGGACGCTTTCTCTTAATATACAACACAAAAGAACTCAAATCTCTTTCACCCTCCTCGTATGAGCTTTTAAAACGCGTAAATGTATTCAAAAGCTTGAATTTAAGCTTGTTTGTAACTGCAAACATCCTAGGTGTAGTTTCACACTCAAATGAATGCAAACAAAGTATTTGGATGCTTTCTCTTAATATACAACACAAAAGAACTCAATTTCTATCACCCTAGCCGTAAGAGCTGTTAAAACGCGTAAATTCATTCAACAGCTTGAGTTGAAGCTTGTTTGTACTTGTAAACATCCTAGCTGTTGTTTCACACTCAAATGAATGCAAACAACGTATTTGGATGCTTTCTCTTAATATACAACACAAAAGAACTCAAATCTCTTTCACCCTACTCGTATGAGCTTTTAAAACGCGTAAATGCATTCAAAAGCTTGAGTTGAAGCTTGTTTGTAATTTAACACATTCTTCGTGTAGTTTCATACTCAAAAGAATGCAAACAAAGTAGTTGGATGCTTTCTCTTAATACACAACACAAAAGAACTCAAATCTCTTTCACCCTACTCGTATGAGCTGTTAAAACGCGTAAATGAATTCAAAAGCATGAGTTGAAGCTTGTTTGTAACTGTAAACATCCTAGGTGTAGTTTCACACTCAAATGAATGCAAACAAAGTATTTGGATGCTTTCTCTTAATATACAACACAAAAGAACTCAAATCTCTTTCACCCTCCTCGTATTTGCTTTTAAAACGCGTAAATGCATTCAAAAGCTTGAGTTGAAGCTTGTTTGTACTTGTAAACAACCCTGGTGTTATTTCACACTCAAATGAATTCAAACAAAGTATTTGAATATTTTCTCTTAATATACAACACAAAAGAACCCAATTTCTATCACCCTAGTCGTAAGAGATGTTAAAACGGGTAAATTCATTCCAAAGCTTGAGTTGAAACTTGTTTATACTTGTAAACATCCTAGGTGTAGTTTCACACTCAAATGAATGCAAACAAAGTATTTGGATGCTTTCTCTTGATATACAACACAAAAGAACTCAAATCTCTTTCACCCTACTCGTATGAGCTTTTAAAACGTGTAAATACATTTAAAAGCTTGAGTTGAAGCTTGTTTGTACTTGTAAACATCCTAGGTGTAGTTTCACACTCAAATGAATGCAAACAAAGTATTTGGATGCTTTCTCTTACTATACAACACAAAAGAACTCAAATCTCTTTCACCCTACTCGTATGAGCTTTTAAAACGTGTAAATACATTCAAAAGCTTGAGTTGAAGCTTGTTTGTACTTGTAAACATCCTAGGTGTAGTTTCACACTCAAATGAATGCAAACAAAGTATTTGGATGCTTTCTCTTACTATACAACACAAAAGAACTCAAATCTCTTTCACCCTACTCGTACGAGCTTTTAAAACGCGTAAATGAATTCAAAAGCATGAGATGAAGCTTGTTTGTAACTGTAAACATCCTAGGTGTAGTTTCACACTCAAATGAATGCAAACAAAGTATTTGGATGCTTTCTCTTAATATACAACACAAAAGAACTCAATTTCTATCACCCTAGTCGTAAGAGCTGTTAAAACGCGTAAATTCATTCAACAGCTTGAGTTGAAGCTTGTTTGTACTGGTAAACATCCTAGCTGTTGTTTCACACTCAAATGAATGCAAACAACGTATTTGGATGCTTTCTCTTAATATACAACACAAAAGAACTCAAATCTCTTTCACCCTACTCGTATGAGCTTTTAAAACGCGTAAATGCATTCAAAAGTTTGAGTTGAAGCTTGTTTGTAATTTAACACATTCTTGGTGTAGTTTCATACTCAAAAGAATGCAAACAAAGTATTTGGATGCTTTCTCTTAATATACAACACAAAAGATCTCAAATCTCTTTCACCCTACTCGTATGAGCTTTTAAAACGCGTAAATGAATTCAAAAGCATGAGTTGAAGCTTGTTTGTAACTGTAAACATCCTAGGTGTAGTTTCACACTCAAATGAATGCAAACAAAGTATTTGGATGCTTTCTCTTAATATACAACACAAAAGAACTCAAATCTCTTTCACCCTCCTCGTATTTGCTTTTAAAACGCGTAAATGCATTCAAAAGCTTGAGTTGAAGCTTGTTTGTACTTGTAAACAACCCTGGTGTTATTTCACACTCAAATGAATGCAAACAAAGTATTTGAATATTTTCTCTTAATATACAACACAAAAGAACCCAATTTCTATCACCCTAGTCGTAAGAGCTGTTAAAACGGGTAAATTCATTCAAAAGCTTGAGTTGAAACTTGTTTGTACTTGTAAACATCCTAGGTGTAGTTTCACACTCAAATGAATGCAAACAAAGTATTTGGACGCTTTCTCTTAATATACAACACAAAAGAAGTCAAATCTCTTTCACCCTCCTCGTATGAGCTTTTAAAACGCGTAAATGTATTCAAAAGCTTGAGTTTAAGCTTGTTTGTAACTGCAAACATCCTAGGTGTAGTTTCACACTCAAATGAATGCAAACAAAGTATTTGGATGCTTTCTCTCAATATACAACACAAAAGAACTCAAATCTCTTTTACCCTAATCGTATGAGCTTTTAAAACGTGTAAATACAATCAAAAGCTTGAGTTGAAGCTTGTTTGTACTTGTAAACATCCTAGGTGTAGTTTCACACTCAAATGAATGCAAACAAAGTATTTGGACGCTTTCTCTTAATATACAACACAAAAGAACTCAAATCTCTTTCACCCTCCTCGTATTTGCTTTTAAAACGCGTAAATGCATTCAAAAGCTTGAGTTGAAGCTTGTTTGTACTTGTAAACAACGCTGGTGTTATTTCACACTCAAATGAATGCAAACAAAGTATTTGAATATTTTCTCTTAATATACAACACAAAAGAACCCAATTTCTATCACCCTAGTCGTAAGAGCTGTTAAAACGGGTAAATTCATTCCAAAGCTTGAGTTGAAACTTGTTTGTACTTGTAAACATCCTAGGTGTAGTTTCACACTCAAATGAATGCAAACAAAGTATTTGGACGCTTTCTCTTAATATACAACACAAAAGAACTCAAATCTCTTTCACCCTCCTCGTATGAGCTTTTAAAACGCGTAAATGTATTCAAAAGCTTGAATTTAAGCTTGTTTGTAACTGCAAACATCCTAGGTGTAGTTTCACACTCAAATGAATGCAAACAAAGTATTTGGATGCTTTCTCTTAATATACAACACAAAAGAACTCAATTTCTATCACCCAAGCCGTAAGAGCTGTTAAAACGCGTAAATTCATTCAACAGCTTGAGTTGAAGCTTGTTTGTACTTGTAAACATCCTAGCTGTTGTTTCACACTCAAATGAATGCAAACAACGTATTTGGATGCTTTCTCTTAATATACAACACAAAAGAACTCAAATCTCTTTCACCCTACTCGTATGAGCTTTTAAAACGCGTAAATGCATTCAAAAGCTTGAGTTGAAGCTTGTTTGTAATTTAACACATTCTTGGTGTAGTTTCATACTCAAAAGAATGCAAACAAAGTATTTGGATGCTTTCTCTTAATATACAACACAAAAGAACTCAAATCTCTTTCACCCTACTCGTATGAGCTGTTAAAACGCGTAAATGAATTCAAAAGCATGAGTTGAAGCTTGTTTGTAACTGTAAACATCCTAGGTGTAGTTTCACACTCAAATGAATGCAAACAAAGTATTTGGATGCTTTCTCTTAATATACAACACAAAAGAACTCAAATCTCTTTCACCCTCCTCGTATTTGCTTTTAAAACGCGTAAATGCATTCAAAAGCTTGAGTTGAAGCTTGTTTGTACTTGTAAACAACCCTGGTGTTATTTCACACTCAAATGAATTCAAACAAAGTATTTGAATATTTTCTCTTAATATACAACACAAAAGAACCCAATTTCTATCACCCTAGTCGTAAGAGCTGTTAAAACGGGTAAATTCATTCCAAAGCTTGAGTTGAAACTTGTTTATACTTGTAAACATCCTAGGTGTAGTTTCACACTCAAATGAATGCAAACAAAGTATTTGGATGCTTTCTCTTGATATACAACACAAAAGAACTCAAATCTCTTTCACCCTACTCGTATGAGCTTTTAAAACGTGTAAATACATTTAAAAGCTTGAGTTGAAGCTTGTTTGTACTTGTAAACATCCTAGGTGTAGTTTCACACTCAAATGAATGCAAACAAAGTATTTGGATGCTTTCTCTTACTATACAACACAAAAGAACTCAAATCTCTTTCACCCTACTCGTATGAGCTTTTAAAACGTGTAAATACATTCAAAAGCTTGAGTTGAAGCTTGTTTGTACTTGTAAACATCCTAGGTGTAGTTTCACACTCAAATGAATACAAACAAAGTATTTGGATGCTTTCTCTTACTATACAACACAAAAGAACTCAAATCTCTTTCACCCTACTCGTACGAGCTTTTAAAACGCGTAAATGAATTCAAAAGCATGAGATGAAGCTTGTTTGTAACTGTAAACATCCTAGGTGTAGTTTCACACTCAAATGAATGCAAACAAAGTATTTGGATGCTTTCTCTTAATATACAACACAAAAGAACTCAATTTCTATCACCCTAGTCGTAAGAGCTGTTAAAACGCGTAAATTCATTCAACAGCTTGAGTTGAAGCTTGTTTGTACTTGTAAACATCCTAGCTGTTGTTTCACACTCAAATGAATGCAAACAACGTATTTGGATGCTTTCTCTTAATATACAACACAAAAGAACTCAAATCTCTTTCACCCTACTCGTATGAGCTTTTAAAACGCGTAAATGCATTCAAAAGCTTGAGTTGAAGCTTGTTTGTAATTTAACACATTCTTGGTGTAGTTTCATACTCAAAAGAATGCAAACAAAGTATTTGGATGCTTTCTCTTAATATACAACACAAAAGAACTCAAATCTCTTTCACCCTACTCGTATGAGCTTTTAAAACGCGTAAATGAATTCAAAAGCATGAGTTGAAGCTTGTTTGTAACTGTAAACATCCTAGGTGTAGTTTCACACTCAAATGAATGCAAACAAAGTATTTGGATGCTTTCTCTTAATATACAACACAAAAGAACTCAAATCTCTTTCACCCTCCTCGTATTTGCTTTTAAAACGCGTAAATGCATTCAAAAGCTTGAGTTGAAGCTTGTTTGTACTTGTAAACAACCCTGGTGTTATTTCACACTCAAATGAATTCAAACAAAGTATTTGAATATTTTCTCTTAATATACAACACAAAAGAACCCAATTTCTATCACCCTAGTCGTAAGAGCTGTTAAAACGGGTAAATTCATTCAAAAGCTTGAGTTGAAACTTGTTTATACTTGTAAACATCCTAGGTGTAGTTTCACACTCAAATGAATGCAAACAAAGTATTTGGATGCTTTCTCTTTATATACAACACAAAAGAACTCAAATCTCTTTCACCCTACTCGTATGAGCTTTTAAAACGTGTAAATACATTTAAAAGCTTGAGTTGAAGCTTGTTTGTACTTGTAAACATCCTAGGTGTAGTTTCACACTCAAATGAATGCAAACAAAGTATTTGGATGCTTTCTCTTACTATACAACACAAAAGAACTCAAATCTCTTTCACCCTACTCGTATGAGCTTTTAAAACGTGTAAATACATTCAAAAGCTTGAGTTGAAGCTTGTTTGTACTTGTAAACATCCTAGGTGTAGTTTCACACTCAAATGAATGCAAACAAAGTATTTGGATGCTTTCTCTTACTATACAACACAAAAGAACTCAAATCTCTTTCACCCTACTCGTACGAGCTTTTAAAACGCGTAAATGAATTCAAAAGCATGAGATGAAGCTTGTTTGTAACTGTAAACATCCTAGGTGTAGTTTCACACTCAAATGAATGCAAACAAAGTATTTGGATGCTTTCTCTTAATATACAACACAAAAGAACTCAATTTCTATCACCCTAGTCGTAAGAGCTGTTAAAACGCGTAAATTCATTCAACAGCTTGAGTTGAAGCTTGTTTGTACTTGTAAACATCCTAGCTGTTGTTTCACACTCAAATGAATGCAAACAACGTATTTGGATGCTTTCTCTTAATATACAACACAAAAGAACTCAAATCTCTTTCACCCTACTCGTATGAGCTTTTAAAACGCGTAAATGCATTCAAAAGTTTGAGTTGAAGCTTGTTTGTAATTTAACACATTCTTGGTGTAGTTTCATACTCAAAAGAATGCAAACAAAGTATTTGGATGCTTTCTCTTAATATACAACACAAAAGATCTCAAATCTCTTTCACCCTACTCGTATGAGCTTTTAAAACGCGTAAATGAATTCAAAAGCATGAGTTGAAGCTTGTTTGTAACTGTAAACATCCTAGGTGTAGTTTCACACTCAAATGAATGCAAACAAAGTATTTGGATGCTTTCTCTTAATATACAACACAAAAGAACTCAAATCTCTTTCACCCTCCTCGTATTTGCTTTTAAAACGCGTAAATGCATTCAAAAGCTTGAGTTGAAGCTTGTTTGTACTTGTAAACAACCCTGGTGTTATTTCACACACAAATGAATGCAAACAAAGTATTTGAATATTTTCTCTTAATATACAACACAAAAGAACCCAATTTCTATCACCCTAGTCGTAAGAGCTGTTAAAACGGGTAAATTCATTCAAAAGCTTGAGTTGAAACTTGTTTGTACTTGTAAACATCCTAGGTGTAGTTTCACACTCAAATGAATGCAAACAAAGTATTTGGACGCTTTCTCTTAATATACAACACAAAAGAAGTCAAATCTCTTTCACCCTCCTCGTATGAGCTTTTAAAACGCGTAAATGTATTCAAAAGCTTGAGTTTAAGCTTGTTTGTAACTGCAAACATCCTAGGTGTAGTTTCACACTCAAATGAATGCAAACAAAGTATTTGGATGCTTTCTCTCAATATACAACACAAAAGAACTCAAATCTCTTTTACCCTAATCGTATGAGCTTTTAAAACGTGTAAATACAATCAAAAGCTTGAGTTGAAGCTTGTTTGTACTTGTAAACATCCTAGGTGTAGTTTCACACTCAAATGAATGCAAACAAAGTATTTGGACGCTTTCTCTTAATATACAACACAAAAGAACTCAAATCTCTTTCACCCTCCTCGTATTTGCTTTTAAAACGCGTAAATGCATTCAAAAGCTTGAGTTGAAGCTTGTTTGTACTTGTAAACAACGCTGGTGTTATTTCACACTCAAATGAATGCAAACAAAGTATTTGAATATTTTCTCTTAATATACAACACAAAAGAACCCAATTTCTATCACCCTAGTCGTAAGAGCTGTTAAAACGGGTAAATTCATTCCAAAGCTTGAGTTGAAACTTGTTTGTACTTGTAAACATCCTAGGTGTAGTTTCACACTCAAATGAATGCAAACAAAGTATTTGGACGCTTTCTCTTAATATACAACACAAAAGAACTCAAATCTCTTTCACCCTCCTCGTATGAGCTTTTAAAACGCGTAAATGTATTCAAAAGCTTGAATTTAAGCTTGTTTGTAACTGCAAACATCCTAGGTGTAGTTTCACACTCAAATGAATGCAAACAAAGTATTTGGATGCTTTCTCTTAATATACAACACAAAAGAACTCAATTTCTATCACCCAAGCCGTAAGAGCTGTTAAAACGCGTAAATTCATTCAACAGCTTGAGTTGAAGCTTGTTTGTACTTGTAAACATCCTAGCTGTTGTTTCACACTCAAATGAATGCAAACAACGTATTTGGATGCTTTCTCTTAATATACAACACAAAAGAACTCAAATCTCTTTCACCCTACTCGTATGAGCTTTTAAAACGCGTAAATGCATTCAAAAGCTTGAGTTGAAGCTTGTTTGTAATTTAACACATTCTTGGTGTAGTTTCATACTCAAAAGAATGCAAACAAAGTATTTGGATGCTTTCTCTTAATATACAACACAAAAGAACTCAAATCTCTTTCACCCTACTCGTATGAGCTGTTAAAACGCGTAAATGAATTCAAAAGCATGAGTTGAAGCTTGTTTGTAACTGTAAACATCCTAGGTGTAGTTTCACACTCAAATGAATGCAAACAAAGTATTTGGATGCTTTCTCTTAATATACAACACAAAAGAACTCAAATCTCTTTCACCCTCCTCGTATTTGCTTTTAAAACGCGTAAATGCATTCAAAAGCTTGAGTTGAAGCTTGTTTGTACTTGTAAACAACCCTGGTGTTATTTCACACTCAAATGAATTCAAACAAAGTATTTGAATATTTTCTCTTAATATACAACACAAAAGAACCCAATTTCTATCACCCTAGTCGTAAGAGCTGTTAAAACGGGTAAATTCATTCCAAAGCTTGAGTTGAAACTTGTTTATACTTGTAAACATCCTAGGTGTAGTTTCACACTCAAATGAATGCAAACAAAGTATTTGGATGCTTTCTCTTGATATACAACACAAAAGAACTCAAATCTCTTTCACCCTACTCGTATGAGCTTTTAAAACGTGTAAATACATTTAAAAGCTTGAGTTGAAGCTTGTTTGTACTTGTAAACATCCTAGGTGTAGTTTCACACTCAAATGAATGCAAACAAAGTATTTGGATGCTTTCTCTTACTATACAACACAAAAGAACTCAAATCTCTTTCACCCTACTCGTATGAGCTTTTAAAACGTGTAAATACATTCAAAAGCTTGAGTTGAAGCTTGTTTGTACTTGTAAACATCCTAGGTGTAGTTTCACACTCAAATGAATACAAACAAAGTATTTGGATGCTTTCTCTTACTATACAACACAAAAGAACTCAAATCTCTTTCACCCTACTCGTACGAGCTTTTAAAACGCGTAAATGAATTCAAAAGCATGAGATGAAGCTTGTTTGTAACTGTAAACATCCTAGGTGTAGTTTCACACTCAAATGAATGCAAACAAAGTATTTGGATGCTTTCTCTTAATATACAACACAAAAGAACTCAATTTCTATCACCCTAGTCGTAAGAGCTGTTAAAACGCGTAAATTCATTCAACAGCTTGAGTTGAAGCTTGTTTGTACTTGTAAACATCCTAGCTGTTGTTTCACACTCAAATGAATGCAAACAACGTATTTGGATGCTTTCTCTTAATATACAACACAAAAGAACTCAAATCTCTTTCACCCTACTCGTATGAGCTTTTAAAACGCGTAAATGCATTCAAAAGCTTGAGTTGAAGCTTGTTTGTAATTTAACACATTCTTGGTGTAGTTTCATACTCAAAAGAATGCAAACAAAGTATTTGGATGCTTTCTCTTAATATACAACACAAAAGAACTCAAATCTCTTTCACCCTACTCGTATGAGCTTTTAAAACGCGTAAATGAATTCAAAAGCATGAGTTGAAGCTTGTTTGTAACTGTAAACATCCTAGGTGTAGTTTCACACTCAAATGAATGCAAACAAAGTATTTGGATGCTTTCTCTTAATATACAACACAAAAGAACTCAAATCTCTTTCACCCTCCTCGTATTTGCTTTTAAAACGCGTAAATGCATTCAAAAGCTTGAGTTGAAGCTTGTTTGTACTTGTAAACAACCCTGGTGTTATTTCACACTCAAATGAATTCAAACAAAGTATTTGAATATTTTCTCTTAATATACAACACAAAAGAACCCAATTTCTATCACCCTAGTCGTAAGAGCTGTTAAAACGGGTAAATTCATTCAAAAGCTTGAGTTGAAACTTGTTTATACTTGTAAACATCCTAGGTGTAGTTTCACACTCAAATGAATGCAAACAAAGTATTTGGATGCTTTCTCTTTATATACAACACAAAAGAACTCAAATCTCTTTCACCCTACTCGTATGAGCTTTTAAAACGTGTAAATACATTTAAAAGCTTGAGTTGAAGCTTGTTTGTACTTGTAAACATCCTAGGTGTAGTTTCACACTCAAATGAATGCAAACAAAGTATTTGGATGCTTTCTCTTACTATACAACACAAAAGAACTCAAATCTCTTTCACCCTACTCGTATGAGCTTTTAAAACGTGTAAATACATTCAAAAGCTTGAGTTGAAGCTTGTTTGTACTTGTAAACATCCTAGGTGTAGTTTCACACTCAAATGAATGCAAACAAAGTATTTGGATGCTTTCTCTTACTATACAACACAAAAGAACTCAAATCTCTTTCACCCTACTCGTACGAGCTTTTAAAACGCGTAAATGAATTCAAAAGCATGAGATGAAGCTTGTTTGTAACTGTAAACATCCTAGGTGTAGTTTCACACTCAAATGAATGCAAACAAAGTATTTGGATGCTTTCTCTTAATATACAACACAAAAGAACTCAATTTCTATCACCCTAGTCGTAAGAGCTGTTAAAACGCGTAAATTCATTCAACAGCTTGAGTTGAAGCTTGTTTGTACTTGTAAACATCCTAGCTGTTGTTTCACACTCAAATGAATGCAAACAACGTATTTGGATGCTTTCTCTTAATATACAACACAAAAGAACTCAAATCTCTTTCACCCTACTCGTATGAGCTTTTAAAACGCGTAAATGCATTCAAAAGTTTGAGTTGAAGCTTGTTTGTAATTTAACACATTCTTGGTGTAGTTTCATACTCAAAAGAATGCAAACAAAGTATTTGGATGCTTTCTCTTAATATACAACACAAAAGAACTCAAATCTCTTTCACCCTACTCGTATGAGCTTTTAAAACGCGTAAATGAATTCAAAAGCATGAGTTGAAGCTTGTTTGTAACTGTAAACATCCTAGGTGTAGTTTCACACTCAAATGAATGCAAACAAAGTATTTGGATGCTTTCTCTTAATATACAACACAAAAGAACTCAAATCTCTTTCACCCTCCTCGTATTTGCTTTTAAAACGCGTAAATGCATTCAAAAGCTTGAGTTGAAGCTTGTTTGTACTTGTAAACAACCCTGGTGTTATTTCACACTCAAATGAATTCAAACAAAGTATTTGAATATTTTCTCTTAATATACAACACAAAAGAACCCAATTTCTATCACCCTAGTCGTAAGAGCTGTTAAAACGGGTAAATTCATTCAAAAGCTTGAGTTGAAACTTGTTTATACTTGTAAACATCCTAGGTGTAGTTTCACACTCAAATGAATGCAAACAAAGTATTTGGATGCTTTCTCTTTATATACAACACAAAAGAACTCAAATCTCTTTCACCCTACTCGTATGAGCTTTTAAAACGTGTAAATACATTTAAAAGCTTGAGTTGAAGCTTGTTTGTACTTGTAAACATCCTAGGTGTAGTTTCACACTCAAATGAATGCAAACAAAGTATTTGGATGCTTTCTCTTACTATACAACACAAAAGAACTCAAATCTCTTTCACCCTACTCGTATGAGCTTTTAAAACGTGTAAATACATTCAAAAGCTTGAGTTGAAGCTTGTTTGTACTTGTAAACATCCTAGGTGTAGTTTCACACTCAAATGAATGCAAACAAAGTATTTGGATGCTTTCTCTTACTATACAACACAAAAGAACTCAAATCTCTTTCACCCTACTCGTACGAGCTTTTAAAACGCGTAAATGAATTCAAAAGCATGAGATGAAGCTTGTTTGTAACTGTAAACATCCTAGGTGTAGTTTCACACTCAAATGAATGCAAACAAAGTATTTGGATGCTTTCTCTTAATATACAACACAAAAGAACTCAATTTCTATCACCCTAGTCGTAAGAGCTGTTAAAACGCGTAAATTCATTCAACAGCTTGAGTTGAAGCTTGTTTGTACTTGTAAACATCCTAGCTGTTGTTTCACACTCAAATGAATGCAAACAACGTATTTGGATGCTTTCTCTTAATATACAACACAAAAGAACTCAAATCTCTTTCACCCTACTCGTATGAGCTTTTAAAACGCGTAAATGCATTCAAAAGTTTGAGTTGAAGCTTGTTTGTAATTTAACACATTCTTGGTGTAGTTTCATACTCAAAAGAATGCAAACAAAGTATTTGGATGCTTTCTCTTAATATACAACACAAAAGATCTCAAATCTCTTTCACCCTACTCGTATGAGCTTTTAAAACGCGTAAATGAATTCAAAAGCATGAGTTGAAGCTTGTTTGTAACTGTAAACATCCTAGGTGTAGTTTCACACTCAAATGAATGCAAACAAAGTATTTGGATGCTTTCTCTTAATATACAACACAAAAGAACTCAAATCTCTTTCACCCTCCTCGTATTTGCTTTTAAAACGCGTAAATGCATTCAAAAGCTTGAGTTGAAGCTTGTTTGTACTTGTAAACAACCCTGGTGTTATTTCACACTCAAATGAATGCAAACAAAGTATTTGAATATTTTCTCTTAATATACAACACAAAAGAACCCAATTTCTATCACCCTAGTCGTAAGAGCTGTTAAAACGGGTAAATTCATTCAAAAGCTTGAGTTGAAACTTGTTTGTACTTGTAAACATCCTAGGTGTAGTTTCACACTCAAATGAATGCAAACAAAGTATTTGGACGCTTTCTCTTAATATACAACACAAAAGAAGTCAAATCTCTTTCACCCTCCTCGTATGAGCTTTTAAAACGCGTAAATGTATTCAAAAGCTTGAGTTTAAGCTTGTTTGTAACTGCAAACATCCTAGGTGTAGTTTCACACTCAAATGAATGCAAACAAAGTATTTGGATGCTTTCTCTCAATATACAACACAAAAGAACTCAAATCTCTTTTACCCTAATCGTATGAGCTTTTAAAACGTGTAAATACAATCAAAAGCTTGAGTTGAAGCTTGTTTGTACTTGTAAACATCCTAGGTGTAGTTTCACACTCAAATGAATGCAAACAAAGTATTTGGACGCTTTCTCTTAATATACAACACAAAAGAACTCAAATCTCTTTCACCCTCCTCGTATTTGCTTTTAAAACGCGTAAATGCATTCAAAAGCTTGAGTTGAAGCTTGTTTGTACTTGTAAACAACGCTGGTGTTATTTCACACTCAAATGAATGCAAACAAAGTATTTGAATATTTTCTCTTAATATACAACACAAAAGAACCCAATTTCTATCACCCTAGTCGTAAGAGCTGTTAAAACGGGTAAATTCATTCCAAAGCTTGAGTTGAAACTTGTTTGTACTTGTAAACATCCTAGGTGTAGTTTCACACTCAAATGAATGCAAACAAAGTATTTGGACGCTTTCTCTTAATATACAACACAAAAGAACTCAAATCTCTTTCACCCTCCTCGTATGAGCTTTTAAAACGCGTAAATGTATTCAAAAGCTTGAATTTAAGCTTGTTTGTAACTGCAAACATCCTAGGTGTAGTTTCACACTCAAATGAATGCAAACAAAGTATTTGGATGCTTTCTCTTAATATACAACACAAAAGAACTCAATTTCTATCACCCAAGCCGTAAGAGCTGTTAAAACGCGTAAATTCATTCAACAGCTTGAGTTGAAGCTTGTTTGTACTTGTAAACATCCTAGCTGTTGTTTCACACTCAAATGAATGCAAACAACGTATTTGGATGCTTTCTCTTAATATACAACACAAAAGAACTCAAATCTCTTTCACCCTACTCGTATGAGCTTTTAAAACGCGTAAATGCATTCAAAAGCTTGAGTTGAAGCTTGTTTGTAATTTAACACATTCTTGGTGTAGTTTCATACTCAAAAGAATGCAAACAAAGTATTTGGATGCTTTCTCTTAATATACAACACAAAAGAACTCAAATCTCTTTCACCCTACTCGAATGAGCTGTTAAAACGCGTAAATGAATTCAAAAGCATGAGTTGAAGCTTGTTTGTAACTGTAAACATCCTAGGTGTAGTTTCACACTCAAATGAATGCAAACAAAGTATTTGGATGCTTTCTCTTAATATACAACACAAAAGAACTCAAATCTCTTTCACCCTCCTCGTATTTGCTTTTAAAACGCGTAAATGCATTCAAAAGCTTGAGTTGAAGCTTGTTTGTACTTGTAAACAACCCTGGTGTTATTTCACACTCAAATGAATTCAAACAAAGTATTTGAATATTTTCTCTTAATATACAACACAAAAGAACCCAATTTCTATCACCCTAGTCGTAAGAGCTGTTAAAACGGGTAAATTCATTCCAAAGCTTGAGTTGAAACTTGTTTATACTTGTAAACATCCTAGGTGTAGTTTCACACTCAAATGAATGCAAACAAAGTATTTGGATGCTTTCTCTTGATATACAACACAAAAGAACTCAAATCTCTTTCACCCTACTCGTATGAGCTTTTAAAACGTGTAAATACATTTAAAAGCTTGAGTTGAAGCTTGTTTGTACTTGTAAACATCCTAGGTGTAGTTTCACACTCAAATGAATGCAAACAAAGTATTTGGATGCTTTCTCTTACTATACAACACAAAAGAACTCAAATCTCTTTCACCCTACTCGTATGAGCTTTTAAAACGTGTAAATACATTCAAAAGCTTGAGTTGAAGCTTGTTTGTACTTGTAAACATCCTAGGTGTAGTTTCACACTCAAATGAATACAAACAAAGTATTTGGATGCTTTCTCTTACTATACAACACAAAAGAACTCAAATCTCTTTCACCCTACTCGTACGAGCTTTTAAAACGCGTAAATGAATTCAAAAGCATGAGATGAAGCTTGTTTGTAACTGTAAACATCCTAGGTGTAGTTTCACACTCAAATGAATGCAAACAAAGTATTTGGATGCTTTCTCTTAATATACAACACAAAAGAACTCAATTTCTATCACCCTAGTCGTAAGAGCTGTTAAAACGCGTAAATTCATTCAACAGCTTGAGTTGAAGCTTGTTTGTACTTGTAAACATCCTAGCTGTTGTTTCACACTCAAATGAATGCAAACAACGTATTTGGATGCTTTCTCTTAATATACAACACAAAAGAACTCAAATCTCTTTCACCCTACTCGTATGAGCTTTTAAAACGCGTAAATGCATTCAAAAGCTTGAGTTGAAGCTTGTTTGTAATTTAACACATTCTTGGTGTAGTTTCATACTCAAAAGAATGCAAACAAAGTATTTGGATGCTTTCTCTTAATATACAACACAAAAGAACTCAAATCTCTTTCACCCTACTCGTATGAGCTTTTAAAACGCGTAAATGAATTCAAAAGCATGAGTTGAAGCTTGTTTGTAACTGTAAACATCCTAGGTGTAGTTTCACACTCAAATGAATGCAAACAAAGTATTTGGATGCTTTCTCTTAATATACAACACAAAAGAACTCAAATCTCTTTCACCCTCCTCGTATTTGCTTTTAAAACGCGTAAATGCATTCAAAAGCTTGAGTTGAAGCTTGTTTGTACTTGTAAACAACCCTGGTGTTATTTCACACTCAAATGAATTCAAACAAAGTATTTGAATATTTTCTCTTAATATACAACACAAAAGAACCCAATTTCTATCACCCTAGTCGTAAGAGCTGTTAAAACGGGTAAATTCATTCAAAAGCTTGAGTTGAAACTTGTTTATACTTGTAAACATCCTAGGTGTAGTTTCACACTCAAATGAATGCAAACAAAGTATTTGGATGCTTTCTCTTTATATACAACACAAAAGAACTCAAATCTCTTTCACCCTACTCGTATGAGCTTTTAAAACGTGTAAATACATTTAAAAGCTTGAGTTGAAGCTTGTTTGTACTTGTAAACATCCTAGGTGTAGTTTCACACTCAAATGAATGCAAACAAAGTATTTGGATGCTTTCTCTTACTATACAACACAAAAGAACTCAAATCTCTTTCACCCTACTCGTATGAGCTTTTAAAACGTGTAAATACATTCAAAAGCTTGAGTTGAAGCTTGTTTGTACTTGTAAACATCCTAGGTGTAGTTTCACACTCAAATGAATGCAAACAAAGTATTTGGATGCTTTCTCTTACTATACAACACAAAAGAACTCAAATCTCTTTCACCCTACTCGTACGAGCTTTTAAAACGCGTAAATGAATTCAAAAGCATGAGATGAAGCTTGTTTGTAACTGTAAACATCCTAGGTGTAGTTTCACACTCAAATGAATGCAAACAAAGTATTTGGATGCTTTCTCTTAATATACAACACAAAAGAACTCAATTTCTATCACCCTAGTCGTAAGAGCTGTTAAAACGCGTAAATTCATTCAACAGCTTGAGTTGAAGCTTGTTTGTACTTGTAAACATCCTAGGTGTAGTTTCACACTCAAATGAATGCAAACAAAGTATTTGGACGCTTTCTCTTAATATACAACACAAAAGAACTCAGATCTCTTTCACCCTCCTCGTATTTGCTTTTAAAACGCGTAAATGCATTCAAAAGCTTGAGTTGAAGCTTGTTTGTACTTGTAAACAACCCTGGTGTTATTTCACACTCAAATGAATGCAAACAAAGTATTTGACTTTTTTCTCTTAATATACAACACAAAAGAACCCAATTTCTATCACCCTAGTCGTAAGAGCTGTTAAAACGGGTAAATTCATTCCAAAGCTTGAGTTGAAACTTGTTTGTACTTGTAAAAATCCTAGGTGTAGTTTCACACTCAAATGAATGCAAACAAAGTATTTGGACGCTTTCTCTTAATATACAACACAAAAGAACTCAAATCTCTTTCACCCTCCTCGTATGAGCTTTTAAAACGCGTAAATGTATTCAAAAGCTTGAATTTAAGTTTGTTTGTAACTGCAAACATCCTAGGTGTAGTTTCACACTCAAATGAATGCAAACAAAGTATTTGGATGCTTTCTCTTAATAAACAACACAAAAGAACTCAATTTCTATCACCCTAGCCGTAAGAGCTGTTAAAACGCGTAAATTCATTCAACAGCTTGAGTTGAAGCTTGTTTGTACTTGTTAACATCCTAGCTGTTGTTTCACACTCAAATGAATGCAAACAACGTATTTGGATGCTTTCTCTTAATATACAACACAAAAGAACTCAAATCTCTTTCACCCTACTCGTATGAGCTTTTAAAACGCGTAAATGCATTCAAAAGCTTGAGTTGAAGCTTGTTTGTAATTTAACACATTCTTGGTGTAGTTTCATACTCAAAAGAATGCAAACAAAGTATTTGGATGCTTTCTCTTAATATACAACACAAAAGAACTCAAATCTCTTTCACCCTACTCGTATGAGCTGTTAAAACGCGTAAATGAATTCAAAAGCATGAGTTGAAGCTTGTTTGTAACTGTAAACATCCTAGGTGTAGTTCCACACTCAAATGAATGCAAACAAAGTATTTGGATGCTTTCTCTTAATATACAACACAAAAGAACTCAAATCTCTTTCACCCTCCTCGTATTTGCTTTTAAAACGCGTAAATGCATTCAAAAGCTTGAGTTGAAGCTTGTTTGTACTTGTAAACAACCCTGGTGTTATTTCACACTCAAATGAATTCAAACAAAGTATTTGAATATTTTCTCTTAATATACAACACAAAAGAACCCAATTTCTATCACCCTAGTCGTAAGAGCTGTTAAAACGGGTAAATTCATTCCAAAGCTTGAGTTGAAACTTGTTTATACTTGTAAACATCCTAGGTGTAGTTTCACACTCAAATGAATGCAAACAAAGTATTTGGATGCTTTCTCTTGATATACAACACAAAAGAACTCAAATCTCTTTCACCCTACTCGTATGAGCTTTTAAAACGTGTAAATACATTTAAAAGCTTGAGTTGAAGCTTGTTTGTACTTGTAAACATCCTAGGTGTAGTTTCACACTCAAATGAATGCAAACAAAGTATTTGGATGCTTTCTCTTACTATACAACACAAAAGAACTCAAATCTCTTTCACCCTACTGGTATGAGCTTTTAAAACGTGTAAATACATTCAAAAGCTTGAGTTGAAGCTTGTTTGTACTTGTAAACATCCTAGGTGTAGTTTCACACTCAAATGAATGCAAACAAAGTATTTGGATGCTTTCTCTCAATATGCAACACAAAAGAACTCAAATCTCTTTCACCCTAATCGTATGAGCTTTTAAACGTGTAAATACATTCAAAAGCTTGAGTTGAAGCTTGTTTGTACTTGTAAACATCCTAGGTGTAGTTTCACACTCAAATGAATGCAAACAAAGTATTTGGACGCTTTCTCTTAATATACAACACAAAAGAACTCAAATCTCTTTCACCCTCCTCGTATTTGCTTTTAAAACGCTTAAATGCATTCAAAAGCTTGAGTTGAAGCTTGTTTGTACTTGTAAACAACCCTGGTGTTATTTCACACTCAAATGAATGCAAACAAAGTATTTGAATATTTTCTCTTAATATACAACACAAAAGAACCCAATTTCTATCACCCTAGTTGTAAGAGCTGTTAAAACGGGTAAATTCATTCAAAAGCTTGAGTTGAAACTTGTTTGTACTTGTAAACATCCTAGGTGTAGTTTCACACTCAAATGAATGCAAACAAAGTATTTGGACGCTTTCTCTTAATATACAACACAAAAGAAGTCAAATCTCTTTCACCCTCCTCGTATGGGCTTTTAAAACGCGTAAATGTATTCAAAAGCTTGAGTTTAAGCTTGTTTGTAACTGCAAACATCCTAGGTGTAGTTTCACACTCAAATGAATGCAAACAAAGTATTTGGATGCTTTCTCTTAATATACAACACAAAAGAACTCAATTTCTATCACCCTAGTCGTAAGAGCTGTTAAAACGCGTAAATTCATTCAACAGCTTGAGTTGAAGCTTGTTTGTACTTGTAAACATCCTAGCTGTTGTTTCACACTCAAATGAATGCAAACAACGTATTTGGATGCTTTCTCTTAATATACAACACAAAAGAACTCAAATCTCTTTCACCCTACTCGTATGAGCTGTTAAAACGCGTAAATGAATTCAAAAGCATGAGTTGAAGCTTGTTTGTACTTGTAAACATCCTAGGTGTAGTTTCACACTCAAATGAATGCAAACAAAGTATTTGGACGCTTTCTCTTAATATACAACACAAAAGAAGTCAAATCTCTTTCACCCTCCTCGTATGAGCTTTTAAAACGCGTAAATGTATTCAAAAGCTTGAGTTTAAGCTTGTTTGTAACTGCAAACATCCTAGGTGTAGTTTCACACTCAAATGAATGCAAACAAAGTATTTGGATGCTTTCTCTCAATATACAACACAAAAGAACTCAAATCTCTTTCACCCTAATCGTATGAGCTTTTAAAACGTGTAAATACATTCAAAAGCTTGAGTTGAAGCTTGTTTGTACTTGTAAACATCCTAGGTGTAGTTTCACACTCAAATGAATGCAAACAAAGTATTTGGACGCTTTCTCTTAATATACAACACAAAAGAACTCAAATCTCTTTCACCCTCCTCGTATTTGCTTTTAAAACGCTTAAATGCATTCAAAAGCTTGAGTTGAAGCTTGTTTGTACTTGTAAACAACCCTGGTGTTATTTCACACTCAAATGAATGCAAACAAAGTATTTGAATATTTTCTCTTAATATACAACACAAAAGAACCCAATTTCTATCACCCTAGTTGTAAGAGCTGTTAAAACGGGTAAATTCATTCAAAAGCTTGAGTTGAAACTTGTTTGTACTTGTAAACATCCTAGGTGTAGTTTCACACTCAAATGAATGCAAACAAAGTATTTGGACGCTTTCTCTTAATATACAACACAAAAGAAGTCAAATCTCTTTCACCCTCCTCGTATGGGCTTTTAAAACGCGTAAATGTATTCAAAAGCTTGAGTTTAAGCTTGTTTGTAACTGCAAACATCCTAGGTGTAGTTTCACACTCAAATGAATGCAAACAAAGTATTTGGATGCTTTCTCTTAATATACAACACAAAAGAACTCAATTTCTATCACCCTAGTCGTAAGAGCTGTTAAAACGCGTAAATTCATTCAACAGCTTGAGTTGAAGCTTGTTTGTACTTGTAAACATCCTAGCTGTTGTTTCACACTCAAATGAATGCAAACAACGTATTTGGATGCTTTCTCTTAATATACAACACAAAAGAACTCAAATCTCTTTCACCCTACTCGTATGAGCTGTTAAAACGCGTAAATGAATTCAAAAGCATGAGTTGAAGCTTGTTTGTAACTGTAATCATCCTAGGTGTAGTTTCACACTCAAATGAATGCAAACAAAGTATTTGGATGCTTTCTCTTAATATACAATACAAAAGAACTCAAATCTCTTTCACCCTCCTCGTATTTGCTTTTAAAACGCGTAAATGCATTCAAAAGCTTGAGTTGAAGCTTGTTTGTACTTGTAAACAACCCTAGTGTTATTTCACACTCAAATGAATTCAAACAAAGTATTTGAATATTTTCTCTTAATATACAACACAAAAGAACCCAATTTCTATCACCCTAGTCGTAAGAGCTGTTAAAACGGGTAAATTCATTCCAAAGCTTGAGTTGAAACTTGTTTATACTTGTAAACATCCTAGGTGTAGTTTCACACTCAAATGAATGCAAACAAAGTATTTAGATGCTTTGTCTTGATATACAACACAAAAGAACTCAAATCTCTTTCACCCTACTCGTATGAGCTTTTAAAACGTGTAAATACATTTAAAAGCTTGAGTTGAAGCTTGTTTGTACTTGTAAACATCCTAGGTGTAGTTTCACACTCAAATGAATGCAAACAAAGTATTTGGATGCTTTCTCTTACTATACAACACAAAAGAACTCAAATCTCTTTCACCCTACTCGTATGAGCTTTTAAAACGTGTAAATACATTCAAAAGCTTGAGTTGAAGCTTGTTTGTACTTGTAAACATCCTAGGTGTAGTTTCACACTCAAATGAATGCAAACAAAGTATTTGGATGCTTTCTCTTACTATACAACACAAAAGAACTCAAATCTCTTTCACCCTACTCGTACGAGCTTTTAAAACGCGTAAATGAATTCAAAAGCATGAGATGAAGCTTGTTTGTAACTGTAAACATCCTAGGTGTAGTTTCACACTCAAATGAATGCAAACAAAGTATTTGGATGCTTTCTCTTAATATACAACACAAAAGAACTCAATTTCTATCACCCTAGTCGTAAGAGCTGTTAAAACGCGTAAATTCATTCAACAGCTTGAGTTGAAGCTTGTTTGTACTTCTAAACATCCTAGCTGTTGTTTCACACTCAAATGAATGCAAACAACGTATTTGGATGCTTTCTCTTAATATACAACACAAAAGAACTCAAATCTCTTTCACCCTACTCGTATGAGCTGTTAAAACGCGTAAATGCATTCAAAAGCTTGAGTTGAAGCTTGTTTGTAATTTAACACATTCTTGGTGTAGTTTCATACTCAAAAGAATGCAAACAAAGTATTTGGATGCTTTCTCTTAATATACAACACAAAAGAACTCAAATCTCTTTCACCCTACTCGTATGAGCTTTTAAAACGCGTAAATGAATTCAAAAGCATGAGTTGAAGCTTGTTTGTAACTGTAAACATCCTAGGTGTAGTTTCACACTCAAATGAATGCAAACAAAGTATTTGGATGCTTTCTCTTAATATACAACACAAAAGAACTCAAATCTCTTTCACCCTCCTCGTATTTGCTTTTAAAACGCGTAAATGCATTCAAAAGCTTGAGTTGAAGCTTGTTTGTACTTTTAAACAACCCTGGTGTTATTTCACACTCAAATGAATTCAAACAAAGTATTTGAATATTTTCTCTTAATATACAACACAAAAGAACCCAATTTCTATCACCCTAGTCGTAAGAGCTGTTAAAACGGGTAAATTCATTCAAAAGCTTGAGTTGAAACTTGTTTATACTTGTAAACATCCTAGGTGTAGTTTCACACTCAAATGAATGCAAACAAAGTATTTGGATGCTTTCTCTTTATATACAACACAAAAGAACTCAAATCTCTTTCACCCTACTCGTATGAGCTTTTAAAACGTGTAAATACATTTAAAAGCTTGAGTTGAAGCTTGTTTGTACTTGTAAACATCCTAGGTGTAGTTTCACACTCAAATGAATGCAAACAAAGTATTTGGATGCTTTCTCTCAATATACAACACAAAAGAACTCAAATCTCTTTCACCCTAATCGTATGAGCTTTTAAAACGTGTAAATACATTCAAAAGCTTGAGTTGAAGCTTGTTTGTACTTGTAAACATCCTAGGTGTAGTTTCACACTCAAATGAATGCAAACAAAGTATTTGGATGCTTTCTCTTACTATACAACACAAAAGAACTCAAATCTCTTTCACCCTACTCGTATGAGCTTTTAAAACGTGTAAATACATTCAAAAGCTTGAGTTGAAGCTTGTTTGTACTTGTAAACATCCTAGGTGTAGTTTCACACTCAAATGAATGCAAACAAAGTATTTGGATGCTTTCTCTTACTATACAACACAAAAGAACTCAAATCTCTTTCACCCTACTCGTACGAGCTTTTAAAACGCGTAAATGAATTCAAAAGCATGAGATGAAGCTTGTTTGTAACTGTAAACATCCTAGGTGTAGTTTCACACTCAAATGAATGCAAACAAAGTATTTGGATGCTTTATCTTAATATACAACACAAAAGAACTCAAATCTCTTTCACCCTACTCGTATGAGCTTTTAAAACGTGTAAATACATTCAAAAGCTTGAGTTGAAGCTTGTTTGTACTTGTAAACATCCTAGGTGTAGTTTCACACTCAAATGAATGCAAACAAAGTATTTGGATGCTTTCTCTTACTATACAACACAAAAGAACTCAAATCTCTTTCACCCTACTCGTACGAGCTTTTAAAACGCGTAAATGAATTCAAAAGCATGAGATGAAGCTTGTTTGTAACTGTAAACATCCTAGGTGTAGTTTCACACTCAAATGAATGCAAACAAAGTATTTGGATGCTTTCTCTTACTATACAACACAAAAGAACTCAATTTCTATCAACCTAGTCGTAAGAGCTGTTAAAACGCGTAAATTCATTCAACAGCTTATGTTGAAGCTTGTTTGTAGTTGTAAACATCCTAGCTGTTGTTTCACACTCAAATGAATGCAAACAACGTATTTGGATGCTTTCTCTTAATATACAACACAAAAGAACTCAAATCTCTTTCACCCTACTCGTATGAGCTTTTAAAACGCGTAAATGCATTCAAAAGCTTGAGTTGAAGCTTGTTTGTAATTTAACACATTCTTGGTGTAGTTTCATACTCAAAAGAATGCAAACAAAGTATTTGGATGCTTTCTCTTAATATACAACACAAAAGAACTCAAATCTCTTTCACCCTACTCGTATGAGCTTTTAAAACGCGTCAATGAATTCAAAAGCATGAGTTGAAGCTTGTTTGTAACTGTAAACATCCTAGGTGTAGTTTCACACTCAAATGAATGCAAACAAAGTATTTGGATGCTTTCTCTTAATATACAACACAAAAGAACTCAAATCTCTTTCACCCTCCTCGTATTTGCTTTTAAAACGCGTAAATGCATTCAAAAGCTTGAGTTGAAGCTTGTTTGTACTTGTAAACAACCCTGGTGTTATTTCACACTCAAAATGAATGCAAAGAAATTATTTGGATATTTTCTCTTAATATACAACACAAAAGAACTCAATTTCTATCACCCTAGTCGTAAGAGCTGTTAAAACGCGTACATTCATTCAAAAGCTTGAGTTGAAGCTTGTTTGTACTTGTAAACATCCTAGGTGTAGTTTCACACTCAAAATGAATGCAAAGAAAGTATTTGGATACTTTCTCTTAATATACAACACAAAAGAACTCAAATCTCTTTCACCCTCCTCGTATGAGCTTTTAAAACGCGTAAATGCATTCAAAAACTTGAATTGAAGCTTGTTTGTAACTGTAAACATCATAGGTGTAGTTTCACACTCAAATGAATGCAAACAAAGTATTTGGATGCTTTCTCTTAGTATACAACACAAAAGAACTCAAATCTCTTTCACCCTACTCGTATGAGCTTTTAAAACGCGTAAATGCATTCAAAAGCTTCAGTTGAAGCTTGTTTGTACTTGTAAACAACCCTGGTGTTATTTCACACTCAAATGAATGCAAACAAAGTATTTGAATATTTTCTCTTAATATACAACACAAAAGAACCCAATTTCTATCACCCTAGTCGTAAGAGCTGTTAAAACGGGTAAATTCATTCAAAAGCTTGAGTTGAAACTTGTTTGTACTTGTAAACATCCTAGGTGTAGTTTCACACTCAAATGAATGCAAACAAAGTATTTGGACGCTTTCTCTTAATATACAACACAAAAGAAGTCAAATCTCTTTCACCCTCCTCGTATGAGCTTTTAAAACGCGTAAATGTATTCAAAAGCTTGAGTTTAAGCTTGTTTGTAACTGCAAACATCCTAGGTGTAGTTTCACACTCAAATGAATGCAAACAAAGTATTTGGATGCTTTCTCTCAATATACAACACAAAAGAACTCAAATCTCTTTCACCCTAATCGTATGAGCTTTTAAAACGTGTAAATACATTCAAAAGCTTGAGTTGAAGCTTGTTTGTACTTGTAAACATCCTAGGTGTAGTTTCACACTCAAATGAATGCAAACAAAGTATTTGGACGCTTTCTCTTAATATACAACACAAAAGAACTCAAATCTCTTTCACCCTCCTCGTATTTGCTTTTAAAACGCTTAAATGCATTCAAAAGCTTGAGTTGAAGCTTGTTTGTACTTGTAAACAACCCTGGTGTTATTTCACACTCAAATGAATGCAAACAAAGTATTTGAATATTTTCTCTTAATATACAACACAAAAGAACCCAATTTCTATCACCCTAGTCGTAAGAGCTGTTAAAACGGGTAAATTCATTCAAAAGCTTGAGTTGAAACTTGTTTGTACTTGTAAACATCCTAGGTGTAGTTTCACACTCAAATGAATGCAAACAAAGTATTTGGACGCTTTCTCTTAATATACAACACAAAAGAAGTCAAATCTCTTTCACCCTCCTCGTATGGGCTTTTAAAACGCGTAAATGTATTCAAAAGCTTGAGTTTAAGCTTGTTTGTAACTGCAAACATCCTAGGTGTAGTTTCACACTCAAATGAATGCAAACAAAGTATTTGGATGCTTTCTCTTAATATACAACACAAAAGAACTCAATTTCTATCACCCTAGTCGTAAGAGCTGTTAAAACGCGTAAATTCATTCAACAGCTTGAGTTGAAGCTTGTTTGTACTTGTAAACATCCTAGCTGTTGTTTCACACTCAAATGAATGCAAACAACGTATTTGGATGCTTTCTCTTAATATACAACACAAAAGAACTCAAATCTCTTTCACCCTACTCGTATGAGCTGTTAAAACGCGTAAATGAATTCAAAAGCATGAGTTGAAGCTTGTTTGTAACTGTAATCATCCTAGGTGTAGTTTCACACTCAAATGAATGCAAACAAAGTATTTGGATGCTTTCTCTTAATATACAACACAAAAGAACTCAAATCTCTTTCACCCTCCTCGTATTTGCTTTTAAAACGCGTAAATGCATTCAAAAGCTTGAGTTGAAGCTTGTTTGTACTTGTAAACAACCCTAGTGTTATTTCACACTCAAATGAATTCAAACAAAGTATTTGAATATTTTCTCTTAATATACAACACAAAAGAACCCAATTTCTATCACCCTAGTCGTAAGAGCTGTTAAAACGGGTAAATTCATTCCAAAGCTTGAGTTGAAACTTGTTTATACTTGTAAACATCCTAGGTGTAGTTTCACACTCAAATGAATGCAAACAAAGTATTTAGATGCTTTCTCTTGATATACAACACAAAAGAACTCAAATCTCTTTCACCGTACTCGTATGAGCTTTTAAAACGTGTAAATACATTTAAAAGCTTGAGTTGAAGCTTGTTTGTACTTGTAAACATCCTAGGTGTAGTTTCACACTCAAATGAATGCAAACAAAGTATTTAGATGCTTTCTCTTGATATACAACACAAAAGAACTCAAATCTCTTTCACCCTACTCGTATGAGCTTTTAAAACGTGTAAATACATTTAAAAGCTTGAGTTGAAGCTTGTTTGTACTTGTAAACATCCTAGGTGTAGTTTCACACTCAAATGAATGCAAACAAAGTATTTGGATGCTTTCTCTTACTATACAACACAAAAGAACTCAAATCTCTTTCACCCTACTCGTATGAGCTTTTAAAACGTGTAAATACATTCAAAAGCTTGAGTTGAAGCTTGTTTGTACTTGTAAACATCCTAGGTGTAGTTTCACACTCAAATGAATGCAAACAAAGTATTTGGATGCTTTCTCTTACTATACAACACAAAAGAACTCAAATCTCTTTCACCCTACTCGTACGAGCTTTTAAAACGCGTAAATGAATTCAAAAGCATGAGATGAAGCTTGTTTGTAACTGTAAACATCCTAGGTGTAGTTTCACACTCAAATGAATGCAAACAAAGTATTTGGATGCTTTATCTTAATATACAACACAAAAGAACTCAATTTCTATCACCCTAGTCGTAAGAGCTGTTAAAACGCGTAAATTCATTCAACAGCTTGAGTTGAAGCTTGTTTGTACTTGTAAACATCCTAGCTGTTGTTTCACACTCAAATGAATGCAAACAACGTATTTGGATGCTTTCTCTTAATATACAACACAAAAGAACTCAAATCTCTTTCACCCTACTCGTATGAGCTTTTAAAACGCGTAAATGCATTCAAAAGCTTGAGTTGAAGCTTGTTTGTAATTTAACACATTCTTGGTGTAGTTTCATACTCAAAAGAATGCAAACAAAGTATTTGGATGCTTTCTCTTAATATACAACACAAAAGAACTCAAATCTCTTTCACTCTACTCGTATGAGCTTTTAAAACGCGTAAATGAATTCAAAAGCATGAGTTGAAGCTTGTTTGTAACTGTAAACATCCTAGGTGTAGTTTCAAACTCAAATGAATGCAAACAAAGTATTTGGATGCTTTCTCTTAATATACAACACAAAAGAACTCAAATCTCTTTCACCCTCCTCGTATTTGCTTTTAAAACGCGTAAATGCATTCAAAAGCTTGAGTTGAAGCTTGTTTGTACTTGTAAACAACCCTGGTGTTATTTCACACTCAAATGAATGCAAACAAAGTATTTGAATATTTTCTCTTAATATACAACACAAAAGAACCCAATTTCTATCACCCTAGTCGTAAGAGCTGTTAAAACGGGTAAATTCATTCAAAAGCTTGAGTTGAAACTTGTTTGTACTAGTAAACATCCTAGGTGTAGTTTCACACTCAAATGAATGCAAACAAAGTATTTGGACGCTTTCTCTTAATTTACAACACAAAAGAAGTCAAATCTCTTTCACCCTCCTCGTATGAGCTTTTAAAACGCGTAAATGTATTCAAAAGCTTGAGTTTAAGCTTGTTTGTAACTGCAAACATCCTAGGTGTAGTTTCACACTCAAATGAATGCAAACAAAGTATTTGGATGCTTTCTCTCAATATACAACACAAAAGAACTCAAATCTCTTTCACCCTAATCGTATGAGCTTTTAAAACGTGTAAATACATTCAAAAGCTTGAGTTGAAGCTTGTTTGTACTTGTAAACATCCTAGGTGTAGTTTCACACTCAAATGAATGCAAACAAAGTATTTGGATGCTTTCTCTTGATATACAACACAAAAGAACTCAAATCTCTTTCACCCTACTCGTATGAGCTTTTAAAACGTGTAAATACATTTAAAAGCTTGAGTTGAAGCTTGTTTGTACTTGTAAACATCCTAGGTGTAGTTTCACACTCAAATGAATGCAAACAAAGTATTTGGATGCTTTCTCTTGATATACAACACAAAAGAACTCAAATCTCTTTCACCCTACTCGTATGAGCTTTTAAAACGTGTAAATACATTTAAAAGCTTGAGTTGAGGCTTGTTTGTAACTGTAAACATCCTAGGTGTAGTTTCACACTCAAATGAATGCAAACAAAGTATTTGGATGCTTTCTCTTAATATACAACACAAAAGAACTAAAATCTCTTTCACCCTCCTCGTATTTGCTTTTAAAACGCGTAAATGCATTCAAAAGCTTGAGTTGAAGCTTGTTTGTACTTGTAAACAACCCTGGTGTTATTTCACACTCAAATGAATGCAAACAAAGTATTTGAATATTTTCTCTTAATATACAACACAAAAGAACCCAATTTCTATGACCCTAGTCGTAAGAGCTGCTAAAACGGGTAAATTCATTCAAAAGCTTGAGTTGAAACTTGTTTGTACTTGTAAACATCCTAGGTGTAGTTTCACACTCAAATGAATGCAAACAAAGTATTTGGACGCTTTCTATTAATATACAACACAAAAGAACTCAAATCTCTTTCACCCTCCTCGTATGAGCTTTTAAAACGCGTAAATGAATTCAAAAGCATGAGTTGAAGCTTGTTTGTAACTGTAAACATCCTAGGTGTAGTTTCAAACTCAAATGAATGCAAACAAAGTATTTGGATGCTTTCTCTTAATATACAACACCAAAGAACTCAAATCTCTTTCACCCTCCTCGTATTTGCTTTTAAAACGCGTAAATGCATTCAAAAGCTTGAGTTGAAGCTTGTTTGTACTTGTAAACAACCCTGGTGTTATTTCACACTCAAATGAATGCAAACAAAGTATTTGAATATTTTCTCTTAATATACAACACAAAAGAACCCAATTTCTATCACCCTAGTCGTAAGAGCTGTTAAAACGGGTAAATTCATTCAAAAGCTTGAGTTGAAACTTGTTTGTACTAGTAAACATCCTAGGTGTAGTTTCACACTCAAATGAATGCAAACAAAGTATTTGGACGCTTTCTCTTAATTTACAACACAAAAGAAGTCAAATCTCTTTCACCCTCCTCGTATGAGCTTTTAAAACGCGTAAATGTATTCAAAAGCTTGAGTTGAAGCTTGTTTGTAATTTAACACATTCCTGGTGTAGTTTCATACTCAAAAGAATACAAACAAAGTATTTAGATGCTTTCTCTTAATATACAACACAAAAGAACTCAAATCTCTTTCACCCTCCTCGTATGAGCTTTTAAAACGCGTAAATGCAATCAAAAGCTTGAGTTGAAGCTTGTTTGTAACTGTAAACATCCTAGGTGTAGTTTCACACTCAAATGAATGCAAACAAAGTATTTGGATGCTTTCTCTTAATATACAACACAAAAGAACTCAAATCTCTTTCACCCTCCTCGTGTTTGCTTTTAAAACGCGTAAATGCATTCAAAAGCTTGAGTTGAAGCTTGTTTGTACTTGTAAACATGGTGTTATTTCACACTCAAATGAATGCAAACAAAGTATTTGAATATTTTCTCTTAATATACAACACAAAAGAACCCAATTTCTATCACCCTAGTCGTAAGAGCTGTTAAAACGGGTAAATTCATTCCAAAGCTTGAGTTGAAACTTGTTTGTACTTGTAAACATCCTAGGTGTAGTTTCACACTTAAATGAATGCAAACAAAGTATTTGGATGCTTTCTCTTGATATACAACACAAAAGAACTCAAATCTCTTTCACCCTACTCGTATGAGCTTTTAAAACGTGTAAATACATTTAAAAGCTTGAGTTGAAGCTTGTTTGTACTTGTAAACATCCTAGGTGTAGTTTCACACTCAAATGAATGCAAACAAAGTATTTGGATGCTTTCTCTTAATATACAACACAAAAGAACTCAAATCTCTTTCACCCTACTCGTATGAGCTTTTAAAACGCGTAAATGCATTCAAAAGCTTGAGTTGAAGCTTGTTTGTAATTTAACACATTCCTGGTGTAGTTTCATACTCAAAAGAATACAAACAAAGTATTTAGATGCTTTCTCTTAATATACAACACAAAAGAACTCAAATCTCTTTCACCCTCCTCGTATGAGCTTTTAAAACGCGTAAATGCAATCAAAAGCTTGAGTTGAAGCTTGTTTGTACTTGTAAACAACCCTGGTGTTGTTTCACACTCAAATGAATGCAAACAAAGTATTTGAATAGTTTCTCTTAATATACAACACAAAAGAACCCAATTTCTATCACCCTAGTCGTAAGAGCTGTTAAAACGGGTAAATTCATTCAAAAGCTTGAGTTGAAACTTGTTTGTACTTGTAAACATCCTAGGTGTAGTTTCACACTCAAATGAATGCAAACAAAGTATTTGGATGCTTTCTCTTAATATACAACACAAAAGAACTCAAATCTCTTTCACCCTCCTCGTATGAGCTTTTAAAACGCGTAAATGCATTCAAAAGCTTGAGTTGAAGCTTGTTTGTAACTGTAAACATCCTAGGTGTAGTTTCACACTCAAATGAATTCAAACAAAGTATTTGGATGCTTTCTCTTAATATACAACACAAAAGAACTCAAATCTCTTTCACCCTCCTCGTGTTTGCTTTTAAAACGCGTAAATGCATTCAAAAGCTTGAGTTGAAGCTTGTTTGTACTTGTAAACATGGTGTTATTTCACACTCAAATGAATGCAAACAAAGTATTTGAATATTTTCTCTTAATATACAACACAAAAGAACCCAATTTCGATCACCCTAATCGTAAGAGCTGTTAAAACGGGTAAATTCATTCCAAAGCTTGAGTTGAAACTTGTTTGTACTTGTAAACATCCTAGGTGTAGTTTCACACTTAAATGAATGCAAACAAAGTATTTGGATGCTTTCTCTTGATATACAACACAAAAGAACTCAAATCTCTTTCACCCTACTCGTATGAGCTTTTAAAACGTGTAAATACATTTAAAAGCTTGAGTTGAAGCTTGTTTGTACTTGTAAACATCCTAGGTGTAGTTTCACACTCAAATGAATGCAAACAAAGTATTTGGATGCTTTCTCTTACTATACAACACAAAAGAACTCAAATCTCTTTCACCCTACTCGTATGAGCTTTTAAAACGTGTAAATACATTCAAAAGCTTGAGTTGAAGCTTGTTTGTACTTGTAAACATCCTAGGTGTAGTTCCACACTCAAATGAATGCAAACAAAGTATTTGGATGCTTTCTCTTACTATACAACACAAAAGAACTCAAATCTCTTTCACCCTACTCGTACGAGCTTTTAAAACGCGTAAATGAATTCAAAAGCATGAGATGGAGCTTGTTTGTAACTGTAAACATCCTAGGTGTAATTTCACACTCAAATGAATGCAAACAAAGTATTTGGATGCTTTCTCTTAATATACAACACACAAGAACTCAATTTCTATCACCCTAGTCGTAAGAGCTGTTAAAACGCGTAAATTCCGTCAACAGCTTGAGTTGAAGCTTGTTTGTACTTGTAAACATCCTAGGTGTAGTTTCACACTCAAATGAATGCAAACAAAGTATTTGGATGCTTTCTTTTAATATCCAACACAAAAGAACTGAATTTCTATCACCCTAGTCGTAAGAGCTGTTAAAACGCGTAAATTCATTCAACAGCTTGAGTTGAAGCTTGTTTGTACTTGTAAACATCCTAGGTGTTGTTTCACACTCATATGAATGCAAACAACGTATTCGGATGCTTTCTCTTAATATACAACACAAAAGAACTCAAATCTCTTTCACCCTACTCGTATGAGCTTTTAAAACGCGTAAATGCATTCAAAAGCTTGAGTTGAAGCTTGTTTGTAATTTAACACATTCTTGGTGTAGTTTCATACTCAAAAGAATGCAAACAAAGTATTTGGATGCTTTCTCTAAATATACAACACAAAAGAACTCAAATCTCTTTCACCCTACTTGTATGAGCTTTTAAAACGCGTAAATGAATTCAAAAGCATGAGTTGAAGCTTGTTTGTTCCTGTAAACATCCTAGGTGTAGTTTCACACTCAAATGAATGCAAACAAAGTATTTGGATGCTTTCTATTAATATACAACACAAAAGAACTCAAATCTCTTTCACCCTCCTCGTATTTGCTTTTAAAACGCGTAAATGCATTCAAAAGCTTGAGTTGAAGCTTGTTTGTACTTGTAAACAACCCTGGTGTTATTTAACACTCAAATGAATGCAAACAAAGTATTTGAATATTTTCTCTTAATATACAACACAAAAGAACCCAATTTCTATCACCCTAGTCGTAAGAGCTGTTAAAACGGGTAAATTCATTCAAAAGCTTGAGTTGAAACTTGTTTGTACTTGTAAACATCCTAGGTGTAGTTTCACACTCAAATAAATGCAAACAAAGTATTTGGACGCTTTCTCTTAATATACAACACAAAAGAACTCAAATCTCTTTCACCCTACTCGTATGAGCTTTTAAAACGCGTAAATGCATTCAAAAGCTTGAGTTGAAGCTTGTTTGTAATTTAACACATTCTTGGTGTAGTTTCATACTCAAAAGAATGCAAACAAAGTATTTGGATGCTTTCTCTTAATATACAACACAAAAGAACTCAAATCTCTTTCACCCTACTCGTATGAGCTTTTAAAACGCGTAAATGAATTCAAAAGCATGAGTTGAAGCTTGTTTGTAACTGTAAACATCCTAGGTGTAGTTTCACACTCAAATGAATGCAAACAAAGTATTTGGATGCTTTCTCTTAATATACAACACAAAAGAACTCAAATCTCTTTCACCCTCCTCGTATTTGCTTTTAAAACGCGTAAATGCATTCAAAAGCTTGAGTTGAAGCTTGTTTGTACTTGTAAACAACCCTGGTGTTATTTTACACTCAAATGAATGCAAACAAAGTATTTGAATATTTTCTCTTAATATACAACACAAAAGAACCCAATTTCTATCACCCTAGTCGTAAGAGCTGTTAAAACGGGTAAATTCATTCAAAAGCTTGAGTTGAAACTTGTTTGTACTTGTAAACATCCTAGGTGTAGTTTCACACTCAAATGAATGCAAACAAAGTATTTGGACGCTTTCTCTTAATATACAACACAAAAGAAGTCAAATCTCTTTCACCCTCCTCGTATGAGCTTTTAAAACGCGTAAATGTATTCAAAAGCTTGAGTTTAAGCTTGTTTGTAACTGCAAACATCCTAGGTGTAGTTTCACACTCAAATGAATGCAAACAAAGTATTTGGATGCTTTCTCTCAATATACAACACAAAAGAACTCAAATCTCTTTCACCCTAATCGTATGAGCTTTTAAAACGTGTAAATACATTCAAAAGCTTGAGTTGAAGCTTGTTTGTACTTGTAAACATCCTAGGTGTAGTTTCACACTCAAATGAATGCAAACAAAGTATTTGGACGCTTTCTCTTAATATACAACACAAAAGAACTCAAATCTCTTTCACCCTCCTCGTATTTGCTTTTAAAACGCGTAAATGCATTCAAAAGCTTGAGTTGAAGCTTGTTTGTACTTGTAAACAACCCTGGTGTTATTTCACACTCAAATGAATGCAGACAAAGTATTTGAATATTTTCTCTTAATATACAACACAAAAGAACCCAATTTCTATCACCCTAGTCGTAAGAGCTGTTAAAACGGGTAAATTCATTCCAAAGCTTGAGTTGAAACTTGTTTGTACTTGTAAACATCCTAGGTGTAGTTTCTCACTCAAATGAATGCAAACAAAGTATTTGGACGCTTTCTCTTAATATACAACACAAAAGAACTCAAATCTCTTTCACCCTCCTCGTATGAGCTTTTAAAACGCGTAAATGTATTCAAAAGCTTGAATTTAAGCTTGTTTGTAACTGCAAACATCCAAGGTGTAGTTTCACACTCAAATGAATACAAACAAAGTATTTGGATGCTTTCTCTTAATATACAACACAAAAGAACTCAATTTCTATCACCCTAGCCGTAAGAGCTGTTAAAACGCGTAAATTCATTCAACAGCTTGAGTTGAAGCTAGTTTGTACTTGTAAACATCCTAGCTGTTGTTTCACACTCAAATGAATGCAAACAACGTATTTGGATGCTTTCTCTTAATATACAACACAAAAGAACTCAAATCTCTTTCACCCTACTCGTATGAGCTTTTAAAACGCGTAAATGCATTCAAAAGCTTGAGTTGAAGCTTGTTTGTAATTTAACACATTCTTGGTGTAGTTTCATACTCAAAAGAATGCAAACAAAGTATTTGGATGCTTTCACTTAATATACAACACAAAAGAACTCAAATCTCTTTCACCCTACTCGTATGAGCTGTTAAAACGCGTAAATGAATTCAAAAGCATGAGTTGAAGCTTGTTTGTAACTGTAAACATCCTAGGTGTAGTTTCACACTCAAATGAATGCAAACAAAGTATTTGGATGCTTTCTCTTAATATACAACACAAAAGAACTCAAATCTCTTTCACCCTCCTCGTATTTGCTTTTAAAACGCGTAAATGCATTCAAAAGCTTGAGTTGAAGCTTGTTTGTACTTGTAAACAACCCTGGTGTTATTTCACACTCAAATGAATTCAAACAAAGTATTTGAATATTTTCTCTTAATATACAACACAAAAGAACCCAATTTCTATCACCCTAGTCGTAAGAGCTGTTAAAACGGGTAAATTAATTCCAAAGCTTGAGTTGAAACTTGTTTATACTTGTAAACATCCTAGGTGTAGTTTCACACTCAAATGAATGCAAACAAAGTATTTGGATGCTTTCCCTTGATATACAACACAAAAGAACTCAAATCTCTTTCACCCTACTCGTATGAGCTTTTAAAACGTGTAAATACATTTAAAAGCTTGAGTTGAAGCTTGTTTGTACTTGTAAACATCCTAGGTGTAGTTTCACACTCAAATGAATGCAAACAAAGTATTTGGATGCTTTCTCTTAATATACAACACAAAAGAACTCAAATCTCTTTCACCCTCCTCGTATGAGCTTTTAAAACGCGTAAATGCATTCAAAAGCTTGAGTTGAAGCTTGTTTGTAACTGTAAACATCCTAGGTGTAGTTTCACACTCAAATGAATGCAAACAAAGTATTTGGATGCTTTCTCTTAATATACAACACAAAAGAACTCAAATCTCTTTCACCCTCCTCGTGTTTGCTTTTAAAACGCGTAAATGCATTCAAAAGCTTGAGTTGAAGCTTGTTTGTACTTGTAAACATGGTGTTATTTCACACTCAAATGAATGCAAACAAAGTATTTGAATATTTTCTCTTAATATACAACACAAAAGAACCCAATTTCGATCACCCTAGTCGTAAGAGCTGTTAAAACGGGTAAATTCATTCCAAAGCTTGAGTTGAAACTTGTTTGTACTTGTAAACATCCTAGGTGTAGTTTAACACTTAAATGAATGCAAACAAAGTATTTGGATGCTTTCTCTTGATATACAACACAAAAGAACTCAAATCTCTTTCACCCTACTCGTATGAGCTTTTAAAACGTGTAAATACATTTAAAAGCTTGAGTTGAAGCTTGTCTGTACTTGTAAACATCCTAGGTGTAGTTTCACACTCAAATGAATGCAAACAAAGTATTTGGATGCTTTCTCTTACTATACAACACAAAAGAACTCAAATCTCTTTCACCCTACTCGTATGAGCTTTTAAAACGTGTAAATACATTTAAAAGCTTGAGTTGAAGCTTGTGTGTACTTGTAAACATCCTAGGTGTAGTTTCACACTCAAATGAATGCAAACAAAGTATTTGGATGCTTTCTCTTAATATACAACACAAAAGAACTCAAATCTCTTTCACCCTCCTCGTATGAGCTTTTAAAACGCGTAAATGCATTCAAAAGCTTGAGTTGAAGCTTGTTTGTAACTGTAAACATCCTAGGTGTAGTTTCACACTCAAATGAATGCAAACAAAGTATTTGGATGCTTTCTCTTAATATACAACACAAAAGAACTCAAATCTCTTTCACCCTCCTCGTGTTTGCTTTTAAAACGCGTAAATGCATTCAAAAGCTTGAGTTGAAGCTTGTTTGTACTTGTAAACATGGTGTTATTTCACACTCAAATGAATGCAAACAAAGTATTTGAATATTTTCTCTTAATATACAACACAAAAGAACCCAATTTCGATCACCCTAGTCGTAAGAGCTGTTAAAACGGGTAAATTCATTCCAAAGCTTGAGTTGAAACTTGTTTGTACTTGTAAACATCCTAGGTGTAGTTTAACACTTAAATGAATGCAAACAAAGTATTTGGATGCTTTCTCTTGATATACAACACAAAAGAACTCAAATCTCTTTCACCCTACTCGTATGAGCTTTTAAAACGTGTAAATACATTTAAAAGCTTGAGTTGAAGCTTGTCTGTACTTGTAAACATCCTAGGTGTAGTTTCACACTCAAATGAATGCAAACAAAGTATTTGGATGCTTTCTCTTACTATACAACACAAAAGAACTCAAATCTCTTTCACCCTACTCGTATGAGCTTTTAAAACGTGTAAATACATTCAAAAGCTTGAGTTGAAGCTTGTTTGTACTTGTAAACATCCTAGGTGTAGTTCCACACTCAAATGAATGCAAACAAAGTATTTGGATGCTTTCTCTTACTATACAACACAAAAGAACTCAAATCTCTTTCACCCTACTCGTACGAGCTTTTAAAACGCGTAAATGAATTCAAAAGCATGAGATGAAGCTTGTTTGTAACTGTAAACATCCTAGGTGTAATTTCACACTCAAATGAATGCAAACAAAGTATTTGGATGCTTTCTCTTAATATACAACACCAAAGAACTCAAATCTCTTTCACCCTCCTCGTATTTGCTTTTAAAACGCGTAAATGCATTCAAAAGCTTGAGTTGAAGCTTGTTTGTACTTGTAAACAACCCTGGTGTTATTTCACACTCAAATGAATGCAAACAAAGTATTTGAATATTTTCTCTTAATATACAACACAAAAGAACCCAATTTCTATCACCCTAGTCGTAAGAGCTGTTAAAACGGGTAAATTCATTCAAAAGCTTGAGTTGAAACTTGTTTGTACTTGTAAACATCCTAGGTGTAGTTTCACACTCAAATAAATGCAAACAAAGTATTTGGACGCTTTCTCTTAATATACAACACAAAAGAACTCAAATCTCTTTCACCCTACTCGTATGAGCTTTTAAAACGCGTAAATGCATTCAAAAGCTTGAGTTGAAGCTTGTTTGTAATTTAACACATTCTTGGTGTAGTTTCATACTCAAAAGAATGCAAACAAAGTATTTGGATGCTTTCTCTTAATATACAACACAAAAGAACTCAAATCTCTTTCACCCTACTCGTATGAGCTTTTAAAACGCGTAAATGAATTCAAAAGCATGAGTTGAAGCTTGTTTGTAACTGTAAACATCCTAGGTGTAGTCTCACACTCAAATGAATGCAAACAAAGTATTTGGATGCTTTCTCTTAATATACAACACCAAAGAACTCAAATCTCTTTCACCCTCCTCGTATTTGCTTTTAAAACGCGTAAATGCATTCAAAAGCTTGAGTTGAAGCTTGTTTGTACTTGTAAACAACCCTGGTGTTATTTCACACTCAAATGAATGCAAACAAAGTATTTGAATATTTTCTCTTAATATACAACACAAAAGAACCCAATTTCTATCACCCTAGTCGTAAGAGCTGTTAAAACGGGTAAATTCATTCAAAAGCTTGAGTTGAAACTTGTTTGTACTTGTAAACATCCTAGGTGTAGTTTCACACTCAAATGAATGCAAACAAAGTATTTGGACGCTTTCTCTTAATATACAACACAAAAGAAGTCAAATCTCTTTCACCCTCCTCGTATGAGCTTTTAAAACGCGTAAATGTATTCAAAAGCTTGAGTTTAAGCTTGTTTGTAACTGCAAACATCCTAGGTGTAGTTTCACACTCAAATGAATGCAAACAAAGTATTTGGATGCTTTCTCTCAATATACAACACAAAAGAACTCAAATCTCTTTCACCCTAATCGTATGAGCTTTTAAAACGTGTAAATACATTCAAAAGCTTGAGTTGAAGCTTGTTTGTACTTGTAAACATCCTAGGTGTAGTTTCACACTCAAATGAATGCAAACAAAGTATTTGGACGCTTTCTCTTAATATACAACACAAAAAAACTCAAATCTCTTTCACCCTCCTCGTATTTGCTTTTAAAACGCGTAAATGCATTCAAAAGCTTGAGTTGAAGCTTGTTTGTACTTGTAAACAACCCTGGTGTTATTTCACACTCAAATGAATGCAGACAAAGTATTTGAATATTTTCTCTTAATATACAACACAAAAGAACCCAATTTCTATCACCCTAGTCGTAAGAGCTGTTAAAACGGGTAAATTCATTCCAAAGCTTGAGTTGAAACTTGTTTGTACTTGTAAACATCCTAGGTGTAGTTTCACACTCAAATGAATGCAAACAAAGTATTTGGACGCTTTCTCTTAATATACAACACAAAAGAACTCAAATCTCTTTCACCCTCCTCGTATGAGCTTTTAAAACGCGTAAATGTATTCAAAAGCTTGAATTTAAGCTTGTTTGTAACTGCAAACATCCAAGGTGTAGTTTCACACTCAAATGAATGCAAACAAAGTATTTGGATGCTTTCTCTTAATATACAACACAAAAGAACTCAATTTCTATCACCCTAGCCGTAAGAGCTGTTAAAACGCGTAAATTCATTCAACAGCTTGAGTTGAAGCTTGTTTGTACTTGTAAACATCCTAGCTGTTGTTTCACACTCAAATGAATGCAAACAACGTATTTGGATGCTTTCTCTTAATATACAACACAAAAGAACTCAAATCTCTTTCACCCTACTCGTATGAGCTTTTAAAACGCGTAAATGCATTCAAAAGCTTGAGTTGAAGCTTGTTTGTAATTTAACACATTCATGGTGTAGTTTCATATTCAAAAGAATGCAAACAAAGTATTTGGATGCTTTCTCTTAATATACAACACAAAAGAACTCAAATCTCTTTCACCCTACTCGTATGAGCTGTTAAAACGCGTAAATGAATTCAAAAGCATGAGTTGAAGCTTGTTTGTAACTGTAAACATCCTAGGTGTAGTTTCACACTCAAATGAATGCAAACAAAGTATTTGGATGCTTTCTCTTAATATACAACACAAAAGAACTCAAATCTCTTTCACCCTCCTCGTATTTGCTTTTAAAACGCGTAAATGCATTCAAAAGCTTGAGTTTAAGCTTGTTTGTACTTGTGAACAACCCTGGTGTTATTTCACACTCAAATGAATTCAAACAAAGTATTTGAATATTTTCTCTTAATATACAACACAAAAGAACCCAATTTCTATCACCCTAGCCGTAAGAGCTGTTAAAACGGGTAAATTCATTCCAAAGCTTGAGTTGAAACTTGTTTATACTTGTAAACATCCTAGGTGTAGTTTCACACTCAAATGAATGCAAACAAAGTATTTGGATGCTTTCCCTTGATATACAACACAAAAGAACTCAAATCTCTTTCACCCTACTCGTATGAGCTTTTAAAACGTGTAAATACATTTAAAAGCTTGAGTTGAAGCTTGTTTGTACTTGTAAACATCCTAGGTGTAGTTTCACACTCAAATGAATGCAAACAAAGTATTTGGATGCTTTCTCTTAATATACAACACAAAAGAACTCAAATCTCTTTCACCCTCCTCGTATGAGCTTTTAAAACGCGTAAATGCATTCAAAAGTTTGAGTTGAAGCTTGTTTGTAACTGTAAACATCCTAGGTGTAGTTTCACACTCAAATGAATGCAAACAAAGTATTTGGATGCTTTCTCTTAATATACAACACAAAAGAACTCAAATCTCTTTCACCCTCCTCGTGTTTGCTTTTAAAACGCGTAAATGCATTCAAAAGCTTGAGTTGAAGCTTGTTTGTACTTGTAAACATGGTGTTATTTCACACTCAAATGAATGCAAACAAAGTATTTGAATATTTTCTCTTAATATACAACACAAAAGAACCCAATTTCGATCACCCTAGTCGTAAGAGCTGTTAAAACGGGTAAATTCATTCCAAAGCTTGAGTTGAAACTTGTTTGTACTTGTAAACATCCTAGGTGTAGTTTAACACTTAAATGAATGCAAACAAAGTATTTGGATGCTTTCTCTTGATATACAACACAAAAGAACTCAAATCTCTTTCACCCTACTCGTATGAGCTTTTAAAACGTGTAAATACATTTAAAAGCTTGAGTTGAAGCTTGTCTGTACTTGTAAACATCCTAGGTGTAGTTTCACACTCAAATGAATGCAAACAAAGTATTTGGATGCTTTCTCTTACTATACAACACAAAAGAACTCAAATCTCTTTCACCCTACTCGTATGAGCTTTTAAAGCGTGTAAATACATTCAAAAGCTTGAGTTGAAGCTTGTTTGTACTTGTAAACATCCTAGGTGTAGTTCCACACTCAAATGAATGCAAACAAAGTATTTGGATGCTTTCTCTTACTATACAACACAAAAGAACTC
The DNA here is from genome assembly GCA_038025085.1 of Tetragonia tetragonoides. NCBI lineage: Eukaryota > Viridiplantae > Streptophyta > Magnoliopsida > Caryophyllales > Aizoaceae > Tetragonia > Tetragonia tetragonoides. The sequence continues at coordinate 23,776,988 of CM076141.1, forward strand.
AAATCTCTTTCACCCTACTCGTACGAGCTTTTAAAACGCGTAAATGAATTCAAAAGCATGAGATGAAGCTTGTTTGTAACTGTAAACATCCTAGGTGTAATTTCACACTCAAATGAATGCAAACAAAGTATTTGGATGCTTTCTCTTAATATACAACACACAAGAACTCAATTTCTATCACCCTAGTCGTAAGAGCTGTTAAAACGCGTAAATTCCTTCAACAGCTTGAGTTGAAGCTTGTTTGTACTTGTAAACATCCTAGGTGTAGTTTCACACTCAAATGAATGCAAACAAAGTATTTGGATGCTTTCTTTTAATATCCAACACAAAAGAACTGAATTTCTATCACCCTAGTCGTAAGAGCTGTTAAAACGCGTAAATTCATTCAACAGCTTGAGTTGAAGCTTGTTTGTACTTGTAAACATCCTAGGTGTTGTTTCACACTCATATGAATGCAAACAACGTATTCGGATGCTTTCTCTTAATATACAACACAAAAGAACTCAAATCTCTTTCACCCTACTCGTATGAGCTTTTAAAACGCGTAAATGCATTCAAAAGCTTGAGTTGAAGCTTGTTTGTAATTTAACACATTCTTGGTGTAGTTTCATACTCAAAAGAATGCAAACAAAGTATTTGGATGCTTTCTCTTAATATACAACACAAAAGAACTCAAATCTCTTTCACCCTACTCGTATGAGCTTTTAAAACGCGTAAATGAATTCAAAAGCATGAGTTGAAGCTTGTTTGTAACTGTAAACATCCTAGGTGTAGTTTCACACTCAAATGAATGCAAACAAAGTATTTGGATGCTTTCTCTTAATATACAACACCAAAGAACTCAAATCTCTTTCACCCTCCTCGTATTTGCTTTTAAAACGCGTAAATGCATTCAAAAGCTTGAGTTGAAGCTTGTTTGTACTTGTAAACAACCCTGGTGTTATTTCACACTCAAATGAATGCAAACAAAGTATTTGAATATTTTCTCTTAATATACAACACAAAAGAACCCAATTTCTATCACCCTAGTCGTAAGAGCTGTTAAAACGGGTAAATTCATTCAAAAGCTTGAGTTGAAACTTGTTTGTACTTGTAAACATCCTAGGTGTAGTTTCACACTCAAATAAATGCAAACAAAGTATTTGGACGCTTTCTCTTAATATACAACACAAAAGAACTCAAATCTCTTTCACCCTACTCGTATGAGCTTTTAAAACGCGTAAATGCATTCAAAAGCTTGAGTTGAAGCTTGTTTGTAATTTAACACATTCTTGGTGTAGTTTCATACTCAAAAGAATGCAAACAAAGTATTTGGATGCTTTCTCTTAATATACAACACAAAAGAACTGAAATCTCTTTCACCCTACTCGTATGAGCTTTTAAAACGCGTAAATGAATTCAAAAGCATGAGTTGAAGCTTGTTTGTAACTGTAAACATCCTAGGTGTAGTTTCACACTCAAATGAATGCAAACAAAGTATTTGGATGCTTTCTCTTAATATACAACACCAAAGAACTCAAATCTCTTTCACCCTCCTCGTATTTGCTTTTAAAACGCGTAAATGCATTCAAAAGCTTGAGTTGAAGCTTGTTTGTACTTGTAAACAACCCTGGTGTTATTTAACACTCAAATGAATGCAAACAAAGTATTTGAATATTTTCTCTGAATATACAACACAAAAGAACCCAATTTCTATCACCCTAGTCGTAAGAGCTGTTAAAACGGGTAAATTCATTCAAAAGCTTGAGTTGAAACTTGTTTGTACTTGTAAACATCCTAGGTGTAGTTTCACACTCAAATAAATGCAAACAAAGTATTTGGACGCTTTCTCTTAATATACAACACAAAAGAACTCAAATCTCTTTCACCCTACTCGTATGAGCTTTTAAAACGCGTAAATGCATTCAAAAGCTTGAGTTGAAGCTTGTTTGTAATTTAACACATTCTTGGTGTAGTTTCATACTCAAAAGAATGCAAACAAAGTATTTGGATGCTTTCTCTTAATATACAACACAAAAGAACTCAAATCTCTTTCACCCTACTCGTATGAGCTTTTAAAACGCGTAAATGAATTCAAAAGCATGAGTTGAAGCTTGTTTGTAACTGTAAACATCCTAGGTGTAGTTTCACACTCAAATGAATGCAAACAAAGTATTTGGATGCTTTCTCTTAATATACAACACCAAAGAACTCAAATCTCTTTCACCCTCCTCGTATTTGCTTTTAAAACGCGTAAATGCATTCAAAAGCTTGAGTTGAAGCTTGTTTGTACTTGTAAACAACCCTGGTGTTATTTCACACTCAAATGAATGCAAACAAAGTATTTGAATATTTTCTCTTAATATACAACACAAAAGAACCCAATTTCTATCACCCTAGTCGTAAGAGCTGTTAAAACGGGTAAATTCATTCAAAAGCTTGAGTTGAAACTTGTTTGTACTTGTAAACATCCTAGGTGTAGTTTCACACTCAAATGAATGCAAACAAAGTATTTGGACGCTTTCTCTTAATATACAACACAAAAGAAGTCAAATCTCTTTCACCCTCCTCGTATGAGCTTTTAAAACGCGTAAATGTATTCAAAAGCTTGAGTTTAAGCTTGTTTGTAACTGCAAACATCCTAGGTGTAGTTTCACACTCAAATGAATGCAAACAAAGTATTTGGATGCTTTCTCTCAATATACAACACAAAAGAACTCAAATCTCTTTCACCCTAATCGTATGAGCTTTTAAAACGTGTAAATACATTCAAAAGCTTGAGTTGAAGCTTGTTTGTACTTGTAAACATCCTAGGTGTAGTTTCACACTCAAATGAATGCAAACAAAGTATTTGGACGCTTTCTCTTAATATACAACACAAAAGAACTCAAATCTCTTTCACCCTCCTCGTATTTGCTTTTAAAACGCGTAAATGCATTCAAAAGCTTGAGTTGAAGCTTGTTTGTACTTGTAAACAACCCTGGTGTTATTTCACACTCAAATGAATGCAGACAAAGTATTTGAATATTTTCTCTTAATATACAACACAAAAGAACCCAATTTCTATCACCCTAGTCGTAAGAGCTGTTAAAACGGGTAAATTCATTCCAAAGCTTGAGTTGAAACTTGTTTGTACTTGTAAACATCCTAGGTGTAGTTTCACACTCAAATGAATGCAAACAAAGTATTTGGACGCTTTCTCTTAATATACAACACAAAAGAACTCAAATCTCTTTCACCCTCCTCGTATGAGCTTTTAAAACGCGTAAATGTATTCAAAAGCTTGAATTTAAGCTTGTTTGTAACTGCAAACATCCAAGGTGTAGTTTCACACTCAAATGAATGCAAACAAAGTATTTGGATGCTTTCTCTTAATATACAACACAAAAGAACTCAATTTCTATCACCCTAGCCGTAAGAGCTGTTAAAACGCGTAAATTCATTCAACAGCTTGAGTTGAAGCTTGTTTGTACTTGTAAACATCCTAGCTGTTGTTTCACACTCAAATGAATGCAAACAACGTATTTGGACGCTTTCTCTTAATATACAACACAAAAGAACTCAAATCTCTTTCACCCTCCTCGTATTTGCTTTTAAAACGCGTAAATGCATTCAAAAGCTTGAGTTTAAGCTTGTTTGTACTTGTAAACAACCCTGGTGTTATTTCACACTCAAATGAATTCAAACAAAGTATTTGAATATTTTCTCTTAATATACAACACAAAAGAACCCAATTTCTATCACCCTAGTCGTAAGAGCTGTTAAAACGGGTAAATTCATTCCAAAGCTTGAGTTGAAGCTTGTTTGTACTTGTAAACATCCTAGCTGTTGTTTCACACTCAAATGAATGCAAACAACGTATTTGGACGCTTTCTCTTAATATACAACACAAAAGAACTCAAATCTCTTTCACCCTCCTCGTATTTGCTTTTAAAACGCGTAAATGCATTCAAAAGCTTGAGTTTAAGCTTGTTTGTACTTGTAAACAACCCTGGTGTTATTTCACACTCAAATGAATTCAAACAAAGTATTTGAATATTTTCTCTTAATATACAACACAAAAGAACCCAATTTCTATCACCCTAGTCGTAAGAGCTGTTAAAACGGGTAAATTCATTCCAAAGCTTGAGTTGAAACTTGTTTATACTTGTAAACATCCTAGGTGTAGTTTCACACTCAAATGAATGCAAACAAAGTATTTGGATGCTTTCCCTTGATATACAACACAAAAGAACTCAAATCTCTTTCACCCTACTCGTATGAGCTTTTAAAACGTGTAAATACATTTAAAAGCTTGAGTTGAAGCTTGTTTGTACTTGTAAACATCCTAGGTGTAGTTTCACACTCAAATGAATGCAAACAAAGTATTTGGATGCTTTCTCTTAATATACAACACAAAAGAACTCAAATCTCTTTCACCCTCCTCGTATGAGCTTTTAAAACGCGTAAATGCATTCAAAAGCTTGAGTTGAAGCTTGTTTGTAACTGTAAACATCCTAGGTGTAGTTTCACACTCAAATGAATGCAAACAAAGTATTTGGATGCTTTCTCTTAATATACAACACAAAAGAACTCAAATCTCTTTCACCCTCCTCGTGTTTGCTTTTAAAACGCGTAAATGCATTCAAAAGCTTGAGTTGAAGCTTGTTTGTACTTGTAAACATGGTGTTATTTCACACTCAAATGAATGCAAACAAAGTATTTGAATATTTTCTCTTAATATACAACACAAAAGAACCCAATTTCGATCACCCTAGTCGTAAGAGCTGTTAAAACGGGTAAATTCATTCCAAAGCTTGAGTTGAAACTTGTTTGTACTTGTAAACATCCTAGGTGTAGTTTAACACTTAAATGAATGCAAACAAAGTATTTGGATGCTTTCTCTTGATATACAACACAAAAGAACTCAAATCTCTTTCACCCTACTCGTATGAGCTTTTAAAACGTGTAAATACATTTAAAAGCTTGAGTTGAAGCTTGTCTGTACTTGTAAACATCCTAGGTGTAGTTTCACACTCAAATGAATGCAAACAAAGTATTTGGATGCTTTCTCTTACTATACAACACAAAAGAACTCAAATCTCTTTCACCCTACTCGTATGAGCTTTTAAAACGTGTAAATACATTCAAAAGCTTGAGTTGAAGCTTGTTTGTACTTGTAAACATCCTAGGTGTAGTTCCACACTCAAATGAATGCAAACAAAGTATTTGGATGCTTTCTCTTACTATACAACACAAAAGAACTCAAATCTCTTTCACCCTACTCGTACGAGCTTTTAAAACGCGTAAATGCATTCAAAAGCTTGAGTTGAAGCTTGTTTGTAACTGTAAACATCCTAGGTGTAGTTTCACACTCAAATGAATGCAAACAAAGTATTTGGATGCTTTCTCTTAATATACAACACAAAAGAACTCAAATCTCTTTCACCCTCCTCGTGTTTGCTTTTAAAACGCGTAAATGCATTCAAAAGCTTGAGTTGAAGCTTGTTTGTACTTGTAAACATGGTGTTATTTCACACTCAAATGAATGCAAACAAAGTATTTGGATGCTTTCTCTTAATATACAACACACAAGAACTCAATTTCTATCACCCTAGTCGTAAGAGCTGTTAAAACGCGTAAATTCCTTCAACAGCTTGAGTTGAAGCTTGTTTGTACTTGTAAACATCCTAGGTGTAGTTTCACACTCAAATGAATGCAAACAAAGTATTTGGATGCTTTCTTTTAATATCCAACACAAAAGAACTGAATTTCTATCACCCTAGTCGTAAGAGCTGTTAAAACGCGTAAATTCATTCAACAGCTTGAGTTGAAGCTTGTTTGTACTTGTAAACATCCTAGGTGTTGTTTCACACTCATATGAATGCAAACAACGTATTCGGATGCTTTCTCTTAATATACAACACAAAAGAACTCAAATCTCTTTCACCCTACTCGTATGAGCTTTTAAAACGCGTAAATGCATTCAAAAGCTTGAGTTGAAGCTTGTTTGTAATTTAACACATTCTTGGTGTAGTTTCATACTCAAAAGAATGCAAACAAAGTATTTGGATGCTTTCTCTTAATATACAACACAAAAGAACTCAAATCTCTTTCACCCTACTCGTATGAGCTTTTAAAACGCGTCAATGAATTCAAAAGCATGAGTTGAAGCTTGTTTGTAACTGTAAACATCCTAGGTGTAGTTTCACACTCAAATGAATGCAAACAAAGTATTTGGATGCTTTCTATTAATATACAACACAAAAGAACTCAAATCTCTTTCACCCTCCTCGTATTTGCTTTTAAAACGCGTAAATGCATTCAAAAGCTTGAGTTGAAGCTTGTTTGTACTTGTAAACAACCCTGGTGTTATTTAACACTCAAATGAATGCAAACAAAGTATTTGAATATTTTCTCTTAATATACAACACAAAAGAACCCAATTTCTATCACCCTAGTCGTAAGAGCTGTTAAAACGGGTAAATTCATTCAAAAGCTTGAGTTGAAACTTGTTTGTACTTGTAAACATCCTAGGTGTAGTTTCACACTCAAATGAATGCAAACAAAGTATTTGGACGCTTTCTCTTAATATACAACACAAAAGAAGTCAAATCTCTTTCACCCTCCTCGTATGAGCTTTTAAAACGCGTAAATGTATTCAAAAGCTTGAGTTTAAGCTTGTTTGTAACTGCAAACATCCTAGGTGTAGTTTCACACTCAAATGAATGCAAACAAAGTATTTGGATGCTTTCTCTCAATATACAACACAAAAGAACTCAAATCTCTTTCACCCTAATCGTATGAGCTTTTAAAACGTGTAAATACATTCAAAAGCTTGAGTTGAAGCTTGTTTGTACTTGTAAACATCCTAGGTGTAGTTTCACACTCAAATGAATGCAAACAAAGTATTTGGACGCTTTCTCTTAATATACAACACAAAAGAACTCAAATCTCTTTCACCCTCCTCGTATTTGCTTTTAAAACGCTTAAATGCATTCAAAAGCTTGAGTTGAAGCTTGTTTGTACTTGTAAACAACCCTGGTGTTATTTCACACTCAAATGAATGCAAACAAAGTATTTGAATATTTTCTCTTAATATACAACACAAAAGAACCCAATTTCTATCACCCTAGTCGTAAGAGCTGTTAAAACGGGTAAATTCATTCAAAAGCTTGAGTTGAAACTTGTTTGTACTTGTAAACATCCTAGGTGTAGTTTCACACTCAAATGAATGCAAACAAAGTATTTGGACGCTTTCTCTTAATATACAACACAAAAGAAGTCAAATCTCTTTCACCCTCCTCGTATGAGCTTTTAAAACGCGTAAATGTATTCAAAAGCTTGAGTTTAAGCTTGTTTGTAACTGCAAACATCCTAGGTGTAGTTTCACACTCAAATGAATGCAAACAAAGTATTTGGATGCTTTCTTTTAAAATACAACACAAAAGAACTCAATTTCTATCACCCTAGTCGTAAGAGCTGTTAAAACGCGTAAATTCATTCAACAGCTTGAGTTGAAGCTTGTTTGTACTTGTAAACATCCTAGCTGTTGTTTCACACTCAAATGAATGCAAACAACGTATTTGGATGCTTTCTCTTAATGTACAACACAAAAGAACTCAAATCTCTTTCACCCTACTCGTATGAGCTTTTAAAACGCGTAAATGCATTCAAAAGCTTGAGTTGAAGCTTGTTTGTAATTTAACACATTCTTGGTGTAGTTTCATACTCAAAAGAATGCAAACAAAGTATTTGGATGCTTTCTCTTAATATACAACACAAAAGAACTCAAATCTCTTTCACCCTACTCGTATGAGCTTTTAAAACGCGTAAATGAATTCAAAAGCATGAGTTGAAGCTTGTTTGTAACTGTAAACATCCTAGGTGTAGTTTCACACTCAAATGAATGCAAACAAAGTATTTGGATGCTTTCTCTTAATATACAACACAAAAGAACTCAAATCTCTTTCACCCTCCTCGTATTTGCTTTTAAAACGCGTAAATGCATTCAAAAGCTTGAGTTGAAGCTTGTTTGTACTTGTAAACAACCCTGGTGTTATTTCACACTCAAATGAATGCAAACAAAGTATTTGAATATTTTCTCTTAATATACAACACAAAAGAACCCAATTTCTATCACCCTAGTCGTAAGAGCTGTTAAAACGGGTAAATTCATTCAAAAGCTTGAGTTGAAACTTGTTTGTACTAGTAAACATCCTAGGTGTAGTTTCACACTCAAATGAATGCAAACAAAGTATTTGGACGCTTTCTCTTAATATACAACACAAAAGAAGTCAAATCTCTTTCACCCTCCTCGTATGAGCTTTTAAAACGCGTAAATGTATTCAAAAGCTTGAGTTTAAGCTTGTTTGTAACTGCAAACATCCTAGGTGTAGTTTCACACTCAAATGAATGCAAACAAAGTATTTGGATGCTTTCTCTCAATATACAACACAAAAGAACTCAAATCTCTTTCACCCTAATCGTATGAGCTTTTAAAACGTGTAAATACATTCAAAAGCTTGAGTTGAAGCTTGTTTGTACTTGTAAACATCCTAGGTGTAGTTTCACACTCAAATGAATGCAAACAAAGTATTTGGATGCTTTCTCTTGATATACAACACAAAAGAACTCAAATCTCTTTCACCCTACTCGTATGAGCTTTTAAAACGTGTAAATACATTTAAAAGCTTGAGTTGAAGCTTGTTTGTACTTGTATACATCCTAGGTGTAGTTTCACACTCAAATGAATGCAAACAAAGTATTTGGATGCTTTCTCTTACTATACAACACAAAAGAACTCAAATCTCTTTCACCCTACTCGTATGAGCTTTTAAAACGTGTAAATACATTCAAAAGCTTGAGTTGAAGCTTGTTTGTACTTGTAAACATCCTAGGTGTAGTTTCACACTCAAATGAATGCAAACAAAGTATTTGGATGCTTTCTCTTACTATACAACACAAAAGAACTCAAATCTCTTTCACCCTACTCGTACGAGCTTTTAAAACGCGTAAATGAATTCAAAAGCATGAGAAGAAGCTTGTTTGTAACTGTAAACATCCTAGGTGTAGTTTCACACTCAAATGAATGCAAACAAAGTATTTGGATGCTTTCTCTTAATATACAACACAAAAGAACTCAATTTCTATCACCCTAGTCGTAAGAGCTGTTAAAACGCGTAAATTCATTCAACAGCTTGAGTTGAAGCTTGTTTGTACTTGTAAACATCCTAGCTGTTGTTTCACACTCAAATGAATGCAAACAACGTATTTGGATGCTTTCTCTTAATATACAACACAAAAGAACTCAAATCTCTTTCACCCTACTCGTATGAGCTTTTAAAACGCGTAAATGCATTCAAAAGCTTGAGTTGAAGCTTGTTTGTACTTGTAAACATCCTAGGTGTAGTTTCACACTCAAATGAATGCAAACAAAGTATTTGGATGCTTTCTCTTGATATACAACACAAAAGAACTCAAATCTCTTTCACCCTACTCGTATGAGCTTTTAAAACGTGTAAATACATTTAAAAGCTTGAGTTGAAGCTTGTTTGTAACTGTAAACATCCTAGGTGTAGTTTCACACTCAAATGAATGCAAACAAAGTATTTGGATGCTTTCTCTTACTATACAACACAAAAGAACTCAAATCTCTTTCACCCTACTCGTACGAGCTTTTAAAACGCGTAAATGAATTCAAAAGCATGAGATGAAGCTTGTTTGTAACTGTAAACATCCTAGGTGTAGTTTCACACTCAAATGAATGCAAACAAAGTATTTGGATGCTTTCTCTTAATAAACAACACAAAAGAACTCAATTTCTATCAACCTAGTCGTAAGAGCTGTTAAAACGCGTAAATTCATTCAACAGCTTGAGTTGAAGCTTGTTTGTGCTTGTAAACATCCTAGCTGTTGTTTCACACTCAAATGAATGCAAACAACGTATTTGGATGCTTTCTCTTAATATACAACACAAAAGAACACAAATCTCTTTGACCCTACTCGTATGAGCTTTTAAAACGCGTAAATGCATTCAAAAGCTTGAGTTGAAGCTTGTTTGTAATTTAACACATTCTTGGTGTAGTTTCATACTCAAAAGAATGCAAACAAAGTATTTGGATGCTTTCTCTTAATATACAACACAAAAGAACTCAAATCTCTTTCACCCTACTCGTATGAGCTTTTAAAACGCGTCAATGAATTCAAAAGCATGAGTTGAAGCTTGTTTGTAACTGTAAACATCCTAGGTGTAGTTTCACACTCAAATGAATGCAAACAAAGTATTTGGATGCTTTCTCTTAATATACAACACAAAAGAACTCAAATCTCTTTCACCCTCCTCGTATTTGCTTTTAAAACGCGTAAATGCATTCAAAAGCTTGAGTTGAAGCTTGTTTGTACTTGTAAACAACCCTGGTGTTATTTCACACTCAAATGAATGCAAACAAAGTATTTGAATATTTTCTCTTAATATCCAACACAAAAGAACCCAATTTCTATCACCCTAGTCGTAAGAGCTGTTAAAACGGGTAAATTCATTCAAAAGCTTGAGTTGAAACTTGTTTGTACTTGTAAACATCCTAGGTGTAGTTTCACACTCAAATGAATGCAAACAAAGTATTTGGACGCTTTCTCTTAATATACAACACAAAAGAAGTCAAATCTCTTTCACCCTCCTCGTATGAGCTTTTAAAACGCGTAAATGTATTCAAAAGCTTGAGTTTAAGCTTGTTTGTAACTGCAAACATCCTAGGTGTAGTTTCACACTCAAATGAATGCAAACAAAGTATTTGGATGCTTTCTCTCAATATACAACACAAAAGAACTCAAATCTCTTTCACCCTAATCGTATGAGCTTTTAAAACGTGTAAATACATTCAAAAGCTTGAGTTGAAGCTTGTTTGTACTTGTAAACATCCTAGGGGTAGTTTCACACTCAAATGAATGCAAACAAAGTATTTGGACGCTTTCTCTTAATATACAACACAAAAGAACTCAAATCTCTTTCACCCTCCTCGTATTTGCTTTTAAAACGCGTAAATGCATTCAAAAGCTTGAGTTGAAGCTTGTTTGTACTTGTAAACAACCCTGGTGTTATTTCACACTCAAATGAATGCACACAAAGTATTTGAATATTTTCTCTTAATATACAACACAAAAGAACCCAATTTCTATCACCCTAGTCGTAAGAGCTGTTAAAACGGGTAAATTCATTCAAAAGCTTGAGTTGAAACTTGTTTGTACTTGTAAACATCCTAGGTGTAGTTTCACACTCAAATGAATGCAAACAAAGTATTTGGACGCTTTCTCTTAATATACAACACAAAAGAAGTCAAATCTCTTTCACCCTCCTCGTATGAGCTTTTAAAACGCGTAAATGTATTCAAAAGCTTGAGTTTAAGCTTGTTTGTAACTGCAAACATCCTAGGTGTAGTTTCACACTCAAATGAATGCAAACAAAGTATTTGGATGCTTTCTCTTAATATACAACACAAAAGAACTCAATTTCTATCACCCTAGTCGTAAGAGCTGTTAAAACGCGTAAATTCATTCAACAGCTTGAGTTGAAGCTTGTTTGTACTTGTAAACATCCTAGCTGTTGTTTCACACTCAAATGAATGCAAACAACGTATTTGGATGCTTTCTCTTAATATACAACACAAAAGAACTCAAATCTCTTTCACCCTACTCGTATGAGCTGTTAAAACGCGTAAATGAATTCAAAAGCATGAGTTTAAACTTGTTTGTAACTGTAATCATCCTAGGTGTAGTTTCACACTCAAATGAATGCAAACAAAGTATTTGGATGCTTTCTCTTAATATACAACACAAAAGAACTCAAATCTCTTTCACCCTCCTCGTATTTGTTTTTAAAACGCGTAAATGCATTCAAAAGCTTGAGTTGAAGCTTGTTTGTACTTGTAAACAACCCTAGTGTTATTTCACACTCAAATGAATTCAAACAAAGTATTTGAATATTTTCTCTTAATATACAACACAAAAGAACCCAATTTCTATCACCCTAGTCGTAAGAGCTGTTAAAACGGGTAAATTCATTCCAAAGCTTGAGTTGAAACTTGTTTATACTTGTAAACATCCTAGGTGTAGTTTCACACTCAAATGAATGCAAACAAAGTATTTGGATGTTTTCTCTTGATATACAACACAAAAGAACTCAAATCTCTTTCACCCAACTCGTATGAGATTTTAAAACGTGTAAATACATTTAAAAGCTTGAGTTGAAGCTTGTTTGTACTTGTAAACATCCTAGGTGTAGTTTCACACTCAAATGAATGCAAACAAAGTATTTGGATGCTTTCTCTTACTATACAACACAAAAGAACTCAAATCTCTTTCACCCTACTCGTATGAGCTTTTAAAACGTGTAAATACATTCAAAAGCTTGAGTTGAAGCTTGTTTGTACTTGTAAACATCCTAGGTGTAGTTTCACACTCAAATGAATGCAAACAAAGTATTTGGATGCTTTCTCTTACTATACAACACAAAAGAACTCAAATCTCTTTCACCCTACTCGTATGAGCTTTTAAAACGCGTAAATGAATTCAAAAGCATGAGATGAAGCTTGTTTGTAACTGTAAACATCCTAGGTGTAGTTTCACACTCAAATGAATGCAAACAAAGTATTTGGATGCTTTCTCTTAATATACAACACAAAAGAACTCAATTTCTATCACCCTAGTCGTAAGAGCTGTTAAAACGCGTAAATTCATTCAACAGCTTCAGTTGAAGCTTGTTTGTACTTGTAAACATCCTAGCTGTTGTTTCACACTCAAATGAATGCAAACAACGTATTTGGATGCTTTCTCTTAATATACAACACAAAAGAACTCAAATCTCTTTCACCCTACTCGTATGAGCTTTTAAAACGCGTAAATGCATTCAAAAGCTTGAGTTGAAGCTTGTTTGTAACTGTAAACATCCTAGGTGTAGTTTCACACTCAAATAATGCAAACAAAGTATTTGGATGCTTTCTCTTAATATACAACACAAAAGAACTCAAATCTCTTTCACCCTCCTCGTATTTGCTTTTAAAACGCGTAAATGCATTCAAAAGCTTGAGTTGAAGCTTGTTTGTACTTGTAAACAACCCTGGTGTTATTTCACACTCAAATGAATGCAAACAAAGTATTTGAATATTTTCTCTTAATATACAACACAAAAGAACCCAATTTCTATCACCCTAGTCGTAAGAGCTGTTAAAACGGGTAAATTCATTCAAAAGCTTGAGTTGAAACTTGTTTGTACTAGTAAACATCCTAGGTGTAGTTTCACACTCAAATGAATGCAAACAAAGTATTTGGACGCTTTCTCTTAATATACAACACAAAAGAAGTCAAATCTCTTTCACCCTCCTCGTATGAGCTTTTAAAACGCGTAAATGTATTCAAAAGCTTGAGTTTAAGCTTGTTTGTAACTGCAAACATGCTAGGTGTAGTTTCACACTCAAATGAATGCAAACAAAGTATTTGGATGCTTTCTCTCAATATACAACACAAAAGAACTCAAATCTCTTTCACCCTAATCGTATGAGCTTTTAAAACGTGTAAATACATTCAAAAGCTTGAGTTGAAGCTTGTTTGTACTTGTAAACATCCTAGGTGTAGTTTCACACTCAAATGAATGCAAACAAAGTATTTGCATGCTTTCTCTTGATATACAACACAAAAGAACTCAAATCTCTTTCACCCTACTCGTATGAGCTTTTAAAACGTGTAAATACATTTAAAAGTTTGAGTTGAAGCTTGTTTGTACTTGTAAACATCCTAGGTGTAGTTTCACACTCAAATGAATGCAAACAAAGTATTTGGATGCTTTCTCTTACTATACAACACAAAAGAACTCAAATCTCTTTCACCCTACTCGTACGAGCTTTTAAAACGCGTAAATGAATTCAAAAGCATGAGATGAAGCTTGTTTGTAACTGTAAACATCCTAGGTGTAGTTTCACACTCAAATGAATGCAAACAAAGTATTTGGATGCTTTCTCTTAATATACAACACAAAAGAACTCAATTTCTATCACCCTAGTCGTAAGAGCTGTTAAAACGCGTAAATTCATTCAACAGCTTCAGTTGAAGCTTGTTTGTACTTGTAAACATCCTAGCTGTTGTTTCACACTCAAATGAATGCAAACAACGTATTTGGATGCTTTCTCTTAATATACAACACAAAAGAACTCAAATCTCTTTCACCCTACTCGTATGAGCTTTTAAAACGCGTAAATGCATTCAAAAGCTTGAGTTGAAGCTTGTTTGTAATTTAACACATTCTTGGTGTAGTTTCATACTCAAAAGAATGCAAACAAAGTATTTGGATGCTTTCTCTTAATATACAACACAAAAGAACTCAAATCTCTTTCACCCTACTCGTATGAGCTTTTAAAACGCGTAAATGAATTCAAAAGCATGAGTTGAAGCTTGTTTGTAACTGTAAACATCCTAGGTGTAGTTTCACACTCAAATAATGCAAACAAAGTATTTGGATGCTTTCTCTTAATATACAACACAAAAGAACTCAAATCTCTTTCACCCTCCTCGTATTTGCTTTTAAAACGCGTAAATGCATTCAAAAGCTTGAGTTGAAGCTTGTTTGTACTTGTAAACAACCCTGGTGTTATTTCACACTCAAATGAATGCAAACAAAGTATTTGAATATTTTCTCTTAATATACAACACAAAAGAACCCAATTTCTATCACCCTAGTCGTAAAAGCTGTTAAAACGGGTAAATTCATTCAAAAGCTTGAGTTGAAACTTGTTTGTACTAGTAAACATCCTAGGTGTAGTTTCACACTCAAATGAATGCAAACAAAGTATTTGGACGCTTTCTCTTAATATACAACACAAAAGAAGTCAAATCTCTTTCACCCTCCTCGTATGAGCTTTTAAAACGCGTAAATGTATTCAAAAGCTTGAGTTTAAGCTTGTTTGTAACTGCAAACATGCTAGGTGTAGTTTCACACTCAAATGAATGCAAACAAAGTATTTGGATGCTTTCTCTCAATATACAACACAAAAGAACTCAAATCTCTTTCACCCTAATCGTATGAGCTTTTAAAACGTGTAAATACATTCAAAAGCTTGAGTTGAAGCTTGTTTGTACTTGTAAACATCCTAGGTGTAGTTTCACACTCAAATGAATGCAAACAAAGTATTTGCATGCTTTCTCTTGATATACAACACAAAAGAACTCAAATCTCTTTCACCCTACTCGTATGAGCTTTTAAAACGTGTAAATACATTTAAAAGCTTGAGTTGAAGCTTGTTTGTACTTGTAAACATCCTAGGTGTAGTTTCACACTCAAATGAATGCAAACAAAGTATTTGGATGCTTTCTCTTACTATACAACACAAAAGAACTCAAATCTCTTTCACCCTACTCGTATGAGCTTTTGAAACGTGTAAATACATTCAAAAGCTTGAGTTGAAGCTTGTTTGTACTTGTAAACATCCTAGGTGTAGTTTCACACTCAAATGAATGCAAACAAAGTATTTGGATGCTTTCTCTTACTATACAACACAAAAGAACTCAAATCTCTTTCACCCTACTCGTACGAGCTTTTAAAACGCGTAAATGAATTCAAAAGCATGAGATGAAGCTTGTTTGTAACTGTAAACATCCTAGGTGTAGTTTCACACTCAAATGAATGCAAACAAAGTATTTGGATGCTTTCTCTTAATATACAACACAAAAGAACTCAATTTCTATCACCCTAGTCGTAAGAGCTGTTAAAACGCGTAAATTCATTCAACAGCTTGAGTTGAAGCTTGTTTGTACTTGTAAACATCCTAGCTGTTGTTTCACACTCAAATGAATGCAAACAACGTATTTGGATGCTTTCTCTTAATATACAACACAAAAGAACTCAAATCTCTTTCACCCTACTCGTATGAGCTTTTAAAACGCGTAAATGCATTCAAAAGCTTGAGTTGAAGCTTGTTTGTACTTGTAAACATCCTAGGTGTAGTTTCACACTCAAATGAATGCAAACAAAGTATTTGGATGCTTTCTCTTGATATACAACACAAAAGAACTCAAATCTCTTTCACCCTACTCGTATGAGCTTTTAAAACGTGTAAATACATTTAAAAGCTTGAGTTGAAGCTTGTTTGTAACTGTAAACATCCTAGGTGTAGTTTCACACTCAAATGAATGCAAACAAAGTATTTGGATGCTTTCTCTTAATATACAACACAAAAGAACTCAAATCTCTTTCACCCTCCTCGTATTTGCTTTTAAAACGCGTAAATGCATTCAAAAGCTTGAGTTGAAGCTTGTTTGTACTTGTAAACAACCCTGGTGTTATTTCACACTCAAATGAATGCAAACAAAGTATTTGAATATTTTCTCTTAATATACAACACAAAAGAACCCAATTTCTATCACCCTAGTCGTAAGAGCTGTTAAAACGGGTAAATTCATTCAAAAGCTTGAGTTTAAGCTTGTTTGTAACTGCAAACATCCTAGGTGTAGTTTCACACTCAAATGAATGCAAACAAAGTATTTGGATGCTTTCTCTCAATATACAACACAAAAGAACTCAAATCTCTTTCACCCTAATCGTATGAGCTTTTAAAACGTGTAAATACATTCAAAAGCTTGAGTTGAAGCTTGTTTGTACTTGTAAACATCCTAGGTGTAGTTTCACACTCAAATGAATGCAAACAAAGTATTTGGATGCTTTCTCTTGATATACAACACAAAAGAACTCAAATCTCTTTCACCCTACTCGTATGAGCTTTTAAAACGTGTAAATACATTTAAAAGCTTGAGTTGAAGCTTGTTTGTACTTGTAAACATCCTAGGTGTAGTTTCACACTCAAATGAATTCAAACAAAGTATTTGGATGCTTTCTCTTACTATACAACACAAAAGAACTCAAATCTCTTTCACCCTACTCGTATGAGCTTTTAAAACGTGTAAATACATTCAAAAGCTTGAGTTGAAGCTTGTTTGTACTTGTAAACATCCTAGGTGTAGTTTCACACTCAAATGAATGCAAACAAAGTATTTGGATGCTTTCTCTTACTATACAACACAAAAGAACTCAAATCTCTTTCACCCTACTCGTACGAGCTTTTAAAACGCGTAAATGAATTCAAAAGCATGAGATGAAGCTTGTTTGTAACTGTAAACATCCTAGGTGTAGTTTCACGCTCAAATGAATGCAAACAAAGTATTTGGATGCTTTCTCTTAATATACAACACAAAAGAACTCAATTTCTATCACCCTAGTCGTAAGAGCTGTTAAAACGCGTAAATTCATTCAACAGCTTGAGTTGAAGCTTGTTTGTACTTGTAAACATCCTAGCTGTTGTTTCACACTCAAATGAATGCAAACAACGTATTTGGATGCTTTCTCTTAATATACAACACAAAAGAACTCAAATCTCTTTCACCCTACTCGTATGAGCTTTTAAAACGCGTAAATGCATTCAAAAGCTTGAGTTGAAGCTTGTTTGTACTTGTAAACATCCTAGGTGTAGTTTCACACTCAAATGAATGCAAACAAAGTATTTGGATGCTTTCTCTTGATATACAACACAAAAGAACTCAATTCTCTTTCACCCTACTCGTATGAGCTTTTAAAACGTGTAAATACATTTAAAAGCTTGAGTTGAAGCTTGTTTGTAACTGTAAACATCCTAGGTGTAGTTTCACACTCAAATGAATGCTAACAAAGTATTTGGATGCTTTCTCTTAATATACAACACAAAAGAACTCAAATCTCTTTCACCCTCCTCGTATTTGCTTTTAAAACGCGTAAATGCATTCAAAAGCTTGAGTTGAAGCTTGTTTGTACTTGTAAACAACCCTGGTGTTATTTCACACTCAAATGAATGCAAACAAAGTATTTGAATATTTTCTCTTAATATACAACACAAAAGAACCCAATTTCTATCACCCTAGTCGTAAGAGCTGTTAAAACGGGTAAATTCATTCAAAAGCTTGAGTTGAAACTTGTTTGTACTTGTAAACATCCTAGGTGTAGTTTCACACTCAAATGAATGCAAACAAAGTATTTGGACGCTTTCTCTTAATATACAACACAAAAGAACTCAAATCTCTTTCACCCTCCTGGTATGAGCTTTTAAAACGCGTAAATGTATTCAAAAGCTTGAGTTTAAGCTTGTTTGTAACTGCAAACATCCTAGGTGTAGTTTCACACTCAAATGAATGCAAACAAAGTATTTGGATGCTTTCTCTCAATATACAACACAAAAGAACTCAAATCTCTTTCACCCTAATCGTATGAGCTTTTGAAACGTGTAAATACATTCAAAAGCTTGAGTTGAAGCTTGTTTGTACTTGTAAACATCCTAGGTGTAGTTTCACACTCAAATGAATGCAAAGAAATCATTTGGATGCTTTCTCTTACTATACAACACAAAAGAACTCAGATCTCTTTCACCCTACTCGTATGAGCTTTTAAAACGCGTAAATGCATTCAAAAGCTTGTGTTGAAGCTTGTTTGTAACTGTAAACATCCTAGGTGTAGTTTCACACTCAAATGAATGCAAACAAAGTATTTGGATGCTTTCTCTTAATATACAACACAAAAGAACTCAAATCTCTTTCACCCTAGTCGTATGAGCTTTTAAAACGTGTAAATACATTCAAAAGCTTGAGTTGAAGCTTGTTTGTACTTGTAAACATCCTAGGTGTAGTTTCACACTCAAATGAATGCAAACAAAGTATTTGGATGCTTTCTCTTACTATACAACACAAAAGAACTCAAACCTCTTTCACCCTACTCGTATGAGCTTTTAAAACGCGTAAATGCATTCAAAAGCTTGAGTTGAAGCTTGTTTGTAACTGTAAACATCCTAGGTGTAGTTTCACACTCAAATGAATGCAAACAAAGTATTTGGATGCTTTCTCTTACTATACAACACAAAAGAACTCAAATCTCTTTCACCCTACTCGTATGAGCTTTTAAAACGCGTAAATGAATTCAAAAGCTTGAGTTGAAGCTTGTTTGTAATTTAACACATTCTTGGTGTAGTTTCATGCTCAAAAGAATGCAAACAAAACATTTGAGTGCTTTCTCTTCATATACAACAGAAAAGAAATCAAATCTCTTTCTCCCAACTCGTATGAGCTGTTAAAACGCGTAAATTCATTAAACAGCTTGACTTGAAGCTTGTTTGTACTTGTAAACATCCTAGGTGTACTTTCACACTCAAATGAATGCAAACAAAGTATTTGGATGCTTTCTCTTAATATACAACACAAAAGAACTCAAATCTCTTTCACCCTACTCGTATGAGCTTTTAAAACGCGTAAATGCATTCAAAAGCTTGAGTTGAAGCTTGTTTGTAATTTAACACATTCCTGGTGTAGTTTCATACTCAAAAGAATACAAACAAAGTATTTAGATGCTTTCTCTTAATATACAACACAAAAGAACTCAAATCTCTTTCACCCTCCTCGTATGAGCTTTTAAAACGCGTAAATGCAATCAAAAGCTTGAGTTGAAGCTTGTTTGTACTTGTAAACAACCCTGGTGGTATTTCACACTCAAATGAATGCAAACAAAGTATTTGAATATTTTCTCTTAATATACAACACAAAAGAACCCAATTTCTATCACCCTAGTCGTAAGAGCTGTTAAAACGGGTAAATTCATTCAAAAGCTTGAGTTGAAACTTGTTTGTACTTGTAAACATCCTAGGTGTAGTTTCACACTCAAATGAATGCAAACAAAGTATTTGGATGCTTTCTCTTAATATACAACACAAAAGAACTCAAATCTCTTTCACCCTCTTCGTATGACCTTTTAAAACGCGTAAATGCATTCAAAAGCTTGAGTTGAAGCTTGTTTGTAACTGTAAACATCCTAGGTGTAGTTTCACACTCAAATGAATGCAAACAAAGTATTTGGATGCTTTCTCTTAATATACAACACAAAAGAACTCAAATCTCTTTCACCCTCCTCGTGTTTGCTTTTAAAACGCGTAAATGCATTCAAAAGCTTGAGTTGAAGCTTGTTTGTACTTGTAAACATGGTGTTATTTCACACTCAAATGAATGCAAACAAAGTATTTGAATATTTTCTCTTAATATACAACACAAAAGAACCCAATTTCTATCACCCTAGTCGTCAGAGCTGTTAAAACGGGTAAATTCATTCCAAAGCTTGAGTTGAAACTTGTTTGTACTTGTAAACATCCTAGGTGTAGTTTCACACTTAAATGAATGCAAACAAAGTATTTGGATGCTTTCTCTTGATATACAACACAAAAGAACTCAAATCTCTTTCACCCTACTCGTATGAGCTTTTAAAACGTGTAAATACATTTAAAAGCTTGAGTTGAAGCTTGTTTGTACTTGTAAACATCCTAGGTGTAGTTTCACACTCAAATGAATGCAAACAAAGTATTTGGATGCTTTCTCTTAACATACAACACAAAAGAACTCAAATCTCTTTCACCCTAATCGTATGAGCTTTTAAAACCTGTAAGTACATTCAAAAGCTTGAGTTGAAGCTTGTTTGTACTTGCAAACATCCTAGGTGTAGTTTCACACTCAAATGAATGCAAACAAAGTATTTGGATGCTTTCTCTTACTATACATCACAAAAGAACTCAAATCTCTTTCACCCTACTCGTATGAGCTTTTAAAGCGTGTAAATACATTCAAAAGCTTGAGTTGAAGCTTGTTTGTACTTGTAAACATCCTAGGTGTAGTTTCACACTCAAATGAATGCAAACAAAGTATTTGGATGCTTTCTCTTAATATACAACACAAAAGAACTCAAATCTCTTTCACCCTCCTCGTATGAGCTTTTAAAACGCGTAAATGCATTCAAAAGCTTGAGTTGAAGCTTGTTTGTAACTGTAAACATCGTAGCTGTAGTTTCACACTCAAATGAATGCAAACAAAGTATTTGGATGCTTTCTCTTAATATACAATACAAAAAAACTCAAATCTCTTTCACCCTCCTCGTGTTTGCTTTTAAAACGCGTAAATGCATTCAAAAGCTTGAGTTGAAGCTTGTTTGTACTTGTAAACATGGTGTTATTTCACACTCAAATGAATGCAAACAAAGTATTTGAATATTTTCTCTTAATATACAACACAAAAGAACCCAATTTCTATCACCCTAGTCGTAAGAGCTGTTAAAACGGGTAAATTCATTCCAAAGCTTGAGTTGAAACTTGTTTGTACTTGTAAACATCCTAGGTGTAGTTTCACACTTAAATGAATGCAAACAAGGTATTTGGATGCTTTCTCTTGATATACAACACAAAAGAACTCAAATCTCTTTCACCCTACTCGTATGAGCTTTTAAAACGTGTAAATACATTTAAAAGCTTGAGTTGAAGCTTGTTTGTACTTGTAAACATCCTAGGTGTAGTTTCACACTCAAATGAATGCAAACAAAGTATTTGGATGCTTTCTCTTACTATACAACACAAAAGAACTCAAATCTCTTTCACCCTACTCGTATGAGCTTTTAAAACGTGGAAATACATTCAAAAGCTTGAGTTGAAGCTTGTTTGTACTTGTAAACATCCTAGGTGTAGTTCCACACTCAAATGAATGCAAACAAAGTATTTGGATGCTTTCTCTTACTATACAACACAAAAGAACTCAAATCTCTTTCACCCTACTCGTACGAGCTTTTAAAACGCGTAAATGAATTCAAAAGCATGAGATGAAGCTTGTTTGTAACTGTGAACATCCTAGGTGTAATTTCACACTCAAATGAATGCAAACAAAGTATTTGGATGCTTTCTCTTAATATACAACACACAAGAACTCAATTTCTATCACCCTAGTCGTAAGAGCTGTTAAAACGCGTAAATTCCTTCAACAGCTTGAGTTGAAGCTTGTTTGTACTTGTAAACATCCTAGGTGTAGTTTCACACTCAAATGAATGCAAACAAAGTATTTGGATGCTTTCTTTTAATATCCAACACAAAAGAACTGAATTTCTATCACCCTAGTCGTAAGAGCTGTTAAAACGCGTAAATTCATTCAACAGCTTGAGTTGAAGCTTGTTTGTACTTGTAAACATCCTAGGTGTTGTTTCACACTCAAATGAATGCAAACAACGTATTCGGATGCTTTCTCTTAATATACAACACAAAAGAACTCAAATCTCTTTCACCCTACTCGTATGAGCTTTTAAAACGCGTAAATGCATTCAAAAGCTTGAGTTGAAGCTTGTTTGTACTTGTAAACAACCCTGGTGTTATTTAACACTCAAATGAATGCAAACAAAGTATTTGAATATTTTCTCTTAATATACAACACAAAAGAACCCAATTTCTATCACCCTAGTCGTAAGAGCTGTTAAAACGGGTAAATTCATTCAAAAGCTTGAGTTGAAACTTGTTTGTACTTGTAAACATACTAGCTGTTGTTTCACACTCAAATGAATGCAAACAACGTATTTGGATGCTTTCTCTTAATATACAACACAAAAGAACTCAAATCTCTTTCACCCTCCTCGTATGAGCTTTTAAAACGCGTAAATGTATTCAAAAGCATGAGTTTAAGCTTGTTTGTAACTGCAAACATCCTAGGTGTAGTTTCACACTCAATTGAATGCAAACAAAGTATTTGGATGCTTTCTCTTAACATACAACACAAAAGAACTCAAATCTCTTTCACCCTAATCGTATGAGCTTTTAAAACCTGTAAGTACATTCAAAAGCTTGAGTTGAAGCTTGTTTGTACTTGCAAACATCCTAGGTGTAGTTTCACACTCAAATGAATGCAAACAAAGTATTTGGATGCTTTCTCTTACTATACATCACAAAAGAACTCAAATCTCTTTCACCCTACTCGTATGAGCTTTTAAAGCGTGTAAATACATTCAAAAGCTTGAGTTGAAGCTTGTTTGTACTTGTAAACATCCTAGGTGTAGTTTCACACTCAAATGAATGCAAACAAAGTATTTGGATGCTTTCTCTTACTATACAACACAAAAGAACTCAAATCTCTTTCACCCTACTCGTATGAGCTTTTAAAACGCGTAAATGCATTCAAAAGCTTGAGTTGAAGCTTGTTTGTAATTGTAAACATCCTAGGTGTAGTTTCACACTCAAATGAATGCAAACAAAGTATTTGGATGCTTTCTCTTAATATACAACACAAAAGAACTCAAATCTCTTTCACCCTCCTCGTATGAGCTTTTAAAACGCGTAAATGCATTCAAAAGCTTGAGTTGAAGCTTGTTTGTAACTGTAAACATCCTAGGTGTAGTTTCACACACAAATGAATGCAAATAAAGTATTTGGATGCTTTCTCTTAATATACAACACAAAAGAACTCAAATCTCTTTCACCCTACTCGTATGAGCTTTTAAAACGTGTAAATACATTTAAAAGCTTGAGTTGAAGCTTGTTTGTACTTGTAAACATCCTAGGTGTAGTTTCACACTCATATGAATGCAAACAAAGTATTTGGATGCTTTCTCTTACTATACAACACAAAAGAACTCAAATCTCTTTCACCCTACTCGTATGAGCTTTTAAAACGTGTAAATACATTCAAAAGCTTGAGTTGAAGCTTGTTTGTACTTGTAAACATCCTAGGTGTAGTTTCACACTCAAATGAATGCAAACAAAGTATTTGGATGCTTTCTCTTACTATACAACACAAAAGAACTCAAATCTCTTTCACCCTACTCGTATCAGCTTTTAAAACGCGTAAATGCATTCAAAAGCTTGAGTTGAAGCTTGTTGGTAATTTAACACATTCTTGGTGTAGTTTCATACTCAAAAGAATGCAAACAAAGTATTTGGATGCTTTCTCTTAATATACAACACAAAAGAACTCAATTTCTATCACCCTAGTCGTAAGAGCTGTTAAAACGCGTAAATTCCTTCAACAGCTTGAGTTGAAGCTTGTTTGTAGTTGTAAACATCCTAGGTGTAGTTTCACACTCAAATGAATGCAAACAAAGTATTTGGATGCTTTCTCTTAATATACAACAGAAAAGAACTCAATTTCTATCACCCTAGTCGTAAGAGCTGTTAAAACGCGTAAATTCATTCAACAGCTTGAGTTGAAGCTTGTTTGTACTTGTAAACATCCTAGGTGTAGTTTCACACTCAAATGAATGCAAACAAAGTATTTGGACGCTTTCTCTTAAGATACAACACAAAAGTACTCAAATCTCTTTCACCCTCCTCGTATGAGCTTTTAAAACGCGTAAATGCATTCAAAAGCTTGAGTTGAAGCTTGTTTGTAACTGTAAACATCCTAGGTGTAGTTTCACACTCAAATGAATGCAAACAAAGTATTTGGATGCTTTCTCTTAATATACAACACAAAAGAACTCAAATCTCTTTCACCCTAATCGTATGAGCTTTTAAAACGTGTAAATACATTCAAAAGCTTGAGTTGAAGCTTGTTTGTACTTGTAAACATCCTAGGTGTAGTTTGACACTCAAATGAATGCAAACAAAGTATTTGGATGCTTTCTCTTACTATACAACACAAAGGAACTCAAATCTCTTTCACCCTACTCGTATGAGCTTTTAAAACGCGTAAATGCATTCAAAAGCTTGAGTTGAAGCTTGTTTGTAACTGTAAACATCCTAGGTGTAGTTTCACACTCAAATGAATGCTAACAAAGTATTTGGATGCTTTCTCTTAATATACAACACAAAAGAACTCAATTTCTATCACCCTAGCCGTAAGAGCTGTTAAAACGCGTAAATTCATTCAACAGCTTGAGTTGAAGCTTGTTTGTACTTGTAAACATCCTAGGTGTAGTTTCACACTCAAATGAATACAAACAAAGTATTTGGATGCTTTCTCTTAATTTACAACACAAAAGAACTCAAATCTCTTTCACCCTACTCGTATGAGCTTTTAAAACGCGTAAATGCATTCAAACGCTTGAGTTGAAGCTTGTTTGTAACTGTACACATCCTAGGTGTAGTTTCACACTCAAATGAATGCAAACAAAGTATTTGGATGCTTTCTCTTAATATTCAACACAAAAGAACTCAAATCTCTTTCACCATACTCGTATGAGCTTTTAAAACGCGTAAATGCATTCAAAAGCTTGAGTTGAAGCTTGTTTGTAACTGTAAACATCCTAGGTGTAGTTTCACACTCAAATGAATGCAAAAAAAGTATTTGGATGCTTTCTTTTAATATACAACACACAAGAACTCAATTTCTATCACCCTAGTCGTAAGAGCTGTTAAAACGCGTAAATTCCTTCAACAGCTTGAGTTGAAGCTTGTTTGTACTTGTAAACATCCTAGGTGTAGTTTCACACTCAAATGAATGCAAACAAAGTATTTGGATGCTTTCTTTTAATATCCAACACAAAAGAACTGAATTTCTATCACCCTAGTCGTAAGAGCTGTTAAAACGCGTAAATTCATTCAACAGCTTGAGCTGAAGCTTGTTTGTACTTGTAAACATCCTAGGTGTAGTTTCACACTCAAATGAATGCAAACAAAGTATTTGGATGCTTTCTCTTAATATACAACACAAAAGAACTCAAATCTCTTTCACCCTCCTCGTATTTGCTTTTAAAACGCGTAAATGCATTCAAAAGCTTGAGTTGAAGCTTGTTTGTACTTGTAAACAACCCTGGTGTTATTTCACACTCAAATGAATGCAAACAAAGTATTTGAATATTTTCTCTTAATATACAACACAAAAGAACCCAATTTCTATCACCCTAGTCGTAAGAGCTGTTAAAACGGGTAAATTCATTCAAAAGCTTGAGTTGAAACTTGTTTGTACTTGTAAACATCCTAGGTGTAGTTTCACACTCAAATGAATGCAAACAAAGTATTTGGACGCTTTCTCTTAATATACAACACAAAAGAACTCAAATCTCTTTCACCCTCCTCGTATGAGCTTTTAAAACGCGTAAATGTATTCAAAAGCTTGAGTTTAAGCTTGTTTGTAACTGCAAACATCCTAGGTGTAGTTTCACACTCAAATGAATGCAAACAAAGTATTTGGATGCCTTCTCTCAATATACAACACAAAAGAACTCAAATCTCTTTCACCCTAATCGTATGAGCTTTTAAAACGTGTAAATACATTCAAAAGCTTGAGTTGAAGCTTGTTTGTACTTGTAAACATCCTAGGTGTAGTTTCACACTCAAATGAATGCAAACAAAGTATTTGGACGCTTTCTCTTAATATACAACACAAAAGAACTCAAATCTCTTTCACCCTCCTCGTATTTGCTTTTAAAACGCGTAAATGCATTCAAAAGCTTGAGTTGAAGCTTGTTTGTACTTGTAAACAACCCTGGTGTTATTTCACACTCAAATGAATGCAAACAAAGTATTTGAATATTTTCTCTTAATATACAACAGAAAAGAACCCAATTTCTATCACCCTAGTCGTAAGAGCTGTTAAAACGGGTAAATTCATTCAAAAGCTTGAGTTGAAACTTGTTTGTACTTGTAAACATCCTAGGTGTAGTTTCACACTCAAATGAATGCAAACAAAGTATTTGGACGCTTTCTCTTAATATACAACACAAAAGAACTCAAATCTCTTTCACCCTCCTCGTATGAGCTTTTAAAACGCGTAAATGTATTCAAAAGCTTGAGTTTAAGCTTGTTTGTAACTGCAAACATCCTAGGTGTAGTTTCACACTCAAATGAATGCAAACAAAGTATTTGGATGCTTTCTCTCAATATACAACACAAAAGAACTCAAATCTCTTTCACCCTAATCGTATGAGCTTTTAAAACGTGTAAATACATTCAAAAGCTTGAGTTGAAGCTTGTTTGTACTTGTAAACATCCTAGGTGTAGTTTCACACTCAAATGAATGCAAACAAAGTATTTGGACGCTTTCTCTTAATATACAACACAAAAGAACTCAAATCTCTTTCACCCTCCTCGTATTTGCTTTTAAAACGCGTAAATGCATTCAAAAGCTTGAGTTGAAGCTTGTTTGTACTTGTAAACAACCCTGGTGTTATTTCACACTCAAATGAATGCAAACAAAGTATTTGAATATTTTCTCTTAATATACAACACAAAAGAACCCAATTTCTATCACCCTAATCGTATGAGCTTTTAAAACATGTAAATACATTCAAAAGCTTGAGTTGAAGCTTGTTTGTACTTGTAAACATCCTAGGTGTAGTTTCACACTCAAATGAATGCAAACAAAGTATTTGGATGCTTTCTCTTGATATACAACACAAAAGAACTCAAATCTCTTTCACCCTACTCGTATGAGCTTTTAAAACGTGTAAATACATTTAAAAGCTTGAGTTGAAGCTTGTTTGTACTTGTAAACATCCTAGGTGTAGTTTCACACTCAAATGAATGCAAACAAAGTATTTGGATGCTTTCTCTTACTATACAACACAAAAGAACTCAAATCTCTTTCACCCTACTCGTACGAGCTTTTAAAACGCGTAAATGAATTCAAAAGCATGAGATGAAGCTTGTTTGTAACTGTAAACATCCTAGGTGTAGTTTCACACTGAAATGAATGCAAACAAAGTATTTGGATGCTTTCTCTTAATATACAACACAAAAGAACTCAATTTCTATCACCCTAGTCGTAAGAGCTGTTAAAACGCGTAAATTCATTCAACAGCTTGAGTTGAAGCTTGTTTGTACTTGTAAACATCCTAGCTGTTGTTTCACACTCAAATGAATGCAAACAACGTATTTGGATGCTTTCTCTTAATATAAAACACAAAAGAACTCAAATCTCTTTCACCCTACTCGTATGAGCTTTTAAAACGCGTAAATGCATTCAAAAGCTTGAGTTGAAGCTTGTTTGTACTTGTAAACAACCCTGGTGTTATTTCACACTCAAATGAATGCAAACAAAGTATTTGAATATTTTCTCTTAATATACAACACAAAAGAACCCAATTTCTATCACCCTAATCGTATGAGCTTTTAAAACATGTAAATACATTCAAAAGCTTGAGTTGAAGCTTGTTTGTACTTGTAAACATCCTAGGTGTAGTTTCACACTCAAATGAATGCAAACAAAGTATTTGGACGCTTTCTCTTAATATACAACACAAAAGAACTCAAATCTCTTTCACCCTCCTCGTATTTGCTTTTAAAACGCGTAAATGCATTCAAAAGCTTGAGTTGAAGCTTGTTTGTACTTGTAAACAACCCTGGTGTTATTTCACACTCAAATGAATGCAAACAAAGTATTTGAATATTTTCTCTTAATATACAACACAAAAGAACCCAATTTCTATCACCCTAATCGTATGAGCTTTTAAAACATGTAAATACATTCAAAAGCTTGAGTTGAAGCTTGTTTGTACTTGTAAACATCCTAGGTGTAGTTTCACACTCAAATGAATGCAAACAAAGTATTTGGATGCTTTCTCTTGATATACAACACAAAAGAACTCAAATCTCTTTCACCCTACTCGTATGAG
Organism: Tetragonia tetragonoides; assembly: GCA_038025085.1. Taxonomy (NCBI): domain Eukaryota; kingdom Viridiplantae; phylum Streptophyta; class Magnoliopsida; order Caryophyllales; family Aizoaceae; genus Tetragonia; species Tetragonia tetragonoides. Next base: position 23,805,342 of record CM076141.1, read on the forward strand.
CTTTTAAAACGTGTAAATACATTCAAAAGCTTGAGTTGAAACTTGTTTGTACTTGTAAACATCCTAGGTGTAGTTTCACACTCAAATGAATGCAAACAAAGTATTTGGACGCTTTCTCTTAATATACAACACAAAAGAAGTCAAATCTCTTTCACCCTCCTCGTATGAGCTTTTAAAACGCGTAAATGTATTCAAAAGCTTGAGTTTAAGCTTGTTTGTAACTGCAAACATCCTAGGTGTAGTTTCACACTCAAATGAATGCAAACAAAGTATTTGGATGCTTTCTCTCAATATACAACACAAAAGAACTCAAATCTCTTTCACCCTAATCGTATGAGCTTTTAAAACATGTAAATACATTCAAAAGCTTGAGTTGAAGCTTGTTTGTACTTGTAAACATCCTAGGTGTAGTTTCACACTCAAATGAATGCAAACAAAGTATTTGGATGCTTTCTCTTGATATACAACACAAAAGAACTCAAATCTCTTTCACCCTACTCGTATGAGCTTTTAAAACGTGTAAATACATTTAAAAGCTTGAGTTGAAGCTTGTTTGTACTTGTAAACATCCTAGGTGTAGTTTCACACTCAAATGAATGCAAACAAAGTATTTGGATGCTTTCTCTTACTATACAACACAAAAGAACTCAAATCTCTTTCACCCTACTCGTACGAGCTTTTAAAACGCGTAAATGAATTCAAAAGCATGAGATGAAGCTTGTTTGTAACTGTAAACATCCTAGGTGTAGTTTCACACTCAAATGAATGCAAACAAAGTATTTGGATGCTTTCTCTTAATATACAACACAAAAGAACTCAATTTCTATCACCCTAGTCGTAAGAGCTGTTAAAACGCGTAAATTCATTCAACAGCTTGAGTTGAAGCTTGTTTGTACTTGTAAACATCCTAGCTGTTGTTTCACACTCAAATGAATGCAAACAACGTATTTGGATGCTTTCTCTTAATATACAACACAAAAGAACTCAAATCTCTTTCACCCTACTCGTATGAGCTTTTAAAACGCGTAAATGCATTCAAAAGCTTGAGTTGAAGCTTGTTTGTAATTTAACACATTCTTGGTGTAGTTTCATACTCAAAAGAATGCAAACAAAGTACTTGGATGCTTTCTCTTAATATACAACACAAAAGAACTCAAATCTCTTTCACCCTACTCGTATGAGCTTTTAAAACGCGTAAATGAATTCAAAAGCATGAGTTGAAGCTTGTTTGTAACTGTAAACATCCTAGGTGTAGTTTCACACTCAAATGAATGCAAACAAAGTATTTGGATGCTTTCTCTTAATATACAACACAAAAGAACTCAAATCTCTTTCACCCTCCTCGTATTTGCTTTTAAAACGCGTAAATGCATTCAAAAGCTTGAGTTGAAGCTTGTTTGTACTTGTAAACAACCCTGGTGTTATTTCACACTCAAATGAATGCAAACAAAGTATTTGAATATTTTCTCTTAATATACAACACAAAAGAACCCAATTTCTATCACCCTAGTCGTAAGAGCTGTTAAAACGGGTAAATTCATTCAAAAGCTTGAGTTGAAACTTGTTTGTACTTGTAAACATCCTAGGTGTAGTTTCACACTCAAATGAATGCAAACAAAGTATTTGGACGCTTTCTCTTAATATACAACACAAAAGAAGTCAAATCTCTTTCACCCTCCTCGTATGAGCTTTTAAAACGCGTAAATGTATTCAAAAGCTTGAGTTTAAGCTTGTTTGTAACTGCAAACATCCTAGGTGTAGTTTCACACTCAAATGAATGCAAACAAAGTATTTGGATGCTTTCTCTCAATATACAACACAAAAGAACTCAAATCTCTTTCACCCTAATCGTATGAGCTTTTAAAACGTGTAAATACATTCAAAAGCTTGAGTTGAAGCTTGTTTGTACTTGTAAACATCCTAGGTGTAGTTTCACACTCAAATGAATGCAAACAAAGTATTTGGATGCTTTCTCTTGATATACAACACAAAAGAACTCAAATCTCTTTCACCCTACTCGTATGAGCTTTTAAAACGTGTAAATACATTTAAAAGCTTGAGTTGAAGCTTGTTTGTACTTGTAAACATCCTAGGTGTAGTTTCACACTCAAATGAATGCAAACAAAGTATTTGGATGCTTTCTCTTACTATACAACACAAAAGAACTCAAATCTCTTTCACCCTACTCGTACGAGCTTTTAAAACGCGTAAATGAATTCAAAAGCATGAGATGAAGCTTGTTTGTAACTGTAAACATCCTAGGTGTAGTTTCACACTCAAATGAATGCAAACAAAGTATTTGGATGCTTTCTCTTAATATACAACACAAAAGAACTCAATTTCTATCACCCTAGTCGTAAGAGCTGTTAAAACGCGTAAATTCATTCAACAGCTTGAGTTGAAGCTTGTTTGTACTTGTAAACATCCTAGCTGTTGTTTCACACTCAAATGAATGCAAACAACGTATTTGGATGCTTTCTCTTAATATACAACACAAAAGAACTCAAATCTCTTTCACCCTACTCGTATGAGCTTTTAAAACGCGTAAATGCATTCAAAAGCTTGAGTTGAAGCTTGTTTGTAATTGTAAACATCCTAGGTGTAGTTTCACACTCAAATGAATGCAAACAAAGTATTTGGATGCTTTCTCTTAATATACAACACAAAAGAACTCAAATCTCTTTCACCCTCCTCGTATTTGCTTTTAAAACGCGTAAATGCATTCAAAAGCTTGAGTTGAAGCTTGTTTGTACTTGTAAACAACCCTGGTGTTATTTCACACTCAAATGAATGCAAACAAAGTATTTGAATATTTTCTCTTAATATACAACACAAAAGAACCCAATTTCTATCACCCTAGTCGTAAGAGCTTTTAAAACGGGTAAATTCATTCAAAAGCTTGAGTTGAAACTTGTTTGTACTTGTAAACATCCTAGGTGTAGTTTCACACTCAAATGAATGCAAACAAAGTATTTGGACGCTTTCTCTTAATATACAACACAAAAGAAGTCAAATCTCTTTCACCCTCCTCGTATGAGCTTTTAAAACGCGTAAATGTATTCAAAAGCTTGAGTTTAAGCTTGTTTGTAACTGCAAACATCCTAGGTGTAGTTTCACACTCAAATGAATGCAAACAAAGTATTTGGATGCTTTCTCTCAATATACAACACAAAAGAACTCAAATCTCTTTCACCCTAATCGTATGAGCTTTTAAAACGTGTAAATACATTCAAAAGCTTGAGTTGAAGCTTGTTTGTACTTGTAAACATCCTAGGTGTAGTTTCACACTCAAATGAATGCAAACAAAGTATTTGGATGCTTTCTCTTGATATACAACACAAAAGAACTCAAATCTCTTTCACCCTACTCGTATGAGCTTTTAAAACGTGTAAATACATTTAAAAGCTTGAGTTGAAGCTTGTTTGTACTTGTAAACATCCTAGGTGTAGTTTCACACTCAAATGAATGCAAACAAAGTATTTGGATGCTTTCTCTTACTATACAACACAAAAGAACTCAAATCTCTTTCACCCTACTTGTATGAGCTTTTAAAACGTGTAAATACATTCAAAAGCTTGAGTTGAAGCTTGTTTATACTTGTAAACATCCTAGGTGTAGTTTCACACTCAAATGAATGCAAACAAAGTATTTGGATGCTTTCTCTTACTATACAACACAAAAGAACTCAAATCTCTTTCACCCTACTCGTACGAGCTTTTAAAACGCGTAAATGAATTCAAAAGCATGAGATGAAGCTTGTTTGTAACTGTAAACATCCTAGGTGTAGTTTCACACTCAAATGAATGCAAACAAAGTATTTGGATGCTTTCTCTTATTATACAACACAAAAGAACTCAATTTCTATCACCCTAGTCGTAAGAGGTGTTAAAACGCGTAAATTCATTCAACAGCTTGAGTTGAAGCTTGTTTGTACTTGTAAACATCCTAGCTGTTGTTTCACACTCAAATGAATGCAAACAACGTATTTGGATGCTTTCTCTTAATATACAACACAAAAGAACTCAAATCTCTTTCACCCTACTCGTATGAGCTTTTAAAACGCGTAAATGCATTCAAAAGCTTGAGTTGAAGCTTGTTTGTAATTTAACACATTCTTGGTGTAGTTTCATACTCAAAAGAATGCAAACAAAGTATTTGGATGCTTTCTCTTAATATACAACACAAAAGAACTCAAATCTCTTTCACCCTACTCGTATGAGCTGTTAAAACGCGTAAATGAATTCAAAAGCATGAGTTGAAGCTTGTTTGTAACTGTAAACATCCTAGGTGTAGTTTCACACTCAAATGAATGCAAACAAAGTATTTGGATGCTTTCTCTTAATATACAACACAAAAGAACTCATATCTCTTTCACCCTCCTCGTATTTGCTTTTAAAACGCGTAAATGCATTCAAAAGCTTGAGTTGAAGCTTGTTTGTACTTGTAAACAACCCTGGTGTTAATTCACACTCAAATGAATGCAAACAAAGTATTTGAATATTTTCTCTTAATATACAACACAAAAGAACCCAATTTCTATCACCCTAGTCGTAAGAGCTGTTAAAACGGGTAAATTCATTCAAAAGCTTGAGTTGAAACTTGTTTGTACTTGTAAACATCCTAGGTGTAGTTTCACACTCAAATGAATGCAAACAAAGTATTTGGACGCTTTCTCTTAATATACAACACAAAAGAACTCAAATCTCTTTCACCCTCCTCGTATGAGCTTTTAAAACGCGTAAATGTATTCAAAAGCTTGAGTTTAAGCTTGTTTGTAACTGCAAACATCCTAGGTGTAGTTTCACACTCAAATGAATGCAAACAAAGTATTTGGATGCTTTCTCTCAATATACAACACAAAAGAACTCAAATCTCTTTCACCCTAATCGTATGAGCTTTTAAAACGTGTAAATACATTCAAAAGCTTGAGTTGAAGCTTGTTTGTACTTGTAAACATCCTAGGTGTAGTTTCACACTCAAATGAATGCAAACAAAGTATTTGGATGCTTTCTCTTGATATACAACACAAAAGAACTCAAATCTCTTTCACCCTACTCGTATGAGCTTTTAAAACGTGTAAATACATTTAAAAGCTTGAGTTGAAGCTTGTTTGTACTTGTAAACATCCTAGGTGTAGTTTCACACTCAAATGAATGCAAACAAAGTATTTGGATGCTTTCTCTTACTATACAACACAAAAGAACTCAAATCTCTTTCACCCTACTCGTACGAGCTTTTAAAACGCGTAAATGAATTCAAAAGCATGAGATGAAGCTTGTTTGTAACTGTAAACATCCTAGGTGTAGTTTCACACTCAAATGAATGCAAACAAAGTATTTGGATGCTTTCTCTTAATATACAACACAAAAGAACTCAATTTCTATCACCCTAGTCGTAAGAGCTGTTAAAACGCGTAAATTCATTCAACAGCTTGAGTTGAAGCTTGTTTGTACTTGTAAACATCCTAGCTGTTGTTTCACACTCAAATGAATGCAAACAACGTATTTGGATGCTTTCTCTTAATATACAACACAAAAGAACTCAAATCTCTTTCACCCTACTCGTATGAGCTTTTAAAACGCGTAAATGCATTCAAAAGCTTGAGTTGAAGCTTGTTTGTAATTGTAAACATCCTAGGTGTAGTTTCACACTCAAATGAATGCAAACAAAGTATTTGGATGCTTTCTCTTAATATACAACACAAAAGAACTCAAATCTCTTTCACCCTCCTCGTATTTGCTTTTAAAACGCGTAAATGCATTCAAAAGCTTGAGTTGAAGCTTGTTTGTACTTGTAAACAACCCTGGTGTTATTTCACACTCAAATGAATGCAAACAAAGTATTTGAATATTTTCTCTTAATATACAACACAAAAGAACCCAATTTCTATCACCCTAGTCGTAAGAGCTTTTAAAACGGGTAAATTCATTCAAAAGCTTGAGTTGAAACTTGTTTGTACTTGTAAACATCCTAGGTGTAGTTTCACACTCAAATGAATGCAAACAAAGTATTTGGACGCTTTCTCTTAATATACAACACAAAAGAAGTCAAATCTCTTTCACCCTCCTCGTATGAGCTTTTAAAACGCGTAAATGTATTCAAAAGCTTGAGTTTAAGCTTGTTTGTAACTGCAAACATCCTAGGTGTAGTTTCACACTCAAATGAATGCAAACAAAGTATTTGGATGCTTTCTCTCAATATACAACACAAAAGAACTCAAATCTCTTTCACCCTAATCGTATGAGCTTTTAAAACGTGTAAATACATTCAAAAGCTTGAGTTGAAGCTTGTTTGTACTTGTAAACATCCTAGGTGTAGTTTCACACTCAAATGAATGCAAACAAAGTATTTGGATGCTTTCTCTTGATATACAACACAAAAGAACTCAAATCTCTTTCACCCTACTCGTATGAGCTTTTAAAACGTGTAAATACATTTAAAAGCTTGAGTTGAAGCTTGTTTGTACTTGTAAACATCCTAGGTGTAGTTTCACACTCAAATGAATGCAAACAAAGTATTTGGATGCTTTCTCTTACTATACAACACAAAAGAACTCAAATCTCTTTCACCCTACTTGTATGAGCTTTTAAAACGTGTAAATACATTCAAAAGCTTGAGTTGAAGCTTGTTTATACTTGTAAACATCCTAGGTGTAGTTTCACACTCAAATGAATGCAAACAAAGTATTTGGATGCTTTCTCTTACTATACAACACAAAAGAACTCAAATCTCTTTCACCCTACTCGTACGAGCTTTTAAAACGCGTAAATGAATTCAAAAGCATGAGATGAAGCTTGTTTGTAACTGTAAACATCCTAGGTGTAGTTTCACACTCAAATGAATGCAAACAAAGTATTTGGATGCTTTCTCTTATTATACAACACAAAAGAACTCAATTTCTATCACCCTAGTCGTAAGAGGTGTTAAAACGCGTAAATTCATTCAACAGCTTGAGTTGAAGCTTGTTTGTACTTGTAAACATCCTAGCTGTTGTTTCACACTCAAATGAATGCAAACAACGTATTTGGATGCTTTCTCTTAATATACAACACAAAAGAACTCAAATCTCTTTCACCCTACTCGTATGAGCTTTTAAAACGCGTAAATGCATTCAAAAGCTTGAGTTGAAGCTTGTTTGTAATTTAACACATTCTTGGTGTAGTTTCATACTCAAAAGAATGCAAACAAAGTATTTGGATGCTTTCTCTTAATATACAACACAAAAGAACTCAAATCTCTTTCACCCTACTCGTATGAGCTGTTAAAACGCGTAAATGAATTAAAAAGCATGAGTTGAAGCTTGTTTGTAACTGTAAACATCCTAGGTGTAGTTTCACACTCAAATGAATGCAAACAAAGTATTTGGATGCTTTCTCTTAATATACAACACAAAAGAACTCATATCTCTTTCACCCTCCTCGTATTTGCTTTTAAAACGCGTAAATGCATTCAAAAGCTTGAGTTGAAGCTTGTTTGTACTTTTAAACAACCCTGGTGTTAATTCACACTCAAATGAATGCAAACAAAGTATTTGAATATTTTCTCTTAATATACAACACAAAAGAACCCAATTTCTATCACCCTAGTCGTAAGAGCTGTTAAAACGGGTAAATTCATTCAAAAGCTTGAGTTGAAACTTGTTTGTACTTGTAAACATCCTAGGTGTAGTTTCACACTCAAATGAATGCAAACAAAGTATTTGGACGCTTTCTCTTAATATACAACACAAAAGAACTCAAATCTCTTTCACCCTCCTCGTATGAGCTTTTAAAACGCGTAAATGTATTCAAAAGCTTGAGTTTAAGCTTGTTTGTAACTGCAAACATCCTAGGTGTAGTTTCACACTCAAATGAATGCAAACAAAGTATTTGGATGCTTTCTCTCAATATACAACACAAAAGAACTCAAATCTCTTTCACCCTAATCGTATGAGCTTTTAAAACGTGTAAATACATTCAAAAGCTTGAGTTGAAGCTTGTTTGTACTTGTAAACATCCTAGGTGTAGTTTCACACTCAAATGAATGCAAACAAAGTATTTGGATGCTTTCTCTTGATATACAACACAAAAGAACTCAAATCTCTTTCACCCTACTCGTATGAGCTTTTAAAACGTGTAAATACATTTAAAAGCTTGAGTTGAAGCTTGTTTGTACTTGTAAACATCCTAGGTGTAGTTTCACACTCAAATGAATGCAAACAAAGTATTTGGATGCTTTCTCTTACTATACAACACAAAAGAACTCAAATCTCTTTCACCCTACTCGTACGAGCTTTTAAAACGCGTAAATGAATTCAAAAGCATGAGATGAAGCTTGTTTGTAACTGTAAACATCCTAGGTGTAGTTTCACACTCAAATGAATGCAAACAAAGTATTTGGATGCTTTCTCTTAATATACAACACAAAAGAACTCAATTTCTATCACCCTAGTCGTAAGAGCTGTTAAAACGCGTAAATTCATTCAACAGCTTGAGTTGAAGCTTGTTTGTACTTGTAAACATCCTAGCTGTTGTTTCACACTCAAATGAATGCAAACAACGTATTTGGATGCTTTCTCTTAATATGCAACACAAAAGAACTCAAATCTCTTTCACCCTACTCGTATGAGCTTTTAAAACGCGTAAATGCATTCAAAAGCTTGAGTTGAAGCTTGTTTGTAATTGTAAACATCCTAGGTGTAGTTTCACACTCAAATGAATGCAAACAAAGTATTTGGATGCTTTCTCTTAATATACAACACAAAAGAACTCAAATCTCTTTCACCCTCCTCGTATTTGCTTTTAAAACGCGTAAATGCATTCAAAAGCTTGAGTTGAAGCTTGTTTGTACTTGTAAACAACCCTGGTGTTATTTCACACTCAAATGAATGCAAACAAAGTATTTGAATATTTTCTCTTAATATACAACACAAAAGAACCCAATTTCTATCACCCTAGTCGTAAGAGCTTTTAAAACGGGTAAATTCATTCAAAAGCTTGAGTTGAAACTTGTTTGTACTTGTAAACATCCTAGGTGTAGTTTCACACTCAAATGAATGCAAACAAAGTATTTGGACGCTTTCTCTTAATATACAACACAAAAGAAGTCAAATCTCTTTCACCCTCCTCGTATGAGCTTTTAAAACGCGTAAATGTATTCAAAAGCTTGAGTTTAAGCTTGTTTGTAACTGCAAACATCCTAGGTGTAGTTTCACACTCAAATGAATGCAAACAAAGTATTTGGATGCTTTCTCTCAATATACAACACAAAAGAACTCAAATCTCTTTCACCCTAATCGTATGAGCTTTTAAAACGTGTAAATACATTCAAAAGCTTGAGTTGAAGCTTGTTTGTACTTGTAAACATCCTAGGTGTAGTTTCACACTCAAATGAATGCAAACAAAGTATTTGGATGCTTTCTCTTGATATACAACACAAAAGAACTCAAATCTCTTTCACCCTACTCGTATGAGCTTTTAAAACGTGTAAATACATTTAAAAGCTTGAGTTGAAGCTTGTTTGTACTTGTAAACATCCTAGGTGTAGTTTCACACTCAAATGAATGCAAACAAAGTATTTGGATGCTTTCTCTTACTATACAACACAAAAGAACTCAAATCTCTTTCACCCTACTTGTATGAGCTTTTAAAACGTGTAAATACATTCAAAAGCTTGAGTTGAAGCTTGTTTATACTTGTAAACATCCTAGGTGTAGTTTCACACTCAAATGAATGCAAACAAAGTATTTGGATGCTTTCTCTTACTATACAACACAAAAGAACTCAAATCTCTTTCACCCTACTCGTACGAGCTTTTAAAACGCGTAAATGAATTCAAAAGCATGAGATGAAGCTTGTTTGTAACTGTAAACATCCTAGGTGTAGTTTCACACTCAAATGAATGCAAACAAAGTATTTGGATGCTTTCTCTTATTATACAACACAAAAGAACTCAATTTCTATCACCCTAGTCGTAAGAGGTGTTAAAACGCGTAAATTCATTCAACAGCTTGAGTTGAAGCTTGTTTGTACTTGTAAACATCCTAGCTGTTGTTTCACACTCAAATGAATGCAAACAACGTATTTGGATGCTTTCTCTTAATATACAACACAAAAGAACTCAAATCTCTTTCACCCTACTCGTATGAGCTTTTAAAACGCGTAAATGCATTCAAAAGCTTGAGTTGAAGCTTGTTTGTAATTTAACACATTCTTGGTGTAGTTTCATACTCAAAAGAATGCAAACAAAGTATTTGGATGCTTTCTCTTAATATACAACACAAAAGAACTCAAATCTCTTTCACCCTACTCGTATGAGCTGTTAAAACGCGTAAATGAATTCAAAAGCATGAGTTGAAGCTTGTTTGTAACTGTAAACATCCTAGGTGTAGTTTCACACTCAAATGAATGCAAACAAAGTATTTGGATGCTTTCTCTTAATATACAACACAAAAGAACTCATATCTCTTTCACCCTCCTCGTATTTGCTTTTAAAACGCGTAAATGCATTCAAAAGCTTGAGTTGAAGCTTGTTTGTACTTGTAAACAACCCTGGTGTTAATTCACACTCAAATGAATGCAAACAAAGTATTTGAATATTTTCTCTTAATATACAACACAAAAGAACCCAATTTCTATCACCCTAGTCGTAAGAGCTGTTAAAACGGGTAAATTCATTCAAAAGCTTGAGTTGAAACTTGTTTGTACTTGTAAACATCCTAGGTGTAGTTTCACACTCAAATGAATGCAAACAAAGTATTTGGACGCTTTCTCTTAATATACAACACAAAAGAACTCAAATCTCTTTCACCCTCCTCGTATGAGCTTTTAAAACGCGTAAATGTATTCAAAAGCTTGAGTTTAAGCTTGTTTGTAACTGCAAACATCCTAGGTGTAGTTTCACACTCAAATGAATGCAAACAAAGTATTTGGATGCTTTCTCTCAATATACAACACAAAAGAACTCAAATCTCTTTCACCCTAATCGTATGAGCTTTTAAAACGTGTAAATACATTCAAAAGCTTGAGTTGAAGCTTGTTTGTACTTGTAAACATCCTAGGTGTAGTTTCACACTCAAATGAATGCAAACAAAGTATTTGGATGCTTTCTCTTGATATACAACACAAAAGAACTCAAATCTCTTTCACCCTACTCGTATGAGCTTTTAAAACGTGTAAATACATTTAAAAGCTTGAGTTGAAGCTTGTTTGTACTTGTAAACATCCTAGGTGTAGTTTCACACTCAAATGAATGCAAACAAAGTATTTGGATGCTTTCTCTTACTATACAACACAAAAGAACTCAAATCTCTTTCACCCTACTCGTACGAGCTTTTAAAACGCGTAAATGAATTCAAAAGCATGAGATGAAGCTTGTTTGTAACTGTAAACATCCTAGGTGTAGTTTCACACTCAAATGAATGCAAACAAAGTATTTGGATGCTTTCTCTTAATATACAACACAAAAGAACTCAATTTCTATCACCCTAGTCGTAAGAGCTGTTAAAACGCGTAAATTCATTCAACAGCTTGAGTTGAAGCTTGTTTGTACTTGTAAACATCCTAGCTGTTGTTTCACACTCAAATGAATGCAAACAACGTATTTGGATGCTTTCTCTTAATATACAACACAAAAGAACTCAAATCTCTTTCACCCTACTCGTATGAGCTTTTAAAACGCGTAAATATATTCAAAAGCTTGAGTTGAAGCTTGTTTGTAATTGTAAACATCCTAGGTGTAGTTTCACACTCAAATGAATGCAAACAAAGTATTTGGATGCTTTCTCTTAATATACAACACAAAAGAACTCAAATCTCTTTCACCCTCCTCGTATTTGCTTTTAAAACGCGTAAATGCATTCAAAAGCTTGAGTTGAAGCTTGTTTGTACTTGTAAACAACCCTGGTGTTATTTCACACTCAAATGAATGCAAACAAAGTATTTGAATATTTTCTCTTAATATACAACACAAAAGAACCCAATTTCTATCACCCTAGTCGTAAGAGCTTTTAAAACGGGTAAATTCATTCAAAAGCTTGAGTTGAAACTTGTTTGTACTTGTAAACATCCTAGGTGTAGTTTCACACTCAAATGAATGCAAACAAAGTATTTGGACGCTTTCTCTTAATATACAACACAAAAGAAGTCAAATCTCTTTCACCCTCCTCGTATGAGCTTTTAAAACGCGTAAATGTATTCAAAAGCTTGAGTTTAAGCTTGTTTGTAACTGCAAACATCCTAGGTGTAGTTTCACACTCAAATGAATGCAAACAAAGTATTTGGATGCTTTCTCTCAATATACAACACAAAAGAACTCAAATCTCTTTCACCCTAATCGTATGAGCTTTTAAAACGTGTAAATACATTCAAAAGCTTGAGTTGAAGCTTGTTTGTACTTGTAAACATCCTAGGTGTAGTTTCACACTCAAATGAATGCAAACAAAGTATTTGGATGCTTTCTCTTGATATACAACACAAAAGAACTCAAATCTCTTTCACCCTACTCGTATGAGCTTTTAAAACGTGTAAATACATTTAAAAGCTTGAGTTGAAGCTTGTTTGTACTTGTAAACATCCTAGGTGTAGTTTCACACTCAAATGAATGCAAACAAAGTATTTGGATGCTTTCTCTTACTATACAACACAAAAGAACTCAAATCTCTTTCACCCTACTTGTATGAGCTTTTAAAACGTGTAAATACATTCAAAAGCTTGAGTTGAAGCTTGTTTATACTTGTAAACATCCTAGGTGTAGTTTCACACTCAAATGAATGCAAACAAAGTATTTGGATGCTTTCTCTTACTATACAACACAAAAGAACTCAAATCTCTTTCACCCTACTCGTACGAGCTTTTAAAACGCGTAAATGAATTCAAAAGCATGAGATGAAGCTTGTTTGTAACTGTAAACATCCTAGGTGTAGTTTCACACTCAAATGAATGCAAACAAAGTATTTGGATGCTTTCTCTTATTATACAACACAAAAGAACTCAATTTCTATCACCCTAGTCGTAAGAGGTGTTAAAACGCGTAAATTCATTCAACAGCTTGAGTTGAAGCTTGTTTGTACTTGTAAACATCCTAGCTGTTGTTTCACACTCAAATGAATGCAAACAACGTATTTGGATGCTTTCTCTTAATATACAACACAAAAGAACTCAAATCTCTTTCACCCTACTCGTATGAGCTTTTAAAACGCGTAAATGCATTCAAAAGCTTGAGTTGAAGCTTGTTTGTAATTTAACACATTCTTGGTGTAGTTTCATACTCAAAAGAATGCAAACAAAGTATTTGGATGCTTTCTCTTAATATACAACACAAAAGAACTCAAATCTCTTTCACCCTACTCGTATGAGCTGTTAAAACGCGTAAATGAATTAAAAAGCATGAGTTGAAGCTTGTTTGTAACTGTAAACATCCTAGGTGTAGTTTCACACTCAAATGAATGCAAACAAAGTATTTGGATGCTTTCTCTTAATATACAACACAAAAGAACTCATATCTCTTTCACCCTCCTCGTATTTGCTTTTAAAACGCGTAAATGCATTCAAAAGCTTGAGTTGAAGCTTGTTTGTACTTTTAAACAACCCTGGTGTTAATTCACACTCAAATGAATGCAAACAAAGTATTTGAATATTTTCTCTTAATATACAACACAAAAGAACCCAATTTCTATCACCCTAGTCGTAAGAGCTGTTAAAACGGGTAAATTCATTCAAAAGCTTGAGTTGAAACTTGTTTGTACTTGTAAACATCCTAGGTGTAGTTTCACACTCAAATGAATGCAAACAAAGTATTTGGACGCTTTCTCTTAATATACAACACAAAAGAACTCAAATCTCTTTCACCCTCCTCGTATGAGCTTTTAAAACGCGTAAATGTATTCAAAAGCTTGAGTTTAAGCTTGTTTGTAACTGCAAACATCCTAGGTGTAGTTTCACACTCAAATGAATGCAAACAAAGTATTTGGATGCTTTCTCTCAATATACAACACAAAAGAACTCAAATCTCTTTCACCCTAATCGTATGAGCTTTTAAAACGTGTAAATACATTCAAAAGCTTGAGTTGAAGCTTGTTTGTACTTGTAAACATCCTAGGTGTAGTTTCACACTCAAATGAATGCAAACAAAGTATTTGGATGCTTTCTCTTGATATACAACACAAAAGAACTCAAATCTCTTTCACCCTACTCGTATGAGCTTTTAAAACGTGTAAATACATTTAAAAGCTTGAGTTGAAGCTTGTTTGTACTTGTAAACATCCTAGGTGTAGTTTCACACTCAAATGAATGCAAACAAAGTATTTGGATGCTTTCTCTTACTATACAACACAAAAGAACTCAAATCTCTTTCACCCTACTCGTACGAGCTTTTAAAACGCGTAAATGAATTCAAAAGCATGAGATGAAGCTTGTTTGTAACTGTAAACATCCTAGGTGTAGTTTCACACTCAAATGAATGCAAACAAAGTATTTGGATGCTTTCTCTTAATATACAACACAAAAGAACTCAATTTCTATCACCCTAGTCGTAAGAGCTGTTAAAACGCGTAAATTCATTCAACAGCTTGAGTTGAAGCTTGTTTGTACTTGTAAACATCCTAGCTGTTGTTTCACACTCAAATGAATGCAAACAACGTATTTGGATGCTTTCTCTTAATATGCAACACAAAAGAACTCAAATCTCTTTCACCCTACTCGTATGAGCTTTTAAAACGCGTAAATGCATTCAAAAGCTTGAGTTGAAGCTTGTTTGTAATTGTAAACATCCTAGGTGTAGTTTCACACTCAAATGAATGCAAACAAAGTATTTGGATGCTTTCTCTTAATATACAACACAAAAGAACTCAAATCTCTTTCACCCTCCTCGTATTTGCTTTTAAAACGCGTAAATGCATTCAAAAGCTTGAGTTGAAGCTTGTTTGTACTTGTAAACAACCCTGGTGTTATTTCACACTCAAATGAATGCAAACAAAGTATTTGAATATTTTCTCTTAATATACAACACAAAAGAACCCAATTTCTATCACCCTAGTCGTAAGAGCTTTTAAAACGGGTAAATTCATTCAAAAGCTTGAGTTGAAACTTGTTTGTACTTGTAAACATCCTAGGTGTAGTTTCACACTCAAATGAATGCAAACAAAGTATTTGGACGCTTTCTCTTAATATACAACACAAAAGAAGTCAAATCTCTTTCACCCTCCTCGTATGAGCTTTTAAAACGCGTAAATGTATTCAAAAGCTTGAGTTTAAGCTTGTTTGTAACTGCAAACATCCTAGGTGTAGTTTCACACTCAAATGAATGCAAACAAAGTATTTGGATGCTTTATCTCAATATACAACACAAAAGAACTCAAATCTCTTTCACCCTAATCGTATGAGCTTTTAAAACGTGTAAATACATTCAAAAGCTTGAGTTGAAGCTTGTTTGTACTTGTAAACATCCTAGGTGTAGTTTCACACTCAAATGAATGCAAACAAAGTATTTGGATGCTTTCTCTTGATATACAACACAAAAGAACTCAAATCTCTTTCACCCTACTCGTATGAGCTTTTAAAACGTGTAAATACATTTAAAAGCTTGAGTTGAAGCTTGTTTGTACTTGTAAACATCCTAGGTGTAGTTTCACACTCAAATGAATGCAAACAAAGTATTTGGATGCTTTCTCTTACTATACAACACAAAAGAACTCAAATCTCTTTCACCCTACTTGTATGAGCTTTTAAAACGTGTAAATACATTCAAAAGCTTGAGTTGAAGCTTGTTTATACTTGTAAACATCCTAGGTGTAGTTTCACACTCAAATGAATGCAAACAAAGTATTTGGATGCTTTCTCTTACTATACAACACAAAAGAACTCAAATCTCTTTCACCCTACTCGTACGAGCTTTTAAAACGCGTAAATGAATTCAAAAGCATGAGATGAAGCTTGTTTGTAACTGTAAACATCCTAGGTGTAGTTTCACACTCAAATGAATGCAAACAAAGTATTTGGATGCTTTCTCTTATTATACAACACAAAAGAACTCAATTTCTATCACCCTAGTCGTAAGAGGTGTTAAAACGCGTAAATTCATTCAACAGCTTGAGTTGAAGCTTGTTTGTACTTGTAAACATCCTAGCTGTTGTTTCACACTCAAATGAATGCAAACAACGTATTTGGATGCTTTCTCTTAATATACAACACAAAAGAACTCAAATCTCTTTCACCCTACTCGTATGAGCTTTTAAAACGCGTAAATGCATTCAAAAGCTTGAGTTGAAGCTTGTTTGTAATTTAACACATTCTTGGTGTAGTTTCATACTCAAAAGAATGCAAACAAAGTATTTGGATGCTTTCTCTTAATATACAACACAAAAGAACTCAAATCTCTTTCACCCTACTCGTATGAGCTGTTAAAACGCGTAAATGAATTCAAAAGCATGAGTTGAAGCTTGTTTGTAACTGTAAACATCCTAGGTGTAGTTTCACACTCAAATGAATGCAAACAAAGTATTTGGATGCTTTCTCTTAATATACAACACAAAAGAACTCATATCTCTTTCACCCTCCTCGTATTTGCTTTTAAAACGCGTAAATGCATTCAAAAGCTTGAGTTGAAGCTTGTTTGTACTTGTAAACAACCCTGGTGTTAATTCACACTCAAATGAATGCAAACAAAGTATTTGAATATTTTCTCTTAATATACAACACAAAAGAACCCAATTTCTATCACCCTAGTCGTAAGAGCTGTTAAAACGGGTAAATTCATTCAAAAGCTTGAGTTGAAACTTGTTTGTACTTGTAAACATCCTAGGTGTAGTTTCACACTCAAATGAATGCAAACAAAGTATTTGGACGCTTTCTCTTAATATACAACACAAAAGAACTCAAATCTCTTTCACCCTCCTCGTATGAGCTTTTAAAACGCGTAAATGCATTCAAAAGCTTGTGTTGAAGCTTGTTTGTAACTGTAAACATCCTAGGTGTAGTTTCACACTCAAATGAATGCAAACAAAGTATTTGGATGCTTTCTCTTAATATACAACACAAAAGAACTCAAATCTCTTTCACCCTAGTCGTATGAGCTTTTAAAACGTGTAAATACATTCAAAAGCTTGAGTTGAAGCTTGTTTGTACTTGTAAACATCCTAGGTGTAGTTTCACACTCAAATGAATGCAAACAAAGTATTTGGATGCTTTCTCTTACTATACAACACAAAAGAACTCAAACCTCTTTCACCCTACTCGTATGAGCTTTTAAAACGCGTAAATGCATTCAAAAGCTTGAGTTGAAGCTTGTTTGTACTTGTAAACATCCTAGGTGTACTTTCACACTCAAATGAATGCAAACAAAGTATTTGGATGCTTTCTCTTAATATACAACACAAAAGAACTCAAATCTCTTTCACCCTACTCGTATGAGCTTTTAAAACGCGTAAATGCATTCAAAAGCTTGAGTTGAAGCTTGTTTGTAATTTAACACATTCTTGGTGTAGTTTCATACTCAAAAGAATACAAACAAAGTATTTAGATGCTTTCTCTTAATATACAACACAAAAGAACTCAAATCTCTTTCACCCTCCTCGTATGAGCTTTTAAAACGCGTAAATGCAATCAAAAGCTTGAGTTGAAGCTTGTTTGTACCTGTAAACAACCCTGGTGTTATTTCACACTCAAATGAATGCAAACAAAGTATTTGAATATTTTCTCTTAATATACAACACAAAAGAACCCAATTTCTATCACCCTAGTCGTAAGAGCTGTTAAAACGGGTAAATTCATTCAAAAGCTTGAGTTGAAACTTGTTTGTACATGTAAACATCCTAGGTGTAGTTTCACACTCAAATGAATGCAAACAAAGTATTTGGATGCTTTCTCTTAATATACAACACAAAAGAACTCAAATCTCTTTCACCCTCCTCGTATGAGCTTTTAAAACGCGTAAATGCATTCAAAAGCTTGAGTTGAAGCTTGTTTGTAACTGTAAACATCCTAGGTGTAGTTTCACACTCAAATGAATGCAAACAAAGTATTTGGATGCTTTCTCTTAATATACAACACAAAAGAACTCAAATCTCTTTCACCCTACTCGTATGAGCTTTTAAAACGTGTAAATACATTTAAAAGCTTGAGTTGAAGCTTGTTTGTACTTGTAAACATCCTAGGTGTAGCTTCACACTCATATGAATGCAAACAAAGTATTTGGATGCTTTCTCTTACTATACAACACAAAAGAACTCAAATCTCTTTCACCCTACTTGTATGAGCTTTTGAAACGCGTAAATGAATTCAAAAGCATGAGATGAAGCTTGTTTGTAACTGTAAACATCCTAGGTGTAGTTTCACACTCAAATGAATGCAAACAAAGTATTTGGATGCTTTCTCTTAATATACAACACAAAAGAACTCAAATCTCTTTCACCCTACTCGTATGAGCTTTTAAAACACGTAAATGCATTCAAAAGCTTGAGTTGAAGCTTGTTTGTAACTGTAAACATCCTAGGTATAGTTTCACACTCAAATGAATGAAAAAAAAGTATTTGGATGCTTTCTCTTAATATACAACACAAATGAACTTAAATCTCTTTCACCCTACTCGTATGATCTTTTAAAACGCGTAAATACATTCAAAAGCTTGAGTTGAAGCTTGTTTGTACTTGTAGACATCCTAGGTATAGTTTCACACTCAAATGAATGCAAACAAAGTATTTGGATGCTTTCTCTTACTATACAACACAAAAGAACTCAAATCTCTTTCACCCTACTCGTATGAGCTTTTAAAACGCGTAAATGAATTCAAAAGCTTGAGTTGAAGCTTGTTTGTAATTTAACACATTCTTGGTGTAGTTTCATGCTCAAAAGAATGCAAACAAAACATTTGAGTGCTTTCTCTTCATATACAACAGAAAAGAAATCAAATCTCTTTCACCCAACTCGTATGAGCTGTTAAAACGCGTAAATTCATTAAACAGCTTGAGTTGAAGCTTGTTTGTACTTGTAAACATCCTAGGTGTACTTTCACACTCAAATGAATGCAAACAAAGTATTTGGATGCTTTCTCTTAATATCCAACACAAAAGAACTCAAATCTCTTTCACCCTACTCGTATGAGCTTTTAAAACGCGTAAATGCATTCAAAAGCTTGAGTTGAAGCTTGTTTGTAATTTAACACATTCCTGGTGTAGTTTCATACTCAAAAGAATACAAACAAAGTATTTAGATGCTTTCTCTTAATATACAACACAAAAGAACTCAAATCTCTTTCACCCTCCTCGTATGAGCTTTTAAAACGCGTAAATGCAATCAAAAGCTTGAGTTGAAGCTTGTTTGTACTTGTAAACAACCCTGGTGTTATTTCACACTCAAATGAATGCAAACAAAGTATTTGAATATTTTCTCTTAATATACAACACAAAAGAACCCAATTTCTATCACCCTAGTCGTAAGAGCTGTTAAAACGGGTAAATTCATTCAAAAGCTTGAGTTGAAACTTGTTTGTACTTGTAAACATCCTAGGTGTAGTTTCACACTCAAATGAATGCAAACAAAGTATTTGGATGCTTTCTCTTAATATACAACACAAAAGAACTCAAATCTCTTTCACCCTCCTCGTATGAGCTTTTAAAACGCGTAAATGCATTCAAAAGCTTGAGTTGAAGCTTGTTTGTAACTGTAAACATCCTAGGTGTAGTTTCACACTCAAATGAATGCAAACAAAGTATTTGGATGCTTTCTCTTAATATACAACACAAAAGAACTCAAATCTCTTTCACCCTCCTCGTGTTTGCTTTTAAAACGCGTAAATGCATTCAAAAGCTTGAGTTGAAGCTTGTTTGTACTTGTAAACATGGTGTTATTTCACACTCAAATGAATGCAAACAAAGTATTTGAATATTTTCTCTTAATATACAACACAAAAGAACCCAATTTCTATCACCCTAGTCGTAAGAGCTGTTAAAACGGGTAAATTCATTCCAAAGCTTGAGTTGAAACTTGTTTGTACTTGTAAACATCCTAGGTGTAGTTTCACCCTTAAATGAATGCAAACAAAGTATTTGGATGCTTTCTCTTGATATACAACACAAAAGAACTCAAATCTCTTTCACCCTACTCGTATGAGCTTTTAAAACGTGTAAATACATTTAAAAGCTTGAGTTGAAGCTTGTTTGTACTTGTAAACATCCTAGGTGTAGTTTCACACTCAAATGAATGCAAACAAAGTATTTGGATGCTTTCTCTTACTATACAACACAAAAGAACTCAAATCTCTTTCACCCTACTCGTATGAGCTTTTAAAACGTGTAAATACATTCAAAAGCTTGAGTTGAAGCTTGTTTGTACTTGTAAACATCCTAGGTGTAGTTCCACACTCAAATGAATGCAAAGAAAGTATTTGGATGCATTCTCTTACTATACAACACAAAAGAACTCAAATCTCTTTCACCCTACTCGTACGAGCTTTTAAAACGCGTAAATGAATTCAAAAGCATGAGATGAAGCTTGTTTATAACTGTAAACATCCTAGGTGTAATTTCACACTCAAATGAATGCAAACAAAGTATTTGGATGCTTTCTCTTAATATACAACACAAAAGAACTCAAATCTCCTTCACCCTAGTCGTAAGAGCTGTTAAAACGGGTAAATTCATTCAAAAGCTTGAGTTGAAACTTGTTTGTACTTGTAAACATCCTAGGTGTAGTTTCACACTCAAATAAATGCAAACAGTATTTGGATGCTTTCTATTAATATACAACACAAAAGAACTCAAATCTCTTTCACCCTCCTCGTATTTGCTTTTAAAACGCGTAAATGCATTCAAAAGCTTGAGTTGAAGCTTGTTTGTACTTGTAAACAACCCTGGTGTTATTTATCACTCAAATGAATGCAAACAAAGTATTTGAATATTTTCTCTTAATATACAACACAAAAGAACCCAATTTCTATCACCCTAGTCGTAAGAGCTGTTAAAACGGGTAAATTCATTCAAAAGCTTGAGTTGAAACTTGTTTGTACTTGTAAACATCCTAGGTGTAGTTTCACACTCAAATAAATGCAAACAGTATTTGGACGCTTTCTCTTAATATACAACACAAAAGAACTCAAATCTCTTTCACCCTCCTCGTATGAGCTTTTAAAACGCGTAAATGTATTCAAAAGCTGATGCGGGAGCAAGTGTACAAAGTAAACAAAACAACCAAGGAACTAGCAAGCGAACATACATTCTTGTTTACATCGAGTTTCTTTGGTGGTTATGCATTAAATTGACTCCTACAAAGATAATTACATGGAGTTTACACACAAGATCGGGATTAAAGCTCTTATTATATGATCTCATTCGTTATAAGGATTCCCGTAATTTTGACAGCTTCTACACTGGTTCGTATTTTGATCATAACTCACTCATACGACATGGGATCGTGGTGATTCAAAGTTCTGTAGAAATCTGGAAAAGAGATCTAAAACTCCTATCTTTTGAGTTTTCCCATATTCGAAACGTAACAGGGTTTAAAAGGCGATTTAATTTACAGTGGAAAGCTGTTCCCACGGGTTTGTGCCTTGGGCGCTAGGTAATCAGTTGTTTAGTTCGATTTCGTTTAGTATTCCCTTAATTAGTTAGAATATGTTTAGGAGAGTAATAATCTGATTGTTATTAGTATTAGAAGTCCATTAGGTGTTAGGAAAGCTGTTAGTTAGTCCGTTTTACAATTGTAGTCAGTTTCGTAGTTAGTTTCCTATTCGGACTAGGATTAGGATTCCGAATAGCTTTAGATTTCTTTGTCTATAAATAGGGGAGAGCTTTGCTATTGTAAACTCGTGCTTTGATGATTAATAATTGAATACATGAGTATTTACCCCTCAAACTGAGTGATTCAGGTTGAAACCCTTACGAGTGATTCGTGAGTTGTTCTTGAGTGATTCTTGAACAAGATCCCTTTGTGTGATACTATCAAAGGTTAATTTCCGTTTTGTTACTTATTTCACATCAACTTGGTATCAGAGCTAAAGGTTTGAGCTTTCTTAAGTTTAAACAACACGGTCCTGAGCATAAACACGACACCATAGCGAGCTTTAGAGAAAGATTCTTGCAAGATCCGCCCTTTGTTCACGAAGACAGCCAAGAAACCCCCAAGAAACCAACAACCGAAGCTATGGGTGAGCCCAGCGAACTAGCAAAGTTGTTAACAGCCATGGAGGATCTTAGGACGTCTTTCAAATCTCAAGAAGAGCGGATGGCTGCTATGGAAAGAAGAAACCAAGAAGATAGGGAGAACATGGAGACAAGGATGCGCAGAATTCATTGGAGAAACCACAACCGTGACCCCGACTTCGATGAGGAGTTTGAAGACACAAGTGGGACTAGAACCAATGACGCTCCTAAACCACGACATCCCTATGATGATGACAGGAACTTGAAGGTCGAACTCCCTGAATATGATGGTTCCTACGACCCAGAGGCCTTTCTTGATTGGCTTAGAACTATGGAGAGAGTCTTTGAATACAAGGAGTATGATGAGCGGCGAAGATGCAAGTTAGCCACGCATAAACTCACCAAGCATGCTTCTTTATGGTATGAAAAACTAAAGGCTCGACGCAAGAAGGACGGGAAAGCAAAGATTGAGACTTGGGACAAACTCAAGAAACATTTAAAGAACCGATTTTTGCCTAAAGAGTTTGAGCAAGCACAGTTCTTGAAACTCACGTCCTTAAGCCAAGAAACCTCAAGTGTACAAGACTACCTCCAAAAGTTTGAAAACGCGCACATGATGTGTGATCTCGTGGAGAGGGAGGAGTTAAAGATTGCAAGATTCATCAAAGGTCTAAACCCAACTCTAAGGCGCAAGGTAGAGCTTGTTCCTTACGTAACCTTTGAGGACGTCTGCAAAGTTGCTCTCAAGATTGAGAGGCAAGAGAGGGAGCAACAATTAGTGCACCTAAGAGCACAACAAGCATACCAACAAGCGCTTCAACGTCGAAATCATAAGTTGGAGTACATGAAAGGGTGCATAATAAATGATCAACCCATCAATGAAGATAGGCTCTTTGTTGTGGATACATTCAAAGGAAAACCAGATCTTGATGATTACTTTAAAGATATTGTTCCTATGGAAGATTCACAAGAAAAGACCAATAACATTGACCCCCTTATTGTTGTTCAAGTTAATAATTCAAGCCTACCAACTGTGGTTGATGAGTTTATCGAAGAAATATTCATTGAACCAGAAAATATTGGTGATTTCCTTGAAGATCTTGATTATATTGATGACATGCAAGAGAAATCCGAGATGGAGTTGGGACTTCTTGAATCTAGCTTTGATCATGAACAAGAAAGAGATGTCCATCAAGAAGACAGAAGCAAGGCTCTTAACCTTGTGGGTTCATTGGAAATTTGTAAGGAAAATTTGATGAATATACACGTTGGGGAGAAGATTACTACATACGAAGAATTGAGGACAATTCTTTTTGAAGAAAGGGAGATTGATGCGGGAGCAAGTGTACAAAGTAAACAAAACAACCAAGGAACTAGCAAGCGAACATACATTCTTGTTTACATCGAGTTTCTTTGGTGGTTATGCATTAAATTGACTCCTACAAAGATAATTACATGGAGTTTACACACAAGATCAGGATTAAAGCTCTTATTATATGATCTCATTCGTTATAAGGATTCCCGTAATTTTGACAGCTTCTACACTGGTTCGTATTTTGATCATAACTCACTCATACGACATGGGATCGTGGTGATTCAAAGTTCTGTAGAAATCTGGAAAAGAGATCTAAAACTCCTATCTTTTGAGTTTTCCCATATTCGAAACGTAACAGGGTTTAAAAGGCGATTTAATTTACAGTGGAAAGCTGTTCCCACGGGTTTGTGCCTTGGGCGCTAGGTAATCAGTTGTTTAGTTCGATTTCGTTTAGTATTCCCTTAATTAGTTAGAATATGTTTAGGAGAGTAATAATCTGATTGTTATTAGTATTAGAAGTCCATTAGGTGTTAGGAAAGCTGTTAGTTAGTCCGTTTTACAATTGTAGTCAGTTTCGTAGTTAGTTTCCTATTCGGACTAGGATTAGGATTCCGAATAGCTTTAGATTTCTTTGTCTATAAATAGGGGAGAGCTTTGCTATTGTAAACTCGTGCTTTGATGATTAATAATTGAATACATGAGTATTTACCCCTCAAACTGAGTGATTCAGGTTGAAACCCTTACGAGTGATTCGTGAGTTGTTCTTGAGTGATTCTTGAACAAGATCCCTTTGTGTGATACTATCAAAGGTTAATTTCCGTTTTGTTACTTATTTCACATCAAAAGCTTGAGTTTAAGCTTGTTTGTAACTGCAAACATCCTAGGTGTAGTTTCACACTCAAATGAATGCAAACAAAGTATTTGGATGCTTTCTCTTAACATACAACACAAAAGAACTCAAATCTCTTTCACCCTAATCGTATGAGCTTTTAAAACGTGTAAATACATTCAAAAGCTTGAGTTGAAGCTTGTTTGTACTTGCAAACATCCTAGGTGTAGTTTCACACTCAAATGAATGCAAACAAAGTATTTGGATGCTTTCTCTTACTATACATCACAAAAGAACTCAAATCTCTTTCACCCTACTCGTATGAGCTTTTAAAACGTGTAAATACATTCAAAAGCTTGAGTTGAAGCTTGTTTGTACTTGTAAACATCCTAGGTGTAGTTTCACACTCAAATGAATGCAAACAAAGTATTTGGATGCTTTCTCTTACTATACAACACAAAAGAACTCAAATCTCTTTCACCCTACTCGTATGAGCTTTTAAAACGCGTAAATGCATTCAAAAGCTTGAGTTGAAGCTTGTTTGTAATTGTAAACATCCTAGGTGTAGTTTCACACTCAAATGAATGCAAACAAAGTATTTGGATGCTTTCTCTTAATATACAACACAAAAGAACTCAAATCTCTTTCACCCTCCTCGTATGAGCTTTTAAAACGCGTAAATGCATTCAAAAGCTTGAGTTGAAGCTTGTTTGTAACTGTAAACATCCTAGGTGTAGTTTCACACACAAATGAATGCAAATAAAGTATTTGGATGCCTTCTCTTAATATACAACACAAAAGAACTCAAATCTCTTTCACCCTACTCGTATGAGCTTCTAAAACGTGTAAATACATTTAAAAGCTTGAGTTGAAGCTTGTTTGTACTTGTAAACATCCTAGGTGTAGTTTCACACTCATATGAATGCAAACAAAGTATTTGGATGCTTTCTCTTACTATACAACACAAAAGAACTCAAATCTCTTTCACCCTACTCGTATGAGCTTTTAAAACGTGTAAATACATTCAAAAGCTTGAGTTGAAGCTTGTTTGTACTTGTAAACATCCTAGGTGTAGTTTCACACTCAAATGAATGCAAACAAAGTATTTGGATGCTTTCTCTTACTATACAACACAAAAGAACTCAAATCTCTTTCACCCTACTCGTATCAGCTTTTAAAACGCGTAAATGCATTCAAAAGCTTGAGTTGAAGCTTGTTGGTAATTTAACACATTCTTGGTGTAGTTTCATACTCAAAAGAATGCAAACAAAGTATTTGGATGCTTTCTCTTAATATACAACACAAAAGAACTCAATTTCTATCACCCTAGTCGTAAGAGCTGTTAAAACGCGTAAATTCCTTCAACAGCTTGAGTTGAAGCTTGTTTGTACTTGTAAACAACCTAGGTGTAGTTTCACACTCAAATGAATGCAAACAAAGTATTTGGATGCTTTCTCTTAATATACAACACAAAAGAACTCAATTTCTATCACCCTAGTCGTAAGAGCTGTTAAAACGCGTAAATTCATTCAACAGCTTGAGTTGAAGCTTGTTTGTACTTGTAAACATCCTAGGTGTAGTTTCACACTCAAATGAATGCAAACAAAGTATTTGGATGCTTTCTCTTAATATACAACACAAAAGAACTCAATTTCTATCACCCTAGTCGTAAGAGCTGTTAAAACGCGTAAATTCATTCAACAGCTTGAGTTGAAGCTTGTTTGTACTTGTAAACATCCTAGGTGTAGTTTCACACTCAAATGAATGCAAACAAAGTATTTGGACGCTTTCTCTTAATATACAACACAAAAGAACTCAAATCTCTTTCACCCTCCTCGTATGAGCTTTTAAAACGCGTAAATGCGTTCAAAAGCTTGAGTTGAAGCTTGTTTGTAACTGTAAACATCCTAGGTGTAGTTTCACACTCAAATGAATGCAAACAAAGTATTTGGATGCTTTCTCTTAATATACGACACAAAAGAACTCAAATCTCTTTCACCCTAATCGTATGAGCTTTTAAAACGTGTAAATACATTCAAAAGCTTGAGTTGAAGCTTGTTTGTACTTGTAAACATCCTAGGTGTAGTTTGACACTCAAATGAATGCAAACAAAGTATTTGGATGCTTTCTCTTACTATACAACACAAAGGAACTCAAATCTCTTTCACCCTACTCGTATGAGCTTTTAAAACGCGTAAATGCATTCAAAAGCTTGAGTTGAAGCTTGTTTGTAACTGTAAACATCCTAGGTGTAGTTTCACACTCAAATGAATGCAAACAAAGTATTTGGATGCTTTCTCTTAATATACAACACAAAAGAACTCAATTTCTATCACCCTAGTCGTAAGAGCTGTTAAAACGCGTAAATTCATTCAACAGCTTGAGTTGAAGCTTGTTCGTACTTGTAAACATCCTAGGTGTAGTTTCACACTCAAATGAATACAAATAAATTATTTGGATGCTTTCTCTTAATTTACAACACAAAAGAACTCAAATCTCTTTCACCCTACTCGTATGAGCTTTTAAAACGTGTAATGCATTCAAAAGCTTGAGTTGAAGCTTGTTTGTAATTTAACACATTCTTGGTGTAGTTTCATACTCAAAAAAATGCAAACAAAACATTTGGGTGATTTCTCTTAATATACAACAGAAAAGAAATCAAATCTCTTTCACCCTACTCGTATGAGCTTTTAAAACGCGTAAATGCATTCAAACGCTTGAGTTGAAGCTTGTTTGTAACTGTACACATCCTAGGTGTAGTTTCACACTCAAATGAATGCAAACAAAGTATTTGGATGCTTTCTCTTAATATTCAACACAAAAGAACTCAAATCTCTTTCACCCTACTCGTATGAGCTTTTAAAACGCGTAAATGCATTCAAAAGCTTGAGTTGAAGCTTGTTTGTAACTGTAAACATCCTAGGTGTACTTTCACACTCAAATGAATGCAAACAAAGTATTTGGACGCTTTCTCTTAATATACAACACAAAAGAACTCAAATCTCTTTCACCCTCCTCGTATGAGCTTTTAAAACGCGTAAATGCATTCAAAAGCTTGAGTTGAAGCTTGTTTCTAACTGTAAACATCCTAGGTGTAGTTTCACACTCAAATGAATGCAAACAAAGTATTTGGATGCTTTCTCTTAATATACAACACAAAAGAACTCAAATCTCTTTCACCCTAATCGTATGAGCTTTTAAAACGTGTAAATACATTCAAAAGCTTGAGTTGAAGCTTGTTTGTACTTGTAAACATCCTCGGTGTAGTTTGACACTCAAATGAATGCAAACAAAGTATTTGGATGCTTTCGCTTACTATACAACACAAAGGAACTCAAATCTCTTTCACCCTACTCGTATGAGCTTTTAAAACGCGTAAATGCATTCAAAAGCTTGAGTTGAAGCTTGTTTGTAACTGTAAACATCCTAGGTGTAGTTTCACACTCAAATGAATGCAAACAAAGTATTTGGATGCTTTCTTTTAATATACAACACAAAAGAACTCAATTTCTATCACCCTAGTCGTAAGAGCTGTTAAAACGCGTAAATTCATTCAACAGCTTGAGTTGAAGCTTGTTTGTACTTGTAAACATCCTAGGTGTAGTTTCACACTTAAATGAATGCAAACAAAGTATTTGGTTGCTTTCTCTTAATATAAAACACAAAAGAACTCAAATCTCTTCCACCCTACTCGTATGAGCTTTTAAAACGTGTAAATGCATTCAAAAGCTTGAGTTGAAGCTTGTTTGTAATTTAACACATTCTTGGTGTAGTTTCATACTCAAAAAAATGCAAACAAAACATTTGGGTGATTTCTCTTAATATACAACAGAAAAGAAATCAAATCTCTTTCACCCTACTCGTATGAGCTTTTAAAACGCGTAAATGCATTCAAAAGCTTGAGTTGAAGCTTGTTTGTACTTGTAAAGAACCCTGGTGTTATTTCACACTCAAATGTATGCAAACAAAGTATTTGGATATTTTCTCTTAATATACAACACAAAAGAACTCAATTTCTATCACCCTAGTCGTAAGAGCTGTTAAAACGCGTAAATTCATTCAAAAGCTTGAGTTGAAGCTTGTTTGTACTTGTAAACATCGTAGGTGTAGTTGCACACTCAAATGAATGCAAACAAAGTATTTGGATGCTTTCTCTTAATATACAACACAAAAGAACTCAAATCTCTTTCACCCTAATCATATGAGCTTTTAAAACGTGTAAATACATTCAAAAGCTTGAGTTGAAGCTTGTTTGTACTTGCAAACATCCTAGGTGTAGTTTCACACTCAAATGAATGCAAACAAAGTATTTGGATGCTTTCTCTTACTATACATCACAAAAGAACTCAAATCTCTTTCACCCTACTCGTATGAGCTTTTAAAACGCGTAAATGCATTCAAAAGCTTGAGTTGAAGCTTGTTTGTAATTGTAAACATCCTAGGTGTAGTTTCACACTCAAATGAATGCAAACAAAGTATTTGGATGCTTTCTCTTAATATACAACACAAAAGAACTTAAATCTCTTTCACCCTCCTCGTATGAGCTTTTAAAACGCGTAAATGCATTCAAAAGCTTGAGTTGAAGCTTGTTTGTAACTGTAAACATCCTAGGTGTAGTTTCACACACAAATGAATGTAAACAAAGTATTTGGATGCTTTCTCTTAATATACAACACAAAAGAACTCAAATCTCTTTCACCCTACTCGTATGAGCTTTTAAAACGTGTAAATACATTTAAAAGCTTGAGTTGAAGCTTGTTTGTACTTGTAAACATCCTAGGTGTAGTTTCACACTCATATGAATGCAAACGAAGTATTTGGATGCTTTCTCTTACTATACAACACAAAAGAACTCATATCTCTTTCACCCTACTCGTATGAGCTTTTAAAACGTGTAAATACATTCAAAAGCTTGAGTTGAAGCTTGTTTGTACTTGTAAACATCCTAGGTGTAGTTTCACACTCAAATGAATGCAAACAAAGTATTTGGATGCTTTCTCTTACTATACAACACAAAAGAACTCAAATCTCTTTCACCCTACTCGTATCAGCTTTTAAAACGCGTAAATGCATTCAAAAGCTTGAGTTGAAGCTTGTTTGTAATTTAACACATTCTTGGTGTAGTTTCATACTCAAAAGAATGCAAACAAAGTATTTGGATGCTTTCTCTTAATATACAACACAAAAGAACTCAATTTCTATCACCCTAGTCGTAAGAGCTGTTAAAACGCGTAAATTCCTTCAACAGCTTGAGTTGAAGCTTGTTTGTACTTGTAAACATCCTAGGTGTAGTTTCACACTCAAATGAATGCAAACAAAGTATTTGGATGCTTTCTCTTAATATACAACACAAAAGAACTCAATTTCTATCACCCTAGTCGTAAGAGCTGTTAAAACGCGTAAATTCATTCAACAGCTTGAGTTGAAGCTTGTTTGTACTTGTAAACATCCTAGGTGTAGTTTCACACTCAAATGAATGCAAACAAAGTATTTGGACGCTTTCTCTTAATATACAACACAAAAGAACTCAAATCTCTTTCACCCTCCTCGTATGAGCTTTTAAAACGCGTAAATGCGTTCAAAAGCTTGAGTTGAAGCTTGTTTGTAACTGTAAACATCCTAGGTGTAGTTTCACACTCAAATGAATGCAAACAAAGTATTTGGATGCTTTCTCTTAATATACGACACAAAAGAACTCAAATCTCTTTCACCCTAATCGTATGAGCTTTTAAAACGTGTAAATACATTCAAAAGCTTGAGTTGAAGCTTGTTTGTACTTGTAAACATCCTAGGTGTAGTTTGACACTCAAATGAATGCAAACAAAGTATTTGGATGCTTTCTCTTACTATACAACACAAAGGAACTCAAATCTCTTTCACCCTACTCGTATGAGCTTTTAAAACGCGTAAATGCATTCAAAAGCTTGAGTTGAAGCTTGTTTGTAACTGTAAACATCCTAGGTGTAGTTTCACACTCAAATGAATGCAAACAAAGTATTTGGATGCTTTCTCTTAATATACAACACAAAAGAACTCAATTTCTATCACCCTAGTCGTAAGAGCTGTTAAAACGCGTAAATTCATTCAACAGCTTGACTTGAAGCTTGTTCGTACTTGTAAACATGCTAGGTGTAGTTTCACACTCAAATGAATACAAATAAAGTATTTGGATGCTTTCTCTTAATTTACAACACAAAAGAACTCAAATCTCTTTCACCCTACTCGTATGAGCTTTTAAAACGTGTAATGCATTCAAAAGCTTGAGTTGAAGCTTGTTTGTAATTTAACACATTCTTGGTGTAGTTTCATACTCAAAAAAATGCAAACAAAACATTTGGGTGATTTCTCTTAATATACAACAGAAAAGAAATCAAATCTCTTTCACCCTACTCGTATGAGCTTTTAAAACGCGTAAATGCATTCAAACGCTTGAGTTGAAGCTTGTTTGTAACTGTACACATCCTAGGTGTAGTTTCACACTCAAATGAATGCAAACAAAGTATTTGGATGCTTTCTCTTAATATTCAACACAAAAGAACTCAAATCTCTTTCACCCTACTCGTATGAGCTTTTAAAACGCGTAAATGCATTCAAAAGCTTGAGTTGAAGCTTGTTTGTAACTGTAAACATCCTAGGTGTAGTTTCACACTCAAATGAATGCAAACAAAGTATTTGGACGCTTTCTCTTAATATACAACACAAAAGAACTCAAATCTCTTTCACCCTCCTCGTATGAGCTTTTAAAACGCGTAAATGCATTCAAAAGCTTGAGTTGAAGCTTGTTTCTAACTGTAAACATCCTAGGTGTAGTTTCACACTCAAATGAATGCAAACAAAGTATTTGGATGCTTTCTCTTAATATACAACACAAAAGAACTCAAATCTCTTTCACCCTAATCGTATGAGCTTTTAAAACGTGTAAATAC
Source organism: Tetragonia tetragonoides (assembly GCA_038025085.1). Taxonomy (NCBI): domain Eukaryota; kingdom Viridiplantae; phylum Streptophyta; class Magnoliopsida; order Caryophyllales; family Aizoaceae; genus Tetragonia; species Tetragonia tetragonoides. The sequence goes on from CM076141.1 coordinate 23,836,523, forward strand.
ATTCAAAAGCTTGAGTTGAAGCTTGTTTGTACTTGTAAACATCCTCGGTGTAGTTTGACACTCAAATGAATGCAAACAAAGTATTTGGATGCTTTCGCTTACTATACAACACAAAGGAACTCAAATCTCTTTCACCCTACTCGTATGAGCTTTTAAAACGCGTAAATGCATTCAAAAGCTTGAGTTGAAGCTTGTTTGTAACTGTAAACATCCTAGGTGTAGTTTCACACTCAAATGAATGCAAACAAAGTATTTGGATGCTTTCTTTTAATATACAACACAAAAGAACTCAATTTCTATCACCCTAGTCGTAAGAGCTGTTAAAACGCGTAAATTCATTCAACAGCTTGAGTTGAAGCTTGTTTGTACTTGTAAACATCCTAGGTGTAGTTTCACACTCAAATGAATGCAAACAAAGTATTTGGTTGCTTTCTCTTAATATAAAACACAAAAGAACTCAAATCTCTTCCACCCTACTCGTATGAGCTTTTAAAACGTGTAACTGCATTCAAAAGCTTGAGTTGAAGCTTGTTTGTAATTTAACACATTCTTGGTGTAGTTTCATACTCAAAAAAATGCAAACAAAACATTTGGGTGATTTCTCTTAATATACAACAGAAAAGAAATCAAATCTCTTTCACCCTACTCGTATGAGCTTTTAAAACGCGTAAATGCATTCAAAAGCTTGAGTTGAAGCTTGTTTGTACTTGTAAAGAACCCTGGTGTTATTTCACACTCAAATGTATGCAAACAAAGTATTTGGATATTTTCTCTTAATATACAACACAAAAGAACTCAATTTCTATCACCCTAGTCGTAAGAGCTGTTAAAACGCGTAAATTCATTCAAAAGCTTGAGTTGAAGCTTGTTTGTACTTGTAAACATCGTAGGTGTAGTTGCACACTCAAATGAATGCAAACAAAGTATTTGGATGCTTTCTCTTAATATACAACACAAAAGAACTCAAATCTCTTTCACCCTAATCATATGAGCTTTTAAAACGTGTAAATACATTCAAAAGCTTGAGTTGAAGCTTGTTTGTACTTGCAAACATCCTAGGTGTAGTTTCACACTCAAATGAATGCAAACAAAGTATTTGGATGCTTTCTCTTACTATACATCACAAAAGAACTCAAATCTCTTTCACCCTACTCGTATGAGCTTTTAAAACGTGTAAATACATTCAAAAGCTTGAGTTGAAGCTTGTTTGTACTTGTAAACATCCTAGGTGTAGTTTCACACTCAAATGAATGCAAACAAAGTATTTGGATGCTTTCTCTTACTATACAACACAAAAGAACTCAAATCTCTTTCACCCTACTCGTATGAGCTTTTAAAACGCGTAAATGCATTCAAAAGCTTGAGTTGAAGCTTGTTTGTAATTGTAAACATCCTAGGTGTAGTTTCACACTCAAATGAATGCAAACAAAGTATTTGGATGCTTTCTCTTAATATACAACACAAAAGAACTTAAATCTCTTTCACCCTCCTCGTATGAGCTTTTAAAACGCGTAAATGCATTCAAAAGCTTGAGTTGAAGCTTGTTTGTAACTGTAAACATCCTAGGTGTAGTTTCACACACAAATGAATGTAAACAAAGTATTTGGATGCTTTCTCTTAATATACAACACAAAAGAACTCAAATCTCTTTCACCCTACTCGTATGAGCTTTTAAAACGTGTAAATACATTTAAAAGCTTGAGTTGAAGCTTGTTTGTACTTGTAAACATCCTAGGTGTAGTTTCACACTCATATGAATGCAAACGAAGTATTTGGATGCTTTCTCTTACTATACAACACAAAAGAACTCATATCTCTTTCACCCTACTCGTATGAGCTTTTAAAACGTGTAAATACATTCAAAAGCTTGAGTTGAAGCTTGTTTGTACTTGTAAACATCCTAGGTGTAGTTTCACACTCAAATGAATGCAAACAAAGTATTTGGATGCTTTCTCTTACTATACAACACAAAAGAACTCAAATCTCTTTCACCCTACTCGTATCAGCTTTTAAAACGCGTAAATGCATTCAAAAGCTTGAGTTGAAGCTTGTTTGTAATTTAACACATTCTTGGTGTAGTTTCATACTCAAAAGAATGCAAACAAAGTATTTGGATGCTTTCTCTTAATATACAACACAAAAGAACTCAATTTCTATCACCCTAGTCGTAAGAGCTGTTAAAACGCGTAAATTCCTTCAACAGCTTGAGTTGAAGCTTGTTTGTACTTGTAAACATCCTAGGTGTAGTTTCACACTCAAATGAATGCAAACAAAGTATTTGGATGCTTTCTCTTAATATACAACACAAAAGAACTCAATTTCTATCACCCTAGTCGTAAGAGCTGTTAAAACGCGTAAATTCATTCAACAGCTTGAGTTGAAGCTTGTTTGTACTTGTAAACATCCTAGGTGTAGTTTCACACTCAAATGAATGCAAACAAAGTATTTGGACGCTTTCTCTTAATATACAACACAAAAGAACTCAAATCTCTTTCACCCTCCTCGTATGAGCTTTTAAAACGCGTAAATGCGTTCAAAAGCTTGAGTTGAAGCTTGTTTGTAACTGTAAACATCCTAGGTGTAGTTTCACACTCAAATGAATGCAAACAAAGTATTTGGATGCTTTCTCTTAATATACGACACAAAAGAACTCAAATCTCTTTCACCCTAATCGTATGAGCTTTTAAAACGTGTAAATACATTCAAAAGCTTGAGTTGAAGCTTGTTTGTACTTGTAAACATCCTAGGTGTAGTTTGACACTCAAATGAATGCAAACAAAGTATTTGGATGCTTTCTCTTACTATACAACACAAAGGAACTCAAATCTCTTTCACCCTACTCGTATGAGCTTTTAAAACGCGTAAATGCATTCAAAAGCTTGAGTTGAAGCTTGTTTGTAACTGTAAACATCCTAGGTGTAGTTTCACACTCAAATGAATGCAAACAAAGTATTTGGATGCTTTCTCTTAATATACAACACAAAAGAACTCAATTTCTAGCACCCTAGTCGTAAGAGCTGTTAAAACGCGTAAATTCATTCAACAGCTTGAGTTGAAGCTTGTTTGTACTTGTAAACATCCTAGGTGTAGTTTCACACTCAAATGAATACAAACAAAGTATTTGGATGCTTTCTCTTAATTTACAACACAAAAGAACTCAAATCTCTTTCACCCTACTCGTATGAGCTTTTAAAACGCGTAAATGCATTCAAACGCTTGAGTTGAAGCTTGTTTGTAACTGTACACATCCTAGGTGTAGTTTCACACTCAAATGAATGCAAACAAAGTATTTGGATGCTTTCTCTTAATATTCAACACAAAAGAACTCAAATCACTTTCACCCTACTCGTATGAGCTTTTAAAACGCGTAAATGCATTCAAAAGCTTGAGTTGAAGCTTTTTTGTACTTGTAAACATCCTAGGTGTAGTTTGACACTCAAATGAATGCAAACAAAGTATTTGGATGCTTTCTCTTACTATACAACACAAAGGAACTCAAATCTCTTTCACCCTACTCGTATGAGCTTTTAAAACGCGTAAATGCATTCAAAAGCTTGAGTTGAAGCTTGTTTGTAACTGTAAACATCCTAGGTGTAGTTTCACACTCAAATGAATGCAAACAAAGTATTTGGATGCTTTCTCTTAATATACAACACAAAAGAACTCAATTTCTAGCACCCTAGTCGTAAGAGCTGTTAAAACGCGTAAATTCATTCAACAGCTTGAGTTGAAGCTTGTTTGTACTTGTAAACAACCTAGGTGTAGTTTCACACTCAAATGAATACAAAAAAAGTATTTGGATGCTTTCTCTTAATTTACAACACAAAAGAACTCAAATCTCTTTCACCCTACTCGTATGAGCTTTTAAAACGCGTAAATGCATTCAAACGCTTGAGTTGAAGCTTGTTTGTAACTGTACACATCCTAGGTGTAGTTTCACACTCAAATGAATGCAAACAAAGTATTTGGATGCTTTCTCTTAATATTCAACACAAAAGAACTCAAATCTCTTTCACCCTACTCGTATGAGCTTTTAAAACGCGTAAATGCATTCAAAAGCTTGAGTTGAAGCTTGTTTGTAACTGTAAACATCCTAGGTGTAGTTTCACACTCAAATGAATGCAAACAAAGTATTTGGATGCTTTCTCTTAATATACAACACAAAAGAACTCAATTTCTAGCACCCTAGTCGTAAGAGCTGTTAAAACGCGTAAATTCATTCAAGAGCTTGAGTTGAAGCTTGTTTGTACTTGTAAACAACCTAGGTGTAGTTTCACACTCAAATGAATACAAAAAAAGTATTTGGATGCTTTCTCTTAATTTACAACACAAAAGAACTCAAATCTCTTTCACCCTACTCGTATGAGCTTTTAAAACGCGTAAATGCATTCAAACGCTTGAGTTGAAGCTTGTTTGTAACTGTACACATCCTAGGTGTAGTTTCACACTCAAATGAATGCAAACAAAGTATTTGGATGCTTTCTCTTAATATTCAACACAAAAGAAATCAAATCTCTTTCACCCTACTCGTATGAGCTTTTAAAACGCGTAAATGCATTCAAAAGCTTGAGTTGAAGCTTTTTTGTAACTGTAAACATCCTAGGTGTAGTTTCACACTCAAATGAATGCAAACAAAGTATTTGGATGCTTTCTCTTAATATACAACACACAAGAACTCAATTTCTATCACCCTAGTCGTAAGAGCTGTTAAAACGCGTAAATTCATTCAACAGCTTGAGTTGAAGCTTGTTTGTACTTGTAAACATCCTAGGTGTAGTTTCACACTCAAATGAATGCAAACAAAGTATTTGGTTGCTTTCTCTTAATATACAACACAAAAGAACTCAAATCTCTTTCACCCTACTCGTATGAGCTTTTAAAACGTGTAAATGCATTCAAAAGCTTGAGTTGAAGCTTGTTTGTAATTTAACACATTGTTGGTGTAGTTTCATACTCAAAAAAATGCAAACAAAACATTTGGGTGCTTTCTCTTAATATACAACAGAAAAGAAATCAAATCTCTTTCACCCTACTCGTATGAGCTTTTAATACGCGTAAATGCATTCAAAAGCTTGAGTTGAAGCTTGTTTGTACTTGTAAAGAACCCTGGTGTTATTTCACACTCAAATGTATGCAAACAAAGTATTTGGATATTTTCTCTTAATATACAACACAAAAGAACTCAATTTCTATCACCCTAGTCGTAAGAGCTGTTAAAACGCGTAAATTCACTCAAAAGCTTGAGTTGAAGCTTGTTTGTACTTGTAAACATCGTAGGTGTAGTTGCACACTCAAATGAATGCAAACAAAGTATTTGGATGCTTTCTCTTTATATACAACACAAAAGAACTCAAATCTCTTTCACCCTCCTCGTATGAGCTTTTAAAACGCGTAAATGCATTCAAAAGCTTGAGTTGAAGCTTGTTTGTAACTGTAAACATCCTAGGTGTAGTTTCACACTCAAATGAATGCAAACAAAGTATTTGGATGCTTTCTCTTAATATACAACACAAAAGAATTCAATTTCTAGCACCCTAGTCGTAAGAGCTGTTAAAACGCGTAAATTCATTCAACAGCTTGAGTTGAAGCTTGTTTGTACTTGTAAACATCCTAGGTGTAGTTTCACACTCAAATGAATACAAACAAAGTATTTGGATGCTTTCTCTTAATTTACAACACAAAAGAACTCAAATCTCTTTCACCCTACTCGTATGAGCTTTTAAAACGCGTAAATGCATTCAAACGCTTGAGTTGAAGCTTGTTTGTAACTGTACACATCCTAGGTGTAGTTTCACACTCAAATGAATGCAAACAAAGTATTTGGATGCTTTCTCTTAATATTCAACACAAAAGAACTCAAATCTCTTTCACCCTACTCGTATGAGCTTTTAAAACGCGTAAATGCATTCAAAAGCTTGAGTTGAAGCTTTTTTGTACTTGTAAACATCCTAGGTGTAGTTTGACACTCAAATGAATGCAAACAAAGTATTTGGATGCTTTCTCTTACTATACAACACAAAGGAACTCAAATCTCTTTCACCCTACTCGTATGAGCTTTTAAAACGCGTAAATGCATTCAAAAGCTTGAGTTGAAGCTTGTTTGTAACTGTAAACATCCTAGGTGTAGTTTCACACTCAAATGAATGCAAACAAAGTATTTGGATGCTTTCTCTTAATATACAACACAAAAGAACTCAATTTCTAGCACCCTAGTCGTAAGAGCTGTTAAAACGCGTAAATTCATTCAACAGCTTGAGTTGAAGCTTGTTTGTACTTGTAAACATCCTAGGTGTAGTTTCACACTCAAATGAATACAAAAAAAGTATTTGGATGCTTTCTCTTAATTTACAACACAAAAGAACTCAAATCTCTTTCACCCTACTCGTATGAGCTTTTAAAACGCGTAAATGCATTCAAACGCTTGAGTTGAAGCTTGTTTGTAACTGTACACATCCTAGGTGTAGTTTCACACTCAAATGAATGCAAACAAAGTATTTGGATGCTTTCTCTTAATATTCAACACAAAAGAACTCAAATCTCTTTCACCCTACTCGTATGAGCTTTTAAAACGCGTAAATGCATTCAAAAGCTTGAGTTGAAGCTTTTTTGTAACTGTAAACATCCTAGGTGTAGTTTCACACTCAAATGAATGCAAACAAAGTATTTGGATGCTTTCTCTTAATATACAACACACAAGAACTCAATTTCTATCACCCTAGTCGTAAGAGCTGTTAAAACGCGTAAATTCATTCAACAGCTTGAGTTGAAGCTTGTTTGTACTTGTAAACATCCTAGGTGTAGTTTCACACTCAAATGAATGCAAACAAAGTATTTGGTTGCTTTCTCTTAATATACAACACAAAAGAACTCAAATCTCTTTCACCCTACTCGTATGAGCTTTTAAAACGTGTAAATGCATTCAAAAGCTTGAGTTGAAGCTTGTTTGTAATTTAACACATTCTTGGTGTAGTTTCATACTCAAAAAAATGCAAACAAAACATTTGGGTGCTTTCTCTTAATATACAACAGAAAAGAAATCAAATCTCTTTCACCCTACTCGTATGAGCTTTTAATACGCGTAAATGCATTCAAAAGCTTGAGTTGAAGCTTGTTTGTACTTGTAAAGAACCCTGGTGTTATTTCACACTCAAATGTATGCAAACAAAGTATTTGGATATTTTCTCTTAATATACAACACAAAAGAACTTAATTTCTATCACCCTAGTCGTAAGAGCTGTTAAAACGCGTAAATTCACTCAAAAGCTTGAGTTGAAGCTTGTTTGTACTTGTAAACATCGTAGGTGTAGTTTCACACTCAAATGAATGCAAACAAAGTATTTGGATGCTTTCTCTTTATATACAACACAAAAGAACTCAAATCTCTTTCACCCTACTCGTGTGAGCTTTTAAAACGCGTAAATGCATTCAAAAGCTTGAGTTGAAGCTTGTTTGTAACTGTAAACATCCTAGGTTAAGTTTCACACTCAAATGAATGAAAAAAAAGTATTTGGATGCTTTCTCTTAATATACAACACAAAAGAACTCAAATCTCCTTCACCCTAGTCGTAAGAGCTGTTAAAACGGGTAAATTCATTCAAAAGCTTGAGTTGAAACTTGTTTGTACTTGTAAACATCCTAGGTGTAGTTTCACACTCAAATGAATGCAAACAAAGTATTTGGATGCTTTCTGATGCGGGAGCAAGTGTGCAAAGTAAACAGAACAACCAAGGAACTAGCAAGAGAACATATATTCTTGTTTACATCGAGTTCCTTTGGTGGTTATGCATTAAATTGACTCCTACAAAGATAATTACATGGAGTTTACACACAAGATCGGGATTAAAGCTCTTATTATATGATCTCATTCGTTATAAGGATTCCCGTAATTTTGACAGCTTCTACACTGGTTCGTATTTTGATCATAACTCACTCATACTACATGGGATCGTGGTGATTCAAAGCTCTGTAGAAAGCTGGAAAAGAGATCTAAAACTCCTATCTTTTGAGTTTTTCCATATTCGAAACGTAACAGGGTTTAAAAGGCGATTTAATTTACAGTGGAAAGCTGTTCCCACGGGTTTGTGCCTTGGGCGCTAGGTAATCAGTTGTTTAGTTTGATTTCGTTTAGTATTCCCTTAATTAGTTAGAATATGTTTAGGAGAGTAATAATCTGATTGTTATTAGTATTAGAAGTCCATTAGGTGTTAGGAAAGCTGTTAGTTAGTCCGTTTTACAATTGTAGTCAGTTTCGTAGTTAGTTTCCTATTCGGACTAGGATTAGGATTCCGAATAGCTTTAGATTTCTTTGTCTATAAATAGGGGAGAGCTTTGCTATTGTAAACTCGTGCTTTGATGATTAATTATTGAATACGTGAGTATTTACCCCTCAAACTGAGTGATTCAGGTTGAAACCCTTACGAGTGATTCGTGAGTTGTTCTTGAGTGATTCTTGAACAAGATCCCTTTGTGTGATACTATCAAAGGTTAATTTCCGTTTTGTTACTTATTTCACATCAACTTGGTATCAGAGCTAAAGGTTTGAGCTTTCTTAAGTTTAAACAACACGGTCCTGAGCATAAACACGATACCATAGCGAGCTTTAGAGAAAGATTCTTGCAAGATCCGCCCTTTGTTCACGAAGACAGCCAAGAAACCCCCAAGAAACCAACAACCGAAGCTATGGGTGAGCCCAGCGAACTAGCAAAGTTGTTAACAGCCATGGAGGATCTTAGGACGTCTTTCAAATCTCAAGAAGAGCGGATGGCTGCTATGGAAAGAAGAAACCAAGAAGATAGGGAGAACATGGAGACAAGGATGCGCAGAATTCATTGGAGAAACCACAACCGTGACCCCGACTTCGATGAGGTGTTTGAAGACACAAGTGGGACTAGAACCAATGACGCTCCTAAACCACGACATCCCTATGATGATGATAGGAACTTGAAAGTCGAACTCCCTGAATATGACGGTTCCTACGATCCAGAGGCCTTTCTTGATTGGCTTAGAACTATGGAGAGAGTCTTTGAATACAAGGAGTATGATGAGCGGCGAAGATGCAAGTTAGCCACGCATAAACTCACCAAGCATGCTTCTTTTTGGTATGAAAAACTAAAGGCTCGACGCAAGAAGGACGGGAAAGCAAAGATTGAGACTTGGGACAAACTCAAGAAACATTTAAAGAACCGATTTTTGCCTAAAGAATTTGAGCAAGAACAATTTTTGAAACTTACGTCCTTAAGCGAAGAAACCTCAAGTGTACAAGACTACCTCCAAAAGTTTGAAAACGCGCACATGATGTGTGATCTCGTGGAGAAGGAGGAGTTAAAGATTGCAAGATTCATCAAAGGACTAAACTCAACTCTAAGGCATAAGGTGGAGCTTGTTCCTTTCATATCCTTTGAGTATGTATGCAAGATAGCTCTTAAGATTGAGAGGCAAGAGAGGGAGCAACAATTAGTGCACCTACGAGCACAACAAGCATACCAACAAGCGCTTCAACGTCGAAATCATAAGTTGGAGTACATGAATGGGTGCATAATAAATGATCAACCCATCAATGAAGATAGGCTCTTTGTTGTGGATACATTCAAAGGAAAACCAGATCTTGATGATTACTTTAAAGATATTGTTCCTATGGAAGATTCACAAGAAAAGACCAATAACATTGACCCCCTTATTGTTGTTCAAGTTAATAATTCAAGCCTACCAACTGTGGTTGATGAGTTTATCGAAGAAATATTCATTGAACCAGAAAATATTGGTGATTTCCTTGAAGATCTTGATTATATTGATGACATGCAAGAGAAATCCGAGATGGAGTTGGGACTTCTTGAATCTAGCTTTGATCAAGAACAAGAAAGAGATGTCCATCAACAAGATAACAACAAGGCTCTTAACCTTGTGGGTTCATTGGATATTTGTAAAGAAAATTTGATGAATATACAGGTTCAGGAGAAGATTACTACATACGAAGAATTGAGGACAATTCTTTTTGAAGAAAGGGAGATTGATGCGGGAGCAAGTGTGCAAAGTAAACAGAACAACCAAGGAACTAGCAAGAGAACATATATTCTTGTTTACATCGAGTTCCTTTGGTGGTTATGCATTAAATTGACTCCTACAAAGATAATTACATGGAGTTTACACACAAGATCGGGATTAAAGCTCTTATTATATGATCTCATTCGTTATAAGGATTCCCGTAATTTTGACAGCTTCTACACTGGTTCGTATTTTGATCATAACTCACTCATACTACATGGGATCGTGGTGATTCAAAGCTCTTTAGAAAGCTGGAAACGAGATCTAAAACTCCTATCTTTTGAGTTTTCCCATATTCGAAACGTAACAGGATTTAAAAGGCGATTTAATTTACAGTAGAAAGCTGTTCCCACGGGTTTGTGCCTTGGGCGCTAGGTAATCAGTTGTTTAGTTTGATTTCGTTTAGTATTCCCTTAATTAGTTAGAATATGTTTAGGAGAGTAATAATCTGATTGTTATTAGTATTAGAAGTCCATTAGGTGTTAGGAAAGCTGTTAGTTAGTCCGTTTTACAATTGTAGTCAGTTTCGTAGTTAGTTTCCTATTCGGACTAGGATTAGGATTCCGAATAGCTTTAGATTTCCTTGTCTATAAATAGGGGAGAGCTTTGCTATTGTAAACTCGTGCTTTGATGATTAATTATTGAATACGTGAGTATTTACCCCTCAAACTGAGTAACTCAGGTTGAAACCCTTACGAGTGATTCGTGAGTTGTTCTTGAGTGATTCTTGAACAAGATCCCTTTGTGTGATACTATCAAAGGTTAATTTCCGTTTTGTTACTTATTTCACATCACTTTCTCTTAATATACAACACAAAAGAACTCAAATCTCTTTCACCCTCCTCGTATGAGTTTTTAAAACGCGTAAATGCATTCAACAGCTTGAGTTGAAGCTTGTTTGTAACTGTAAACATCCTAGGTGTAGTTTCACACTCAAATGAATGCAAACAAAGTATTTCGATGCTTTCTCTTCATATAAAACACAAAAGAACTCAAATCTCTTTCACCCTACTCGTATGAGCTTTTAAAACGTGTAAATACATTCAAAAGCTTGAGTTGAAGCTTGTTTGTACTTGTAAACATCCTAGGTGTAGTTTCACACTCAAATGAATGCAAACAAAGTATTTGGATGCTTTCTCTTAATATACAACACACAAGAACTCAATTTCTATCACCCTAGTCGTAGGAGCTGTTAAAACGCGTAAATTCATTCAACAGCTTGAGTTGAAGCTTGTTTGTACTTGTAAACATCCTAGGTGTAGTTTCACACCCAAATGAATGCAAACAAAGTATTTGGATGCTTTCTCTTAATATACAGCACAAAAGAACTCAAATCTCTTTCACCCTACTCGTATGAGCTTTTAAAACGCGTAAATGCATCCAAAAGCTTGTTTGTAATTTAACACATTCTTGGTGTAGTTTCATACTCAAAAGAATGCAAACAAAACATTTGGGTGCTTTCTCTTAATATACAACAGAAAAGAAATCAAATCTCTTTCACCCTACTCGTATGAGCTTTTAAAACGCGTAAATGCATTCAAAAGCTTGAGTTGAAGCTTGTTTGTAACTGTACACATCCTAGGTGTAGTTTCACACTCAAATGAATGCAAACAAAGTATTTGGATGCTTTCTCTTACTATACAGCACAAAAGAACTCAAATCTCTTTCACCCTACTCGTATGAGCTTTTAAAACGCGTAAATGCATCCCAAAGCTTGTTTGTAATTTAACACATTCTTGGTGTAGTTTCATACTCAAAAGAATGCAAACAAAACATTTGGGTGCTTTCTCTTAATATACAACAGAAAAGAAATCAAATCTCTTTCACCCTACTCGTATGAGCTTTTAAAACGCGTAAATGCATTCAAAAGCTTGAGTTGAAGCTTGTTTGTACTTGTTAACAACCCTGGTTCTTATTTCACACTCAAATGAATGCAAACAAAGTATTTGGATATTTTCTCTTAATATACAACACAAAAGAACTCAATTTCTATCACCCTACTCGTAAGAGCTGTTAAAACGCGTAAATTCATTCAAAAGCTTCAGTTGAAGCTTGTTTGTACTTGTAAACATCCTAGGTGTAGTTTCACACTCAAATGAATGCAAACAAAGTATTTAGATACTTTCTCATAATATACAACACAAAAGAACTCAAATCTTTTTCACCCTCCTCGTATGAGCTTTTAAAACGCGTAAATGCATTCAAAAGCTTGAGTTGAAGCTTGTTTGTAACTGTAAACATCCTAGGTGTAGTTTCACACTCAAATGAATGCAAACAAAGTATTTGGATGCTTTCTCTTAATATACAACACAAAAGAACTCAAATCTCTTTCACCCTAATCGTATGAGCTTTTAAAACGTGTAAATACATTCAAAAGCTTGAGTTGAAGCTTGTTTGTACTTGTAAACATCCTAGGTGTAGTTTCACACTCAAATGAATGCAAACAAAGTATTTGGATGCTTTCTCTTACTATACAACACAAAAGAACTAAAATGTCTTTCACCCTACTCGTATGAGCTTTTAAAACGCGTAAATGAATTCAAAAGCATGAGATGAAGCTTGTTTGTAACTGTAAATATCCTAGGTGTAGTTTCACACTCAAATGAATGCAAACAAAGTATTTGGATGCTTTCTCTTAATATACAACACACAAGAACTCAATTTCTATCACCCTAGTCGTAAGCGCTGTTAAAACGGGTAAATGCATTCAAAAGCTTGAGTTGAAGCTTGTTTGTAACTGTACACATCCTAGGTGTAGTTTCACACTCAAATGAATGCAAACAAAGTATTTGGATGCTTTCTCTTCATATACAACACACAAGAACTCAAATCTCTTTCACCCTACTCGTATGAGCTTTTAAAACGTGTAAATACATTCAAAAAGCTTGAGTTGAAGCTTGTTTGTACTTGTAAACATCCTAGGTGTAGTTTCACACTCAAATGAATGCAAACAAAGTATTTGGATGCTTTCTCTTAATATACAACACACAAGAACTCAATTTCTATCACCCTAGTCGTAGGAGCTGTTAAAACGCGTAAATTCATTCAACAGCTTGAGTTGAAGCTTGTTTGTACTTGTAAACATCCTAGGTGTAGTTTCACACCCAAATGAATGCAAACAAAGTATTTGGATGCTTTCTCTTAATATACAGCACAAAAGAACTCAAATCTCTTTCACCCTACTCGTATGAGCTTTTAAAACGCGTAAATGCATCCAAAAGCTTGTTTGTATTTTAACACATTCTTGGTGTAGTTTCATACTCAAAAGAATGCGAACAAAACATTTGGGGGTTTTCTCTTAATATACAACAGAAAAGAAATCAAATCTCTTTCACCCTACTCGTATGAGCTTTTAAAACGCGTAAATGCATTCAAAAGCTTGAGTTGAAGCTTGTTTGTACTTGTAAACAACCCTGGTTCTTATTTCACACTCAAATGAATGCAAACAAAGTATTTGGATATTTTCTCTTAATATACAACACAAAAGAACTCAATTTCTATCACCCTAGTCGTAAGAGCTGTTAAAACGCGTAAATTCATTCAATAGCTTGAGTTGAAGCTTGTTTGTACTTGTAAACATCCTAGGTGTAGTTTCACACTCAAATGAATGCAAACAAAGTATTTAAATACTTTCTCATAATATACAACACAAAAGAACTCAAATCTCTTTCACCCTCCTCGTATGAGCTTTTAAAACGCGTAAATGCATTCAAAAGCTTGAGTTGAAGCTTGATTGTAACTGTAAACATCCTAGGTGTAGTTTCACACTCAAATGAATGCAAGCAAAGTATTTGGATGCTTTCTCTTAATATACAACACAAAAGAACTCAATTTCTATCACCCTAGTCGTAAGCGCTGTTAAAACGCGTAAATTCATTCAGCAGCTTGAGTTGAACCTTGTTTGTACTTGTAAACATCCTAGTTGTAGTTTCACACATTCAAATGAATGCAAACAAAGTATTTGGATGCTTTTTCTTAATATACAACACAAAAGAACTCAATTTCTATAACCCTAGTCGTAAGAGCTGTTAAAACGTGTAGATTCATTCAACAGCTTGAGTTGAAGCTTGTTTGTACTTGTAAACATCCTAGGTGTAGTTTCACACTCAAATGAATGCAAACAAAGTATTTGGATGCTTTCTCTTAGTATACAACACAAAAGGACTCAAATCTCTTTTACCCTACTCGTATGAGCTTTTAAAACGCGTAAATACATTCAAAAGCTTGAGTTGAAGCTTGTTTGTACTTGTAAACATCGTAGGTGTAGTTTCACACTTAAATGAATGGAAAAAAAGTATTTGCATGCTTTCTCTTAATATACAACACAAAAGAACTCAAATCTCTTTCACCCTACTCGCATGAGCTTTTAAAACACGTAAATGCATTCAAAAGCTTGAGTTGAAACTTGTTTGTAACTGTAAACATCCTAGGTGTAGTTTCACACTCAAATGAATGAAAAAAAAGTATTTGGATGCTTTCTCTTAATATACAACACAAAAGAACTCAAATCTCTTTCACCCTACTCGTATGAGCTTTTAAAACGCGTAAATGCATCCAAAAGCTTGTTTGTAATTTAACACATTCTTGGTGTAGTTTCATACTCAAAAGAATGCAAACAAAACATTTGGGTGCTTTCTCTTAATATACAGAAGAAAAGAAATGAAATCTCTTTCACCCTACTTGTATGAGCTTTTAAAACGCGTAAATGCATTCAAAAGCTTGAGTTGAAGCTTGTTTGTACTTGTAAACAACCCTGGTTCTTATTTCACACTCAAATGAATGCAAACAAAGTATTTGGATATTTTCTCTTAATATACAACACAAAAGAACTCAATTTCTATCACCCTAGTCGTAAGAGCTGTTAAAACGCGTAAATTCATTCAAAAGCTTGAGTTGAAGCTTGTTTGTAACTGTAAACATCCTAGGTGTAGTTTTACACTCAAATGAATGTAAACAAAGTATTGGGATGCTTTCTCTTAATATACAACACAAAAGAACTCAAATCTCTTTCACCCTACTCGTATGAGCTTTTAAAACGCGTAAATGCATTCAAAAGCTTGAGTTGAAGCTTGTTTGTAACTGTAAACATCCTAGGTATTGCTTCACACTCAAATGAATGCAAACAAACTATTTGGATGCTTTCTCTTAATATACAACACAAGAGAACTCAAATCTCTTTCACTCTACTCGTATGAGCTTTTAAAATGCGTAAATGCATTCAAAAGCTTGAGTTGAAGCTTGTTTGTAACTGTAAACATCCTAGGTATAGTTTCACACTCAAATGAATGCAAACAAAGTATTTGGATGCTTTCTCTTAATATACAACACAAAAGAACTCAAATCTCTTTCACCCTACTCGTTTGAGCTTTTAAAACGCGTAAATGAATTCAAAAGCTTGAGTTGAAGCTTGTTTGTAACTGTAAACATCCTAGGTGTAGTTTCACACTCAAATGATTGCAAACAAAGTATTTGGATGCTTTCTCTTAATATACAACACAAAAGAACTCAATATCTATCACCCTAGTCGTAAGAGCTGTTAAAACGCGTAAATTCATTATACAGCTGGAGTTGAAGCTTGTTTGTACTTGTAAACAACCTAGGTGTAGTTTCACACTCACATGAATGCAAACAACGTATTTGGATGCTTTCTCTTAAAATACAACACAAAAGAACTCAAATCTCTTTCACCCTACTCGTATGAGCTTTTAAAACGCGTAAATGCATTCAAAAGCTTGAGTTGAAGCTTGTTTGTAACTGTAAACAACCTAGGTGAAGTTTCACACTCAAATGAATGCAAACAAAGTATTTGGATGCTTTCTCTTAATATACAACACACAAGAACTCAATTTCTATCACCCTAGTCGTAGGAGCTGTTAAAACGCGTAAATTCATTCAAAAGATTGAGTTGAAGCTTGTTTGTACTTGTAAACATCCTAGGTGTAGTTTCACACTCAAATGAATGCAAACAAAGTATTTGGATACTTTCTCATAATATACAACACAAAAGAACTCAAATCTCTTTCACCCTCCTCGTATGAGCTTTTAAAACGCGTAAATGCATTCAAAAGCTTGAGTTGAAGCTTGATTGTAACTGTAAACATCCTACGTGTAGTTTCACACTCAAATGAATGCAAACAAAGTATTTGGATGCTTTCTCTTAATATACAACACAAAAGAACTCAATTTCTATCACCCTAGTCGTAAGCGCTGTTAAAACGCGTAAATTCATTCAGCAGCTTTTGTTGAACCTTGTTTGTACTTGTAAACATCCTAGGTGTAGTTTCACACATTCAAATGAATGCAAACAAAGTATTTGGATTGTTTTTCTTAATATACAACATAAAAGAACTCAATTTCTATAACCCTAGTCGTAAGAGCTGTTAAAACGCGTAGATTCATTCAACAGCTTGAGTTGAAGCTTGTTTGCACTTGTAATCATCCTAGGTGTAGTTTCACACTCAAATGAATGCAAACAAAGTATTTGGATGCTTTCTCTTAGTATACAACACAAAAGGACACAAATCTCTTTTACCCTACTCGTATGAGCTTTTAAAACGCGTAAATACATTCAAAAGCTTGAGTTGAAGCTTGTTTGTACTTGTAAACATCCTAGGTGTAGTTTCACACTTAAATGAATGGAAAAAAAGTATTTGCATGCTTTCTCTTAATATACAACACAAAAGAACTCAAATCTCTTTCACCCTACTCGCATGAGCTTTTAAAACGCGTAAATGCATTCAAAAGCTTGAGTTGAAACTTGTTTGTAACTGTAAACATCCTAGGTGTAGTTTCACACTCAAATGAATGCAAAAAAAGTATTTGGATGCTTTCTCTTAATATACAACACAAAAGAACTCAAATCTCTTTCACCCTACTCGTATGAGCTTTTAAAACGCGTAAATACATTCAAAAGCTTGAGTTGAAGCTTGTTTGTACTTGTAAACATCCTAGGTGTAGTTTCAGACTCAAATGAATGCAAACAAATTATTTGGATGCTTTCTCTTTATATACAACACAAAAGAACTCAAATCTCTTTCACCCTACTCGTATGAGCTTTTAAAACGCGTAAATGCATTCAAAAGATTGAGTTGAAGCTTGTTTGTAATTTAACACATTCTTGGTGTAGTTTCACACTCAAATGAATGCAAACAAAGTATTTGGATGCTTTCTCTTAATATACAATACAAAAGAACTCAAATATCTTTCACCTTACTCGTATGAGCTTTTAAAACGCGTAAATGCATTCAAAAGCTTGAGTTGAAGCTTGTTTGTAACTGTAAACATCCTAGGTGTAGTTTCACACTCAAATGAATGCAAACAAAGTATTTGGATGCTTTCTTAATATACAACACACAAGAACTCAATTTCTATCACCTTAGTCGTAAGAGCTGTTACAACGCGTAAATTCATTCAACAGCTTGTGTTGAAGCTTGTTTGTACTTGTAAACATCCTAGGTGTAGTTTCACACTCAAATGAATGCAAACAAAGTATTTGGTTGCTTTCTCTTAATATACAACACAAAAGAACTCAAATCTCTTTCAACCTACTCGTATGAGCTTTTGAAACGCGTAAATGCGTTAAAAAGCTTGAGTTGAAGCTTATTTGGAATTTAACACATTCTTGGTGTAGTTTCATACTCAAAAGAATGCAAACAAAACATTTGGGTGCTTTCTCTTAATATACAACAGAAAAGAAATCAAATCTCTTTCACCCTACTCGTATGAGCTTTTAAAACGCGTAAATGCATTCAAAAGCTTGAGTTGAAGCTTTTTTGTACTTGTAAATAACCTTGGTGTTATTTCACACTCAAATGAATGCAAACAAAGTATTTGGATAATTTCTCTTAATATACAACACAAAAGAACTCAATTTCTATCACACTAGTCGTAAGAGCTGTTAAAACGCGTAAATTCATTCAAAAGCTTGAGTTGAAGCTTGTTTGTACTTGTAAACATCCTAGGTGTAGTTTCACACTCAAATGAATGCAAACAAAGTATTTGGATGCTTTCTCTTAATATACAACACAAAATAACTCAAATCTCTTTCACCCTCCGCGTATGAGCTTTTATAACGCGTAAATGCATTCAAAAGCTTGAGTTGAAACTTGTTTGTAACTGTAAACATCCTAGGTGTAGTTTCACACTCAAATGAATGCAAAAAAAGTATTTGGATGCTTTCTCTTAATATACAACACAAAAGAACTCAAATCTCTTTCACCCTACTCGTGTGAGCTTTTAAAACGCGTAAATGCATTCAAAAGCTTGAGTTGAAACTTGTTTGTACTTGTAAACATCCTAGGTGTAGTTTCACACTCAAATGAATGCAAACAAAGTATTTCAATGCTTTCTCTTTATATACAACACAAAAGAACTCAAATCTCTTTCACCCTACTCGTATGAGCTTTTAAAACGCGTAAATGCATTCAGAAACTTGAGTTGAAGCTTGTTTGTAATTTAACACATTCTTGGTGTAGTTTCACACTCAAATGAATGCAAACAAAGTATTTGGATGCTTTCTCTTAATATACAATACAAAAGAACTCAAATATCTTTCACCTTACTCGTATGAGCTTTTAAAACGCGTAAATGCATTCAAAAGCTTGAGTTGAAGCTTGTTTGTAACTGTAAAAGTCCTAGGTATAGTTTCACACTCAAATGAATGAAAAAAAAGTATTTGGATGCTTTCTCTTAATATACAACACAAAAGAACTCAAATCTCTTTCACCCTACGCGTATGAGCTTTTAAAACGCGTAAATACATTCAAAAGCTTGAGTTGAAGGTTGTTTGTACTTGTAAACATCCTAGGTGTAGTTTCACACTCAAATGAATGCAAACAAAGTATTTGGATGCTTTCTCTTACTATACAACACAAAAGAACACAAATCTCTTTCACCCTACTCGTATGAGCTTTTAAAACGCGTAAATTAATTCAAAAGCATGAGTTGAAGCTTGTTTGTAACTGTAAACATCCTAGGTGTAGTTTCACACTAAAATGAATGCAAACAAAGTATTTGGATGCTTTCTCTTAATATACAACACACAAGAACTCAATTTCAATAACCCTAGTCGTACGAGCTGTTAAAACGCGTAAATTAATTCAACAGCTTGAGTTGAACCTTGTTTGTACTTGTAAACGTCCTAGGTGTAGTTTCACACTCAAATGAATGCAAACAAAGCATTTGGATGCTTTCTCTTAATATACAACACAAAAGAACTCAAATCTCTTTCACCCTACTCGTATGAGCTTTTAAAACGCGTAAATGCATTCCAAAGCTTGAGTTGAAGCTTGTTTGTAATTTAACACATTCTTGGTGTAGTTTCACACTCAAATGAATGCAAACAAAGTATTTGGATGCTTTCTCTTAATATACAACACAAAAGAACTCAAATCTCTTTCACCCTACGCGTATGAGCTGTTAAAACGCGTAAATTAATTTAACAGCTTGAGTTGAACCTTGTTTTTACTTGTAAACATCCTAGGTGTAGTTTCACACTCAAATGAAAGCAAACAAAGTATTTGGATGCTTTCTCTTAATATACAATACAAAAGAACACAAATATCTTTCACCTTACTCGTATGAGCTTTTAAAACGCGTAAATGCATTCAAAAGCTTGAGTTGAAGCTTGTTTGTAACTGTAAACAGCCTAGGTGTAGTTTCACACTCAAATGAATGCAAACAAAGTATTTCGATGCTTTCTCTTTGATACGTTTGCAATTACAACCTTAGCAATTTGTAAACAAAAATAGAGGATTAAGAGAAGAAAGGATAATGAGTATCACCACCAAAGCTATAAAGGATTAAACCACCAAGCTATGGATAAAGAATACTACTTGCTCACCAAATAACCCTAAGATTATTGTAAAGAACGCAAGATTTGTAAGAAGGCAGCAGCCGTGTAATTTTCATTCATCAACAAGTGCCTTTTACATCAGCTGTTCTTACATATTTATAGGGGTCACAAATGTGCCCTAATAACCTAAGAATACTCTAGAAAGGGTGAGCTGTCCAAGAGTAGTGCCCAAGCAAAATGAAACTTCAGTATTTTGCCCAAAAATGTGCCAAATACGTGCAGTACAATTTGGATCGCATTTCCTTCCGTTTTGGACCACTTGACAGCTGTTGCTTGTCCTTGCATAAGGACAAACGTGGGTGAGCTGTAAGGAGCCTCATTCTTCATCCTTACCTGCCCCATGTGCTCTTAAGCGCGCCTTACTCAGCAACTACTTAGGGAATTCAAATAACAACTAATTACATTTGTTAATTATGCTAATTACATGCAGGGTGCACTATAACTAACACTAATCACAAATGCTTATTTGTACGGATTAATCTTGTACGGACATAACCTAGATTAAGTGGCCAAAAGGACACTAAGACCTCTAGGACCAGAATCATCACCATTCAAATGTGAGAGAGTCCCAAATGCCATGATTAATGCATTAATGCTCACGCTCGTAACTTGATGACCTGATGCTAACGCATCATCCTCCCGAACTTTTTTTGGATTTGCCCTCAAATCATCAAGGTATTCATCCTCCAAATAAGGCAGCAGATCTCCCACACTAAAAGTTGCTGAAATTGAACTCTCTCCAGGCAGTTCAAGCTTGTATGCATTGTCGTTGATCTTCTCGATGATTTTAAAAGGGCCTTCTGATCTGGGCATCAACTTGTGCATTCTTGGCCAATAAAAGTGCTCACTTAAGACCTCAAGAGTCTTCACAATGCCAAAGTGGCCAGCCAATCCTCCTAAGTGAGCTTTCCTTATAAGTAGGTCTCGAATTGAGCCCTTAGGGATACACAATCTGTTGTGCTTGAAAAGGAACCCTTCATGAATGTGAAAAGGGCCTTTTTCCACCTCCTTGCTTCCATCAAACATGGGAGAGAAATCTGGATCATCTTTGTAAAGTTCCCGTATGAAAGAGAAGCCTAAAACCTTGGCCTCGAGGATAGACAACATAGAATGTCGCCTTGATAAAGCATCGGCTACCACATTGCTTGCACCAGTTTTGTACTTAGATACAAAGGAGAATGATTGAAGATATTCCACCCATTTAGCATGTCTTGAACTCAACTTGTGCTGCCCATTAATATACTTCAACGCTTCATGATCAGAGTGCAAAATGAACTACCTTGGTTTTAAGTAATGAGCCCAATGATCAAGAGCCCTCACAATTGCATAGAACTCTTTGTCATAAGTGCTGTAATTCCCTCTTGAACCATTCAACTTCTCACTGAAATAAGCAATAGGACGCTTAATTTGCACCAAAACAGCTCCAATACCGGTTCCACAAGCATCACATTCCACTTCAAATGGTTGATCAAAGTTAGGCAAAGCTAGTATAGGGGTGGAGCTAAGCCTTTCCTTGATGGCCTCAAAAGCATTTTGAGCCATGGGAGTCCATTCAAAGACACCTTTCTTCATACAATCCATAAGTGGTGCTAAAAGAGAGCTGAATTGCTTGATGAATCTTCTGTAAAAAGAAGCTAGCCCATGGAAGCTCCTTACTTGCGTGATGCTAGTAGGAGTAGGCCATGTCTTAATCGCCTCAACCTTGCTGGGATCAACAGCTATACCATCCTTGGACACAATGTAACCAAGAAACGTGACACTAGGAACAAAGAAATCACATTTCTCAAGCTTAGCAAACAGCTTGTGTTGCCTTAGAGCCTCAAAAACGCGTGTTAGGTGCTGCACATGCTCAGAATCACTCTTAGAGTATATGAGAATATCATCAAAATACACAACAACAAATTTACCAATAAAGGAACGCAATACCTCATTCATAAGATGCATGAACGTGCTAGGAGCATTGGACAACCCAAATGGCATTACAAGCCATTCATA
Source organism: Tetragonia tetragonoides (assembly GCA_038025085.1). Taxonomy (NCBI): domain Eukaryota; kingdom Viridiplantae; phylum Streptophyta; class Magnoliopsida; order Caryophyllales; family Aizoaceae; genus Tetragonia; species Tetragonia tetragonoides. The sequence goes on from CM076141.1 coordinate 23,858,412, forward strand.
AAGACCCCCTTTCGTCTTGAAGGCTGTCTTCCATTCATCCCCATCCTTCATTCTAATTTGATGGTAACCACTCCTCAAATCCACTTTAGAGAAGACACAAGAACCAAACAACTCATCAAGCATATCATCCAAGCGATGAATTGGATATCTATACTTAATGGTAATGTTGTTAATTGAACGGCTATCAACACACATTCTCATGCTTCCATCCTTTTTTGGCACAAGGAGAGCTGGTACACTACAAGGACTCATGCTCTCTCTAATGTATCCCCTATCAAGTAACTCCTCTACTTGACGTTGTAACTCCTTAGTCTCTTGGGGATTACACCTATAAGCTGCTTTGTTAGGAAGTGAGGCTCCCGGAACAAAGTCTATTTGATGCTCTATGCCCCTAATGGGTGGCAAACCATGGGGTAAATCAGATGGGAACACGTCGACATACTTTTCAAGCAAAGATTGCATTAACGCATGTAAAGGCTTTCCAACAATGTTCTCATTCTCCCCAAGCAACACCAGCATATAAACAACATTTCCATGCACCATTTCATACTCTAAATCAGCACCTTTAACAATCATAGCATGCTTTGATGAGTTAGAATCAGAAGAACCCTCCCCAACTTGCGTCCCCCCACATAAAGACAATTTTGCGGGTTGCAAATTAATTTTCTTTCCCTGAACCTCAAAAGAGTAAACATTTCTAAAGCCATCATGCATTACTCTTCTATCATATAACCAAGGTCTACCTAACAGCAAATGACAAGCATCCATGGGGATCACATCACACAAAATCTCATCATTGTATACTTTTCCAATCGAAAAAGGGATTGTGACTTGTTTTGTTACCTTGGCTTTGCTTCCCTTCTCTAACCATTGCAAGGAATAAGGATGAGGGTGTTCTTTGGTGGCCAATCCAAGCTTTTCCACCATGAGAGTAGACGCCACATTGGTGCAAGAACCGCCATCAATGATTAAAGTGCAAAGCTTTTCTTTCACGGTGCACTTGGTTTGAAATATCTTCTCCCTTTGAGATAGTGTCTCCTCTGCCTCTCTAGCATGAAGGACCCTTTGAACCACCAATAGAGGTGAGCCTTGGTCAGGTTCAATGTCCAATTCATTGTCAATAGATTGCTCTTCATTCTGCTCCTTATCGTCATCCAATTGCCTAAGCTCATCATACTCACGGAGAGATAACACTCTCTTGTTGGGGCACTCAGCTTGAAAGTGTCCATAGCCTTGACACTTGAAGCATTTCCTAGAGAGAGATGGTCTAAGAGCATCCTTGTTGGCCTTAGGATCTCTAGGAAACATTTTGTCATTTTCGCTCCCTTTAGAAGAACTTTCTGCCCGAGGAGTAAAACTCCTAAATGAGGGCTTTGCTGCTGGTTTCTTAGCTTTCTCTTGCTTTTCAATCTTCAAAGCCAACTTGTACACATCATCTAGAGACCAAAAAGGCTGTACTTCAACTCTATTACCAACATTGGTGTCTAAACCAGAAATAAAACGCGCAATTGAGAGTTGTGGATCCTCTACAATGCCGGTTCTGATTTGTAGTTGCTCAAAATCTCTAATGTAATCTGCTACACTTAGAGTTCCTTGACTGAAATTTGTGAGCTTGAGGTAGAGATCTTGAGTATAGGAAGGGGGCACAAAGCGTTTGTGCATGATTTTCTTAAGCTTGGGCCATGAATGCACCCTAGATTTACCCTCACGCTCTCTTTGTAGTTTCATGCTTTCATACCACAAAGAAGCATACTTTTTGAGCTTCAAAACAGCAACTTTGAAACTCTTTTCCTCACTATACCCCTTGGTATCAAACAATCTACCCATTTGTTGCTCCCACTCCAAATAGTCATCTGGGTTTGTACCACCATCAAAATCAGGGGGTTCAAACTTTAAATCACCCCATTGCTCATCTTTTCTCCTTGGACTAAGAGAACCATCATCATCACCTCGACCACGAGCTCTACCTCTACCAATGTTGAGAAAATCAGTCATTTGTTGGGTGAGGTTGCTAAGTTGTTCCTTAACCTCACGCATCTCCCTTTCTCTCCTAAGCTCATTAGCTTGCTCAAGAGTTAAATTTCTGGGTATTTGTTCATCATCCATGGCTGTTTGTGAGTTTGGTTGTGTTTAAGCTAGGAATTGTGTTTGGGCTGTAAATGGGTTCTTTTGTGACTCAAAGATTGGAACTTTGGACGTGATTAAGACAAGAAAGGAGAGAACTTTGATGAGAGAAAATGGTGCTAAGGTTAAACCTATGCTCTGATACCAAATGATACGTTTGCAATTACAACCTTAGCAATTTGTAAACAAAAACAGAGGATTAAGAGAAGAAAGGATAATGAGTATCACCACCAAAGCTATAAAGGATTAAACCACCAAGCTATGGATAAAGAATACTACTTGCTCACCAAATAACCCTAAGATTATTGTAAATAACGCAAGATTTGTAAGAAGGCAGCAGCCGTGTAATTTTCATTCATCAACAAGTGCCTTTTACATCAGCTGTTCTTACATATTTATAGGGGTCACAAATGTGCCCTAATAACCTAAGAATACTCTAGAAAGGGTGAGCTGCCCAAGAGTAGTGCCCAAGCAAAATGAAACTTCAGTATTTTGCCCAGAAATGAGCCAAATACGTGCAGTACAACTTGGAGCGCATTTCCTTCCGTTTTGGACCACTTGACAGCTGTTGCTTGTCCTTGCATAAGGACAAATGTGGGTGAGCTGTAAGGAGCCTCATTCTTCATCCTTACCTGCCCCTTGTGCTCTCAAGCGCGCCTTACTCAGCAACTACTTAGGGAATTCAAATAACAACTAATTACATTTGTTAATTATGCTAATTACATGCAGGGTGCACTATAACTAACACTAATCACAAATGCTTATTTGTACGGATTAATCTTGTACGGACATAACCTAGATTAAGTGGCCAAAAGGACACTAAGACCTCTAAGACCAGAATCATCACCATTCAAACGTGAGAGAGTCCCAAATGCCATGATTAATGCATTAATGCTCACGCTCGTAACTTGATGACCTGATGCTAACGCATCACTCTTAGTATACAACACACAAGAACTCAATTTCTATCACCCTAGTCGTAAGAGTTGTTAAAATGCATAAATTCATTCAACAGCTTGAGTTGAAGATTGTTTGTACTTGTAAACATCCTAAATGTAGTACACACTCAAATGAATGCAAACAAAGTATTTGGATGCTTTCTCTTAATATACAACACAAAAGAACTCAAATCTCTTTCACCCTCCTCGTATGAGCTTTTAAAACGCGTAAATGCCTTCAAAAGCTTGAGTTGAAGCTTGTTTGTACTTGTAAACAACCCTGGTGTTATTTCACACTCAAATGAATGCAAACAAAGTATGTGGATATTTTCTCTTAATATACAACACAAAAGAACTCAATTTCTATCACCCTAGTCGTAAGAGCTGTTTAAACGCGTAAATTCAATCAAAAGCTTGAGTTGAAGCTTGTTTGTACTTGTAAACATCCTAGGTGTAGTTTCACACTCAAATGAATGCAAACAAAGTATTTGGATGCTTTCTCTTACTATACAACACAAAAGAACTCAAATCTCTTTCACCCTACTCGTATGAGCTTTTAAAACGCGTAACTAAATTCAAAAGCATGAGTTGAAGCTTGTTTGTAACTGTAAACATCCTAGGTGTAGTTTCACACTCAAATGAATGCAAACAAAGTGTTTCGATGCTTTCTCTTAATATACAACACACAAGAACTCAATTTCTATCACCCTAGTCGTAAGAGCTGTTAAAACGCGTAAATTCATTCAAAAGCTTGAGTTGAAGCTTGTTTGTACTTGTAAACATCCTAGGTGTAGTTTCACACTCAAATGAATGCAAACAAAGTATTTGGATCCTTTTTCTTAATATACAACACAAAAGAACTCAATTTCTATAACCCTAGTCGTAAGAGCTGTTAAAACGCGTAGATTCATTCAACAGCTTGAGTTGAAGCTTGTTTGTACTTGTAAACATCCTAGGTGTAGTTTCACACTCAAATGAATGCAAACAAAGTATTTGGATGCTTTCTCTTAGTATACAACACAAAAGGACTCAAATCTCTTTTACCCTACTCGTATGAGCTTTTAAAACGCGTAAATGCATTCAAAAGCTTGAGTTGAAGCTTGTTTGTAACTGTAAACATCCTAGGTATAGTTTCACACTCAAATGAATGAAAAAAAAGTATTTGGATGCTTTCTCTTAATATACAACACAAAAGAACCCAAATCTCTTTCACCCTACGCGTATGAGCTTTTAAAACGCGTAAATGCATTCAAAAGCTTGAGTTGAAGCTTGTTTGTAACTGTAAACATCCTAGGTGTAGTTTCACACTCAAATGAATGCAAACAAAGTATTTGGATGCTTTCTCTTAATATACAACACAAAAGAACTCAATTTCTATCACCCTAGTCGTAAGAGCTGTTAAAACGCGTAAATACATTCAACAGCTTGAGTTGAAGCTTGTTTGTACTTGTAAACATCCTAGGTGTAGTTTCACACTCAAATGAATGCAAGCAGAGTATTTGGATGCTTTCTCTTAATATACAACACAAAAAAACTCAATTTCTATCACCCTAGTCGTAAGAGCGGTTAAAACACGTAAATTCATTCAGCAGCTTGAGTTGAAGCTTGTTTGTACTTGTAAACATCCTAGGTGTAGTTTCACACATTCAAATGAATGCAAACAAAGTATTTGGATGCTTTCTCTTACTATACAACACAAAAGAACTCAAATCTCTTTCACCCTACTCGTATGAGCTTTTAAAACGCGTAAATGCATTCAAAAGCTTGAGTTGAAGCTTGTTTGTACTTGTAAACAACCCTGGTCTTATTTCACACTCAAGTGAATGCAACCAAAGTATTTGGATATTTTCTCTTAATATACAACACAAAAGAACTCAATTTCTATCACCCTAGTCGTAAGAGCTGTTAAAACGCGTAAATTCAATCAAAAGCTTGAGTTGAAGCTTGTTTGTACTTGTAAACATCCTAGGTGTAGTTTCACACTCAAATGAATGCAAACAAAGTATTTGGATGCTTTCTCATAATATACAACACAAAAGAACTCAAATATCTTTCACCCTCCTCGTATGAGCTTTTAAAACGCGTAAATGCATTCAAAAGCTTGAGTTGAAGCTTGTTTGTAACTGTAAACATCCTAGGTGTAGTTTCACACTCAAATGAATGCAAACAAAGTATTTGGATACTTTCTCTTAATATACAACACAAAAGAACTCAATTTCTATCACCCTAGTCGTAAGCGCTGTTAAAACGCGTAAATTCATTCAGCAGCTTGAGTTGAAGCTTGTTTGTACTTGTAAACATCCTAGGTGTAGTTTCACACATTCAAATGAATGCAAACAAAGTATTTGGATGCTTTTTCTTAATATACAACACAAAATAACTCAATTTCTATAACCCTAGTCGTAAGAGCTGTTAAAACGCGTAGATTCATTCAACAGCTTGAGTTGAAGCTTGTTTGTACTTGTAAACATCCTAGGTGTAGTTTCACACTCAAATGAATGCAAACAAAGTATTTGGATGCTTTCTCATAATATACAACACAAAAGAACTCAAATCTCTTTCACCCTCCTCGTATGAGCTTTTAAAACGCGTAAATGCATTCAAAAGCTTGAGTTGAAGCTTGTTTGTAACTGTAAACATCCTAGGTGTAGTTTCACACTCAAATGAATGCAAACAAAGTATTTGGATGCTTTCTCTTAATATACAACACAAAAGAACTCAATTTCTATCACCCTAGTCGTAAGCGCTGTTAAAACGCGTAAACTCATTCAGCAGCTTGAGTTGAAGCTTGTTTGTACTTGTAAACATCCTAGGTGTAGTTTCACACTCAAATGAATGCAAACAAAGTATTTGGATGCTTTCTCATAATATACAACACAAAAGAACTCAAATCTCTTTTACCCTACTCGTATGAGCTTTTAAAACGCGTAAATACATTCAAAAGCTTGAGTTGAAGCTTGTTTGTACTTGTAAACATCCTAGGTGTAGTTTCACACTTAAATGAATGGAAAAAAAGTATTTGCATGCTTTCTCTTAATATACAACACAAAAGAACTCAAATCTCTTTCACCCTACTCGCATGAGCTTTTAAAACGCGTAAATGCATTCAACAGCTTGAGTTGAAGCTTGTTTGTAACTGTAAACATCATAGGTATAGTTTCACACTCAAATGAATGCAAACAAATTATTTGGATGCTTTCTCTTAATATACAACACAAAAAAACTCAAATCTCTTTCACCCTACTCGTATGAGCTTTTAAAACGCGTAAATGCATTCAAAAGCTTGAGTTGAAGCTTGTTTGTAATTTATTACATTCTTGGTGTAGTTTCACACTCAAATGAATGCAAACAAAGTATTTGGATGCTTTCTCTTAATATACAACACAAAAGAACTCAAATCTCTTTCACCCTACTCGTATGAGCTTTTAAAACGCGTAAATACATTCAAAAGCTTGAGTTGAAGCTTGTTTGTACTTGTAGACATCCTAGGTGTAGTTTCACACTCAAATGAATGCAAACAAAGTATTTGGATGCTTTCTCTTACTATACAACACAAAAGAACTCAAATCTCTTTCACCCTACTCGTATGAGCATTAAAAACGCGTAAATGAATTCAAAAGCATGAGTTGAAGTTTGTTTGTAACTGTAAACATCCTAGGTGTAGTTTCACATTCAAATGAATGCAAACAAAGTATTTGGATGCTTTCTCTTAATATACAACACAAAAGAACTCAAATCTCTTTCACCATCCTCGTATGAGCTTTTAAAACGCGTAAATGACTTCAAAAGCTTGAGTTGAAGCTTGTTTGTACTTATAAATTACCCTGGTGTTATTTCACACTCAAATGAATGCAAATAAAGATTTGAATATTTTCTCTTAATATACAACACAAAAGAACTCAATTTCTATCACCCTAGTCGTAAGAGCTGTTAAAACGCGTAAATTCATTCAAAAGCTTGAGTTGAAGCTTGTTTGTACTTGTAAACATCCTAGGTGTAGTTTCACACTCAAATGAATGCAAACAAAGTATTTGGATGCTTTCTCTTACTATACAACACAAAAGAACTCAAATCTCTTTCACCTTACTCGTATGAGCTTTTAAAACGCGTAAATGAATTCAAAAGCATGAGTTGAAGCTTGTTTGTAACTGTAAACATCCTTGCTGTAGTTTCACACTCAAATGAATGCAAACAAAGTATTTGGATGCTTTCTCTTAATATACAACACACAAGAACTCAATTTCTATCACCCTAGTCGTAAGAGCTGTTAAAACGCGTAAATTCATTCAACAGCTTGAGTTGAAGCTTGTTTGTACTTGTAAACATCCTAGGTGTAGTTTCACACCCAAATGAATGCATACAAAGTATTTGGATGCTTTCTCTTAATATACAGGACAAAAGAACTCAAATCTCTTTCACCCTACTCGTATGAGCTTTTAAAACGCGTAAATGCATCCAAAAGCTTGTTTGTAATTTAACACATTCTTGGTGTAGTTTCATACTCAAAAGAATGCAAACAAAACATTTGGGTGCTTTCTCTTAATATACAACAGAAAAGAAATCAAATCTCTTTCACCCTACTCGTATGAGGTTTTAAAACGCGTAAAGGCATTCAAAAGCTTGAGTTGAAGCTTGTTTGTACTTGTAAACAACCATGGTCTTATTTCACACTCAAATGAATGCAAACAAAGTATTTGGATATTTTCTCTTAATATACAACACAAAAGAACTCAATTTCTATCACCCTAGTCGTAAGAGCTGTTAAAACGCGTAAATTCATTCAAAAGCTTGAGTTGAAGCTTGTTTGTACTTGTAAACATCCTAGGTGTAGTTTCACACTCAAATGAATGCAAACAAAGTATTTGGATGCTTTCTCATAATATACAAATCAAATCTCTTTCACCCTCCTCGTATGAGCTTTTAAAACGCGTAAATGCATTCAAAAGCTTGAGTGGAAGCTTGTTTGTAACTGTAAACATCCTAGGTGTAGTTTCACACTCAAATGAATGCAAACAAAGTATTTGGATGCTTTCTCTTAATATACAACACAAAAGAACTCAATTTCTATCACCCTAGTCGTAAGATCTGTTAAAACGCGTAAATTCATTTAGCAGCTTGAGTTGAAGCTTGTTTGTACTTGTAAACATCCTAGGTGTAGTTTCACACATTCAAATGAATGCAAACAAAGTATTTGGATGCTTTTTCTTAATATACAACACAAAAGAACTCAATTTCTATAACCCTACTCGTAAGAGCTGTTAAAACGCGTAGATTCATTCAACAGCTTGAGTTCAAGCTTGTTTGTACTTGTAAACATCCTAGGTGTAGTTTCACACTCAAATGAATGCAAACAAAGTATTTGGATGCTTTCTCTTAGTATACAACACAAAAGGACTCAAATCTCTTTTACCCTACTCGTATGAGCTTTTAAAACGCGTAAATACATTCAAAAGCTTTAGTTGAAGCTTGTTTATACTTGTAAACATCCTAGGTGTAGTTTCACACTTAAATGAATGGAAAAAAAGTATGTGCATGCTTTCTCTTAATATACAACACAAAAGAACTCAAATCTCTTTCACCCTACTCCCATGAGTTTTTAAAACGCGTAAATGCATTCAACAGCTTGAGTTGAAGCTTGTTTGTAACTGTAAACATCCTAGGTATAGTTTCACACTCAAATGAATGCAAACAGTATTTGGATGCTTTTTCTTAATATACAACACAAAAGAACTCAAATCTCTTTCACCTTACTCGTATGAGCTTTTAAAACGCGTAAATGCATTCAAAAGCTTGAGTTGAAGCTTGTTTGTAACTGTAAACATCCTCGGTGTGGTTTCACACTCAAATGAATGCAAACAAAGTATTTGGATGCTTTCTCTTAATATACAACACAAAAGAACTCAAATCTCTTTTACCCTACTCGTATGAGCTTTTAAAACGCGTAAATGCATTCAAAAGCTTGAGTTGAAGCTTGTTTGTAATTTAACACATTCTTGGTTTAGTTTCATACTCAAAAGAATGCAAACAAAACATTTGGGTGCTTTCTCTTAATATACAACAGAAAAGAAATCAAATCTCTTTCACCCTACTCGTATGAGCTTTTAAAACGCGTAAATGCATTCAAAAGCTTGAGTTCATGCTTGTTTGTAATTTAACACATTCTTGGTGTAGTTTCACACTCAAATGAATGTAAACAAAGTATTTGGATGCTTTCTCTTAATATACAACACAAAACAACTCAAATCTCTTTGACCCTACTCGTATGAGCTTTTAAAACGCGTAAATGCATTCAAAAGCTTGAGTTGAAGCTTGTTTGTAACTGTAAACATCCTAGGTATAGTTTCACACTCAAATGAATGAAAAAAAAGTATTTGGATGCTTTCTCTTAATATACAACACAAAAGAACCCAAATCTCTTTCACCCTACGCGTATGAGCTTTTAAAACGCGTAAATGCATTCAAAAGCTTGAGTTGAAGCTTGTTTGTAACTGTAAACATCCTAGGTGTAGTTTCACACTCAAATGAATGCAAACAAAGTATTTGGATGCTTTCTCTTAATATACAACACAGAAGAACTCAATTTCTATCACCCTAGTCGTTAGAGCTGTTAAAACGCGTAAATACATTCAACAGCTTGAGTTGAAGCTTGTTTGTACTTGTAAACATCCTAGGTGTAGTTTCACACTCAAATGAATGCAAGCAGAGTATTTGGATGCTTTCTCTTAATATACAACACAAAAGAACTCAATTTCTATCACCCTAGTCGTAAGAGCGGTTAAAACACGTAAATTCATTCAGCAGCTTGAGTTGAAGCTTGTTTGTACTTGTAAACATCCTAGGTGTAGTTTCACACATTCAAATGATTGCAAATAAAGTATTTGGATGCTTTCTCTTACTATACAACACAAAAGAACTCAAATCTCTTTCACCCTACTCGTATGAGCTTTTAAAACGCGTAAATGCATTCAAAAGCTTGAGTTGAAGCTTGTTTGTACTTGTAAACAACCCTGGTCTTATTTCACACTCAAGTGAATGCAACCAAAGTATTTGGATATTTTCTCTTAATATACAACACAAAAGAACTCAATTTCTATCACCCTAGTCGTAAGAGCTGTTAAAACGCGTAAATTCATTCAAAAGCTTGAGTTGAAGCTTGTTTGTACTTGTAAACATCCTAGGTGTAGTTTCACACTCAAATGAATGCAAACAAAGTATTTGGATGCTTTCTCATAATATACAACACAAAAGAACTCAAATAACTTTCACCCTCCTCGTATGAGCTTTTAAAACGCGTAAATGCATTCAAAAGCTTGAGTTGAAGCTTGTTTGTTACTGTAAACATCCTAGGTGTAGTTTCACACTCAAATGAATGCAAACAAAGTATTTGGATGCTTTCTCTTAATATACAACACAAAAGAACTCAATTTCTATCACCCTAGTCGTAAGCGCTGTTAAAACGCGTAAATTCCTTCAGCAGCTTGAGTTGAAGCTTGTTTGTACTTGTAAACATCCTAGGTGTAGTTTCACACATTCAAATGAATGCAAACAAAGTATTTGGATGCTTTTTCTTAATATACAACACAAAAGAACTCAATTTCTATAACCCTAGTCGTAAGAGCTGTTAAAACGCGTAGATTCATTCAACAGCTTGAGTTGAAGCTTGTTTGTACTTGTAAACATCCTAGGTGTAGTTTCACACTCAAATGAATGCAAACAAAGTATTTGGATGCTTTCTCATAATATACAACACAAAAGAACTCAAATCTCTTTCACCCTCCTCGTATGAGCTTTTAAAACGCGTAAATGCATTCAAAAGCTTGAGTTGAAGCTTGTTTGCAACTGTAAACATCCTAGGTGTAGTTTCACACTCAAATGAATGCAAACAAAGTACTTGGATGCTTTCTCTTAATATACAACACAAAAGAACTCAATTTCTATCACCCTAGTCGTAAGCGCTGTTAAAACGCGTAAACTCATTCAGCAGCTTGAGTTGAAGCTTGTTTGTACTTGTAAACATCCTAGGTGTAGTTTCACACTCAAATGAATGCAAACAAAGTATTTGGATGCTTTCTCTTAGTATACAACACAAAAGGACTCAAATCTCTTTTACCCTACTCGTATGAGCTTTTAAAACGCGTAAATACATTCAAAAGCTTGAGTTGAAGCTTGTTTGTACTTGTAAACATCCTAGGTGTAGTTTCACACTTAAATGAATGGAAAAAAAGTATTTGCATGCTTTCTCTTAATATACAACACAAAAGAACTCAAATCTCTTTCACCCTACTCGCATGAGCTTTTAAAACGCGTAAATGCATTCAACAGCTTGAGTTGAAGCTTGTTTGTAACTGTAAACATCTTAGGTATAGTTTCACACTCAAATGAATGCAAACAAATTATTTGGATGCTTTCTCTTAATATACAACACAAAAGAACTCAAATCTCTTTCACCCTACTCGTATGAGCTTTTAAAACGCGTAAATGCATTCAAAAGCTTGAGTTGAAGCTTGTTTGTAATTTATTACATTCTTGGTGTAGTTTCACACTCAAATGAATGCAAACAAAGTATTTGGATGCTTTCTCTTAATATACAACACAAAAGAACTCAAATCTCTTTCACCCTACTCGTATGAGCTTTTAAAACGCGTAAATACATTCAAAAGCTTGAGTTGAAGCTTGTTTGTACTTGTAAACATCCTAGGTGTAGTTTCACACTCAAATGAATGCAAACAAAGTATTTGGATGCTTTCTCTTACTATACAACACAAAAGAACTCAAATCTCTTTCACCCTACTCGTATGAGCATTAAAAACGCGTAAATGAATTCAAAAGCATGAGTTGAAGTTTGTTTGTAACTGTAAACATCCTAGGTGTAGTTTCACACTCAAATGAATGCAAACAAAGTATTTGGATGCTTTCTCTTAATATACAACACAAAAGAACTCAAATCTCTTTCACCCTCCTCGTATGAGGTTTTAAAACGCGTAAATGCATTCAAAAGCTTGAGTTGAAGCTTGTTTGTACTTGTAAACAACCCTGGTCTTATTTCACACTCAAATGAATGCAAACAAAGTATTTGGATATTTTCTCTTAATATACAACACAAAAGAACTCAATTTCTATCACCCTAGTCGTAAGAGCTGTTAAAACGCGTAAATTCATTCAAAAGCTTGAGTTGAAGCTTGTTTGTACTTGTAAACATCCTAGGTGTAGTTTCACACTCAAATGAATGCAAACAAAGTATTTGGATGCTTTCTCATAATATACAACACAAAAGAACTCAAATCTCTTTCACCCTCCTCGTATGAGCTTTTAAAACGCGTAAATGCATTCAAAAGCTTGAGTGGAAGCTTGTTTGTAACTGTAAACATCCTAGGTGTAGTTTCACACTCAAATGAATGCAAACAAAGTATTTGGATGCTTTCTCTTAATATACAACACAAAAGAACTCAATTTCTATCACCCTAGTCGTAAGATCTGTTAAAACGCGTAAATTCATTTAGCAGCTTGAGTTGAAGCTTGTTTGTACTTGTAAACATCCTAGGTGTAGTTTCACACATTCAAATCAATGCAAACAAAGTATTTGGATGCTTTTTCTTAATATACAACACAAAAGAACTCAATTTCTATAACCCTAGTCGTAAGAGCTGTTAAAACGCGTAGATTCATTCAACAGCTTGAGTTGAAGCTTGTTTGTACTTGTAAACATCCTAGGTGTAGTTTCACACTCAAATGAATGCAAACAAAGTATTTGGATGCTTTCTCTTAGTATACAACACAAAAGGACTCAAATCTCTTTTACCCTACTCGTATGAGCTTTTAAAACGCGTAAATACATTCAAAAGCTTGAGTTGAAGCTTGTTTATACTTGTAAACATCCTAGGTGTAGTTTCACACTTAAATGAATGGAAAAAAAGTATGTGCATGCTTTCTCTTAATATACAACACAAAAGAACTCAAATCTCTTTCACCCTACTCCCATGAGTTTTTAAAACGCGTAAATGCATTCAACAGCTTGAGTTGAAGCTTGTTTGTAACTGTAAACATCCTAGGTATAGTTTCACACTCAAATGAATGCAAACAGTATTTGGATGCTTTTTCTTAATATACAACACAAAAGAACTCAAATCTCTTTCACCTTACTCGTATGAGCTTTTAAAACGCGTAAATGCATTCAAAAGCTTGAGTTGAAGCTTGTTTGTAACTGTAAACATCCTCGGTGTAGTTTCACACTCAAATGAATGCAAACAAAGTATTTGGATGCTTTCTCTTAATATACAACACAAAAGAACTCAAATCTCTTTTACCCTACTCGTATGAGCTTTTAAAACGCGTAAATGCATTCAAAAGCTTGAGTTGAAGCTTGTTTGTAATTTAACACATTCTTGGTGTAGTTTCATAATCAAAACAATGCAAACAAAACATTTGGGTGCTTTCTCTTAATATACAACAGAAAAGAAATCAAATCTCTTTCACCCTACTCGTATAAGCTTTTAAAACGCGTAAATGCATTCAAAAGCTTGAGTTCATGCTTGTTTGTAATTTAACACATTCTTGGTGTAGTTTCACACTCAAATGAATGTAAACAAAGTATTTGGATGCTTTCTCTTAATATACAACACAAAAGAACTCTAATCTCTCTCACCCTGCTCGTATGAGCTTTTAAAACGCGTAAATGCATCCAAAAGCTTGTTTGTAATTTAACACATTCTTGGTGTAGTTTCATACTCAAAAGAATGCAAACAAAGATTTGGATATTTTCTCTTAATATACAACACAAAAGAACTCAATTTCTATCACCCTAGTCGTAAGAGCTGTTAAAACGCGTAAATTCATTCAAAAGCTTGAGTTGAAGCTTGTTTGTACTTGTAAACATCCTAGGTGTAGTTTCACACTCAAATGAATGCAAACAAAGTATTTGGATGCTTTCTCTTACTATACAACACAAAAGAACTCAAATCTCTTTCACCCTACTCGTATGAGCTTTTAAAACGCGTAAATGAATTCAAAAGCATAAGTTGAAGCTTGTTTGTAACTGTAAACATCCTAGCTGTAGTTTCACACTCAAATGAATGCAAACAAAGTATTTGGATGCTTTCTCTTAATATACAACACACAAGAACTCAATTTCTATCACCCTAGTCGTAGGAGCTGTTAAAACGCGTAAATTCATTCAACAGCTTGAGTTGAAGCTTGTTTGTACTTGTAAACATCCTAGGTGTAGTTTCACACCCAAATGAATGCAAACAAAGTATTTGGATGCTTTCTCTTAATATACAGCACAAAAGAACTCAAATCTCTTTCACCCTAAACGTATGAGGTTTTAAAACGCGTAAATGCATCCAAAAGCTTGTTTGTCATTTAACACATTCTTGGTGTAGTTTCATACTCAAAAGAATGCAAACAAAACATTTGGGTGCTTTCTCTTAATATACAACAGAAAAGAAATCAAATCTCTTTCACCCTACTCGTATGAGCTTTTAAAACGCGTAAATGCATTCAAAAGCTTGAGTTGAAGCTTGTTTGTACTTGTAAACAATCCTGGTTCTTATTTCACACTCAAATGAATGCAAACAAACTATTTGGATACTTTCTCATAATATACAACACAAAAGAACTCAAATATCTTTCACCCTCCTCGTATGAGCTTTTAAAACGCGTAAATGCATTCAAAAGCTTGAGTTGAAGCTTGTTTGTAACTGTAAACATCCTAGGTGTAGTTTGACAGTCAAATGAATGCAAACAAAGTATTTGGATGCTTTCTCTTAATATACAACACAAAAGAACTCAATTTCTATCACCCTAGTCGTAAGCGCTGTTAAAACGCGTAAATTCATTCAGCAGCTTGAGTTGAAGCTTGTTTGTACTTGTAAACATCCTAGGTGTAGTTTCACACTCAAATGAATACAAGCAAAGTATTTCAATGCTTTCTCTTAATATACAACACAAAAGAACTCTAATCTCTTTCACCCTACTCGTATGAGCTTTTAAAACGCGTAAATGCATTCAAAAGCTTGAGTTGAAGCTTGTTTGTAATTTAACACATTCTTGGTGTAGTTTCACACTCAAATGAATGCAAACAAAGTATTTGGATGCTTTCTCTTAATATACAATACAAAAGAACTCAAATATCTTTCACCTTACTCGTATGAGCTTTTAAAACGCGTAAATGCATTCAAAAGCTTGAGTTGAAGCTTGTTTGTAACTGTAAACATCCTAGGTATAGTTTCACACTCAAATGAATGAAAAAAAAGTATTTGGATGCTTTCTCTTAATATACAACACAAAAGAACTCAAATCTCTTTCACCCTACGCGTATGAGCTTTTAAAACGCATAAATACATTCAAAAGCTTGAATTGAAGGTTGTTTGTACTTGTAAACATCCTAGGTGTAGTTTCACACTCAAATGAATGCAAACAAAGTATTTGGATGCTTTCTCTTACTATACAACACAAAAGAACACAAATCTCTTTCACCCTACTCGTATGAGCTTTTAAAACGCGTAAATGCATTCAAAAGCTTGAGTTGAAGCTTGTTTGTAATTTAACACATTCTTGGTGTAGTTTCACACTCAAATGAATGCAAACAAAGTATTTGGATGCTTTCTCTTAATATACAACACAAAAGAACTCAAATCTCTTTCACCCTACGCGTATGAGCTTTTAAAACGCGTAAATACATTCAAAAGCTTGAGTTGAAGGTTGTTTGTAATTTAACACATTCTTGGTGTAGTTTCACACTCAAATGAATGCAAACAAAGTATTTGGATGCTTTCTCTTAATATACAATACAAAAGAACTCAAATATCTTTCACCTTACTCGTATGAGCTTTTAAAATGCGTAAATACATTCAAAAGCTTGAGTTGAAGCTGGTTTGTACTTGTAAACATCCAAGGTGTAGTTTCACACTCAAATGAATGCAAACAAAGTATTTGGATGCTTTCTCTTAATATACAACACAAAAGAACTCAAATCTCTTTCACCCTACGCGTATGAGCTTTTAAAACGCGTAAATTAATTCAGAAGCATGAGTTGAAGCTTGTTTGTAACTGTAAACATCCTAGGTGTAGTTTCACACTCAAATGAATGCAAGCAAAGTATTTGGATGCTTTCTCTTAATATACAACACAAAAGAACTCAAATCTCTTTCACCCTACTCGTATGAGCTTTTAAAACGCGTAAATGCATTCAAAAGCTTGAGTTGAAGTTTGTTTGTAATTTAACACATTCTTGGTGTAGTTTCACACTCAAATGAATGCAAACAAAGTATTTGGATGCTTTCTCTTAATATACAACACAAAAGAACTCAAATCTCTTTCACCCTACGCGTATGAGCTTTTAAAACGCGTAAATACATTCAAAAGCTTGAGTTGAAGGTTGTTTGTAATTTAACACATTCTTGGTGTAGTTTCACACTCAAATGAATGCAAACAAAGTATTTGGATTCTTTCTCTTAATATACAATACAAAAGAACTCAAATATCTTTCACCTTACTCGTATGAGCTTTTAAAACGCGTAAATACATTCAAAAGCTTGAGTTGAAGCTTGTTTGTACTTGTAAACATCCTAGGTGTAGTTTCACACTCAAATGAATGCAAACAAAGTATTTCAATGCTTTCTCTTAATATACAACACAAAAGAACTCAAATCTCTTTCACCCTACTCGTATGAGCTTTTAAAACGCGTAAATGCATTCAAAAGCTTGAGTTGAAGCTTGTTTGTAACTGTAAACACCCTAGGTATAGTTTCACACTCAAATGAATGCAAACAAAGTATTTGGATGATTTCTCTTAATATACAATACAAAAGAACACAAATATCTTTCACCTTACTCGTATGAGCTTTTAAAACGCGTAAATGCATTCAAAAGCTTGAGTTGAAGCTTGTTTGTAACTGTAAACAGCCTAGGTGTAGTTTCACACTCAAATGAATGCAAACAAAGTATTTGGATGCTTTCTCTTAGTATACAACACACAAGAACTCAATTTCTATCACCCTAGTCGTAAGAGCTGTTAAAACGCGTAAATTCATTCAACAGCTTGAGTTGAAGATTGTTTGTACTTGTAAACATCCTAGATGTAGTACACACTCAAATGATTGCAAACAAAGTATTTGGATGCTTTCTCTTAATATACAACACAAAAGAACTAAAATCTCTTTCACCCTCCTCGTATGAGCTTTTAAAACGCGTAAATGCCTTCAAAAGCTTGAGTTGAAGCTTGTTTGTACTTGTAAACAACCCTGGTGTTATTTCACACTCAAATGAATGCAAACAAAGTATTTGGATATTTTCTCTTAATATACAACACAAAAGAACTCAATTTCTATCACCCTAGTCGTAAGAGCTGTTAAAACGCGTAAATTCATTCAAAAGCTTGAGTTGAAGCTTGTTTGTACTTGTAAACATCCTAGGTGTAGTTTCACACTCAAATGAATGCAAACAAAGTATTTGGATGCTTTCTCTTACTATACAACACAATAGAACTCAAATCTCTTTCACCCTACTCGTATGAGCTTTTAAAACGCGTAACTAAATTCAAAAGCATGAGTTGAAGCTTGTTTGTAACTGTAAACATCCTAGGTGTAGTTTCACACTCAAATGAATGCAAACAAAGTGTTTGGATGCTTTCTCTTAATATACAACACACAAGAACTCAATTTCTATCACCCTAGTCGTAAGAGCTGTTTAAACGCGTAAATTCATTCAAAAGCTTGAGTTGAAGCTTGTTTGTACTTGTAAACATCCTAGGTGCAGTTTCACACTCAAATGAATGCAAACAAAGTATTTGGATTCTTTTTCTTAATATACAACACAAAAGAACTCAATTTCTATAACCCTAGTCGTAAGAGCTGTTAAAACGCGTAGATTCATTCAACGGCTTGAGTTGAAGCTTGTTTGTACTTGTAAATATCCTAGGTGTAGTTTCACACTCAAATGAATGCAAACAAAGTATTTGGATGCTTTCTCTTAGTATACAACACAAAAGGACTCAAATCTCTTTTACCCTACTCGTATGAGCTTTTAAAACGCGTAAATAGATTCAAAAGCTTGAGTTGAAGCTTGTTTGTACTTGTAAACATCCTAGGTGTAGTTTCACACTTAAATGAATGGAAAAAAAGTATTTGCATGCTTTCTCTTAATATACAACACAAAAGAACTCAAATCTCTTTCACCCTACTCGCATGAGCTTTTAAAACGCGTAAGTGCATTCAACAGCTTGAGTTGAAGCTTGTTTGTAACCGTAAACATCCTAGGTATATTTTCACACTCAAATGAATTCAAACAAAGTATTTGGATGCTTTCTCTTAATATACAACACAAAAGAACTCAAATCTCTTTCACCCTACTCGTATGAGCTTTTAAAACGCGTAAATGAATTCAAAAGCATGAGTTGAAGCTTGTTTGTAACTGTAAACATCCTTGCTGTAGTTTCACACTCAAATGAATGCAAACAAAGTATTTGGATGCTTTCTCTTAATATACAACACACAAGAACTCAATTTCTATCACCTTAGTCGTAAGAGCTGTTAAAACGCGTAAATTCATTCAACAGCTTGAGTTAAAGCTTGTTTGTACTTGTAAACATCCTAGGTGTAGTTTCACACCCAAATGAATGCATACAAAGTATTTGGATGCTTTCTCTTAGTATACAGCACAAAAGAACTCAAATCGCTTTCACCCTACTCGTATGAGCTTTTAAAACGCGTAAATGCATCCAAAAGCTTGAGTTGAAGCTTGTTTGTACTAGTAAACAACCCTGGTCTTATTTCACACTCAAATGAATGCAAACAAAGTATTTGGATATTTTCTCTTAATATACAACACAAAAGAACTCAATTTCTATCACCCTAGTCGTAAGAGCTGTTCAAACGCGTAAATTCATTCAAAAGCTTGAGTTGAAGCTTGTTTGTACTTGTAAACATCCTAAGTGTAGTTTCACACTCAAATGAATGCAAACAAAGTATTTGGATGCTTTCTCATAATATACAACACAAAAGAACTCTAATCTCTTTCACCCTCCTCGTATGAGCTTTTAAAACGCGTAAATGCATTCAAAAGCTTGAGTGGAAGCTTGTTTGTAACTATAAACATCCTAGGTGTAGTTTCACACTCAAATGAATGCAAACAAATTATTTGGATGCTTTCTCTTAATATACAACACAAAAGAACTCAATTTCTATCACCCTAGTCGTAAGCGCTGTTAAAACGCGTAAATTCATTCAGCAGCTTGAGTTGAAGCTTGTTTGTACTTGTAAACATCCTAGGTGTAGTTTCACACATTCAAATGAATGCAAACAAAGTATTTGGATGCTTTTTCTTAATATACAACACAAAAGAACTCAATTTCTATAACCCTAGTCGTAAGAGCTGTTAAAACGCGTAGATTCATTCAACAGCTTGTGTTGAAGCTTGTTTGTACTTGTAAACATCCTAGGTGTAGTTTCACACTCAAATGAATGCAAACAAAGTATTTGGATGCTTTCTCTTAGTATACAACACAAAAGGACTCAAATCTCTTTTACCCTACTCGTATGAGCTTTTATTACGCGTAAATACATTCAAAAGCTTGAGTTGAAGCTTTGATGCGAAATAAGTAACAAAACGGAAATTAACCTTTGATAGTATCACACAAAGGGATCTTGTTCAAGAATCACTCAAGAACAACTCACGAATCACTCGTAAGGGTTTCAACCTGAATCACTCAGTTTGAGGGGTAAATACTCATGTATTCAATTATTAATCATCAAAGCACGAGTTTACAATAGCAAAGCTCTCCCCTATTTATAGGCAAAGAAATCTAAAGCTATTCGGAATCCTAATCCTAGTCCGAATAGGAAACTAACTACGAAACTGACTACAATTGTAAAACGGACTAACTAACAGCTTTCCTAATTCCTAATGGACTTCTAATACTAATAACAATCAGAATATTACTCTCCTAAACATATTCTAACTAATTAAGGGAATACTAAACGAAATCGAACTAAACAACTGATTACCTAGCGCCCAAGGTTCAAAACCGCTGGAACAGTTTCCTTGGCGCCCAAGGCTTCTTCTTTTCAGCTTCTAGTCATCTTCTTGCCACTCTAACATAGTTACCTCACACCTTACCTCACGTGGCATTATACTCTTGGCAATGAGCAGCTCAAGATCAAGCATTAACGTTTCAAGAACTGGGTTCTTGGACGTTCTTGATTCGTCGTCTTCTTGCTTGTCCTTTGACGTACTTGCTCCTGCATCAACCTCCCCTTCTTTAAAAGAATTTGCCCTCAAATTCGTATCCTCTAAGTAAGGGCTAAGATCACCGACATTGAAGGTTGAGCTCACGTTTCCATACTCACTAGGAAGATCAATCTTGTATGCATTGTCTCCAATCTTTTCTAGAACTTGAAAAGGACCATCTGCTCGAGGCATAAGCTTGTTCTTGCGTCTAGAAGGAAATCTTTCTTTGCGCAGGTGTAGCCAAACTAAGTCACCAGGTTCAAATAGAACTTGCTTTCTTCCCTTGTTAGCTCTAGCTTGGTACCTTGAGTTCATCTTCTCTACTCGCGCACGAACTTGCTCATAGGTCTTCTTGAAAGCTTATTGTCTTGCCTTGGCATCTACATTGATAACATCATCTCTAGGCAAAGACACGAAATCAATAGGCAAATAAGGATTAATGCCGTACACAATCTCAAATGGAGAACGACCCGTGGTAAATCCAGGCGTTCTGTTATATGCAAACTCCGCATGTGCTAGCTTAATATCCCAATCTTTTGTGCTTCTACTCACCAACCCTCTAAGCAAAGTACCAAGGGTCCTGTTTGTAACCTCGGTTTGCCCATCTATTTGTGGGTGATGTGAAGTGCTAAAGAGTAACTTCGTCCCAACGAGTCTCCAAAGTGTCTTCCAAAAGTAACTCAGAAACTTAGTATCTCGATCCGACACAATGGTCTTGGGAATGCCATGTAGCCTCACTATCTCTTTATAGAACAAGTCAGCAACATGAGAGGCGTCATCGGTCTTGTGACATGGCACAAAGTTCGCCATCTTGGACAATCTATCAACAACAACCATCACAGCATCTTTTCCCCTTTGAGTTCTAGGGAGTGCCACAATGAAATCCATGCTCACACTCTCCCAGGGAATGCTAGGAACCGGTAATGGTGTGTATAACCCTTCGTGAAAAGCACTCTTGGCCCGTTGACATGTAGCGCATCTCGTCACAATAGCATGTACATCTTTGAGCATCTTAGGCCAATAAAAGTGTTCTTGTAACAGCTCAAGGGTTTTAGTTACTCCGAAATGTCCAGCTAATCCTCCCGAGTGAACTTCTCTAACCAATAGCTCACGTACAGAGGACCTAGGAACACAGAACTTGTTCCTCTTGAATAGAAACCCATCTTGTATGAAATAATCACCATGCTCCCCTTCTTTGCAAGCTCTAAATGACTCAGAGAAATCAGCATCCTTGTCATATAGTTCTTGGAGATGTTCAAAGCCTAGGAGCTTCGCTTCAAGTGTCACAAGCAAGTGGTTTCTTCGTGAAAGAGCATCAGCAACAACATTGCTCTTCCCATCTTTGTACTTGGCCGAGAATGTAAAAGATTGTAGAAACTCTACCCACTTGGCATGTCTAGGGCTTAGTTTCTGTTGGCCATGAATGTACTTGAGAGCTTCATGATCCGAGTGCAACACAAAAGGCTTAGGCCTTAAATAATGGGACCAATGCTCCAAAGCTCTCACAATTGCATAGAACTCTCGATCATATGTAGAATAATTCAAACGAGCTCCATTCAATTTCTCACTAAAATAGGCAATAGGACGTTTTTCTTGAATTAAAACAGCGCCTATACCCACCCCACTAGCATCACATTCAACCTCAAACAATCTATCAAAATCGGGTAATGCTAGAATAGGTGCTTGACACAACTTCTCTTTGACCTCAACAAAGGCCTTTTGCGCACTTTCACTCCAATTAAACTCTCCTTTTTTCATTAATTCAGTAATAGGAGCAGTAATGGAACTAAAATTGCGTATAAACCTCCGATAAAATGATGCTAAGCCATGAAAACTACGTACCTCATGTATATTGGTTGGAGCTGGCCATGAGGCCATAGCTTCTACCTTGGACGGATCAACATGTACACCATCTTTGGATACAATGTAACCAAGGAATATAACCTTAGGAAGCATGAAATCACACTTCTCTAACTTGCCAAAAAGCTGTTGTTCCTTTAGCTTCTCAAATACGCGCTGTAGATGTACTAGATGTTCCTCCTTGGTCTTGCTGAATATAAGAATATCATCAAGGTAAACCACAACAAATTTACCAAGGAATGCTCTCAATACCTCGTTCATCAACCTCATGAATGTGCTAGGAGCGTTGCACAAGCCAAAAGGCATTACTAACCACTCATACAAACCATGTCGTGTCTTGAATGCGGTTTTCCATTCATCCCCCTCCTTGATTCTCACTTGATGGTATCCAGCTCTAAGATCTATCTTGGAAAACAACTGGGAACCATGTAGCTCGTCTAACATATAATCTAATCTTGGCATAGGGAACCTATATTTGATTGTGATATTGTTGACAGCTCTACTATCAATGCACATACGCCATGTCCCATCTTTCTTAGGCACAAGTAACGCAGGAACAGCGCATGGACTTAGACTTTCTCTCACATAGCCTCTTTGCACAAGCTCTTCAACTTGTCTTTGTAACTCTTTGGCTTCTTCGGGGTTACACCGATATGCTGGCCTATTTGGAAGTGGTGCTCCAGGAACTAGGTCAATTTGGTGTTCTATGCCACGCATAGGAGGTAAACCAGGGGGTAACTCCTCGGGGAACACTTCTTTGAACCTCTCTAACAATAGGCGTAACTCAGGATCATAATTGGGATTGTTACACATGTTAGGTTCAAACAACAACACTAGGTAGCTCATAGTTTCACTAGCCACCTCTTTTTCCATCTCTTTCTCTCCTATGACCATCACACGACTCGCCTTTTTACTAGCCTTTGCTTCTTTAACTTCAGTGGCAGTCAAGGGTAACAATTTGATTCGTTTCTAGTTATGCTCAACAGTATAGATATTGTTTACACCATAATGACTAACTTTCCTATCAAATTGCCAAGGACGACCTAACAATATATGACAAACACCCATAGGCAGTACATCACACCATAGATCGTCTTTATAACACCCTAAAGTAAAGCAAACTCTAGCTTGTTTAGTCACTTTTAACCCTCCCCCATCATTCAACCATTGCACAGTATAGGGTTTAGGATGACTTTTAGTAGGCAAATCAAGCTTATCAACCATCTCTTTAGAGGCAACATTAGTACAACTCCCAGAGTCAATAATCAAATTGCAAACTTTACCTCTAACCTTGCAGCGAGAATGGAATATTTGCTCCCTTTGGTCGGACTCATCATCGGCCACTGTCGTATGTAGCAACTTCGTAAGGATTAGGGTCTCTCCAACCTCGGGTATACCATAATCTTCAATGAATGGCTCTCCAATATCTTCATCACTATCCTCGGTTATGGGCATAACAAACGAGGGCTCCATCTCTTCTAGCTCAGCGATGGTGAGCGCTTTCTTCGAGCCGCACTCATAGGCATAGTGTCCATATCCTTGACACTTGAAACAACGCAGTTGGTTCTTGTCCTTAGTAGCCACGGCTTTGCCTTTGTCTTGAGTTACGGGCTTGCTAGGGACACTTGCGCTCTTGGAGAATGTTGCATTCTCTCTTGCATTGTATTGGTTCCGAAAATTTGTATAGCCTTTAATCACATCTCGGGCAACCGGTTTTTGCTCCTTCTCTTGCTTCTCAATCTTGAGAGCAATTTTGCAGACGTCCTCAAAGGTTACGTAAGGAACAAGCTCTACCTTGCGCCTTAGAGTTGGGTTTAGACCTTTGATGAACCGCGCGATCTTTAACTCCTCCTTCTCCTCAAGATCACACATCATGTGCATATGTTCAAACTTCTGGAGGTAGTCTTGTACACTTGAGGTTTCTTGGCTTAAGGATGTGAGTTTCAAAAACTGTTCTTGCTCAAATTCTTTAGGCAAAAATCGTTTCTTTAAATATTTCTTGAGTTTGTCCCAAGTCTCAATCTTTGCTTTCTCTTCCTTCTTGCGTCGAGCCTTTAGGTTTTCATACCATAAAGAAGCATGCTTGGTGAGTTTAAGCGTGGCTAACTTGCATCTTCGCCGCTCATCATACTCCTTGTATTCAAAGACTCTCTCCATAGTTCTAAGCCAATCAAGAAAGGCCTCTGGGTCGTAGGAACAGTCATATTCAGGGAGTTTGACCTTCAAGTTCCTGTCATCATCATAGGGATGTCGTGGTTTAGGAGCGTCATTGGTTCTAGTCCCACTTGTGTCTTCAAACTCCTCATCGAAGTCGGGGTCACGGTTGTGGTTTCTCCAATGAATTCTGCGCATCCTTGTCTCCATGTTCTCCCTATCTTCTTGGTTTCTTCTTTCCATAGCAGCCATCCGCTCTTCTTGAGATTTGAAAGACGTCCTAAGATCCTCCATGGCTGTTAACAACTTTGCTAGTTCGCTGGGCTCACCCATAGCTTCGGTTGTTGGTTTCTTGGGGGTTTCTTGGCTGTCTTTGTGAACAACGGGCGGATCTTGCAAGAATCTTTCTCGAAAGTTCGCTATGGTGTCGTGTTTATGCTCAGGACCGTGTTGTTTAAACTTAATAAAGCTCAAACCTTTAGCTCTGATACCAAGTTGATGTGAAATAAGTAACAAAACGGAAATTAACCTCTGATAGTATCACACAAAGGGATCTTGTTCAAGAATCACTCAAGAACAACTCACGAATCACTCGTAAGGGTTTCAACCTGAATCACTCAGTTTGAGGGGTAAATACTCATGTATTCAATTATTAATCATCAAAGCACGAGTTTACAATAGCAAAGCTCTCCCCTATTTATAGGCAAAGAAATCTAAAGCTATTCGGAATCCTAATCCTAGTCCGAATAGGAAACTAACTACGAAACTAACTACAATTGTAAAACGGACTAACTAACAGCTTTCCTAATTCCTAATGGACTTCTAATACTAATAACAATCAGAATATTACTCTCCTTAACATATTCTAACTAATTAAGGGAATACTAAACGAAATCGAACTAAACAACTGATTACCTAGCGCCCAAGGTTCAAAACCGCTGGAACAGTTTCCTTGGCGCCCAAGGCTTCTTCTTTTCAGCTTCTAGTCATCTTCTTGCCACTCTAACATAGTTACCTCACACTTTACCTCACGTGGCATTATCTTGGCAATGAGCAGCTCAAGATCAAGCATTAACGTTTCAAGAACTGGGTTCTTGGACGTTCTTGATTCGTCGTCTTCTTGCTTGTCCTTTAACGTACTTGCTCCTGCATCAAGCTTGTTTATACTTGTAAATATCCTAGGTGTAGTTTCACATTTAAATGAATGGAAAAAAAGTATTTGCATGCTTTCTCTTAATATACAACACAAAAGAACTCAAATCTCTTTCACCCTACTCGCATGAGCTTTTAAAACGCGTAAATGCATTCAACAGCTTGAGTTGAAGCTTGTTTGTAACTGTAAACATCCTAGGTATAGTTTCCCACTCAAATGAATGCAAACAGTATTTGGATGCTTTCTCTTAATATACAACACAAAAGAACTCAAATATCTTTCACCCTACTCGTATGAGCTTTTAAAACGCGTAAATGCATTCAAAAGCTTGAGTTGAAACTTGTTTGTAACTGTAAACATCCTCGGTGTAGTTTCACACTCAAATGAATGCAAACAAAGTATTTGGAAGCTTTCTCTTAATATACAACACAAAAGAACTCAAATCTCTTTCACCCTACTCGTATGAGCTTTTAAAACGCGTAAATGCATTCAAAAGCTTGAGTTGAAGCTTGTTTGTAATTTAACACATTCTTGGTGTAGTTTCATACTCAAAAGAATGCAAACAAAACATTTGGGTGCTTTCTCTTAATATACAATAGAAAAGAAATCAAATCTCTTACACCCTACTCGTATGAGCTTTTAAAACGCGTAAATGCATTCAAAAGCCTGAGTTGAAGCTTGTTTGTAATTTAACACATTCTTGGTGTAGTTTCACACTCAAATGAATGCAAACAAAGTATTTGGATGCTTTCTCTTAATATACAACACAAAAGAACTCAAATCTCTTTCACCCTACTCGTATGAGCTTTTAAAACGCGTAAATACATTGAAAAGCTTGAGTTGAAGCTTGTTTGTACTTGTAAACATCCTAGGTGTAGTTTCACACTCAAATGAATGCAAACAAAGTATTTGGATGCTTTCTCTTACTATACAACACAAAACAACTCAAATCTCTTTCACCCTACTCGTATGAGCATTTAAAACGCGTAAATGAATTCAAAAGCATGAGTTGAAGTTTGTTTGTAACTGTAAACATCCTAGCTGTAGTTTCACACTCAAATGAATGCAAACAAAGTATTTGGATGCTTTCTCTTAATATACAACACAAAAGAACTCAAATCTCTTTCACCCTCCTCGTATGAGCTTTTAAAACGCGTAAATGACTTCAAAAGCTTGAGTTGAAGCTTGTTTGTACTTGTAAACTACCCTGGTGTTATTTCACACTCAAATGAATGCAAACAAAGTATTTGGATATTTTCTCTTAATATACAACACAAAAGAACTCAATTTCTATCACCCTAGTCGTAAGAGCTGTTAAAACGCGTAAATTCATTCAAAAGCTTGAGTTGAAACTTGTTTGTACTTGTAAACATCCTAGGTGTAGTTTCGCACTCAAATGAATGCAAACAAAGTATTTGGATGCTTTCTCTTAATATACAACACAAAACAACTCAAATCTCTTTCACCCTCCTCGTATGTGCTTTTAAAACGCGTAAATGCATTCAAAAGCTTGAGTTGAAACTTGTTTGTAACTGTAAACATCCTAGGTGTAGTTTCACACTCAAATGAATGCAAACAAAGTATTTGGATATTTTCCCTTAATATACAACACAAAAGAACTCAATTTCTATCACCCTAGTTGTAAGAGCTGTTAAAACGCCAAAATTCATTCAAAAGCTTGAGTTGAAGCTTGTTTGTACTTGTAAACATCCTAGGTGCAGTTTCACACTCATATGAATGCAAACAAAGTATTTGGATGCTTTCTCTTAATATACAACACAAAAGAACTCAAATCTCTTTCACCCTCCGCGTATGAACTTTTACAACGCGAAAATACATTCAAAAGCTTGAGTTGAAGCTTGTTTGTAACTGTAAACATCCTAGGTGTAGTTGCACACTCAAATGAATGCAAACAAAGTATTTGGATGCTTTCTCTTAATGTACAACACAAAAGAACTCAAATCTCTTTCACCCTACTCGTATGGGCTTTTAAAATGCGTAAATACATTCAAAAGCTTGAGTTGAAGCTTGTTTGTACTTGTAAACATCCTAGGTGTCGTTTCACACTCAAATGAATGCAAACAAAGTATTTGGATGCTTTCTCTTGCTATACAACACGAAAGAACTCAAATCTCTTTCACCCTACTCGTATGAGCTTTTAAAACGCGTAAATGAATTCAAAAGCATGAATTGAAGCTTGTATGTAACTGTAAACATCCTAGGTGTAGTTTCACACTCAAATGAATGCAAACAAAGTATTCGGATGCTGTCTCTTAATATACAACACACAAGAACTCAATTTCTATCACCCTAGTCGTAAGAGCTGTTAAAACGAGTAAATTCATTCAACAGGTTGAGTTGAAGCTTGTTTGTACTTGTAAACATCCTAGGTGTAGCTTCACACTCCAATGAATGCAAACAAAGTATTTGGATGCTTTCTTTTAATATACAACACAAAAGAACTCAAATCTCTTTCACCCTCCTCGTATGAGGTTTTAAAACGCGTAAATGCATTCAAAAGCTTGACTTGAAGCTTGTTTGTAATTTAATACATTCTTGGTGTAGTTTCATACTCAAAAGAATGCAAACAAAACATTTGGGTGCTTTTTATTAATATACAACAGAAAAGAAATCAAATCTCATTCACCCTACTCGTATGAGCTTTTAAAACGCGTAAATGAATTCAAAAGCATGAGTTGAAGCTTGTTTCGAAGTGTAAACATCCTAGGTGTAGTTACACATTCAAATGAATGCAAACAAAGTATTTGGATGCTTTCTCTTAATATACAACACAAAAGAACTCAATTTCTATCACCCTAGTCGTAAGAGCTGTTAAATCGCGTAAATTCATTCAACAGCTTGAGTTGAAGCTTGTTTATACTTGTAAACATCCTAGGTGTAGTTTCACACTCAAATGAATGCAGACAAAGTATTTGGATGCTTTCTCTTAATATACAACACAAAAGAACTCAAATCTCTTTCACCCTACTCGTATGAGCTTTTAAAACGCGTAAATTCATTCAACAGCTTGAGTTGAAGCTTGTTTGTACTTGTAAACATCCTAGGTGTAGTTTCACACGCAAATGAATGCAAACAAAGTATTTGGATGCTTTCTCATAATATACAACACAAAAGAACTCAAATCTCTTTCACCCTACTCGTATGAGCTTTTAAAACGCGTAAATGCATCCAAAAGCTTGTTTGTAATTTAACACATTCTTGGTGTAGTTTCATACTCAAAAGAATGCAAACAAAACATTTGGGTGCTTTTTCTTAATATACAACAGAAAAGAAATCAAATCTCTTTCACCCTACTCGTATGAGCTTTTAAAACGCGTAAATGCATTCAAAAGCTTGAGTTGAAGCTTGTTTGTACTTGTAAACAACCCTGGTCTTATTTCACACTCAAGTGAATGCAACCAAAGTATTTGGATATTTTCTCTTAATATACAACACAAAAGAACTCAATTTCTATCACCCTAGTCGTAAGAGCTGTTAAAACGCGTAAATTCATTCAAAAGCTTGAGTTGAAGCTGGTTTGTACTTGTAAACATCCTAGGTGTAGTTTCACACTCAAATGAATGCAAACAAAGTATTTGGATGCTTTCTCATAATATACAACACAAAAGAACTCAAATATCTCTCACCCTCCTCGTATGAGCTTTTAAAACGCGTAAATGCATTCAAAAGCTTAAGTTGAAGCTTGTTTGTAACTGTAAACATCCTAGGTGTACTTTCACACTCAAATGAATGCAAACAAAGTATTTGGATGCTTTCTCTTAATATACAACACAAAAGAACTCAATTTCTATCACCCTAGTCGTAAGAGCTGTTAAAACGCGTAAATACATTCAACAGCTTGAGTTGAAGCTTGTTTGTACTTGTAAACATCCTAGGTGTAGTTTCACACTCAAATGAATGCAAGCAGAGTATTTGGATGCTTTCTCTTAATATACAACACAAAAGAACTCAATTTCTATCACCCTAGTCGTAAGAGCGGTTAAAACACGTAAATTCATTCAGCAGCTTGAGTTGAAGCTTGTTTGTACTTGTAAACATCCTAGGTGTAGTTTCACACATTCAAATGAATGCAAACAAAGTATTTGGATGCTTTTTCTTAATATACAACACAAAGGAACTCAATTTCTATAACCCTAGTCGTAAGAGCTGTTAAAACGCGTAGATTCATTCAACAGCTTGAGTTGAAGCTTGTTTGTACTTGTAAACATCCTAGGTGTAGTTTCACACTCAAATGAATGCAAATAAAGTATTTGGATGCTTTCTCTTAGTATACAACACAAAAGGACTCAAATCTCTTTCACCCTACTCGTATGAGCTTTTAAAACGAGTAAATGCATTCAAAAGCTTGAGTTGAAGCTTGTTTGTAACTGTAAACATCCTAGGTGTAGTTTCACACTCAAATGAATGCAAACAAAGTATTTGGATGCTTTCTCTTAGTATACAACGCTAAAGAACTCAAATCTCTTTCACCCTACTCGTATGAGCTTTTAAAACGCGTAAATACATTCAAAAGCTTGAGTTGAAGCTTGTTTGTACTTGTAAACATCCTAGGTGTAGTTTCACACTCAAATGAATGCAAACAAAGTATTTGGATGCTTTCTCTTACTATACAACCCAAAAGAACTCAAATCTCTTTCACCCTACTCGTATGAGCTTTTAAAACGCGTAAATGAAATCAAAAGCATGAATTGAAGCTTGTTTGTAACTGTAAACATCCTAGGTGTAGTTTCACACTCAAATGAATGCAAACAAAGTATTTGGATTCTGTCTCTTAATATACAACATACAAGAACTCAATTTCTATCACCCTAGTCGTAAGAGCTGTTAAAACGCGTAAATTCATTCAACAGCTAGAGTTGAAGCTTGTTTGTACTTGTAAACATCCTAGGTGTAGCTTCACAGTCAAATGAATGCAAACAAAGTATTTGCATGCTTTCTCTTAATATACAACACAAAAGAACTCAAATGTCTTTCACCCTACTCGTATGAGCTTTTAAAACGCGTAAATGCATTCAAAAGCTTGAGTTGAAGCTTGTTTGTAACTGTAAACATCCTCGGTGTAGTTTCATACTCAAATGAATGCAAACAAAGTATTTGGATGTTTTCTCTTAATATACAACACAAAAGACCTCAAATCTCTTTCACCCTACTCGTATGAGCTTTTAAAACGCGTAAATGCATTCAAAAGCTTGACTTGAAGCTTGTTTGTAATTTAACACATTCTTGGTGTAGTTTCATACTCAAAAGAATGCAAACAAAACATTTGGGTGCTTTCTCTTAATATACAACAGAAAAGAAATCAAATCTCTTTCACCCTACTCGTATGAGCTTTTAAAACGCGTAAATGCATTCAAAAGCTTGAGTTGAAGCTTGTCTGTACTTGTAAATAACCCTGGTGTTATTTCACACTCAAATGAATGCAAACAAAGTATTCGGATATTTTCTCTTAATATACAACACAAAAGATCTCAATTTCCATCACCCTAGTCGTAAGAGCTGTTAAAACGCGTAAATTCATTCAAAAGCTTGAGTTGAAGCTTGTTTGTACTTGTAAACATCCTAGGTGTAGCTGCACACTCAAATGAATACAAACAAAGTATTTGGATGCTTTCTCTTAATATACAACACAAAAGAACTCAAATCTCTTTCACCCTCCTCGTATGAGCTTTTAAAACGCGTAAATGCATTCAAAAGCTTGAGTTGAAGCTTGTTTGTAACTGTAAACATCCTAGGTGTAGTTTCACACTCAAATGAATCCAAACAAAGTATTTGGATGCTTTCTCTTAATATACAACACAAAAGATCTCAAATCTCTTTCACCCTACTCGTATGAGCTTTTAAAACGCGTAAATGCATTCAAAAGCTTGAGTTGAAGCTTGTTTGTAACTGCAAACATCCTAGGTATAGTTTCACACTCAAATGAATGAAAAAAAAGTATTTGGATGCTTTTTCTTAATATACAACACAAAAGAACTCAAATCCCTTTCACCCTACTCGTATGATCTTTCAAAACGCGTAAATACATTCAAAAGCTTGAGTTGAAGCTTGTTTGTACTTGTAAACATCCTAGGTGTAGTTTCACACTCAAATGAATGCAAACAAAGTATTTGGATGCTTTCTCTTACTATACAACACAAAAGAACTCAAATCTCTTTCACCCTACTCGTATGAGCTTTTAAAATGCGTAAATGCATTCAAAAGCTTGAGTTGAAGCTTGTTTGTAATATGACACATTCTTGGTGTAGTTTTATACTCAAAAGAATGCAAACAAAACATTTGGGTGCTTTCTCTTCATATACAACAGAAAAGAAATCAAATCTCTTTCACCCTACTCGTATGAGCTGTTAAAACGCGAAAATTCATTCAACAGCTTGAGTTGAAGCTTGTTTGTACTTGTAAACATCCTAGGTGTAGTTTCACACTCAAATGAATGCAAACAAAGTATTTGGATGCTTTCTCTTAATATACAACACAAAAGAACTCAAATCTCTTTCACCCTACTCGTATGATCTTTTAAAACGCGTAATTACATTCAAAAGCTTGAGTTGAAGCTTGTTTGTACTTGTAAACATCCTAGGTGTAGTTTCACACTCAAATGAATGCAAACAAAGTATTTGGATGCTTTCTCTCACTATACAACACAAAAGAACTCAAATCTCTTTCACCCTACACGTCAGAGCTTTTAAAACGATTAAAAGCATTCAAAAGCTTGAGTTAAAGTTTTTTTGTAATTTAACACATTCTTGGTGTAGTTTCATACTCAAAAGAATGCAAACAAAGTATTTGGATGCTTTTTCTTACTATACAACACAAAAGAACTCAAATCTCTTTCACCCTACTCGTAAGAGCTTTTAAAACGCGTAAATGAATTCAAAAGCATGAGTTGAAGCTTGTTTGTAACTGTAAACATCCTAGGTGTAGTTTCACACTCAAATGAATGCAAAAAAAGTATTTGGATGCTTTCTCTTAATATACAACACAAAAGAACTCAATTTTCATCACCCTAGTCGTAAGAGCTGTTAAAACGCATAAATATATTCAACAGCTTGAGTTGAAGCTTGTTTGTACTTGTAAACATCCTAGGTGTAGTTTCACACTCAAATGAATGCAAACAAAGTATTTGGATGCTTTTTCTTAATATACGACACAAAAGAACTCAATTTCTATAACCCTAGTCGTAAGAGCTGTTAAAACGCGTAGATTCATTCAACAGCTTGAGTTGAAGCTTGTTTGTATCTGTAAACATCCTAGGTGTAGTTTCACACTCAAGTGAATGCAAACAAAGTATTTGGATGCTTTCTCTTAGTATACAACACAAAAGAACTCAAATCTCTTTCACCCTCCTCGTATGAGCTTTTAAAACGCGTAAATACATTTAAAAGCTTGAGTTGAAGCTTGTTTGTACTTGTAAACATCCTAGGTGTAGTTTCACACACAAATGAATGCAAACAAAGTATTTGGATGCTTTCTCTTAATATACAACACAAAAGAACTCAAATATCTTTCACCCTACTCGTATGAGCTTATAAAACGCGTAAACGCATTCAAAAGTTTGAGTTGAAGCTTGTTTGTAACTGCAAACATCCTAGGTATAGTTTCACACTCAAATGAATGACAAAAAAGTATTTGGATGCTTTCTGTTAATATACAACACAAAAGAACTCAAATCTCTTTCACCCTACTCGTATGAGCTTTTAAAACGCGTAAATACATTCAAAAGCATGAGTTGAAGCTTGTTTGAACTTGTAAACATCCTAGGTGTAGTTTCACACTCAAATGACTGCAAACAAAGTATTTGGATGCTTTCTCTTAATATATACCACAAAAGTACTCAAATCTCTTTCACCCTACTCTTATGAGCTTTTAAAACTTGTAAATACATTCAACAGCTTGAGTTGAAGCTTGTTTGTAACTGCAAACATCCTAGGTATAGTTTCACACTCAAATGAATGACAAAAAAGTATTTGGATGCTTTCTCTTAATATACAAGACAAAAGAACTCAAATCTCTTTCACCCTACTCGTATGAGTTTTTAAAACGCGTAAAAGCATTCAAAAGCTTGAGTTAAAGTTTTTTTGTAATTTAACACATTCTTGGTGTAGTTTCATACTCAAAAGAATGCAAACAAAGTATTTGGATGCTTTTTCTTACTATACAACACAAAAGAACTCAAATCTCTTTCACCCTACTCGTATAAGCTTTTAAAACGCGTAAATGCATTCAAAAGCTTGAGTTGAAGCTTGTTTGTACTTGTAAACATCCTAGGTTTAGTTTCACACTCAAATGAATGCAAACACAGTATTTGGATGCTTTCTCTTAATATACAACACAAAAGAACTCAATTTCTATCACCCTAATCGTAAGAGCTGTTAAATCGCGTAAATTCATTCAACAGCTTGAGTTGAAGCTTGTTTGTACTTGTAAACATCCTCGGTGTAGTTTCACACTCAAATGAATGCAAACAAAGTATTTGGATGCTTTCTCTTAATATACAACACAAAAGAACTCAACTCTCTTTCACCCTACTCGTATGAGCTTTTAAAACGCGTAAATGCATTCAAAAGCTTAAGTTGAAGCTTGTTTGTACTTGTAAACATCCTAGGTATAGTTTCACACTCAAATGAATGCAAACAAAGTATTTGGATGCTTTCTCTTAATATACAACACAAAAGAACTCAATTTATATCACCCTAGTCGTAAGAGCTTTTAAAACGCGTAAATGAATTCAAAAGCATGAGTTGAAGCTTGTTTGTAACTGTAAACATCCTAGGTGTAGTTTACACTCAAATGAATGCAAACAAAGTATTTGGATGCTTTCTCTTAATATACAACACAAAAGAACTCAAATCTCTTTCACCCTACTCGTATGAGATTTTAAAACGCGTAAATTAATTCAAAAGCTTGAGTTGAAGCTTGTTTGTAACTGTAAACATCCTCGGTGTAGTTTCACACTCAAATGAATGCAAACAAAGTATTTGGATGCATTCTCTTAATATACAACACAAAAGAACTCAAATCTCTTTCACCCTACTCGTATGAGCTTTTAAAACGCGTAAATATATTCAAAAGCTTTTGTTGAAGCTTGTTTGTACTTGTAAACATCCTCGGTGTAGTTTCACACTCAAATGAATGCAAACAAAGTATTTGGATGCTTTCTCTTAATATACAACAGAAAAGAACTTAAATCTCTTTCACCCTACTCGTATGAGCTTTTAAAACGCATAAGTGCATTCAAAAGCTTGAATTGAAGCTTGTTGGTAATTTAACACATTCTTGGTGTAGTTTCATACTCAAAAGAATGCAAACAAAACATTTGGGTGCTTTCTCTTAATATACAACACAAAAGAAATCAAATCTCTTTCACCCTCCTCGTATGAGCTTTTAAAACGCGTAATTGCATTCAAAAGCTTGAGTTGAAGCTTGTTTGTAACTGTAAACATCCTAGGTGTAGTTTCACACTCAAATGATTGCAAAAAAAGTATTTGGATGCTTTCTCTTAATATACAACACAAAAGAACTCAATATATATCACCCTAGTCGTAAGAGCTGTTAAAACGCGTAAATTCATTCAACAGCTTGAGTTGAAGCTTGTTTGTACTTGTAAACATCCTAGGTGTAGTTTCACACTCAAGTGAATGCAAACAAAGTATTTGGATGCTTTCTCTTAATATACAACACAAAAGAAGTCAAATCTCTTTCACCCTACTCGTATGAGCTTTTAAAACGCGTAACTGCATTCAAAAGCTTGAGTTGAAGCTTGTTTGTACTTGCAAACAACCATGGTGTTATTTCACACTCAATTGAATGCAAACAAAGTATTTGGATATCTTCTCTTAATATACAACACAAAAGAACTCAATTTCTATCACCCTAGTCGTAAGAGCTGTTAAAACGCGTAAATTCATTCAAAAGCTTGAGTTGAAGCTTGTTTGTACTTGTAAACATCATAGGTGTAGTTTGACACTCAAATGAATGCAAACAAAGTATTTAGATGCTTTCTCTTAATATACAACACAAAAGAAGTCAAATCTCTTTCACCCTACTCGTATGAGCTTTTAAAACGCGTAAATGCATTCAAAAGCTTGAGTTGAAGCTTGTTTGTAATTTAACACATTCTTGGTGTAGTTTCATACTCAAAAGAATGCAAACAAAACATTTGGGTGCTTTCTCTTCATATAGAACAGAAAAGAAATCAAATCTCTTTCACCCTACTCGTATGAGCTTTTAAAACGCGTAAATGCATTCAAATGCTTGAGTAGAAGCTTGTTTGTACTTGTAAACAACCCTGGTGTTATTTCACACTCAAATGAATGCAAACAAAGTATTTGGATATTTTCTCTTAATATACAACACAAAAGAACTCAATTTCTGTCACCCTAGTCGTAAGAGCTGTTAAAACGCGTGAATTCATTCAAAAGCTTGAGTTGAAGCTTGTTTGTACTTGTAAACATCCTAGGTATAGTTTCACACTCAAATGAATGCGAACAAAGTATTTGGATGCTTTCTCTTAATATACAACACAAAAGAACTCAAATCTCTTTCACCCTACTCGTATAAGCTTTTAAAACGCGTAAATGCATTCAAAAGCTTGAGTTGAAGCTTGTTTGTAACTGTAAACATCCTAGGTGTAGTTTCACACTCAAATGATTGCAAACAAAGTATTTGGATGCTTTCTCTTAATATACAACACAAAAGAACTCAATTTATATCACCCTAGTCGTAAGAGCTGTTAAAACGCGTAAATTCATTCAACAGCTTGAGTTGAAGCTTGTTTGTACTTGTAAACATCCTAGGTGTAGTTTCACACTCAAGTGAATGCAAACAAAGTATTTGGATGCTTTATCTTAATATACAACACAAAAGAACTCAAATCTCTTTCACCCTAGTCGTAAGAGCTGTTAAATCGCGTAAATTCATTCAACAGCATGAGTTGAAGCTTGTTTGTACTTGTAAACATCATAGGTGTAGTTTCACACTCAAATGAATGCAAACAAAGTATTTGGATGCTTTCTTTTAATATACAACACAAAAGAACTCAAATCTCTTTCACCCTAGTCGTAAGAGCTGTTAAATCGCGTAAATTCATTCAACAGCATGAGTTGAAGCTTGTTTGTACTTGTAAACATCATAGGTGTAGTTTGACACTCAAATGAATGCAAACAAAGTATTTGGATGCTTTCTTTTAATATACAACACAAAAGAACTCAAATCTCTTTCACCCTACTCGTATGAGCTTTTAAAACGCGTAAATGCATTCAAAAGCTTAAGTTGAAGCTTGTTTGTACTTGTAAACATCCTAGGTATAGTTTCACACTCAAATGAACGCAAACAAAGTATTTGGATGCTTTCTCTTAATATACAACACAAAAGAACTCAATTTATATCACCCTAGTCGTAAGAGCTGTTAAAACGCGTAAATTCATTCAACAGCTTGAGTTGAAGCTTGTTTGTACTTGTAAACATCCTAGGTGTAGTTTCACACTCAAGTGAATGCAAACAAAGTATTTGGATGCTTTCTCTTAATATACAACACAAAAGAACTCAAATCTCTTTCACCCTACTCGTATGAGCTTTTAAAACGCGTAAATGCATTCAAAAGCTTAAGTTGAAGCTTGTTTGTACTTGTAAACATCCTAGGTATAGTTTCACACTCAAATGAACGCAAACAAAGTATTTGGATGCTTTCTCTTAATATACAACACAAAAGAACTCAATTTATATCACCCTAGTCGTAAGAGCTGTTAAAACGCGTAAATTCATTCAACAGCTTGAGTTGAAGCTTGTTTGTACTTGTAAACATCCTAGGTGTAGTTTCACACTCAAGTGAATGCAAACAAAGTATTTGGATGCTTTCTCTTAATATACAACACAAAAGAACTCAATTTCTATCACCCTAGTCGTAAGAGCTGTTAAATCGCGTAAATTCATTCAACAGCTTGAGTTGAAGCTTGTTTGTACTTGTAAACATCCTAGGTGTAGTTTCACACTCAAGTGAATGCAAACAAAGTATTTGGATGCTTTCTCTTAATATACAACACAAAAGAACTCAAATCTCTTTCACCCTACTCGTATGAGCTTTTAAAACGCGTAAATGCATTCAAAAGCTTAAGTTGAAGCTTGTTTGTACTTGTAAACATCCTAGGTATAGTTTCACACTCAAATGAACGCAAACAAAGTATTTGGATGCTTTCTCTTAATATACAACACAAAAGAACTCAATTTATATCACCCTAGTCGTAAGAGCTGTTAAAACGCGTAAATTCATTCAACAGCTTGAGTTGAAGCTTGTTTGTACTTGTAAACATCCTAGGTGTAGTTTCACACTCAAGTGAATGCAAACAAAGTATTTGGATGCTTTCTCTTAATATACAACACAAAAGAACTCAATTTCTATCACCCTAGTCGTAAGAGCTGTTAAATCGCGTAAATTCATTCAACAGCTTGAGTTGAAGCTTGTTTGTACTTGTAAACATCCTAGGTGTAGTTTCACACTCAAATGAATGCAAACAAAGTATTTGGATGCTTTATTTTAATATACAACACAAAAGAACTCAAATCTCTTTCACCCTACTCGTATGAGCTTTTAAAACGCGTAAATACATTCAAAAGCTTGTGTTGAAGCTTGTTTGTACTTGTAAACATCCTCGGTGTAGTTTCACACTCAAATGAATGCAAACAAAGTATTTGGATGCTTTCTCTTAATATACAACACAAAAGAACTCAAACCCCTTTCACCCTACTCGCATGAGCTTTGAAAACGCGTAAATGCATTCAAAAGCTTGAGTTGAAGCTTGTTTGTAATTTAACACATTCTTGGTGTAGTTTCATACTCAAAAAAATGCAAACAAAACATTTCAGTCCTTTCTCTTCATATACAACAGCAAAGAAATCAAATCTCTTTCACCCTACTCGTATGAGATGTTAAAACGCGTAAATTCATTCAACAGCTTGAGTTGAAGCTTGTTTGTACTTGTAACCATCCTAGGTGTAGTTTCACACTCAAATGAATGCAAACAAAGTATTTGGATGCTTTCTCTTTATATACAACACAAAAGAACTCAATTTCTATTACCCTAGTCGTAAGAGCTGTTAAATCGCGGAAATTCATTCAACAGCTTGAGTTGAAGCTTGTTTGTACTTGTAAACATCCTAGGTGTAGTTTCACACTCAAATGAATGCAAGCAAAGTATTTGGATGATTTCTCTTAGTATACAACACAAAAGAACTCAAATCTCTTTCACCCTACTCGTATGAGCTTTTAAAACGCGTAATAGCATTCAAAAGCTTGAGTTGAAGCTTGTTTTTAATTTAACACATTCTTGGTGTAGTTTCATACTCAAAAGAATGCAAACAAAACATTTGGGTGCTTTCTCTTCATATACAACAGAAAAGGAATCAAATCTCTTTCACCCTACTCGTATGAGCTTTTAAAACGCGTAAATGCATTCAAATGCTTGGGTTGAAGCTTGTTTGTACTTGTAAACAACCCTGGTGTTATTTCACACTCAAATGAATGCAAACAAAGTATTTGGATATTTTCTCTTAATATACAACACAAAAGAACTCAATTTCTATCACCCTAGTCGTAAGAGCTGTTAAAACGCGTAAATTCATTCAAAAGCTTGAGTGGAAGCTTGTTTGTACTTGTAAACATCCCAGGTATAGTTTCACACTCAAATGAATGCAAACAAAGTATTTGGATGCTTTCTCTTAATATACAACACAAAAGAACTCAAATCTCTTTCACCCTACTCGTATGAGCTTTTAAAACGCTTAAATGCATTCAAAAGCTTGAGTTGAAGCTTGTTTGTAATTTAACACATTCTTGGTGTAGTTTCATACTCAAAAAATGCAAACAAAACATTTGGGTGCTTTCTCTTCTTATACAACAGAAAAGGAATCAAATCTCTTTCACCCTACTCGTATCAGCTTTTAAAACGCGTAAATGCATTCAAATGCTTGGGTTGAAGCTTGTTTGTACTTGTAAATAACCCTGGTGTTATTTCACACTCAAATGAATGCAAACAAAGTATTTGAATATTTTCTCTTAATATACAACACAAAAGAACTCAATTTCTATCACCCTAGTCGTAAGAGCTGTTAAAACGCGTAAATTCATTCAAAAGCTTGAGTTGAAGCTTGTTTGCACTTGTAAACATCCTAGGTATAGTTTCACACTCAAATGAATGCAAACAAAGTATTTGGATGCTTTCTCTTAATATACAACACAAAAGAACTCAAATCTCTTTCACCCTACTCGTATGAACTTTTAAAACGCGTAAATGCATTCAAAAGCTTGAGTTGAAGCTTGTTTGTAATTTAACACATTCTTGGTGTAGTTTCATACTCAAATGAATGCAAACAAAACATTTGGGTGCTTTCTCTTCATATACAACAGAAAAGGAATCAAATCTCTTTCACCCTACTCGTATGTGCTTTTAAAACGCGTAAATGTATTCAAAAGCTTAAGTTGAAGCTTGTTTGTACTTGTAAACATCCTAGGTATAGTTTCACACTCAAATGAATGCAAACAAAGTATTTGGATGCTTTCTCTTAATATACAACACAAAAGAACTCAAATCTCTTTCCCCCTACTCGTATGAGCTTTTAAAACGCGTAAATACATTCAAAAGCTTGAGTTGAAGCTTGTTTGTACTTGTAAACATCCTAGGTGTAGTTTCACACTCAAATGAATGGAAACAAAGTATTTGGATGCTTTCTCTTAATATACAACACAAAAGAACTCAAATCTCTTTCACCCTAGTCGTATGAGGTTTTAAAACGCGTAAATGCATTCAAAAGCTTGAGTTGAAGCTTGTTTGTAACTGTAAACATCCTAGGTATAGTTTCACACTCAAATGAATGAAAAAATAGTATTTGGATGCTTTCTCTTAATATACAACACAAAAGAACTCAAATCTCTTTCACCCTACTCGTATGAGCTTTTAAAACGCGTAAATGCATTCAAAAGCTTGAGTTGAAGCTTGTTTGTAATTTAACACATTCTTGGTGTAATTTCATACTCAAAAGAATGCAAACAAAACATTTGGGTGCTTTCTCTTAATATACAACAGAAAAGAAATCAAATCTCTTTCACCCTACTCGTATGAGCTTTTAAAACGCGTAAATGAATTCAAAAGCATGAGTTGAAGCTTGTTTGTACTTGTAAACATCCTAGGTATAGTTTCACACTCAAATGAATGCAAACAAAGTATTTGGATGCTTTCTCTTAATATACAACACAAAAGAACTCAAATCTCTTTCACCCTAGTCGTATGAGCTTTTAAAACGCGTAAATGCATTCAAAAGCTTAAGTTGAAGCTTGTTTGTACTTGTAAACATCCTAGGTATAGTTTCACACTCAAATGAATGCAAACAAAGTATTTGGATGCTTTCTCTTAATATACAACACAAAAGAACTCAATTTATATCACCCTAGTCGTAAGAGCTTTTAAAACGCGTAAATGAATTCAAAAGCATGAGTTGAAGCTTGTTTGTAACTGTAAACATCCTAGGTGTAGTTTCACACTCAAATGAATGCAAACAAAGTATTTGGATGCTTTCTCTTAATATACAACACAAAAGAACTCAATTTCTATCACCCTACTCGTATGAGCTTTTAAAACGCGTAAATGCATTCAAAAGCTTGAGTTGAAGCTTGTTTGTAATTTAACACATTCTTGGTGTAGTTTCATACTCAAAAGAATGCAAACAAAACATTTGGGTGCTTTCTCTTCATATAGAACAGAAAAGAAATCAAATCTCTTTCACCCTACTCGTATGAGCTTTTAAAACGCGTAAATGCATTCAAAAGCTTGAGTTGAAGCTTGTTTGTAATTTAACACATTCTTGGTGTAATTTCATACTCAAAAGAATGCAAACAAAACATTTGGGTGCTTTCTCTTAATATACAACAGAAAAGAAATCAAATCTCTTTCACCCTACTCGTATGAGCTTTTAAAACGCGTAAATGAATTCAAAAGCATGAGTTGAAGCTTGTTTGTAACTGTAAACATCCTAGGTGTAGTTTCACACTCAAATGAATGCAAACAAAGTATTTGGATGCTTTCTCTTAAAATACAACACAAAAGAACTCAATTTATATCACCCTAGTCCTAAGAGCTTTTAAAACGCGTAAATGAATTCAAAAGCATGAGTTGAAGCTTGTTTGTAACTGTAAACATCCTAGGTGTAGTTTCACACTCAAATGAATGCAAACAAAGTATTTGGATGCTTTCTCTTAAAATACAACACAAAAGAACTCAATTTATATCACCCTAGTCCTAAGAGCTTTTAAAACGCGTAAATGAATTCAAAAGCATGAGTTGAAGCTTGTTTGTAACTGTAAACATCCTAGGTGTAGTTTCACACTCAAATGAATGCAAACAAAGTATTTGGATGCTTTCTCTTAATATACAACTTAAAAGAACTCAAATCTCTTTCACCCTACTCGTATGAGCTTTTAAAACGCGTAAATTAATTCAAAAGCTTGAGTTGAAGCTTGTTTGTAACTGTAAATATCCTCGGTGTAGTTTCACACTCAAATGAATGCAAACAAAGTATTTGGATGCATTCTCTTAATATACAACACAAAAGAACTCAAATCTCTTTCACCCTACTCGTATGAGCTTTTAAAACGCGTAAATGCATTCAAAAGCTTAAGTTGAAGCTTGTTTGTACTTGTAAACATCCTAGGTATAGTTTCACACTCAAATGAATGCAAACAAAGTATTTGGATGCTTTCTCTTAATATACAACACAAAAGAACTCAATTTATATCACCCTAGTCGTAAGAGCTTTTAAAACGCGTAAATGAATTCAAAAGCATGAGTTGAAGCTTGTTTGTAACTGTAAACATCCTAGGTGTAGTTTTACACTCAAATGAATGCAAACAAAGTATTTGGATGCTTTCTCTTAATATACAACACAAAAGAACTCAAATCTCTTTCACCCTACTCGTATGAGCTTTTAAAACGCGTAAATTAATTCAAAAGCTTGAGTTGAAGCTTGTTTGTAACTGTAAATATCCTCGGTGTAGTTTCACACTCAAATGAATGCAAACAAAGTATTTGGATGCATTCTCTTAATATACAACACAAAATAACTCAAATCTCTTTCACCCTACTCGTATGAGCTTTTAAAACGCGTAAATGCATTCAAAAGCTTAAGTTGAAGCTTGTTTGTACTTGTAAACATCCTAGGTATAGTTTCACACTCAAATGAATGCAAACAAAGTATTTATATGCTTTCTCTTAATATACAACACAAAAGAACTCAATTTATATCACCCTAGTCGTAAGAGCTTTTAAAACGCGTAAATGAATTCAAAAGCATGAGTTGAAGCTTGTTTGTAACTGTAAACATCCTAGGTGTAGTTTTACACTCAAATGAATGCAAACAAAGTATTTGGATGCTTTCTCTTAATATACAACACAAAAGAACTCAAATCTCTTTCACCCTACTCGTATGAGCTTTTAAAACGCGTAAATTAATTCAAAAGCTTGAGTTGAAGCTTGTTTGTAACTGTAAATATCCTCGGTGTAGTTTCACACTCAAATGAATGCAAACAAAGTATTTGGATGCATTCTCTTAATATACAACACAAAATAACTCAAATCTCTTTCACCCTACTCGTATGAGCTTTTAAAACGCGTAAATGCATTCAAAAGCTTAAGTTGAAGCTTGTTTGTACTTGTAAACATCCTAGGTATAGTTTCACACTCAAATGAATGCAAACAAAGTATTTGGATGCTTTCTCTTAATATACAACACAAAAGAACTCAATTTATATCACCCTAGTCGTAAGAGCTTTTAAAACGCGTAAATGAATTCAAAAGCATGAGTTGAAGCTTGTTTGTAACTGTAAACATCCTAGGTGTAGTTTTACACTCAAATGAATGCAAACAAAGTATTTGGATGCTTTCTCTTAATATACAACACAAAAGAACTCAAATCTCTTTCACCCTACTCGTATGAGCTTTTAAAACGCGTAAATTAATTCAAAAGCTTGAGTTGAAGCTTGTTTGTAACTGTAAACATCCTCGGTGTAGTTTCACACTCAAATGAATGCAAACAAAGTATTTGGATGCATTCTCTTAATATACAACACAAAAGAACTCAAATCTCTTTCACCCTACTCGTATGAGCTTTTAAAACGCGTAAATATATTCAAAAGCTTTTGTTGAAGCTTGTTTGTACTTGTAAACATCCTCGGTGTAGTTTCACACTCAAATGAATGCAAACAAAGTATTTGGATGCTTTCTCTTAATATACAACAGAAAAGAACTTAAATCTCTTTCACCCTACTCGTATGAGCTTTTAAAACGCATAAGTGCATTCAAAAGCTTGAATTGAAGCTTGTTGGTAATTTAACACATTCTTGGTGTAGTTTCATACTCAAAAGAATGCAAACAAAACATTTGGGTGTTTTCTCTTAATATACAACACAAAAGAAATCAAATCTCTTTCACCCTCCTCGTATGAGCTTTTAAAACGCGTAATTGCATTCAAAAGCTTGAGTTGAAGCTTGTTTGTAACTGTAAACATCCTAGGTGTAGTTTCACACTCAAATGATTGCAAAAAAAGTATTTGGATGCTTTCTCTTAATATACAACACAAAAGAACTCAATATATATCACCCTAGTCGTAAGAGCTGTTAAAACGCGTAAATTCATTCAACAGCTTGAGTTGAAGCTTGTTTGTACTTGTAAACATCCTAGGTGTAGTTTCACACTCAAGTGAATGCAAACAAAGTATTTGGATGCTTTCTCTTAATATACAACACAAAAGAACTCAATTTCTATCACCCTAGTCGTAAGAGCAGTTAAATCGCGTAAATTCATTTAACAGCATGAGTTGAAGCTTGTTTGTACTTGTAAACATCGTAGGTGTAGTTTCACACTCAAATGAATGCAAACAAAGTATTTGGATGCTTTCTCTTAATATACAACACAAAAGAACTCAAATCTCTTTCACCCTACTCGTATGAGCTTTTAAAACGCGTAAATGCATTCAAAAGCTTAAGTTGAAGCTTGTTTGTACTTGTAAACATCCTAGGTATAGTTTCACACTAAAATGAATGCAAACAAAGTATTTGGATGCTTTCTCTTAATATACAACACAAAAGAACTCAATTTATATCACCCTAGTCGTAAGAGCTGTTAAAACGCGTAAATTCATTCAACAGCTTGAGTTGAAGCTTGTTTGTA
Source organism: Tetragonia tetragonoides (assembly GCA_038025085.1). Classification (NCBI taxonomy): domain Eukaryota; kingdom Viridiplantae; phylum Streptophyta; class Magnoliopsida; order Caryophyllales; family Aizoaceae; genus Tetragonia; species Tetragonia tetragonoides. The sequence continues at coordinate 23,903,093 of CM076141.1, forward strand.
CTTGTAAACATCCTAGGTGTAGTTTCACACTCAAGTGAATGCAAACAAAGTATTTGGATGCTTTCTCTTAATATACAACACAAAAGAACTCAATTTATATCACCCTAGTCGTAAGAGCTGTTAAAACGCGTAAATTCATTCAACAGCTTGAGTTGAAGCTTGTTTGAACTTGTAAACATCCTAGGTGTAGTTTCACACTCAAATGAATGCAAACAAAGTATTTGGATGCTTTCTCTTACTATACAACACAAAAGAACTCAAATCTCTTTCACCCTACTCGTATAAACTTTTAAAACGCGTAAATGCATTCAAAAGCTTGAGTTGAAGCTTGTTTGTACTTGTAAACATCCTAGGTTTAGTTTCACACTCAAATGAATGCAAACACAGTATTTGGATGCTTTCTCTTAATATACAACACAAAAGAACTCAATTTCTATCACCCTTGTCGTAAGAGCTGTTAAATCGCGTAAATTCATTCAACAGCTTGAGTTGAACCTTGTTTGTACTTGTAAACATCCTCGGTGTAGTTTCACACTCAAATGAATGCAAACAAAGTATTTGGATGCTTTCTCTTAATATACAACACAAAAGAACTCAAATCTCTTTCACCCTACTCGTATGAGCTTTTAAAACGCGTAAATGCATTCAAAAGCTTGAGTTCAAGCTTGTTTGTAATTTAACACATTCTTGGTGTAGTTTCATACTCAAAAGAATGCAAACAAAACATTTGGGTGCTTTCTCTTTATATACAACAGAAAAGAAATCAAATCTCTTTCACCCTACTCGTATGAGCTTTTAAAACGCGTAAATGCATTCAAATGCTTGAGTTGAAGCTTGTTTGTACTTGCAAACAACCATGGTGTTATTTCACACTCAATTGAATGCAAACAAAGTATTTGGATATCTTCTCTTAATATACAACACAAAAGAACTCAATTTCTATCACCCTAGTCGTAAGAGCTGTTAAAACGCGTAAATTCATTCAAAAGCTTGAGTTGAAGCTTGTTTGTACTTGTAAACATCATAGGTGTAGTTTCACACTCAAATGAATGCAAACAAAGTATTTGGATGCTTTCTCTTAATATACAACACAAAAGAACTCAAATCTCTTTCACCCTACTCGTATGAGCTTTTAAAACGCGTAAATGCATTCAAAAGCTTGAGTTGAAGCTTGTTTGTAATTTAACACATTCTTGGTGTAGTTTCATACTCAAAAGAATGCAAACAAAACATTTGGGTGCTTTCTCTTCATATAGAACAGAAAAGAAATCAAATCTCTTTCACCCTACTCGTATGAGCTTTTAAAACGCGTAAATGCATTCAAATGCTTGAGTAGAAGCTTGTTTGTACTTGTAAACAACCCTGGTGTTATTTCACACTCAAATGAATGCGAACAAAGTATTTGGATGCTTTCTCTTAATATACAACACAAAAGAACTCAAATCTCTTTCACCCCACTCGTATGAGCTTTTAAAACGCGTAAATACATTCAAAAGCTTAAGTTGAAGCTTGTTTGTACTTGTAAACATCCTAGGTGTAGTTTCACACTCAAATGAATGCAAACAAAGTATTTGGATGCTTTCTCTTACTATACAACACAAAAGAACTCAAATCTCTTTCACCCTACTCGTAAGAGCTGTTAAAACGCGTAAATGCATTCAAAAGCTTGAGTTGAAGCTTGTTTGTACTTGTAAACATCCTAGGTTTAGTTTCACACTCAAATGAATGCAAACACAGTATTTGGATGCTTTCTCTTAATATACAACACAAAAGAACTCAATTTATATCACCCTTGTCGTAAGAGCTGTTAAATCGCGTAAATTCATTCAACAGCTTGAGTTGAAGCTTGTTTGTACTTGTAAACATCCTCGGTGTAGTTTCACACTCAAATGATTGCAAACAAAGTATTTGGATGCTTTCTCCTAATATACAACACAAAAGAACTCAAATCTCTTTCACCCTACTCGAATGAGCTTTTAAAACGCGTAAATGCATTCAAAAGCTTGAGTTGAAGCTTGTTTGTAATTTAACACATTCTTGGTGTAGTTTCATACTCAAAAGAATGCAAACAAAACATTTGGGTGCTTTCTCTTCATATACAACAGAAAAGAAATCAAATCTCTTTCACCCTACTCGTATGAGCTTTTAAAACGCGTAAATGCATTCAAATGCTTGAGTTGAAGCTTGTTTGTACTTGCAAACAACCATGGTGTTATTTCACACTCAATTGAATGCAAACAAAGTATTTGGATATCTTCTCTTAATATACAACACAAAAGAACTCAATTTCTATCACCCTACTCGTATGAGCTTTTAAAACGCGTAAATGCATTCAAAAGCTTGAGTTGAAGCTTGTTTGTAATTTAACACATTCTTGGTGTAGTTTCATACTCAAAAGAACGCAAACAAAACATTTGGGTGCTTTCTCTTCATATAGAACAGAAAAGAAATCAAATCTCTTTCACCCTACTCGTATGAGCTTTTAAAACGCGTAAATGCATTCAAATGCTTGAGTAGAAGCTTGTTTGTACTTGTAAACAACCCTGGTGTTATTTCACACTCAAATGAATGCGAACAAAGTATTTGGATGCTTTCTCTTAATATACAACACAAAAGAACTCAAATCTCTTTCACCCCACTCGTATGAGCTTTTAAAACGCGTAAATACATTCAAAAGCTTGAGTTGAAGCTTGTTTGTACTTGTAAACATCCTAGGTTTAGTTTCACACTCAAATGAATGCAAACACAGTATTTGGATGCTTTCTCTTAATATACAACACAAAAGAACTCAATTTATATCACCCTTGTCGTAAGAGCTATTAAATCGCGTAAATTCATTCAACAGCTTGAGTTGAACCTTGTTTGTACTTGTAAACATCCTCGGTGTAATTTCACACTCAAATGAATGCAAACAAAGTATTTGGATGCTTTCTCTTAATATACAACACAAAAGAACTCAAATCTCTTTCCCCCTACTCGTATGAGCTTTTAAAACGCGTAAATACATTCAAAAGCTTGAGTTGAAGCTTGTTTGTAACTGTAAACATCCTAGGTGTAGTTTCACACTCAAATGAATGCAAACAAAGTATTTGGATGCTTTCTCTTAAAATACAACACAAAAGAACTCAATTTATATCACCCTAGTCCTAAGAGCTTTTAAAAAGCGTAAATGAATTCAAAAGCATGAGTTGAAGCTTGTTTGTAACTGTAAACATCCTAGGTGTAGTTTCACACTCAAATGAATGCAAACAAAGTATTTGGATGCTTTCTCTTAATATACAACTTAAAAGAACTCAAATCTCTTTCACCCTACTCGTATGAGCTTTTAAAACGCGTAAATTAATTCAAAAGCTTGAGTTGAAGCTTGTTTGTAACTGTAAATATCCTCGGTGTAGTTTCACACTCAAATGAATGCAAACAAAGTATTTGGATGCATTCTCTTAATATACAACACAAAAGAACTCAAATCTCTTTCACCCTACTCGTATGAGCTTTTAAAACGCGTAAATGCATTCAAAAGCTTAAGTTCAAGCTTGTTTGTACTTGTAAACATCCTAGGTATAGTTTCACACTCAAATGAATGCAAACAAAGTATTTGGATGCTTTCTCTTAATATACAACACAAAAGAACTCAATTTATATCACCCTAGTCGTAAGAGCTTTTAAAACGCGTAAATGAATTCAAAAGCATGAGTTGAAGCTTGTTTGTAACTGTAAACATCCTAGGTGTAGTTTTACACTCAAATGAATGCAAACAAAGTATTTGGATGCTTTCTCTTAATATACAACACAAAAGAACTCAAATCTCTTTCACCCTACTCGTATGAGCTTTTAAAACGCGTAAATGCATTCAAAAGCTTAAGTTGAAGCTTGTTTGTACTTGTAAACATCCTAGGTATAGTTTCACACTCAAATGAATGCAAACAAAGTATTTGGATGCTTTCTCTTAATATACAACACAAAAGAACTCAATTTATATCACCCTAGTCGTAAGAGCTTTTAAAACGCGTAAATGAATTCAAAAGCATGAGTTGAAGCTTGTTTGTAACTGTAAACATCCTAGGTGTAGTTTTACACTCAAATGAATGCAAACAAAGTATTTGGATGCTTTCTCTTAATATACAACACAAAAGAACTCAAATCTCTTTCACCCTACTCGTATGAGCTTTTAAAACGCGTAAATTAATTCAAAAGCTTGAGTTGAAGCTTGTTTGTAACTGTAAACATCCTCGGTGTAGTTTCACACTCAAATGAATGCAAACAAAGTATTTGGATGCATTCTCTTAATATACAACACAAAAGAACTCAAATCTCTTTCACCCTACTCGTATGAGCTTTTAAAACGCGTAAATATATTCAAAAGCTTTTGTTGAAGCTTGTTTGTACTTGTAAACATCCTCGGTGTAGTTTCACACTCAAATGAATGCAAAAAAAGTATTTGGATGCTTTCTCTTAATATACAACAGAAAAGAACTTAAATCTCTTTCACCCTACTCGTATGAGCTTTTAAAACGCATAAGTGCATTCAAAAGCTTGAATTGAAGCTTGTTGGTAATTTAACACATTCTTGGTGTAGTTTCATACTCAAAAGAATGCAAACAAAACATTTGGGTGGTTTCTCTTAATATTCAACACAAAAGAAATCAAATCTCTTTCACCCTCCTCGTATGAGCTTTTAAAACGCGTAAATGCATTCAAATGCTTGAGTAGAAGCTTGTTTGTAACTGTAAACATCCTAGGTGTAGTTTCACACTCAAATGATTGCAAAAAAAGTATTTGGATGCTTTCTCTTAATACACAACAGAAAAGAACTCAATATATATCACCCTAGTCGTAAGAGCTGTTAAAACGCGTAAATTCATTCAACAGCTTGAGTTGAAGCTTGTTTGTACTTGTAAACATCCTAGGTGTAGTTTCACACTCAAGTGAATGCAAACAAAGTATTTGGATGCTTTCTCTTAATATACAACACAAAAGAACTCAATTTCTATCACCCTAGTCGTAAGAGCTGTTAAATCGCGTAAATTCATTTAACAGCATGAGTTGAAGCTTGTTTGTACTTGTAAACATCGTAGGTGTAGTTTCACACTCAAATGAATGCAAACAAAGTATTTGGATGCTTTCTCTTAATATACAACACAAAAGAACTCAAATCTCTTTCACCCTACTCGTATGAGCTTTTAAAACGCGTAAATGCATTCAAAAGCTTAAGTTGAAGCTTGTTTGTACTTGTAAACATCCGAGGTATAGTTTCACACTCAAATGAATGCAAACAAAGTATTTGGATGCTTTCTCTTAATATACAACACAAAAGAACTCAATTTATATCACCCTGGTCGTAAGAGCTGTTAAAACGCGTAAATTCATTCAACAGCTTGAGTTGAAGCTTGTTTGTACTTGTAAACATCCTAGGTGTAGTTTCACACTCAAGTGAATGCAAACAAAGTATTTGGATGCTTTCTCTTAATATACAACACAAAAGAACTCAATTTATATCACCCTAGTCGTAAGAGCTGTTAAAACGCGTAAATTCATTCAACAGCTTGTGTTGAAGCTTGTTTGTACTTGTAAACATCCTAGGTGTAGTTTCATACTCAAATGGATGCAAACAAAGTATTTGGATGCTTTCTCTTACTATACAACACAAAAGAACCCAAATCTCTTTCACCCTACTCGTAAGAGCTTTTCAAACGCGTAAATGAAGTCAAAAGCATGAGTTGAAGCTTGTTTGCAACTGTAAACATCCTAGGTGTAGTTTCACACTCAAATGAATGCAATTAAAGTATTTGGATGCTTTCTCTTAATATACAACACAAAAGAACTCAAATCTCTTTCACCCTACTCGGATGAGCATTTAAAAAGCATAAATGCATTCAAAAGCTTGAGTTGAAGCTTGTTTGTAACTGTAAACATCCTAGGTGTAGTTTCATACTCAAATGAATGTACACAAAGTATTTGGATGCTTTCTCTTAATATACAAAACAAAAGAACTGAAATCTCTTTCACCCTACTCGTATAAGCTTTTAAAACGCGTAAATGCATTCAAAAGCTTGAGTTGAAGCTTGTTTGTACTTGTAAACATCCTAGGTTTAGTTTCACACTCAAATGAATGCAAACACAGTATTTGGATGCTTTCTCTTAATATACAACACAAAAGAACTCAATTTCTATCACCCTTGTCGTAAGAGCTGTTAAATCGCGTAAATTCATTCAACAGCTTGAGTTGAACCTTGTTTGTACTTGTAAACATCCTCGGTGTAGTTTCACACTCAAATGAATGCAAACAAAGTATTTGGATGCTTTCTCTTAATATACAACACAAAAGAACTCAAATCTCTTTCACCCTACTCGTATGAGCTTTTAAAACGCGTAAATGCATTCAAAAGCTTGAGTTGAAGCTTGTTTGTAATTTAACACATTCTTGGTGTAGTTTCACACTCAAATGAATGCAAACAAAGTATTTGGATGCTTTCTCTTAATATACAACACAAAAGAACTCAAATCTCTTTCACCCTACTCGTATGAGCTTTTAAAACGCGTAAATGCATTCAAAAGCTTGACTTGAAGCTTGTTTGTAATTTAACACATTCTTGGTGTAGTTTCATACTCAAAAGAATGCAAACAAAACATTTGGGTGCTTTCTCTTCATATACAACAGAAAAGAAATCAAATCTCTTTCACCCTACTCGTATGAGCTTTTAAAACGCGTAAATGCATTCAAATGCTTGAGTTGAAGCTTGTGTGTACTTGCAAACAACCATGGTGTTATTTCACACTCAATTGAATGCAAACAAAGTATTTGGATATCTTCTCTTAATATACAACACAAAAGAACTCAATTTCTATCACCCTAGTCGTAAGAGCTGTTAAAACGCGTAAATTCATTCAAAAGCTTAAGTTGAAGCTTGTTTGTACTTGTAAACATCATAGGTGTAGTTTCACACTCAAATGAATGCAAACAAAGTATTTGGATGCATTCTCTTAATATACAACACAAAAGAACTCAAATCTCTTTCACCCTACTCGTATGAGCTTTTAAAACGCGTAAATGCATTTAAAAGCTTAAGTTGAAGCTTGTTTGTACTTGTAAACATCCTAGGTTTAGTTTCACACTCAAATGAATGCAAACACAGTATTTGGATGCTTTCTCTTAATATACAACACAAAAGAACTCAATTTATATCACCCTTGTCGTAAGAGCTGTTAAATCGCGTAAATTCATTCAACAGCTTGAGTTGAACCTTGTTTGTACTTGTAAACATCCTCGGTGTAGTTTCACACTCAAATGAATGCAAACAAAGTATTTGGATGCTTTCTCTTAATATACAACACAAAAGAACTCAAATCTCTTTCACCCTACTCGAATGAGCTTTTAAAACGCGTAAATGCATTCAAAAGCTTGAGTTGAAGCTTGTTTGTAATTTAACACATTCTTGGTGTAGTTTCATACTCAAAAGAATGCAAACAAAACATTTGGGTGCTTTCTCTTCATATAGAACAGAAAAGAAATCAAATCGCTTTCACCCTACTCGTATGAGCTTTTAAAACGCGTAAATGCATTCAAATGCTTGAGTAGAAGCTTGTTTGTACTTGTAAACAACCCTGGTGTTATTTCACACTCAAATGAATGCAAACAAAGTATTTGGATGCTTTCTCTTAATATACAACACAAAAGAACTCAAATCTCTTTCACCCTACTCGTATGAGCTTTTAAAACGCGTAAATGCATTCAAAAGCTTGAGTTGAAGCTTGTTTGTAACTTAACACATTCTTGGTGTAGTTTCATACTCAAAAGAATGCAAACAAAACATTTGGGTGCTTTCTCTTCATATACAACAGAAAAGAAATCAAATCTCTTTCACCCTACTCGTATGAGCTTTTAAAACGCGTAAATGCATTCAAATGCTTGAGTTGAAGCTTGTTTGTACTTGCAAACAACCATGGTGTTATTTCACACTCAATTGAATGCAAACAAAGTATTTGGATATCTTCTCTTAATATACAACACAAAAGAACTCAATTTCTATCACCCTAGTCGTAAGAGCTGTTAAAACGCGTAAATTCATTCAAAAGCTTGAGTTGAAGCTTGTTTGTACTTGTAAACATCATAGGTGTAGTTTCACACTCAAATGAATGCAAACAAAGTATTTGGATGCTTTCTCTTAATATACAACACAAAAGAACTCAAATCTCTTTCACCCTACTCGTATGAGCTTTTAAAACACGTAAATGCATTCAAAAGCTTGAGTTGAAGCTTGTTTGTAATTTAACACATTCTTGGTGTAGTTTCATACTGAAAAGAATGCAAACAAAACATTTGGGTGCTTTCTCTTTATATAGAACAGAAAAGAAATCAAATCTCTTTCACCCTACTCGTATGAGCTTTTAAGACGCGTAAATGCATTCAAATGCTTGAGTAGAAGCTTGTTTGTACTTGTAAACAACCCTGGTGTTATTTCACACTCAAATGAATGCGAACAAAGTATTTGGATGCTTTCTCTTAATATACAACACAAAAGAACTCAAATCTCTTTCACCCCACTCGTATGAGCTTTTAAAACGCGTAAATACATTCAAAAGCTTAAGTTGAAGCTTGTTTGTACTTGTAAACATCCTAGGTGTAGTTTCACACTCAAATGAATGCAAACAAAGTATTTGGATGCTTTCTCTTACTATACAACTCAAAAGAACTCAAATCTCTTTCACCCTACTCGTAAGAGCTGTTAAAACGCGTAAATGCATTCAAAAGCTTGAGTTGAAGCTTGTTTGTACTTGTAAACATCCTAGGTTTAGTTTCACACTCAAATGAATGCAAACACAGTATTTGGATGCTTTCTCTTAATATACAACACAAAAGAACTCAATTTATATCACCCTTGTCGTAAGAGCTGTTAAATCGCGTAAATTCATTCAACAGCTTGAGTTGAACCTTGTTTGTACTTGTAAACATCCTCGGTGTAGTTTCACACTCAAATGAATGCAAACAAAGTATTTGGATGCTTTCTCTTAATATACAACACAAAAGAACTCAAATCTCTTTCACCCTACTCGAATGAGCTTTTAAAACGCGTAAATGCATTCAAAAGCTTGAGTTGAAGCTTGTTTGTAATTTAACACATTCTTGGTGTAGTTTCATACTCAAAAGAATGCAAACAAAACATTTGGGTGCTTTCTCTTCATATAGAACAGAAAAGAAATCAAATCGCTTTCACCCTACTCGTATGAGCTTTTAAAACGCGTAAATGCATTCAAATGCTTGAGTAGAAGCTTGTTTGTACTTGTAAACAACCCTGGTGTTATTTCACACTCAAATGAATGCAAACAAAGTATTTGGATGCTTTCTCTTAATATACAACACAAAAGAACTCAAATCTCTTTCACCCTACTCGTATGAGCTTTTAAAACGCGTAAATGCATTCAAAAGCTTGAGTTGAAGCTTGTTTGTAATTTAACACATTCTTGGTGTAGTTTCATACTCAAAAGAATGCAAACAAAACATTTGGGTGCTTTCTCTTCATATACAACAGAAAAGAAATCAAATCTCTTTCACCCTACTCGTATGAGCTTTTAAAACGCGTAAATGCATTCAAATGCTTGAGTTGAAGCTTGTTTGTACTTGCAAACAACCATGGTGTTATTTCACACTCAATTGAATGCAAACAAAGTATTTGGATATCTTCTCTTAATATACAACACAAAAGAACTCAATTTCTATCACCCTAGTCGTAAGAGCTGTTAAAACGCGTAAATTCATTCAAAAGCTTGAGTTGAAGCTTGTTTGTACTTGTAAACATCATAGGTGTAGTTTCACACTCAAATGAATGCAAACAAAGTATTTGGATGCTTTCTCTTAATATACAACACAAAAGAACTCAAATCTCTTTCACCCTACTCGTATGAGCTTTTAAAACGCGTAAATGCATTCAAAAGCTTGAGTTGAAGCTTGTTTGTAATTTAACACATTCTTGGTGTAGTTTCATACTCAAAAGAATGCAAACAAAACATTTGAGTGCTTTCTCTTTATATAGAACAGAAAAGAAATCAAATCTCTTTCACCCTACTCGTATGAGCTTTTAAAACGCGTAAATGCATTCAAATGCTTGAGTAGAAGCTTGTTTGTACTTGTAAACAACCCTGATGTTATTTCACACTCAAATGAATGCGAACAAAGTATTTGGATGCTTTCTCTTAATATACAACACAAAAGAACTCAAATCTCTTTCACCCCACTCGTATGAGCTTTTAAAACGCGTAAATACATTCAAAAGCTTAAGTTGAAGCTTGTTTGTACTTGTAAACATCCTAGGTGTAGTTTCACACTCAAATGAATGCAAACAAAGTATTTGGATGCTTTCTCTTACTATACAACACAAAAGAACTCAAATCTCTTTCACCCTGCTCGTAAGAGCTGTTGAAACGCGTAAATGCATTCAAAAGCTTGAGTTGAAGCTTGTTTGTACTTGTAAACATCCTAGGTTTTGTTTCACACTCAAATGAATGCAAACACAGTATTTGGATGCTTTCTCTTAATATACAACACAAAAGAACTCAATTTATATCACCCTTGTCGTAAGAGCTGTTAAATCGCGTAAATTCATTCAACAGCTTGAGTTGAACCTTGTTTGTACTTGTAAACATCCTCGGTGTAGTTTCACACTCAAATGAATGCAAACAAAGTATTTGGATGCTTTCTCTTAATATACAACACAAAAGAACTCAAATCTCTTTCACCCTACTCGAATGAGCTTTTAAAACGCGTAAATGCATTCAAAAGCTTGAGTTGAAGCTTGTTTGTAATTTAACACATTCTTGGTGTAGTTTCATACTCAAAAGAATGCAAACAAAACATTTGGGTGCTTTCTCTTCATACAGAACAGAAAAGAAATCAAATCGCTTTCACCCTACTCGTATGAGCTTTTAAAACGCGTAAATGCATTCAAATGCTTGAGTAGAAGCTTGTTTGTACTTGTAAACAACCCTGGTGTTATTTCACACTCAAATGAATGCAAACAAAGTATTTGGATGCTTTCTCTTAATATACAACACAAAAGAACTCAAATCTCTTTCACCCTACTCGTATGAGCTTTTAAAACGCGTAAATGCATTCAAAAGCTTGAGTTGAAGCTTGTTTGTAATTTAACACATTCTTGGTGTAGTTTCATACTCAAAAGAATGCAAACAAAACATTTGGGTGCTTTCTCTTCATATACAACAGAAAAGAAATCAAATCTCTTTCACCCTACTCGTATGAGCTTTTAAAACGCGTAAATGCATTCAAATGCTTGAGTTGAAGCTTGTTTGTACTTGCAAACAACCATGGTGTTATTTCACACTCAATTGAATGCAAACAAAGTATTTGGATATCTTCTCTTAATATACAACACAAATGAACTCAATTTCTATCACCCTAGTCGTAAGAGCTGTTAAAACGCGTAAATTCATTCAAAAGCTTGAGTTGAAGCTTGTTTGTACTTGTAAACATCATAGGTGTAGTTTCACACTCAAATGAATGCAAACAAAGTATTTGGATGCTTTCTCTTAATATACAACACAAAAGAACTCAAATCTCTTTCACCCTACTCGTATGAGCTTTTAAAACGCGTAAATGCATTCAAAAGCTTGAGTTGAAGCTTGTTTGTAATTTAACACATTCTTGGTGTAGTTTCATACTCAAAAGAATGCAAACAAAACATTTGGGTGCTTTCTCTTTATATAGAACAGAAAAGAAATCAAATCTCTTTCACCCTACTCGTATGAGCTTTTAAAACGCGTAAATGCATTCAAATGCTTGAGTAGAAGCTTGTTTGTACTTGTAAACAACCCTGGTGTTATTTCACACTCAAATGAATGCGAACAAAGTATTTGGATGCTTTCTCTTAATATACAACACAAAAGAACTCAAATCTCTTTCACCCCACTCGTATGAGCTTTTAAAACGCGTAAATACATTCAAAAGCTTAAGTTGAAGCTTGTTTGTACTTGTAAACATCCTAGGTGTAGTTTCACACTCAAATGAATGCAAACAAAGTATTTGGATGCTTTCTCTTACTATACAACACAAAAGAACTCAAATCTCTTTCACCCTGCTCGTAAGAGCTGTTGAAACGCGTAAATGCATTCAAAAGCTTGAGTTGAAGCTTGTTTGTACTTGTAAACATCCTAGGTTTTGTTTCACACTCAAATGAATGCAAACACAGTATTTGGATGCTTTCTCTTAATATACAACACAAAAGAACTCAATTTATATCACCCTTGTCGTAAGAGCTGTTAAATCGCGTAAATTCATTCAACAGCTTGAGTTGAACCTTGTTTGTACTTGTAAACATCCTCGGTGTAGTTTCACACTCAAATGAATGCAAACAAAGTATTTGGATGCTTTCTCTTAATATACAACACAAAAGAACTCAAATCTCTTTCACCCTACTCGAATGAGCTTTTAAAACGCGTAAATGCATTCAAAAGCTTGAGTTGAAGCTTGTTTGTAATTTAACACATTCTTGGTGTAGTTTCATACTCAAAAGAATGCAAACAAAACATTTGGGTGCTTTCTCTTCATACAGAACAGAAAAGAAATCAAATCGCTTTCACCCTACTCGTATGAGCTTTTAAAACGCGTAAATGCATTCAAATGCTTGAGTAGAAGCTTGTTTGTACTTGTAAACAACCCTGGTGTTATTTCACACTCAAATGAATGCAAACAAAGTATTTGGATGCTTTCTCTTAATATACAACACAAAAGAACTCAAATCTCTTTCACCCTACTCGTATGAGCTTTTAAAACGCGTAAATGCATTCAAAAGCTTGAGTTGAAGCTTGTTTGTAATTTAACACATTCTTGGTGTAGTTTCATACTCAAAAGAATGCAAACAAAACATTTGGGTGCTTTCTCTTAATATACAACAGAAAAGAAATCAAATCTCTTTCACCCTACTCGTATGAGCTTTTAAAACGCGTAAATGCATTCAAATGCTTGAGTTGAAGCTTGTTTGTACTTGCAAACAACCATGGTGTTATTTCACACTCAATTGAATGCAAACAAAGTATTTGGATATCTTCTCTTAATATACAACACAAATGAACTCAATTTCTATCACCCTAGTCGTAAGAGCTGTTAAAACGCGTAAATTCATTCAAAAGCTTGAGTTGAAGCTTGTTTGTACTTGTAAACATCATAGGTGTAGTTTCACACTCAAATGAATGCAAACAAAGTATTTGGATGCTTTCTCTTAATATACAACACAAAAGAACTCAAATCTCTTTCACCCTACTCGTATGAGCTTTTAAAACGCGTAAATGCATTCAAAAGCTTGAGTTGAAGCTTGTTTGTAATTTAACACATTCTTGGTGTAGTTTCATACTCAAAAGAATGCAAACAAAACATTTGGGTGCTTTCTCTTTATATAGAACAGAAAAGAAATCAAATCTCTTTCACCCTACTCGTATGAGCTTTTAAAACGCGTAAATGCATTCAAATGCTTGAGTAGAAGCTTGTTTGTACTTGTAAACAACCCTGGTGTTATTTCACACTCAAATGAATGCGAACAAAGTATTTGGATGCTTTCTCTTAATATACAACACAAAAGAACTCAAATCTCTTTCACCCCACTCGTATGAGCTTTTAAAACGCGTAAATACATTCAAAAGCTTAAGTTGAAGCTTGTTTGTACTTGTAAACATCCTAGGTGTAGTTTCACACTCAAATGAATGCAAACAAAGTATTTGGATGCTTTCTCTTACTATACAACACAAAAGAACTCAAATCTCTTTCACCCTACTCGTAAGAGCTGTTAAAACGCGTAAATGCATTCAAAAGCTTGAGTTGAAGCTTGTTTGTACTTGTAAACATCCTAGGTTTAGTTTCACACTCAAATGAATGCAAACACAGTATTTGGATGCTTTCTCTTAATATACAACACAAAAGAACTCAATTTATATCACCCTTGTCGTAAGAGCTGTTAAATCGCGTAAATTCATTCAACAGCTTGAGTTGAACCTTGTTTGTACTTGTAAACATCCTCGGTGTAGTTTCACACTCAAATGAATGCAAACAAAGTATTTGGATGCTTTCTCTTAATATACAACACAAAAGAACTCAAATCTCTTTCACCCTACTCGAATGAGCTTTTAAAACGCGTAAATGCATTCAAAAGCTTGAGTTGAAGCTTGTTTGTAATTTAACACATTCTTGGTGTAGTTTCATACTCAAAAGAATGCAAACAAAACATTTGGGTGCTTTCTCTTCATATAGAACAGAAAAGAAATCAAATCGCTTTCACCCTACTCGTATGAGCTTTTAAAACGCGTAAATGCATTCAAATGCTTGAGTAGAAGCTTGTTTGTACTTGTAAACAACCCTGGTGTTATTTCGCACTCAAATGAATGCAAACAAAGTATTTGGATGCTTTCTCTTAATATACAACACAAAAGAACTCAAATCTCTTTCACCCTACTCGTATGAGCTTTTAAAACGCGTAAATGCATTCAAAAGCTTGAGTTGAAGCTTGTTTGTAATTTAACACATTCTTGGTGTAGTTTCATACTCAAAAGAATGCAAACAAAACATTTGGGTGCTTTCTCTTCATATACAACAGAAAAGAAATCAAATCTCTTTCACCCTACTCGTATGAGCTTTTAAAACGCGTAAATGCATTCAAATGCTTGAGTTGAAGCTTGTTTGTACTTGCAAACAACCATGGTGTTATTTCACACTCAATTGAATGCAAACAAAGTATTTGGATATCTTCTCTTAATATAGAACACAAAAGAACTCAATTTCTATCACCCTAGTCGTAAGAGCTGTTAAAACGCGTAAATTCATTCAAAAGCTTGAGTTGAAGCTTGTTTGTACTTGTAAACATCATAGGTGTAGTTTCACACTCAACTGAATGCAAACAAAGTATTTGGATGCTTTCTCTTAATATACAACACAAAAGAACTCAAATCTCTTTCACCCTCCTCGTATGAGCTTTTAAAACGCGTAAATGCATTCAAAAGCTTAAGTTGAAGCTTGTTTGTACTTGTAAACATCCTAGGTATAGTTTCACACTCAAATGAACGCAAACAAAGTATTTGGATGCTTTCTCTTAATATACAACACAAAAGAACTCAATTTATATCACCCTAGTCGTAAGAGCTGTTAAAACGCGTAAATTCAATCAACAGCTTGAGTTGAAGCTTGTTTGTACTTGTAAACATCCTAGGTGTAGTTTCACACTCAAGTGAATGCAAACAAAGTATTTGGATGCTTTTTCTTAATATACAACACAAAAGAACTCAATTTCTATCACCCTAGTCGTAAGAGCTGTTAAAACGCGTAAATTCATTCAGCAGCTTGAGTTGAAGCTTGTTTGTACTTGTCAACATCGTAGGTGTAGTTTCACACACAAATGAATGCAAACAAAGTATTTGGATGCTTGCTCTTAATATACAACACAAAAGAACTCAAATATCTTTCACCCTACTCGTATGAGCTTATAAAACGCGTAAACGCATTCAAAAGTTTGAGTTGAAGCTTGTTTGTAACTCTAAACATCCTAGGTATAGTTTCACACTCAAATGAATGACAAAAAAGTATTTGGATGCTTTCTCTTAATATACAACACAACAGAACTCAAATCTCTTTCACCCTACTCGTATGAGCTTTTAAAACGCGTAAATACATTCAAAAGCATGAGTTGAAGCTTGTTTGAACTTGTAAACATCCTAGGTGTAGTTTCACACTCAAATGAATGCAAACAAAGTATTTGGATGCTTTCTCTTAATATATACCACAAAAGTACTCAAATCTCTTTCACCCTACTCTTATGAGCTTTTAAAACGCGTAAATACATTCAACAGCTTGAGTTGAAGCTTGTTTGTAACTGCAAACATCCTAGGTATAGTTTCACACTCAAATGAATGACAAAAAAGTATTTGGATGCTTTCTCTTAATATACAAGACAAAAGAACTCAAATCTCTTTCACCCTACTCGTATGAGCTTTTAAAACGCGTAAAAGCATTCAAAAGCTTGAGTTAAAGTTTTTTTGTAATTTAACACATTCTTGGTGTAGTTTCATACTCAAAAGAATGCAAACAAAGTATTTGGATGCTTTTTCTTACTATACAACACAACAGAACTCAAATCTCTTTCACCCTACTCGTATAAGCTTTTAAAACGCGTAAATGCATTCAAAAGCTTGAGTTGAAGCTTGTTTGTACTTGTAAACATCCTAGGTTTAGTTTCACACTCAAATGAATGCAAACACAGTATTTGGATGCTTTCTCTTAATATACAACACAAAAGAACTCAATTTCTATCACCCTAGTCGTAAGAGCTGTTAAATCGCGTAAATTCATTCAACAGCTTGAGTTGAAGCTTGTTTGTACTTGTAAACATCCTCGCTGTAGTTTCACACTCAAATGAATGCAAACAAAGTATTTGGATGCTTTCTCCTAATATACATCACAAAAGAACTCAAATCTCTTTCACCCTACTCGTATGAGCTTTTAAAACGCGTAAATGCATTCAAAAGCTTGAGTTGAAGCTTGTTTGTAATTTAACACATTCTTGGTGTAGTTTCATACTCAAAAGAATGCAAACAAAACATTTGGGTGCTTTCTCTTCATATAGAACAGAAAAGAAATCAAATCTCTTTCACCCTACTCGTATGAGCTTTTAAAACGCGTAAATGCATTCAAATGCTTGAGTAGAAGCTTGTTTGTACTTGTAAACAACCCTGGTGTTATTTCACACTCAAATGAATGCAAACAAAGTATTTGGATATTTTCTCTTAATATACAACACAAAAGAACTCAATTTCTGTCACCCTAGTCGTAAGAGCTGTTAAAACGCGTGAATTCATTCAAAAGCTTGAGTTGAAGCTTGTTTGTACTTGTAAACATCCTAGGTATAGTTTCACACTCAAATGAATGCAAACAAAGTATTTGGATGCTTTCTCTTAATATACAACACAAAAGAACTCAAATCTCTTTCACCCTACTCGTATAAGCTTTTAAAACGCGTAAATGCATTCAAAAGCTTGAGTTGAAGCTTGTTTGTAACTGTAAACATCCTAGGTGTAGTTTCACACTCAAATGATTGCAAACAAAGTATTTGGATGCTTTCTCTTAATATACAACACAAAAGAACTCAATTTATATCACCCTAGTCGTAAGAGCTGTTAAAACGCGTAAATTCATTCAACAGCTTGAGTTGAAGCTTGTTTGTACTTGTAAACATCCTAGGTGTAGTTTCACACTCAAGTGAATGCAAAAAAAGTATTTGGATGCTTTATCTTAATATACAACACAAAAGAACTCAATTTATATCACCCTAGTCGTAAGAGCTTTTAAAACGCGTAAATGAATTCAAAAGCATGAGTTGAAGCTTGTTTGTAACTGTAAACATCCTAGGTGTAGTTTCACACTCAAATGAATGCAAACAAAGTATTTGGATGCTTTCTCTTAATATACAACACAAAAGAACTCAAATCTCTTTCACCCTACTCGTATGAGCTTTTAAAACGCGTAAATTAATTCAAAAGCTTGAGTTGAAGCTTGTTTGTTACTGTAAACATTCTCGGTGTAGTTTCACACTCAAATGAATGCAAACAAAGTATTTGGATGCATTCTCTTAATATACAACACAAAAGAACTCAAATCTCTTTCACCCTACTCGTATGAGCTTTTAAAACGCGTAAATATATTCAAAAGCTTTTGTTGAAGCTTGTTTGTACTTGTAAACATCCTCGGTGTAGTTTCACACTCAAATGAATGCAAACAAAGTATTTGGATGCTTTCTCTTAATATACAACAGAAAAGAACTTAAATCTCTTTCACCCTACTCGTATGAGCTTTTAAAACGCATAAGTGCATTCAAAAGCTTGAATTGAAGCTTGTTGGTAATTTAACACATTCTTGGTGTAGTTTCATACTCAAAAAAATGCAAACAAAACATTTGGGTGCTTTCTCTTAATATACAACACAAAAGAAATCAAATCTCTTTCACCCTCCTCGTATGAGCTTTTAAAACGCGTAATTGCATTCAAAAGCTTGAGTTGAAGCTTGTTTGTAACTGTAAACATCCTAGGTGTAGTTTCACACTCAAATGATTGCAAAAAAAGTATTTGGATGCTTTCTCTTAATATACAACAAAAAAGAACTCAATATATATCACCCTAGTCGTAAGAGCTGTTAAAACGCGTAAATTCATTCAACAGCTTGAGTTGAAGCTTGTTTGTACTTGTAAACATCCTAGGTGTAGTTTCACACTCAAGTGAATGCAAACAAAGTATTTGGATGCTTTCTCTTAATATACAACACAAAAGAACTCAATTTCTATCACCCTAATCGTAAGAGCTGTTAAATCGCGTAAATTCATTTAACAGCATGAGTTGAAGCTTGTTTGTACTTGTAAACATCGTAGGTGTAGTTTCACACTCAAATGAATGCAAACAAAGTATTTGGATGCTTTCTCTTAATATACAACACAAAAGAACTCAAATCTCTTTCACCCTACTCGTATAAGCTTTTAAAACGCGTAAATGCATTCAAAAGCTTAAGTTGAAGCTTGTTTGTACTTGTAAACATCCTAGGTATAGTTTCACACTCAAATGAATGCAAACAAAGTATTTGGATGCTTTCTCTTAATATACAACACAAAAGAACTCAATTTATATCACCCTAGTCGTAAGAGCTGTTAAAACGCGTAAATTCATTCAACAGCTTGAGTTGAAGCTTGTTTGTACTTGTAAACATCCTAGGTGTAGTTTCACACTCAAGTGAATGCAAACAAAGTATTTGGATGCTTTCTCTTAATATACAACACAAAAGAACTCAATTTATATCACCCTAGTCGCAAGAGCTGCTAAAACGCGTAAATTCCATCAACAGCTTGAGTTGAAGCTTGTTTGTACTTGTAAACATCCTAGGTGTAGTTTCACACTCAAATGGATGCAAACAAAGTATTTGGATGCTTTCTCTTACTATACAACACAAAAGAACCCAAATCACTTTCACCCTACTCGTAAGAGCTTTTCAAACGCGTAAATGAATTCAAAAGCATGAGTTGAAGCTTGTTTGCAACTGTAAACATCCTAGGTGTAGTTTCACACTCAAATGAATGCAATTAAAGTATTTGGATGCTTTCTCTTAATATACAACACAAAAGAACTCAAATCTCTTTCACCCTACTCGTATGAGCTTCTAAAACGCGTAAATACATTCAAAAGCATGAGTTGAAGCTTGTTTGAACTTGTAAACATCCTAGGTGTAGTTTCACACTCAAATGAATGCAAACAAAGTATTTGGATGCTTTCTCTTAATATATACCACAAAAGTACTCAAATCTCTTTCACCCTACTCTTATGAGCTTTTAAAACGCGTAAATACATTCAACAGCTTGAGTTGAAGCTTGTTTGTAACTGCAACCATCCTAGGTATAGTTTCACACTCAAATGAATGACAAAAAAGTATTTGGATGCTTTCTCTTAATATACAAGACAAAAGAACTCAAATCTCTTTCACCCTACTCGTATGAGCTTTTAAAACGCGTAAAAGCATTCAAAAGCTTGAGTTAAAGTTTTTTTGTAATTTAACACATTCTTGGTGTAGTTTCATACTCAAAAGAATGCAAACAAAGTATTTGGATGCTTTTTCTTACTATACAACACAACAAAACTCAAATCTCTTTCACCCTACTCGTATAAGCTTTTAAAACGCGTAAATGCATTCAAAAGCTTGAGTTGAAGCTTGTTTGTACTTGTAAACATCCTAGGTTTAGTTTCACACTCAAATGAATGCAAACACAGTATTTGGATGCTTTCTCTTAATATACAACACAAAAGAACTCAATTTCTATCACCCTAGTCGTAAGAGCTGTTAAATCGTGTAAATTCATTCAACAGCTTGAGTTGAAGCTTGTTTGTACTTGTAAACATCCTCGCTGTAGTTTCACACTCAAATGAATGCAAACAAAGTATTTGGATGCTTTCTCTTAATATACATCACAAAAGAACTCAAATCTCTTTCACCCTACTCGTATGAGCTTTTAAAACGCGTAAATGCATTCAAAAGCTTGAGTTGAAGCTTGTTTGTAATTTAACACATTCTTGGTGTAGTTTCATACTCAAAAGAATGCAAACAAAACATTTGGGTGCTTTCTCTTCATATAGAACAGAAAAGAAATCAAATCTCTTTCACCCTACTCGTATGAGCTTTTAAAACGCGTAAATGCATTCAAATGCTTGAGTAGAAGCTTGTTTGTACTTGTAAACAACCCTGGTGTTATTTCACACTCAAATGAATGCAAACAAAGTATTTGGATATTTTCTCTTAATATACAACACAAAAGAACTCAATTTCTGTCACCCTAGTCGTAAGAGCTGTTAAAACGCGTGAATTCATTCAAAAGCTTGAGTTGAAGCTTGTTTGTACTTGTAAACATCCTAGGTATAGTTTCACACTCAAATGAATGCAAACAAAGTATTTGGATGCTTTCTCTTAATATACAACACAAAAGAACTCAAATCTCTTTCACCCTACTCGTATAAGCTTTTAAAACGCGTAAATGCATTCAAAAGCTTGAGTTGAAGCTTGTTTGTAACTGTAAACATCCTAGGTGTAGTTTCACACTCAAATGATTGCAAACAAAGTATTTGGATGCTTTCTCTTAATATACAACACAAAAGAACTCAATTTATATCACCCTAGTCGTAAGAGCTGTTAAAACGCGTAAATTCATTCAACAGCTTGAGTTGAAGCTTGTTTGTACTTGTAAACATCCTAGGTGTAGTTTCACACTCAAGTGAATGCAAAAAAAGTATTTGGATGCTTTATCTTAATATACAACACAAAAGAACTCAAATCTCTTTCACCCTAGTCGTAAGAGCTGTTAAATCGCGTAAATTCATTCAACAGCATGAGTTAAAGCTTGTTTGTACTTGTAAACATCATAGGTGTAGTTTCACACTCAAATGAATGCAAACAAAGTATTTGGATGCTTTCTCTTAATATACAACACAAAAGAACTCAAATCTCTTTCACCCTACTCGTATGAGCTTTTAAAACGCGTAAATGCATTCAAAAGCTTAAGTTGAAGCTTGTTTGTACTTGTAAACATCCTAGGTATAGTTTCACACTCAAATGAACGCAAACAAAGTATTTGGATGCTTTCTTGGTGTAGTTTCATACTCAAAAAATGCAAACAAAACATTTAGGTGCTTTCTCTTCTTATACAACAGAAAAGGAATCAAATCTCTTTCACCCTACTCGTATCAGCTTTTAAAACGCGTAAATGCATTCAAATGCTTGGGTTGAAGCTTGTTTGTACTTGTAAATAACCCTGGTGTTATTTCACACTCAAATGAATGCAAAGAAAGTATTTGAATATTTTCTCTTAATATACAACACAAAAGAACTCAATTTCTATCACCCTAGTCGTAAGAGCTGTTAAAACGCGTAAATTCATTCAAAAGCTTGAGTTGAAGCTTGTTTGTACTTGTAAACATCCTAGGTATAGTTTCACACTCAAATGAATGCAAACAAAGTATTTGGATGCTTTCTCTTAATATACAACACAAAAGAACTCAAATCTCTTTCACCCTACTCGTATGAACTTTTAAAACGCGTAAATGCATTCAAAAGCTTGAGTTGAAGCTTGTTTGTAATTTAACACATTCTTGGTGTAGTTTCATACTCAAATGAATGCAAACAAAACATTTGGGTGCTTTCTCTTCATATACAACAGAAAAGGAATCAAATCTCTTTCACCCTACTCGTATGTGCTTTTAAAACGCGTAAATGTATTCAAAAGCTTAAGTTGAAGCTTGTTTGTACTTGTAAACATCCTAGGTATAGTTTCACACTCAAATGAATGCAAACAAAGTATTTGGATGCTTTCTCTTAATATACAACACAAAAGAACTCAAATCTCTTTCCCCCTACTCGTATGAGCTTTTAAAACGCGTAAATACATTCAAAAGCTTGAGTTGAAGCTTGTTTGTACTTGTAAACATCCTAGGTGTAGTTTCACACTCAAATGAATGCAAACAAAGTATTTGGATGCATTCTCTTAATATACAACACAAAAGAACTCAAATCTCTTTCACCCTACTCGTATGAGCTTTTAAAACGCGTAAATATATTCAAAAGCTTTTGTTGAAGCTTGTTTGTACTTGTAAACATCCTCGGTGTAGTTTCACACTCAAATGAATGCAAACAAAGTATTTGGATGCTTTCTCTTAATATACAACACAAAAGAACTCAAATCTCTTTCACCCTACTCGTATGAACTTTTAAAACGCGTAAATGCATTCAAAAGCTTGAGTTGAAGCTTGTTTGTAATTTAACACATTCTTGGTGTAATTTCATACTCAAAAGAATGCAAACAAAACATTTGGGTGCTTTCTCTTAATATACAACAGAAAAGAAATCAAATCTCTTTCACCCTACTCGTATGAGCTTTTAAAACGCGTAAATGAATTCAAAAGCATGAGTTGAAGCTTGTTTGTACTTGTAAACATCCTAGGTATAGTTTCACACTCAAATGAATGCAAACAAAGTATTTGGATGCTTTCTCTTAATATACAACACAAAAGAACTCAAATCTCTTTCACCCTAGTCGTATGAGCTTTTAAAACGCGTAAATGCATTCAAAAGCTTAAGTTGAAGCTTGTTTGTACTTGTAAACATCCTAGGTATAGTTTCACACTCAAATGAATGCAAACAAAGTATTTGGATGCTTTCTCTTAATATACAACACAAAAGAACTCAATTTATATCACCCTAGTCGTAAGAGCTTTTAAAACGCGTAAATGAATTCAAAAGCATGAGTTGAAGCTTGTTTGTAACTGTAAACATCCTAGGTGTAGTTTCACACTCAAATGAATGCAAACAAAGTATTTGGATGCTTTCTCTTAATATACAACACAAAAGAACTCAAATCTCTTTCACCCTACTCGTATGAGCTTTTAAAACGCGTAAATTAATTCAAAAGCTTGAGTTGAAGCTTGTTTGTTACTGTAAACATTCTCGGTGTAGTTTCACACTCAAATGAATGCAAACAAAGTATTTGGATGCATTCTCTTAATATACAACACAAAAGAACTCAAATCTCTTTCACCCTACTCGTATGAGCTTTTAAAACGCGTAAATATATTCAAAAGCTTTTGTTGAAGCTTGTTTGTACTTGTAAACATCCTCGGTGTAGTTTCACACTCAAATGAATGCAAACAAAGTATTTGGATGCTTTCTCTTAATATACAACAGAAAAGAACTTAAATCTCTTTCACCCTACTCGTATGAGCTTTTAAAACGCATAAGTGCATTCAAAAGCTTGAATTGAAGCTTGTTGGTAATTTAACACATTCTTGGTGTAGTTTCATACTCAAAAAAATGCAAACAAAACATTTGGGTGCTTTCTCTTAATATACAACACAAAAGAAATCAAATCTCTTTCACCCTCCTTGTATGAGCTTTTAAAACGCGTAATTGCATTCAAAAGCTTGAGTTGAAGCTTGTTTGTAACTGTAAACATCCTAGGTGTAGTTTCACACTCAAATGATTGCAAAAAAAGTATTTGGATGCTTTCTCTTAATATACAACAAAAAAGAACTCAATATATATCACCCTAGTCGTAAGAGCTGTTAAAACGCGTAAATTCATTCAACAGCTTGAGTTGAAGCTTGTTTGTACTTGTAAACATCCTAGGTGTAGTTTCACACTCAAGTGAATGCAAACAAAGTATTTGGATGCTTTCTCTTAATATACAACACAAAAGAACTCAATTTCTATCACCCTAGTCGTAAGAGCTGTTAAATCGCGTAAATTCATTTAACAGCATGAGTTGAAGCTTGTTTGTACTTGTAAACATCGTAGGTGTAGTTTCACACTCAAATGAATGCAAACAAAGTATTTGGATGCTTTCTCTTAATATACAACACAAAAGAACTCAAATCTCTTTCACCCTACTCGTATAAGCTTTTAAAACGCGTAAATGCATTCAAAAGCTTAAGTTGAAGCTTGTTTGTACTTGTAAACATCCTAGGTGTAGTTTCACACTCAAATGAATGCAAACAAAGTATTTGGATGCATTCTCTTAATATACAACACAAAAGAACTCAAATCTCTTTCACCCTACTCGTATGAGCTTTTAAAACGCGTAAATATATTCAAAAGCTTTTGTTGAAGCTTGTTTGTACTTGTAAACATCCTAGGTGTAGTTTCACACTCAAATGAATGCAAACAAAGTATTTGGATGCTTTCTCTTAATATACAACACAAAAGAACTCAATTTATATCACCCTAGTCGTAAGAGCTGTTAAAACGCGTAAATTCATTCAACAGCTTGAGTTGAAGCTTGTTTGTACTTGTAAACATCCTAGGTGTAGTTTCACACTCAAGTGAATGCAAACAAAGTATTTGGATGCTTTCTCTTAATATACAACACAAAAGAACTCAATTTATATCACCCTAGTCGCAAGAGCTGTTAAAACGCGTAAATTCCATCAACAGCTTGAGTTGAAGCTTGTTTGTACTTGTAAACATCCTAGGTGTAGTTTCACACTCAAATGGATGCAAACGAAGTATTTGGATGCTTTCTCTTACTATACAACACAAAAGAACCCAAATCTCTTTCACCCTACTCGTAAGAGCTTTTCAAACGCGTAAATGAATTCAAAAGCATGAGTTGAAGCTTGTTTGCAACTGTAAACATCCTAGGTGTAGTTTCACACTCAAATGAATGCAATTAAAGTATTTGGATGCTTTCTCTTAATATACAGCACAAAAGAACTCAAATCTCTTTCACCCTACTCGTATGAGCTTCTAAAACGCGTAAATACATTCAAAAGCATGAGTTGAAGCTTGTTTGAACTTGTAAACATCCTAGGTGTAGTTTCACACTCAAATGAATGCAAACAAAGTATTTGGATGCTTTCTCTTAATATATACCACAAAAGTACTCAAATCTCTTTCACCCTACTCTTATGAGCTTTTAAAACGCGTAAATACATTCAACAGCTTGAGTTGAAGCTTGTTTGTAACTGCAAACATCCTAGGTATAGTTTCACACTCAAATGAATGACAAAAAAGTATTTGGTTGCTTTCTCTTAATATACAAGACAAAAGAACTCAAATCTCTTTCACCCTACTCGTATGAGCTTTTAAAACGCGTAAAAGCATTCAAAAGCTTGAGTTAAAGTTTTTTTGTAATTTAACACATTCTTGGTGTAGTTTCATACTCAAAAGAATGCAAACAAAGTATTTGGATGCTTTTTCTTACTATACAACACAACAGAACTCAAATCTCTTTCACCCTACTCGTATAAGCTTTTAAAACGCGTAAATGCATTCAAAAGCTTGAGTTGAAGCTTGTTTGTACTTGTAAACATCCTAGGTTTAGTTTCACACTCAAATGAATGCAAACACAGTATTTGGATGCTTTCTCTTAATATACAACACAAAAGAACTCAATTTCTATCACCCTAGTCGTAAGAGCTGTTAAATCGCGTAAATTCATTCAACAGCTTGAGTTGAAGCTTGTTTGTACTTGTAAACATCCTCGCTGTAGTTTCACACTCAAATGAATGCAAACAAAGTATGTGGATGCTTTCTCTTAATATACATCACAAAAGAACTCAAATCTCTTTCACCCTACTCGTATGAGCTTTTAAAACGCGTAAATGCATTCAAAAGCTTGAGTTGAAGCTTGTTTGTAATTTAACACATTCTTGGTGTAGTTTCATACTCAAAAGAATGCTAACAAAACATTTGGGTGCTTTCTCTTCATATAGAACAGAAAAGAAATCCAATCTCTTTCACCCTACTCGTATGAGCTTTTAAAACGCGTAAATGCATTCAAATGCTTGAGTAGAAGCTTGTTTGTACTTGTAAACAACCCTGGTGTTATTTCACACTCAAATGAATGCAAACAAAGTATTTGGATATTTTCTCTTAATATACAACACAAAAGAACTCAATTTCTGTCACCCTAGTCGTAAGAGCTGTTAAAACGCGTGAATTCATTCAAAAGCTTGAGTTGAAGCTTGTTTGTACTTGTAAACATCCTAGGTATAGTTTCACACTCAAATGAATGCAAACAAAGTATTTGGATGCTTTCTCTTAATATACAACACAAAAGAACTCAAATCTCTTTCACCCTACTCGTATAAGCTTTTAAAACGCGTAAATGCATTCAAAAGCTTGAGTTGAAGCTTGTTTGTAACTGTAAACATCCTAGGTGTAGTTTCACACTCAAATGATTGCAAACAAAGTATTTGGATGCTTTCTCTTAATATACAACACAAAAGAACTCAATTTATATCACCCTAGTCGTAAGAGCTGTTAAAACGCGTAAATTCATTCAACAGCTTGAGTTGAAGCTTGTTTGTACTTGTAAACATCCTAGGTGTAGTTTCACACTCAAGTGAATGCAAAAAAAGTATTTGGATGCTTTATCTTAATATACAACACAAAAGAACTCAAATCTCTTTCACCCTAGTCGTAAGAGCTGTTAAATCGCGTAAATTCATTCAACAGCATGAGTTAAAGCTTGTTTGTACTTGTAAACATCATAGGTGTAGTTTCACACTCAAATGAATGCAAACAAAGTATTTGGATGCTTTCTCTTAATATACAACACAAAAGAACTCAAATCTCTTTCACCCTACTCGTATGAGCTTTTAAAACGCGTAAATGCATTCAAAAGCTTAAGTTGAAGCTTGTTTGTACTTGTAAACATCCTAGGTATAGTTTCACACTCAAATGAACGCAAACAAAGTATTTGGATGCTTTCTTGGTGTAGTTTCATACTCAAAAAATGCAAACAAAACATTTAGGTGCTTTCTCTTCTTATACAACAGAAAAGGAATCAAATCTCTTTCACCCTACTCGTATCAGCTTTTAAAACGCGTAAATGCATTCAAATGCTTGGGTTGAAGCTTGTTTGTACTTGTAAATAACCCTGGTGTTATTTCACACTCAAATGAATGCAAAGAAAGTATTTGAATATTTTCTCTTAATATACAACACAAAAGAACTCAATTTCTATCACCCTAGTCGTAAGAGCTGTTAAAACGCGTAAATTCATTCAAAAGCTTGAGTTGAAGCTTGTTTGTACTTGTAAACATCCTAGGTATAGTTTCACACTCAAATGAATGCAAACAAAGTATTTGGATGCTTTCTCTTAATATACAACACAAAAGAACTCAAATCTCTTTCACCCTACTCGTATGAACTTTTAAAACGCGTAAATGCATTCAAAAGCTTGAGTTGAAGCTTGTTTGTAATTTAACACATTCTTGGTGTAGTTTCATACTCAAATGAATGCAAACAAAACATTTGGGTGCTTTCTCTTCATATACAACAGAAAAGGAATCAAATCTCTTTCACCCTACTCGTATGTGCTTTTAAAACGCGTAAATGTATTCAAAAGCTTAAGTTGAAGCTTGTTTGTACTTGTAAACATCCTAGGTATAGTTTCACACTCAAATGAATGCAAACAAAGTATTTGGATGCTTTCTCTTAATATACAACACAAAAGAACTCAAATCTCTTTCCCCCTACTCGTATGAGCTTTTAAAACGCGTAAATACATTCAAAAGCTTGAGTTGAAGCTTGTTTGTACTTGTAAACATCCTAGGTGTAGTTTCACACTCAAATGAATGCAAACAAAGTATTTGGATGCATTCTCTTAATATACAACACAAAAGAACTCAAATCTCTTTCACCCTACTCGTATGAGCTTTTAAAACGCGTAAATATATTCAAAAGCTTTTGTTGAAGCTTGTTTGTACTTGTAAACATCCTCGGTGTAGTTTCACACTCAAATGAATGCAAACAAAGTATTTGGATGCTTTCTCTTAATATACAACACAAAAGAACTCAAATCTCTTTCACCCTACTCGTATGAACTTTTAAAACGCGTAAATGCATTCAAAAGCTTGAGTTGAAGCTTGTTTGTAATTTAACACATTCTTGGTGTAATTTCATACTCAAAAGAATGCAAACAAAACATTTGGGTGCTTTCTCTTAATATACAACAGAAAAGAAATCAAATCTCTTTCACCCTACTCGTATGAGCTTTTAAAACGCGTAAATGAATTCAAAAGCATGAGTTGAAGCTTGTTTGTACTTGTAAACATCCTAGGTATAGTTTCACACTCAAATGAATGCAAACAAAGTATTTGGATGCTTTCTCTTAATATACAACACAAAAGAACTCAAATCTCTTTCACCCTAGTCGTATGAGCTTTTAAAACGCGTAAATGCATTCAAAAGCTTAAGTTGAAGCTTGTTTGTACTTGTAAACATCCTAGGTATAGTTTCACACTCAAATGAATGCAAACAAAGTATTTGGATGCTTTCTCTTAATATACAACACAAAAGAACTCAATTTATATCACCCTAGTCGTAAGAGCTTTTAAAACGCGTAAATGAATTCAAAAGCATGAGTTGAAGCTTGTTTGTAACTGTAAACATCCTAGGTGTAGTTTCACACTCAAATGAATGCAAACAAAGTATTTGGATGCTTTCTCTTAATATACAACACAAAAGAACTCAAATCTCTTTCACCCTACTCGTATGAGCTTTTAAAACGCGTAAATTAATTCAAAAGCTTGAGTTGAAGCTTGTTTGTTACTGTAAACATTCTCGGTGTAGTTTCACACTCAAATGAATGCAAACAAAGTATTTGGATGCATTCTCTTAATATACAACACAAAAGAACTCAAATCTCTTTCACCCTACTCGTATGAGCTTTTAAAACGCGTAAATATATTCAAAAGCTTTTGTTGAAGCTTGTTTGTACTTGTAAACATCCTCGGTGTAGTTTCACACTCAAATGAATGCAAACAAAGTATTTGGATGCTTTCTCTTAATATACAACAGAAAAGAACTTAAATCTCTTTCACCCTACTCGTATGAGCTTTTAAAACGCATAAGTGCATTCAAAAGCTTGAATTGAAGCTTGTTGGTAATTTAACACATTCTTGGTGTAGTTTCATACTCAAAAAAATGCAAACAAAACATTTGGGTGCTTTCTCTTAATATACAACACAAAAGAAATCAAATCTCTTTCACCCTCCTTGTATGAGCTTTTAAAACGCGTAATTGCATTCAAAAGCTTGAGTTGAAGCTTGTTTGTAACTGTAAACATCCTAGGTGTAGTTTCACACTCAAATGATTGCAAAAAAAGTATTTGGATGCTTTCTCTTAATATACAACAAAAAAGAACTCAATATATATCACCCTAGTCGTAAGAGCTGTTAAAACGCGTAAATTCATTCAACAGCTTGAGTTGAAGCTTGTTTGTACTTGTAAACATCCTAGGTGTAGTTTCACACTCAAGTGAATGCAAACAAAGTATTTGGATGCTTTCTCTTAATATACAACACAAAAGAACTCAATTTCTATCACCCTAGTCGTAAGAGCTGTTAAATCGCGTAAATTCATTTAACAGCATGAGTTGAAGCTTGTTTGTACTTGTAAACATCGTAGGTGTAGTTTCACACTCAAATGAATGCAAACAAAGTATTTGGATGCTTTCTCTTAATATACAACACAAAAGAACTCAAATCTCTTTCACCCTACTCGTATAAGCTTTTAAAACGCGTAAATGCATTCAAAAGCTTAAGTTGAAGCTTGTTTGTACTTGTAAACATCCTAGGTATAGTTTCACACTCAAATGAATGCAAACAAAGTATTTGGATGCTTTCTCTTAATATACAACACAAAAGAACTCAATTTATATCACCCTAGTCGTAAGAGCTGTTAAAACGCGTAAATTCATTCAACAGCTTGAGTTGAAGCTTGTTTGTACTTGTAAACATCCTAGGTGTAGTTTCACACTCAAGTGAATGCAAACAAAGTATTTGGATGCTTTCTCTTAATATACAACACAAAAGAACTCAATTTATATCACCCTAGTCGCAAGAGCTGTTAAAACGCGTAAATTCCATCAACAGCTTGAGTTGAAGCTTGTTTGTACTTGTAAACATCCTAGGTGTAGTTTCACACTCAAATGGATGCAAACAAAGTATTTGGATGCTTTCTCTTACTATACAACACAAAAGAACCCAAATCTCTTTCACCCTACTCGTAAGAGCTTTTCAAACGCGTAAATGAATTCAAAAGCATGAGTTGAAGCTTGTTTGCAACTGTAAACATCCTAGGTGTAGTTTCACACTCAAATGAATGCAATTAAAGTATTTGGATGCTTTCTCTTAATATACAGCACAAAAGAACTCAAATCTCTTTCACCCTACTCGTATGAGCTTCTAAAACGCGTAAATACATTCAAAAGCATGAGTTGAAGCTTGTTTGAACTTGTAAACATCCTAGGTGTAGTTTCACACTCAAATGAATGCAAACAAAGTATTTGGATGCTTTCTCTTAATATATACCACAAAAGTACTCAAATCTCTTTCACCCTACTCTTATGAGCTTTTAAAACGCGTAAATACATTCAACAGCTTGAGTTGAAGCTTGTTTGTAACTGCAAACATCCTAGGTATAGTTTCACACTCAAATGAATGACAAAAAAGTATTTGGTTGCTTTCTCTTAATATACAAGACAAAAGAACTCAAATCTCTTTCACCCTACTCGTATGAGCTTTTAAAACGCGTAAAAGCATTCAAAAGCTTGAGTTAAAGTTTTTTTGTAATTTAACACATTCTTGGTGTAGTTTCATACTCAAAAGAATGCAAACAAAGTATTTGGATGCTTTTTCTTACTATACAACACAACAGAACTCAAATCTCTTTCACCCTACTCGTATAAGCTTTTAAAACGCGTAAATGCATTCAAAAGCTTGAGTTGAAGCTTGTTTGTACTTGTAAACATCCTAGGTTTAGTTTCACACTCAAATGAATGCAAACACAGTATTTGGATGCTTTCTCTTAATATACAACACAAAAGAACTCAATTTCTATCACCCTAGTCGTAAGAGCTGTTAAATCGCGTAAATTCATTCAACAGCTTGAGTTGAAGCTTGTTTGTACTTGTAAACATCCTCGCTGTAGTTTCACACTCAAATGAATGCAAACAAAGTATGTGGATGCTTTCTCTTAATATACATCACAAAAGAACTCAAATCTCTTTCACCCTACTCGTATGAGCTTTTAAAACGCGTAAATGCATTCAAAAGCTTGAGTTGAAGCTTGTTTGTAATTTAACACATTCTTGGTGTAGTTTCATACTCAAAAGAATGCTAACAAAACATTTGGGTGCTTTCTCTTCATATAGAACAGAAAAGAAATCCAATCTCTTTCACCCTACTCGTATGAGCTTTTAAAACGCGTAAATGCATTCAAATGCTTGAGTAGAAGCTTGTTTGTACTTGTAAACAACCCTGGTGTTATTTCACACTCAAATGAATGCAAACAAAGTATTTGGATATTTTCTCTTAATATACAACACAAAAGAACTCAATTTCTGTCACCCTAGTCGTAAGAGCTGTTAAAACGCGTGAATTCATTCAAAAGCTTGAGTTGAAGCTTGTTTGTACTTGTAAACATCCTAGGTATAGTTTCACACTCAAATGAATGCAAACAAAGTATTTGGATGCTTTCTCTTAATATACAACACAAAAGAACTCAAATCTCTTTCACCCTACTCGTATAAGCTTTTAAAACGCGTAAATGCATTCAAAAGCTTGAGTTGAAGCTTGTTTGTAACTGTAAACATCCTAGGTGTAGTTTCACACTCAAATGATTGCAAACAAAGTATTTGGATGCTTTCTCTTAATATACAACACAAAAGAACTCAATTTATATCACCCTAGTCGTAAGAGCTGTTAAAACGCGTAAATTCATTCAACAGCTTGAGTTGAAGCTTGTTTGTACTTGTAAACATCCTAGGTGTAGTTTCACACTCAAGTGAATGCAAAAAAAGTATTTGGATGCTTTATCTTAATATACAACACAAAAGAACTCAAATCTCTTTCACCCTAGTCGTAAGAGCTGTTAAATCGCGTAAATTCATTCAACAGCATGAGTTAAAGCTTGTTTGTACTTGTAAACATCATAGGTGTAGTTTCACACTCAAATGAATGCAAACAAAGTATTTGGATGCTTTCTCTTAATATACAACACAAAAGAACTCAAATCTCTTTCACCCTACTCGTATGAGCTTTTAAAACGCGTAAATGCATTCAAAAGCTTAAGTTGAAGCTTGTTTGTACTTGTAAACATCCTAGGTATAGTTTCACACTCAAATGAACGCAAACAAAGTATTTGGATGCTTTCTTGGTGTAGTTTCATACTCAAAAAATGCAAACAAAACATTTAGGTGCTTTCTCTTCTTATACAACAGAAAAGGAATCAAATCTCTTTCACCCTACTCGTATCAGCTTTTAAAACGCGTAAATGCATTCAAATGCTTGGGTTGAAGCTTGTTTGTACTTGTAAATAACCCTGGTGTTATTTCACACTCAAATGAATGCAAAGAAAGTATTTGAATATTTTCTCTTAATATACAACACAAAAGAACTCAATTTCTATCACCCTAGTCGTAAGAGCTGTTAAAACGCGTAAATTCATTCAAAAGCTTGAGTTGAAGCTTGTTTGTACTTGTAAACATCCTAGGTATAGTTTCACACTCAAATGAATGCAAACAAAGTATTTGGATGCTTTCTCTTAATATACAACACAAAAGAACTCAAATCTCTTTCACCCTACTCGTATGAACTTTTAAAACGCGTAAATGCATTCAAAAGCTTGAGTTGAAGCTTGTTTGTAATTTAACACATTCTTGGTGTAGTTTCATACTCAAATGAATGCAAACAAAACATTTGGGTGCTTTCTCTTCATATACAACAGAAAAGGAATCAAATCTCTTTCACCCTACTCGTATGTGCTTTTAAAACGCGTAAATGTATTCAAAAGCTTAAGTTGAAGCTTGTTTGTACTTGTAAACATCCTAGGTATAGTTTCACACTCAAATGAATGCAAACAAAGTATTTGGATGCTTTCTCTTAATATACAACACAAAAGAACTCAAATCTCTTTCCCCCTACTCGTATGAGCTTTTAAAACGCGTAAATACATTCAAAAGCTTGAGTTGAAGCTTGTTTGTACTTGTAAACATCCTAGGTGTAGTTTCACACTCAAATGAATGCAAACAAAGTATTTGGATGCATTCTCTTAATATACAACACAAAAGAACTCAAATCTCTTTCACCCTACTCGTATGAGCTTTTAAAACGCGTAAATATATTCAAAAGCTTTTGTTGAAGCTTGTTTGTACTTGTAAACATCCTCGGTGTAGTTTCACACTCAAATGAATGCAAACAAAGTATTTGGATGCTTTCTCTTAATATACAACACAAAAGAACTCAAATCTCTTTCACCCTACTCGTATGAACTTTTAAAACGCGTAAATGCATTCAAAAGCTTGAGTTGAAGCTTGTTTGTAATTTAACACATTCTTGGTGTAATTTCATACTCAAAAGAATGCAAACAAAACATTTGGGTGCTTTCTCTTAATATACAACAGAAAAGAAATCAAATCTCTTTCACCCTACTCGTATGAGCTTTTAAAACGCGTAAATGAATTCAAAAGCATGAGTTGAAGCTTGTTTGTACTTGTAAACATCCTAGGTATAGTTTCACACTCAAATGAATGCAAACAAAGTATTTGGATGCTTTCTCTTAATATACAACACAAAAGAACTCAAATCTCTTTCACCCTAGTCGTATGAGCTTTTAAAACGCGTAAATGCATTCAAAAGCTTAAGTTGAAGCTTGTTTGTACTTGTAAACATCCTAGGTATAGTTTCACACTCAAATGAATGCAAACAAAGTATTTGGATGCTTTCTCTTAATATACAACACAAAAGAACTCAATTTATATCACCCTAGTCGTAAGAGCTTTTAAAACGCGTAAATGAATTCAAAAGCATGAGTTGAAGCTTGTTTGTAACTGTAAACATCCTAGGTGTAGTTTCACACTCAAATGAATGCAAACAAAGTATTTGGATGCTTTCTCTTAATATACAACACAAAAGAACTCAAATCTCTTTCACCCTACTCGTATGAGCTTTTAAAACGCGTAAATTAATTCAAAAGCTTGAGTTGAAGCTTGTTTGTTACTGTAAACATTCTCGGTGTAGTTTCACACTCAAATGAATGCAAACAAAGTATTTGGATGCATTCTCTTAATATACAACACAAAAGAACTCAAATCTCTTTCACCCTACTCGTATGAGCTTTTAAAACGCGTAAATATATTCAAAAGCTTTTGTTGAAGCTTGTTTGTACTTGTAAACATCCTCGGTGTAGTTTCACACTCAAATGAATGCAAACAAAGTATTTGGATGCTTTCTCTTAATATACAACAGAAAAGAACTTAAATCTCTTTCACCCTACTCGTATGAGCTTTTAAAACGCATAAGTGCATTCAAAAGCTTGAATTGAAGCTTGTTGGTAATTTAACACATTCTTGGTGTAGTTTCATACTCAAAAAAATGCAAACAAAACATTTGGGTGCTTTCTCTTAATATACAACACAAAAGAAATCAAATCTCTTTCACCCTCCTCGTATGAGCTTTTAAAACGCGTAATTGCATTCAAAAGCTTGAGTTGAAGCTTGTTTGTAACTGTAAACATCCTAGGTGTAGTTTCACACTCAAATGATTGCAAAAAAAGTATTTGGATGCTTTCTCTTAATATACAACAAAAAAGAACTCAATATATATCACCCTAGTCGTAAGAGCTGTTAAAACGCGTAAATTCATTCAACAGCTTGAGTTGAAGCTTGTTTGTACTTGTAAACATCCTAGGTGTAGTTTCACACTCAAGTGAATGCAAACAAAGTATTTGGATGCTTTCTCTTAATATACAACACAAAAGAACTCAATTTCTATCACCCTAGTCGTAAGAGCTGTTAAATCGCGTAAATTCATTTAACAGCATGAGTTGAAGCTTGTTTGTACTTGTAAACATCGTAGGTGTAGTTTCACACTCAAATGAATGCAAACAAAGTATTTGGATGCTTTCTCTTAATATACAACACAAAAGAACTCAAATCTCTTTCACCCTACTCGTATAAGCTTTTAAAACGCGTAAATGCATTCAAAAGCTTAAGTTGAAGCTTGTTTGTACTTGTAAACATCCTAGGTATAGTTTCACACTCAAATGAATGCAAACAAAGTATTTGGATGCTTTCTCTTAATATACAACACAAAAGAACTCAATTTATATCACCCTAGTCGTAAGAGCTGTTAAAACGCGTAAATTCATTCAACAGCTTGAGTTGAAGCTTGTTTGTACTTGTAAACATCCTAGGTGTAGTTTCACACTCAAGTGAATGCAAACAAAGTATTTGGATGCTTTCTCTTAATATACAACACAAAAGAACTCAATTTATATCACCCTAGTCGCAAGAGCTGTTAAAACGCGTAAATTCCATCAACAGCTTGAGTTGAAGCTTGTTTGTACTTGTAAACATCCTAGGTGTAGTTTCACACTCAAATGGATGCAAACAAAGTATTTGGATGCTTTCTCTTACTATACAACACAAAAGAACCCAAATCTCTTTCACCCTACTCGTAAGAGCTTTTCAAACGCGTAAATGAATTCAAAAGCATGAGTTGAAGCTTGTTTGCAACTGTAAACATCCTAGGTGTAGTTTCACACTCAAATGAATGCAATTAAAGTATTTGGATGCTTTCTCTTAATATACAGCACAAAAGAACTCAAATCTCTTTCACCCTACTCGTATGAGCTTCTAAAACGCGTAAATACATTCAAAAGCATGAGTTGAAGCTTGTTTGAACTTGTAAACATCCTAGGTGTAGTTTCACACTCAAATGAATGCAAACAAAGTATTTGGATGCTTTCTCTTAATATATACCACAAAAGTACTCAAATCTCTTTCACCCTACTCTTATGAGCTTTTAAAACGCGTAAATACATTCAACAGCTTGAGTTGAAGCTTGTTTGTAACTGCAAACATCCTAGGTATAGTTTCACACTCAAATGAATGACAAAAAAGTATTTGGATGCTTTCTCTTAATATACAAGACAAAAGAACTCAAATCTCTTTCACCCTACTCGTATGAGCTTTTAAAACGCGTAAAAGCATTCAAAAGCTTGAGTTAAAGTTTTTTTGTAATTTAACACATTCTTGGTGTAGTTTCATACTCAAAAGAATGCAAACAAAGTATTTGGATGCTTTTTCTTACTATACAACACAACAGAACTCAAATCTCTTTCACCCTACTCGTATAAGCTTTTAAAACGCGTAAATGCATTCAAAAGCTTGAGTTGAAGCTTGTTTGTACTTGTAAACATCCTAGGTTTAGTTTCACACTCAAATGAATGCAAACACAGTATTTGGATGCTTTCTCTTAATATACAACACAAAAGAACTCAATTTCTATCACCCTAGTCGTAAGAGCTGTTAAATCGCGTAAATTCATTCAACAGCTTGAGTTGAAGCTTGTTTGTACTTGTAAACATCCTCGCTGTAGTTTCACACTCAAATGAATGCAAACAAAGTATGTGGATGCTTTCTCTTAATATACATCACAAAAGAACTCAAATCTCTTTCACCCTACTCGTATGAGCTTTTAAAACGCGTAAATGCATTCAAAAGCTTGAGTTGAAGCTTGTTTGTAATTTAACACATTCTTGGTGTAGTTTCATACTCAAAAGAATGCTAACAAAACATTTGGGTGCTTTCTCTTCATATAGAACAGAAAAGAAATCCAATCTCTTTCACCCTACTCGTATGAGCTTTTAAAACGCGTAAATGCATTCAAATGCTTGAGTAGAAGCTTGTTTGTACTTGTAAACAACCCTGGTGTTATTTCACACTCAAATGAATGCAAACAAAGTATTTGGATATTTTCTCTTAATATACAACACAAAAGAACTCAATTTCTGTCACCCTAGTCGTAAGAGCTGTTAAAACGCGTGAATTCATTCAAAAGCTTGAGTTGAAGCTTGTTTGTACTTGTAAACATCCTAGGTATAGTTTCACACTCAAATGAATGCAAACAAAGTATTTGGATGCTTTCTCTTAATATACAACACAAAAGAACTCAAATCTCTTTCACCCTACTCGTATAAGCTTTTAAAACGCGTAAATGCATTCAAAAGCTTGAGTTGAAGCTTGTTTGTAACTGTAAACATCCTAGGTGTAGTTTCACACTCAAATGATTGCAAACAAAGTATTTGGATGCTTTCTCTTAATATACAACACAAAAGAACTCAATTTATATCACCCTAGTCGTAAGAGCTGTTAAAACGCGTAAATTCATTCAACAGCTTGAGTTGAAGCTTGTTTGTACTTGTAAACATCCTAGGTGTAGTTTCACACTCAAGTGAATGCAAAAAAAGTATTTGGATGCTTTATCTTAATATACAACACAAAAGAACTCAAATCTCTTTCACCCTAGTCGTAAGAGCTGTTAAATCGCGTAAATTCATTCAACAGCATGAGTTAAAGCTTGTTTGTACTTGTAAACATCATAGGTGTAGTTTCACACTCAAATGAATGCAAACAAAGTATTTGGATGCTTTCTCTTAATATACAACACAAAAGAACTCAAATCTCTTTCACCCTACTCGTATGAGCTTTTAAAACGCGTAAATGCATTCAAAAGCTTAAGTTGAAGCTTGTTTGTACTTGTAAACATCCTAGGTATAGTTTCACACTCAAATGAACGCAAACAAAGTATTTGGATGCTTTCTTGGTGTAGTTTCATACTCAAAAAATGCAAACAAAACATTTAGGTGCTTTCTCTTCTTATACAACAGAAAAGGAATCAAATCTCCTTCACCCTACTCGTATCAGCTTTTAAAACGCGTAAATGCATTCAAATGCTTGGGTTGAAGCTTGTTTGTACTTGTTAATAACCCTGGTGTTATTTCACACTCAAATGAATGCAAAGAAAGTATTTGAATATTTTCTCTTAATATACAACACAAAAGAACTCAATTTCTATCACCCTAGTCGTAAGAGCTGTTAAAACGCGTAAATTCATTCAAAAGCTTGAGTTGAAGCTTGTTTGTACTTGTAAACATCCTAGGTATAGTTTCACACTCAAATGAATGCAAACAAAGTATTTGGATGCTTTCTCTTAATATACAACACAAAAGAACTCAAATCTCTTTCACCCTACTCGTATGAACTTTTAAAACGCGTAAATGCATTCAAAAGCTTGAGTTGAAGCTTGTTTGTAATTTAACACATTCTTGGTGTAGTTTCATACTCAAATGAATGCAAACAAAACATTTGGGTGCTTTCTCTTCATATACAACAGAAAAGGAATCAAATCTCTTTCACCCTACTCGTATGTGCTTTTAAAACGCGTAAATGTATTCAAAAGCTTAAGTTGAAGCTTGTTTGTACTTGTAAACATCCTAGGTATAGTTTCACACTCAAATGAATGCAAACAAAGTATTTAGATGCTTTCTCTTAATATACAACACAAAAGAACTCAAATCTCTTTCCCCCTACTCGTATGAGCTTTTAAAACGCGTAAATACATTCAAAAGCTTGAGTTGAAGCTTGTTTGTACTTGTAAACATCCTAGGTGTAGTTTCACACTCAAATGAATGGAAACAAAGTATTTGGATGCCTTCTCTTAATATACAACACAAAAGAACTCAAATCTCTTTCACCCTAGTCGTATGAGCTTTTAAAACGCGTAAATGCATTCAAAAGCTTGAGTTGAAGCTTGTTTGTAACTGTAAACATCCTAGGTATAGTTTCACACTCAAATGAATGAAAAAATAGTATTTGGATGCTTTCTCTTAATATACAACACAAAAGAAC
Source organism: Tetragonia tetragonoides (assembly GCA_038025085.1). Classification (NCBI taxonomy): domain Eukaryota; kingdom Viridiplantae; phylum Streptophyta; class Magnoliopsida; order Caryophyllales; family Aizoaceae; genus Tetragonia; species Tetragonia tetragonoides. The sequence goes on from CM076141.1 coordinate 23,941,852, forward strand.
TCAAATCTCTTTCACCCTACTCGTATGAGCTTTTAAAACGCGTAAATGCATTCAAAAGCTTGAGTTGAAGCTTGTTTGTAATTTAACACATTCTTGGTGTAATTTCATACTCAAAAGAATGCAAACAAAACATTTGGGTGCTTTCTCTTAATATACAACAGAAAAGAAATCAAATCTCTTTCACCCTACTCGTATGAGCTTTTAAAACGCGTAAATGAATTCAAAAGCATGAGTTGAAGCTTGTTTGTACTTGTAAACATCCTAGGTATAGTTTCACACTCAAATGAATGCAAACAAAGTATTTGGATACTTTCTCTTAATATACAACACAAAAGAACTCAAATCTCTTTCACCCTAGTCGTATGAGCTTTTAAAACGCGTAAATGCATTCAAAAGCTTAAGTTGAAGCTTGTTTGTACTTGTAAACATCCTAGGTATAGTTTCACACTCAAATGAATGCAAACAAAGTATTTGGATGCTTTCTCTTAATATACAACACAAAAGAACTCAATTTATATCACCCTAGTCGTAAGAGCTTTTAAAACGCGTAAATGAATTCAAAAGCATGAGTTGAAGCTTGTTTGTAACTGTAAACATCCTAGGTGTAGTTTCACACTCAAATTAATGCAAACAAAGTATTTGGATGCTTTCTCTTAATATACAACACAAAAGAACTCAAATCTCTTTCACCCTACTCGTATGAGCTTTTAAAACGCGTAAATTAATTCAAAAGCTTGAGTTGAAGCTTGTTTGTTACTGTAAACATTCTCGGTGTAGTTTCACACTCAAATGAATGCAAACAAAGTATTTGGATGCATTCTCTTAATATACAACACAAAAGAACTCAAATCTCTTTCACCCTACTCGTATGAGCTTTTAAAACGCGTAAATATATTCAAAAGCTTTTGTTGAAGCTTGTTTGTACTTGTAAACATCCTCGGTGTAGTTTCACACTCAAATGAATGCAAACAAAGTATTTGGATGCATTCTCTTAATATACAACACAAAAGAACTCAAATCTCTTTCACCCTACTCGTATGAGCTTTTAAAACGCGTAAATATATTCAAAAGCTTTTGTTGAAGCTTGTTTGTACTTGTAAACATCCTCGGTGTAGTTTCACACTCAAATGAATGCAAACAAAGTATTTGGATGCTTTCTCTTAATATACAACAGAAAAGAACTTAAATCTCTTTCACCCTACTCATATGAGCTTTTAAAACGCATAAGTGCATTCAAAAGCTTGAATTGAAGCTTGTTGGTAATTTAACACATTCTTGGTGTAGTTTCATACTCAAAAAAATGCAAACAAAACATTTGGGTGCTTTCTCTTAATATACAACACAAAAGAAATCAAATCTCTTTCACCCTCCTCGTATGAGCTTTTAAAACGCGTAATTGCATTCAAAAGCTTGAGTTGAAGCTTGTTTGTAACTGTAAACATCCTAGGTGTAGTTTCACACTCAAATGATTGCAAAAAAAGTATTTGGATGCTTTCTCTTAATATACAACAAAAAAGAACTCAATATATATCACCCTAGTCGTAAGAGCTGTTAAAACGCGTAAATTCATTCAACAGCTTGAGTTGAAGCTTGTTTGTACTTGTAAACATCCTAGGTGTAGTTTCACACTCAAGTGAATGCAAACAAAGTATTTGGATGCTTTCTCTTAATATACAACACAAAAGAACTCAATTTCTATCACCCTAGTCGTAAGAGCTGTTAAATCGCGTAAATTCATTTAACAGCATGAGTTGAAGCTTGTTTGTACTTGTAAACATCGTAGGTGTAGTTTCACACTCAAATGAATGCAAACAAAGTATTTGGATGCTTTCTCTTAATATACAACACAAAAGAACTCAAATCTCTTTCACCGTACTCGTATAAGCTTTTAAAACGCGTAAATGCATTCAAAAGCTTAAGTTGAAGCTTGTTTGTACTTGTAAACATCCTAGGTATAGTTTCACACTCAAATGAATGCAAACAAAGTATTTGGATGCTTTCTCTTAATATACAACACAAAAGAACTCAATTTATATCACCCTAGTCGTAAGAGCTGTTAAAACGCGTAAATTCATTCAACAGCTTGAGTTGAAGCTTGTTTGTACTTGTAAACATCCTAGGTGTAGTTTCACACTCAAGTGAATGCAAACAAAGTATTTGGATGCTTTCTCTTAATATACAACACAAAAGAACTCAATTTATATCACCCTAGTCGCAAGAGCTGTTAAAACGCGTAAATTCCATCAACAGCTTGAGTTGAAGCTTGTTTGTACTTGTAAACATCCTAGGTGTAGTTTCACACTCAAATGGATGCAAACAAAGTATTTGGATGCTTTCTCTTACTATACAACACAAAAGAACCCAAATCTCTTTCACCCTACTCGTAAGAGCTTTTCAAACGCGTAAATGAATTCAAAAGCATGAGTTGAAGCTTGTTTGCAACTGTAAACATCCTAGGTGTAGTTTCACACTCAAATGAATGCAATTAAAGTATTTGGATGCTTTCTCTTAATATACAACACAAAAGAACTCAAATCTCTTTCACCCTACTCGTATGAGCTTCTAAAACGCGTAAATACATTCAAAAGCATGAGTTGAAGCTTGTTTGAACTTGTAAACATCCTAGGTGTAGTTTCACACTCAAATGAATGCAAACAAAGTATTTGGATGCTTTCTCTTAATATATACCACAAAAGTACTCAAATCTCTTTCACCCTACTCTTATGAGCTTTTAAAACGCGTAAATACATTCAACAGCTTGAGTTGAAGCTTGTTTGTAACTGCAAACATCCTAGGTATAGTTTCACACTCAAATGAATGACAAAAAAGTATTTGGATGCTTTCTCTTAATATACAAGACAAAAGAACTCAAATCTCTTTCACCCTACTCGTATGACCTTTTAAAACGCGTAAAAGCATTCAAAAGCTTGAGTTAAAGTTTTTTTGTAATTTAACACATTCTTGGTGTAGTTTCATACTCAAAAGAATGCAAACAAAGTATTTGGATGCTTTTTCTTACTATACAACACAACAGAACTCAAATCTCTTTCACCCTACTCGTATAAGCTTTTAAAACGCGTAAATGCATTCAAAAGCTTGAGTTGAAGCTTGTTTGTACTTGTAAACATCCTAGGTTTAGTTTCACACTCAAATGAATGCAAACACAGTATTTGGATGCTTTCTCTTAATATACAACACAAAAGAACTCAATTTCTATCACCCTAGTCGTAAGAGCTGTTAAATCGCGTAAATTCATTCAACAGCTTGAGTTGAAGCTTGTTTGTAGTTGTAAACATCCTCGCTGTAGTTTCACACTCAAATGAATGCAAACAAAGTATTTGGATGCTTTCTCTTAATATACATCACAAAAGAACTCAAATCTCTTTCACCCTACTCGTATGAGCTTTTAAAACGCGTAAATGCATTCAAAAGCTTGAGTTGAAGCTTGTTTGTAATTTAACACATTCTTGGTGTAGTTTCATACTCAAAAGAATGCAAACAAAACATTTGGGTGCTTTCTCTTCATATAGAACAGAAAAGAAATCAAATCTCTTTCACCCTACTCGTATGAGCTTTTAAAACGCGTAAATGCATTCAAATGCTTGAGTAGAAGCTTGTTTGTACTTGTAAACAACCCTGGTGTTATTTCACACTCAAATGAATGCAAACAAAGTATTTGGATATTTTCTCTTAATATACAACACAAAAGAACTCAATTTCTGTCACCCTAGTCGTAAGAGCTGTTAAAACGCGTGAATTCATTCAAAAGCTTGAGTTGAAGCTTGTTTGTACTTGTAAACATCCTAGGTATAGTTTCACACTCAAATGAATGCAAACAAAGTATTTGGATGCTTTCTCTTAATATACAACACAAAAGAACTCAAATCTCTTTCACCCTACTCGTATAAGCTTTTAAAACGCGTAAATGCATTCAAAAGCTTGAGTTGAAGCTTGTTTGTAACTGTAAACATCCTAGGTGTAGTTTCACACTCAAATGATTGCAAACAAAGTATTTGGATGCTTTCTCTTAATATACAACACAAAAGAACTCAATTTATATCACCCTAGTCGTAAGAGCTGTTAAAACGCGTAAATTCATTCAACAGCTTGAGTTGAAGCTTGTTTGTACTTGTAAACATCCTAGGTGTAGTTTCACACTCAAGTGAATGCAAAAAAAGTATTTGGATGCTTTATCTTAATATACAACACAAAAGAACTCAAATCTCTTTCACCCTAGTCGTAAGAGCTGTTAAATCGCGTAAATTCATTCAACAGCATGAGTTAAAGCTTGTTTGTACTTGTAAACATCATAGGTGTAGTTTCACACTCAAATGAATGCAAACAAAGTATTTGGATGCTTTCTCTTAATATACAACACAAAAGAACTCAAATCTCTTTCACCCTACTCGTATGAGCTTTTAAAACGCGTAAATGCATTCAAAAGCTTAAGTTGAAGCTTGTTTGTACTTGTAAACATCCTAGGTATAGTTTCACACTCAAATGAACGCAAACAAAGTATTTGGATGCTTTCTTGGTGTAGTTTCATACTCAAAAAATGCAAACAAAACATTTAGGTGCTTTCTCTTCTTATACAACAGAAAAGGAATCAAATCTCTTTCACCCTACTCGTATCAGCTTTTAAAACGCGTAAATGCATTCAAATGCTTGGGTTGAAGCTTGTTTGTACTTGTAAATAACCCTGGTGTTATTTCACACTCAAATGAATGCAAAGAAAGTATTTGAATATTTTCTCTTAATATACAACACAAAAGAACTCAATTTCTATCACCCTAGTCGTAAGAGCTGTTAAAACGCGTAAATTCATTCAAAAGCTTGAGTTGAAGCTTGTTTGTACTTGTAAACATCCTAGGTATAATTTCACACTCAAATGAATGCAAACAAAGTATTTGGATGCTTTCTCTTAATATACAACACAAAAGAACTCAAATCTCTTTCACCCTACTCGTATGAACTTTTAAAACGCGTAAATGCATTCAAAAGCTTGAGTTGAAGCTTGTTTGTAATTTAACACATTCTTGGTGTAGTTTCATACTCAAATGAATGCAAACAAAACATTTGGGTGCTTTCTCTTCATATACAACAGAAAAGGAATCAAATCTCTTTCACCCTACTCGTATGTGCTTTTAAAACGCGTAAATGTATTCAAAAGCTTAAGTTGAAGCTTGTTTGTACTTGTAAACATCCTAGGTATAGTTTCACACTCAAATGAATGCAAACAAAGTATTTGGATGCTTTCTCTTAATATAAAACACAAAAGAACTCAATTTATATCACCCTAGTCGTAAGAGCTGTTAAAACGCGTAAATTCATTCAACAGCTTGAGTTGAAGCTTGTTTGTACTTGTAAACATCCTAGGTGTAGTTTCACACTCAAGTGAATGCAAACAAAGTATTTGGATGCTTTCTCTTAATATACAACACAAAAGAACTCAATTTATATCACCCTAGTCGCAAGAGCTGTTAAAACGCGTAAATTCCATCAACAGCTTGAGTTGAAGCTTGTTTGTACTTGTAAACATCCTAGGTGTAGTTTCACACTCAAATGGATGCAAACAAAGTATTTGGATGCTTTCTCTTACTATACAACACAAAAGAACCCAAATCTCTTTCACCCTACTCGTAAGAGCTTTTCAAACGCGTAAATGAATTCAAAAGCATGAGTTGAAGCTTGTTTGCAACTGTAAACATCCTAGGTGTAGTTTCACACTCAAATGAATGCAATTAAAGTATTTGGATGCTTTCTCTTAATATACAACACAAAAGAACTCAAATCTCTTTCACCCTACTCGTATGAGCTTTTAAAACGCGTAAATACATTCAAAAGCATGAGTTGAAGCTTGTTTGAACTTGTAAACATCCTAGGTGTAGTTTCACACTCAAATGAATGCAAACAAAGTATTTGGATGCTTTCTCTTACTATACAACACAAAAGAACTCAAATCTCTTTCACCCTACTCGTATAAGTTTTTAAAACGCGTAAATGCATTCAAAAGCTTGAGTTGAAGCTTGTTTGTACTTGTAGACATCCTAGGTTTAGTTTCACACTCAAATGAATGCAAACACAGTATTTGGATGCTTTCTCTTAATATACAACACAAAAGAACTCAATTTCTATCACCCTTGTCGTAAGAGCTGTTAAATCGCGTAAATTCATTCAACAGCTTGAGTTGAAGCTTGTTTGTACTTGTAAACATCCTCGGTGTAGTTTCACACTCAAATGAATGCAAACAAAGTATTTGGATGCTTTCTCTTAATATACAACACAAAAGAACTCAAATCTCTTTCACCCCACTCGTATGAGCTTTTAAAACACGTAAATGCATTCAAAAGCTTGAGTTGAAGCTTGTTTGTCATTTAACACATTCTTGGTGTAGTTTCATACTCAAAAGAATGCAAACAAAACATTTGGGTGCTTTCTCTTCATATACAACAGAAAAGAAATCAAATCTCTTTCACCCTACTCGTATGAGCTTTTAAAACGCGTAAATGCATTCAAATGCTTGAGTTGAAGCTTGTTTGTACTTGCAAACAACCATGGTGTTATTTCACACTCAATTGAATGCAAACAAAGTATTTGGATATCTTCTCTTAATATACAACACAAAAGAACTCAATTTCTATCACCCTAGTCGTAAGAGCTGTTAAAACGCGTAAATTCATTCAAAAGCTTGAGTTGAGCTTGTTTGTACTTGTAAACATCATAGGTGTAGTTTCACACTCAAATGAATGCAAACAAAGTATTTGGATGCTTTCTCTTAATATACAACACAAAAGAACTCAAATCTCTTTCACCCTACTCGTATGAGCTTTTAAAACGCGTAAATGCATTCAAAAGCTTGAGTTGAAGCTTGTTTGTAATTTAACACATTCTTGGTGTAGTTTCATACTCAAAAGAATGCAAACAAAACATTTGGGTGCTTTCTCTTCATATAGAACAGAAAAGAAATCAAATCTCTTTCACCCTACTCGTATGAGCTGTTAAAACGCGTAAATTCATTCAACAGCTTGAGTTGAAGCTTGTTTGTACTTGTAAACATCCTAGGTGTAGTTTCACACTCAAATGAATGCAAACAAAGTATTTGGATGCTTTCTCTTAATATACAACACAAAAGAACTCAATTTCTATTACCCTAGTCGTAAGAGCTGTTAAATCGCGGAAATTCATTCAACAGCTTGAGTTGAAGCTTGTTTGTACTTGTAAATATCCTAGGTGTAGTTTCACACTCAAATGAATGCAAGCAAAGTATTTGGATGCTTTCTCTTAATATACAACACAAAAGAACTCAAATCTCTTTCACCCTACTCGTATGAGCTTTTAAAACGCGTAAATACATTCAACAGCTTGAGTTGAAGCTTGTTTGTACTTGTAAACATCCTCGGTGTAGTTTCACACTCAAATGAATGCAAACAAAGTATTTGGATGCTTTCTCTTAATATACAACACAAAAGAACTCAAATCTCTTTCACCCTACTCGTATGAGCTTTTAAAACGCGTAAATTAATTCAAAAGCTTGAGTTGAAGCTTGTTTGTAACTGTAAACATCCTCGGTGTAGTTTCACACTCAAATGAATGCAAACAAAGTATTTGGATGCATTCTCTTAATATACAACACAAAAGAACTCAAATCTCTTTCACCCTACTCGTATGAGCTTTTAAAACGCGTAAATATATTCAAGAGCTTTTGTTGAAGCTTGTTTGTACTTGTAAACATCCTCGGTGTAGTTTCACACTCAAATGAATGCAAACAAAGTATTTGGATGCTTTGTCTTAATATACAACACAAAAGAACTCAAATCTCTTTCACCCTACTCGTATGAGCTTTTAAAACGCGTAAATGCATTCAAAAGCTTGAGTTGAAGCTTGTTTGAAATTTAACACATTCTTGGTGTAGTTTCATACTCAAAAAATGCAAACAAAACATTTGGGTGCTTTCTCTTCTTATACAACAGAAAAGGAATCAAATCTCTTTCACCCTACTCGTATCAGCTTTTAAAACGCGTAAATGCATTCAAATGCTTGGGTTGAAGCTTGTTTGTACTTGTAAAAAAGCCTGGTGTTATTTCACACTCAAATGAATGCAAACAAAGTATTTGAATATTTTCTCTTAATATACAACACAAAAGAACTCAATTTCTATCACCCTAGTCGTAAGAGCTGTTAAAACGCGTAAATTCATTCAAAAGCTTGAGTTGAAGCTTGTTTGTACTTGTGAACATCCTCGGTGTAGTTTCACACTCAAAAGAATGCAAACAAAACATTTGGGTGCTTTCTCTTAATATACAACAGAAAAGAAATCAAATCTCTTTCACCCTACTCGTATGAGCTTTTAAAACGCGTAAATGAATTCAAAAGCATGAGTTGAAGCTTGTTTGTACTTGTAAACATCCTAGGTATAGTTTCACACTCAAATGAATGCAAACAAAGTATTTGGATGCTTTCTCTTAATATACAACACAAAAGAACTCAAATCTCTTTCACCCTAGTCGTATGAGCTTTTAAAACGCGTAAATGCATTCAAAAGCTTAAGTTGAAGCTTGTTTGTACTTGTAAACATCCTAGGTATAGTTTCACACTCAAATGAATGCAAACAAAGTATTTGGATGCTTTCTCTTAATATACTACACAAAAGAACTCAATTTATATCACCCTAGTCGTAAGAGCTTTTAAAACGCGTAAATGAATTCAAAAGCATGAGTTGAAGCTTGTTTGTAACTGTAAACATCCTAGGTGTAGTTTCACACTCAAATGAATGCAAACAAAGTATTTGGATGCTTTCTCTTAATATACAACACAAAAGAACTCAAATCTCTTTCACCCTACTCGTATGAGCTTTTAAAACGCGTAAATGCATTCAAAAGCTTAAGTTGAAGCTTGTTTGTACTTGTAAACATCCTAGGTATAGTTTCACACTCAAATGAATGCAAACAAAGTATTTGGATGCTTTCTCTTAATATACAACACAAAAGAACTCAAATCTCTTTCACCCTACTCGTATGAGCTTTTAAAACGCGTAAATGCATTCAAAAGCTTGAGTTGAAGCTTGTTTGTAATTTAACACATTCTTGGTGTAGTTTCATACTCAAAAAATGCAAACAAAACATTTGGGTGCTTTCTCTTCTTATACAACAGAAAAGGAATCAAATCTCTTTCACCCTACTCGTATCAGCTTTTAAAACGCGTAAATGCATTCAAATGCTTGAGTAGAAGCTTGTTTGTACTTGTAAACAACCCTGGTGTTATTTCACACTCAAATGAATGCAAACAAAGTATTTGGATATTTTCTCTTAATATACAACACCAAAGAACTCAATTTCTGTCACCCTAGTCGTAAGAGCTGTTAAAACGCGTGAATTCATTCAAAAGCTTGAGTTGAAGCTTGTTTGTACTTGTAAACATCCTAGGTATCGTTTCACACTCAAATGAATGCAAACAAAGTATTTGGATTCTTTCTCTTAATATACAACACAAAAGAACTCAAATCTCTTTCACCCTGCTCGTATAAGCTTTTAAAACGCGTAAATGCATTCAAATGCTTGAGTAGAAGCTTGTTTGTACTTGTAAACAACCCTGGTGTTATTTCACACTCAAATGAATGCAAACAAAGTATTTGGATGCTTTCTCTTAATATACAACACAAAAGAACTCAAATCTCTTTCACCCCACTCGTATGAGCTTTTAAAACGCGTAAATGCATTCAAAAGCTTAAGTTGAAGCTTGTTTGTACTTGTAAACATCCTAGGTATAGTTTCACACTCAAATGAACGCAAACAAAGTATTTGGATGCTTTCTCTTAATATACAACACAAAAGAACTCAATTTAAATCACCCTAGTCGTAAGAGCTGTTAAAACGCGTAAATTCATTCAACAGCTTGAGTTGAAGCTTGTTTGTACTTGTAAACATCCTAGGTGTAGTTTCACACTCAAGTGAATGCAAACAAAGTATTTGGATGCTTTCTCTTAATATACAACACAAAAGAACTCAATTTCTATCACCCTAGTCGTAAGAGCTGTTAAATCGCGTAAATTCATTCAACAGCTGGAGTTGAAGCTTGTTTGTACTTGTAAACATCCTAGGTGTAGTTTCACACTCAAATGAATGCAAACAAAGTATTTGGATGCTTTATCTTAATATACAACACAAAAGAACTCAAATCTCTTTTACCCTACTCGTATGAGCTTTTAAAACGCGTAAATACAATCAAAAGCTTGTGTTGAAGCTTGTTTGTACTTGTAAACATCCTCGGTGTAGTTTCACACTCAAATGAATGCAAACAAAGTATTTGGATGCTTTCTCTTAATATACAACACAAAAGAACTCAAATCCCTTTCACCCTACTCGCATGAGCTTTGAAAACGCGTAAATGCATTCAAAAGCTTGAGTTGAAGCTTGTTTGTAATTTAACACATTCTTGGTGTAGTTTCATACTCAAAAGAATGCAAACAAAACATTTGGGTGCTTTCTCTTCATATACAACAGAAAAGGAATCAAATCTCTTTCACCCTACTCGTATGAGCTTTTAAAACGCGTAAATGCATTCAAATGCTTGGGTTGAAGCTTGTTTGTACTTGTAAACAACCCTGGTGTTATTTCACACTCAAATGAATGCAAACAAAGTATTTGGATATTTTCTCTTAATATACAACACAAAAGAACTCAATTTCTATCACCCTAGTCGTAAGAGCTGTTAAAACGCGTAAATTCATTCAAAAGCTTGAGTTGAAGCTTGTTTGTACTTGTAAACATCCTAGGTATAGTTTCACACTCAAATGAATGCAAACAAAGTATTTGGATGCTTTGTCTTAATATACAACACAAAAGAACTCAAATCTCTTTCACCCTACTCGTATGAGCTTTTAAAACGCGTAAATGCATTCAAAAGCTTGAGTTGAAGCTTGTTTGTAATTTAACACATTCTTGGTGTAGTTTCATACTCAAAAAATGCAAACAAAACATTTGGGTGCTTTCTCTTCTTATACAACAGAAAAGGAATCAAATCTCTTTCACCCTACTCGTATCAGCTTTTAAAACGCGTAAATGCATTCAAATGCTTGGGTTGAAGCTTGTTTGTACTTGTGAACAAGCCTGGTGTTATTTCACACTCAAATGAATGCAAACAAAGTATTTGAATATTTTCTCTTAATATACAACACAAAAGAACTCAATTTCTATCACCCTAGTCGTAAGAGCTATTAAAACGCGTAAATTCATTCAAAAGCTTGAGTTGAAGGTTGTTTGTACTTGTAAACATCCTAGGTATAGTTTCAAACTCAAATGAATGCAAACAAAGTATTTGGATGCTTTCTCTTAATATACAACACAAAAGAACTCAAATCTCTTTCACCCTACTCGTATGAGCTTTTAAAACGCGTAAATGTATTCAAAAGCTTAAGTTGAAGCTTGCTTGTACTTGTAAACATCCTAGGTATAGTTTCACACTCAAATGAATGCAAACAAAGTATTTGGATGCTTTCTCTTAATATACAACACAAAAGAACTCAAATCTCTTTCCCCCTACACGTATGAGCTTTTAAAACGCGTAAATACATTCAAAAGCTTGAGTTGAAGCTTGTTTGTACTTGTAAACATCCTAGGTGTAGTTTCACACTTAAATGAATGGAAACAAAGTATTTGGATGCTTTCTCTTAATATACAACACAAAAGAACTCAAATCTCTTTCACCCTACTCGTATGAACTTTTAAAACGCGTAAATGCATTCAAAAGCTTGAGTTGAAGCGTGTTTGTAATTTAACACATTCTTGGTGTAGTTTAATACTCAAAAGAATGCAAACAAAACATTTGGGTCCTTTCTCTTAATATACAACACAAAAGAACTCAAATCTCTTTTACCCTACTCGTATGAGCTTTTAAAACGCGTAAATGCATTCAAAAGCTTGAGTTGAAGCTTGTTAGTAACTGTAAACATCCTAGGTATAGTTTCACACTCAAATGAATGAAAAAACAGTATTTGGATGCTTTCTCTTAATATACAACACAAAAGAACTCAAATCTCTTTCACCCTACTCGTATGAGCTTTTAAAACGCGTAAATGCATTCAAAAGCTTGAGTTGAAGCTTGTTTGTAATTTAACACATTCTTGGTGTAGTTTCATACTCAAAAGAATGCAAACAAAACATCCTACTCGTATGAGTAGGATGAAAGAGATTTGAGTTCTTTTGTGTTGTATATTAAGAGAAAGCATCCAAATACTTTGTTTGCATTCATTTGAGTGTGAAACTACACCTAGGATGTTTACAAGTACAAACAAGCTTCAGCTCAAGCTTTTGAATGTATTTACGCGTTTTAACAGCTCTTACGACTAGGATGATAGAAATTGAGTTCTTTTGTATTGTACATTAAGAGAAAGCATCCAAATACTTTGTTTGCATTCATTTGAGTGTGAAACTACACCTAGGATGTTTACAAGTACAAACAAGCTTCAACTCAAACTTTTGAATGTATTTACGCGTTTTAACAGCTCTTACGACTAGGGTGATAGAAATTGAGTTCTTTTGTGTTGTATATTTAGAGAAAGCATCCAAATACTTTGTTTGCATTCATTTGAGTGTGAAACTACACCTAGGATGTTTACAGTTACAAACAAGCTTCAACTCATGCATTTGAATGCATTTACGCGTTTTAAAAGCTCATACGAGTAGGATGAAAGAGATTTAAGTTCTTTTGTGTTGTATATTAAGAGAAAGCATCCAAATACTTTGTTTGCATTCATTTGAGTGTAAAACTACACCTAGGATGTTTACAAGTACAAACAAGCTTCAACTCAAGCTTTTGAATGTATTTACGCGTTTTAACAGCTCTTACGACTAGGGTGATAGAAATTGAGTTCTTTTGTGTTGTATATTAAGAGAAAGCATCCAAATACTTTGTTTGCATTCATTTGAGTGTGAAACTACACCTAGGATGTTTACAAGTACAAACAAGCTTCAACTCAAGCTTTTGAATGTATTTTCGCGTTTTAAAAGCTCATACGAGTAGGGTGAAAGAGATTTGAGTTCTTTTGTGTTGTATATTAAGAGAAAGCATCCAAATACGTTGTTTGCATTCATTTGAGTGTGAAACTACACCTAGGATGTTTACAGTTACAAACAAGCTTCAACTCAAGCTTTTGAATGCATTTACGCGTTTTAAAAGCTCATATGAGTAGGGTGAAAGAGATTTGAGTTCTTTTGTGTTGTATATTAAGAGAAAGCATCCAAATACGTTGTTTGCATTCATTTGAGTGTGAAACTACACCTAGGATGTTTACAGTTACAAACAAGCTTCAACTCATGCTTTTGAATGCATTTACGCGTTTTAAAAGCTCATACGAGTAGGATGAAAGAGATTTGAGTTCTTTTGTGTTGTATATTAAGAGAAAGCATCCAAATACGTTGTTTGCATTCATTTGAGTGTGAAACTACACCTAGGAAGTTTACAGTTACAAACAAGCTTCAACTCATGCTTTTGAATGCATTTACGCGTTTTAAAAGCTCATACGAGTAGGATGAAAGAGATTTGAGTTCTTTTGTGTTGTATATTAAGAGAAAGCATCCAAATACTTTGTTTGCATTCATTTGAGTGTGAAACTACACCTAGGATGTTTACAAGTACTAACAAGCTTCAACTCAAGCTTTTGAATGTATTTACGCGTTTTAACAGCTCTTACGACTAGGGTGATAGAAATTGAGTTCTTTTGTGTTGTATATTAAGAGAGTCCAAATACTTTGTTTGCATTCATTTGAGTGTGAAACTACACCTACGATGTTTACAAGTACAAACAAGCTTCAACTGAAGCTTTTAAATGCATTTACACGTTTTAAAAGCTCATTCGAATAGGGTGAAAGAGATTTGAGTTCTTTTGTGTTGGATATTAAGAGAAAGCATCCAAATACTTTGTTTCCATTCATTTGAGTGTGAAATTACACCTAGGATGTTTACAAGTACAAACAAGCTTCAACTCAGGCTTTTGATTACATTTACACAATTTAAAAGCTCATACGAATAGGGTGAAAGAGATTTGAGTTCTTTTGTGTTGCATATTAAGAGAAAGAATCCAAATACTTTGTTTGCATTCATTTGAGTGTGAAACTACACCTAGGATGTTTACAAGTACAAACAAGCTTCATGTTAAGCTTTTTTATGCATTTACGCGTTTTAAGAGCTCATACGAATAGGGTGAAAGAGATTATAGTTCTTTTGTGTTGTATATTAAGAGAAAGCGTCCAAATACTTTGTTTGCATTCATTTGAGTGTGAAACTACACCTAGGATGTTTACAAGTACAAACAAGCTTCAACTCAAGCTTTTGAATGCATTAACGCGTTTTAAAAGCTCATACGAATAGGGTGAAAGAGATTTGAGTTCTTTTGTGTTGTATATTAAGAGAAAGTATCCAAATACTTTGTTTGCATTCATTTGAGTGTGAAAAAACACCAGGGATGTTTACAAGTACAAACAAGCTTCAACTCAAGCTTTTGAATGCATTTACGGGTTTTAACAGCTCTTACGACTAGGGTGATAGAATTTGAGTTCTTTTGTGTTGTACATTAAGTGAAAGCACCCAAATGTTTTATTTGCATTCCATTTGAGTGTGAAACTACACCTAGGATGTTTACAAGTACAAACAAGCTTCAACACAAGCTGTTAAATGAATTTACGCGTTTTAACAGCTCTTACGACTAGGGTGATAGAAATTGAGATCTTTTGTGTTGTATATTAAGAGAAAGCATCCAAATACTTTGCTTGCATTCATTTTAATGTGTGAAACTACACCTAGGATGTTTACAAGTACAAACAAGCTTCAACTCAAGCTTTTGAATGCATTTACGCGTTTTAAAAGCTCATACGACTAGGGTGAAAGAGATTTGAGTTATTTTGTGTTGGATATTAAGAGAAAGCATCCAAATACTTTGTTTCCATTCATTTGAGTGTGAAACTACACGTAGGATGTTTACAAGTTCAAACAAGCTTCAACTCAGGCTTTTGAATGCATTTACAGGTTTTAAAAGCTCATACGAATAGGGTGAAAGAGATTTGAGTTCTTTTGTGTTGTATATCTAGAAAGCATCCAAATACTTTGTTTGCATTCATTTGAGTGCGAAACTACACCTAGGATGTTTACAAGTACAAACAAGCTTCAACTCAATCTTTTGAATGCATTTAAGCGTTTTAAAAGCTCATACGAGTAGGGTGAAAGAGATTTTAGTTCTTTTGTTTTGTATTTTAAGAGAAAGACCCCAAATACTTTGTTTGCATTCATTTGAGTGTGAAACTACACCTAGGATGTTTACAGTTACAAACAAGCTTCAACTCAAGCTTTTGAATGCATTTACGCGTTTTAAAAGCTCATATGAGTAGGGTGAAAGAGATTTGAGTTCTTTTGTGTTGTATATTAAGAGAAAGCATCCAAATACTTTGTGTGCATTCATTTGAAAGTGAAACTACACTTAGGATGTTTACAAGTACAAACAAGCTTCAACTCAAGCTGTTAAATGAATTTACGCGTTTTAACAGCTCTTACGACTAGGGTGATAGAAATTGAGTTCTTTTGTGTTGTATATTAAGAGAAAGCATCCAAATACTTTTCTTGCATTCATTTGAATGTGTGAAACTACACCTAGGATGTTTACAAGTACGAACAAGCTTCAACTCAAGCTTTTGAATGCATTTACGCGTTTTAAAAGCTCATACGAGTAGCGTGAAAGAGATTTGAGTTCTTTTGTTTTGGATTTTAAGAGAAAGACCCCAAATACTTTGTTTGCATTCATTTGAGTGTGAAACTACACCTAGGATGTTTACAGTTACAAACAAGCTTCAACTCAAGCTTTTGAATGCATTTACGCGTTTTAAAAGCTCATATGAGTAGGGTGAAAGAGATTTGAGTTTTTTTGTGTTGTATATTAAGAGAAAGCATCCAAATACTTTGTTTGCATTCATTTGAGTGTGAAACTACACCTAGGATGTTTACAAGTACAAACAAGCTTCAACTCAAGCTTTTGAATGCATTTACGCGTTTTAAAAGCTCATACGAGTATGGTGAAAGCGATTTGAGTTCTTTTGTGTTGTATATTAAGAGAAAGCATCCAAATACTTTGTTTGCATTCATTTGAGTGTGAAACTACACCTAGGATGTTTACAAGTACAAACAAGCTTCAACTGAAGCTTTTGAATGCATTTACACGTTTTAAAAGCTCATACGAGTAGGGTGAAAGAGATTTGAGTTCTTTTGTGTTGTTTATTAAGAGAAAGCATCCAAATACTTTGGTTGCATTCATTTGAGTGTGAAACTACACCTAGGATGTTTACAAGTACAAACAAGCTTCAACTCAAGCTTTTGAATGTAGTTACGCGTTTTAAAAGCTCATACGAGTAGGGTGAAAGAGATTTGAGTTCTTTTGTGTTGTATATTAAGAGAAAGCATCCAAATACTTTGGTTGCATTCATTTGAGTGTGAAAGTACACCTAGGATGTTTACAGTTACAAACAAGCTTCAACTCAAGCTTTTGAATGCATTTACCCGTTTTATAAGCTCATATGAGTAGGGTGAAAGAGATTTGAGTTCTTTTGTGTTGTATATTAAGAGAAAGCATCCAAATACTTTGTTTGCATTCATTTGAGTGTGAAACTACACCTAGGATGTTTACAAGTACAAACAAGCTTCAACTCAAGCTTTTGAATGCATTTACGCGTTTTAAAAGCTCATACGAGTATGGTGAAAGAGATTTGAGTTCTTTTGTGTTGTATATTAAGAGAAAGCATCCAAATACTTTGTTTGCATTCATTTGAGTGTGAAACTACACCTAGGATGTTTACAAGTACAAACAAGCTTCAACTGAAGCTTTTGAATGCATTTACACGTTTTAAAAGCTCATGCGAGTAGGGTGAAAGAGATTTGAGTTCTTTTGTGTTGTATATTAAGAGAAAGCATCCAAATACTTTGTTTGAATTCATTTGAGTATGAAACTACACCTAGGATGTTTACAGTAACAAACAAGCTTCAACTCAAGCTTTTGAAGCATTTACGCGTTTTAAAAGCTCATACGAGTAGGGTGAAAAAGATTTCAGTTCTTTTGTGTTGTATATTAAGAGAAAGCATCCAAATACTTTGTTTTCATTCATTTGAGTGTGAAACTACACCTAGGATGTTTACAAATACAAACAAGCTTCAACTCAAGCTGTTGACTGAATTTAGGCGTTTTAACAGCTCTTACGACTAGGGTGATAGAAATTGAGTTCTTTTGTGTTGTATATTAAGAAAAAGTATCCAAATACTTTGTTTGCATTCATTTGAGTGTGAAATAACACCAGTGATGCGTTAGCAAGACTGAAAGGTTTTAGCTCGTTTTCGAACAATGGGTGTTTTGATAATATTTTGTTTGTTTTGTGATTATAAAGATTGAAAACAAAGTAAATGAAACGAAAAATAAGAAGAGGGAGGATAGATAGCACCACCACCAGGACTATAAAGGATTTAACCACCAAGTAAATGCTAAAGGATACTACTTGTTTCACCAAATATCCCTAAGGACATTATAAAGAACAACAAGGTTTGTAAGCAAAAGGTAGCAGCCATTTCATATTTTCATTCATCATAATCTGTCTATTACATCAGT
This sequence comes from Tetragonia tetragonoides, assembly GCA_038025085.1. Classification (NCBI taxonomy): domain Eukaryota; kingdom Viridiplantae; phylum Streptophyta; class Magnoliopsida; order Caryophyllales; family Aizoaceae; genus Tetragonia; species Tetragonia tetragonoides. The sequence continues at coordinate 23,959,484 of CM076141.1, forward strand.
TGTGCTTACATATTTATAGGGGTTACAAATGTGCCCTAATAACCTAGGAATACTCTAGAATGGGTGAGCTGTCCAAGAGTAGTGCTTAAGCAACTTGAAACTTCAGTATCTGCCCAGAAATGAGCCAAATACGTGCAGTACAATTAAGAGCACATTTCCTTCCGTTTTGGACCACTTGACAGCTGTTGCTTGTCCTTGCATAAGGACAAACGTGGGTAAGCTGTAAGGAGCCTCATTCTTCATCCTTACCTGCCCCATGTGCTCTTAGACGCGCCTTACTCAGCAACTACTTAGGGAATTCAAATAACAACTAATTACATTTGTTAATTATGCTAATTACATGCAGGGTGCACTATAATTAACAATAATCACAAATATTTATTTGTACGGACTAATTAAGTTGTACGGACTAATCATGCACGAACATAATCAAGATCAAGTGGCCAAAAGGACAGTAATGCCTTTAGAACCAGAAATATCATCACTTTTCTTGAGAGTGTCCCATTTGCCAAGATCATTGCAATGACACTAAATCTAGTCTCTTGATGATCTGATGTTAATGCACCACAAAGCATCTTTCTCCTCTTCTTTTTTGGGACTTGCCCTCAAGTCTGTGAAAACGAAAGCCATCCAATTTAACTCAAACATGTAGGTGCTGAACTTCGCACCCCTAATTCGGCCTCGGATCTAGGCTCCTATCAATTTTGTCACATCACCCTTAGCTCGCTTCTTGTTCACATCAAAGTGGCTTGTTGTAGTTACACCGATGCCCACTCGAGGGAAGCCACCACACTCATGCCAATCACTATCAAACCTGCTGCTTCCACCATGATGCTTCTCAAAAACTTGTTCAATTTCAGCAAGTGAACTAGCCATGTCATCACATACAACTTTAAGTTCTGATTTTCTAGGTAAATGACATGTTGTATGAGGTGCTGCATTACATTTCGCTAAACCAGGTTTTGTGACCTCCATAGACTTATTTTTGTTGTCATGCTCAAGCTGTAAAGTACTTTCTATAACAGAAACTTGTCGCTCAGTGTGTTGTACGAGTAAAGGTGCGATTGTTGCTTGAATAAGATCTTCACAAATGACAGTTTCATCACCATGGGGTTGTAACTCTTCCACAAAGATTGCTGAATCAAGAACATTGCTCGGATCGTCCTTTTGTTCTTCTTGAAACAAAGTGGGTTCTTGAAATTCTTCACCAATCATTGGACATTCCTCTAGGGCCATAATTGTGGGAGCTGCATTTCCAGTAGCTTTCACACTAGCTACATGCTCAAGGTTGTGTGGAGTGTAAAAAGCTCGTGACGTAAACTTTGGCACAAACTTTCTAATGAGCTCTTCACGCATATCACTCCAGTTTTGAATTTTTCCCTTTCCAATCCTTCTTCTTCTGATTTTTAAGAGTTCCCACCAAACCAAAGCATCACAATCAAAAGAACTCGTCACAAGTTCTATTTTCTTGTGATTAGAAAACTCCAAGACTTTAAACCATTCATCCACCGTCTCAAGCCACGTATAAAAATCTTCAGAATAGAGGAACCCACCAAATTTAGGAAAGTCAATCTCTAAGTCATCATCATTATACTTGGTATCATAAACACGAGGCATTTTGTGGAGTTAGGTTGTGTTTGAGTTCGGATGGTGTTTGGCCTGTTTTTGGGTTCTTTGTGGACTTTGTGTTGTGGAGTGACGGGATAAGACAATCAAATGCAATGAATACTCAAAACTATCCAATAATTCAACACCCAATTCCAGTTTCAACAAAGATCCATAAGAGAACAAACGCCAATTGCAACAGCTCAACTTCAAACACAACAATTCCAAATTTTGCATGTACATGCACAGCTCAACAAATCTCAAACTTTCTCACATACATGGGGGAATAAACCAGATATCTACCAAGATATTTATAGTATAAGGTCTTAGGAGTCTACAGGGCCAAGAAAGGCATGAAATTGATCTCTAGATCTTGAGATATTAACAAAATGCCAACATGACTCCTGATCGTATTCCAGCAAGACCAACAAAATGTTTGAGCACAAATGAAGGCCAAAGACTCAACCTTTCAACTTCAAACCACTTGGATAACAAAGATAGAACTCCAAATAAGATAACCAGGTAGAAATCCCTCAAGGTTCACCACAAATATGCAGGTAAAAACCAGAACAAACAAGCAACACAGCAAACAAGATTCCAGTTCACGCTCAGCACATATAGCAACTTCTCACAATAAACTGCCCCAACCCACAATGATTTAAGCAAAACCACCAAGATATTCCAAAAGATAAATGTCTAAGGAACTCAGAAAAGTATCAAAGTTGACACCTTTACCTTTTGAAGCACCTCCAAAAACAAAGATCCTCAGCTTGGTCCAATCGCACGTCCAGCAGGAGTCACCGAGGGAAAATGCTTACTTGAGTACCCAAATCTCAACCTTTTTCCTTGAAACCAAAATCAGGTGATAGAGGACTCTTCAATGAAGAAAAACCTCTGAATTAACGAGCTAAGAAAACCAAAGCTTTGATACCAGCTGATGCGTTAGCAAGACTGAAAGGTTTTAGCTCGTTTTCGAACAATGGGTGTTTTGATAATATTTTGTTTGTTTTGTGATTATAAAGATTGAAAACAAAGTAAATGAAACGAAAAATAAGAAGAGGGAGGATAGATAGCACCACCACCAGAACTATAAAGGATTTAACCACCAAATCAAGGCTAAAGGATATTACTTGTTTCACCAAATATCCCTAAGGGCATTTTAAAGAACAACAAGGTTTGTAAGCAAAAGGCAGCAGCCATTTCATATTTTCATTCATCATAATCTGTCTATTACATCAGTTGTGCTTACATATTTATAGGGGTTACAAATGTGCCCTAATAACCTAGGAATACTCTAGAATGGGTGAGCTGTCCAAGAGTAGTGCCCAAGCAACTTGAAACTTTAGTATTCTGCCCAGAAATGAGCCAAATATGTGCAGTACATTTTGGAGCGCATTTCCTTCCGTTTTGGACCACTTGACAGTTGTTGCTCGTCCTTGCATAAGGACAAACGTGGGTGAGCTGTAAGGAGCCTCATTCTTCATCCTTACCGGCCCCATGTGCTCTTAGACGCGCCTTACTCAGCAACTACTTAGGGAATTCAAATAACAACTAATTATATTTGTTAATTATGCTAATTACATGCAGGGTGCACTATAATAAACAATAATCACAGATATTTATTTGTACGGACTAATTAAGTTGTAAGGACTAATCATGCACGAATATAATCAAGAGTAAGTGTCCAAAAGGACAGTAATGCCTTTAGAACCAGAAATATCATCACTTATCTTGAGAGTGTCCCATTTGCCAAGATCATTGCAATAACACTAAATCTCGTCTCTTGATGATCTGATGTTAATGCACCACCAACGCATCAACCAGGGATGTTTTCAAGTACAAAAAACACTCAAGCTTTTGAATGCATTTATGCGTTTTAAAAGCTCATACGAGTAGGATGAAAGAGATTTGAGTTCTTTTGTTTTGTATATTAAGAGAAAGCACCCAAATGTTTTGTTTGCAGTCTTTTGAGTATGAAACTACACCAAGAATGTGTTAAAGAACAAACAGGCTTCAACTCAAGCTTTTGAATGCAATTAAGCGTTTTAAAAGCTCATACGAGTAGGGTGAAAGAGATTTGAGTTCTTTTGTGTTGTAAATTAAGAGAAAGCATCCAAATACTTTGTTTGCGTTCATTTGAGTGTGAAACTACACCTAGGATATTTACAAGTACAAACAAGCTTCAACTCAAGCTTTTTAATGCATTTACGCGTTTTAAAAGCCCATACGAATAAGGTGAAAGAGATTTGAGTTCTTTTGTGTTGTATATTAAAAGAAAACATCTAAATACTTTGTTTCCATTCATTTGAGTGTGAAACTACACCTAGGATGTTTAGAAATACCAACAAGCTTCAACTCAAGCTTTTGAATGCATTTACGCGTTTTAAGAGCTCATACGAATAGGGTAAAAGAGATTTGAGTTCTTTTGTGTTGTATATTAAGAGAAAGTATCCAAATACTTTGTTTGCATTCATTTGAGTGTGAAACTACACCTAGGATGTTTACAAGTACAAAAAAGCTTCAACTCAAGCTTTTAAATGCATTAACGCGTTTTAAAAGCTCATATGAATAGGGTGAAAGAGATTTGAGTTCTTTTGTGTTGTATATTAAGAGAAAGTATCCAAATACTTTGTTTGCATTCATTTGAGTGTGAAATAACACCAGGGATGTTTACAAGTACAAACAAGCTTCAACTCAAGCTTTTGAATGCATTTACGGGTTTTAACAGCTCTTACGACTAGGGTAATAGAATTTGAGTTCTTTTGTGTTGTAAATTAAGAGAAAGCACCCAAATGTTTTATTTGCATTCCATTTGAGAATGAAACTACCCCAAGAATGTTTTAAAGTACAAACAAGCTTCAACTCAAGCTTTTGAATGCATTTATGCATTTACACGAATATAATCAAGAGTAAGTGTCCAAAAGGACAGTAATGCCTTTAGAATCAGAAATATCATCACTTATCTTGAGAGTGTCCCATTTGCCAAGATCATTGCAATAACACTAAATCTCGTCTCTTGATGATCTGATGTTAATGCACCACCAACGCATCAACCAGGGATGTTTTCAAGTACAAAAAACTTCAACTCAAGCTTTTGAATGCATTTATGCGTTTTAAAAGCTCATACGAGTAGGATGAAAGAGATTTGAGTTCTTTTGTTTTGTATATTAAGAGAAAGCACCCAAATGTTTTGTTTGCAGTCTTTTGAGTATGAAACTACACCAAGAATGTGTTAAAGAACAAACAGGCTTCAACTCAAGCTTTTGAATGCATTTAAGCGTTTTAAAAGCTCATACGAGTAGGGTGAAAGAGATTTGAGTTCTTTTGTGTTGTATATAAAGAGAAAGCATCCAAATACTTTGTTTGCATTCATTTGAGTGTGAAACTACACCTAGGATGTTTAGGATATTTACAAGCACAAACAAGGTTTTGATTGCATTTACGCGTTTTAAAAGCTTTTGACACTACACTTAGGATATTTACAAGCACAAACAAGCTTCAACTTAAGCTTTTGATTGCATTTACGCGTTTTAAAAGCTCATACGCATAGGGTGAAAGAGATTTGAGTTCTTTTGTGTTGTATATTAAGAGAAAGCATCCAAATACTTTGTTTGCATTCATTTGAGTGTGAAACTACACCTAGGATGTTTACAAGTACAAACAAGCTTCAACTCAAGCTTTTGAATGCATTTAAGCGTTTTAAAAGCTCATATGAATAGGGTGAAAGAGATTTGAGTTCTTTTGTGTTGTATATTAAGCGAAAGCATCCAAATATTTTGTTTCCATTCATTTGATTGTGAAACTACACCTAGGATGTTACAATTACAAACAAGCTGCAACTCACGCTTTTGATTACATTTACATGTTTTAAAAGCTCATACGAATAAGGTGAAAGAGATTTCAATTCTTTTGTGTTGTAAATTAAGAGAAAGCATCCAAATACTTTGTTTGCATTCATTTGAGTGTGAAACTACACCTAGGATGTTTACAGGTACCAACAAGCTTCAACTCAAGCTTTTGAATGCATTTACACGTTTTAAAAGCTCATACGAATAGGGTGAAAGAGATTTGAGTTCTTTTGTGTTGTATGTTAAGAGAAAGCATCCAAATACTTTGTTTCCATTCATTTGAGTTTAAAACTACACCTAGGATGTTTACAAGTACAAACAAGCTTCAACTCAAGCTTTTGAATGCATTTACGCGTTTTAAAAGCTCATACGAGTAGGGTGAAAGAGATTTGAGTTCTTTTGTGTTGTATAATAAGAGAAAGCATCCAAATACTTTGTTTGCGTTCATTTGAGTGTGAAACTACACCTAGGATATTTACAAGTACAAACAAGCTTCAACTGAAGATTTTGAATGCATTTACACGGTTTAAAAGCTCATACGAATAGGGTGAAGGAGGATTGAGTTCTTTTGTGTTGGATATTAAGAAAAAGCATCCAAACACTTTGTTTCCATTCATTTGTGTGTGAAACTACACCTAGGATATTTACAAGTACAAACAAGCTTCAACTCAAGCTTTTGATTGCATTTACACGTTTTAAAAGCTCATACGAATAGGGTGAAAGAGATTTGAGTTCTTTTGTGTTGGATATCAAGAGAAAGCATCCAAATACTTTGTTTCCATTCATTTGAGTGTGAAACTACACCTGGAATGTTTACAAGTTCAAACAAGCTTCAACCCACGCTTTTGATTACATTTACATGTTTTAAAAGCTCATACGAATAAGGTGAAAGAGATTTCAGTTCTTTTGTGTTGTATATTAAGCGAAAGCATCCAAATACTTTGTTTGCTTTCATTTGAGTGTGAAACTACACCTAGGATGTTTACAAGTACAGACAAGCTTCAACTCAAGCTTTTGAATGCATTTACGCGTCTTAAAAGCTCATACGAATAGGGTGAAAGAGATTGAGTTCTTTTGTGTTGGAATTAAGAGAAAGCATCCAAATACTTTGTTTCCATTCATTTGAGTGGGAAACTACACCTACGATGTTTACAAGTACAAACAAGCTTCAACTCAAGCTTTTGATTGCATTTACACGTTTTAAAAGTTTATAAGAATAGGGTGAAAGAGATTTGAGTTCTTTTTTGTATATTAAGAGAAAGCATCCAAATACTTTGTTTCCATTCATTTGAGTTTAAAAGTACACCTAGGATGTTTACACGTACAAACAAGCTTCAACTCAAGCTTTAGAATGCATTTACGCGTTTTAAAAGCTCATACGAGTAGGGTGAAAGAGATTTGAGTTCTTTTGTGTTGTATATTAAAAGAAAGAATCCAAATACTTTGTTTGCATTCATTTGAGTGTGAAGCTACACCTAGGATGTTTACAAGTACAAACAAGCTTCAACTCAAGCTTTTGAATGCATTTACACGTTTTAAAAGCTCATACGAATAGGGTGTATGAGATTTGAGTTCTTTTGTGTTGGATATCGAGAGAAAGCATCCAAATACTTTGTTTCCATTCATTTGAGTGTGAAACTACACCTGGGATGTTTACAACTTCAAACAAAGCTTCAACTCAAGCTTTTGAATGAATTTACACGTTTTAAAAGCTCATACGAATAGGGTGGAGGAGATTTGAGTTCTTTTGTGTTGGATATCAAGAGAAAGCATCCAAATACTTTGTTTACTTTCATTTGAGTGTGAAAGTACATCTAGGATGTTTACAAGTATAGACAAGCTTCAACTCAAGCTTTTGAATGCATTTACGCGTTTTAAAACCTCATACGAATAGGGTGAAAGAGATTGAGTTCTTTTATGTTGGAATTAAGAGAAAGCATCCAAATACTTCTGTTTCCATTCATTTGAGTGTGAAACTATACCTACGATGTTTACAAGTACAAACATGCTTTAACTCAAGCTTTTGATTGCATTTACACATTTTAAAAGCTTATACGAATAGGGTGAAAGAGATTTGAGTTCTTTTTTGTATATTAAGAGAAAGCATCCAAATACTTTGTTTCCATTCATTTGAGGGTGAAACTACACCTGGGATGTTTACAACTTCAAACAAGCTTCAACTCAAGCTTTTAATTGCATTTACACGTTTTATAAGCTCATACGAGTAGGGTGAAAGACATTTGAGTTCTTTTGTGTTGTATATTAAGAGAAAGCATCCAAATACTTTGTTTGCATTCATTTGAGGGTGAAACTACAACTTCGATGTTTACAAGTACAAACAAGCTTCAACTCAAGCTTTTGAATGCATTTAACGTTTTAAAAGCTCATACGAAAAGGGTGAAAGAGATTTGAGTTCTTTTCTGTTGGATATTAAGAGAAAGCATCCAAATACTTTGTTTGCATTCATTTGAGTGTGAACCTACACCTAGGATGTTTACAAGTACAAACAAGTTTCAACTCAAGCTTTTGATTGCATTTACCCGTTTTAAAAGCTCATACGAGTAGGGTGAAAGAGATTTGAGTTCTTTTGTGTTGTATATTAAGAGAAAGCATACAAATACTTTGTTTTCATTCATTTGAGTGTGAAACTACACCTAGGATGTTTACAAGTACAGACAAGCTTCAACTCAAGCTTTTGAATGCATTTACGCGTTTTAAAAGCTCATACGAATAGGGTGAAAGAGATTTGAGTTCTTTTGTGTTGGAATTAAAAGAAAGCATCCAAATACTTTGTTTCCATTAATTTGAGTGTGAAACTACACCTAGGATGTTTACATGTACAAACAAGCTTCAACTCAAGATTTTGATTGCATTTACACGTTTTAAAAGCTCATACGAATAGGGTGAAAGCGATTTGAGTTCTTTTGTGTTGTATATTAAGAGAAAGCATCCAAATACTTTGTTTGCATTCATTTGAGTGTGAAACTACACCTAGGATATTTACAAGTACAAACAAGCTTCAACTGAAGCTTTTGAATGCATTTATACGTTTTATAAGCTCATACGAATAGGGTGAAAGAGATTTGAGTTCTTTTGTGTTGGAATTAAGAGAAAGCATCCAAATACTTTGTTTCCATTCATTTGAGTGTAAAACTACACCTAGGATGTTTACAAGTACAAACAAGCTTCAACTCAAGCTTTTGATTGCATTTACACGTTTTAAAAGCTCATACGAATAGGGTGAAAGCAATTTGAGTTCTTTTGTGTTGTATATTAAGAGAAAGCATCCAAATACTTTGTTTGCATTCATTTAAGTATGAAACTACACTTGGATATTTACAAGTACAAACAAGCTTCAACTCAAGCTTTTGATTGCATTTACACGTTTTAAAAGCTCATACGAATTGGGTGAAAGTGATTTGAGTTCTTTTGTGTTGTATATTAAGAGAAAGCATCCAAATACTTTGTTTGCATTCTTTGAGTGTGACACTACACCTAGGATATTTACAAGTACAAACAAGCTTCAACTCAAGCTTTTGATTGCATTTTCACGTTTTAAAAGCTCATACGAGTAGGGTGAAAGAGATTTGAGTTCTTTTGTGTTGTATATTAAGAGAAAGCATCCAAATACTTTGTTTCCATTCATTTGAGTTTGAAACTACACCTAGGATGTTTACAAGTACAAACAAGCTTTAACTCAAACTTTTGAATGCATTTATGCGTTTTGAAAACTCATACGAATAGGGTGAAAGAGATTTGAGTTCTTTTGTGATGTATATTAAGAGAAAGCATCAAAATACTTTGTTTGCATTCATTTGAGTGTGAAACTACACCTAGGATATTTACAAGTACAAACAAGCTTCAACTCAAGCTTTTGATTGCATTTACGCGTTTTCAAAAGCTCATTCGAATAGGGTGAAAGAGATTTGAGTTCTTTTGTGTTGTATATTAAAAGAAAGCATCCAAATACTTTGTTACCATTCATTTGAGTTTGAAACTACACCTAGGATGTTTACAAGTACAAACAAGCTTCAACTCAAGCTTTTGAATGCATTTACGCGTTTTGAAAACTCATACGAATAGGGTGAAAGTGATTTGAGTTCTTTTGTGATGTATATTAAGAGAAAGCATCAAAATACTTTGTTTGCATTCATTTGAGTGTGAAACTACACCTAGGATATTTACAAGTACAAACAAGCTTCAACTCAAGCTTTTGATTGCATTTACGCGTTTTCAAAAGCTCATTCGAATAGGGTGAAAGAGATTTGAGTTCTTTTGTGTTGTATATTAAGAGAAAGCATCCAAATACTTTGTTTCCATTCATTTGAGTTTGAAACTACACCTAGGATGTTTACAAGTACAAACAAGCTTCAACTCAAGCTTTTGAATGCATTTACGCGTTTTAAAAAGTCATACGAATAGGGTGAAAGAGATTTGAGTTCTTTTGTGTTGGAATTAAAAGAAAGCATCCAAATACTTTGTTTCCATTCATTTGAGTCTGAAACTACACCTAGGATGTTTACAAGTACAAACAAGCTTCAACTCAAGCTTTTGATTGCATTTACACGTCTTAAAAGGTCATACGAATAGGGTGAAAGCGATTTGAGTTCTTTTGTTTTGTATATTAAGAGAAAGCATCCAAATACTTTGTTTGCATTCATTTGAGTGTGAAACTACACCTAGGATATTTACAAGTACAAACAAGCTTCAACTGAAGCTTTTGATTGCATTTACGCGTTTTCAAAAGCTCATACGAATAGGGTGAAAGATGCTTGAGTTCTTTTGTGTTGTATATTAAGAGAAAGCATCCAAATACTTTGTTTCCATTCATTTGAATTTGAAACTACACCTAGGATGTTTACAAGTACAAACAAGCTTCAACTCAAGCTCATACGAGGAGGGTGAAAGAGATTTGAGTTCTTTTGTGCTGTATATTAAGAGAAAGCATCCAAATACTTTGTTTGCATTCATTTGAGTGTGAAACTACACCTAGGATGTTTACAAGTACAAACAAGCTTCAACTCAAGCTTTTGAATGCATTTACGCGTTTTAACAGCTATTACGACTAGGGTGAAAGAAATTGAGTTCTTTTGTGTTGTATATTAAGCGAAATTATCCTAATACTTTGTTTGCATTCATTTGAGTGTAAAGTAACACCAGGGATGTTTACAGGTACAAACTAGCTTCAACTCAAGCTTTTGAATGCATTTACGCGTTTAACAGCTCCTACGACTAGGGTGATAGAATTTAAGTTCTTTTGTGTTGTAATTAAGAGAAAGCATCCAAATGTTTTGTTTGCATTCATTTGAGTATGAAACTAGTCCAAGAATGTTTTAAAGTACAAACAAGCTTCAACTCAAGCTTTTGAATGCATTTACGCGTTTTAAAAGCTCATAAGAGTAGGGTGAAAGAGATTTGAGTTCTTTTGTGTTGCATATTAAGAGAAAGCATCCAAATACTTTGCGTGCATTCATTTGAGTGTGAAACTACAACTAGGATGTTTACAAGTACAAACATGCTTCAATTCAAGCTATTAAATGCATTTACGCGTTTTAACAGCTCATACGACTAGGGTGATAGAATTTGAGTTCTTTTGTGTTGTATATTAAGAGAAATCACCCAAATGTGTTGTTTTCATTCATTTGAGTAAGAAAATACACCAAGAATGTTTTAAAGTACAAACAAGCTTCAACTCAAGCTTTTGAATGCATTTACGCGTTTTAAAAGTTCATACGAGTAGGGTGAAAGAGATTTAAGTTCTTTTGTGTTGTATTATTAAGAGAAAGCATCCAAATACTTTGTTTGCATTCGTTTGAGTGTGAAACTACACCTAGGTTGTTTACAAGTACAAACATGCTTCAACTCAAGCTTTTGAATGCATTTACGCGTTTTAAAAGTTCATACGAGTAGGGTGAAAGAGATTTAAGTTCTTTTGTGTTGTATATTAAGAGAAAGCATACAAATACTTTGTTTGCATTCATTTGAGTGTGAAATTACACCTAGGTTGTTTACAAGTACAAACATGCTTCAACTCAAGCTTTTCAATGCATTTAAGCGTTTTAACAGCTCCTACGACTAGGGTAACAGAATTTGAGTTCTTTTGTGTTGTGTATTAAGAGAAAGCATCCAAATACTTTGTTTGCATTAATTTGAGGGTGAAATTACACCTTGGATTTTTACAAGAACAAACAAGCTTCAACTCAAGCTTTTGAATGCCTTTACGCGTTTTAACAGCTCTTACGACTAGGGTGATAGAATTTGAGTTCTTTTGTGTTGTAATTAAGAAAAAGCACCCAAATGTTTTGTTTGCATTCATTTGAGTATGAAACTACTCCAAGAATGTTTTAAAGTACAAACAAGCTTCAACTCAAGCTTTTGAATGCATTTACGCGTTTTAAAAGCTGATACGAGTAGGGTGAAAGAGATTTGAGTTCTTTTGTGTTGTATATTAAGGGAAAGCATCCAAATACTTTGTTTGCATTCATTTGAGTGTGAAACTATACCTAGGATGTTTACAAGTACAAACATGGTTCAAATCAAGCTTTTGAATGCATTTACGCGTTTTAACAGCTCATGCGACTAGGGTGACAGAATTTGAGTTCTTTTGTGTTGTATATTAAGAGAAAGCATCCAAATACTTTGTTTGCATTCATTTGAGGGTGAAATTACACCTTGGATGTTTACAAGTACAAACAAGCTTCAACTCAAGCTTTTGAATGCATTTACGTGTTTTAAAAGCTCATACGAATACGGTGACAGAATTTGAGTTCATTGTGTTGTATATTAAGAGAAAGCATCCAAATACTTTGTTTGCATTCATTTGAGTGTGAAATTACACCTAGGATCTTTACAAGTACAAACAAGCTTTTGAATGCATTTACGCGTTTTAACAGCTCAAACGACTAGGGTGACAGAATTTGAGTTCTTTTGTGTTGTATATTAAAAGAAAGCTCCCAGATGTGCTGTTTGCATTCATTTGAGTAAGAAAACACACCAAGAATGTTTTAAAGTACAAACAAGCTTCAACTTAAGCTTTTGAATGCATTTACGCGTTTTAAAAGTTCATACGAGTAGGGTGAAAGAGATTTAAGTTCTTTAATGTTGTATATTAAGAGAAAGCATCCAAATACTTTGTTTGCATTCATTTGAATGTGAAACTACAACTAGGTTGGTTACAAGTACAGACAATCTTCACCCCAAACTTTTGAATGCATTTTTCGCGTTTTAACAGCTCTTACGACTAGGGTGATAGAAATTGAGTTCTTTTGTGATGTATATTAAGCAAAAGTATCCAAATACATTGTTTGCATTCATTTGAGTGTGAAACTACACCTAGATGTTTAAAAGTACAGACAAGCTTCAACCCAAGCTTTTGAATGCATTTTTCGCGTTTTAACAGCTCTTACGACTAGGGTGATAGAAATTGATTTCTTTTGTGATGTATATTAAGCGAAAGTATCCAAATACTTTGTTTGCATTCATTTGAGTATGAAACTACACCAAGAATGTGTTAAAGTACAAACAAACTTCAACTCAAGCTTTTGAATACAATTACGCGTTTTAAAAGCTCATACGAGTAGGGTGAAAGAGATTTGAGTTCTCTTGTGTAGTATTCTAAGAGAAAGCATCCAAATACTTTGTTTGCATTCATTTGAGTGTGAAACTACACCTGGAATGTTTACAAGTACAAACAAGCTTCAACTCAAGCTTCTGAATGCATTTACTTGTCTTAAAAGCTCATACGAGTAGGGTGAAAGAGATTTGAGTTCTTTTCTGTTGTATATTAAGAGAAAGCATCCAAATACTTTGTTTGCATTCATTTGAATGTGAAACTACACCTAGGATGTTTACAAGTACAAACAAGCTTCAACTCAAGCTTTTGAATGCATTTACGCGTTTTAAAAGCTCTTACGAGTAGGGTGAAAGAGATTTGAGTTCTTTTGTGATGTATATTAAGGGAAAGTATCCGAGAATGGATTTACGCGTTTTATAATGGATTTACGCGTTTTAACAGCTCTTACGACTAGGGTGATAGAATTTGAGTTCATTTGTGTTGTATAGTAAGAGAAAGCACGCAAATGTTTTGTTTGCATTCATTTAAGTGTGAAACTACACCAAGAATGTTTTAAAGTACAAACAAGCTTCATCTCAAGCTTTTGAATGCATTTACGCGTTTTAAAAGCTCATATGAGTAGTGATGCGTTAGCATCAGGTCATCAAGCTACTAGCGTGAGCATTAATGCATTAATCATGACATTTGGGACTCTCTCACGTTTGAATGGTGATAATTCTGGTCCTAGAGGTCTTAGTGTCCTTTTGGCCACTTAATCTAGGTTATGTCCGTATAAGATTAGTCCGTACAAATAAGCATTTGTGATTAGTGTTAATTATAGTGCACCCTGCATGTAATTAGCGTAATTAACAAATGTAATTTGTTGTTATTTGAATTCCCTAAGTAGTTGCTGAGTAAGGCGCGCCTAAGAGCACATGGGGTAGGTAAGGATGAAGAATGAGGCTCCTTACAGCTCACCCATATTTGTCCTTATGCAAGGACAAGCAACACCTGTCAAGTGGTCCAAAACGGAAGGAAATGCGCTCCAAATTGTACTGCACGTATTTGGCTCATTTGTGGGCAAAATACTGAAGTTTCAAATTGCTTGGGCACTACTCTTGGACAGCTCACCCTTTCTAGAGTATTCCTAGGTTATTAGGGCACATTTGTGACCCCTATAAATATGTAAGAACAGCTGATGTAAAAGGCACTTGATTTTGAATGAAAAATACACGGCTACTGCCTTCTTACAAACCTTGCGTTCTTTACAATAATCTTAGGGTTTTTTTGGTGAGGAAGTAGTAATCCTTTATCCATAGCTTGGTGGTTTAATCTTTTATAGCTTTGGTGGTGATACTCATTATCCTTTCTTCTCTTAATCTTCTGTTTTTGTTTACAAATTGCTAAGGTTGTAATTGCAAACGTATCATTTGGTATCAGAGCATAGGTTTAACCTTAGCACCATTTTATCTCATCAAATTTCTCTCCTTTTTTGTCTTAATCACGTCCAAAGTTCCTATCTTTGAGTCACAAAAGAACCCATTTACAGCCCAATCACAATTCCTAGCTTAAACACAACCAAACTCACAAACAACCATGGATGATGAACAAATACCCAGAAATTTAACTCTTGAGCAAGCTAAAGAGCTTAGGAGAGAAAGGGAGATGCGTGAGGTTAAGGAACAACTTAACAACCTCACTCAACAAATGACTGATTTTCTCAACATTGGTAGAGGTAGACACCGTGGTCGAGGTGATGATGATGGTTCTCTTAGTCCAAGGAGAAAAGATGAGCAATGGGGTGATTTAAAGTTTGAACCCCCTGATTTTGATGGTGGTACAAACCCAGATGACTATTTAGAGTGGGAGCAACAAATGGGTAGATTGTTTGATACCAAGGGGCATAGTGAGGAAAAGAGTTTCAAAGTTGCTGTTTTGAAGCTCAAGAAGTATGTTTCTTTGTGGTATGAAAGCATGAAACTACAAAGAGAGCGTGAGGGTAAATCTAGGGTGCGTTCATGGCCCAAGCTTAAGAAAATCATGCACAATGCTTTGTGCCCCCTTCCCATACTCAAGATCTCTACCTCAAGCTCACAAATTTCAGTCAAGGAACTCTAAGTGTAGCAGATTACATTAGAGATTTCGAGCAACTACAAATCAGAACCGGCATTGTAGAGGATCCACAACTCTCAATTGCGCGTTTTATTTCTGGTTTAGACACCAATATTGGTAATAGAGTTGAAGTACAGCCTTTTTGGTCCCTAGATGATGTATACAAGTTGGCTTTGAAGATTGAAAAGCAAGAGAAAGCCAAGAAACCAGCAGCAAAGCCCTCATTTAGGAGGTTTACTCCTCGGGTAGAAAGTTCTTCTAAAGGGAGCGAAAATGACAAAAGGTTTCCTAGAGATCCTAAGTCCAACAAGGATGCTCTTAGACCATCTCTCTCTAGGAAATGTGATGCGTTGGCATCAAGCTCCTCTCTTCACTTAAGTGCCATACAATCTGTTCTTGGTCCATCAATGATACTATCATGTTCTATGGCACTCTTTAATGGTCCTAGGGGCCTTAATGTCCTTTCAATGGCATTAATGATGCGTTAGCATCAGGTCATCAAGTTACGAGCGTGAACATTAATGCATTAATCATGGCATTTGGGACTCTCTCACGTTTGAATGGTGATAATTCTGGTCCTAGAGGTCTTAGTGTCCTTTTGGCCACTTAATCTAGGTTATGTCCGTACAAGATTAATCCGTACAAATAAGCATTTGTGATTAGTGTTAGTTATAGTGCACCCTGCATGTAATTAGCATAATTAACAAATGTAATTAGTTGTTATTTGAATTCCCTAAGTAGTTGCTGAGTAAGGCGCGCCTAAGAGCACATGGGGCAGGTAAGGATGAAGAATGAGGCTCCTTACAGCTCACCCACGTTTGTCCTTATGCAAGGACAAGCAACAGCTGTCAAGTGGTCCAAAACGGAAGGAAATGCGCTCCAAATTGTACTGCACGTATTTGGCTCATTTCTGGGCAAAATACTGAAGTTTCATTTTGCTTGGGCACTACTCTTGGACAGCTCACCCTTTCTAGAGTATTCTTAGGTTATTAGGGCACATTTGTGACCCCTATAAATATGTAAGAACAGCTGATGTAAAAGGCACTGGATGATGAATGAAAATATGAAATGGCTGCTGCCTTTTGCTTACAAACCTTGTTGTTCTTTATAATGTCCTTAGGGATATTTGGTGAAACAAGTAGTATCCTTTAGCCTTGACTTGGTGGTTAAATCCTTTATAGTCTTGGTGGTGGTGCTATCTATCCTCCCTCTTCTTATTTTTCGTTTCATTTACTTTGTTTTCAATCTTTATAATCACAAAACAAACAAAATATTATCAAAATACCCATTGTTCGAAAACGAGCTAAAACCTTCAGTTTTGCTAACGCATCAGTTGGTATCAGAGCTTTGGTTTTCTTAGCTCGTTAATTAAGAGGTTCTTCTTCATTGAAGAGTCCTCTTTCACCTGGTTTTGGTTTCAAGGAAAAAGGTTGAGATTTGGGTACTCAAGTAAGTATTTTCCCTCGGTGACTCCTGCTGGACGTGCGATTGGGCCAAGCTGAGGATCTTTGTTTTTGGAGGCATTTCAAAAGGTAAAGGTGTCAACTTTGATACTTTTCTGAGTTCCTTAGACATTTATCTTTCGGAATATCTTGGTGGTTTTGCTTAAATCGTTGTGGGTTGGAGCAGTTTATTGTGAGAAGTTGCTATATGTGCTGAGCGTGAACTAGGATCTTGTTTGTTGTGTTGCTTGTTTGTTCTGGATTTTACCTGCATATTTGTGGTGAACCTTAAGGGATTTCTAACTGGTTATCTTATTTGGGGTTCTATCGTTATTGTCCAAGTGGTTTGAAGTTGAAAGGTTGAGTCTTTGGCCTTCATTTGTGCTCAAACATTTTGTTGGTCTTGCTGGAATACAACCAGGAGTCATTTTGGCGTTTTGTTAATATCTCAAGATCTAGAGATCCATTTTATGCCTTTCTTGGTCCTGTAGACTCCTAAGAACACCCTGATGGCGGTTCTTGCACCAATGTGGCGTCTACTCTCATGGTGGAAAAGCTTGGATTGACCACCAAAGAACACCCTCATCCTTATTCCTTGCAATGGTTAGAGAAGGGAAGCAAAGCCAAGGTAACGAAACAAGTCACAATCCCTTTTTCGATTGGAAAAGTATACAATGATGAGATTTTGTGTGATGTGATCCCCATGGATGCTTGTCATTTGCTGTTAGGTAGACCTTGGTTATATGATAGAAGAGTAATGCATGATGGCTTTAGAAATATTTACTCTTTTGAGGTTCATGGAAAGAAAATTAATTTGCAACCCGCAAAATTGTCTTTATGTGGGGGAACGCAAGTTGGGGAGGGTTCTTCAGTTTCTAACTCATCAAAGCATGCTATGATTGTTAAAGGTGTTGATTTAGAGTATGAAATGGTGCATGGAAATGTTGTTTATATGCTGGTTTTGCTTGGGGAGAATGAGAACATTGTTGGAAAGCCTTTACATGCGTTAATGCAACCTTTCTTGAGAAGTATGTCGACGTGTTCCCATCTGAATTTCCCCCTGGTTTGCCACCCATTAGGGGCATAGAGCATCAAATAGACTTTTTTCGGGGAGCCTCACTTCCTAAAAAAGCAGCTTATAGGTGTAATCCCCAAGAGACTAAGGAGTTACAACGTCAAGTAGAGCAGTTACTTGATAGGGGATACATTAGAGAGAGCATGAGTCCTTGTAGTGTACCAGCTCTCCTTGTGCCAAAAAAGGATGGAAGCATGAGAATGTGTGTTGATGTCCGTTCAATTAACAACATTAAGATACTTTGTTTCCATTCATTTGAGTTTGAAACTACACCTAGGATGTTTACAAGTACAAACAAGCTTCAACTCAAGCTTTTGAATGCATTTACGCATTTTAAAGCCTCATACGAGTAGGGTGAAAGAGATTTGAGTTCTTTTGTGTTGTATATTAAGAGAAAGCATCCAAATACTTTGTTTGCATTCATTTGAGGGTGAAACTACACCTAGGATGTTTACAAGTACAAACAAGCTTCAACTCAAGCTTTTGAATGCATTTACTCGTTTTAAAAGCTCATACGAGTAGGGTGAAAGAGATTTGATTTCTTTTGTGTTGTATATTAAGAGAAAGCACCCAAATGTTTTGTTTGCAATCTTTTGAGCATGAAACTACACCAAGAATGTGTTAAATTACAAACAAGCATCAACTCAAGCTTTTGAATGCATTTACGCGTTTTAAAAGCTCATACGAGTAGGGTGAAAGAGATTTGAGTTCTATTGTGTTGTATATTAAGAGAAAGCATCCAAATACTTTATTTGCATTCATTTGAGTGTGAAACTACACCTAGGATGTTTACAAGTACAAACAAGCTTCAACTCATGCTTTTGAATGCATTTACACGTTTTAAAAGCTCATACGAATAGGGTGAAAGAAATTTGAGTTCTTTTGTGTTGTATATTAAGAGAAAGCATCCAAATACTTTGTTTGCATTCACTTGAGTGTGAAACTACACCTGGGATGTTTACATGTACAAACAAGCTTCAACTCAAGCTTTTGAATGTATTTACTCGTTTTAAAAGCTCATGCGAGTAGGGTGAAATAGATTTGATTTCTTTTGTGTTGTTTATTAAGAGAAAGCACCCAAATATTTTGTTTGCAATCTTTTGAGTATGAAACTACACCAAGAATGTGTTAAATTACAAACAAGCATCAACTCAAGCTTTTGAATGCATTTACGCGTTTTAAACGCTCATACGAATAGGGTGAAAGAGATTTGAGTTCTTTTCTGTTGTATATTAAGAGAAAGCATCCAAATACTTTGTTTCCATTCATTTGAGTTTGAAACTACACCTAGGATGTTTACAAGTACAAACAAGCTTCAACTCAAGCTATTGAATGCATTTACACGTTTTAAAAGCTCATACGAATAGGGTGAAAGAAATTTGAGTTCTTTTGTGTTGTATATTAAGAGAAAGCATCCAAATACTTTGTTTGCATTCAATTGAGTGTGAAACTAGACCTAGGATATTTACAAGTACAATCAAGCTTTTGATTGCATTTACGCGTTTTAAAAGCTCATACGAATAGGGTGAAAGAGAATTGAGTTCTTTTGTGTTGTATATTAAGAGAAAGCATCCAAATACTTTGTTTGCATTCATTTGAGTGTGAAACTACACCTAGGATGTTTACAAGTACAAACAAGCTTCAACTCAAGCTTTTGAATGCATTTACACGTTTTAAAAGCTCATACAAATAGGGTGAAAGAGATTTGAGTTCTTTTGTGTTGTATATTAAGAGAAAGCATCCAAATGCTTTGTTTGCATTCATTTGAGTGTGAAACTACACCTAGGATATTTACAAGCACAAACAAGCTTCAACTCAAGCTTTTGATTGCATTTACGCGTTTTAAAAGCTCATACGAATAGGGTGAAAGAGATTTGAGTTCTTTTGTGTTGTATATTAAGAGAAAGCATCCAAATACTTTGTTTGCATTCATTTGAGTGTGAAACTACACCTGGGATGTTTACAACTTCAAACAAGCTTCAACTCAAGCTTTTAATTGCATTTACACGTTTTATAAGCTCAAACGAATAGGGTGAAAGAGATTTGAGTTCTTTTTTGTTGTATATTAAGAGAAAGTATCCAAATAGTTTGTTTGCATTCATTTGAGTGTGAAACTACACCTAGGATATTTACAAGTTCAAACAAGCTTCAACTCAAGCTTTTGATTGCATTTACGCGTTTTAAAAGCTCATACGAATAGGGTGAAAGAGATTTGAGTTCTTTTGTGTTTTATATTAATAGAAAGCATCCAAATACTTTGTTTGCATTCATTTGAGTGTGAAACTACACCTAGGATGTTTACAAGTACAAACAAGCTTCAACTCATACTTTTGAATGCATTTACACGTTTTAAAAGCTCATACAAATAGGGTGAAAGAGATTTGAGTTCTTTTGTGTTGTATATTAAGAGAAAGCATCCAAATACTTTGTTTGCATTCACTTGAGTGTTGCTGGAATACAAATACTTTGTTTGCATTCACTTGAGTATTTGTTTGCATCCAAATACTTTGTTTGCATTCACTTGGGTGAAAGAGATTTGCTGGAATACAACCAGGAGTCATTTTGGCGTTTTGTTAATATCTCAAGATCTAGAGATCCATTTTATGCCTTTCTTGGTCCTGTAGACTCCTGAGACCTTATACTACAAAGTTATCTTGGTAGATATCTGGTTTATTCCCCCATGTATGTGAGAAAGTTTGAGATTTGTTGAGCTGTTCGTGTACGTGTAAAATTTGGAATTGTTGTGTTTGAAGTTGAGCTATTGCAATTGGCGTTTGTTCTCTTATGGATCTTTGTTGAAACTGGAATTGGGTGTTGAATCATTGGATAGTTTTGAGTATTCATTGCATTTGATTGTCTTATCCCGTCATTCCACAACACAAAGTCCACAAAGAACCCAAAAACAGCCCAAACACCATCCGAACTCAAACACAACCTAACTCCACAAAATGCCTCGTCTTTATGATACCAAGTATAATGATGATGACTTAGAGATAGACTTTTCCAAATTTGGTGGGTTCCTCTATTCTGAAGATTTTTATACGTGGCTTAAGACGGTGGACGAATGGTTTAAAGTCTTGGAGTTTTCTAATCGCAAGAAAATAGAACTTGTGATGAGTTCTTTTGATTGTGATGCTTTGATTCGGTGGGAACTCTTAGAAATCAGGAGAAGAAGGATTGGAAAGGGCAAAATACAAAGCTAGGGTGAGATGAGAGAAGAACTCATTAGAAAGTTTGTGCCAAAGTTCACATCACGAGCTTTTTACACTCCACACAACCATGAGCATGTGGCTAACATGAAAGCTCGTGAAAATGAAGCTCCCACAATTGTGAGCATAGAGGAATGGCGAATGATTGGAGAAACATTTGAAGAGCCAACTTTAGCTCAAGAGGAAGACAAGGGCAGGTTCGAAATTGTTCTTGAATCAGCAGCTCTTGAACAAGAGTTACAACCCTCTAGTGATATAACTATCGTTTGTCATGAGGTTATGCAAGCAACAGCTAAGACAAGCGCCTTTGTTACATCTCAATGTGAAACCCCAAGCAAACATGTGGTAGAAGAAATTGTTAGACAACCCCTCGTGAAAGGTCACAATGGCTCCTATAATTCTTTTACTGTCAATGAACAACCCCAAAATGAAGAAATCAGCATGTGCATCATGAAAGAGCCGTTTCAAGATCTTAAGCTCAAAAGAATATTACCTTGCTTATTATCTTCTTCTTGTTCTGAAATGATCAAACAATTGAACTTCTCTTTGTTTGAGGTGTGTACCTCGAAGGTACAAATCAGATTGGACGGATTTTAGTCACTTTCCTAGAGTGGGGATAGATACAATCATGCCATTGTTCTTTGAGGAGAAAATGAAGCTACATTGCAAAGATGTGACGAGATCAATTGGGGCTTGGATTAGAGGCCGTGTTCGGGGTGGAAAATTCAGCACATACTTCATTGAGCTACATTGGAAAGGTTTCTACTTCCAGGACTTGAGGGCAAGTCCTAAACAACACCGGGAGTATGATGCGTTGGCATCAAGCTCCTCTCTTCACTTAAGTGCCATACAATCTGTTCTTGGTCCATCAATGATACTATCATGTTCTATGGCACTCTTTAATGGTCCTAGGGGCCTTAATGTCCTTTCAATGGCATTAATGATGCGTTAGCATCAGGTCATCAAGTTACGAGCGTGAGCATTAATGCATTAATCATGGCATTTGGGACTCTCTCACGTTTGAATGGTGATAATTCTGGTCCTAGAGGTCTTAGTGTCCTTTTGGCCGCTTAATCTAGGTTATTTCCGTACAAGATTAATCCGTACAAATAAGCATTTGTGATCAGTGTTAGTTATAGTGCACCCTGCATGTAATTAGCATAATTAACAAATGTAATTAGTTGTTATTTGAATTCCCTAAGTAGTTGCTGAGTAAGGCGCGCCTAAGAGCACATGGGGCAGGTAAGGATGAAGAATGAGGCTCCTTACAGCTCACCCACGTTTGTCCTTATGCAAGGACAAGCAACAGCTGTCAAGTGGTCCAAAACGGAAGGAAATGCGCTCCAAATTGTACTGCACGTATTTGGCTCATTTCTGGGCAAAATACTGAAGTTTCATTTTGCTTGGGCACTACTCTTGGACAACTCACCCTTTCTAGAGTATTCTTAGGTTATTAGGGCACATTTGTGACCCCTATAAATATGTAAGAACAGCTGATGTAAAAGGCACTGGATGATGAATGAAAATATGAAATGGCTGCTGCCTTTTGCTTACAAACCTTGTTGTTCTTTATAATGTCCTTAGGGATATTTGGTGAAACAAGTAGTATCCTTTAGCCTTGACTTGGTGGTTAAATCCTTTATAGTCTTGGTGGTGGTGCTATCTATCCTCCCTCTTCTTATTTTTCGTTTCATTTACTTTGTTTTCAATCTTTATAATCACAAAACAAACAAAATATTATCAAAATACCCATTGTTCGAAAACGAGCTAAAACCTTCAGTTTTGCTAACGCATCAAAATGCTTCAAGTATCAAGGCTATGGACACTTTCAAGCTGAGTGCCCCAACAAGAGAGTGTTATCTCTCCGTGAGTATGATGAACTTAGGCAATTGGATGACGAGAAGGAGCAGATTGAAGAGCAATCTATTGACGATGAATTGGACATTGAACCTGACCAAGGCTCACCTCTCTTGGTGGTTCAAAGGGTTCTTCATTCTAGAGAGGCAGAGGAGACACTATCTCAAAGAGAGAAGATATTTCAAACCAAGTGCACCGTGAAAGAAAAGCTTTGCACTTTAGTCATTGATGGCGGTTCTTGCACCAATGTGGCGTCTACTCTCATGGTGGAAAAGCTTGGATTGACCACCAAAGAACACCCTCATCCTTATTCCTTGCAATGGTTAGAGAAGGGAAGCAAAGCCAAGGTAACGAAACAAGTCACAATCCCTTTTTCGATTGGAAAAGTATACAATGATGAGATTTTGTGTGATGTGATCCCCATGGATGCTTGTCATTTGCTGTTAGGTAGACCTTGGTTATATGATAGAAGAGTAATGCATGATGGCTTTAGAAATATTTACTCTTTTGAGGTTCATGGAAAGAAAATTAATTTGCAACCCGCAAAATTGTCTTTATGTGGGGGAACGCAAGTTGGGGAGGGTTCTTCAGTTTCTAACTCATCAAAGCATGCTATGATTGTTAAAGGTGTTGATTTAGAGTATGAAATGGTGCATGGAAATGTTGTTTATATGCTGGTTTTGCTTGGGGAGAATGAGAACATTGTTGGAAAGCCTTTACATGCGTTAATGCAACCTTTCTTGAGAAGTATGTCGACGTGTTCCCATCTAAATTTCCCCCTGGTTTGCCACCCATTAGGGGCATAGAGCATCAAATAGACTTTTTTCGGGGAGCCTCACTTCCTAACAAAGCAGCTTATAGGTGTAATCCCCAAAAGACTAAGGAGTTACAACGTCAAGTAGAGGAGTTACTTGATAGGGGATACATTAGAGAGAGCATGAGTCCTTGTAGTGTACCAGCTCTCCTTGTGCCAAAAAAGGATGGAAGCATGAGAATGTGTGTTGATGTCCGTTCAATTAACAACATTAAGATACTTTGTTTCCATTCATTTGAGTTTGAAACTACACCTAGGATGTTTACAAGTACAAACAAGCTTCAACTCAAGCTTTTGAATGCATTTACGCATTTTAAAGCCTCATACGAGTAGGGTGAAAGAGATTTGAGTTCTTTTGTGTTGTATATTAAGAGAAAGCATCCAAATACTTTGTTTGCATTCATTTGAGGGTGAAACTACACCTAGGATGTTTACAAGTACAAACAAGCTTCAACTCAAGCTTTTGAATGCATTTACTCGTTTTAAAAGCTCATACGAGTAGGGTGAAAGAGATTTGATTTCTTTTGTGTTGTATATTAAGAGAAAGCACCCATATGTTTTGTTTGCAATCTTTTGAGCATGAAACTACACCAAGAATGTGTTAAATTACAAATAAGCATCAACTCAAGCTTTTGAATGCATTTACGCGTTTTAAAAGCTCATACGAGTAGGGTGAAAGAGATTTGAGTTCTATTGTGTTGTATATTAAGAGAAAGCATCCAAATACTTTATTTGCATTCATTTGAGTGTGAAACTACACCTAGGATGTTTACAAGTACTAACAAGCTTCAACTCATGCTTTTGAATGCATTTACACGTTTTAAAAGCTCATACGAATAGGGTGAAAGAAATTTGAGTTCTTTTGTGTTGTATATTAAGAGAAAGCATCCAAATACTTTGTTTGCATTCACTTGAGTGTGAAACTACACCTAGGATGTTTACATGTACAAACAAGCTTCAACTCAAGCTTTTGAATGTATTTACTCGTTTTAAAAGCTCATGCGAGTAGGGTGAAATAGATTTGATTTCTTTTGTGTTGTTTATTAAGAGAAAGCACCCAAATATTTTGTTTGCAATCTTTTGAGTATGAAACTACACCAAGAATGTGTTAAATTACAAACAAGCATCAACTCAAGCTTTTGAATGCATTTACGCGTTTTAAAAGCTCATACGAATAGGGTGAAAGAGATTTGAGTTCTTTTCTGTTGTATATTAAGAGAAAGCATCCAAATACTTTGTTTGCTTTCAATTGAGTGTGAAACTAGACCTAGGATATTTACAAGTACAATCAAGCTTTTGATTGCATTTACGCGTTTTAAAAGCTCATACGAATAGGGTGAAAGAGAATTGAGTTCTTTTGTGTTGTATATTAAGAGAAAGCATCCAAATACTTTGTTTGCATTCATTTGAGTGTGAAACTACACCTAGGTTGTTTACAAGTACAAACAAGCTTCAACTCAAGCTTTTGAATGCATTTACACGTTTTAAAAGCTCATACAAATAGGGTGAAAGAGATTTGAGTTCTTTTGTGTTGTATATTAAGAGAAAGCATCCAAATGCTTTGTTTGCATTCATTTGAGTGTGAAACCACACCTAGGATATTTACAAGCACAAACAAGCTTCAACTCAAGCTTTTGATTGCATTTACGCGTTTTAAAAGCTCATACGAATAGGGTGAAAGAGATTTGAGTTCTTTTGTGTTGTATATTAAGAGAAAGCATCCAAATACTTTGTTTGCATTCATTTGAGTGTGAAACTACACCTGGGATGTTTACAACTTCAAACAAGCTTCAACTCAAGCTTTTAATTGCATTTACACGTTTTATAAGCTCAAACGAATAGGGTGAAAGAGATTTGAGTTCTTTTTTGTTGTATATTAAGAGAAAGTATCCAAATACATTGTTTGCATTCATTTGAGTGTGAAACTACACCTAGGATATTTACAAGTTCAAACAAGCTTCAACTCAAGCTTTTGATTGCATTTACGCGTTTTAAAAGCTCATACGAATAGGGTGAAAGAGATTTGAGTTCTTTTGTGTTTTATATTAAGAGAAAGCATCCAAATACTTTGTTTGCATTCATTTGAGTGTGAAACTAGACCTAGGATGTTTACAAGTACAAACAAGCTTCAACTCAAGCTTTTGAATGCATTTACGCATTTTAAAGCCTTATACGAGTAGGTTAAAAGAGATTTGAGTTCTTTTGTGTTGTATATTAAGAGAAAGCATTTAAATACTTTGTTTGCATTTATTTGAATGTGAAACTACACCTAGGATGTTTACAAGTACAAACAAGCTTCAACACAAACTTATGAATGCATTTACGCGTTTTAAAAGATCATACGAGTAGGATGAAAGAGATGTGGGTTCTTTTGTGTCGTATATTAAGTGAAAGCATCCAGTACTTTGTTTTCATTCATTTGAGTGTGAAACTACACCTATGATGTTTACAAGTACAAACAAGCTTCAACTCAAGCTTTTGAATGAATTTACGCTTTTTAACAGCTCTTACGACTAGGGTAATAGAAATTGAGTTCTTTTGTGTTGTATATTCGGAGAAAAATTCCAAATACTTTGTTTGCATTCATTTGAGTGTGAAATAACACCAGGGATGTTTACTAGTACAAACAAGCTTCAACTCAAGCGTTTGAATGCATTTACGCGTTTTAAAAGCTCATACGACTAGGGTGAAAGAGATTTGAGTTCTTTTGGGTTGTATATTAAAAGAAAGCATCCAAATACTTTGTTTGCATTCATTTGAGTGTGAAACTACACCTAGGTTGTTTACAAGTACAAACAAGCTTCAACTGAAGCTTTTGAATGCATTTACGCGTTTTAAACGCCCACACGAGTAGCGTGAAAGAGATTTGAGTTCTTTTGTGTTGTATATTAAGTGAAAGTACCCAAATGTTTTGTTTGCGTTCTTTTGAGTATGAAACTACACCAAGAATGCATTTACGCATTTTAAAGCCTTATACGAGTAGGTTGAAAGAGATTTGAGTTCTTTTGTGTTGTATATTAAGAGAAAGCATTTAAATACTTTGTTTGCATTTATTTGAGTGTGAAACTACACCTAGGATGTTTACAACTACAAACAAGCTTCAACTCTAGCTTTTGAATGCATTTATACGTTTTAAAAGCTCATACGAATAGGGTGAAAGAGATTTGAGTTCTTTTTTGTTGTATATTAAGAGAAAGTATCCAAATACTTTGTTTGCATTCATTTGAGTGTGAAACTACACCTAGGATATTTACAAGTTCAAACAAGCTTCAACTCAAGCTTTTGATTGCATTTACGCGTTTTAAAAGCTCATACGAATAGGGTGAAAGATATTTGAGTTCTTTTGTGTTGTATATTAAGAGAAAGCATCCAAATACTTTGTTTCCATTCATTTGAGTTTGAAACTACCCTAGGATGTTTACAAGTACAAACAAGCTTCAATTTAAGCTTTTGAATGCATTTACTCGTTTTAAAATCTCATAAGAGTAGGGTGAAAGAGATTTGAGTTCTTTTGTGTTGTATATTAAGAGAAAGCATCCAAATACTTTGTTTGCATTCATTTGAGTGTGAAACTACACCTAGAATGTTTACAAGTACAAACAAGCTACAACTCAAGCTTTTGAATGCATTTATACGTTTTAAAAGCTCATACGAATAGGGTGAAAGAGAATTGAGTTCTTTTGTATTTATATTAAGAGAAAGCATCCAAATATTTTGTTTGCATTCATTTGACTGTGAAACTACACCTAGGATATTTACAAGTACAAATAAGCTTCAACTCAAGCTTTTGAATGCATTTACACGTTTTAAAAGCTCATACGAATAGGGTGAAAGAGATTTGAGTTCTTTTGTGTTGTATATTAAGGGAAAGTATCCAAATACTTTGTTTCCATTCATTTGATTTTGAAACTACACCAAGGATCTTTACAACTACAAACAAGCTTCAACTCTAGCTTTTGAATGCATTTATACGTTTTAAAAGCTTATACGAATAGGGTGAAAGAGATTTGAGTTCTTTTGTATTGTATATTAAGAGAAAGCATCCAAATACTTTGTTTGCATTCATTTGAGTGTGAAACTACACCTAGGATGTTTACAAGTACAAAGAAGCTTCAACTCAACCTTTTGAATGCATTTACTCGTTTTAAAAGCTCATACGAGTAGGGTGAAAGAGATTTGAGTTCTTTTGTGTTGTATATTAAGAGAAAGCATCCAAATACTTTGTTTGCATTCATTTGTGTGTGAAACTACACCTAGAATGTTTACAAATACAAACAAGCTTCAACTCAAGCTTTTGAATGCATTTATACGTTTTAAAAGCTCATACGAATAGGGTGAAAGAGATTTGAGTTCTTTTGTATTGTATGTTAAGAGAAAGCATCCAAATACTTTTTTTTCATTCAGTTGAGTGTGAAACTGTACCTAGGATATTTACAAGTACAAACAAGCTTCAACTGAAGCTTTTGAATGCATTTACACGTTTTAAAAGCTCATACGAATAGG